>OX155899.1:63901184-66301184 GCA_944588485.1 Phosphuga atrata
AGATTTATGAATCGGTATAATTTCAGCTTTTTTGTGTGAATTGGGCCAAATAGCTTTATTAATACATATATTAAAAAATGTGTTCTAAAGGTTTAGTAATATATATATGTTTAAGTGTTTTACTACTAATACCATCAACACCTCCGGCTTTCTCTTTCATGTCATGTATATTTTTTTCGATTTCTGTTTCATTGGTTGGCAATAAAAATATACTATTACAATTATATTTAACATTTTTTTCAACATTATTAGCAGGAGCATTAATTTTATTTGCTAAGTTTACACCAATATCCGTGAAAAAAGTTACAAAACTATCTGCAATTGCATTATTACCGGTTATAATTTCTTCATCACATACAATAAAATCAATTTCTTTATAATACATTAAATGTATATTATCTCAAATTGATTAACCTAGACTTTTGCCCTATAGAAGTCTTCAATGGCATAGGGTTCTAAAAAAAAAAATTTGGAAAATATTTTCGTGATTTTTTTTCGGTTCCACAAAGGAAATCGAAGTGGTGAAAACGGTTTTTCAGTTTATTTCGCTCCAAAATTAGTCCCAAAATTAGTCAGAAAACGTATATAATATTCCCTAAGAAGCTTTCAGCTAAGAAATGCCATTGACACGGGGAGTTTACGCCGCGGAAACGACGAGATGCGAGAAAATAATTATGTTAAGGAAATACATTTTCCGCAGATTTCACGATGTCATAACCTTTGAACGGCTTGTCACAGAGACTTCTAGTTTTTACCAATCTATTCAGCATCGCTAAATTAGTCGGTAATTAGTAATTAATAAAACATATATCGTATTCATAGGAAGCTTTTAATTAAAAAATACCATCATAATTTAAAATGCTGCGCAATCTATTTTCATTTGCAACCCAACATTTTGTGTAAAATTTATTAACCCCTGGATAGAAAATAGAAGTTTCTTAAAATTGTATATATTGACATTTCACTATGTTACTGCTTTACTTCTACCTGATATTTATACACGCAACGCTTTAATTTTTTTAACAATTCGGCGATCCAAAAAAATCTCTGTCGGTCCCTCTGGGGGTTGTGAATTATAGTTTGCTGTCAATTTGTTCTCCAATTCCTTTTATTGAAATGCTGCCACCTAGTATATCTGTGCCAAAGCCAGCAAGAGTCTCAATTATATCTGTTATAGGAGGCAGTAAAAGAACAGATTACATAGTTCTGTTGGTATCCTTTTAAATAACTTCACTATATAGTAGCTATCCGCTGTTAGGTGGCGCTCTGTATACTACTTTGACTCAAATTGAATTTTATTTAGAAGCTGCGAATTAATGTGGTAGCAAATATCGCTAATATTTGTAACAATTTATTTATTTCCAATAAAAATATATCCAAAACATATATGTAATACAATATTAGCTTAACAATAGTAATTAAATTAACTATTAATATTTATAAATTATCTTAAGTATTATAAGTAAATTAACTTAACAATAGTAATATGTCGTTCAATTCCATCAGAGAGAAAACCTGCTGTTAACACATATGGCATTCATCTTACTACTTTCTTTAAGACTTTTGACTTAGACTTTAAATTTTTCAAATTATTAGGTAATTTAGTCGTAGTATTTAATTGCAGTTTAATATGCATTTTTTGGCTAATAGATTTATTGATTTTTTTTTAAAGAAATTGACTTATACCTAGTTCTACTATAATGATTGGCAACTATTTGTTTTCACTCAAAATGGAGATGCATAAATGAGCTGATTATAAAAGTATTATGTATATCTAGAATAGAATTCGCGTTTTAATGACGTTTTAACGTTTTAAAACAATTAGTTTTTTTTAATCTACTTTCGATCATTTATTGTTTATGAAATGTGTCCTGTAAATATATTGCTTGCAGTACTTCAGCATAATTTTAATGAAATAAAATAATAATAAAAATCGTTATTAATTCCAGTTATGTGGAGTCCAAGGCTTTGGTTTGCATACGGGTTAATTAATTTATGCGTTTCGGTGTTTATTGAATTAATATTCGTCTTATTCTCTTGAAATTCGTTGAAATTTATTGTCGTCTGTCATTTGAATAAACAAATAAATTTTGGAAATTACAAAAAAATTACGACGACCTGTGTTGCTAAATTCTATGGAATTAAAAATTTAAAACAATGGAAGAATAAATTATTAACAAGTCTCTCCTTATTTAAATTATAATTTCGTTGTCAGTTAGCAAATTAATTATTATCGCACAAAAATCAGATTTCTAGTTCCAATGATTTACAAAA
Source organism: Phosphuga atrata (assembly GCA_944588485.1). Lineage (NCBI taxonomy): Eukaryota > Metazoa > Arthropoda > Insecta > Coleoptera > Silphidae > Phosphuga > Phosphuga atrata. The sequence goes on from OX155899.1 coordinate 63,903,459, forward strand.
CTTAAACTTAAACCTAATTAGTCTAGTCTAGTTTGTTAAGACAAACGATGTATAGAAAGAGAGGCCTGGATAGACTATACAGAAAGAATAATAGAGACACAACTAGATATTTTGGTCTGACTAGTATCGTCTGTCTAGTCTGATCTGTCTAGTTTTTTTTTATGGGGACGTAGCAAGCACTAGCGATAACTTGTCAAGTGCCCCCCTTAGAATTCACGAAAATCCCGGTACCGCTTTTCGCATGCCGTCAGGATGCCGTTGTCTTTGTTATATGATGCATTTGTTGCCTTACATCCCCCATTTCACATCATGTGCTTAGCGGTTCAGGCATTTTGTTTGTCTAGTTTGATTTGTTCCTGGATTTCTGTCCGACACGTTCGTCTGCCTCTTTTATGCTTATGATGCTTCTTTTTATGTCATCCGTTGCTGTCCAGTTGTCTTCGGACTTTAGCATGACCTCTAACACTGTGTATTTCTAGTTCTGTTTTTGTCTTCGTTGTCCAGTTGTCCCTCTCCGGATTCCATCTTTCACATTCGAAGACCGTGTGCGCCGCACTATCCGTTTGTCCACAGTAGACACACATACTGTCATAGGCCCTGTCGTTATTGTGCAGGTACTCTCTGAAGCATTCATGCTCGCTAAACGCTTGGGTAAGATAGTACCTAATCTTCCCATATTCTCGTTCTACCAAAATTCTCACTTGTGGGATTAATTTATCCACTGTTCGTTTGTACAGCATATCCAGTGCTTTTCCCATTCCTGGAAAAGATGTTGTTTAGCAAAAAAGTTCTGCCTTCTGCTGTTCTGCTTTTTATACAGGTCTGTTTTTACTTTTACCAATACTTATATTGGTGCTATGCCTGCCATCACGAGCACAGCATCCGTTGAAACTGTCTTGTATGCACTGCATACACGTAGTGCCAGTTTTCTCTGCACTGTGACCAGTTTATTTTTAATGGTCTCTTTCTCGACTGCGTTTGCCCAGTCCGGGGCACCATAGAGCATTTCCGAGTGAGCGACTGAGCATAATATCTTTCTCTTTATACTTTTTGGTCCACCGACATTGGGAATCATCTTTTCCAGTGTTGCTGTTACCTTGAGGGCTTTCGTCGCTCTTTGCATGAAATGTGGTGTGAAACATAGCTTCTTGTCAATAATCACACCAAGATATTTAACTGCCTCCTTGGGCGTTATGGTTATGCCTCTGACCTTAAATACATTCCGGTCAGTAGAACAGCTTCTGTTTTTTTTTCAGGGGCCAGCCTTAAGCGCTTTTCCTTCATCCATCTATCAACATATGCAATCGTCCTATTTGCACTTTCCATTACTCTCTCCTCGTCTTTTTCTGCTACTACTAAAGCAATATCTTCAGCAGAACCTATTATCCCAATACCTTCTGGTAGCTTTAGTTTAAGTACTCCATCGTACAGGATGTTACACAGTGTAGGACCCATTACTGAGCCTTGTGGAACACCGCTGTACACTTGTCGCTCCACGACTTCACCGTTTGCTTCTATTATTATCTTACGATCATGTTGTAGTAGTAGTCTCAGCAGGTATGGTATTAAGCCTCTCTCACTAGCCTCATTTAAAATATCTTTCCATGCTGATGTATTGAAAGCATTTTTAACGTCTAAAATAATGGGCATACTAATCTTTCTTGTTGCCCTCGTACTAGCTGAGGCTTTCTCCACCACGTTCAGGATTCGCATAATAGCGTCCACTGTTGATCAGCCCTCCCTGAATCCTTGCTGTTTTTCTGAGAGGTTTTTCCCTTTACTGAGCTAAATCTTTATTCTATGTAGCACTAACTGTTCCAGCAGTTTCCCTGCTACATCGAGCAGGCGCAATGGTCCAGATTTGGTCTAATGGTCCATCGAGCAGGCACAATGGTCCAGATCCAATTCCAGATTTTTGGGAAGTTGCCATCCGCCAAAATGTTGTTCATGAGATTTAGTATATATTCATGACATCTTTTGACAGCTATTTTAATGACTTCGGGTGGCAGACCGTCTGCAACAGGGATTTTGCCACGAATACGCATACTGGCCCTTATAAGTTCTTCCATGGAAAAAAAATCAGTAACCGGATTTACTAGCGGTTGTTCCCACCTCGGTTCTTCGTGGATGCGTAAAAGTTCGTCTACTACTTCCTTGGCTTTTTCCATGCTGATTTGAAGGTTTGGATGTTTTATATTCAAGTGACTCGTGGCAATCGCATATGCGTCCCCTAGGGCTTCACTCGAGAACGATATTTTTCTCGTCTCGTCTCGTCTCGTAAAAGCGAGACGAGACCGCATGTGGTCTCACTCTCGCGAGAGCGAGAACGTATGTGGTCTCGTTCTCGCGAGACGCGAAAGTCTCGTTTCTGATCCCGGTCATACTTCTTCTTCAATCTTTGATTCTAATACGGGTAGCCGTAATATTTTCTTGCATAAATTTAAACTGCGGGCTCGGGCTTTTACGAATTAACAAGTTACATTTCATTATATAACAATTAAAAGAGTAGATTTCGTAATATGAAATAGATGTCGTAGACAATTTCAGATTATGTTAGTTTTTATTATTAATTTTAGATCGTCAACAAAATAGATGGCTTATACACGAGACGAGACAAACGGTAACTAGAGCGAAACGAGACAAAGGGCTACGAGAGCGAGAGCGAGACGAGACTAATGGTTACGAGAGCGAGAGCGAGACGAGACTAACGGTTACGAGAGCGAGACGAGACTAACAGTTCCTAGAGCGAGAGCGAGACGGAGACGAGAGTCATTTTTTACACAACAAAAGAGAGCGAGACGAGATTTTTGAAAGTCTTGCCCTATTACGTCTCGTGTGAAGCCCTAGAGTCCCCCCATACATTTTGGTCCAGCTTCTCACAAAGCCCGCGGCAGTGTGGTATGTCTAGTCTGGTATGTCTCGTCTGGTCTGTCTAGTCTGGTCTGTCTAATCTGGGTTGTCTACTCTGGTCTGCCTAGTCTGGTCTGTCTAGAATGTTCTGTGTCGTCTGCTCTGTCTAGTCTCGTGTGTCTAGCTTGGTCTGTCTAGTCTGGTCTGTCTCGTCTGATCTATCTAGTCTGGTCTGTCTAGTCTGGTTTCTCTAGTCTGGTTTCTCTAGTCTTGTTTCTCTAGTCTGGTCTCTCTAGTCTGGTCTGTCTAGTCTGGTCTGTCTAGTCTGGTCTGTCTAGTCTGGTCTGTTTAGTCTGGTCTGTCTAGTCTGGTCTGTCTAGTCTGGTCTGTCTAGTCTGGTCTGTCTAGTCTGGTCTGTCTAGTCTGGTCTGTCTAGTCTGGTCTGTCTAGTCTGGTCTGTCTAGTCTGGTCTGTCTAGTCTGGTCTGTCTAGTCTGGTCTGTCTAGTCTGGTCTGTCTAGTCTGGTCTGTCTAGTCTGGTCTGTCTAGTCTGGTCTGTCTAGTCTGGTCTGTCTAGTCTGGTCTGTCTAGTCTGGTCTGTCTAGTCTGGTCTGTCTAGTCTGGTCTGTCTAGTCTGGTCTGTCTAGTCTGGTCTGTCTAGTCTGGTCTGTCTAGTCTGGTCTGTCTAGTCTGGTCTGTCTAGTCTGGTCTGTCTAGTCTGGTCTGTCTAGTCTGGTCTGTCTAGTCTGGTCTGTCTAGTCTGGTCTGTCTAGTCTGGTCTGTCTAGTCTGGTCTGTCTAGTCTGGTCTGTCTAGTCTGGTCTGTCTAGTCTGGTCTGTCTAGTCTGGTCTGTCTAGTCTGGTCTGTCTAGTCTGGTCTGTCTAGTCTGGTCTGTCTAGTCTGGTCTGTCTAGTCTGGTCTGTCTAGTCTGGTCTGTCTAGTCTGGTCTGTCTAGTCTGGTCTGTCTAGTCTGGTCTGTCTAGTCTGGTCTGTCTAGTCTGGTCTGTCTAGTCTGGTCTGTCTAGTCTGGTCTGTCTAGTCTGGTCTGTCTAGTCTGGTCTGTCTAGTCTGGTCTGTCTAGTCTGGTCTGTCTAGTCTGGTCTGTCTAGTCTGGTCTGTCTAGTCTGGTCTGTCTAGTCTGGTCTGTCTAGTCTGGTCTGTCTAGTCTGGTCTGTCTAGTCTGGTCTGTCTAGTCTGGTCTGTCTAGTCTGGTCTGTCTAGTCTGGTCTGTCTAGTCTGGTCTGTCTAGTCTGGTCTGTCTAGTCTGGTCTGTCTAGTCTGGTCTGTCTAGTCTGGTCTGTCTAGTCTGGTCTGTCTAGTCTGGTCTGTCTAGTCTGGTCTGTCTAGTCTGGTCTGTCTAGTCTGGTCTGTCTAGTCTGGTCTGTCTAGTCTGGTCTGTCTAGTCTGGTCTGTCTAGTCTGGTCTGTCTAGTCTGGTCTGTCTAGTCTGGTCTGTCTAGTCTGGTCTGTCTAGTCTGGTCTGTCGAGTCTGGTCTGTCTAGTCTGGTCTGTCTAGTCTGGTCTGTCTAGTCTGGTCTGTCTAGTCTGGTCTGTCTAGTCTGGTCTGTCTAGTCTGGTCTGTCTAGTCTGGTCTGTCTAGTCTGGTCTGTCTAGTCTGGTCTGTCTAGTCTGGTCTGTCTAGTCTGGTCTGTCTAGTCTGGTCTGTCTAGTCTGGTCTGTCTAGTCTGGTCTGTCTAGTCTGGTCTGTCTAGTCTGGTCTGTCTAGTCTGGTCTGTCTAGTCTGGTCTGTCTAGTCTGGTCTGTCTAGTCTGGTCTGTCTAGTCTGGTCTGTCTAGTCTGGTCTGTCTAGTCTGGTCTGTCTAGTCTGGTCTGTCTAGTCTGGTCTGTCTAGTCTGGTCTGTCTAGTCTGGTCTGTCTAGTCTGGTCTGTCTAGTCTGGTCTGTCTAGTCTGGTCTGTCTAGTCTGGTCTGTCTAGTCTGGTCTGTCTAGTCTGGTCTGTCTAGTCTGGTCTGTCTAGTCTGGTCTGTCTAGTCTGGTCTGTCTAGTCTGGTCTGTCTAGTCTGGTCTGTCTAGTCTGGTCTGTCTAGTCTGGTCTGTCTAGTCTGGTCTGTCTAGTCTGGTCTGTCTAGTCTGGTCTGTCTAGTCTGGTCTGTCTAGTCTGGTCTGTCTAGTCTGGTCTGTCTAGTCTGGTCTGTCTAGTCTGGTCTGTCTAGTCTGGTCTGTCTAGTCTGGTCTGTCTAGTCTGGTCTGTCTAGTCTGGTCTGTCTAGTCTGGTCTGTCTAGTCTGGTCTGTCTAGTCTGGTCTGTCTAGTCTGGTCTGTCTAGTCTGGTCTGTCTAGTCTGGTCTGTCTAGTCTGGTCTGTCTAGTCTGGTCTGTCTAGTCTGGTCTGTCTAGTCTGGTCTGTCTAGTCTGGTCTGTCTAGTCTGGTCTGCCCAGTCTGGTCTGTCTAGTCTGGTCTGTCTAGTCTGGTCTGTCTAGTCTGGTCTGTCTAGTCTGGTTTGTCTAGTCTGGTCTGTCTAGTCTGGTCTGTCTAGTCTGGTCTGTCTAGTCTAGTCTGACTAGTCTGGTTTGTCTAGTCATTTATTAACCAGTTGAATGCATACAGAATACTTATAGGCAAGTCAGGAAATTGTTAAATAAATCTGCGTGATTCTAAAAATTCTTCCATTTTGAATGGACATCGAGTCACAAGACTGTTTCTAATTTTTCTTATAAAAATTCTATATGAACGTGCTTGAGTTATTTCCATTGGAAGCAAATTATACAGTTGGATCCCAAGAACGTCAGGAGTCTTACTGCATGCAATAGTTCTTGTTTGAAGCCTGCACAATTTGAGACGAGTTTTGGTGAAATAGTTATGTTTATCCTCATTGTTTGGAATTAGATGTTTGTTTCGGTGAATATAGCTACTTGTTTCGAATATATGTATGCTAGGGACAGTTAGGATGTTAAGTTCTACAAAATGACATCTGCAAGAGGCAAATGTTAGCAGACAAGACATGATACACTGGTTCTCTGCGAATAGAATCCAGGGGTTCCTCAGGGAGGCGTGTTAGAGCCTACTTTATCTGTCTTATACTTGGCCGACTTGGTATCATATTCTCAAAATGCCTACTGCACTCTGTATGTAGATGATACCAGTTTTTTAATCTCTAAAAGTAGCTTAAACGAATCACAGCCAGAATAGAAGCTCTGCGAATAGACTCCACCTGAATTTGGACAAAATGGAATTTATTGTCTTTCAGACGCAGAGAAGTGATTACGCCACTAATGTTTCCATTCTATCAGGAAAACTTATTTTGAAAAGAGCAACTTTCACGTTCTCACTATGGCTATGCGACAGCTACACGTCGCGTAGCTGTCGCATAGCCATAGTGAGAACGTGCCCATTTAAAACAATGTAATCATTATTCGACAGGCTATGTCGCAAGACGTCGCGTAGCTGAGTGTCGCGCATATGGGAATCGACCTTAATAAGTTTAAATGTTGTTTAAAGCAAGTGAGTTTTCGATTTTTGAGAGAAGAAATATAAATCAATATTATTGAGTTATTAACGAAATTTATTGTCTATTATTTAAATTAAATTTGTCTACAAATTGCAAAAGATTAAATTGAAATGAGATACTATTTAGATTGAAAAACTAAATAAATTGAAAAACTATGACATTTTGACAGACTAAATGACTTTTGTAAGTAAAAAACTAGGTGTGTATAATAAATTGAGGCTTCCGGGTGGTAATTTCGGTTACGAACTAAAACTAATGAGGCTAGCAGGGCTGTAACTAGACAGGGACACGTGCCACAAACGATAAAAACTCTGGTTTTGCCGCAAAATGACGGCAAATTTAAAATATCTGTTCATTTTTGGACACCCTTCATTTACTTTAAAAGATGTATTTTTGTAACAATTCACATATTATCAATATTATCAATGCCTTGTTTCTGTAATTAACCCATTAATTTATTTCATTTAATTTTTTTACCTATAAATTATCGTCTATTATAGAGTAATATATATATCTAGTAATAAGTGCTCTAATATAAGAAGTTAGGGTCACAAATCTTATAAAGTTGTATAGTGTCTATTTTATTAACCCCTTGACATAAGAATAAAATGCGCGTTGACGTGTCCATATACATGTGATCTTATCACATATACAAGGCGTTTTTGAGACGTCATTGTATGTTAAGGGGTTAAAGATGATCATCAATGGTGCAGCAGACTTGGTGGGGTTTGAACCGCCCCTATTTTTAGAGTCAAACCCTACACGAGTGGTGAGGGTCGAAACCCCTAAAACAAGTTTTATTTCTCCATATCTCAATTTAAAACTTATAAAAACTTTAAAAATATTTCATAGTTACTACTAAATTTAGTGCATAGAAGCATTTGCATTAAAAACTATAAATAAGTCAATTGTTTGTTTGGCAAATTTGTTTAGTGTTTGCGCTGAATTAACAGGACGCATTTTGCAATTGCCTTTGCCCATTAACCGCTAATAATTTCGAAACGGTTTCCTTTGTGTTCTTGGAAGAGTGCCAGGAAAATTCCAACTAGTTCGAATTAATATCCCGACGTTAATTAATGTCCGACGGCGGCGCGCGCCATTTTTACTCCGCTCGATAGATTTACACAAAATTAATCTCACATTTCAAACAAGAAAGAATTACGTAAATTATAATTATTATTAATAAACATAAATTATTAATCAATTATAAGCTATTCGTATTAACAAAAATAAGGTTTTGAAAATTTCTCAGTATTTCTTTTTCTGTGAAATTTAAATGAACTCTATTTATAGAGACAAGACCCTTAACTCTTAGACTTTAATAATTATTTTCAATCTGATCAATAGACCTTTTCATAGTTGAACTTTTTTTGTGCGCATGTGTCAATTTCCGCCATGTTTTTCGGGCATTTTTTGACGTATAACCAGCGAAAATTACATAACGTGTCCGAAACTTGAATATTCCCTCCCGCCTTTTAAACAGGGTGGACGCGCATGTGCATAATTAACCGTAAAAAGATTTATTGAAACATGCTTGGTACACAAAGCATATAATTGCCAGACAAAAGAGACGAGATCAGGCAAGCCCAAACAAATTAGTGACCAGAAACGTTTTTCATGGAGCTTCTGAAACTGTTTTGATGTAGATTCTATTACATTCATCCCACATTTTGATTTTTTCGAATTTGATTATTTCCGAACAGTTCCGATTTAAACTCACATATTCTACAAATCCTGAAGCTGTTATCAACAGCCGTAGATAAAACAACAACATAAAATTTGATCAAAATACACTCAAATTATGTTGAAGAAGCAACACCTTGTGGTGTTGTTTTAACTGTAAATTGATCATTTGCCTTGATCAACATATGCAGATAAAGCAACATCATAAAACTTGACCAACATAGAATCAACGTATGTTGTCGGAAGTGGAGACCGGAACAGCCTCTCTGCCAAGATACTCTGGCTGGAAGTACCAAAAGACAAATTGGTATGCAAATACCATTTTGATACAGTCTAAACAGCAATATGTAGCAGTAAAGCCGAATGGAGCGATGAATCCTCAGCATATAACTTTGAGCTATGTAGGAAGGTACTGCTGCAGGAACATTTCGGCCCCGTACCAGGTACTTCGAATCTATAGGAATCTACCCATCTTTAAAGCATAGGTACAAGCAATCTTAAGATGTGCACAATTTAACCTCGAAAGAAGCTATCGCAAAAAACGAATTGCTAGCCTATCAGATAGTCAAGTGGTCATCAAGGCTATTAGCTCATACATCATCAGATCAACTTGTACGCGACTACGTGGAAAAGCTAAATTTGTTTGGCAGAGAAAATATGTAACGCTATACTGGGTACCAGGTTACACTGGTATGGAAGGAAATGAAGAAGTCGATCTAATAGTGCCGTTATAGGTCCGAAACCATTTTGTGGTATGGGTATGAACACCATCCACAAAAGTTTAGATGAAGAAATAGGGAAACAATGGATGAAAGCTTGGAAAGACTTTCTAGGACTTTTCAAGACAATCCTTAATGCTGCTGGGATCTTTTAACCAGAAATGAACAAAAGCTTGCCTGAAACAAAGAATTTTGACAGGAGTCCTGACGGGACACTGGAGACTTAGAAAACACCTCAAGACCGTAGGTCTAGAGGAAGATGAGAGTTGCAGATTCTGCACCTCAGCAGAGGAAACCCCCATACATCTGCTCAAGGACTACTGACAATTGCACCTAGCCTATCAGATACTCAAGTGGTCATCAAGGCTATTAGCTCATACACCATCAGATCAACTGGTACGCGATTGCGTGGAAAAGCTACATAAGAGACAAATGTATCTTTGGGCCCTCTGCTTGAACGAAGAGGAATTGCAATCCTTGAATCTCACCCAGATCCTGAAATTCCTAAAGGGATCAGGACTAGAAGAGGTGCGCTAAGTGGATAAGTATACCAACGATTAGAGGAAGACCAATTGTACCCCCCACAATTGGTCTATAAAGGTAAATCTTGACAATTAACAAGCATGAAAAAGCTGCAATTATTTTAGCACAAGTCTAATTGTTAAAAAAAATATTTAAATTTACTCTTTGACAAACCATTGAATAACTTAATTAATGAAAAAATTAACTAATGCTGTAATCAAGATGGAAAATGTTTCAATTCTAATTAGATTTAAATGTAAATTATGTGAAGGAATTTTTGAAAAACATTTTTTGAATTTGATAAAAATGCGTTTAGCCGTGGATTAAAATATGAAACGGTGAAAGATGTTTTGATAATAATTTGGTTCGCGGACAGTTTCGCCGTTTGTATATTCGGCTTTTATTTCGTTCGCGGAAAGTCTCGGTGATCGGGGTTTCGCTCAATTAAGATGTTATCGCGTCCGGCTCGATGCGGCGACCTGTCAACAATTAACGTAATTTATTATGAGGTAACAATGGTAATGTTGTGATGCGGTGATTGGGTGGTCCTCGCCGCGCCGCCGTCCAGTCATCCTCTCATTAGGTCCTGCATTCACAGAAGAATATTATATAACTAATACAGTTCGAAAATATACGCTAATGGATCGCCCAATCGAGCGTGGAAATCGGTGTATATATTCCGAATACGGTTTATATAATATCGTTTTTAATGACGGTCTGAGTCTCTCTGTGTGTTTACGTGCCGGTGGGCCCCCTGCCGGCCCCCCTGGTGGGCCCACGGGCCCACGTCCCATGTTTCTGTCCGCGTCCAGCCTTATTATTAACTGTGAACACGCCGTTTGGAATTCTGATACTTGTAACTGCTTATGATGTGATGATATACTTACACCGAGTATATAGATATAAATAACCGAGTCTTGAGCCGCGCTGTGCCTTCCAAATCGACCCCCCTATATTTACATACCTAAAAAATCCACCCAACCTCCATATCCAATATCTTAATAGAGATGTTAAAAGGTATATCCTCCTTCCAATATTTCTTTTTCTTTTCTTTACGTTCAACAAAACATTACCGATTCATGTGATACCAATTTATTACTTATTAAAGACAATTAATAATTATTAAAGGAAATAAAACTACAATTACAACTGAAAATATATGACGACATACTTCAATTCGAAGAATCGACTAAAATATTAATTCGAGTTTAATTTTTTTAACAAAATTGAAAGGAATAATTAGATCTAAGTATTTAATAGTTGCAGAAATAATTGCTGTTTTTGTGTATTGAATATTAAGACCAATTAGTTCAAAAAGTATATTTGTTAATTAAAATAAAGATCAGAGCAATGAGTTTTATGTATCGAATATAAAGACGCTTATATTAGTTTTAAAATATAGATAGGGTTTTCCATTGAGAAGGAAAAACACATTTTAACGTAACTATAACTAAACGTTTTTACTAAATTGTGTTTTTTTTTATTTACGTTTAAATTATATTAATTACTTTTTTACTAAAAACGTAACTATATTTGTAGTACAATTTCAGGTTTCTTGTGAAACACGTATCACTTAAAAGGCCGCCACGGATGCGGATTTTCAGATTTCCATTCTTTGAAACAAATTCTGCATCACTCTTCCGCACATTGGTTGCTCTATTTCGCCAATAACAGAATATTATTCTTGAGCTCTTAAATTGTTGAAGGATTATTGGCGTAAACTTTGTCTTTAACGTAGCCTCACAGGAACAAGTCTAGCGGTGTTAAATCACACCAAATGATTCTCTTAATAATATCACGTTCGGGAAATCGCTGCCGCAATAGTACTATTGCTTCTCTACTTGTGTGGCTTGTAGCCCCGTCCTGCTGGAAATAGACGCATCACCTACGCCCATCTCGTCCAATATTTGCCACAAAAGTCTGAAGGCATCGTACGGTAACGTTGCGCATTGATTGTAACAGTTTCACCTTCATTATTCTCGACAAAATATGGCCCCATCACGCCACGGCCCCAAACCGAACCATACTGTAACTCAGCTATACTCAAACTTTTTCTTTCTTGGGCCACTCAGATTTTAGCTGTGTCCCGCGGGCCGCTATAAAAATCACAACATATGTTAATTAGGTGTTAAAAAGCAAAACTATTACGTTAATCATTTATTTAAATTTTAATGAGAAAGATGATATTGGGAACATTTTTTAACAATTTCATTTTGATCTGGCTTATAATTATTGCACGCTACTTCCAATACCTTATCGAGATGAAAATCAGTCAGCCGGTTACTGTATATATTCTTTGTATATTCATCTTGGAATAGGATGATTCACACTATATATATATATATATATATATATATATATATATATATATATATATCATCATCATCACGTAGTGCTACAACCCTGGGTGGGTCTTGGCTGACTGTACAACTTTTTTCCAATTTGTTCGGTCTTCCATCAACCTAGGGTCAAATGGAATGTTCATTTTCCGGAGATCTGCTTGGATGTTATCTCTCCATCGCATTCTGGGACGTCCGAGCGGTCTCTTGCCTGTGGGAATCTCCTCCCATACTAGTTTTACAAGTCTTTCGTTATGCAGTCTGTGCACGTGGCCTGCCCATCTTAGTCGCTGTGATTTAATTTCTTGGACAATATCGGTGTCGTTGTAGAGTGATTTTAATTCGATATTGGTTCTGATCTTATACTGGTCTGTGGTGATGTCATGGTGTGGTCCGAAAATTTTTCTAAGTATTTTTCGTTCAAAGCTTCTGAGCTTTTCTTCGTTTGCTTTGGTCATGGTCCACGTTTCGCATCCGTATGTTATTACAGGTCTGACGATGGATTTATAGATTTTGATCTTTGAACTTCTTGTGAGATTTTTTTATTTTATGAGCTTATTCAGTGCAAATAGACAGCGGTTTGCAGATTGGATTCTGTCTTTTATTTCTTCGGTAACATCGTTGTCCGCTGTGATTACGGCCCCCAGATACTTAAAACGTTGTACTCTTTCGAAATTAAAGGTGTTGGTCGTCATATTTTGTCCTATTCTGTCTCTTCGTGTCGTTCTATTTATACACATATATTTCGTTTTCTCTTCATTAATCTTCAGCCCTACTTCACTTGTTGCTCCTTCCACCTTGTTGAAAATGTCTTTCGTGGATAGAATGGAGTCTCCAACGAGATCTATGTCATCTGCATATGCGAGTAACACTTATATATATATATATATATATATATATATATATATATATATATATATATGTGGATGCAAACAACATAAGCAGAATTTGGGCACATTTTTTAACAGTCTTACATTGATCGGGCACTATTATCCAAAATTCAGAGTACTCCTTCCTCTCTATCTTCTAAATAACTTATAAGATTGTATTTGCAAATTATTTTGCTTTCACCTTGCAAACTTCGATTAAAGCTGTCGAGTTTCTCAGTAATGTCACATATAAAAGCTAAAAGACACCACCATCTGTTATTTTGCAGTTTGGGGTCATTTTTATCATTTTGCTGTAAAAACAGAATTTGGCGTAAAGACAAAAACCGTTCCAAAACTTTTCCTCTACTAAGCCAGCGCACCGATGAATGTAAAACTTCGCTATATTGGCTACCTACTTCGTCAAAAAAAATTAAATCTTCTGTGGTTTAGTTCTCGTGCTCGGATACGATTCACATTACTTATAACTGTTTTCATCACAGCTTCTATTTCTGTGTAAAACTGCCAATTCGATATTATTGGCAGTTTTACACAGAAATAGAAGCTGTGATGAAAACAGTTATAAGTATTGTAATATATTGTAGATAATCTGTACCTCTGGTTTGCCCTTTCATTGTATGGAACTTAAAAAGATCTTCGAATATTACATTCTGTTGAGTGCAATATCTAACAAAAACCGAACATTGTAATGTTGCTGAAATATCGGTACTGGAGTCAAAATCTAAGCTAAAGAACTTCCTCAAGTGGGCAATTACGTTATTATGAATATGCTTGGCGATATATTCAATACGTCTCACACAGCTAGAATCAGTGAGCTGTATTTTTTAATTTCCTATAATATCTGTTTTTTTCACCATTCACGAAACATTCTTTTACAATATCTGCGTCTGTAAACGGTTTCATATTTTTAACAAGAATATAACAAATTTCATACGATGCTTTAGTTACCACTGCATCTTGCGATAATGCCACCTACATAACATTTTGTTGTTGTTGCAAAGATCCTTTCAAAATAGCCAATTTCTCATATTTCATGAATAACTTTGAAACGTCTTTGAAACAAACATATTCTCTCGCCGCCCGTTGAGTCATGTGTCGCAGTGTGCAACCAGTGGCATGCGCCTATTATTCCCGCGGAATTTTAAATAGGTAATTGACATAGTAACGTTCTTAATAGAATTTGAAGCTACAACGGGTGGGCAACTTTTTTGTCGGGCCGCAGGTTGAGTATGGCTGCTGTAACTCGTGTTGGATGCGGTTTTTCAACAATAGACCTTTTCATAGTTGAAATTTTTTTGTGCGCAATTTTCGCCATGTTATACGTCAAAAAGTGCCCGATTTTTTTGACTTATAATAAACATGTGCCCGAAACTTTCATATTCCCGCCTTTCAAACTTTGCGGATGCGCAGGCGCTTAACTAACCGTAAAAAGGTCTATTAAACTAGGGTTTTCAGAGCCCCAAATCCGACAGTTCTGTTTATTCACGAGGCCACTTAACTGGAAATGGGCCTCGTCCCTCAGGATGATATCTTCTATATCTGATATCTCTGATTTCTCTTTGTTGAAGCGTAAATCGTACCATTTTCCTAATGGAATAGTAGTTGGAATAGAATTCCAACGAATGGAATGGAATAGTAGTTACTTTTCAACGGTCAAAAAATAACATTCATATCTTATAGAGTATAGAAGTACAGAAAATTCTAAGTACAGAAATGTTAAGAAAGTTGCAGAAATGTTAAAATGTTTTACAAGTAGAGAAACTTTAAAATGACACTTCTTAATGGAAAACCCTGTATTTATTAATCAAGATAAAGACCCGGCCAATGGTCTAGGAGCATACGTATTTCTTTTAATAAAAAAAGTCCACACTATTGAATTCTAGAGTCCTCGATTTAACAAATTAATCGTAATTCCTTTGTGCTGATCCATGAGTTTTGAAAACCTCCTCTCTTAGGAAATGTCTGGAGAATAGGTTGGATGAGGTAAGGTTCCATAATACTGATAAATTAGCCGGTCGTTATTATGAAGCAAAATCGGTCCTCTTTGATTGGTTAATGCTGGCCATAAACGATTCGGCTTATCACTTTCCTTGCACGTTTTCTTGACAATACATATTGCAACTATTGTTTGAGCATAACAAACCGAGCATTGTTAAGGGGGGAGCCTCATATAGAATTTTTTTTATTTTAGCAAATTTTTTTTTTTTTGCTTTAGACCAGGGGTCTCCAAACTACGGCCCGAGGGCCACATCCGGCCCGCGGACAGATTTTGTCCGGCCCGCGGAGAGCTAGCATACTTGAAAACTCCTTTTAGAGAACATATTTTTATAGCAAATTAAATTTAGTTTACTGAAGTATTCTAATTTTATGTTGAATAATTATTAATATGACATCTACATTGATATGGTCATGGGCTAACTACTCATAACATTGTTGTAGGCTTATTGTTTTTGTGATAAGTTGGATAAAGAAACACAGAATTGTAATGAGTAAAGACATGTATAATATGCAGAAAATTTAACTTCAGTATATAATAACTAACAAATTATTGAAATGAATCCAACTAACATTTTATACATTTTAAATAAAAACATAACTTATAACAAGCATAATGACATATGAAATACTAATGAGATTTATGTAATTGAGATTTTCCACTGACAATAGTTTGTAGTTGTGGACCAATTTTACTTGTACCAATTATTAAAAGAGATTTAAGATGCTCATCAGTTAATTTAGATCTGTAAACATTTTTTGTGTACTTCATTTTGGAGAAGGTCTTCTCGCACAAATAAGTAGTACCAAAAACAGAAAACAGCCCACGAGCAAATTTATGCAAATTATCAAATTGTGTCAGTGGACGACTCTTATAAAATTTCAACAAAGATGAGTTTTGATATTTGTTCTTAATTATATCACTGCACTGTAGATCAATCATTTCCATTTGAAGTACCGGGGCTAGGGTTTCAATGTCAGTATTAAAAGGATTCTGAAAAATCTTAATTTGATTCGCAATGGCATCAAAGTCCGAGAAACGAGTATCAAAATTTATTTTCAAAGCACTCAAAGTTTCGATTGCAAAATCGATAGGAAACTCAGTCTCAGTGGTGTGGCTGAATATTTCACATGTTTTAAAATGTGAAAAACATTTTCTTCGTAGTTGTGATTGAAACAGTATCAATTTCTTCCGGAATGATTTGATATTAGTGTATAAATCAGGAAGATGCTGGTTTTCTCCTTGCAATCTCAAATTCAGTTCGTTCACATGTTTTGTCAAATCAACATAGAATGCTAACTTCCACAGCCATGCGTTGTTTTGTAATTCAGTAAGAGGGCGATGCTTTTCATTCAAAAAAATTTCGATCACTGCTCGAAGTTCAAAGCAATGAAGGACTTTCCCACAACTAAGCCAACGTACGGCAGTATGATAAGGTAAGTCATTAAATTGTCGGAATTGTCAGTGATTCAGCCCAAAAGATCTGATAAAATTAACAGTTGATATGACTGGTTTCAGAACTTCAGACATATCCAAACATTTTCCGCACAAAGACTGTTGATGAATGATACAATGTAAGGCTAATGGTTTTGAACCATTGTCATTTTCTACAGCCTTTGACACAAGAGCGACCACTCCTTTATCTTTCCCACTCATGTTTTTGCCTCCATCAGTTGTAATACATTTCAAGTTTTTCCATCGAGGGTTCTTTTGATTAATGGCCATTTCAACTCCTTTACAAATATCTGTACCAGTAGTTATGCCATGAATACTATACATATCAAGAAGTTCTTCATGCACTTCATAGCTTTTATCTACTCCTCGAATATAAATCAACACCTGAGCAGTATCTGACACATCCGTTGACTCATCCAAGGCCAAAGAAAACCACTCAACATGTCCATTTTTGTCGAACAGTTGAGAGGATATATTTTCAGTGATGTTTTCTACCCTTCGAGACACAGTGTTTGTTGACATATTGACAGTTTTTAATAAATTTACCTTTTCAGGGCACATTTCTTCGGCTACTGCAATTATGCATTCTTTGATCATTTCTCCATCGGTGAATGGTTTTCCACGTTTTGCAATTTCAAGGGCCACACTAAAGCTGGCACGAGTTGCAGCCTCTTGTTCAGTTTTTAGTTTTGTAAATGAAGATTGCTGCGATTTCAATCTGCGCTTCATAGCTTCGAATTTTTCTGTCCGCAAACTTCCTGTATATTTTGAGTAATTTTGAAAAAGTTTTCTTTCATAATGACGTTTAATGTTATATTCCTTGAGAACGGCTATGCTTTCATTGCAAATCAAACATAGCGCCTTGTTACTGGACTGAATTACGAAATTCTGAATGTTCCACTGATCTTTGAATTTTCTGCATTCACGATCAATTTTTCGCTTCTTTTCCATACTACTAAATCACACTCAAAAGCAACAATTCAAATCAAAATACTGTTACAAAGATGTTTTAAACTTAAACACGCACAAACACGTTTTAAGGAGGTACGCACTATTTTATTGCACAACAGTGTCATAGGAACTGACTTGTGGTTGCGCCACTAGCCTTCTTATATATTCCAATTACTTCCATCTAGAAGTGAGTGGAAGACACCAGAACTTTCTCGAACCAACGAGATTATCCTGTACGTGCTATTAGCGTCATCTGTTAGCGATAGAAGGTACTACCTATTTCCGCTTGTGTCCACCAGATGTCGTGTCACGTTACTCCTCATGGCTTGTACTCTACGACTAATCTAGAAATTACAGATAATGACAGGAAAATTAATATGCAGTGTTGCCGTTTTGCGGACTTTAGTCCGATTTGCAGCCTTTTTTAAACGTTGCGTACTTTTTCGGACTTTTTTTTTCATCAGTGGACTATTTCAATTTTTACCACCGGCAACAATGATAATATGGTTTTGGCCCTCGGAACTTACTGGAGTAATCAGTATGGCCCTAAGGCTGGAAAGTTTGGAGACCCCTGCTTTAGACTACTTCTTATCTATCTGAGAATAAGTCCTTAAAAGCATATGGCCATCCGGAACTATTTTGCAAGTTATACGCATTTTAGTGAGTGCCTGTCAGACGGCTGAAATACGCCTGTGTGCGCTGTGGCGTTTTCATCGTGTTTACAAGCCGAAACCACTTCAGGAACATAACCTATATTTATATGTTCAAATCCGTTCGCCGGTCGCACGTGTGAATTCAAAAGTGCAGTGCGATGAATCGGAAAAGGGATCAGGATCGTCCCAACTTTCGCCCGAACCGATTTCGGACGGCGAAGTTCAAAGGGAACCAGAATTCAAACACTGACATGGTGCGGAGGGCAGCAGCGCATCCGCCAAAAAGTTAAAAGCCAGCAGTGCCGACGATGTCATGGTTTCTTTGACTCATTTCTACCGGATCATCGAGTTCGTGTGTGTTTTCAATGCTCTCGCGGAAGTGGTGATATGCATCCAGTGCAAACAGAAAGTAAAGTTCGGCGAGAGTGGACAACGAGGCCTTGGTTTCAAAGTGACGGTTCAGTGTCTTTGTGGCTTATCTCATATAAACTCCGGCCCCCTTGTTAACACTGGTTACGAAATTAAGGGGGGAAAGTCATGTAATCCTACGTTTTTTTCTAGATTTTTTTATGAAGTGATGGAAAGGTTTTTCGAATTGAAACAATTCATATCTCAAAGTATAACATATAAGCTTTATTCACAAATTTAAAAAAAAAAAAAAAATGGCGGCTCCACAGCCGCTGAAAGTCGGTTCCTTAGATTTGGGCCGTGCAGCCTACAGGTCTCAAATCTTACTGAACATGAAAAAAACAAATTTTCATCGTTAAGTTACATCAATACGCTTTGCATGACGTCGAGAAAAATTAAAAAAAAATGAAATACAACATTCAGCACCCTTTTAAAAAAAAAATCCTCGTTTCTGTATAAACAATTGGTATGAAACAATATTAATAATTTTTTTTTATAATTCGAACGTCATGCAATAGCCAATGAGTTGAAGAATATTTATGGAAATTTTCATCGAAATCGGTGGAAAACTCGTTGACCTACATTGCACGGCGCACGAAATTTTACGTTTCGAGAAAAACGCGTTTGAAGTTCTCGATACAGAAAAGTTGTGTTCAAGAGGACTTACGGCTTTTAACGCTCAGTCTGCGATACCAGGGCCATACAATATAATTTCTTCTTCTGCGAATTCGTCCATTCGAGCTGCTTCCTCTTTTTTCTTCGCTGTTCTTGCCATTCTGGACCTGCTCCAAGTACGACAGTCCTGCCTCCATACTCGGCATGCAGTTTGGTGGTCCGCGAACATGCCTGCAGCCAAGAAAGCAGCGATCTCCACGATTTTCCTACCACAGTGTAGATGCTTAGGAGCCAAACGCCACACAGTTGCTTTGAATAATTCATTTGCGTTCTGTGCATAGCCTCCCAAGCATCTCGTGAGCAAATCATCCCGGGACAAATCTTCGTATATCGGCAAGATTTTCTACTCTAAGTCGGGATGTAGAGGAGGAGGATGCTCATACGACTGCGTTGTATTGGAAACTTCAGCGACGCGATATGCGCACCAGGAGTCGGCACCCGGGGGACTACTTGTGCTGCGGCTGTTCGTTTGTCGAAATCATATGAAAATAGGTGACCATTATAGGCATCCTTCATTTCCTCCTTCGACATTATTTCTTTCTTTGACATTTCTTCTTCTGTTTCTTCTAATTGCGATTTTGATGGTGGTCGCCGACGACGAGAACGACTTGAGCGATAATCTGCTTCACTTTTATTTATCTTTCGACTCATGATCACACAGTATAAGCAATATATAAGCTTCTCGCGGACTTCCAAGCGCCCGACCTTAGAAGCGATAACACGCTTGGTCTTGTTCGGAACATGATACCTAGTGTATATACGCTATAGAGATGTTAATACTTCGAATTTTGATCTGAAAATTTAGGAGCATATTCTCCAAGTGTTAAACTGATCTTTTTCACAAAAAAAAAAGTCAAAAAATGGCAAATTACATGACTTTCCCCCCTTAACAGACGGAAAACTTTTGTAATGAGAATGCTAGGACTCGGACGGCAAGGGATAAACATTTTTTGCTGAATAATGAACTTGAGTGTCGGTTTGAGCAAGATTTGTTATGACAGCGTGTCAAAGCATTTATTGGAAGGGGTTGAATGTGTTTGGTCTGACACGCAAAAAAACAGTACGTGCGGATCAGGATAAGATGGAACAAAACGGACTAGACAGAAGGCCCGGGAAGAATGGCCCGAGAATAGCCGACTAAAATTGCAGCCGATTTGAGTGAGTGTAACATACGGTTTCATGAAACTTTAAACGCTTCTCCTGAAAAGTTGTGTTTTTAAAATTGCGAGAACACTTGGAGACCAGGGATTTTGTCTCAATTGATTGCGATTTCGCGGTCGGGATAGAGAATTGAATTCTCTACTTCGGTAACCTAATTTTTTTCGTTTTATGTAACCAGAAGTTGTCTTTTTTTTAATAAAATAGGTGAAAAAAAAACGCGAAAAACGTGATTTTTGTTTCAACTCGAAAATTTCCTACGAAATTTTTTTTTGGTTTGAGGTCTCCGAAATGCGCTATCATGTGAACTACAAAACCCTCTTCTAGCTTTCTGTTTTAGTCACGATCATAAAGGGCCACATAGGCCCCCAAAGCGCTGCACGCGAAAACCCATATTTTCATATGAAAATAAACCATTTATAATAAAACATTTTCCAAAAAAAATTATAAATATAATATAATTATATATAAAATACATGGTTTTACTCTTATATATGCCCAATAAGGTGCAAAAACAATGACTTAGTTTCATTCATTTACCTACCCGCAATCCACTCCCAAAGTTAGTCGAATTTTCCTGCTTCTAAATGAGGCTCCCCCCTTAAGCCGACCATCGGATAGAGATTTTTATAAGAATTTTTGTTTTGTACTTATCCACTTACATGTATAGTCCAACTAGTCGCATCTGTCTAGTTGTGAGTAGTGTGTTAACTTGTTCCAACTGCCTACGGTTGTCTAATTTTATTTTGTCCGTTAATCGTGTTTGTCTACTCTAATCTTGCTTGTTTAGTCTTTTCTGTCTAATCTTACGTGATTTTTTTTAATCCATGGCCGGTGATTGAGGAGGTGGTCGCCCTCGTAACCAGTAAAGACATGCAAACTGCTGTTGGTGCCGCAGGATTTCTTGCTTCATCACTCTTTCCTATCGATTGCGTTGTCCTTGGCTTGATAGGTATCCAGTCTTTGGTTTCTCAGATCTTCTTCCACTTGTTTCAACCATGTCTTCTTTGGCGCGTTTCTCGAGTCTGGCGGTCGCTCCAGCCAAAGGAGTTTGCGTGGAGTCCGGGCGTTATTCATCCGGCATACGTGGCCAAACCAACGTAGTCTTCGTATTTGTATTTCTTCCTCGATCGGTGTCTGCTAATCGTAGCTTTCTCTAAACGTTTCTTTCCGGATAGAGACACAGAGTATTTGTCTCAAGCATCGCATTTGGAAGACCTCGAGTTTGTTTAGGTCCGGTTTGAGCAGTGTCCACGTTTCTGATCTATAAAGAAGAATAGGAAGGATTAACGTTCGGTATAGGCGTATTTTGGGTTTGATGGTGATATTCGTCCGCTTCCATATGTACTACTTGAGCGAGGCGAATGTTGCTGTTGCTTGACCGATCCGGATATGAACATCGGCCGTCAACACCAATTCTTTCTCAGGCACAAGCGATCCCAAATACTTGAACTGTGGTACCTGTTCGATTTGGATTTCATCGAAGTCTTCGTGTTTGTATTTCTTCCTCGATCGGTGTCTGTTGATCGCAGCTTTCTCTAAACGTCTCGTTTCCGATAGAGACACAGAGTATTTGTCTGAAGCATCGCATTTGGAAGACCTCGAGCTTGTTTAGGTCCGGTTCGAGCAGTGTTCACGTTTCTGATCCATAAACAAGAATAGGAAGGATTAACGTTCGGTATGGGCGTATTTTGGTTTTGATGGTGATATTAGTCCGCTTTCATATGCACCACTTAAGCGAGGCGAATGTTGCTTGACCGATCCGGAAATGAACATCGGCCGTCGACGCCAATTCCTTCTCAGTCACAAGCGATCCCAAATACTTGAACTGTAGTTCCTGTTCGATTTGGATTTCATCGAAGTCTTCGTGTTTCTATTTCTTCCTCGATTGGTGTCTGTTGATCGCAGCTTCCTCTAAACGTCTCGTTTCGGATAGCGACTCATAGTATTTGTCTCAAGCATCGCATTTGGAAGACCTCGAGCTTGTTTAGGTCCGGTTTGAGCAGTCTCCACGTTTCTGATCTATAAAGAAGAATAGGAAGGATTAACGTTCGGTATAGGCGTATTTTGGGTTTGATGGTGATATTCGTCCGCTTCCATATGTACTACTTGAGCGAGGCGAATGTTGCTGTTGCTTGACCGATCCGGATATGAACATCGGCCGTCAACACCAATTCTTTCTCAGGCACAAGCGATCCCAAATACTTGAACTGTGGTACCTGTTCGATTTGGATTTCATCGAAGTCTTCGTGTTTGTATTTCTTCCTCGATCGGTGTCTGTTGATCGCAGCTTTCTCTAAACGTCTCGTTTCCGATAGAGACACAGAGTATTTGTCTGAAGCATCGCATTTGGAAGACCTCGAGCTTGTTTAGGTCCGGTTCGAGCAGTGTTCACGTTTCTGATCCATAAACAAGAATAGGAAGGATTAACGTTCGGTATGGGCGTATTTTGGTTTTGATGGTGATATTAGTCCGCTTTCATATGCACCACTCAAGCGAGGCGAATGTTGCTTGACCGATCCGGAAATGAACATCGGCCGTCGACGTCAATTCCTTCTCAGTCACAAGCGATCCCAAATACTTGAACTGTAGTTCCTGTCCGATTTGGATTTCATCGAAGTCTTCGTGTTTCTATTTCTTCCTCGATTGGTGTCTGTTGATCGCAGCTTCCTCTAAACGTCTCGTTTCGGATAGCGACTCAGAGTATTTGTCTCAAGCATCGCATTTGGAAGACCTCGAGCTTGTTTAGGTCCGGTTTGAGCAGTCTCCACGTTTCTGATCTATAAAGAAGAATAGGAAGGATTAACGTTCGGTATAGGCGTATTTTGGGTTTGATGGTGATATTCGTCCGCTTCCATATGTACTACTTGAGCGAGGCGAATGTTGCTGTTGCTTGACCGATCCGGATATGAACATCGGCCGTCAACACCAATTCTTTCTCAGGCACAAGCGATCCCAAATACTTGAACTGTGGTACCTGTTCGATTTGGGTTTCATCGAAGTCTTCGTGTTTGTATTTCTTCCTCGATCGGTGTCTGTTGATCGCAGCTTTCTCTAAACGTCTCGTTTCCGATAGAGACACAGAGTATTTGTCTGAAGCATCGCATTTGGAAGACCTCGAGCTTGTTTAGGTCCGGTTCGAGCAGTGTTCACGTTTCTGATCCATAAACAAGAATAGGAAGGATTAACGTTCGGTATGGGCGTATTTTGGTTTTGATGGCGATATTAGTCCGCTTTCATATGCACCACTCAAGCGAGGCGAATGTTGCTTGACCGATCCGGAAATGAACATCGGCCGTCGACGCCAATTCCTTCTCAGTCACAAGCGATCCCAAATACTTGAACTGTAGTTCCTGTTCGATTTGGATTTCATCGAAGTCTTCGTGTTTCTATTTCTTCCTCGATTGGTGTCTGTTGATCGCAGCTTCCCCTAAACGTCTCGTTTCGGATAGCGACTCAGAGTATTTGTCTCAAGCATCGCATTTGGAAGACCTCGAGCTTGTTTAGGTCCTGGTTGAGCAGTGTCCACGTTTCCGATCCATAAAAAAAGAATAGGAAGGATTAACGTTCGGTATAGGCGTATTTTGGTTTTGATGGTGATATTCGTCCGCTTCCATATGCACCACTTGAGCGAGGCGAATGTTGCTGTTGCTTGACCGATCCAGCTATGAACATCGGCAGTCGGCGTCAATTCCTTCTCAGTCAAAAGCGATTCCAAGTACTTGAACTGTGGTACCTGTTCGATTTGGGTTTCCATCGAGGTGAACCCTCGCTTCCGATGCGTCTGTTGTGAGCAATTTCGTTTAATTCGCATTGATCTTTAATCCGAATGAATGGGCGATGCGGGAAAAGTCGTACAAATTGCTTCGGCATCCGTCGCAGACTGCGCTGTAGTCTTCGAACATCAGATCGGTTATGAAGTTGTTGTCGCCGTCGCCGTCTCGGAGCCCGCGTCGTTCATAGAATGCTTTCCGCATAATCGCGTCAACCACAACGGTTAAAAGTAGTGGCGAGGCGACGTCTCCTTGCCGTACTCCAGTTCGAATCGGAAACTCGTCGGATAAGTCATTTCGGATACGCACACTGCTGCGGTGAAGGCCAAGCCCTGAAGATTTTTCACTAAATAGCTATGCTATGCTATATGATATGCTATATATGGTGATATTTCACCATAGCTATGCTGTGGCCACCTCGTGGAAAGCAATAGCAAACTACCAGGAGTAATTCTGCCAAGAAAAACTTCTCAACTAGTGCCGTTCAGAACCGGCGATAAACTGAAGGTCCCGATAAACTGAAGGGAAATTTGTGGATGATTCGTTCCACAAGTATACGCGAGAGGTTACCTACGATCTTGAGAAAGTTCGGCACTTCAAGAAGAAGTCTACTCTAATCTTGTCATGGTTGAGCCGTCGTACGATCACTGAAGAAGTTGAATGATTTTTAGCGGCACGTGTACGGTCTCTCTACAAACTGGCCCAGTCGATGCAATCAAAGGCGGATTTGAAATCGATGAAGGCGATGACGGTTCGTTTTCCGCATAGCATTCTTTCATCCGTTAGCTAACGGAGAGCGAATATCTGATCGATGCATTCTCGATGTGGTCCTAATCCAGTTTGTTCTTCCTGGCTCGTTTGCTCTTGATGTTTCTTTAGCCTCGATTGTATGGTTTTCATAAATACTTTATCGACGATCGAGAGGAGGCTAATGCCACGGTAGTTCTTGCATTCTTGACTGTCTCCTTTCTTCAGAATAGGCCACGATTGCTTTCTTCTTACCTGTATGGTAATCCAGATCTATCTTACTAACCAGGCTCCATGTTCTGAGGTGTTATGTTTTTAGCACACTGTTTTATGGTGTGGAAACGTGGACACTATCAAAAACAACGCAAATGAGAGTGGAGGCCTTTGAAATGTGGTGCTACCGCAGGATGCTGCGAATTCCTTAGACAAGCCCCTACCAACATTGAGGTCCTAAACCGCATGGAGAAACAAAGAGAAATAATGAATACTGTCAAACAGAGAAAGACAAGCTACTTTGGACACATAATGAGAAGCGACAAATACAGAGCGCTTCAACTCATAATTGAAGGAAAAATAGATGGAAAAAGGAGGCCAGACAGAAGAAGGAATTCATGGCAAAAAAACTTGCGACAATGGACGAATCTGACTTCAGTTGAATTGTTCCGAGCTGCAGTGGATAAAGTGAGATGGGCTAATGTGATCGCCAACGTCCTAAGAGGACAAGGCACATCGAGAAGAGAAGAAGATCTTACTCTATCGAGGAATTTGCTATATATCTGTTAGTTTTTGTCTGCCCAGCCTTGTTCTGCGTTGCAAATTGATTAATGCTGGCCATAAACGATTTTTCGATTTCCTGACAATATGCAGCTATAGTTTGAGCATATCATCAAACCGAGCATCATTAAGCCGACCATCCAATAGAGAGAAAAAAATGTAATTGTTTTGTACTTATACACTAACATGTATAGCCCAAGTAGTAGTATATGTCTAGTTGTGTGCAGTCTTATTTAGTTCTATCTGCCTGGGGTTGTCTATCTAATGTTAATCGTGACTGTCTACTCTAATAAGTGGTCACAGTGGTGTGGTGGTGAACGCATCCGCTTGCCATGCATGAGATCCCGGCTTCAATCCCCGGCCAAGCCGTGAAGATTTTTCAGGGAGCTATGCTGTGGCCACGTCGTGGAAAGCAATGGGAAGATTGTAGATTGTAGATATGGTGGTGATGACTTGTACTGCGGCCTTTATAGATCTATTGTACCCCACCCTCCTCCTCCAAGCGTTGGTGTACTTACCCATTTAGAGCGCCTCCTTTAATCCTGATTCTTTTAGGGATTTCAGGATCTGGGTGGGATTCAACGCCTGCAGCTCCTTTGTGTTCAAGCAGTGAGTCCCAAGGTACATCTGTCTCTTGCGGAGTAATGCTTCGCAGTCTTTGAGCAGATATATGGGGGTTTCCTCTGCTGAGCCACAGAATCTGCATCTGTCATCCTCCTCTAGGCTTAGGGCTTGAGAAGTCTTCAGTGTCCCGTCAGGGCTCCTGTCAGAATTCTAAGCTTGTTCCTGCATAATTTCAGGCAAGTTTTTGTTCTCTTCTGGTTTAAAGATCCCAGCATCACTTTGGACTGCCTTCACCCTGGAAGTTCTTTCTAGGTTTTCATCCATTGTTCTCTTGTTTCTTCATCTTTTGTGGATGGTGTTCACACTCATGCCGCAAAAGGGTTCCGGACCTATAAAGGGGATACTGGATCCCTTGTTTGCTAGGTAATCGGCTTCTTCGTTTCCGTCTATACCAGTGTCCTGGTACCCAGTTTAGCGTTACTCTATTATCTTTGCCAAGCTTGTTTAGCTTCCCCACACAGTCCCATACCAATTTGGATCTGATGGTGTATGAGCTAATGGCCTTAATGGCTGCTTGGCTGTCTGACAGGATATCAATTCGTTTTTTGCGATCATTCTTGTCGAGGTTAAACTGTGCACATCTTTCGATTACGTGTACCTCTGCTTGGAGGTACCAGGTGCACCTCTTCTGATGATACTTGGGGATGTTCCCATGGATTCGAAGTACTTGGTACGACGTCCAAACACTCTTGCACCAGCACTTTCCTTTGTCTTCGAACGATCTGTATACCACTTGATAGCATTTTGCTCTATGTGGCATGCTGAGGATTCGTCGCTCCAATCGGCTTTACTACTACACATTGCTGTGTAGTTTTTCTCGAAGTGGTATTTGCATACCATTTCGTCTTTTGGTACTTCCAGCCAGGGGATCTTGGCAGCGAGGCTGTTTCGGTCTCTGTTCCGGATTATTTTACCTCTGCCCATTCCTTCCTTGCTGAACCTTACAATCGCCGATCTGGCCGCCCTTTCCACCACAAGGTGCAGCGGAGTCAGATCCAGCAGCAGCTCCATGGCTGCTGTCGGACACGACCCCATCGCCCCCGTGATGCAGACACACGCCAGTCTTAGAATCCTCTCAACTTCTAACTAAAATGACAAACTACCTCGAGTAATTCTGCCAAGAAAACCTCTCAACTAGTGCCGTTCAGAACCGGCGATAAACTGAAGGTCCCGTATATTTGTGGATAATTCGTTCCACAAGTATGCGCGAGAGGTTGAGAGAGCGAGAGGAAGAAGAAGTCTACTCTAATCTTGTCTTGTCTTTTCGCCTTGTCTTATCTGTATGATGTTCTATATCTATCCTAAGATGTTTGACAGAAAATGAAATCGGAACGGGAAGCGTACTGGAATAACGTTGCGGCCGACATGGAAGAAGCAGCGTCAAGGCACAAGTACCCGACGCTATACCAGACACTCCGACGGTTAGCCGGGAATGACAGTATCAAAAAATTGGATGAAACTTTTGTGGCCTCTCCTCACCAGCGCCTGCAGTGGTGTAGAGAATTCTTTCATCGGCTGTACAACCAACATCCGCCACAAGATCCAAAGCCCCAACCTCCGATTATTGAGCAGCCGACGAATCAGTTACCTGATACTGAACCGACGATCAACGAGGTGAAGAAGACAATACAATGAGCGCCGGGAGGAGATCGAGTAACCGCAGATATGATCAAAGTATATGTGTAATAAGACGTCTCCTCCGTCATATTACAACAACTTCATGTCCTAGTAACTAGGACTTGGGAATACCCGGTCTTTTTAGACTCGGCGAGTCCGAGTTCCGGGTCCGAGTTCGGGTCTAATCCGTCTTGCTTTCTTTCTCCCAAGGCGGCGTTTGACACGTTGGATAGAGGGAAAATGTTTAAATGTGTAGGAGAATTCGGAGTAGACGGGAGGTTGTTAAGGAGGGTGGGAGAGATATATGCAAGAACAATAAGCAAAGTGAGAGTGAGAGAGAAAGAGAGCGACTGGTTCAGGACTACAAAAGGAGCAAGACTATGTCAAAATCGGTAATGGGATGGAACTAACCAACACGATATCCCAAGAACAAGGTGTCCTGCAAAGCGAGGTGTCCTGCAAAGCGACACACCTGAACAAGGTGTCCTGCAAAGCGACACACTAAGTCCAACACTCTTCTTGATATTTGTAGCAGACCTACCAGCCGCAATTAAAGTGCCAGAAGCTAATTCTATTATGTATGCGGGCGATTTAGTAATCTACTCCAGAAGTTTAGCGGCGCTCCAAATGAGTCTAGACTAACTCCAGCACTGGTGCACAAGAAATAAACTCACAATAAACCTCGCAAAAAGCCAAAGTACACATAGGGAGCTGTCAGTTAGAGTTCACCAACGAATATGAGTATTTAGGAGTGACACTCCAGACCACTTTAATCATAACCAAACATATTAACAACAAAAGAGGAAAGATCGCACAGTTAATTGGAAGGCAAAAGTACCTACAGAGAGTAAGCTTAGAAACTGCACTGAAAATTTACAACTTTATGATATGGCCTGTGGTAACGTATGGTATCAAGTCACTATGTCATCGAATGGAAACAAACCATCTGGTTCTCCTCGACAAAATCAAAGCGCGCTTTCTGAAGAAAGTCCTCGGCCTCCCGAGGAACTCGTCTAACACTTTTACTTTCATTTTAGCGGAAACCAAGACCATGGGGGAAGACCGGATGAACAACTTTGGAGAGATCCCAAAATGAAAAAGGATGGAATACAAGAGAATTATAGAGAACAAGCGATGGGACTTCGTAGTAAAACGATACACTGAAGGACCAGCTTTCAGCTCCCAGCGCTGGAAGAAAGCAAACCAAAATGCAAGGCACCTACTAACGTGTGTGACATTGCATGGATTCTATCATCTTACATGCGACAAGAAACATTTTCACGAATCGGACGATGACTGCAGATGCCAATCCTGTGGGGAGGAAGCGGGAAAACACCATATCCTGACGTGCAGAGAAAGGAGAGCGCAAACCTTAGCAGAAACCGTAGCACACCTGAAGAAGATCTCAACTTAGGAATATAACAAACACTATATCGCTCTTGTTAAGCAATAATAATTTTAAATCAAGTTTTACTGTAACTATTGTTGCGAATAAAGAGATATTAAAAGGAGCAAGACAAGGCCCCTTATTATTTTCGATATATGTGGCAGATATAGAAAGAATTTTTAAGAATGCACACAAGCGGGAGGGTGTGTGATAGATAGAGATAGAACAGAAGTATGGAGCCTGGCATTCGCGGATGATGTGGTAGTGGTGACAAAGAGCGGAGGGGAGATGAAAGAAATGAGAAGCCTACGGAGGTATGTGAGGAAGAAAAACATAGAAGTGAATGTGGAGAAAATGTAAATGACGATGTTTAATAAGAGGAATTGAAGAAGGTAGTGGGAACAATAGTGCGAATAAGAGAGTTTAACACCTAACTAACTGACATACGTCTCTCAGACCCAAAGTAGCAGTAATTTTCTCACCTAAGACGTATGGCAGGTGGTTAAGGGTTAAGTACCTAGGCTACACATTGTACGAGAGTGCCTCGGATGAAGCGCATTTGAGGGAGTTAGCCAAGAAAGCAAACAAGGTAACGGGGTGTATTTGGAGATACACTTGGAGAAAATGGGGAAGCGACTTCAGGAGGAGGAGGATGATGTTTTAAAAAATTCAGACAAGGCCGAGCATTCAAAACCCGTGACTCGTCGAGTCTTAGATCGGGTATCTGGTACCGGGTGTTTTCCCTTGGACTCGCCGAGTCCGAGTACGGGTACTCGGACCTGAAAAACTCTACTAGTAACGCATATATGGCATATGAACCGCATATATGGCATATGTGCTGAGTCAGCGCGGAAGATGTCTTGTCTGGTCTTATATGGACTTACCTGATCTTGTTTGGATTGTCTGGTCTTGTCTGGTCTTATCTGGTGTAGGTAGGACTTGTAGTACCACTGAAGATTTAAATATGCTGGGTTTTGCTATTTAATTGTTCTCCAATATATATTAACTACTAATACAGTAGACTAAATACTGTCAATTGATAAATAAATTGATTGATTTTTGATAAAGTAGACGAAATAAAAGATGCAAGCTTTATTAAGTCAGTTTTAAGTTTATAATAAGCCAAAATACTAACGATCTACTGATATAGTACCAACAACATCCAAGCTAACATTATTAAGTGGGCTATAAGTTTGATTTTTTACTATAGGTAAAACCATACTTCAGAATCAAACTGGCCGTACCAAAGAAACCTGAACAATAATCTCTATTGATAAATAAATTGATTGATTTTTGATAAAGTAGACGAAATAAAAGATGCAAGCTTTATTAAGTCAGTTATAAGTTTATAATAAGCCAAAATACTAACGATCTACTGATATAGTACCAACAACATCCAAGCTAACATTATTAAGTGGGCTATAAGTTTGATTTTTTACTATAGGTAAAACCATACTTCAGAATCAAACTGGCCGTACCAAAGAAACCTGAACAATCAAAGAGAGTAAAGTTCAACCTACACAAACTGCGCCAACCAAACTGCAAAACAGTTTTCCAAAATCCAAAATCCCATAACATCTTGGGATGGCTTAGCCAAGACACTACTCGAATCGGCCAAAACAACCCTTGGCACAAAGGAAAGAAATCGAAAAGACTGGATCTCAGACCAAACATGGCAACTTATACAAGACAGAAAGGATGCGAAGAAACTGGTACTCCAGTGCAAAACTTCGATGACAAAAAATGATGCAATCTGGAGATATACACAACTATGCAAACAAATTAAAGCCTAATTGACCTGATATGTGAGCAAGCAGAAGAAGCAGCCAAAAATAACAACTCGAGGACTCTTTACACACTGACAAACAAGCTCTCCAAAAAGCACACAAAGACCACAAATTTAGTTAGAAGCAAAGACAACCGCCCACTGACCACCCCAGAAACTCAGCTCGATAGGTGGAAGGAATACTTTGCTGATATGCTCAGCTCACCCACGGAAGACAAACTTGAAATAGCTCCAGAAGACAATGCAAATGAACAGCTGAATATAAAAATAGACGCGCCTTCAAAAACAGAAATACTAAATACCATCAAGCAGCTGAAAAACAACAGAGCGGCAGGGGTAGACAACATACCTGCCGAACTAATCAAGGTAGACCCTAAATGGATTGCACCTCTACTTGCAAAAATAATAAAAGGGATCTGGACAAACCAAGAAATTCCAGCAGAAATTAAACATGGTCTCATTATCAAACTGCCAAAGAAAGGAGACCTAACGCAATGCAAAAATTGGAGAGGAATAACGCTGTTAGACACCATAAACAAAATTATTGCAAGTGTAATCCAACATAGGCTGGCAGAAGCATTCGAACCCATACTGCGTCCAAACCAAGCAGGCTTCCGCCCAAACCGCTCATGCATAGACCACATAAATTCAACAAGAATAATTATAGAACAATCCGTTGAATGGCGATCGCCACTATATCTTGTTTTCATCGACTTTGAACGTGCTTTTGACAGCCTATCCCACTCTGCTATATGGAAGTTACTACGGACAAGAGGCGTGCCAACAAAAATCATCGACACGATTAGAGAACTGTACCATGACGTATCATGTAGTATCCTGCATAGCGGAGCACATAGCAACCTTTTTACGGTGAGATCAGGAGTGAAGCAAGGATGTGTGCTCTCTCCCTTGCTTTTTAACATTGCTCTTGACTATATCCTGGAAAAGTCTTGCAGACCAAACGATGTTATTCGATGGTCTCTTTACTCTAATCTCAAAGATCTCGAATACGCAGACGACATTTGCTTTTTTTCGCATACCTATGAAAGTATGCAAAGGCAACTCACCTTACTATCAGACATGGCACAGAAGATAGGGTTGAAAATAAATGCCTCAAAAACAAAAGCGATGCAAATGCACACAAATAACGACGCACCGTTTCAAATAAACGACCAACCAATTGAGAATGTAGAAAAGTTTCAGTATCTAGGAAGCATTCTCAACGAGACGGGCGGAACAGACCTAGACATTCTAAACAGAATTCAAAAAGCACAGATGGCATTCAGGCAACTAAACACAATACGGAGGTCCAACATCATAAAAACAAAGAGCAAGCTGCGTTTATATAGAACAAACGTCAAAGCCGTGAGACCTGGAAAAACACTAATGCCACAAAACATAAACTTCAGGTTTTCGCCAACAAATGTCTACGAATCATCCTCAGAATCTTCTGGCCACAGAAAATTACTAATGAGCAACTTCTTAAACGATGCGGAGAAGAAACAATAGAGCACGACATAAAGAAAAGAAAATGGGGATGGATCGGCCACGTTCTAAGAAGAAAACCAGACGACGTTGCAAGGGCAGCACTAGACTGGAATCCCCAAGGAACGAGACGACGAGGAAGACCGGCTCAAACATGGAGGAGAACAGTGTTAGATGAACTAAAAGCCCAGAAAACCTCTTGGAGTGAAGCCAAAGCAATGGCCCAGAATAGGGTCCGCTGGAGGGTGCTTATGGAGGCTCTATGCTCCACCTAGAAGTCCAGAACCCATATATATATATATATATATATATATATATATATATATATATATATATAAAACCATACTACAGTATAGATAATCATATAAACTTAATAAAGTCCGGACACAGCCTGAATATAAAAATATATTCAACCTTTCCGGAGCGCTATAATATTTTTTTAGGACTACCAAAACAAATCTCATGTGAAATAACTGGCAAATTTGACATGAGATTCGTTTTGGTAGTCTTAAAAAGACTCGATAATATTATAGAGCTCCGGAAAGGTGGAATAAATTTACAGTATACAATTTACATTTAAAAGTTTAGTTTTAGTTTGATGTTGTATTAATGTTATTTTCCTTATGTTTATTTAATGTTAATATTGAATAAATATAAATGTTGTGAAACTAAACGTAACAAATTCGGAAATGAAAACTCGCCGAATAATCTATAAAGAACTCTCCCCCGGGATTACAGCATCAATCTGTGTTGCGATAATGATAACATTCAGACTCCTTTTTGCATTCATTTTGCGAAGTTTTCATTTAATCAGCTTATGTGTGGGGCGCGCAGCCCTCCGAAGCTCCGGCGCGGAATATTCAATGTAATCCCAGTTTGCCTTAATTAAGCTAATCTTCGGGATCCAATTAGGGACAACCAGCGATTCCGGCCGCTTTGTTTCGTCGGCCAAAACACAAACGAAAGTACAAACAATCTTTGCGAGGCGCAATTTGGACTAATTGAAATATTTCGTAAGATTAAGTATTTTAAATTTGAATAGAAAACGAAAAAAATAACAATACTAGATTTAAATTAAA
This sequence comes from Phosphuga atrata, assembly GCA_944588485.1. Lineage (NCBI taxonomy): Eukaryota > Metazoa > Arthropoda > Insecta > Coleoptera > Silphidae > Phosphuga > Phosphuga atrata. Next base: position 63,936,493 of record OX155899.1, read on the forward strand.
TATATGTAGAAATTGTAGTAATATCAATGGAGATTTAAGTCATAATTAGTATTCCAAGCTAATTTGTTAATTAATATTTGAACAAAGAATGTTATACATAATTTAATGAATACATTCTTTAGTTTTAAAGAATTCGTTTTAAAATATCCTTTCAAAATTTATTAATTAAGGAGGAATTCGACAAAAAATTAACCAACTCTCACTAATTCCATTCTTGTTTGCAGGGAAACAAACGATTCTAGGCGACGACGAAGGAGCTGCTTCTCACCTGCGAGCTGCAAAGGTACGTTTTTATGTTGCCCCTAGTTTACGTTTTATTAATTCAACATTTAGTTAGTTTATGCGGGACGAAAGTGCGACAAAAAAGCAAATAATGCCGACATATTTGCAATTTATTGGTTGTTGTGGTAAAGTGCTGTAAGCCATTTGTAGATGTAATGAAAGTTACGAGACTGATAGGGATTGTAAATAGTGCAAAGGGACTTTGATATTTATTTTTTTGTCATTCGTTGCAAAGCGGAAATGGCAGGAAACACCTTGCGTAGGAAAATTTATACAGAACTAATTGCAACGTGATGGTTTGCTTATAGAATATAAACTTCTATAAATTGTTCCTGGAACAAAATAAGCAATAAATTCATTTTCAATAATATTGATTTCAGAGGGCATTTGCAAGTTATTTATGCACAGAATTTTATGAAATCTTATAAAAAATATCTTAATTTTATAGATAGTAACATTTTTGCGAAGTTTCAACATGGTTGGCAAATAAATGACAATTTTAGAAATCCTAAATTTACAATCAAATTTAATGCAAACTTAATAAAGTCGGAACACAGCCTGAATATATTCAACCTTTCCGGAGCTCTATAAAACGAATGAGCCTATTTTGGACTATCGAAAACCAATCTCATGTGAAATTTGTCAGTTATTTTATAGCTTTCAGTTTCACATAACCTTCGTGGCACTCAACAAAAACCAGAAAAATAACATTGTTTTTTAAGATCATGTCTTTCCGATACCTTAAGTGGATTTGTAGATGTGTTTCGAGATTTATCTCGCATCAGTACAGCTTTGCTTTTATTATCAACAATTTGTAAACCACTTGAATGAATCCCATTTGGGTTATTAGGGTTAGATATTTTTAATTTGACATTTCGCGAGAGAGACATGAACTTAGCAGGTTATTGATTTAAATGATAAATTTAGAATTGGTAAGACCATGCTACTTTATAGATAATCATATAAACTTAATAAATTCGGAACACAGCCTGAATATCTAAATATATTCAACCTTTCCGGAGCTCTATAAAACTAATGAGTCTATTTAGGACTATCGAAAACAAATCTCATGTGAAATTTGTCAGTTATTTTATAGCTTTCATTCCACCTTCGTGACACTCAACAGAAACCAGAAAAATGACTGAATTAACTTTATAGAGCTCCGGAAAGGTTGAATATATTTATGTGTTCCGGCTTTATTAAGTTTCTATGATTATCTATAAAGTAGGTTTTACCAATTCCAAATTTAGTGCTTTTGCAAAAATTGTATTTTATTTATTTATGCACAAAATATTATGAAATTTTCAAAACATCTAAGTTTTAAAATATCTATTATTAGTAACACTTTCGCAAAATATCAAACATTATTATGAAACAAATTACATTTTTAGAAAGTTTAAATAACCAATTTAATGGTTTGGCAAAATTTCTTTTTTCATAGCAGATGTATGTAATTTGCAAATTTTCTTGTTAAATAGTTAATCCAAATATTTGTCCTACAAATATTAACTCAGTTGTCTTATATAATCTAATTAAATAAGGGTATATAATAGTCCTAGAACACATAGCCTAGATAGCCACTGCCTAGATCGGAGGTTTTCAAACTGGGTGCCGCGAACGTATGCCTGGGGTGCCGCAGCAATAATCAAGATATGTAAAAAAATGTGAATAGAAAAATATCCTCATGCATTTCTCATATTCTCATATATTTTCCTCATTTATGGTAAACGAATTTGAGTTCCTACTTTTATTGTAGAATTATGCACAAATAGCTAAAATCTGGGTCTTTGTAACGGAAAGGTGATGCACGCCACTGGTGACGCTGAAAGAGCCACATGGTTTCATGGCAATCTAAGGATGCTGATACCAGGAAAATTTAAAGGTGCACGCCATTGGCGCTTTCATCGCCACCTGCTGCCGCATGTGGTAGACTATAGTGAATTGTAAATGTGCTGCCAGATTATGCCAATGAAATCGTCATAGAAAGAGTGTTTGAAAGAATATCACATTCAAATTCCGTTCTTTTTTTTATATCACGCAATTCTGTTTGCGAATGAACGAAGGCGGTAGAGTAATATTTAGATAAAAAATGTATATTGCCAGATTTACCTCATTTTGGGTCTGGAGTTCGCGTATTGATTTATGTGTCGCTTCGCGGTTTGCAACCTAATCTAACCTGTGTTAAACCAACGGTCCTTGCCACATTGTTCTATATTCGATCGAGAGTTAGCGCTGCCGCGCGTTTGTGGTCATGATTTATCTGCGGCTTCGCGGTGTGCAACCTAATCTAACCTGGGTTAAACCAACGGTACTTGCCACATTGTCCTATATTGGATCGAGTGTTCGCGCTGTCGCGCGTATGTGGTCATGTTTTATCTGCGGCTTCGCGGTGGGCAACCTAATCTAACCTGGGTTAAACCAGCGATCCTTGCCACATTGTCATATATTGGATCGAGATTTAGCGCTGCCGCACGTTTATTTGCGGCTTCGGGGTGTGCAACCTAATCTAACCTGGGTTGAACCAACGGTTCTTGCCACATTATCCTATTTTGGATCCTTCAGTTTAGACACAAAAGTAAAAAATACCCCTTCTTTGAATTTCGTTCCTTAATTTATATGGGTTTAACTGGAGAACGCGGTTGGAGGTTTCCAAAAAAATCGCAATGTCAATTTCAATAGACAAACGTATGCGCTATCTATAACTGAAAGATTTTTTAATGTATCTGTTGCATTTTTCAAAATATAGTTATTTAAATATCTTACCATCTAGGCCGCTTTGAATTTGAGGGCGCCGCGCCGGCTGCCGTCAGATCAATTATTTTGCAAAGTACACAAGGGGATTTGATAGAATGATCCTTTCTCTACAAATGTGTAAAATTTTATTGTACCACGTAGTGTGAAACTAAATAAAATATTTTTTTTAACAATCACGAATTCCATCCAAAACCGAACTCAAAAATATCAAAATATTCAAAAATAGCGAAAAAATTTATTAACCCTTCATAGATTTCAATGAAACTTTTACCGAATATGAGTATCTACCAGAAGTACCCGCTGACCGAATTTGAAAGCTTAGGGGGGTACCCTTCTCTGAATTTCGATTTTCAATTTACATGGGTTTAAATGGAGAACGCGGTAAGAAGTTTGCGAATAAATTTATTCTGCAAAAACGGTTCGCTTTGGAAAGATGAACATGGCAAACTTTAAAAAATTTAAAAACATCGCGTGATTAATTACGACCCCAAGGGTGTGCCGCGAGATTTTTTCAGCTCGACAAGTGTGCCGCGGCAAAAAAGTTTGAGAACCACTGGCCTAGATAGTAATGTATAACTAGTCTAACTAACCTTATTTATTGATCTATCATGTGAGTCTAGAGTTGACTGTATTTATATTTTAGCTTTTTTTGGAGGACCAGTTGTCTGGGAGACTAGTTATGTGTCTAGTCAAGTCTTTTGCTTGCTATAATGTTAACTAAAATATTTGTTAACCCAGTTTCCTTACATAATCTACCTCATGGGCGTAGCCAGAGGGGGGGTTTTGGGGGTTCAAACCCCCCCGAAATATGCAAAATATAACATAAATATTGTATTGAAATCAGGAGGGACGAGTAGAGACGACTATCTTCAAGAGAGCTTGGTAGATGTGGAGTTTAGGAACCCTTGTGTGTCAGTTTTAGAAAGTAAATTGGTGCATTTCTGCAAACTTTTTTGTTGTAAAACTAAAAGTAAAACTAAAAGTAAAACCAAGAACTACAGACCCAAAATGAGGTCAATGCGGCAATATATATTTTTTATCTAAATATTACTCTACCGCCTTCGTTCATTCGCAAACCGAATTGCGTGATATTAAAAAAATAACGGGATTTGAATGTGATATTCTTTCAAAAACTCTATTGTTATTTTTGTAAAATGTCAAAATTGTAATGTCTTGATTTTCGCGTTAGTAATCTATCCGCAATTGCGTCACCATCTATCAATAATTCTTAGGATCTATCCATTTATGATTAATAAAATACAAATTAATTAAACACAATACTCTAAACCAGGGGTTCCCAATGTGCGGCCCGCGGGCCAAATGCGGCCCGCAATGCTTGTAAATTCGGCCTGCGATTTCGATGCGATTTATCGAAAATTATTTTTTTACTAAAAAATAAATAAGTAAATAGTAAAATAAATAATAGATATTACAAATAAGATACAATAAAATATTTTCATATTTTTGAAAATTTCTTACAGAACTTTAACCATAAGCGTTTGTATTTATCAAATATTGTTTAGTTTTTCTTTAAAAAAAAAATAGTAGTATGTCTAGTCTAGTTATTACACATTTATACAGAAATATAATATAGTAGTCTCAATTGGATACAGAACTGTTAGTTATTTCTAGCGCATCTAATGCAACACATAATTTCAAGGAGTCAGTAACGAATTTATCGTTTTCTTCAATGATGTGCGCTGTGCCGCACACTACAACTGTACCACCAGACCTTGTGCTGCCTACCCAGTTGCTCTGAGCAATACAGGTATATGCCATATCTAAGACAGATACAATATGAATCCCTACAGATTTCCTTTAGTGGTCAGAAATTAGTGTTCTATCTTTTCAAACAAAATGAATCCTCCGTTTTGACTAGATATGTTATTGCGCAGAAATTGTCAAACATAGTAAACCATTTTTTAAGGATTTTAAAAAAATCGTAGGTTGAAAGTTGTTGACATAGTGTGCCCACTTAAAAAGTCGCTATTCAATGATATTAGTTGCTCGAAAATGACCATTACTCGTAGAATTGAAGATATTGATGACAATATTTTACATCAGTTACAAGAAGTTTCAAAATCGTTTACTGCTTTTTTCCATTGCCTTGGACGAAAGTACCGATATCTACGATTCGGCACAACTGTTAATATTTATTCATAACGTCTCCGATTCAACGTCTCTTATTCATAACGAGTTTGAAAATTTTATGATTTTTGAAGAGTTATTATCAATGGAAAGTTTAAAAGACCGTACAAGGGGATGTGATGCTTTTTATCCGAACAATATTAATTGGGACAATTTGCTAGGAGTAACTACAGACGGTGCTCCATCTAAGAAAGGCCACAAACAAGGCTTCATACATTTTTTTTTAAAGTTGAAGGACTAACAGTTCCAATGAATTGCATCATTATCACTCTATTATTCATCAGGAAATATTATAGTTCAGGTATTGAAAATGAATAATCTCATGAATGATGTTATTAAGACTGTTAATTTTATCAAAAAGCATCATCAATTTAAAACTCTTTTGGAAGAGTCTAAATCTCCATTTGGAGACGTTATATATTTTTCAGAGGTCAGATGGCTTTCGAGAGGACGAACATTAAAAAGGTTTTTCAATTTAAGAAAAGAAATTAGAGTGTTTTTAACTGTAAAAATCGTGATGTTGTTTCATTACAAGATATTAACTGGTTATGGGACTTGACATTTCTAGTAGACGTAATTGGTGTTATGAACGAATTAAATTTAAAACTGCAAGGTAATTGTAAGCTTATTTATGATCTTAGATATGTAAATTCAACGAACATTTCATTTATTACAAGAACAGCTTCAACTTTTTGTAATTTTGGAAGATGTGGAATATTGGTAAAGGAGAATCCGAGGCATTAGTTATTCTTCAATCGGAAAAGTATTATAAAATCATCAAAGTTTTTTAGAAGATTTTAACAAACGTTTAAAATACATTTTATTTTCAGATCCAATTTCTTGCAATACGCGTGACGTTTCTGAAGACATTCAATTTGAATTGATAGAATTAGAGGAAAATATCAATGCTAAGAATTCTTATCGGAACAATTCCTTAATTGATTTTTATATAGGATAATCATGCGTGAATTATCCGAAAATACGAAAACATGCTAAACAAATGTTTTGAGTATTTGGCCCCCCAAAAAAATCGGTAATATTAAACTGGCCCTCTTAAGAAAAACTATGGGAACCCCTGCTCTAAACAAAAATTTGACGTTCGAATCAACAATGTTATCGTTGTCCTGACAACAATACAATAATGGGCCGACGACAAGCTCTTCTTAAAATAAAAACAGAAAATGGAACTTTTCTTTGAATTTAACTTGTTAAATGAAAACCAAATTCAACAAAAGTTTGCAGCGAATACACTAGCAAATAAAGTTAAAGTTTAACTCGTGAACTTAAATCGCGTAAAACCTTAATTTTATCCGCTTGTATAATAAATAACTATATTTTTATCTTTGAAACCCCAATCTGGAGACTGTATATTACTTAAACAGGACGAGTGCAGTTTTTGTTTTTAATAACACATCTCAGAAATTTTCTACTAAGGGGTACGAAGTGTTATTTGAAAGGGATACACGTGAATAGAAAATTTGAGAAACACTGCTCTAGATGTTTGCCTAGAAGTTTTATATCTTTAGCCCTTTTCAATTGGTGATTTTTAATAAAAATGTTAATATTTCCGTCGAACATTTCTTCCGCCGTACCTTCGACACTGTTCTTATTAAAATGGAATTTGCTGAGAACCATGTATTAACTGTATCTAAGCGTCTGTTTGCTTCCTTAACATTGTTGCTTTTGTGTTTCCCTTGTGTTTAGCTTGTGTCATCCGCATATAAAATACAATGTCGTCCTCTTATGTAGTTAATTAAGTCTGCAGTGTATAGTAAAAATAATCTTGGTGCCAATACGCTTCCTTGTGGTATCCCTATATGTGCATATATGAGTCTGTGTATGTCTGTGAGTGTCCAGTTCTATTTCCAATATTTACTGATACATTCTGTTGAGGTGGTGGGTTTTAATCAAACAACGTAAAATAGACTACTGGTAGTTAAGTCAATATATTTAATAATGTGTAACATTAACATGTTTCAACATGACAAGCGGTAATTGATACTGCAAACAGTTATATGTAGGGTTTCCGTTCGGATATATCTGAACCGCAAAACAGCGGTTTTCTGTGCAAAAACCGAAACCGCATAACCGTCATTGACTTTCCGCGACGAATTGAAAAAACGCGATTTGCGGTTTTATCTAAAGATAAATAAAAATAAAATGTCCATACATTGCAATTAGTTCTCTTGCAAACTGTTGTTGCAAGAATGGCAACCATCGATGGTATATGTGTTCGCGCAATTTCAAAATCTGCATTTATTCGGAAAGCAATAGCTGGACGGTTTCCTAACCAAATCTTGCCAAAATGTTTTTCAGGTGTTATGGCCTTAATTCAAAAGGAATACGAAGAAAAAAAGAAAGAAATGATTTTAAAGTTTCAAGAATTAAAATCAAATGGACAAAAAATTAGTTCTGCGCTAGATTAGTGGACTGGTTTGAGACACCGAAGATACTTTATAAAACATTAAATATTCATTGAGAAAACATGCAATTTAGGCTTTCTGCGAATTGAAGGAACTTTTTCTGCAAATAATATCGTAATAAGTGTCGAAAAACATTTAGATTCATTTAGTATCTGTTTCAGAAATGATATTGTGTGTGACTTGGATTAGAAAGTTGAAGTTCGCGGTGACGTCGCGACGCCATTGTCAAAAATTTCGCACTGCGGTTTTTAGTCGCGCTTTACCATAATCTTTCCCTTCAGAAAAACATCAAATTTGTTTCGCTATCTGCAAAATTGCGAAAACTTCAGCGGAAAAATCACCGCGAGTTCCCGAAATTCGACCTAGATTGGCAAGTTGAACTATGCGGCGACGTCGCGACGTCGCTATCAAAGATTTTGCAACGCAGTTTTCACTGCCACTCCCTGACAAGCTTTTCCTTCAACAAAACGTCATACTTGTTTCGCTAGCTTGAAAATTACGAAAACTACGGCGAGAAAACCAGCAGCCGCATTAGGAAATTGAACTTTGTGGCGTCGCGACGCCGCTGTCAAAGATTTTGCAAGGCGGTTTTCAGTCTCGCTTTCCGACCCTGTTTTGCCCTAACAAAACATCGAATTTGTTGCGGCGACTTCGAAATTTCGAAAAAAACAAATGCAAACAATCCTCGATAGATCTAACTTTGACGGGCCGTCGCGGCGTTAGTTATCGAGCGATTTCAACGCGGTTTTCAATTTCTGGTCGCAAAAACCTCAAAGTTTGATTGAAAAGTATTTATTGCCATGGGATTATTATTGAGTAAGGTACTACACATGACGATGCCCGGGTAATTTAAAAAATGGTACAGATTTTCCTGCAGAACCAAAAATTTGCATGAACTATACAATTCATCTCGCTGTGTGCGACACTTTTTATAAGAAATCATCTCAAGTAGGAAAAAGCTGCAGCAGTGAAGATGAAGATTTATTTCCTGAAAAATCGCACGAAGAAGATGCGGATAATGAGTATTACGTCGAAGAAGATGCTGAAATTAAAAGTAATTTACAAATGGTAAGAAAACTTGTAAATTATTTTCGTTTATCTCCGATAAAATCAGTTTCCTACAACGAAACGTAAAAGTTCTTTTTGAAAAGGAAATTGAATTAGCAATGGGCATCAAGACAAGGTTTTTTGGTGGTCTTCTATTGAACCAATATAAGAAAAATTATTTTTTCTAAAAGTCGTAATATTACAGATTCTAACAGATTTATATTCAGTGCATTTAATTGCAAATGTTAATTTTCAGTTGTTATGAAACTTTATCTCCAGTAAGCGTAGCAGTAACAACATTAAGCAACGACGATTCTAACATATTTGCGGCATAGCGTGTAATATAACGGATTCCTGGAAGAGAAGTAAAAGCGTAAAAGTAAAAGAGATAAAAGCTTCAATGAAAAATATCTTTTGAAGACCAGTGAAAATGTGCAATTATGAGAATTGGCTAGATGCTTCGAAAGTTCCAACAAAGTCTGTTTTAATATTGGCGGAAAATCTTTTTGAACGACTTTATCCAGACAACAATGAGGTTGAAGTCGAAGGTGAATGTTCTGCAAATTGAGAAGAATTAGAAGAAATGACCAATCCAAACTATTCCTTGCAAGACGAAGTTTAAAAAGCTATTCAAGAAGAATTAAATAAAAATACTTATATGCAAACAAATCGCTATCCTAATTCTATGAAAAAGGAGTTTGAGTTTGAAAAATGAGTTGCTAAATACAAAATAACTTCTGAGAGAACAAAAAATTAAATATTTTGTTTCAAGCACTCCTTTAATTAAAGCTACATCCATCTACTTCGAAAGATCATTTTCCCTTAGCTGCAACTTTTGTACAAAACTAGGATCTCTTTTAAATATCAGGCACTACCACCAAAATTTCTTAAAAACCGAACCCGATACCGAAACCGCGGTTTTTAATTTTCAAAAATTGAAAACCGCGGTTTTGAAAAAGCGCGGATATTCAGAAACACTAGTTATAGGTTATGTTGAGAAGTAGCGGAGAGTAACTTACATAAAATATAATAGATGGCGTAATGTCTAACATGTGAAAGATCAAGAGTATAATATTTATAAATTCAACACATACTATTTCACGTTTTCCAGGTAGGATTGTATCCAACGGCCCGCTTTTTCCCTGATTCCATAACTGTTTAGTTTGGTTATATATTATTATATATTTTATATTTATATAGGTTATATGTTATTGTTTGGCTGCTATCTGTTTCTTGAACAATTTTGTCATCAGTGGTTAAAGTGCTCCCGAGGTATTTGAAGCTGTTGACTTCCTTTAGCCGATTGCCATTTATGTGTATGTGCATGGGCCTGTCGGGCTTGTTAGTAGGCACTTGTTGCATAACTTCTGTTTTGCCGCAGTTGATTTTTAACCCAAAACGTTCACATTAGTTATTGAGCTTTGTGATACTCTCTTGTAGGGCTGGTAACGAGTCGGCTACTAGGCAGATGTCATCTGCAAAGAGTATTTCGGTGATTCGGGAAAGTTGTGTTTTCGTCAGCTCTTAGTCTGGATATGTTAAACATACGAGGGTTGAGGCAAAAGTCATGGCAACTATTTTTTTTTCTTGAAGATACGAGACATATACAGACGAAAGGACAAGGTCTTAACTACATGTGTGGACAATGAATACCACTGAAATATCGTAACACACTAATTTATTACGGTTGTACACGGCAATATGGACTTCACCGTGCAAAAGAATGATAACACAGTACACATAAAGTTTACATGACAAACCTGGGCCTAAAGACCCGCAATGTAGGCCCCTGCTAGTGTCACCACACTCTGCCAACGATGTGGGGAGAGGTTTCAGTTCTGGTTCGTATGCCCTGGCCCAAAATTCATCGCTGGCGATTATTCTTGACAAGAATTGATCGCCATCCTGTTGCCAGCGTACAAAGTGGTCGGAGCATATTACATAGCGCACCCACCTTTGAACTTCCGTCAGTGTATGTGGTACCTACCGCGAACCGATTTTTGGAAGCGATTTAGAAGCGTAGCTGTAGCTCATTTCGCAATATCCTGTGGACGGTGCGTTACTCGATGCCACTTGCCCTCTCTAACTCCAGTAACGTCCATCGTCTGTCTTTATCCATGAGCTGCTCGATGACGACACGTGCCAAGTCACTCACCGGTCGTCCCGAACGTTGCGCATCACTCGTACTTGCTGAAACTTCCCTACCCACCGTGCTACTGTACGATATGGTAAGGCATTATTCTCAAGGGCCTCTACTAATTCACTGTGACATCCCATCGAATTTCTTCTTCGGAGAACGACTATTTTGATGTAAGCGCGCTGTTCAACACGGGTTACTTCCATCTCGTACGATACTCACCAACTGACTGATATCAGAGCCCTCGCTGCGCTACTACCAGCTATCACAGAACCATCTGTTGTTCTGCATACACACTATGCCTGCAGAACTTCCACACGACACATATACGTTTGTGATCCGTTCACATATCTACAAGAAAAAAAAAATAGTTGCCATGACTTATGCCCCAACCCTCGTATATGTTATTGGTGCTAGAACGCATCCCTGTTTGACTACGGTGATGACTTCGAAGTCGGTCGACACTGCTCCATTATGTTGTAGCCTGCAAATCATGTCGATGTATAGTTGTGCCATATTTAGGAATTTTATTGGGCACCCTTGCTTCCTTCGGGCTATCCATAAAGCTTCCCGGGGGAGTCGGTCGAATGCTTGTCCCTAGTCGACGAAATACATGTATATCGTGAATAGGATGGTTGCGACTGTTACTATGTGGCAATTAATACTTACATTGAATTGTAAAATGCACTATGTTTTAACTTGCCTTTAACATGTGCCTCTGTTTGCTCTGAAACCGCACTGCGCCTCAGAAATTATTTCCTCTGCCATTGGCTGCCGGCGATTCAGGAGTATTCTAGCTAGGAACTTGCGACATTCAGTAAAGAGATACCCCTATAAGTGATACAGTCGGACGTACTTCCCTTGCCCTTATATAGTGTACATATTGTGGATGTCTTGAATTCTGGGGTACTGATTCTGTTGACCGCATTTCGTTCACAAAGTTTGTGAACCAAGTCAGATCTATAGTTATCCTGGTTAGACTTTTACGACAGTACCTGTTACAAGGCATTCATGCTTGTCTGGCATTTTATACTCTTGGTAGTCTCTAATGCATGTCTAAACATATCTACTTTTGGCTCAGGTTATTCTTGTTCAGCTTTATCTTCTATACCTTCTATAATATTGCTTCGTTATGATTAATCTTTTCCTCCTTATCTGCTCAAATATTTTATTTTTTTAAACATTATTTCATACTATATAGTTTATCTGGTCTTTTCTGGTTTCTTCTGATCTTTCTGGTCTTGCCTGGTCTTGTTTGGTTATTTCTGATCCTCTCTGGTCTTGTCTGGTATTGTGTGGTCTTGTCTGGTCTTATATAGTATTACCTGCTATTGTCTAGTCTTCTCTACTCTATTCTAGTCTTGTCCACTCCTGTTTGGTTTTATCTAGTCCTGGCTGGTAGTGCCTGGTCCTGTCTGATCTTATCAGGTCTTCTCTGGTCTTGTTTGGTGTTGTTTGGCTTTTTACGATCTCATCTGGTCTTGCCTAGTCTTGTCCGGTCTTAGCTGATCTTGTGAGATTATGAATATAAGAAACAAGTTTCATTTTAATTGTGTAGTGTTGACAATGATGAAAATTTGATTAGCAAAATGTTAATTTTCATCGTAGCGACAAATTCAATTATAGCACGTTGTTACTCTTTGCATGTTATTTTTTTAAATAATACCATTACAAGCCACTAATTCATTTTACATGCTCACGTGTGTGTGATTAATTAAATTGAAAACTCCGTTCCTCTTTTGTTAATGGAATGTAACTAACAAGTTTTTTACAACAGCTTACTTTTTTTCCTCGCTCGATTATTAATTTCACAACGAGCACGTTGCTTAACAATGCAATTTTAACGACGACAGAAAAACTTTAACCAGAAATAATTACTTCAGAAAATGGATTTATTTAATTTCAATTTGTTTGCTTGTTCATTACTGGAAACAATTGTTGTAACAGGTCGTTTAATTACAATTTTACATATAGTATCACACCAGAATTAAAGGCCCCGAGTAACGATTAGAAAGAGATTTTTCCGTCCGCTTTAATTAATTATGTTAATTGAATATTTTGCTTGGAAAGTTGGAGAAATGCTGTTTCATCTAAAATCGCATGCAAATCGGGAGAACAAATAACTCTATTACCATTACTAAACTTAAAGTTTAAAGCCGTCCATATATTGAATTGAATAATCAAAGGCGGCACTCTTATCCTTCAACAAGCAAAAAACCTTCAACTTGCAATTAAAGCGATTGCTAATTACGAGATGGGGGGTAATGACAGAGCGGGTTTTAATGCCCCTGCGTTTTTCCATACGTTTCGGAATAATGTGCGTGTGTAAAAGCCGAGAGCGCTTTGTTTTTATGGTTATTATCTTGTTTCCATTATTGGACGTGTCAGTTACCTGCCATTCAAAACTCAACGACTCACCGCGACTTCAAAGCCAAATCCACGTGGAAAAAGCGGGAGCAATACAAAAACGGTACGAAATAAAGACGTAAGGGTTGTGTTGGTTGATTAACAGAGCGGAGGCTCGAGGGCACACTTAACTCGAAGTAATAAAGTCGGCCGTAAAATCGGAGACGATTGGACTAAAACCCCAATTTCTCAACTGAGCAATTAGTTTATCTACGAAATGCCGTAAGCGATGGAGAATACAAAAGATGACAACGGGTGTTACACCTATCCTTCATATGGAAATTTCAAAATTCAAGATAATAATTTTTTGACAGAAGATTCAAGATTTCGGAATCAAGACGACAAGTTTGTAAAGCAAAATTTAAACTTTAAAACGGAATCTAAACGGTTTAAACGTACAAATAGGAGATTCGAAAGGCAAGATTTATTTTTCGATGGTCAAGATTTGGAATTTGTGCGACACGACGATCTTTTCCTAAAAACCAATTTAAAATTCAAACTGGACGATGCTATGTTCGATCGGGAGGAGATCGTGTTTCAAGCTCAGGAGAATGAATTTAGAAACCAAGATTTGAGGTTTTTGGAACAGGAGGAGCGACGGCGGGAGCAGGAAATGCGAGAAAAGGATCAGATTTTGAGGTTGGAAGCTCTGGATAGGAGAGCTATTGAAAATGCTATGTTCAGTTATAAGTTTCTGTAAAAACTAAAGGAGCCTTAGTACATTCATCTGGTATTAAAAATTATATAAATGTGACAAAATGTAAATGGAAATTTGAAGTGAGTTGTAATAAATTTCGAGTTTAAGCTTAAAATACTCTGACAATTATATGTAATAATTAGCTATAGCCCGCGGCTTCGCTCGCGTAGATTTTTTAGTCAAATCAATAGACCTTTTTACGGTTAGTTAAGCGCATCCGCCTTGTTTAAAAGGCGGGAATATGAAAGTTTCGGGCACATTTTGTTATTTTCACGTCAAAAAAGTGCTCGAATACATGGCGAAAATTGACGCATGCGCATACAAAATTTTTACTATGAAAAGGTGTATTAAGTCAGCATATTTTCCAAATATAGATTGTCTTGTGAGTAATATGATGACTAATATTAAGATATTACCATAGACTTTAACTTAATTTTATAGGGCCTAAACAATTTTCAAATCTTATTAAACCTGGCCGATTGTGTAGACTTCGTCTTCAAGGTTAAGCCGTTCCGTAGGTTAAGCGGTTTGATATATGCAGCGATACTCGTTTATCGTTATTGTAATAATTGGTGAAGGCGCCGACCTAGCAGTAAATCGTGTAAATTGTATTTTTATAAAAAAAAAACCGGCCAAGTGCGAGTTGTGACTCGCGCACCGGGGGTTCCGTACAAACTTAAGGTATTTTTAGGAGGACCTAACTGCATGCAACCCATATGCTTCTGGTGCCTGACAATACCACGCAACACATTAGTGTATTTTCATAAGTTTCTAATAGTAAAACTTCGCATTTTTCTTGTAAATATACTACATATTTAGGGTTTTCAGATTTTTCCCTTTACATGTGCTGTAAGACACCGCTTCTTGCCAAATTTCATGATTCTAGGTCAACGGGAAGTACCCTATAGGTTTTGATTCCCTTGTGAAATCGCAAAATATGCGACATAAACGGTCATATCTTTTGATCGCGTTGACTTATAAGTTTGATTTTTTCACAGCTGAAAGAGACCGCTGACCCGAGTATTTCATACAAATATCAACTTGTTACCTCTACGCGTTCCTGAGAAAAATGGTCTTGACAGACAGACAGACGGACGGACGGACAGACGGACAGACAGACAGACGGACAAACAGTCGGATGGACAACAAAGTGATCCTATAAGGGTTCCGTTTTCGGTACGGAACCCTAAAAAAATAGCTGTCACTAAAATGTTTAACTATTTTGTTTCCAATCTTTAGCGGAAGAATCGAAGAAGAAATGAAATACTAATAAAATGACTTGCTTAATGCAAATTGGTTCCATTCATAACCTCGGTCAAAGCTATTGATCCTATCGCCTATCTATTAGAAATTACCGAAGATAATTTCTGACTCAGCAGTTATTAATTGTCCAACAAACTAATTACGTATTCAAACAAGATATATTTTATAATTAATTGTATTGAAACATTTAGAAAACAGAATGGAAGTGGGTTTAAACAGACAGAGAAGTTGATTGAATAAAATATAAAGATGTAGATGAGGTAGAAAATAAATGAATAAATTGAATGCAGTAGATGGAAATGTCTTGTAGTTATTGAATATAGCCATCGCGAGTATGTGTTTATCTAAACCGTTTTTCTTGTTACCTAGGTGGCCGGATTAAGACGTCGCGGGTGTAGGGAGGTAGCGCGAGACTCCTATATCTTATATAAGTCACGGACGTGGAAGAGAAAGGGGCGAGGAGCGCACGCCGGGGTCCTATAATCGACCCGGCTCTCTCGGAATGAGTACACAATAAACATGTCCGTTTTCGGTTCGATTTTTATGGGGCCCCGTCTTTTGATTTATCTCTGCATTGTTTCACCTTATCTACTATATACCATCTCGTATATGTGTCTTTCTGTTTGTACTGGTCTCCCTTCTACACACATTAACCACAAATACAAAACTCAAAATAAAATAATTTTTAGTTTCAAAATTTTTTAAAAGTTTTGACAAATCATTTTACAGACACGCTTATTACGATTCAAGAAATGAAAAGACAAGCTAGAAAGAAAATAGGTATCCCTAATATACACTAATACATAAAATCCATTTCCATCCATTTGTATATCCCTAATATACACTAATACATAAAATCCATTTCCATCCATTTGTATATCCCTAATATACACTAATACATAAAATCCATTTCAAATCCATTTCAAATCTTGGTTTCAATCTTGGTTATTACGCAATAATTTATCTAACTGGAATTCGCGACATTTATCACATACAATTTTTTCATTATCAATTTGTACACTTATTTCATTCATATGAAGAGTTTTTATATTTGCATGTTATTATCATTCCTTTAGTTTCTCTTGCATTTAATTTCAATTTATTTGCTATAAGATAGTCATTAACTTTCTCTAGCTCAGCATTTATTTTCTCAATGGCTTTTTCCACGTTAGTATCATATCATGCTCAAGATCTGACAGTGCAACCGTCAACGGGTGGTGTTTGTGCTCCGCGATTTTCCAGAAATTTCCCAGGAAAAACTCGCACCGACGGTGTGAAAATGATCACAGATCAAGCGACCAGGAAACGCTTCTACAGGAAAACAGTGATTCTGTACAATCAAGACAAGTCCGAGATCCCTTTGGACCAAAGGAAGCTGAAGATTCCTCGCGGAAATATGTTTCTGGTCGACGTGCACCTCGCCTTAGCTGTTGCTGCAGAATGGGATGCAAAAAAGAGAAGATTGTTCAAACATCAATGCATTTGTGTACGTTATGCAATACTGTAATAGATGATCCGAATAATTTAACGAAATTTGATACTTCCAGTACTTGATGAATTATCTAGACACGGACACAGTTCTCTTCCAAACATTTGTTTAAGCTTCACGTAACTGAATGGAACCCAATCATCCAGTGGTTCTGTGACAAGGTCAAAGAAGAAACAAAAGCAGCCCTGATGGCAGATTTGGTTCTATACTTGATGTCGTACAACTTCGTCGCTATGACTGGTTTTGTTTATGGAGTTATATTAAGTTACATCAATGTTGGCTTGTCTGGAGAGGATGATGATGAAGTCTAGAAAAAGCTCTTTTGTTGTTACGATTAGAAGAAGAGTTTCAGTTGGGATATTGGAGTCTGGTGGAATGGACACAGAATCTAAACCAACAGGATCTCCAATCAAGACTCTCAGCCACGATCCTCTTCATATACTTTAACTCAACATCGACTCATATCCAGACAAAACATCCAGTCGTAATGTAGACACATATTTAAACACACATTCGAATAGTGTATCATCTTCAAATGAATTTATAAAACCTACATGAGAAACCTTCAAAGGTCCTAAAACACTACCTTGTGGCACACCTACATTTATATCTAATTCCTGTGAGATTTTATCACGAACCCCAACTTTTTGCTTTCTGCAATCTCTGCAATTGCAATTTCTGTGCAATTTCTGCATGTGAAGAATAGTCAACCATTGATAAACATCACCCTCAATATCATATACACTTAACTTCATCAAGAGAATTTTACGATCATTCGTTTCGAAAGTCTTCTTCAGGTCAAGAAAGACTGCTACCACCATAATCCGAGGAAGGCCGATCGGTTCAAATTACAAAAATACATAGATAACGTGAGGGAGATTATGAGGACGTGGATCGTGACCGAGCAGAACATGATCGTCGAAATCACCAAGCAATACAACCTCTGCGAGAGCACCTTCGAGGAGTTCTTGTCGCAAGACCACGGCGCAACCATGGCGTTACTGCGACCGAGCGAAAACGAAGCCAACAAGTCCTTCGAGAAGTACGAACAGTACCGAATCAGGGCCAAAGAGTTCGGAACCTTAAAGTACCAAGTTAACAATCTCGAAGAGAAGTGGAGAAACTGTAAGAGGTACCAAAAGTTCTTGTACATTGTTAGTCCGATACAGTGGAGGAAAGCCCACGGCCACTACTACATCGACAGACAACGAAGAATCCGTGGAGGTAACCTAACCTAACCATAGATAACGCGAGGGAGATTATGAGGACGTAGATCGTGACTGAGCAAAACATGATCGACGAAATCACCAAGCAATACAACCTCTACCTGAGCACCTTGGAGGAGTTCTTGTGGCAAGACCACGGCACATCCATGGCTTTACTGCGACCGAGCGAAAACGAATCTAACAAGTCCTTCGAGAAGTACGAATAGTACCGAATCATGGTCAAAGAGTTCGGAACCTTAAAGTCCCAAGTTAACAATCTCGAAGAGAAGTGGAGAGATGTATCAAAAGTTCTTGTACATTGTTGGTCCGATATTGTGGAGGAAAGTCTACGACCACTACTACATCAGCGATAGGGGTTCGACGGACAACGAAGAATCTGAGGAGAACTACTCGGCGGGGTACGAACACACCACCTCGGCCGTCGGCGAAGTCAAGTAGTTTTAAGACATCATTTAGAATGACCGCGAAAACCCGGACGAGCCGCTACTCTACTTCCAAAAATTCGAAGGAACTGCTCAAGGTGTTTCGGTTCATCGAGCTGTAAAATTTGAAGGAAGAATTGGCTTTTCCCCTCGAGAATATCAAAGAAACTATGGCCAGCGCCCAAGCCAACTACGAGAGTCAAATCAAGGATCTTCAAGAATTGGTCGATACATTGGAATGAGAAATTCTACATGAGGAGTAAAGAGTTAAAATGTTGGAACAGCTTGCTAAAGAGCTGATCCACGGCCAGTTGATTTGCGACGAGACTACGTTGGACCTGTTTCCTTTTATCAAATTTCCTATTATCAACTTCTCTTTTGAATGAAGAAAAGAGATTCTTTATTTATTAGAATATCATTTTTACAACATGTTCTAGTACCTGACTGTACGCAGCTAATTCACGCATTTTTCCTATTGGTGATAATGTATTTATAGGTCGATATTCACTGGCCTTGATTGTATTGTTTACTTTTGATATTGGAACTACAGTACTAACTTTTAAAGAATTGGGAATTATGTGATGGCCACAACCATATGACCTGGATCCATACACCATTATCTAATTCTGCTACAGTCCTAGTAGGACCTAGACCTCCTCCACTTACGGCCATAATCATGTATCAATTGAAAATATCATTTTGAAAAAAATGCAAAATCTGTTTTGTCAGCCAGATGACCATAATACCGTGCCCGCTTCTTACGGATCGATCTATTTCACTGTAAACTTATTGGTTGGGTTTTTTTATGATGGATGCCATTCTTGTAATTCGATCCCACCACACCTCTAAAGATTTTGCGCTCTTTCTTCTCTAGTTCTTCGAGGAGTCCCTTGTTTGCATCTAGCGATTGGGTTTCGGCTGCATACATAACTACATTCTTCAGAACAGTTTCATAATGATGGAGTTTGATATTTTTGGACAGGCATTTCTTGTTGTAAATTGAGCGCGACGTTTGATAGGCTATTTCGAGTTTTCGTACTCGTTCCTTAAGTGCTTCTTTGTCCAGTCCACTTTGCATGATGGTCTCTCCCAGGTACTTATATGTTTCCAGTCGGTTGATCCTCCCGTATTTTGTCTGGAGTTTTGCTGCGGCATCATTGTTGGTCATTATTTCAGTTTTTTTCAAATAATATCTGCAAGGCAGTTCCGCGATTTCTTTTAGAAGGTCGATTTGCATCCCAGCAGTTTATATGTCGTTTGGCACAATAGCGATGTCTTCAGCGAATGCTAGACAGTCAACCACAATCCCCTTGGATTTTGTTCCCATTCTCATAGGTCTATACTCGGCTTCTAATAATTGTATTCGCCAGGTCCTAATGATCTTTTCGAGAACGCGGTTCAAAAGCATTGGAGAGAGCCCATCACCTTGTCTGACTCCCGTTTTGACTTAAAAAAATCCGATAGACATCCTAGGCACTTCACTTTGGATTTTATTTCATCTTAGTTGCGTGGTCTCGATTCTGGGTATCTGTAAATGGGTTTCTCGGTTTTGATGAGATTTTTGGGTTGGTCGCAATTTAGTAGGTTCTTAGTAGTCAGCTAGGATGTTACAGTTTTCTTGATTTAAAGTCGCCAGTGTACCACCGTCCTTTCGCTTAAAGCAAGTTTATACCCGTAAGTTTCCTTTTGAACGTTCTGTAATACTCTCTGGCGTCATTTCTGTTAAAGTTTTGGTCGATCTTCTCAATAAGTGACTTTTCATATTTACTCTTCTCAGCTCGGATCACTTTAGCTGTCTGGGCTCGTTGGGCTTTGTAGGATTCCCAATCAGATTGCGATTTTGTTGAATAATATTCTTTCCATGCATTGAGCCTTTTTTGAGATTTGTAACGCAGATATCATTCCATCAGGAATGTTTCTAGCTCCTTTTAATTTCAGAAATTTCTTTGGCGGCCTCAATCAGACGGTTTCTTGTGTTGTTAATGTAAGTCTTAAGTCAATTGGTCGAGCCTTTTCCTGGATCTTTAGAGTCATATATCAATTTAAAATATAATTATTATTTGTCATAGTCTTGGCGGTCATAATTCTTCCTGTCATTGTCACATTCTTACGTCAAATTTCAAATATCATTATATATTACCATAGACTTAGTGATCATACTTATATGTCGTAAGTTAATGTTACATGTCCTTGTCATATATTCATGTCATATGCTGAAATTATAATGACATATGTCTTTTTATGTCATATATCAACGTAACAATTGATTTTGTTATAGAATTAATTCATCCTGACAATGTTACAATCTCATGCCATAGTCTAGATTACAGTTTAGGTTTCCATGTTTCCTATTTACCCATCTTTTCAGGTCAGGTATTAGCGCTTGTTCACGTTGGAGCGCGCGGGCGCGGTGACGGGTGCGGGCGCGGTAGACGTGGCGAGTAAGTGTTCATATTGGCCGCCAGGCGTTTGCGCGAGTGTGACCTGTTGTCAGGTTAGGTCAGGTCAGTATACTAACCTAAGTTTAACTTTTGGTTAGTATACTAAGGTGAACAGCACCAATAAACTCTTCTGTATTGAAAGACATGATGAAAACATGCTATAGTTTCTGGCGATAAGTTCGGACTGGTTGAACTTACTGACGTCGCGAGTGAATCGCGCGTTTTGCCGCTAGTTCGACGTGAACACATACAAACATCTCACGCGTTTGATATTGCTGCGAGCGCACCGCGCGCGCCAGTCGCTAGCATGCCCGCTACTTAAACCGCACGTGCGTTTCGTACGTGAACACTTTGATATTACGCCATATGTTTGATATTCCGTGACCGCGCCCGCCACCGCGACCGCGAGTCAAAGTGGATGAGCACTTAGTCTTTTTGTCCATACCGCCGATTCGGTCTCCTTGGTCCATCTGTGCTGCCACTTCCCTAACGTGTTGGATTTCAACTCGAGCTTCGGTTTGTTCTTGTCTGTAAATGCAGTGGTTCTTTTTTCTGCCATTAGTTCAATTGGAGGCATCCCTGCAATCGCTTGCAGCGCCTTTGTGGACGCTGTCCTGTAGGAACAGCAGATCCTGATTATGAGTTTTCTTTGTGCTTTAGTAAGGATGTCCTTGTACTTGCCATTATTTGTGTCCTTATTGTGTGTATGGATGTCCATCTACTTGCCTGAATTGCCATTGTTTCGTTCCACACTGGCGCTCCATACAGCAGTATTGAGGGTATCACTGAGGCTAGGAGTTTTCTTCAACCCGTCTTGGCTCCCCCCATATTAGGCATTAATCTCTCTAGGCCCGTAGAAGTTCTTCCGCATTTCCTCGCCGTCTGTTTAAGGTGCTCCCTCATTTTGATGTCTTTATTATTATACCCAGATATTTTATATATTTTTCCGTATGGATGTTTATCCCTTCTACTTTAATTACCATATTAGGGATTTTTCTTCTTCCTGCCAGTATCACGGCTTCTGTTTTCTCAGGAACCATTTTGAGTTTTTTGTCTCTCATCCATACCTTATTTGTGGTCGTATTTATGATGTGTGTGATCTCTTCCATATTTCTACCTTTGACAATGATAGCCAGGTCGTCTGCGTATGCTACTGGAGTCACATTTACCTTACCTATAGGGAGCCTTAGAATTCCGTCATATAGGATATTCCATAATAGAGGTCTCAATACCGAGCCCTGGAGCACCCCACGTTTGCCCTCTATTTCCTTATTCTTCCTTATTTCATGTCCGGTTTTGAAGATAACTTTTAATTACGTAGATAAGGTATGTTCATAGTTTTCGTTCCTCCATTTCTTTTCCTTGATTTCTTCCCATGCTGCATTGTTGAACACATTTGCCACGTTTACTATTACCACGTATGGTAATATTCATGTATGGCATTCATGTATGGTAATATTCATGTATGGCCATGTTTCCATATTTCTACCTTTGACAATGATAGGCAGGTCGTTTGCGTATGCGACTAGAGTCACATTTTTTCCTATAAGGAGCCTTAGAATTCCGTCCTATAGGATATTCCATAATAGAAGTCCCAATACCGAGCACTGGGGCAACCCACGTGCCCCAGGTATCGTGATAGTTAGGTATCTCTGTAGTTTATTCTATTGATGTCTTTTACAATCTTCTGTATTTTGTTCACTGCGTGTATTGTACTTCTTCCTTTACGAATTACTAAACCTCTTCTTCCCCTTGTCTTTAGAGACCGACGCCCCGGTATCGCTTGCGCATTCCTTCAGGGTTGGCAGCCCAGATAGTTGAAACCGCCCGAGTTTTCTGCTACTTTGCTGTTGGAATTTAGCTAGGTGATTGCTTGGGCAGCACGTTCTTCTGCCTCTTTCTGTGTGATAATGCTACCGATGAAGTTGGATTGCTTTCCAGTTGAATTGGTATATTAGCATTTTCCTAACGCAGTTATCAGGGGTCAATTCTCCTACTTCTGAAGTTGCCATGCGTCTTCGCTCGCAGGAGAAGATTGTGTGTTCAGCGGTATCTTGCACGCCAGGACAACGACCAGGACCCCTCCGTCTCAGCAACCTAGAACCTGTGTGGGTAGGCTCTAAAGCAGCCGAATCCGCTAAGCAGCTGGGTTATATGGTAGGATGTTTCGCCGTGCTCTCTGTTTACCCACGGACGCAGGTCTGGATTCAAGTACTTGGTCTATGTAGCCTTCCATGTTTCACCTTGTGTGGTGCGGAATTATTTTGCTAGGGCACAACGACCAACACCTCCATTGAAACGGCGGACAGGTACACACACTCTTCTTGATTTACTACATCCTTGAGGTAGGCTACTGCCCTTTTCAAAGGCATTTTCCTTATAGCATTAGCAGTTTCACATGTGTTTTTAAAGAGAAAACACGCAAGTTGGATGCACGTACTTTGTATGATATTCCAGCGGAGTTTGCTTCAGGAGTCTTGTCTGGTTTTGTATGGTTTTGCCTGGTCTTGTCTGGTTTTGTCTGGTCTTGTATGGTTTTGTCTGTTCTTGTCGGGTCTTGTATGGTTTTGTCTGTTTTTGTCTAGTCTTGTCTGCTCCTGTTTGGTCTTGTCTGGTCTTGTCTAGTCTTGTCTAGTCCTGTCTGGTCTTGTGTAGTATTGTCTGGCCAGGTCTGATCTTGCATGGTCTTACCTAATCTTGTCTTGCATTGTCTAGACGTTTCTAGTCTTACGAACAGAGACTATATGTATGTGCTCTTATATAATATTGTGTAAATTTGTCTAGTATTGTCTAGAAATAATAAAAGTTTAAAAAGTATGTGTTATTTATTTGGATTAATTAGTATAAATCAAATTAGAAGGGAAGAGACACCATGTTGTACAGGAGCATACCTGTTTAAATTTAACGTTGACACGGAGCAATTAAAAAAATCCCGAAATTAATTAGTCCGTGATTTCTGGGAAAGCTCTTCTGGGATTGATCAATTTTAATTACGGAGTGGTTTTCTCGTCCTTTTTGTGTGAATGGTTTGTGAGAAAAACGTCGTGGGAAGCGCACCTGTCCGTCTGTGTAGGTGTCAGAGTATCAGAGGTTGTGCCCTGTTGTCCGAACTGTCCAAATCGGCCGGGATTCGTGCACACATCTTTCACACCCTCGCACCGCCGATTGTGCAAGCCACAAAGGCGTTTTGAATATGCTCAATGTTCCGAAATATTTCGATAATAAGAAATTGTGAAGCTGGACATAGAAAACTGGCGAGATTTTACGCCTGTTTGGAAATGGACAAGTGTGTTGACATGGGCAAATAGATGCATTGTTATTCAATTAAATAAACAGGCGAGGAATTGGCGTTGGTTCTTTTCGATAAAATGAATTCAAAACAGAATTTCCCACATAAATTTTAGTTATTCAACAACATATGTTTGACTTCGATTGCCTTGACAAGCTCGTCTATTTAATTATTGCCTGATTTATTGGTTGCTTAATTTATTTGTTTGTAGTACATACACAATATTTGCTTAATACTTGTCTCAAATGAACTGTGTAAAATGTGTAAAAATGAAATCTGTAATCTATTAGCCATCCTCTATTCTACCGTCAACATATGGCATTATTGTCTATTATCTTATTCACTTGCATCTCTTTTCTCCGGCAGTATTTCTTGCGCTCTTGAGTGTGGTCTCAAATAGAGACGTCGCCAACCGCACGCCGCGCAACCAGAAATTTAAATTTGAAAATACACGCTGATCCCACCGCAGCTCGCAATGGAATCTGCTATAAACCAACTCCATATATTCTACGCTAATAAAAATAACTTACAATAGATAATAACTACATCAACGAGACGTATATATTTACAGTTATTGACTGTATGTATAAGATGTTAATTATGTTTATGATATCTGAGCAATCTCTCTGATTCTGGTATCATGACTGCTGAACGATCATTGGTTATCATGTTGGCTACCGTGTTAACGATGATTTTGTTGATGAAGTTGAAGCGTAGACTTCCCATACCACTGCCTCAAATTCTTTAACCACGATGTTCTCCTTTTTCCTGGGCCCCGCTTGCCTGGTATTTTTCTCTCTATACTAAGGTGTAGCATTTCATATTTTTCCGGCGCTTGCGCGTCGAAGACGTCGATTGCGCTCTTATAGTCAGCTTCACGTTTCCATTCGGTGTTCTTCTCACGGCATTTACACTTATGGCAATTGTGTGAGTGTCGATCGCCATCTTCATCCTCGCTACGGGGTCAGTGGGGTGCAGCTTGACCCTTCTTCTACTTCTGGTAGCATGACCGTTCAACGATCATTGGTTATCATATTGGCTGCCATGTTAACGATTGTTTTGTTGACAGCGGCCCGGAAAAGCTGAACCGTAGACTTCCGATACCACTGCCTCAAGTTCTTTAACCACGATGTTCTCCTTCTTCCTGGGCCACGCTTCCCTGGTATTTTTCCCATTTCATATTTTTCCGGGTGCCTTATAAAATGAACAAAATATTCTAATTTTCGCCGTTTGATAGTTTGACCCTGACCTGACCCTTCCCTCAGCTTTATTATTATACTCCTAGTTTCTTATTCCCAGGCATCAACTGATGTCGTTTCTACTTGCTGGCTTCTGTTCGTAATTTGAGCGTAGGTCTGTTTGGATGTTTGAATCTGTATTGTGTGTCCACTATTCAGGAAAATGCATTCTATCATCTTCCTTAGCGTGCCAGAGTATATTCCATTGATGGTGCAATCACGATGTTGGCGACTTATCCACGGTCGCTTTCAGTTTCTTGAGGAAGCCAAAGCGATGCATCCAGGGCATGTTCTTGCGGCTGTTATCCCATTCGTCTTTTATGCCTTCCAGGTTTAGAGTGTAGGTGTAGTGCTCCCTGTCGTTGTTTAATAGGTCCACGTCATCGGTACACACACAGGTGGTGCTCTTCAGGAGTGTGAGAGATCTGTAGGAAGTTTTCCCATGCAGCTACCTCCTGTTTTCAAGGAGACTTTTTATTAGAGGATTGTCTTCGTCTGTTTGCATGAGGTGACATACTTGGTCGTACTTTTTGTCGGGTGTAAAGGTGTTGCCGTGTGACACTATTGTAGTGGCATATATAGTTTCCATCCATTCCTTCTTTTCCGCAATCTTGAATTCATCCAAGATTTTTAGGGTACCTCTGGCAACGTTTGCGCAGCAATGCTTTCCAGTATAGTGTTGGGACCGTCCTTATCACCGGTAAGAGTCTGTGTGCTGGCGCAGCATGCACGTTTCGGTTCCAGCTGAATGGTTTCAACTTGTACGTCTACGTCGTAAGTTGGTATAGCACCACTGTATTAACTTGGCAAGTGGTCCCTCGCATCTTGGCACTGCTCTACGCATCCATAAAGCTGGATGGGCACAAACGACAGCATAAGAGTTATTGTGTAGTTTGAACTGCTCCACAATCATATAGGATAGTTTTGGTTGGAAAATGCCATTTAAATAAGTTGTCCCGCGTTCTTGCAACTTCCACCCGCAGTCTGTTCAGGGACTTCCAGATTGGCCAGTTCTCTTTGTGGCCAGGAGGTAGAGATTCCTTAGGTTCCATCCATTCAGACAGATTGCTAGTTCTCTCCGTCCAGACGGCAACTCGTGCGGCTGCTGCTGTTCCTTGCAATGGTTGAATAGTTGTTAGGAAGCTCTCCCTCGATTTTAATCTCTTTTTAGCAGGTTGATATCCGAAGAGAATAGTAGATGATTTAATACTTTCATTCTTTGCACCCATTTCACGTCTGATATCAGGTGGAGCGATCCCTGTCAGATAGTCCACTTTATTAGTGAAAGTTGGCCTCAAACAGCCTGAAATGATCCTGCACCTCTCATTTAAGGCAACATCAACCTGCTTTTCTTGCTTTTTTGAGCTGACTTGTACCATACAGGACTGACATATTCTCCTGCTGAATAGCATATGGCTAGTACTGTTGTTCTTAATGTTTGAGGATGGGTGCCCCAATTAGGCAGTAGGAGGCAGTTCCTCGAAGAGATCTTCTGCTTCAGCTTAAAGCACTGCTCCTTGTATGTAAGTGTGTGGTCCAAAGTAACACCTAGATATTTAGTATGGAAATAATGATCTAATAACGAAACATTACAGAATACTTCAAGTTTTCTACTAGCTTGCATATGTTTCAAGTGGCAGACACATACTTGAGTCTTACTAGGATTGGGTATGAGCTGGTTCCTTTCATAGTAAGTACCAAGCTGTTCTAGGGCACGGCTGAGTGTATGCTCTACGACCAAATTGTTATGCTTGGGCAGTGAGAACAAGGTCGTCTGCGTAAATGAAACTTTTGCGCCCTTGAGGCTGTGGTTGATCGTTGGCGTATACATTAAGTAAAATAGGAGACAAGACACTTCCCAGGGGTAATACATTCTTCTGAGTTCTCCATCGGCTGTTGAGTCATTGGAAGTCAACTATCAACATAGCTATCAACATAGTCGTCAGTTAAATTATAGAGTTTATGTAACAGCATTGTATGGTTTACCGTGTCGCATGCAACGGAGAGATCAACAAAAAGTACAGCTGTGACCTTTTTCTTTTCAAAACCATTTTCTAAGAACTGAGTGAGGTGTAAGACTTGTGAATGTCTCTAAGATGGAAAGATACGTCGACAATTCTTCTCATGCCAGTTAATAAGACTGCCTCGGTTTATAAGGCTATTTACCTTCCATCCATTTGTCTATTAGTAGCAATGCTTCATTTGCCCTACGCTTTAGCTCATCCTCGGTTCTGCCGCTGTGCCGTTATCACCAGGGCAAGATCATCTGCGAAGCCAACAGTCTCTACTCCTTCTGGGACCTTTAGTCTGAGAAGACCATCGTACACTAGGGTTCACAACGTTGGACCCATGACTGATCCCTGTGGAACACCACTATGAGTCTTCTTCGTAGAGCGGTAGCTGCCTGATTCGATGACAATTGTCCTTTCAGATAGGTAACTATCTATCATTGCTATCAGGTATGCCGGAAAGCTGCGACTTCCTCTAAAATGCCTTGCCAGCAGGCCGAGTTAAACGCGTATATCCAGCGTAATTAAAACGCATATTCTTCTAGTTCTCCTGGTACGCTTTTTAGAGGTGTCTACAATGGTTACAACTTTGTTGAGAGCATCAATTGTAGATCGCCCTTCCTTACAACCGCACTGGTTGTTAGCGAGATCTTTGGCGGTCTTCAGTTTTCTTTTAATTCTTTGCAGCAGCAGCTGCTGCTCCAGTAATTTACCTGCGGTGTCCACCAGGCATAGGGGCCTAAACGCTGTTGCTTCGTTAGGAGGCTTGTCCTTAAAAGTATCAGCCTAGCCTTTTTTCAGATCTGCGGGAAAAAACCTTCTTGCAGGGTTCTATTCATGACGCTTAGGACGTACGGGGGTACAATATTGCAAGCAGTTTTAATTATTTCTGAAGGAATCATGTCCGGCCCAGGTGCTCTGCCTTTGCTAAATCGATCACTTGCCACTACGAGTTCTTCGGTTGTAAATTCCAAGACTCATTGCACAACGGTTTCTCCCAAATCCGTGCCGGGTGGATTGGGAATAGGGCACGCACAATTTCCTCTATCAGTCAGGGTGCGGATACATATTTGGGCTCCGGAGCTTTAGCTGTCTAGTAGCAATTTTGTAAGCATCTCCCCAGGGGTTCTCATCGATTTTCGCGCAGAGGTTCGCCCAGCATCTCCTCTTCTTGCAATTTATCATTCTCCGCAGCGTTTCTCCGACAGACAGGACTAGACAGACAAGACTAGACAGACAAGACTAGACAGACAAGACTAGACAGACAAGACTAGACAGACAAGACTAGACAGACAAGACTAGACAGACAAAACTAGACAGACAAGACTAGACAGACAAGACTAGACAGACAAGACTAGACAGACAAGACTAGACAGACAAGACTAGACAGACAAGACTAGACAGACAAGACTAGATAGACAAGACTAGACAGACAAGACTAGACAGACAAGACTAGACAGACAAGACTAGACAGACAAGACTAGACAGACAAGACTAGACAGACAAAACTAGACAGACAAGACTAGACAGACAAGACTAGACAGACAAGACTAGACAGACAAGACTAGACAGACAAGACTAGACAGACAAGACTAGACAGACAAGACTAGACAGACAAGACTAGACAGACAAGACTAGACAGACAAGACTAGACAGACAAGACTAGACAGACAAGACTAGACAGACAAGACTAGACAGACAAGACTAGACAGACAAGACTAGACAGACAAGACTAGACAGACAAGACTAGACAGACAAGACTAGACAGACAAGACTAGACAGACAAGACTAGACAGACAAGACTAGACAGACAAGACTAGACAGACAAGACTAGACAGACAAGACTAGACAGACAAGACTAGACAGACAAGACTAGACAGACAAGACTAGACAGACAAGACTAGACAGACAAGACTAGACAGACAAGACTAGACAGACAAGACTAGACAGACAAGACTAGACAGACAAGACTAGACAGACAAGACTAGACAGACAAGACTAGACAGACAAGACTAGACAGACAAGACTAGACAGACAAGACTAGACAGACAAGACTAGACAGACAAGACTAGACAGACAAGACTAGACAGACAAGACTAGACAGACAAGACTAGACAGACAAGACTAGACAGACAAGACTAGACAGACAAGACTAGACAGACAAGACTAGACAGACAAGACTAGACAGACAAGACTAGACAGACAAGACTAGACAGACAAGACTAGACAGACAAGACTAGACAGACTAGACTAGACAGACAAGACTAGACAGACAAGACTAGACCGACAAGACTAGACAGACAAGACTAGACAGACAAGACTAGACAGACAAGACTAGACAGACAAGACTAGACAGACAAGACTTGACAGACAAGACTAGACAGACAAGACTAGACAGACAAGACTAGACAGACAAGACTAGACAGACAAGACTAGACAGACAAGACTAGACAGACAAGACTAGACAGACAAGACTAGACAGACAAGACTAGACAGACAAGACTAGACAGACAAGACTAGACAGACAAGACTAGACAGACAAGACTAGACAGACAAGACTAGACAGACAAGACTAGACAGACAAGACTAGACAGACAAGACTAGACAGACAAGACTAGACAGACAAGACTAGACAGACAAGACTAGACAGACAAGACTAGACAGACAAGACTAGACAGACAAGACTAGACAGACAAGACTAGACAGACAAGAATAGACAGACAAGACTAGACAGACAAGACTAGACAGACAAGACTAGACAGACAAGACTAGACAGACAAGACTAGACAGACAAGACTAGACAGACAAGACTAGACAGACAAGACTAGACAGACAAGACTAGACAGACAAGACTAGACAGACAAGACTAGACAGACAAGACTAGACAGACAAGACTAGACAGACAAGACTAGACAGACAAGACTAGACAGACAAGACTAGACAGACAAGACTAGACAGACAAGACTAGACAGACAAGACTAAACAGACAAGACTAGACAGACAAGACTAGACAGACAAGACTAGACAGACAAGACTAGACAGACAAGACTAGACAGACAAGACTAGACAGACAAGACTAGACAGACAAGACTAGACAGACAAGACTAGACAGGCAAGACTAGACAGACAAGACTAGAGAGACAAGACTAGACAGACAAAACTAGACAGACAAGAATAGACAGACAAGACTAGACAGATAAGACTAGACAGACAAGACTAGACAGACAAGACTAGACAGATATGGTTAGACAAACAAAAATAGATAGACAAAACTAGACAGTAATTCTACTAGAAGAAAAACAAAAAAATTAATTGTACTGGAAGATTTCGAAGAGTTTCTGTGCAAAGAAAAAAGCTATTTAAGCCCTAATAAGCTATTTTATTTTTAATTATAACGTAAGCTGTTTTAGTTGTTTGTAATTAATTAAAAAAAAAACGTTTGGAATAGAACTTCTTACGGTTAGTTAAGCGCATGCGCGTCCGCAGTTGTTTGAAAGGCGGGAATATGAAAGTTACGGGCACATTTTGCTATTTTCACTGGTTATACGTTAAAAAAGTGCCCGAAAGCACGGAGGAAATTGACGCATGCCCATAAAAAATGGAGAGCATGCGCGTCCGCCTTGTTTTAAAGGCGGGAATATGAAAGTTTCAGGCACATTTTGCTATTTCCACTGGTTATACGTCAAAAAAGTGTCCGAAAACATGGAGGAAATTGACGCATGCGCATAATAAAATTCAACTATGAAAAGGTCTATTAGTTAAATTAGTTCAAGTACACATTATTTCTGAAAAGAAAAAATGCTCATATTTCACTATTTTAGAGAAATTTGTTTAAAAATCTGGATAGAATCACGTCCGCGGCAATTTAAATGAATCCGTTAATTTATTCATTTTGGAAATTCATAATTTGTCTTCTACCTACAGATACAAAAAACAAACATAACATTAAAGTTTATCTGAAATCGGAATCTGATTTATCCATCTAATATACCGCATAAGAAACTATTAAATTAATAATAAATATCTTATCTGATTGCTTCGAAAGGATTAGCATATTGAATTAATAAATTAATATTTTGCCATTAACATATTATATTATTAATCAAGTTACATATCATATTATTAATCACGTTTTTCTTGTTATAAATCAAATAGATATCATATCTTGAAGATTTACTGTTTTTTCCTAAAGCCTAGGCCACACTACGGCTAAACGCGGTTTTTAATCGCGTGGTTTTGTGACTCAAGGAAGCTAATACAAGCGGCCTCACTTGCGGTTTCTTCCCGCGACTGATTTGTCCGATAGCGTACTGTGTATTTCGTGAGCGGTTTCGCGGTTATAGCGGTTACCGCTCGCGGAAAGAAACCGTCCGCCTTGGACTAGGACCCGAAAAAATCAGGCAAATCATAATGTATACGACTGTATACAGAGTAGTAGTACCAAGTTGATTTACCAATTCCGTTCGCTTAGGTTTATCTACGCTTCTCGGTCACGTAGTCAGTTTACTCTTATCTGTCTGGTATAGGATTTCACACGAGAGTCTCTCATCTCGTCGTTGCTCGGGTTTAAATTTATGAAGAAAATGTTACGGCTGCCCGGAACGAGACTCTCGTGTGAAGCTCTAGTCTAGTATTGCATGTCTAGTTTATTGTGTCTAGTCTTATACGTGGTCTGTTAGAAAAGTATCCGACCTTTATCCGGTAAAAAAAAAACAGGCATACCTGGAGCGTTGGAAACCTAATCACCCACAAAGTAGTCTCCTTGGGACTCCACACACTTCTCTCAGCGGTGCCGCCATTGTTGGAAGCACTCCGAAAAATCCTCTTTCGGAATCGACTTTAGCTCGGCTGCCGTTGCAGCCATGATGTCCTCTCTTGTCTGAAATCGCGCTCCTTTCAATGGCCTCTTGACTTTGGGGAATAGCCAGAAGTCGTAGGGGGCATAACAGAAGAGTAAGGAGCCTGTCGAAGCAGAGGAGCCTGGTTTTTCGCCAGAAAATTGTGAAACAAGTGCGAAGAATGTGCTGGAGCTTTGCTGGAGCATCTTCCGAATGGTTTCCACCTGGTTGTCGCCCAGTTTCTGGCAAAATTTGATGCAGTAGCGCTGCTCCAGTCGTTCCGTCATTTTACTTGCATTGACACTGTTCGACAGAATGCGCACGAAGGTTCAAGGTCGGCTCATGCAAGCGCGCTTGATTCAAATCCATCAGGTTTTCAAAATAAAAAATAAGGTCGGATACTTTTCTAACAGACCACGTATGTCTAGCCTTTTATAAAGTATACAGAGGAATCCGAATTTGAGGCAGAGTAGTTTGGGGTCGGTATATCAGAGTCTGGTTTTCAAACTGCTGCCTAAAGAGGAAGCCAAACTCAGACCAGACAAAGTTGAGGTGATAAAATGCGGTGAGGTGATAAAAGTGTGGCTTCCGAATGTGTAAAATATCAGGCTTTCCTAATTAGGCAGGGAGACAGACGGGCCTTACAAATGTGATGATATCCTTTTGCGGTTGCTTCATTTGGGCCATACACGGAACTCGGCATGGCTAATTCAATCCTAA
This sequence comes from Phosphuga atrata, assembly GCA_944588485.1. Classification (NCBI taxonomy): domain Eukaryota; kingdom Metazoa; phylum Arthropoda; class Insecta; order Coleoptera; family Silphidae; genus Phosphuga; species Phosphuga atrata. The sequence goes on from OX155899.1 coordinate 63,969,322, forward strand.
TAAAAATAAAAAATATTTCGGGCAGATTTCGAAACAAAAATGAAATTGAAGTTTCTTGCTTGCGTTTCGATGTTTGTTGTATATCGAAATGCATTTGTATTATTCTATAAAGTTGTGAAGATTGAGTTGTCGAACGTGTTGTTGTCGCATTGTGTTTCCACGCTTTAGCTATGTTTTTTATGTTTTTTTTGCGGCGCATCCCTGGCGCAATATTTTGCATGGGAAACTGTTTAGTATATTTATTGGTCTACCGAGTGAGCATTCCCAGCATAAAACGATTTGTGGTTTCTGCAACAATAGAACACTTTAAATATTTTGAATTTCATTTGTCTGCCGCGGTGTCGCGCAACGGCGACACGCCATCGCCATCGACTCTCCGGAATATCCCAATCGATTAATGCGGACAGATGAACGGACCGCGCGTGTAATTAACAGCCGCGGGCCCGGACCAATCTCCATTTCTTCCACACTCACCGTCCCTTCTTTTTTCTTATTGTTTCGCTTCAAAATCGTTTCGAATTTAAGCCCACTCATATCCTGTTTTTAATACCTACATCGTACTTTTAATTACTGCTCACTAATTAAGGCGCGTCTTTTATTTGTTAATTACAATGCGTTAATGGTCCAATACCAACCAACCTTAAATCACCACGTCAATATAGGTATATACGGGAATAAAAACAGATATCATTCAGACATCACTGATTGCTACCTCGTGAGAAAACATAAACACATTAATACTAGATAATTTTAAAAATCCCACCATGCACCAAGGTGGGACACTTTCAGTGCCACCATGCCTCAAAACAGTTGATTTGATTTGATATTAATAAACATATTAATAAACTCGCTATATCGATGTCGGAAAATGATGATTGGAAATTGTGTAATTATAACTTGTTTTTTCACTTGTTTCACTTATTTGTCGTTTAATGAACTACTTTTACGAATACGTCTACAAATTATTTACTCCTTAGATAACAAATACAGTGCCCATGAGAGTTTAAATTCCAAAATGCTATAAGTATTTTTTTATTACTCATGCGTTAAAAGTACTATCTTGGCGCATGTTTTTTAGTGCGACAAATGCCATTTTTGACTGTATTACCACATAACTTGGGCAATGCACGAATATATTCAATATCGCTAAGTCACATAAAAAAAAACAATTAAATAAATGAAATAAAGACAATCAAGACCTCAATATTAAAAGAGTGACGTGAAAGTAACAGAAATTCAATAGCAAAATTAATTTTAAATTAAAGGAAACGTTTTAAAATTATTGTAAATTCTATGGTGATACCGGAGACTGATGAGAATTCTTTTGACGAATCAACCACACCGGAGACAATTGAAAAAGCAAATTCTTCATTTTTGATACTATTTTTTTTTAGATTGCCCCTGGATCCCAAACTTGTAAGATACGTCCCATCGCATGAGTAATAAAAAATATTTTCTGCAACACGGGCGGTATTGTCAATTGCCTTCTCGAGCGAATGCGCGCCGCTTCGTTCGTTTTCGTCACCAATTGACAACTTACCGCCCTAGTTGCAAAATATACCATTTGAAACCTGTGAAATATCATTTTATATAGTATAAATACATCTCTCCAAACGTATCAAATACAAATGATTTACATTTTACGTTAACAAGAAATGCAATAATAAACAAGTAGATTAATTACGGTCTCCAAGGCATAATTCAGTCTATTAGACTCGACGCTACTACTTATGTTACAAATGTTACTTGTCATCAATAATAATGTTAAGTTATGACATAGTTAACACTCTAATTTAAACTAATTTAGACATATAACATATGACATGATTATATGACATATACATGACTTGAGCATACGAAATGTAAATATAACCACCAAGACTATAACAATAGGCAATGATATATAAAATCGATATGTCATTGTGACATTTACAAGATGAGCTATGACCACCAAGCCTATGACAGTTGATAATAAAATTTGAAATTGACATAAGATTGTGACATAAACCGGATTAATTAAGTCCCTAATAACTATAACCAACAAGTTTATGACAATGGATAATGATTCTAAATTGATACATGACTATGTCATATATGACTATATCATCATGATATATAACGGTCGATATAGGACGATTTGACATCGACAGGATTAATTAAAAACCTAACAAAATCAATTGTTACGTTGATATATGACATAAATAGACATACGTCATTATAATTTAAGCCTATTACATGAATATTGGACAGGCACATAACATGAACATACGACGTAACTATGACCACCAAGACTACGACAATAGATATTTGTAATTGATATACTAATGTGACTTTGACAGGAAGAACTATGACCGCCAAGACTATGACAATAGATTATGATATTTTAAATTGATACATGGCTATGGCATAGGATTGTGACATCGACAGAATGGATTAAATCTGTAACAAAATACATTATTACGTTGATTTATGACATAAATATACATATGTCATTATAATCTAAGCATATGACATAAATATATGACAGAGACACATAACATAAACATCCGACATGTACCTATGACCACCAATACTATGATAATAGATAACGATATTTGAAATTATCATAAGATTGTGACATTGACAGGAGGAGCTATGACTGCCAAGACTATGCCAATAGATTATGATATTTTAAATTGATACATGACTATGGCATAAGATTGTGATATCGAAAGAAAGGATTAAATCTCCAACAAGATCGATTATTACGTTGATTTATGACATAAATAGACATATGTCATTATAATTTAAGCATATGATCTAAATATATGACAGGACCACCTAACATGAACATGCGACATGTAACTATGACCACCAAGACTATCACAACAGATAATAATATTTGAAATTATCATAAGAATGTGACATTGACAGAAAGAATTATGACCGCCAAAACTATAACAATAGATATTGATATTTTAAATTGATACATGACTATGGCATAAGATTGTGACATCGAAAGAAAGGATTAAATCTCCAACAAGATCGATTATTACGTTGATTTGTGACATAAATAGACATATTTAAATATATTTTTAGCATATTTGCTAAATATATAACAGGAACACATACCATGAACATACGACATGTAACTATGACCACCAAGACTATGGCAATAGATAATGATTGTTAAAATTATCATAAGAATGTGACATTGACAGGAAGAAATATGACCGCCAAAACTATGATAATAGGTATTGATATTTTAATTTGATACATGACTATGGCATAAGATTGTGACATCGACAGAATGGATTAAATCTGTAACAAAATCGATTATTACGTTGATTTATGACATAAATATACATATGTCATTATAATTTAAGCATATGACATAAATATATGACAGAGACACATAACATAAACATCCGACATGTACCTATGACCACCAAGACTATGATAATAGATAATGATATTTGAAATTATCAGAAGAATGTGACATTGACAGGAGGAGCTATGACTGCCAAGACTATGACAATAGACTATGATATTTTAAAATGATACATGACTATGGCATAAGATTGTGATATCGAAAGAAAGGATTAAATCTCCAACAAGATCGATTATTACGTTGATTTATGACATAAATAGACATATGTCATTATAATTTAAGCATATGATCTAAATATATGACATAGACACATAACATAAACATCCCACATGTACCTATGACCACTAAGACTATGACAATAGATAATAATATTTGAAATTATCATAAGAATGTGACATTGACAGGAAGAAATATGACCGCCAAAACTATGACAATAGGTATTGATATTTTAAATTGATACATGACTATGGCATAAGATTGTGACATCGACAGAATGGATTAAATCTGTAACAAAATCGATTATTACGTTGATTTATGACATAAATATACATATGTCATTATAAATTAAGCACATGACATAAATATATGACAGAGACACATAACATAAACTTCCGACATGTACCTATGACCACCAGGACTATGACAATAGATAATGATATTTGAAATTATCAGAAGAATGTGACATTGACAGGAGGAGCTATGACTGCCAAGACTATGACAATAGACTATGATATTTTAAATTGATACATGACTATGGCATAAGATTGTGATATCGAAAGAAAGGATTAAATCTCCAACAAGATCGATTATTACGTTGATTTATGACATAAATAGACATATGTCATTATAATTTAAGCATATGACCTAAATATATGACACGAACACATAACATGAATATATGACATGTAGCTATAACAACCAAGACTATGACAATAGATAATTATATTTGAAATTATCATAAGAATGTGACATTGACAGGAAGAACTATGACCGCCAAAACTAAGGCAACAGATATTAATATTTTAAATTGATACATGACTGTGACATAAGAATGTGACATCGAAAGAAAAGATTAAATCTCCAACAAGATTGATTATTACGTTGATTTGTGACATAAATAGACATATTTAATTATAATTTTAGCATATGAGCTAAATATATAACAGGAACACATAATATGAACATACGACATGTAACTATGACCAACAAGACTATGGCAATAGATAATGATAGTTGAAATTATCATAAGAATGTGACATTGACAGGAAGAACTATGACCGCCAAGACTATGACAATAGATAATGATATTTTAAATTGATACATGACTATGGCATAAGATTGTGACATCGAAAGAAAGGATTAAATCTCCAACAAGATCGATTATTGCGTTGATTTATGACATAAATAGACATATGTCATTATAATTTAAGCATATGACAAATATATGACAGGGACACATAACATAAACATCCGGCATGTAACTATGACCACCAAGACTATGACAATAGATAATGATATTTGAAATTATCATAAGAATGTGACATTGACAGAAAGAAATATGACCGCCAAAACTATGACAATGGATATTGATATTTTAAATTGATACATGACTATGACATAAGATTGTGACATCGAAAGAAAGGATTAAATCTCCAACAAGATCGATTATTACGTTGATTTATGACATAAATAGACATATTTAATTATAATTTTAGCATATGAGCTAAATATATAACAGGTACACATAATATGAACATACCACATGTAACTATGACCACCAAGACTATCACAACAGATAATAATATTTGAAATTATCATAAGAATGTGACATTGACAGAAAAGATTATGACCGCCTAAACTATAACAATAGATATTGATATTTTAAATTGATACATGACTATGGCATAAGATTGTGACATCGAAAGAAAGGATTAAATCTCCAACAAGATCGATTATTACGTTGATTTATGAGATAAATAGACATATGTCATTATAATTTAAGCATATGACCTAAATATATGACACAAACACATAACATGAACATATGACATGTAACTATGACAACCAAGACTATGACAATAGATAATAATATTTGAAATTATCATAAGAATGTGACATTGACAGGAAGAACTATGACCGCCAAAACTAAGACAACAGATATTAATATTTTAAATTGATACATGACTATGACATAAGATTGTGACATCGAAAGAAAAGATTAAATCTCCAACAAGATCGATTATTACGTTGATTTGTGACATAAATAGACATATTTAATTATAATTTTAGCGTATGAGCTAAATATATAACAGAAACACATAATATGAACATACGACATGTAACTATGACCACCACGACTATGGCAATAGATAATGATAGTTGAAATTATGATAAGAATGTGACATTGACAGGAAGAACTATGACCGCCAAGACTATGACAACAGATATTAATATTTTAAATTGATACATGACTATCACATAAAATTGTGACATCGAAAGAAAGGATTAAATCTCCAACAAGATCGATTATTACGGTGATTTATGATCTAAATAGACATATGTCATTATAATTTAAGCATATAACATAAATATATGACAGGGACACATAACATAAACATCCGACTTGTAACTATGACCACCAAGACTATGACAATAGATAATGATATTTGAAATTATCATAAGAATGTGACATTGACAGGAAGAAATATGACCGTCAAGACTATGACAATAGATAATGATATTTTAAATTGATACCTGACTATAGCATAAGATTGTGACATCGACAGAATGGATTAAATCTCTAACAAATTCGATTATTACGTTGATTTGTAAAAAAAATAGACATATGTCATTATAATTTAAGCATATGACATAAATGTATGACGGGGACACATAACATGAACATCCGACATTTAACTATGACCACCAAAACTATGACAACAGATAAAGATATTTGAAATTACCATAAGAATCTGACATTGACAGGAGGAACTATGACCGTCAAGACTATGACAATAGATAATGATATTTTAAATTGATACATGACTTTAGCATAAGATTGTGACATCGACAGAATGGATTAAATCTCTAACAAAATCGATTATTACGTTGATTTCTGACAAAAATATACATATGTCATTATAATTTAAGCATATGACATAAATATATGACAGGGACACACAACATGAACATACGACATGTAATTATAACCACCAAAACTATGACAACAGACAATGATATTAGAAATTATCATACGAATCTGATATTGACAGGAGGAACTATGACCGCCAAGACTATAACAATAGATAATGCTAATTTAAATTGATACATGACTATGGCATAAGATTGTGACATCGACAGAATGGCTTAAATCTCTAAGAAGATCGATTATAACGTTGATTTAAGACATAAATAGACATATGTCATTATAATTTAAGCAAGCCTATGATCATAGATAATGTGGTCATAGTCTTGGTGGTGATATTTGAAATTGAAAAAAGAATGTGACATTGACAGAAACATTTATAACAATAGATAATGGTGTCTTAAAGTGATATATGACTATGGCATGAGATTGTAACATTGTCAGGATGAATTAATTCTATAACAAAATCAATTGTTTCGTTGATATATGACATAAAAAGACATATGTCATTATAATTTCAGCATATGACATGAATATATGACAAGGACATGTAACATTAACATACGACATATAAGTATGATCACTAAGCCTATGGTAATATGTAATGATATTTGAAATTTGACGTAAGAATGTGACAATGACAGGAAGAATTATGACCCCCAAGACTATGACAATAAATAATTATACCTCCAATTGAACTAATGGCAGATGAAAGAACCACTGCATTTACAGACAAGAATAAACCGAAGCTCGAGTTGAAATCCAACACGTTAGGGAAGTGGCAGCACAGATGGACCAAGGAGACCGAATCGGCGGTATGGACAAAAAGACTAACTGCTCATCCACTTTGACTCGCGGTCGCGGTGGCGGTACTACATTACACAAATACTTACCAACCATTGGGACTTCAGAGCTTACCTGAAGCGATTTAGAATCATAAGCGAGGAAAATTGCGAGTTGTGCAATCTAAAAGAGGACGCTGAGCACACATTTTTTGTATGCCCAGGCTGGGCAAAGAAAAGAATGGAGATGGAAACGAAAATAAAGTATGTACTTACACCAGGAAACATCGTTAATTGTATGTTGGAATATGCAGAAAGCTGGGGTCAACTAGCAAGAACTGCGGAGAATATTCTGAAACAAATAAAAAGAGCAGAGAGCAACCTAAGCAGATGGAGGAAAACTCACTGACGAAATGTGAGATGGTAGTGCCGGTACAATTTTCCCAATAAAAGCAAAAAAAAAACAGGCTAGACCAGATTAGACCAGACAAAACGAGACAAGAGCAGACAGGACCTGACAAGAACAGACAAGACTAGAGAAGGACAGATCAGATCAGACTACAAAAGACCAGATGAGATCAGACAAGCCCAGACTAGACCATAGTATACCATACTAGACCAGACTATACCAGCCGAGGCTTAGGAGGAAAGATCTGGCTTCACAAAATCATAACAATACAAATTGAAATTTGAAGATTTTAAGTATAGAGAAGAGTATTTCTTTGTAGAAGAGATAGATATTTAGAAATGTGTTTTTGAAGTCAAATCCTTATTATACTTGTGATTAATATATAAAATTGGAAATCATTGTACATGACACGGACAAATTTTTTTCCACTCAGAATTCTCATTTCCTCGATGGCAATATAAAATCCGATCGGAAAATTTGGAAGATTTATTCCGACGTCTTTCAGTCCCCGCCGAAAATTCTCATCCCGCGCCGGTGCCATCCATTTTTCCGTTCAATTCGCGCGCCCCCCGTCGCACGTCGAATGTATAGAAAAACCTCCGGGCTGGGAAATCTAAGTTGGAGATCGGACTCGCGCCTTGCGCGCCTTTTATTACGAGGTTCCACTTTATATTTAAATTCGGCAATCCAATATTCTGGCAATTTCATTCCCTGCCGCCGGAAATAAGGCATAATGCAAAATGAAAGATCTCGAAGCAATGAATTACTCGTGTACATGTATACGCCGAGATTCGTGCCGGCTTTAAAAGCCCGTTTAATAACCTACAAATTAAATGGGAGAATGTTACATCTCGTTGTGATAAATTTAAATGCGATAATAGGGTTGGTGAGAGACAAGGCTCTCGAGCACGTGTGTCCAGAGACGGAAAGGTATGCGAATAAAATTAAATGAGAAGTTGTAAATTTGTAGCCGGCACGCCTAACGACTACCATATCCAACAGTTCATTAAATAAAAAGAGGGAAGTTTTCCTCGGCGCCATCCATTTCCCGAAACACAATCTCCATACGCCCAATAGATTTCCACGCCCTCGATACGATCAGCACAATTTTTTTCCTCGTCTTCTTCTCTAAAAGTAAATAACGTTTTCGTAAAAGTAAAGGGAGATTGGCAATCACTTATACGTCACGTCCTGTATTCAAATCGAATGGGGTTCGGTGCGATTTGCATCTACCCGACGCGTTTAGGCTGTTGCCGTTCCGCTCGGGTTTGGAACCGGGTCGTTTCACAGTCTGGCGGCCGCTGCGAACGTTTAAAATGTGTTTATTTGAATTTTCTCCGCTGCTGAATGCCGAATGGGAAGTTGGGAAAATTGCCGCGAGCGAATAATGCGCGCACATTTTTCACGGCTCATTTCGTGCGAGTCCGCCTGCCCAACTTCTCACCCACCCCGACACACACAGAAAACTAGATTAATCACAGAAAAACGCAGCTGAAATATCAATTCTTAGATAACATCTAAATGATATTTATGTTGATAATTCCCATAATATATCCGTATATCCAATGCTAGAATAAACACTCAATATAATAAGAAAATTATTATTGCATCGTCTTAGGAATTTAAATTACTTTTAACATTAACACCAACACATTTAATAATATTATAGCTCAGGGGTAGCTAACCTTTTTATGGCCGCGAAATGTTTACATCTTGAAATGACTTGTCCCAAAAAATTTCCTTCCTGTATCGTTGATACTTGATCATTACGCTCGCGACACCCACGGCATACGCTCTCGGCATCCATAGCATACGCTCACGGCACTTATGGCATACGCTCACGCCACTTATGGCATACGCTCACGGCACTTATGGCATACGCTCGCGGCACCCATAGATTACGCTCGCGACACTCATGGCATACGCTGCCGGCACCAGTGATATACGCTCGCGGCATCTATCGTATACGCTTGCGGCACCCATGTCTTACGCTACCGGCACCCAAGACATACGCTCGCGACATCCATCGCATACGCTCACTGCACTTATAGCATATACTCGCGGCATCCATAGAATACGCTCGCGGCACTCATGGCATACGCTACCGGCACCCAAGACATACGCTCGCGGCATCCATCGCATACGCTCACGGCACTTATGGCACACGCTCGCAGCATCCATAGAATACGCTCGCGGCACACATGGCATACGCTGCCGGCACCCATAACATACGCTCGCGGCATCTATCGTATACGCTCACGGCACCCATATCATACGCTATCGGCACCCAAGACATACGCTCGCGGCATTCATCGCATATGCTCACGGCACCCAAGACATACGCTCGCGGCATCCATCGCATACGCTCACAGCACTTATGGCATATGCTCGCAGCACCCACAGAATACGCTCGCAGCACACATGGCATACGCTGCCGGCACCCATAACATACGCTCGCGGCATCTATCGTATACGCTCACGGCACCCATATCATACGCTACCGGCAACCAAGACATACGCTCGCGGCATCCATCGCATAAGCTCACGGCACTTATAGCATATGCTCGCGGCATCCATAGAATACGCTCGCGACACCCATATCATACGCTACCGGCACCCAAGACATACGCTCGCGGCATTCATCGCATACGCTCACGGCACCCAAGACATACGCTCGCGTGGCATCCATCGCATACGCTCACAGCACTTATGGCATATGCTCGCAGCACCCATAGAAAACGTTCGCGGCACTCATGGCATACGCTGCCGGCACCCATGACATACGCTCGCGGCATCTATCGTATACGCTCGCGGCATCTATCGTATATGCTCGCGGCACCCATATCATTCGCTACCGGCACCTAAGACATACGCTCGCGGCATCCATCGGATACGCTCGCAGCACCCATGGCATTTGCTCGCGACACCCATGGCACCCATGGTAATTCTCACGGTATTTTTACGTCATTAGACATTTTTTTAATGTGTCGCTGTATAGTAGTAAGTTTATTGCTGTAATACCTTTTTTTTCTATTTGATAATTTCCCAATTAGAAATGTGTCCCATTTCATAATTTTTATATAATTATTATTATCAGTTTGATATTTCCCTGGGGTCATTAGAGCCGGCGCTTATTGCGTTTTCCCAGCGTCTTCGCCGCACCAGTGGTGATTAATCGCCGGCTATCGTATCTTTATTCCTCGATCTCCTTTGCCCCGTGCTTCGTCCGCCGCCCATAGGTTTCGTTTTATTAATAAATTGTTTAATGCGCGCAGACATTCCACGGATTCCGTGGAACCGTTTCTCTCTATATATCCATGTCCCTGACAGGATGAAATGTCAAATAATTTCTCTGGAATTCCTTCTTAACAAAACAATATTCAAAAACATATTGTAATCTGTTTATACCAAGTAATGTAGAAACAATTAATCGTTCGTGGATTAAAGGCTAGAGAGAAGCTCCTAAGAGAAGAAAATAATCACACTCAAAGAGATTATGTAGAACAATCGAAAATACAAAACATAACATGTAGTAATATAGTCTTCTCTGGTCTATCTTCTTGTCTTTCGTTTAATAATAGCTCATCTTGTCTTCTGAACTGTCAAACAATATGACAAATTAAAGCGTAGTGTGAAATGACAGGAAATAAGTATGTCAGAATAGTATATTTTGTAACTAGGGCGAAAAGTTGTCAATTTTGACAATTGAAATTGACAATTTCTCCCGTGTTACAAACAATATTTTTTATTACTTATGCGAGGGGATGTATCTTACAAGTTTGGGATCCAGGGGCCATCCAAAAAAATGCAATCAAAAATGAAGAATTTGCTTTTTCAATTGTCTCCGGTGGAGTGTGGATTCGTCATAAGAATTTTCCTCAGTCTCTGGTATCACCATAGAATTTACACTCATTTTAAGACGTTTTCTTTAATCTTTATTTTGTAATGCAAAAAAAATCTGACATTTCATGTCACTTTTTTAATATCGCGGTCTTGATTGTGTTCATGTTATTTTTATTTATTTGTTTTTTTAATGTAACCTATCGATATTGAATATTTGCGTGCGTTTCCCAGGTTATGTGGAAATACAACGAGAGGTGGCATTTCTCGTATTAAAAAATGTGCGCCAAGAAGGACTTTTCGCGCATGAGTAATACAAAATATGTAATAATGTTGACCTAAAGGAAGTAACAAGTCCAGATGAAACAAGTCGAGGAAGAGGAAACGAAGTAATATAAGACAGAACAGAACCGGACAAATAGAGCAGAATAGGATAGGACAAAACCAGACAAATAGAGCAGGATAGGACATATTTATACAAGATAGTTTAGACGAAGATAAGGGGATGATAAGACAGAGTAAGGCGGGATAGGACAGAACAGGATAAAATATTACTTAACAGGATCGGACGAGACAGAACAGATCAAAACAGAACACAGCAAAACTGGACATGATACGACATACCAGGACACGGATAAATAGAAAAGAATAGAACAGGATGGGAAATATTAGGACAAGACAGTTTAGATCAGGGGTTGGCAAATTTTTGGCTGTCGGGCCACATTTCTTATGAACCCATATGCACCCATACTATCTACATACTTCTGACATTTAAGCGACAGGTTGTTCGGGCCGGTGTTATAAAACCTTGGCGGACGAGAGACAACGATTTATTGGAAAGCTAGTTTTACAGCATTGTCGGAGTTAAATGGTTTCCCAATTAGAAAATTGTCCAGATTGCGGAAGAAGTGATAGTCAGTGGGGGCTAGGTCTGGTGAGTATGGACGATGATGAAGAAGCTCCAATTGCTGTAATTTTGCCACAGTTGTATGTGCAGTGTGGGGTCTAGCGTTATCATGCATTTCTTATGCAATTGGAATTGGAGCTTCTTCAACATCCTCCATACTCACCAGACCTAGCCCCCACTGACTATCACTTCTTCCGCAATCTGGACAATTTTTTATTTGGAAAACAATTTAACTCCGACGATGCGTAAAACTGCCTTTCGAAGAATTCGTTGAATCTCGTCAGCCAGGATTTTATACCACCAGCCTGAACAACCTGCCGCTTAAATGGCAGAAGTGTGAAAATAGTATGGGTGCACACTTCGATGAATAAAATAATTCCTGCTATTAGTAAGCTATCAAACAACTTTGACTATTTTTCTACAAATTTCATACTTCACGACTCAACAGTTTCCTGGTTCTCTGCTCGCGTGACCAAATTTCGCGAAATACCGCTCGGTTTAGCCCATTTGATCATATCATATCTGGCGAACGGCAGCGGCTAGCAAAACGCAATTTGCATATTTAAAACCAGCAGGGAAAACACTTTCAGACGCACTTTGAAATTTTCTATTCACTTGATTGTTACCAAAGTTGGGCGCGATGGAAAACCCTTCTAGTCCCCTATTTGTTAATTTAATAATGAACAACCTAATAGACACAGTTATAAACAAACTGAAAAACAAGGTGAATTTCATCAAGATATACGTAGATAACACGTTTTGAATCATTGACGAAATATACACAGCTGATATTCTTTTAACACCTAACACCTTCACGAGGGAAGAGTACAAAGGAATACAAAGCTTCCATCCCGATTTTGGATATAACGTTACACAGAAATATAACACTAAAAATAATCAAAATTGACTGAATCTTTTTCTAAATTATTCTAAATAAAATACAGACTAAAGCTACGAAAAGACTTAAAACAGATTATGCTAATATCGCTACCTGATACTCTAACGACCACGGCGAAGATGCCAAGAAAAAGTAAAGTTTCCTAAGATTCCTGTAGAAAACTTCGAGACGCGTCTTCCAACACCACACTCGTCGCTTTGATACTTTTGTCGGCGCTGTTATTCACATTTTACTGCGAATCTGGGTCGTCCGACTAAAACGCCGCCACTGGCGGCGGCCGCGGTCCGACGGAAGCCGCGCGTTTCTTGTAGCCAAAGAATAGGCGAACGACCCCACGTACGGCGATTTTCGATAACGCTTCCAAACCACGTCATTTAGCCGTCCAAAATTGACGATTTTTTTGGCAAAAAGTGAATTTGCTGCACTTGACAGAAATTTTAAGTAAAAAGGTCAAAGGAAAGGCGAGGGGTCGATGGTGACGTTCCGGATGCACCGGCACTCGAACTACGCCCGTGCGACGAAAACTGTCCGAGTTGTGGTTGAAAACGTGAAAAAACTTGAAAAAATCGTCCAGCAGCCCCCGGAGACGGTAGTTTAGTGGAATTATTAAAAAAAAACTTTAATCTTTTGCAATTTTGTTGTTTAAGGTATCTATCTAATCGTTGCACAATTTATAAATGTTTTTATTATTTTTTCCAAAAAAATCATGTTTTTGGTCCCTTAATTTTTTGGTCGCTTGGAATTAAAATTCAGTAATGGCTCGTTACTATTTTAGTATAATATATACAAGTGATTTTTAAATTGGCTTTGTTTACAAACGCAGATTTCAAATTTATATTTCGAACAATTTCTTGTTTCAAATTTTGACCATGCAAAGCTCTATACAGATACATCTCACATATCCGTGTCATGTCAGTGAAAACTTTGACGATTCCGTGATTTCTATTCACACATCAATACAAACTCATCTGTGCTGATATCAGACGCAAATTTAAAATATACAGGGTGGGCCATTTAAGGTTACCACCCCAAATATCTCCGTTACCTTTAGTGACGGAAAAAATGTCGAAAGGGAATGTTATGGATTTCGAAGGGCTGACACAGTGGTTAAAAATACTTTTTTGTCAAGACCATAGTTTATGCGTCCTCAAGGTCATCAATGGTTTTTCAAATGGGAACATGTTATTTTTTGATCAAGAAATTGTAGTCACTATTCACACGAATCCAGCGATCCATAATGTCATCACCTTTGACGTTTCTTTTTTTGTGGATTAACACTGCCACTTTCACATAATAAATAATTCGATCGGCATAAATGAATAATTCGATCGAAACATGGACGGAAAGATGTCTGATTTCTGTCAGGATAACGTTGTGCTTAAAGTTCCTGCGCTCCCACATAGTTCCTACCGGTCTCACCAGGAATCAGAATCATATTCACTTTCTCTGCTTGACTGTGCAATACCATTTTCGACACGGTTATTCAAAGTTATTTTTATTGGATACACTTGTCAAATCATTTCAAGGTCATGATATCATGGGTCACTGGTTCGTCTGAATAGTGGCTACAATGTCTTGAACCAAAAATAACATGTTCCCGTTTGAAAAACCATTGATGACCTTGAGGATGCATAAACTGTGACCTTGACAAAAAATAATTTTAACCACTGTGTCAGCCCTTCGAAATCAATAAAATTCCCTTTTGATTTTTTCGTCACTCTAAAGCAGGGGTGGGGAACCACCGGCCCGCGAAGTCATTTGTTCTGGCCCGCGAGTGAATACGTTCATGTTGCAGTGATAATACGCCGACTGGTGACAGACATCGTGTTGACGTATTTCACGTATTTTGCAATTCGTGAGGGGATTGTGAATGTTCCCTGTTGCACATGCATGACTGTTCGTCATTCTTTTTGGTTCTCCGTGTGCAAACGTGAGTGATTTATAAATTAAAACTTATATGGTGTGACATCCTATAAATGGCGCGTATAAAGAAAAGAAAAGTGGATGCAGAATGTCGGTCTTTTCAAGAAAAATGGACCCATGATTATTTTTTTGTTGAGGTTAAAGGCAAGCCTGTGTGCCTAGTTTGTGGGGATGCGTTAGCTGTTATGAAAAAGGCTAATTTGGAGCTCCATTGCGGCACAAAACATGCAAAATTAAATGAATTGGGAGGCCAAATGCGCCCGGATAAAATCAAAGCTCTTCAGCAGAGCTGGTAATCACAACAACCGGTTTTCACTAAGCTTCGTGGTGACAATGACAATGTTATTAAGACAAGTTATGTAGTGAGCGAGCTAAAAAAAACTGAGGCCTCATGTAGAGGGAGAGCTTGCCTTTGAAAAGTTAAGTGGCGTTACCACAGATTCCGCTCCAGCCATGGCTGAATCGCAGAAAGGGTTAATTAATTGCATTTGTAAAGAAAGAAATGAATCGTCTCAGTCTTGATCCAAATGATTTAATTATATGCCACTGCATCATACATCAAGAAAGTCTCTGTGCACAGTCGTTGTGGCTCGACAAAGTGATGTCAACAGTAGTGTCAAATATTAATTTTATCAAAAGCATAGGGCTTAATAGCCGCCAATTTTAGGAATTTCTGAATGACCTTGACTCTGAGTACGGTGATCTGGTTTATCACTGGGAAGTACGGTGGCTGAGCCGCGAGAACTTGCTCATGAGGTTTTACGAACTGCGTAATGAAGTCAAGCAGTGCATGGAGATGAAGGGAAAACCTGCCAGGGAACTCAGTAATAGCAAGTGGCTGTGTGATCTAGCGTTCATGGTGCACATTACTAAGTACCTGTCAGAGCTAAACGTCAAGCTACAGGGTCCCAAACATCAGCTCCCTGATTTCAAACGTAAAATCATTTGAACCTAAATTAATGCTGTGGAAAATGCAACTCGAATGGAATTACACGGTGCATTTCCCTACGCTGGGAGGACAAGTCTTCTACGACACTTGAGTATGCTGGTGAATGTGCGAAACTAATTGAGGCATTTATTGAAAGATGCAAGGGCGTGAAAAGCAAATTGAATTGAACATCTTTGCTACACCGTTCAATGTGGAACCAGCTGATGTGCCTGGTAACCTCCGACACTGCTTGAGTTCTATAAACGTTACACACGCAATGATGAATTTCCGATTTTGAGGAGACATGCATTGAAATATGCATCTGTATTTGGAACAACTTAATGTTGCGAGCAATTCTTTTCTAAACTTACTAAAAAAACTATTATTATTATTTGCCTGGCCCGCGAATGATTTTATAAATTTCCAAATGGCCCTTGGCAGAAAATAGGTTCCCCACCCCTGCTCTAAAGGTAACCTAGATATTTGGGGTGGTCATGTTAAATGGCCCACCCTGTATATATATATATATATATATATATATATATATATATATATATATATATATATATATATGTATGCGTCTAACGGTTGACCCGCACGGACGCATATATCTCTTGAGAATGGCGAATGTTAGTTCGCCGAAACGTCGAGAATCCGGTTCCTTTCAGAGCCAACCCTCAGCATCAACGCGGAATCCCCGAGAAAACAATATATATATATATATATATATATATATATATATATATATATATTTATATATGTTGTATTTGAGGTTTTCGCGGATAGATACCTGTGTTGTATTGTTTTCTCGGGGATTCCGCGTTGATGTTGAGGGTTGGTTCTGAAAAGAACCGGATTCTCGACGTTTCGGCGAACTAACATTCGCCATTCTCAAGAGATATATGCGTCCGTGCGGGTCAACGGTTAGACGCATACTCGTTAGACGCAGTATGCGTCTAACCGTTGACCCGCACGGACGCATATATCTCTTGAGAATGGCGAATGTTAGTTCGCCGAAACGTCGAGAATCCGGTTCTTTTCAGAACCAACCCTCAACATCAACGCGGAATCCCCGAGAAAACAATACAACACAGGTATCTATCCGCGAAAACCTCAAATACAACATATATATATATATATATATATTGTTTTCTCGGGGATTCCGCGTTGATGCTGAGGGTTGGCTCTGAAAAGAACCGGATTCTCGACGTTTCGGCGAACTAACATTCGCCATTCTCAAGAGATATATGCGTCCGTGCGGGTCAACCGTTAGACGCATACATATATATATATATATATATATATATATATATATATATATATATATATATATATATACAGGGTGGGCCATTTAACATGACCACCCCAAATATCTAAGTTACCTTTAGAGCAGGGGTGGGGAACCTATTTTCTGCCAAGGGCCATTTGGAAATTTATAACATCATTCGCGGGCCAGGCAAATAATAATAATAGTTTTTTTAGTAAGTTTAGAAAAGAATTGCTCGCAACATTAAGTTGTTCCAAATACAGATGCATATTTCAATGCATGTCTCCTCAAAATCGGAAATTCATCATTGCGTGTGTAACGTTTATAGAACTCAAGCAGTGTCGGAGGTTACCAGGCACATCAGCTGGTTCCACATTGAACGGTGTAGCAAAGATGTTCAATTCAATTTGCTTTTCACGCCCTTGCATCTTTCAATAAATGCCTCAATTAGTTTCGCACATTCACCAGCATACTCAAGTGTCGTAGAAGACTTGTCCTCCCAGCGTAGGGAAATGCACCGTGTAATTCCATTCGAGTTGCATTTTCCACAGCATTAATTTAGGTTCAAATGATTTTACGTTTGAAATCAGGGAGCTGATGTTTGGGACCCTGTAGCTTGACGTTTAGCTCTGACAGGTACTTAGTAATGTGCACCATGAACGCTAGATCACACAGCCACTTGCTATTACTGAGTTCCCTGGCAGGTTTTCCCTTCATCTCCATGCACTGCTTGACTTCATTACGCAGTTCGTAAAACCTCATGAGCAAGTTCTCGCGGCTCAGCCACCGTACTTCCCAGTGATAAACCAGATCACCGTACTCAGAGTCAAGGTCATTCAGAAATTCCTAAAATTGGCGGCTATTAAGCCCTATGCTTTTGATAAAATTAATATTTGACACTACTGTTGACATCACTTTGTCGAGCCACAACGACTGTGCACAGAGACTTTCTTGATGTATGATGCAGTGGCATATAATTAAATCATTTGGATCAAGACTGAGACGATTCATTTCTTTCTTTACAAATGCAATTAATTAACCCTTTCTGCGATTCAGCCATGGCTGGAGCGGAATCTGTGGTAACGCCACTTAACTTTTCAAAGGCAAGCTCTCCCTCTACATGAGGCCTCAGTTTTTTTTAGCTCGCTCACTACATAACTTGTCTTAATAACATTGTCATTGTCACCACGAAGCTTAGTGAAAACCGGTTGTTGTGATTACCAGCTCTGCTGAAGAGCTTTGATTTTATCCGGGCGCATTTGGCCTCCCAATTCATTTAATTTTGCATGTTTTGTGCCGCAATGGAGCTCCAAATTAGCCTTTTTCATAACAGCTAACGCATCCCCACAAACTAGGCACACAGGCTTGCCTTTAACCTCAACAAAAAAATAATCATGGGTCCATTTTTCTTGAAAAGACCGACATTCTGCATCCACTTTTCTTTTCTTTATACGCGCCATTTGTAGGATGTCACACCATATAAGTTTTAATTTATAAATCACTCACGTTTGCACACGGAGAACCAAAAAGAATGACGAACAGTCATGCATGTGCAACAGGGAACATTCACAATCCCCTCACGAATTGCAAAATACGTGAAATACGTCAACACGATGTCTGTCAGCAGTCGGCGTATTATCACTGCAACATGAACGTATTCACTCGCGGGCCAGAACAAATGACTTTGCGGGCCGTATGCGGCCCGCGGGCCGGTGGTTCCCCACCCCTGCTTTAGAGTGACGAAAAATTCGCCATTCTCAAGAGATATATGCGTCCGTGCGGGTCAACGGTTAGACGCAT
This sequence comes from Phosphuga atrata, assembly GCA_944588485.1. Taxonomy (NCBI): domain Eukaryota; kingdom Metazoa; phylum Arthropoda; class Insecta; order Coleoptera; family Silphidae; genus Phosphuga; species Phosphuga atrata. The sequence goes on from OX155899.1 coordinate 63,988,591, forward strand.
ACTGCGTCTAACGAGTATGCGTCTAACCGTTGACCCGCACGGACGCATATATCTCTTGAGAATGGCGAATGTTAGTTCGCCGAAACGTCGAGAATCCGGTTCTTTTCAGAACCAACCCTCAACATCAACGCGGAATCCCCGAGAAAACAATACAACACAGGTATCTATCCGCGAAAACCTCAAATACAACATATATATATATATATATATATATATATATATATATATATATATATATATATATATATATAATAAATATTATTATTATTACATCATTTTTGCCCATATGGACAGTGTTTGAACTTAAATAATTCATGATGACACAAGTTTCACTTCTTTCCCTTCTTTTTCTCCTCTTCCCAAAATCTCTTCATCCTTTGACTGTGCTCCTGTTTCCTTTGTTCTGTCCACAATGTTCCTATCTTCCTTTCCCTTACTAAAAATTTGGTATTCTTAATTTTGCTTCTGATTTTTTTCCTGTCTTCTATCATTTGCTGATTGATCCCCAATTGCTTTAAGTCATCTTCTATTTCATGAAACCAATTTGTTTTCCTACTTGAACTGTTTACTACATCAAAGATTTTTTTTGTAAGTCGTTTATTGTTCATTCTCTGTATGTGCCCATAGAAAGTTAGTCTTCGTTTTCTAATGATATCTGTTAGTCTGTCTGTGTGTTCATATAGCTCTTTGGTAGGTCTTTTCATCTATATCCCATCTCTGTGTACTGCTCCAAATATTTTTCTAAGAATTTTGCGTTCAATTTTTTCTGTTTCTATGATGCCAGATGCTCCAATTGTCGTCGTTTCTGAAGCATACAATGCTTCAGGAAATACAACTGTTTTGTAATGTCTGAGTTTGGCCTGGCTTGATATGCTTTTCTTATTATAATGTGACCATGTAAGTTTATATGCTTTCTGGAGTTTTTCCGTTCGTTTAATGTTAGACATTTTGTTTGATCCTCCTATTTGTATATATTCCCCTAAGTATTTAAATTTTTCTACTATTTTTATAGATCCATAAGTCGTATGTATGGTATGTACATTGTTGGTATGTCGTTCCATGTATTTGGTCTTCTCATACGATATCTGTAAACCGGTTTTAGCGGCTATTTCATGTAATCGCTCCAGTGCTTTCTTTGCTTCCTGTGTATTATTGCTGGTTATGGCAACGTCATCTGCAAATGCCAAGCATTTAATGATTGTTTTTGTTTCGCGTGTTCTTCCTAGCTGTATGCCTTTCACTTGTTCCTCCCACTGCTTAATAATTTTGTCTAAGACCATGTTGAACAAAATTGGTGAGAGGCCGTCTCCTTGTCTGACACCTGTGCGTATCTGAAAGGGTTCTGAGATTTCAGCTATGAACTTGATCTTTGAGGTGGTGTCCGTGAGCGTTAGTTGTATTAGTGTTCTGGTTTTTTTGTCAATGTCATATTCTTCCAGTACTGCAAAGAGCGTTTGTCTATCAATGCTGTCGTACGCTTTTTTAAAGTCAACAAAGGTAACTACAGTGTTATTTGTCTGTCTGACTTTCAATATTGTTCTTAGGTTCCAAATTTGTTCGATGCATGATCGCCCTTTCCCAAAGCCAGCCTGGTATTCACCTATTTGACGATCTGCTTGTGGTTCTAGTCTGTTTAATAACACTTTCGAGAATATTTTGTAAGTGACTGACACTAGTGAAATACCTCTGTAATTATTTGGATCTGACTTATCACCCTTTTTATGTAATGGGTGGATCAAGGCACATTTCCATTCTTCTGGCATTTTTTCTGTGATCCAAATGTCTGTAATGATCTTATGAATTGTTTTTATGATGTCTTTATCTTGAAGCTTCCACACTTCAGCATTAATGCCATCTTCTCCTGCCGCTCTGTTATTTTTCATTTGTTGTATGATCTCCTCTATCTCCTCTATTGTGGGTGGAGTAGAATCAGGATTGGATGTGGTTTTTTGGAAGGTCATTTTTTCCTTGGGTTCTTTACAATTAAGAAGAGTACTAAAGTATTGTTTCAGAATTTTACAGTTTTCTGTAGTGTTCGTTTCCAAGGATCCATCTGTTCTTCTAAAACAGAGGAGGTTGATAACCCTTAATATTTTCTTTGAATGTTCTGTAAAAATTTCTTGTATTATTTCTCTTAAAATCTTCTTCAATTTCTTTTAGCCTGTTGTTGTCGTGTGCTCGTTTTTCTCTTCTAATTTCCTATGATGATTTCTTCTGAACTTCGTGAACTTCGCCTGTGCTCTTTTCTCAATGGCTTGATCACAAGTTGCGTTCCACCACCTATGTTTCCTTTTTCTGGGAGGTTGCGCCCAACGCATTGCCTTCTGAACTGAGGTCGCAAGATCTGTCCAAGTGTCTGTTGGATGAATATTAATTTCTTCAATGATTTTGTCTTTGTTAATCCGCAAATATTCTGGATCAGGCTTGACTATTTTGTTTTTTACTGTCTTTTTCTGTCTTGGAATTGGTCTAATCTTAACTTGTAACAAATAATGATCTGACTCGAAGAACCCTTTACGCGTTCTGATATTTAAAATTTCCTGCGTATTTTTGTTAGAAATGGCCACATGATCAATCTGGAATTCTCCTCATACGGTGTTAGGTGCTTTCCATGTTATAAGTTTTCGTCTTACCTTTAGAAATTGTGTCGACATAATTTTGAGATTAAAATTTTGACAATATTTTATGAGGTGCTCTCCATTTTTGTTTGTGCGATAGTGAGCTGAATAAGGGCCTGTGATTTGTCTGTATTTTCTCTCCTTACCCAATTGCGCATTAAAGTCTCCCATTAAAATTTGAACATGCCTTTCTGGTATGCTGTTGGTTACTTCTTCCATGTCTTCCTAGAAGTCTTGAACTTCTTGTGGTTTCTTTCTGTTATGCTCATTTGTAGGTGTGTGTGCATTGATAATTGTGTAATTGTAAAACCTAACCTTTATTGCCTGATTTGAAGGAGAGTGTGCAGATCCTTTCTGATATTGAATTAAAGTCAACAATGTTATCCACGACTGATTTGTGTACTGCAAATCCCGTCCCAAACAATGATGGTCAATCATTGCAACCTCTAAAACCTCAAAAACAACCTCTTCTGACAGCAGGTTTACTTTTATGAATCCTATAATTTTCCGTCTTGAAATGATTTTCGTCTTGAAAACGTGTCTCCTGAAAAAAAAAAAAAAAATATATATATATATATATATATATATATGTTGTATTTGAGGTTTTCGCGGATAGATACCTGTGTTGTATTGTTTTCTCGGGGATTCCGCGTTGATGTTGAGGGTTGGTTCTGAAAAGAACCGGATTCTCGGTTCCTTTCAGACAGAATCCGGTTCTTTTCAGAACCAACCCTCAACATCAACGCGGAATCCCCGAGAAAACAATACAACATATATATATATATATATATATATATATATATATATATATTTTTATATATATATATATATATATATATATATATATCGAATAATCGCAAATTTGAACTGAAATTTAAAATTTCTTCTTCCCATTTTAAATTGACCGAATGTTCAGTCATGTAGAGTCAGTGCAGTACCAGTTCAATGTCAGTGAAAACTTTCACCACTCACTGATTTATATTCACACATCAGTAATTTTTTGAAGCAGATTTCAAATTTAAACTTTAAACAATCGAAAGATTTAAATTAGATTTGAAATTTGTGTTGCAATAATGATGTTCCTATTAACTAGTCTTGAACATTCAACTTGTTATGTTTACGACAAAATTGAAAGATTTGTTCACATACGTCGGTCCCATATCAGTGACGTGTAAGTAAAAACCTTAAAACGCTTCGTGAATACAACCGCGATGATTCTAGTTTTCCAAGTTTACAGAGGCAATCATTAAATTTAAATCTTGAGCAACCCAAAATTTGAACGGAATTTTTAAATTTCCTGCTCCAATTTTGAGTTAGTTACGTACTATAGGTATACGGAAGCTTTAATTTTTTTATGAATTCGACGAACCAAAAAAATTCTCTATCGACCTCTCTGGAGGTGGTACCTAGGTGGTGTGGTACGCGTGCAACACTTTGGGAAACACTGGCTTGCAGGAACAATATTTGTATAAAATTCCGTCAATTCAGTATTTCTTCATTGTTCATGAATAAAGTAATAAAATTTAGTATCGCTTACGGGAAAAAATTTTGTATAAAATTTCTACAATTTAGTATTCCTTCATTGTTCGTGAATAAAATTTAGTATCGCTTACGGGAATAATATTTGTATAAAGTTCCTACAATTTTATTGTGGAAATTTTACGTGAAAACATAAGAATACCGCAGATAACATAAGAATACCGATAATATATTTAAAAAATATTGGCTTCGGCGAATAAAAAATAAATAAATATCGGTGTAACATGGTGGCGATGCCGGTGGACGAAACGGGGAAACGGCGGACCGGCGCGGCGGGGCGGCGGGATAACAATTCCGGGATCAGCTCTGGTTGCCACGGCGACCGGAGCAGGGGAAAACGAATTATTATTTTTTGATGGTTATGAGATTTTTTTGCTCTCGCTCCACTCGAGGATGCGCCGAATTTACACACTTATGAATCTAATAAAGTGCCAACCCCAAAAAAAACTTTTCTCTTTCTTAATTTCGCGAAATGCAGAAGAACAGCGATGATTTAATGCACAGTCTTTTCCCACCTTTTTTATGTTACATCCCACTTCAAACGCTTAAAAGATTTTAAAATAACTTGAGACTATTTTACATCAAGGCGGTAGAACAAAAACGAAATAGAATCTAGGAGTCTAAACGCCACGTGAGGAACATGGCGCACATACTCCTAGATCTAATACAGGAGCTATTTGCATAAATAGAACATTGTAGGGAAATATAATAATGTTTTTAGGTCTTACAGCCGTTGACGCACATTGGTTGTAAAAAAGGAGAGATATGCACAAACATGTATTTGATTGAGTACACTAACAATTCTAATCTCAGTATAATGTTCTTAAATTATCAACAGACAAACTTAAAATTGATTACCTAAAGCAAGGCTGGATACATGTATGAGAGACCAAATTGTAGGTATTTAAGGTTTAAAAAATGTTGGTAAGTGAAGTAAAGGAAGGAGAAAAATGAGCATTGAATAGAATGGTATATGTAGAGTGTTATATAACAGGAATGTGTTTCGTAAAGTGATCTAGTTAAGAGGCGACCCACAGGCCGCGGGGCGTATATAAGATAAATAAAAACGGAGTGGAACGGGTGATAGATATCCTGTCCATTTAGCTTATTATACCCGCGATCTCTTCATTGAATGTAAAGTCGTGCGGCCTAACAAGGCAATACGAGGTGGTACTGCCAGTCAGGGACAGAGAGGTGGGCATAGTACAATGTGCCATTAACAACTCGATTTGCTCGCCGGCTCTAAATTGAATTTCAAATGCGCCTCCTCGCCGAGGCGCATACACATACATAATGCGCTCACAATTTTCCGAAAAATAATAACTGGCGGACAAGGTTTCGGCACTAATGGCTTGTCTCAAGATGCTACTAAAACCATATCTTATCTGGGAACGAACTTGAAACGCTCGGAAGAAATCGAAAAAAACTTGTGGAATTTTAGATAAAACTGTAATTTGTCCGTTTAAGATTATTACTAATTGTACTAAATAACTTTCGTGCAATCACCATATATAAACGTTTTTATGTTTAAAAATTTTTTTGTATAAAAATTTGTTTTTTTTTTTGGACATTCGTAAAATATTAAATGAAACATTTAAATTATTTATTATAATTAGAAAGAAAACTTTAAAGGAAATAATTAATTTTTTAAAAATATGCACATTTTATTAGATAGCTTGAGTTGATTTATAAGGCATCAGTAGACGAAATTCTCAGTTAATTCATAAATATAGATTTCCGAAATTATACCAATATTAAAGTTTAGGGACGTCTGGTATACGTCCCCAAACTTTTTCACCATAAATAAAACTGATTATATTAACCCTTTCACTACGAAAGGCGTATATATATACGTTTTAACAAATTTATCAATATATAAGAAAGATATATATATATATATATATATATATATATATAAATATATATATAAATATATATATATATATATATATATATATATATATATAAATATATATATATATATATATATATATATATATATATATATATATATATATATATATATATATATATATATATATATATATATATATATATATATATATATATAGGATCTCAGTATAATATCGCGCTATTTGTATTGATGGTTCTCTCTGAAAGGACGCCGCAGTCAAAAGATTAATGAAATAAAATACATAGTTTTGAACATATTTGACTTAATGAATTAGTTCTTCTCTTCTTCTTCTTCGACAGCTTTCCATCGTCCACTCCTGGACATAAGCCTCTTCGTATGTCTTCCACATCTATTTAAGGCTTAGCAACACCAATGATGAGCAGTCGATTTAATGTCGTCCAACCACCTCCTTGGTACAGGATCTCTGGTTCTTGTCGTTTCTCTAGGTCGCCACTGGGTAATTCTGGCAGTCCATCTGTTGTTGCTTATGGCGGATTTACGATGAACTTAACGTAACGCGACGTGATGTGAAGAGATCTTTACGTTAAAGTATGTTTCTGAAATTACGATCGCCATAAGGTACCGCGAAATAGCGTGTATGAAAAGTGATATTTGACAGCTATTGTTTCGGCCACAATCCATGCGGAGTCTTTTATTGCCGTATTCTTAAAACCTGTATCCCCTTTGTTATATATTTCGGGATGCGCCCGCACACACTCAACCAATAAAACGTCGTTTATCGACATTTTTTAATTTTATTTTCGTTTATAAACTGTAAACTTTTCAAACTGTAAACACAATGAATATAACAACACAATCGCAAATGCCACTCTTGAATTCAAGTGCTTGCAAGAATCGATAGCATTGATTGAGCAGCCTGACTTGAGGCAACGTGAAAGTTTGGACATTTTTTTCGGATACTTTACATTACGTCGTCGTAATCAGCCGCATAAAAAATAATGCGTTTAAGGTTTAAATCACATCTCGTCGCGTTACGTTAAGTTCATCGTAAACCCGGCAGTAGTCTTGCGACATGTCCGACCCATCGCCATTTTAACTGCGCTATGCGTTCAATAACGTCGGATATTCTCGATCTTCCTCTGATAATCTCATCCTGACTTGGGTCTCGTGTGAGGTCTCTAGTTGGGACTCTAGTTGGGTCTCTAGTGAGATTCCAATTGATCGCTCCATGGCCCTTTGCGTTACCAGTAGTGGATCGGATCCCTTCTTTGTGAAGCTAATAGTTTCTAAACAGTATGTAGCTACTGGCAATATGCAGTAGTTGTAAACTTTCCTTTGTAGGTTTATTGGTATATCTTTGTTTCCCAGAATGTACTTTAGTTTGCCAAACGCAGCCATGTAAGACCAATCCATCTGCACCTTTTAGATGTTTGCCTTTCCCAAACTTGAGCACATGGCCGAGGTAGGTGTAGTGTTTCACCCATTCGATGGTTACCTTACCGAGCACAATGTGGGGAATCTCTGGACTCATGAGCTTTGTTTTCACCCAATCTCGCTGGTTGCTTGATTTAGCTGTTGCAGCATCTCTTCCAACTAAATAGGGTGTTTGGTTAGCTATTCCCAAACTTGATCACATGGACGAGGTAGGTGTAGTGTTTCACGCATTCGATGGATAACATATCGAGCACAATTTGTGGAATCTGGATTTATGAGCTTTGAAGTTACCAAATCTCGCTGGTTGCTTGATTTAGCTATTGCAGCATCTCTTCCAACTAGATAGGATCTTTCTTTTACCATTCACAAACTTGATCACATGGCCGAGGGAGATGTAGTGTTTCACGCATTCAATGGTTACCTTATCGAGTACAATGTGGGAATCTCTGGACTCATGAGCTCTGTTTTCACCCAATCTCGCTTATTGCTTGATTTAGCTGTTGCAGCATCTCTTTCAACTAGATAGGTTCTTTCGTTTGCCTTTCCCAAACTTGATCACATGACCGAGGTAGGTGTAGTATTTCACGCATTCGATGGTTACCTTATCGAGCACAAAGTGGGGAATCTCTGGACTAATGAGCTTTGTTTTTACACAATTTCGCTGGTTGTTTGATTTAGCTGTAGCAGCATCTCTTCCAACTAGATAAGGTCTTTCGAAATTCAGACCATGTCGATCGCGAAGCGGAGGTGGTTTACATAAGTACCATCAATTTTTATACCTTTTTGCTGCCAATAAAGTTTCTTGAAGTCGTCTTCTAAGCTCAATGTAAATAATTTCGGGAAGATCGTATCTTTTTGACGTACTTCTCTCCCTATATTTATTTTGTTAGTATTTAGTCCTTCTTCAATTTTAAGATGAAACGTCGCACTTGTATAGATATTTTTGATGATGACAGTGTGACATGAGTCTATTCTGGCATTCTGTAATGATCTTAGGATTGAACACGTCTCTACTTCAAAGGCTTTATGAAAACCAATAAACGCTATGTAGCATGGGGGCATGTGTCACTTCCTTCTTCATTCTTGGTAGATTCTGAGGTACCGAGTTCAATCCGAGCGATGCCCGACTTATTCGAATAAAATAAATGTCTGACTCCTAGTGCACCAACTGTACAAAGAGACTTAGACAGACGACACAAACATTTCAAAACCTAACATGATAGGGGATTATATAATCTTTGGAACCATAGACAATGGAATATTTTTCATAGAAAATGGAAAGGCAGGTAGCAACTTTCAAAAACCTTGTACTGGTACCATATTAATGATAAGGGGCAGTAATGGTACCATATCAAAAAGATGAGGGGCGATGACTAGGGTGGAATGTAATCTACCAACCCTATCATTAGAAATGATAAATGGGGCAAGATTACTTTGAACCATCATTGCAATGGGAGAAAGCAACTGTCGTACTTCTCATACACTCTCTCTGTATAAGAACAACCATCCAATGGATGGGATGAGTAGGGAAAGATGTCATGTTCTGGACCGTCCTCATTCCTCAGCCTTGAATTAGCCTCAGCCTTGAATCCTTTTAATTAGCTTTAAACAGCTTTAATCAGCGTTAATCAGCTTTTAATCAGCTTTAATTAGGTCTATTCAGCTTATAATCACCCTTTAATTAGCTTCTCTTAAATCAGCTTTAATACACTACAAGAGTGTGAGGTCTATGTAACCTCACGCTAAACAGGGTGTGCTCTCTGTGAATCGGAAGTGGAGGTGGGGGGTCCAGAACATGACTGATGGATTTAGATAGTTGCTATTGGTTTTAAGACTTGCTTAATAGCTGATTAAAGCTGATTAAACATGTAGCGTGGAGCTACATAGACCTCACACCATGTTTAGCGTGGGGTTGCATAAATCTCACACTCTTGCAGTGTATTAAAGCTGATTAAAGCTAATTGAAAGCTGAATAAAAGCTGCCTATAAGCTGATTAGACCTGATTAAAAGCTGAATAAATCAGATTAAAAGCTGATTGAAAGCTTAGGAGTGAGGAGGGTCGGTCCAGAACATGATATCTTTCCCTACTGCGATGGAACAAAAAATTTTGAAACCGTACAAAAATTCAAGTACCTGGGCGTCAACGTGAACGCAAAAAGTAACTACAAGGCTGAAATAGGAAAGATAATAATGCTTGTTAACAGGTGCTACAACGCACTACGAAAAGAACTAGCAAACGCTAGCATTACTAGAAAGACGAAGATGGTCATATACAAGACTCTAATACTGCCTGTAGTAACATATGGCGCGGAAACATGGACAATTAGCCAACAAGACGCCAACCTCCTAAGCATTTTTGAGAGGAAAATCTTACGCATAATCTTGAAAGAGATATGCGATAACGATACATGGCGACGTAGATACAATTTTGAACTGCAACACTTACTAAACGAGCACGAAGAACCCGACATCGTAACCAGAGTCAAAATAATGCGGTTACAATGGGCAGGGCATATAGCAAGAACCTCGGAAAATAGCGTACCAAAGAGGCATTTGGACGTCTACCTACAGGGAGGACGAAAAAGAGGCAAGTCGAAACTCAGATGGGAAGACGGAGTTACAGAAGAAGCATCAAAGTTAGTACTTCGAGGCTGGAGAGGTCTAGCACAAAACAAGGACAAATCGAGGAAAACATTTTGGGAGGCCAGGACCCGCACAGAGCTATAGCGCCACAGATGAAGAACAGCTCTAAAAGGAATATTATTTTAAACCTTATATGTTTGTCTAACAAGAAGTCATAAACAAGAGAAACAGCTTGTGGCTCCAAAAGTGCGAATACGTCGACCAAAATATAGGTGGTACTATGAGTTTAAAGGCATGGAAGACCGTCAAATCGTCAAAGAACCTCAAGAACTGGATTCACAATTAATAACATCTCCAAGGAAGGATGGGTAGATCATTTTACAAAAATTTTAACAGTTTACAGTATGTAAAGGAAAATGAACCAAACCATGGGGAAACCTTGAAACTAGATATGTCCCTCGTAAAGGAAGCAATCAAAATGACTAACTTAGAAGATCCCCAGGAGCTGGTGAAATACAACCGGAAGTTGTACGATTTTGCCCTGAAAAACTGAAGGTTATGTTGAAGAATTTATTTGAGCGGTGTCTAAATGGTGCAGATATTCCAAAAGCCTGGCGAACGTTATATATCACAGCCATACATAAAAAGGGATCACGAAATAAACCCACATAATTTCCGGAGAATCGCTGTCTTTCCTACAATAGGCAGAATATATTCTCGTATACTGAAAACCCTAATAGAAGACCATATTAAAGATAAACAACCTGAAGAACAGGCTGGATTTCGAGCGGGTCGCTCAACAATCGACAACCTTTTCACCCTTAAAATAGCCTCAGACAAGCGTATGCAAAGAGGCAGAGAAACACATATAGCCCTTATTGATCTAGAAAAGGCTCCCGATATCACAACTATGGATGAACGATGGAGGAACTAGAGTTCAAACCGACTCTACTACAGCCCACTAAAAACTACTATAGGGACAATTCTGCAAGAATGAAGGTAGGAGCAGGCCTGACAGAGAGTTTTAAGACTCCTCCAAGGGGCTCAGACAGCGATGCCGTCTATCCCCTACTCTTTTTAAAATTTACCTTGACCGATCCCTTAGAGGGTGGACTAGAAAGTGTGCGCAAATGGGACTGAGAGAGACGCTCTATAGTTTAAACTTGCTGATAATCAGGTTGTGATAGCAGAGGATGGAGACGATTTGGGGTATATGGTCAGAAAACTGAAAGACGGATACGAAAAAGCTGGTCTATCAATGAACATGGGTAAATGCGAATACCTGGCAATAGGTACAAACAACCAGAATAATCTTCTGTTAGAAAACGAATTGATAAAAGGAGTAGAAAAGTAGAAAAGCAGCAAATATCTAGGGATAAAGGGGTAAACGGTAAAGTTAAATATCTGGGGGTTGTATTTAACAAAGAGGGCAATAGCAGGGATAAAATAACAGAAAGGAATAATAAAGGTAGAAAACTCATGGGAGCCCTAAATGCAATCCTCTGGGAAAAGAATATAAGGAGAACAACAAAAAAGCGACTATATAAGTATTGTTCAATAAGCTTTGTTCAAAGTGTGATAACGTATGGAGCAGAAGTATGGGATATAACACAAACACTGAAGAGAAAACTACTTGCAACTGAAATAGAAGAACCGAAAATACGGAAGAGAACCTTTACTTTACGAGAACCGAAATAGAATGGGCAGGGAAAAGAATATGACCAACAATTGACTTGGTTTGGTCACACGAAAAGAATGTATGAGAATAGATGGCCTAGAAAAGTGTTGGAATGGATACCGCCGGAGAGGAGAAAGAGAGGAAGACCTAGAAGAAGCTGGAGGGATGGATTACATGAAGCGATGGAAACAAGGAACCTAACCGAGGAACAATCTCATGATAGGAGAATATGGAAACTGGTGACGAAGAGGCGGCGACAGCCGTAGAAATCCCGGTAAAAATAAGAAAAAAATATATTTTTGTCTAATCTTATATTATACGGCCGACCGCTCCATTTGACGGAAGACAAATGTTGGCGTCTAATCTAGTTACTTCGTTATTATGAGACAAGACATTGTATTTAAGTTTGTTTTTAGAAATCACTTTCGTACTAGGTGGGCTAGTTATCGTATTGTGGCTAAATTACCTTGAATAGGCTAGACCAGTTAGTCAAAATAGATTATGAAAGCATCCGTAATGACAACACAACTAAGCTTAGTTCTCTGCATGGTCTAATTGTCACGTTATAGGTAAATTTGAAGAGTTTTCTCACTTAATTCAGTATTACAGATTGACTAAGATTTAACTAGCTTGGTTTACATGAATTCAGATATTTGGACGGACAAAATGAGTATTCAATCTTGTTAGTGTCTAGTTAGTCATTAATGAAAAGAAGCCTAATCTTAGTTCTCCGCTCAGTCTAGCTCTCACATCAAAATCTCAATGAATCAAATTTAAATTCAGCTTTTGAGTTTTCTCAAATAAATAAATATAGAGCTTCCATCTATATAAGCGTCAATATGTTACCTCTAACATAGATTGACGCTTATATAGATGGAAGCTCATTATTAAGCGACCGTTAGCTTCCCCTGAAATGAAAATCAATTATCAACTGTTAACTAGTATTGCGTTGATAATACAAATTGAATAGTATGGGACCTAAAATAGATCCTTGAGGTACCCCGGAAGTAACAAATTTGTCTAGACTTAAATCATCATTGCAGACAACAAATAAAGATCTGTTTTTAAAAAACAGATTAAACCTTAAAAAATAATTTATATGTTAATTATGTTGTTTTTGAAAATTATATTCAAATTAATTTCAGAAACATCATTAGTTGAAAAACAAATAATTAAGATTTTAACGCTCTCGTATATCATTTTAATGAAAGTAGTTTATTCGATATTTATTTATAAACGAAGCTCTCATTTCGTATCCCTCCAATTAATTATCCTTAACAATTTCAAAAAAACCTAATTTATACCAATTATCCATTAAGCAATACGAAGAAGTAATCGCAAAACTGATATACTGCGAAATATATCGCATCCGCTTTATATTCAGCACAGGTGCCAAGTGGCATCGCGGTGACATCTGTCACCACTAACCGCGTTCACTTATTACCCCATCAACGTATTACCCACTTAGCACTTGCTCCCCTTGCATGTAAAAAAACACTCAACAAACATTACAAAATATTCTAAATCAAGCGTTTAACACTCACATCGAGGGGGTGTGTATTTATTTTTTACCGAAGGGGGTCGTCGCTGGCGCACACTAAGTGGCGCCTCTCGCCCTCTTAATGGGAACGAGCGCTTTTTTAAGTGCCCGCAGGAAACGCGGCGCTAAATTAAAGCCAAGTTTTTTCATGTTATTGGCGCTATCTACTAATGGGGCTGCATTAGACGAGAAAAAAATTAATGGTAATATTTATAACGAGTGAAGAGGGAAAACGTTGCATTTAAATGTGTCTTAAGGGTAAACGGATGGACATATTAATTATCGTTTTAATGGGGTGCTCAGATAAAATAAATTATCGTTTTAGTCTCGGCAATGATACCCTGTTGATGTGTTTGTTACAACAGGGAAAAAAATAAAGTATATGTGTTTTAATCTTGTCTGTCTAGTCTTATCTGCATGTTCTTGTCGGTCTAGTATTGCCTGTCTAGTCTTGTCTGTCTAGTCTTGTCTGTCTAGTCTTGTCTGTCTAGTCTTGTCTGTCTAGTCTTGTCTGTCTAGTCTTGTCTGTCTAGTCTTGTCTGTCTAGTCTTGTCTGTCTAGTCTTGTCTGTCTAGTCTTGTCTGTCTAGTCTTGTCTGTCTAGTCTTGTCTGTCTAGTCTTGTCTGTCTAGTCTTGTCTGTCTAGTCTTGTCTGTCTAGTCTTGTCTGTCTAGTCTTGTATGTTTAGTCTTGTCTGTCTAGTCTAGTCTGTCTAGTCTTGTCTGACTAGTCTTGTCTGACTAGTCTTGTCCGTCTAGTCTTGTCTGTCTAGTCTTGTCTGTCTAGTCTTGTCTGTCTAGTCTTGTCTGTCTAGTCTTGTCTGTCTAGTCTTGTCTGTCTAGTCTTGTCTGTCTAGTCTTGTCTGTCTAGTCTTGTCTGTCTAGTCTTGTCTGTCTAGTCTTGTCTGTCTAGTCTTGTCTGTCTAGTCTTGTCTGTCTAGTCTTGTCTGTCTAGTCTTGTCTGTCTAGTCTTGTCTGTCTAGTCTTGTCTGTCTAGTCTTGTCTGTCTAGTCTTGTCTGTCTAGTCTTGTCTGTCTAGTCTTGTCAGTCTAGTCTTGTCAGTCTAGTCTTGTATGTTTAGTCTTGTCTGTCTAGTCTAGTCTGTCTAATCTTGTCTGACTAGTCTTGTCTGACTAGTCTTGTCTGTCTAGTCTTGTCTGTCTAGTCTTGTCTGTCTAGTCTTGTCTGTCTAGTCTTGTCTGTCTAGTCTTGTCTTTCTAGTCTTGTCTGTCTAGTCTTGTCTGTCTAGTCTTGTCTGTCTAGTCTTGTCTGTCTAGTCTTGTCTGTCTAGTCTTGTCTGTCTAGTCTTGTCTGTCTAGTCTTGTCTGTCTAGTCTTGTCTGTCTAGTCTTGTCTGTCTAGTCTTGTCTGTCTAGTCTTGTCTGTCTAGTCTTGTCTGTCTAGTCTTGTCTGTCTAGTCTTGTCTGTCTAGTCTTGTCTGTCTAGTCTTGTCTGTCTAGTCTTGTCTGTCTAGTCTTGTCTGTCTAGTCTTGTCTGTCTAGTCTTGTCTGTCTAGTCTTGTCTGTCTAGTCTTGTCTGTCTAGTCTTGTCTGTCTAGTCTTGTCTGTCTAGTCTTGTCTGTCTAGTCTTGTCTGTCTAGTCTTGTCTGTCTAGTCTTGTCTGTCTAGTCTTGTCTGTCTAGTCTTGTATGTTTAGTCTTGTCTGTCTAGTCTAGTCTGTCTAGTCTTGTCTGACTAGTCTTGTCGGACTAGTCTTGTCCGTCTAGTCTTGTCTGTCTAGTCTTGTCTGTCCAGTCTTGTCTGTCTAGTCTTGTCTGTCTAGTCTTGTCTGTCTAGTCTTGTCTGTCTAGTCTTGTCTGTCTAGTCTTGTCTGTCTAGTCTTGTCTGTCTAGTCTTGTCTGTCTAGTCTTGTCTGTCTAGTCTTGTCTGTCTAGTCTTGTATGTTTAGTCTTGTCTGTCTAGTCTAGTCTGTCTAGTCTTGTCTGACTAGTCTTGTCTGACTAGTCTTGTCCGTCTAGTCTTGCCTGTCTAGTCTTGTCTGTCTAGTCTTGTCTGTCTAGTCTTGTCTGTCTAGTCTTGTCTGTCTAGTCTTATCTGTCTAGTCTTGTCTGTCTAGTCTTGTCTGTCTAGTCTTGTCTGTCTAGTCTTGTCTGTCTAGTCTTGTCTGTCTAGTCTTGCCTGTCTAGTCTTGTCTGTCTAGTCTTGTCTGTCTACTCTTGTCTGTCTAGTCTTGTCTGTCTAGTCTTGTCTGTCTAGTCTTGTCTGTCTAGTCTTGTCTGTCTAGTCTTGTCTGTCTAGTCTTGTCTGTCTAGTCTTGTCTGTCTAGTCTTGTATGTTTAGTCTTGTCTGTCTAGTCTAGTCTGTCTAGTCTTGTCTGACTAGTCTTGTCTGACTAGTCTTGTCCGTCTAGTCTTGTCTGTCTAGTCTTGTCTGTCTAATCTTGTCTGTCTAGTCTTGCCTGTCTAGTCTTGTCTGTCTAGTCTTGTCTGTCTAGTCTTGTCTGTCTAGTCTTGTCTGTCTAGTCTTGTCTGTCTAGTCTTGTCTGTCTAGTCTTGTCTGTCTAGTCTTGTCTGTCTAGTCTTGTCTGTCTAGTCTTGTCTGTCTAGTCTTGTCTGTCTAGTCTTGTCTGTCTAGTCTTGTCTGTCTAGTCTTGTCTGTCTAGTCTTGTCTGTCTAGTCTTGTCTGTCTAGTCTTGTCTGTCTAGTCTTGTCTGTCTAGTCTTGTCTGTCTAGTCTTATCTGTCTAGTCTTGTATGTTTAGTCTTGTCTGTCTAGTCTAGTCTGTCTAATCTTGTCTGACTAGTCTTGTCTGACTAGTCTTGTCTGTCTAGTCTTGTCTGTCTAGTCTTGTCTGTCTAGTCTTGTCTGTCTAGTCTTGTCTGTCTAGTCTTGTCTGTCTAGTCTTGTCTGTCTAGTCTTGTCTTTCTAGTCTTGTCTGTCTAGTCTTGTCTGTCTAGTCTTGTCTGTCTAGTCTTGTCTGTCTAGTCTTGTCTGTCTAGTCTTGTCTGTCTAGTCTTGTCTGTCTAGTCTTGTCTGTCTAGTCTTGTCTGTCTAGTCTTGTCTGTCTAGTCTTGTCTGTCTAGTCTTGTCTGTCTAGTCTTGTCTGTCTAGTCTTGTCTGTCTAGTCTTGTCTGTCTAGTCTTGTCTGTCTAGTCTTGTCTGTCTAGTCTTGTCTGTCTAGTCTTGTCTGTCTAGTCTTGTCTGTCTAGTCTTGTCTGTCTAGTCTTGTCTGTCTAGTCTTGTCTGTCTAGTCTTGTCTGTCTAGTCTTGTCTGTCTAGTCTTGTCTGTCTAGTCTTGTCTGTCTAGTCTTGTCTGTCTAGTCTTGTCTGTCTAGTCTTGTCTGTCTAGTCTTGTCTGTCTAGTCTTGTCTGTCTAGTCTTGTCTGTCTAGTCTTGTCTGTCTAGTCTTGTCTGTCTAGTCTTGTCTGTCTAGTCTTGTCTGTCTAGTCTTGTCTGTCTAGTCTTGTCTGTCTAGTCTTGTCTGTCTAGTCTTGTCTGTCTAGTCTTGTCTGTCTAGTCTTATCTGTCTAGTCTTGTATGTTTAGTCTTGTCTGTCTAGTCTAGTCTGTCTAATCTTGTCTGACTAGTCTTGTCTGACTAGTCTTGTCTGTCTAGTCTTGTCTGTCTAGTCTTGTCTGTCTAGTCTTGTCTGTCTAGTCTTGTCTGTCTAGTCTTGCCTGTCTAGTCTTGTCTGTCTAGTCTTGTCTGTCTAGTCTTGTCTGTCTAGTCTTGTCTGTCTAGTCTTATCTGTCTAGTCTTGTCTGTCTAGTCTTGTCTGTCTAGTCTTGTCTGTCTAGTCTTGTCTGTCTAGTCTTGTCTGTCTAGTCTTGCCTGTCTAGTCTTGTCTGTCTAGTCTTGTCTGTCTACTCTTGTCTGTCTAGTCTTGTCTGTCTAGTCTTGTCTGTCTAGTCTTGTCTGTCTAGTCTTGTCTGTCTAGTCTTGTCTGTCTAGTCTTGTCTGTCTAGTCTTGTCTGTCTAGTCTTGTATGTTTAGTCTTGTCTGTCTAGTCTAGTCTGTCTAGTCTTGTCTGACTAGTCTTGTCTGACTAGTCTTGTCCGTCTAGTCTTGTCTGTCTAGTCTTGTCTGTCTAATCTTGTCTGTCTAGTCTTGCCTGTCTAGTCTTGTCTGTCTAGTCTTGTCTGTCTAGTCTTGTCTGTCTAGTCTTGTCTGTCTAGTCTTGTCTGTCTAGTCTTGTCTGTCTAGTCTTGTCTGTCTAGTCTTGTCTGTCTAGTCTTGTCTGTCTAGTCTTGTCTGTCTAGTCTTGTCTGTCTAGTCTTGTCTGTCTAGTCTTGTCTGTCTAGTCTTGTCTGTCTAGTCTTGTCTGTCTAGTCTTGTCTGTCTAGTCTTGTCTGTCTAGTCTTGTCTGTCTAGTCTTGTCTGTCTAGTCTTATCTGTCTAGTCTTGTATGTTTAGTCTTGTCTGTCTAGTCTAGTCTGTCTAATCTTGTCTGACTAGTCTTGTCTGACTAGTCTTGTCTGTCTAGTCTTGTCTGTCTAGTCTTGTCTGTCTAGTCTTGTCTGTCTAGTCTTGTCTGTCTAGTCTTGTCTGTCTAGTCTTGTCTGTCTAGTCTTGTCTTTCTAGTCTTGTCTGTCTAGTCTTGTCTGTCTAGTCTTGTCTGTCTAGTCTTGTCTGTCTAGTCTTGTCTGTCTAGTCTTGTCTGTCTAGTCTTGTCTGTCTAGTCTTGTCTGTCTAGTCTTGTCTGTCTAGTCTTGTCTGTCTAGTCTTGTCTGTCTAGTCTTGTCTGTCTAGTCTTGTCTGTCTAGTCTTGTCTGTCTAGTCTTGTCTGTCTAGTCTTGTCTGTCTAGTCTTGTCTGTCTAGTCTTGTCTGTCTAGTCTTGTCTGTCTAGTCTTGTCTGTCTAGTCTTGTCTGTCTAGTCTTGTCTGTCTAGTCTTGTCTGTCTAGTCTTGTCTGTCTAGTCTTGTCTGTCTAGTCTTGTCTGTCTAGTCTTGTCTGTCTAGTCTTGTCTGTCTAGTCTTGTCTGTCTAGTCTTGTCTGTCTAGTCTTGTCTGTCTAGTCTTGTCTGTCTAGTCTTGTCTGTCTAGTCTTGTCTGTCTAGTCTTGTCTGTCTAGTCTTGTCTGTCTAGTCTTGTCTGTCTAGTCTTGTCTGTCTAGTCTTGTCTGTCTAGTCTTGTCTGTCTAGTCTTGTCTGTCTAGTCTTGTCTGTCTAGTCTTGTCTGTCTAGTCTTGTCTGTCTAGTCTTGTCTGTCTAGTCTTGTCTGTCTAGTCTTGTCTGTCTAGTCTTGTCTGTCTAGTCTTGTCTGTCTATTCTTGTCTGTCTAGTCTTGTCTGTCTAGTCTTGTCTGTCTAGTCTTGTCTGTCTAGTCTTGTCTGTCTAGTCTTGTCTGTCTAGTCTTGTCTGTCTAGTCTTGTATGTTTAGTCTTGTCTGTCTAGTCTAGTCTGTCTAGTCTTGTCTGACTAGTCTTGTCTGACTAGTCTTGTCCGTCTAGTCTTGTCTGTCTAGTCTTGTCTGTCTAATCTTGTCTGTCTAGTCTTGCCTGTCTAGTCTTGTCTGTCTAGTCTTGTCTGTCTAGTCTTGTCTGTCTAGTCTTGTCTGTCTAGTCTTGTCTGTCTAGTCTTGTCTGTCTAGTCTTGTCTGTCTAGTCTTGTCTGTCTAGTCTTGTCTGTCTAGTCTTGTCTGTCTAGTCTTGTCTGTCTAGTCTTGTCTGTCTAGTCTTGTCTGTCTAGTCTTGTCTGTCTAGTCTTGTCTGTCTAGTCTTGTCTGTCTAGTCTTGTCTGTCTAGTCTTGTCTGTCTAGTCTTGTCTGTCTAGTCTTGTCTGTCTAGTCTTATCTGTCTAGTCTTGTATGTTTAGTCTTGTCTGTCTAGTCTAGTCTGTCTAATCTTGTCTGACTAGTCTTGTCTGACTAGTCTTGTCTGTCTAGTCTTGTCTGTCTAGTCTTGTCTGTCTAGTCTTGTCTGTCTAGTCTTGTCTGTCTAGTCTTGTCTGTCTAGTCTTGTCTGTCTAGTCTTGTCTTTCTGGTCTTGTCTGTCTAGTCTTGTCTGTCTAGTCTTGTCTGTCTAGTCTTGTCTGTCTAGTCTTGTCTGTCTAGTCTTGTCTGTCTAGTCTTGTCTGTCTAGTCTTGTCTGTCTAGTCTTGTCTGTCTAGTCTTGTCTGTCTAGTCTTGTCTGTCTAGTCTTGTCTGTCTAGTCTTGTCTGTCTAGTCTTGTCTGTCTAGTCTTGTCTGTCTAGTCTTGTCTGTCTAGTCTTGTCTGTCTAGTCTTGTCTGTCTAGTCTTGTCTGTCTAGTCTTGTCTGTCTAGTCTTGTCTGTCTAGTCTTGTCTGTCTAGTCTTGTCTGTCTAGTCTTGTCTGTCTAGTCTTGTCTGTCTAGTCTTGTCTGTCTAGTCTTGTCTGTCTAGTCTTGTCTGTCTAGTCTTGTCTGTCTAGTCTTGTCTGTCTAGTCTTGTCTGTCTAGTCTTGTCTGTCTAGTCTTGTCTGTCTAGTCTTGTCTGTCTAGTCTTGTCTGTCTAGTCTTGTCTGTCTAGTCTTGTCTGTCTAGTCTTGTCTGTCTAGTCTTGTCTGTCTAGTCTTGTCTGTCTAGTCTTGTCTGTCTAGTCTTGTCTGTCTAGTCTTGTCTGTCTAGTCTTGTCTGTCTAGTCTTGTCTGTCTAGTCTTGTCTGTCTATTCTTGTCTGTCTAGTCTTGTCTGTCTAGTCTTGTCTGTCTAGTCTTGTCTGTCTAGTCTTGTCTGTCTAGTCTTGTCTGTCTAGTCTTGTCTGTCTAGTCTTGTCTGTCTAGTCTTGTCTGTCTAGTCTTGTCTGTCTAGTCTTGTCTGTCTAGTCTTGTCTGTCTAGTCTTGTCTGTCTAGTCTTGTCTGTCTAGTCTTGTCTGTCTAGTCTTGTCTGTCTAGTCTTGTCTGTCTAGTCTTGTCTGTCTAGTCTTGTCTGTCTAGTCTTGTCTGTCTAGTCTTGTCTGTCTAGTCTTGTCTGTCTAGTCTTGTCTGTCTAGTCTTGTCTGTCTAGTCTTGTCTGTCTAGTCTTGTCTGTCTAGTCTTGTCTGTCTAGTCTTGTCTGTCTAGTCTTGTCTGTCTAGTCTTGTCTGTCTAGTCTTGTCTGTCTAGTCTTGTCTGTCTAGTCTTGTCTGTCTAGTCTTGTCTGTCTAGTCTTGTCTGTCTAGTCTTGTCTGTCTAGTCTTGTCTGTCTAGTCTTGTCTGTCTAGTCTTGTCTGTCTAGTCTTGTCTGTCTAGTCTTGTCTGTCTAGTCTTGTCTGTCTAGTCTTGTCTGTCTAGTCTTGTCTGTCTAGTCTTGTCTGTCTAGTCTTGTCTGTCTAGTCTTGTCTGTCTAGTCTTGTCTGTCTAGTCTTGTCTGTCTAGTCTTGTCTGTCTAGTCTTGTCTGTCTAGTCTTGTCTGTCTAGTCTTGTCTGTCTAGTCTTGTCTGTCTAGTCTTGTCTGTCTAGTCTTGTCTGTCTAGTCTTGTCTGTCTAGTCTTGTCTGTCTAGTCTTGTCTGTCTAGTCTTGTCTGTCTAGTCTTGTCTGTCTAGTCTTGTCTGTCTAGTCTTGTCTGTCTAGTCTTGTCTGTCTAGTCTTGTCTGTCTAGTCTTGTCTGTCTAGTCTTGTCTGTCTAGTCTTGTCTGTCTAGTCTTGTCTGTCTAGTCTTGTCTATCTAGTCTTGTCTGTCTAGTCTTGTCTGTCTAGTCTTGTCTGTCCAGTCTTGTCTGTCCAGTCTTGTCTGTCTAGTCTTGTCTGTCCAGTCTTGTCTGTCCAGTCTTGTCTGTCCAGTCTTGTCTGTCCAGTCTTGTCTGTCTAGTCTTGTCTGTCTAGTCTAGTCTGTCTAGTCTTGTCTGACTAGTATTGTCTGACTAGTCTTGTCTGTCTAGTCTTGTCTGTCTAGTCTTGTCTGTCTAGTCTTGTCTGTCTAGTCTTGTCTGTCTAGTCTTGTCTGTCTAGTCTTGTCTGTCTAGTCTTGTCTGTCTAGTCTTGTCTGTCTAGTCTTGTCTGTCTAGTCTTGTCTGTCTAGTCTTGTCTGTCTAGTCTTGCCTGTCTACTCTTGTCTGTCTAGTATTGTCTGTCTAGTCTAGTCTGTCTTGTCTTGTCTGATTAGTCTTGTCTGACTAGTCTTGTCTGTCTAGTCTTGTCTGTCTAGTCTTGTCTGTCTAGTCTTGTCTGTCTAGTCTTGTCTGTCTAGTCTTGTCTGTCTAGTCTTGTCTGTCCAGTCTTGTCTGTCCAGTCTTGTCTGTCCAGTCTTGTCTGTCTAGTCTTGTCTGTCTAGTCTTGTCTGTCCAGTCTTGTCTGTCTAGTCTTGTCTGTCTAGTCTTGTCTGTCCAGTCTTGTCTGTCCAGTCTTGTCTGTCCAGTCTTGTCTGTCCAGTCTTGTCTGTCTAGTCTTGTCTGTCCAGTCTTGTCTGTCCAGTCTTGTCTGTCTAGTCTTGTCTGTCTAGTCTTGTCTGTCCAGTCTTGTCTGTCTAGTCTTGTCTGTCTAGTCTTGTCTGTCCAGTCTTGTCTGTCCAGTCTTGTCTGTCCAGTCTTGTCTGTCTAGTCTTGTCTGTCTAGTCTTGTCTGTCCAATCTTGTCTGTCTAGTCTTGTCTGTCTAGTCTTGTCTGTCTAGTCTTGTCTGTCTAGTCTTGTCTGTCCAGTCTTGTCTGTCCAGTCTTGTCTGTCCAGTCTTGTCTGTCTAGTCTTGTCTGTCCAGTCTTGTCTGTCCAGTCTTGTCTGTCTAGTCTTGTCTGTCTAGTCTTGTCTGTCCAGTCTTGTCTGTCTAGTCTTGTCTGTCTAGTCTTGTCTGTCCAGTCTTGTCTGTCCAGTCTTGTCTGTCCAGTCTTGTCTGTCTAGTCTTGTCTGTCCAATCTTGTCTGTCTAGTCTTGTCTGTCTAGTCTTGTCTGTCTAGTCTTGTCTGTCCAGTCTTGTCTGTCCAGTCTTGTCTGTCCAGTCTTGTCTGTCTAGTCTTGTCTGTCTAGTCTTGTTTGTCTAGTCTTCTTTGTCTAATTTGTCTAATCTTGTCTGTCTTGTCTAGTATCTCTAGTCTTGTCTGTCTAGTCTTGTCTGTCTCCCAATCAAACAGGAGAAAATCGTTCTAATTAAAACCATTTATTTTTGTGATAAATTTCTAAACCATTCAAATTCTTTAAAAAGAATATTTCAATTCCCACCCGAGCGAGTAAGGCAATAATTTCTACCGGGCGCTTTTATTAAACAGCACATTCGTAATTCGCCGCTTCACCGTTCGATACGAAAATTCGGAGACGTCGTAAAAACGTCGCGGCGAGATTACAATTGCGCGTTTGAGTTATTGCGAGAGAAATTAAACTCGCAGAATCGCGAACGGCACCGCCACCCCAATTTTTATTATTGTCGCGTTTTATAATGCGGACGACGGCCCGCAAATCCGCCCAAGAAAATGTAATTACAAAAGTTTCTGGAATATATGCGATTCCGTTATTAAATCACGAATGTCCACAAACCACCCCAAAATCAAACATAAATTACATAGCGGACATTGAGGAAAATTTAACATATTCTCTTATTTTTTTTTTGAGGTAAAATCCTTCTTTGTTAAAACTAAAGGGGTTTTCCAATAACAATGATATAATTTTAATATTAAATTTATTTCAAATTATTTCAGATACGATCCAGTCTTTTATATTATCTGAAAGTGTAGTCGAGTTTCATATAGTCTTGTCTGTCTAATTTAGTCTGAAAACTAGTTTGTCGTTCAATATTCTAATCTTATTATGCTGTTTGGTTTTTCGGTGAAAGTTGTAAAAGCATGAGAAAGTCTCGCGATTAATAAACAAATAATGGTCAACAAACTATTTACCAACCCTAACGTAGTCTGAATGAATCAGTAAACCGGTAACAAAAAAAATTAAATAATCGGAAACACGGAGAAGACGAGGGGTTGGAAAACAATAAGTGTGTAAATAACACCGGCGCGCCAAACAAAACTGGAGATAATTAAAAGACAAACACAGCGGTCAAACATTAAACGCGATTTAAGCCACCCTTGACTCCTTCGACGTTTTCACCCCGAGATATTATGTTACCAAAGGCTACCGATTCGTGCGGGTTTGCTCATGGATGGGGTGCGCGGCTTGTTCCAATACGGGGTATTTGTCGATTTTCTCTCACAATAAAGGTGTGCTAATAAATAAAATGTATGTCGGATGGCTTTTGGGGGTGGTTTAAAAGATTAACGGAAAAAGGGGTTTTGTAAATATGTTAGGTAAATACGGAAACGGGTGAGAGGACACAACATTTAAATTAATTTATCTCTTTTTATGAAAATTTAAAAAAAATGAAAATTTTCGATTTTTGTGATTACTTTGAATTAGACAAAACTAATTATATTTGGTACTTACGTATTAACGCCACCGCAGCGAGAAATCGCGCTACCGCGCGATATGTGATCTGGATTTATCTGCTCTAATGCAACCTAATCTAACCCTTATCCAATATTTTTTCTTATTTCGGTTCGAAAGGTCGCGCTACCGCGCGATATCTGGTCAGAATTTATCTGCTTCATTATAAAGTAATCTAACCTTGTATTTTGTTCAAATCTTTAGCTGCGGTGGCGTTAGTTCGTAAGTACTTTATATTTATAATCGCACGGAGCTATAATAGGTAAATTAATCTTCACCCTTCGAGGCACAGAATTTTAGAAAATCAAAAGACCCATGTTGCGCAGTTATTTGTACTTCTATATTAATATTTCCAGGTGTTTAAAGAATATTACACCATAATAAAGCTTAGACCATTTCCAAATCGGCTTTAAACTGAAAGCAAATGGTTAACTTGTGCTTTTCTGGTAGTTTTTAATTATCGTATGGGTTGTAGCCTTTGGAAATTAAACATAAATTACATGGGGGCAATAATAAAAAAATTAACATATTATTGGCTTATAATCCTCGCATGGGTTTATTTATATGAAAGGAGTCTCTGCGGGGGCGTAGCAAGGCACACGCGTCCTGTCTTGGGGGTAGTTGATTGATCATCCCTGTTTATGAAACCGGTAATAAATAATATAATAAAACTAGTAACGTTTGTGTAAATCGGGGGGAGGTGCAGCTTAAGGTTCATATTAATAAAACCGTAACATGCATATTAATTCTTGTATTTGCTGCGGTGTTTTTTGTTGTTTGGGGGGTTGAAGGGAATTGAAATTATTAACGGGAATTTCCATTTTACATGCGACGACGGCATCAAATGTCCATTCGGTAAAGCCGTATGTAAAGGGGCACCGGCCGCGGGGCACTAAATTGGGCCATTCCTATGCGGACCCATCTTCATATTCAATCGCGGGACGTTTACGATTCGATATTTATACAGATATAAAATGCCCCGGCAAAGTCAACATAATACGTCAGCATTTACATACAAGTTTTCTACGGAAATTATTCCATTTTTTTTGTTTGTTTGTTTGTCCTGAAAGTGCGGAAATTCCAAAATCTAAATATAAATGCAGGCTAGCTTGAACGTTTGACACTAAAGCAAAATAAAAATCATATATGGTGCGAATGTTCCTGAAACATTTTTGCAAAACTATTACGTACATTATTTAAATCAGACAAGACTAGATAGACAAACTGAACAATCAAGTTTGGATACACTACATTAGAGAGATATGACTAGACAGGTAGGACTAGATCCTGGGTTCTGAACCTAGCGGTAATTGTCCCCAAGGGGGTAAATCAGCTTTTCTGCGGGGGTAAACAAGAGCTTAATTATTATGCCATACTAATTAATTAATATAATAGATAGTTACCTACTAAAAATTAAAAAAAAGATACAGATAAACCCCGCAGTAGTATTTACACTCTTTCTACTCTTTCCACAGCCGTGTCGTTGTTGTCTGATTTAAGTTTATAATCCGCCTGATAATTCGACACATGTGGTACCAGACAACCGCCAGATTATCCAAAAATTCCAAATTATCGCGAAGCGCCTAATTATTGAATGTGCCGGACTAACAAACCGCCGGATTATCATTATTGTAGTGTTATTTTTTTTTCTTAGCTTTGACTTGTCTATCTAATACATGAATTATCTCTAGTATTAATTCATGCAATATATGTCTATATTTTCTCTATATTCTAGTCATGGCAAGTGTTTTAAACTGTTTTCAAATTTCGATTCTGATATTCGGCTAGAACTCGCGTATGTTGTGGCACAAACGGGATCTATTGTCCTTAATTTGATTGGATACGGCTGCGTTAAATTTTATCGGATTTGCAATCTACAATATAATTTATGTTTGTTATTAATTTAAGCTTAATTTTCACACATAGATTTATGATATTGCCTATTACAGTAATTATTTAAATGGATAATTAACATATTAAACTATTTTAGTAGATTGATAAATTTATAGTAGAAAAATAGATGATAGACAAGTTATTATCCAATCTTCTTCTTGTTTCGAATAGGCGTACTTTGGATTACGCGTGTTCAACTGTTGGGGTTTAACCTTTGCCCAGTGTTGTGGCATCTTCTGCCGGTTATTATCCAATATTATATAAAATTATATGGATTGGTTAAAATAAAGAACACTAGCTTGTACATGTGTCTCCAAACGGGAAACAGGTTTCTTTATTTATATTCGCGCCAATTTTAATAAATCTGTATTTTTAATTCAACATTTGAATCGATTTCGGCACCGATTAACAGAAGGGGAAAGGTGGGGATCGACCTGGGGCGAAATCGCGGGATTTACTTATCAATTTACTTCGCGAATTTTTATTATTCGGAGAGTATGCTTCGAGTGTGAGAACCGAAAAGCCAAGAATCGAAGCGCGAACGAAGCTCAACCGACACGTGCACGCATCTTTAAGTTTGTCGTTTTAAGTCAAGTTAACCAGGGGTGTAATCACGAGCCCAAAGGGCTGAAGCGGCATCCAACGTCTGGAAGACAACAATTTTAAGGGAATTCTTCCACCTATTATCCCCATTTCCTCCCTTAAAAAAGGCGCCGGAAGGACGATCACACGTCGCGGAGACGCGAGCAGCCCCAACAGGTAAGTAATTATATAGGTAAGTGATATTGTTTTAAAACTGGAAAATTTGATTTTCGTGAGACACGGTCCAAACAATAAGTAGGGAAAGATGTCATGTTCTAAAACCTCCTCCTCATCAAACCTCCTCTGACCTTGACCCCTAACCTAACCTAACCTTGACCCTGGAGCTTCCGGTTGCTACTTCCAGTTTAGGGTTTTGACTTCCGGTCGCCATTTCCGGAACTTCCAGATGCGCGGGAAAATTCAAAAATAGACACGAGGCGGGGAAATTCAAAATTAGATCCTGTTGAGACAAATGAGGTGTGACGTTGATTGCATACATCAACGGGACTAAATACATGAGACTAGACAGACGGGACTAGATCCATGAGACTAAATACATGAGACTAGATAGATGGGACTAGATACACGAGACTAGATAGACGGGGCTAGATACATGGGGCTAGATACATGGGGCTAGATACATGGGGCTAGATAGACGGGGCTTGATACATGAGACTAGGCAGACGAAGCTAAATACATGAAACTAGATAGACGGGGCTAGATACATGAAACTAGATAAGACTGAACTAAAATGTATATGGGATTGTTTAACTCAACTAAAATATATTTTCGATTGTTTTTTTCGTTTTAATTTAATAAACGTAATAAGATTTTAATTTAAAGATTCAGTAGCCAGTTAAGTATAGCAGGATGTTTGTGTATGTCAGTGTAATCAATTTCTTCGAATTGTTTTCGTATTTGTTTTTATTTTGATATACTGCCCTGGCTTGGCGATTAGACGCAACTGGCCGTCTAGCGCTGATTACAACTCCTGCTATCTTATCAGCGGCACGCGAGTAGAGAAATAATAAATTATGAAGCGCGGTCTAATCAATTTCTTAGGTTTGTTTTTCGTTTAATTTAATTCATTTATATAAATACCAGAGTTTAATTTTCTGGCATCCACTTTTCATCTACTTGCATCCACTTTTCATCTACTTGCATCCACTTTTCATCACGCTAAACAGGGTGTGAGGTCTATGTGACCTCACGCTAAACATTGTGTGAGGTCTATGTGACCCCACGCTAAACAGGGTGTGAGGTCTATGTAACCCCACGCTAAACAGGGTGTGAGTTCTATGTAGCCCCACGCTAAACAGGGTCTGAGGTCTATGTAATCCCACGCTAAACAGGGTGTGAGGTCTATGTGACCCCACGCTAAACAGGGTGTGAGGTCTATGTGACCCCACGCTAAACAGGGTGTGAGTTCTATGTAACCCCACGCTAAACAGGGTGTGAGGTCTATTTTTATATCAGCTTTCATCGGCTTTAATCTCATTGGGTTAGTTGTGTTAGCTTTACATCCACTTGCATCCATTCTTTAATCTCATTGGGGTAGGTTAGTTGGGTTAACGTTAGGGTAGGTTAGCATTAGATTAGTTGGGTTAGGTTACAGGTGTTAAAACTGAAGCGCGCTTCATTCCTAACACCTGTAACCTAACCCAACTAAAACCTAACCTAACCTAAAAAACCTAACCTAACGTAACCTACTCTAACGTTAACCCGACTAACCTACCCCAATGAGATTAAAAATGGATGCAAGTGGATGTAAAGCTAACACAACTAACCCAATGAGATTAAAGCTGATTAAAAGCTGATGAAAGCTGACTAAAAATACACCTCACACCCTGTTTAGCGTGGGGTTACATAGACCTCACACCCTGTTTAGCGTGGGGTTACATAGACCTCACACCCTGTTTAGCGTGGGGTCACATAGACCTCACACAATGTTTAGCGTGAGGTTATATAGACCTCACACCCTGTTTAGCGTGATGAAAAGTGGATGCAAAGTGGATGCAAGTAGATGAAAAGTGGATGCCAGAAAATTAAACTCTTTGGTTTTTATATAAATGAATTAAATTAAACGAAAAACAAACCTAAGAAATTGATTACACCGCGCTTCATAATTTATTATTTCTCTACTAGCGTGCAGCTGATAAGATAGCAGGAGTTGTAAAGCGCTAGACGGCCAGCTGCGTCTAATCGCCAAGCCAGGGCAGTATATCAAAATAAAAACAAATACGAAAACAATTCGAAGAAATTGATTACACTGACATACACAAACATCCTGCTATACTTAACTGGCTACTGAATCTTTAAATTAAAATCTTATTACGTTTATTAAATTAAAACGAAAAAAACAATCGAAAATATATTTTAGCTGAATTAAACAATCCCATATACATTTTAGTTCAGCCTTATCTAGTTTCATGTATCTAGCCTCGTCTATCTAGTTTCATGTATTTAGCTTCGTCTGGCTAGTCCATGTATCTAGCCCCGTCTATCTAGCCCCATGTATCTAGCCCCGTCTATCTAGTCTCATGTATCTAGTCCCGTCTATCTAGTCTCATGTATTTAGTCCCGTCTATCTAGTCTCATGTATTTAGTCTCATGAATCTAGTCCCGTCTGTCTAGTCTCATGTATTTAGTCCCGTTGATGTATGCAATCAACTTCACACCTCATTTGTCTCAACAGGATCTAATTTTGAATTTCCTCCGCCACGTGTCTATTTTTTTCCCGCGCATCTGGAAGTTCCGGAAATGGCGACCGGAAATCAAAACCGGAAACCGGAAGTAGCATTAGAACCATCACCCGGAAGTAGCAACAGGAAGTAGTAACCGAAAGTAGTAACTGGAAGTAGCAACCGGAAGTTCCAGGGTCAAGGTTAGGGGTCAAGGTCAGAGGGGGTTTGAGGAGGAGGAGGTTTTAGAACATGACATCTTTCCCTACTAATTTAAATTAATAGATTTATTTATTATTATTTAAATGGATGGTCCCTTTAGGAAAACACGAAGCTTTATTTATGATTTCGCTTGCAGAGGATCCAGGATGCTTTCATCCGTCCGAGGGAGGATCCTCTCCCTTTCTTTCGTCCACTTGATACCTGGTCTTTTTGGTACTTCGTTCTCTGGAACAACTTCCCACTTGTTAATTTTTCCTCAGTATATGTGTCGGTCCGAAATGTCTTCTGGTTGGATTTGAGCATTTCTCATGTCTGCATTTACTTGTTGTGTCCAAGGGAATGTCTTTGGTTTGGCAACTCTTTCGAGAATTTGGTGGGTTAACCTGGTGTCAGGAAGTCTCATTACATGTCTATAACATTTTTACCTTCTTGTCCCGAGGTCTTTCGCAATATTAGATAATGTTGCGGGGGATTTCCGTGATTGTAGGCGCTAACCATTTTCCGAATGTCCTTTCCGAATGTCCCAAAGATTTTGCTTTGCCTAAGATTTTTCGCCCTTCTTTTAGGATATTTTCAAGCTCACTTTTTTATTAAGCGCGAGAGTTTCTCTTACATATAGGGCTTCAGGTTTGATTACAGTATTCTAATCTAAACATGGAGCCACATACATTTTTTTTTGTAGATTTCTCTCGTTCTCTCATATTGTTCGCTCTTCTGAGTTTTTGGGCACGGGTGTTTTGAGCTTTTTTTTCTTTTCAGTTGGGGCGATGATTTCACCCAGGCATTTGAAGTAAGGGACTCTGTCCATATTTCGAATTTAGACTTGAGACGTCTAGTTTTCTAACAATAAAATTTGGTTTTTTGGAAGGAGATCTGTAGTCCTACTCTTTTAGCTCATTCTTGGAGAGCTTCAATTTGCTTTATTGCTGTGGCTTCATGATCACATATCTAGGATGGAAGATCACAGGCTTGCAAAAATCGCGCGAGACGGAAAACCAGCATCATGTCGACCACCCGGGCGACCACCAATAGTTCGGGAGCCATTGACAGATTTTCATGACCAAGTCCCTCCCAATCGAAAATTCGTGAAATGCATTAGGGATTTATACGATGAATACTCGCGACCGTCAACTGCGACTCCGTTGATGGGGCGGACAGTGGCAGCCTCCCACGCATGGAGAAAAAAAAAGTTTTTTTAGTCATTTCCTCCCATTTCAAATTTTGTCAGATTATAGTTTACCTAATATTTTGAAAGAAAAACAAAGTCAGCTGACCATAACATGGTGGATTATACGTCAGCCGGCTGTTTGAACATGAAAAAAATTATATTTTCAATGATTTCTTCTCAACAAAAAATTTACCTGGTGATCGTTTGCTATATGCTACTATGAATGAAAATTAATATCAGCTTGCTGTATCTCAGTGGAAAGTATGTCAGCTGGTACCTTGAAAGGTGTAATGCAGCAGCATCTATCACCTACTGAATCTTATCAGCTGACGACTTTTCCCTTGACTTACAGCTAGCTGATTTTTTTATTATTTACTAGAGTATGTTAACAATCCTCTTATAAATTTTCATCCGGGAGGAAATAACGTTTCTTAAGTTATTCGGCAGTATGCTTGATTTGAATGTTTTAATAACAAATATGAAGTTTAATAATGGAGCAAATGTTGGTATGAGTAAATTAATTAATGAATAATTGTTTGTAGCATATTTGTTTAATTAATTAACTTTTATTTCAATGAATTGATTAAAAATAACAATGAAAATTAATCATTTTCATGTTCGCTTTGGCTTGAGTAGATTTCTCTCTGATTCACTGTCAGAGTTACATGCGATCATGTCTTCATAATCATCATCTGTGAAAAGATGAAAAGAAAAATTATTAGTCCGCGCCTATAGTAAAACATGATCATATGAAAAAATAAAAATATAACAAAAAAAATTAATACCTTTTTCAGGCTGAATGGTTGGTTATCTCCTCAATCGACGTTGGTAACTGAGTCCCAGAAAACCAATCAAATTTGAATCGGTTGTCTATTTCTTCCAAACCATAGTCTGTAGGTTCTTCAGTCGTTGGAACTTTAAGGTTAGCGTGAGACCAAATTTGCGCAATGTAACACGCCCTTAAATATTGCTTGTACAGTTCTGATTCGCATGGTGGTAGAGAAGAACCGTCAATACCTTTTTAGGCAACTTACATTCATCATTATTGTCCAAAAATTTGTAAGTTTTTTGGAACAATGCAACCTTAGCGTCGTTAAACCAAGTAAGGCCATACATCTGACAAGCAAACTCTTTAATTTTGCCAAATAGATCTTCCCTGTTCATCGATGGCTCTGACATTTGTACGAAACACTTTGTAAAAGCTTCAGATTTTGACTTTATCGAAAATGGAGGCTTCTTGACTTTTCTAAAAAGTGCAGGGTTGTAATCACAACCTGTAAATGCATGGAATGCTGGAAGTGCTGCGCTCCAATTCGATCCTAAAGTTACATAAAGTTGAGTGATATTGATGAACCTCATAAGTTTTCCAACACCGACTTCCTTAAAAACGTTAACATGTTCTGAAACATGAACCCATATTAGCTAACATTATAACCAATACATCAGTGTCAGAACATCTTCTACATGCGCTATACACAACAAAGGGCCTTTGTACGCAGTCATCCAAGTGAACCTTTTGCTATAGCATAGCATCTAGAGAAGGTAATTTGAATCCACAATCTAGCTGCAATATAGAAAAGAAGAAAAACTTAAGAAACGTTCATTGAAAATATTTTTTTTTTCATGTTCAAACAGCCAGCTGACGTATAACCCACCATGTTATGGTCAGCTGACTTTGTTTTTCTTTCAAAATCTTAGGTAAGCTATAATCTGACAAATTTTCAAATGGTAGGAAATAACTAAAAAAACTTTTTTTTCTCCATGCGTGGGAGGCTGCCACTGCCCGCCCTACCAACGGAGTCGCAGCGGACGGTCGCGAGTATTCATAGTATAAGTCTCTAATGCATTTTACGAAGTTTCGCTTGAGAAGAAATAATTGACCGAATTTGTACCTGGCTCCCGGACTACAAAGAGATGGAAGGACAGCTGGTCGTCAGAATCTCAAGAACATGTTTAATGAGGATGGGGAAAAAACAAGCATTTAGGCTTTCGGAAAGAAGAAGAAGAAGCTGTGACTTCATCGCTGGACAGAAGGGCATGGAAGCATGGAATTTTGAGCTTGTCTCAATGTTTATTGCTTTCCAGCTATTTTTCGCTTTCAGTTATTTTTCCTATTCCCTCATCACGTCATCTAGGACAAGGTTGAAGAGGATGGGTGACAGTCAAAAATCAAAAAATCAAATAAGTCTTGCTGGTAGAAATACCAGAGCAATTAGATTTCCAACCTGTTCAATGGCTTACATCCAAAGTATAGGCAATTTGTCGCGTAGAAGTACTTGGATCTTCCTTTATCATGTCCAGCACATTTTGTTCCAGTTGTACCGTTCTTACAGTCGTTCTTACTTTCGTTTCAATATGCCTATTTCACGAATCTCCTTGCCGGCACCAGTTTCTATCAGCAAATCTTCTGAGATTTCTCCCATGAATTTGAATGGGAGATTTCTCCCATTTTTTACTCTTGATTTCGTATCTGTGAGGGTCTGTTTGGATCAATTTTTATGTTTTGGTGTCTAGTCCCTGTTCTTTCAGGATGCTGAACAGGGATAGTCAAACAATTGAACATAAGCCTTCTTGAAATCTACGAAGGCACAGCTAATTGGGAGGTATCTGAGGGGCTTGAATTTTAGAGCGGTTTTTATGTTGAAGATTTGCTCAGTGCACTATCTGTGATTCGCCAATCTTATGCTCGAGTTGTTTTTGTATTCTTTTGAACAGGCATGTAGAGAAAATTTTGTAGCCGACTTCAAGGAGGGAGATTATCCTGTAGTTCTTTACATCTGTTTTGTCTCCTTTTTGTGGAGTGGGTGAATCCAGAGCACATTTTCAGTCTTTGGGGAGTTTTTCGTTTTTCCAGATTTCCTGTATAATTCTGTAAGTTCCTTGAGTGAATTTGGACCTAGGTGCTTGAGGAGTTCTGCCACAATCCCAGCGCTTCCCGATGTTCTTTTAAATCTATTAATAGATTTATATTAATAAGATAATAGATGATAGACAAGTTATTATCTAACATTAGGGGCCGTTCAGATCTCCTCGACGTGACGATTTAATGACTTAATGGAAGCATGATAAAGACCACAAATTTTACCTGTTCGACTTAATAGTTTCAATTTTACCGTAGGGCAAGAATAATCGTAGGGCATTTGCCGAAAATCTTTGAGTGAAGAATTCAAATATAGAGCTAATTGGAGTAATCATCCAAACCCAAGTCATCAACTGTCTATTTTACTTTTACTGGTGGTAGGAGAAACCTGTTTTTAGTAATCTAAATAAACGACTTCTTGGTCGACAGCATTCTGTGTTTTACATTTTACAATTTGAAGCATTGGCTGCATGTTCTGAAAACATCTGGTTCGCCCGACCCAACGTATTTTGCAGTAACGTGATAACCATCAATCCATGGATATTGATGGTCCATACCTCTGCTAATACATTTGAAGCAAACTCGAAATTGGATTTTTTATAGGCAATATAAAACTAGCTAGTTCCCGACTGAGAGGAGCCATTCTGCTTTCTACTCGGCTATACGCACTTATACAAGGAGCGTTTGTAGCTATAAACAATGTGTTGTATAGCACACCCTATAACTTTTTGATAACGCTGATTTTCGTCTGGCCCTCCATCAACCGTCATGATCACCACTGGTTTTACAAATCCACGGTCGGTTTTCGCTAATGCTTGAAACTCTTTAAGGGCGCGAAGCGTCTCGAAATCTTGAGCATGAGTATTAGCGGTGGACTATACTTTCCACTTTGAAAAGAGATGTATGTTGGCCCAGAATATTCATCGGCTTGCGGTTGTTCTAGCATACTGGATGTTATTTTGATACCAGCAATTTATGCCGCTCAGCGATTATCCAGTGGTGATCAGGCAATTTGAATCTATATTCCATATTCATTGGAAGAGGTGCTTGCTTATTTGCCGCAGTTACACCAATAGGGACCCGAGCTTTATCATCTTGAGATAAAAAAATACTTAATCTGGTTCAAGTATTGATGCTATGGTCTCCAAATAAAGGTTCGATGTTTAATCGAAACTATTATCTAAGTGGCTTATGTGCTGATCAGTCTGTGCTCGAGTGATATTATCAGGAACTGTCGATATATGTCGTCGTCCCTCTGCGGAATTTGATTTACTTGGAAGCAAACGAAGATATGTCCCACTTCAGCTAATGTCAAATCCTATTTTATGTAATTGTTGTGTTAGTTCATCAAGAGTTTTTACTGCTGCACTCCCAAATAAAGCAATATCCTTGGTATAACTTGGATTTGTCTATATTAAACGACATTTTTATCCATTCAACTTTGACGAAGGATACACCAGATGGCAAAACAAAAACTATGCAATTTTATTCGCTTTCGATCATAAAAAACTAGGGTTACCATATATATGTTAAGATCAAAAACACTAAATTTTGTGGAAAATCCGAAGAAGGAAAAAATAATATTTCTGACGTAATCACCATCCAGACCCTCCAAACACCCATGTCACTAAAAATAAGAATAGTAAAGAATTGATTTCTGCAAAACGCTTTGTTTCGAAGTTACAGGGTGAAAAAAATTTGCGACAACCATATTTTATATTTATTGAAATTACTAATGTAAATAAAAGTAAGGCGTACGGCAATGAGTTTATCAAGTACAAATCATTAATGAGTTTATCAAGTACAAATATTTGTTGAGGATAACTTGGAACGGCTGTTTTATCTACTAACGTGGATTTCATTTGAATACGTCTCGTCAATGATCATCACCTGTATCGGTCGCAGTTGTTTACCTACATTTAGTTACGTCTGGCTGTTTGACGTGTCTTTAATAGTTAGTGAGGTCCTTTACGATGTATACGAATGCCGAGACGTCTGGCATTCATTTCGTGTATGGACTTGCTGATGGCAATTCATTACAAGCTAGACGATTGACATTTTGACGGCTTCCTAGCCGTAATATCTCCGACCGAAAAATCTACGAAAACATTCATCGACGTCTTCGTGAAACAGGCACATTGAAACGAAAGTAAGAACGACTGTAAGAACGGTACAACTGGAACAAAATGTGCTGGACATGATAGAGGAAGATCCAAGTACTTCTACCCGACAAATTGCCTATACTTTGAATGTAAGCCATTGAACAGGTTGGAAATCTAATTGCTCTGGTATTTCTACCAGCAAAACTGGCGAGATTTTTTGGAAGAAAAACTACCCGAGTTTCTGCAGGATGTACCATTGGCGATAAGAATTACAATGTGGTTTATTCACGATGGTGCACCACCACATTTCTGTTTGGTTGCTCGTGATTTTTAACTGCAACATACGGAGATCGCTGTATTGCTCGAGGGCCACACGCATGGCTCGATTCCCAGACTTAGGCTTGTTCGCTCCGCTCAGCTCGTCTCAGCTTTTCAGCCCAGAAAAATTTAAAACCCGTGTATTTAAATAGAAACGCACATACTGCGTCCGGTTAGCTCAGCTTGGCTCCGTTCAGATCCTCCCCGTATCATCTGTTTCTCAAGAATACTAGGCCAGAGGTCGGATGCTGGCGGATGGTTCGCGCAGGCGCAACACTAACGTTTTTTTTATGCAACCAGGCATTTATGCAACCAGGATAGCAGCACATATTTAGCTCTCCCGGCGGAGAGGTGGGAGGGGATTGAGTGTGTGGAAAAGTGACGTAGCTGAGCGGATGCAATGTGTGGAAAAATTCCGATCGGATCTGATGTGAGCTGAGCGGAGCGGACCAAGTGTGCGACAAGCCTTTAACCCCCTCGATTATTTCTTATGGGGCTATCCGAAGTCAATCGCTACTCCAGTGAGGAATTTGGATGAATTGTGAAATCGAATAATTGCTGGGTGTAATTCAATTCGAAACAACCTCTTTTGTAACAAACTCTTTCAAACACACCAGTTTGAAAGAGGTCAGCACTCAATGACGAGAAGATTGAATACTTGTATCCAGGCTGGAGGAAGTCGAACATTTATTATAGATTCAGCAACTTTACATGTACTATTTGATAATAAAATGTTGTTACTATCGCAAATTTTGTTCTCGCTGTATCCTCGAAACAATGGATTTTTCAGAAACCATCATAAAACAAAGTTTTCGTAGATTATTCCAAGGATAAGCCCTTGAATTAAATCTCTTTTGCCGTATGTTTACCTAACACCCTGTATAAAATTCAATGTATTGACTAAAATAAACAACACTGGCTTTTACATGTTTCTCCAAACGGGAGACACGTTTATTTATTTATACATTCGGTCAAGTCGTGGAATAAACAAATTTGGCGAAAGCATGTTCAAAACAATGATAATCTGGTGATTATCAAGAAGGGTCAAGAGAATAAGCTTAGATAAGGTTTCATAACGCAGTTAATTTATAAGTTATTATTGAGACGTGTGATAGGGCTTTCTTATCGGCTTTCTCGCCCAAAAATAATAGACCTTTTCATAGTTGAATTTTTTTTGTACGCATGTGTCAATTTCTGCCATGTTTTTCGGGCACTTTTTGACGTATAACCTGTGAAAATAAGAAAATGTGCCAGAAACTTTCATATTCCTTTCATTTTTTTTTGTTTTTCGGACATTTTTTGACGTATAACCAGTGAAAATAACAAAATGTGCCAGAAATTTTCATATTCCTTTCATATTTTTTTGTTTTTCGTGCACTTTTTGACGTATAACCAGTGAAAATAACAAAATATGCCCGAAACTTTCATATTCCCGCCTATTAAATATGGGGACGCGCATGCGCTTAACTAACCGTAAAAAGGTGTGTTGGTCCTCCTCGATATGTGTTGTATTCGATGCCACTTTTTTGCATTTCCTGGCATCTACGAACTTTGTCATATGTCACAATTCGACCCAGAAAAGGTTAATTTTTTGTTATGCCAAAGAAACAAACTTGCTTGAAACAGAGTTACGACACCCAGCTTATCTATCTAGCTTTCATTTTAATTAATCACATTGAGGAGTTTCTTCCTAAATTTGTTTGGATCTAGATAAAACATCAGTTGTAAATGCGTTTCTTTTCCATCACGTTATAATTTCCTTAATAGTCAAATATTTAATTTCCTCTACCGATTACAGCTGAAATAATCGCCGTCCGAGCCGCCCCCTCGAAAGAAAAATTACTCCGTCACGTCCGTCGCACCCCTCAGCGCGTCTTAATTCCTCTCCGTCGGCCTTTTATCAGCTTATAAATATAAATGAAAAATAATAAATCAGCCGCGTTAAAATCAAAATCCAATTTCCTCCCATTGATATTCATAAAGCGGCGGGGTGGCCGCCTCCAGTAACTCCAGTGGCTGCGTCGGAGGGAGGCGAACGTCGCGGCGGCGGAGGCGGCGGCGTCTGCCGCTGGGCTTGGAATTTAGCGAGATCGCGATTGCGACGGCACTCGGGGCGGCCAATTTGGATCGAGCGGTGGTTATTGTTATGCGGCCGTTCACTCCCTCTCTCTTTCGTTTCTGGATGCGCATTAAGGCGGCGAAAACTTCTGAGAGATATTAAACTTTATGGGCCAAATGGAATTATTCAGACGAAATGGGAGGCTTATTTAGAACTATTCTTACCACAAGTAAAAACTTTACTTTTTTTAAAAAGCCTAATAAGGTTTTCTATTAATTATTATTTAAATAAACTTAATAAAGACGGAACAAAGCTTGAATATATAAATATACTCAACCTTTCCGGAACTCTATAATACTAATGAGTCTTTTTAGGACTACCAAAAACAAATCTCGTAAGAAATTTGTCAGTTATTCTATAGCTTTCAGTCCACCTTCGTGGCACTCAACAAAAACCATAAAAATAACATTGATTTTTAAGATCATGTCTTTCCGATAC
Organism: Phosphuga atrata; assembly: GCA_944588485.1. Taxonomy (NCBI): domain Eukaryota; kingdom Metazoa; phylum Arthropoda; class Insecta; order Coleoptera; family Silphidae; genus Phosphuga; species Phosphuga atrata. The sequence goes on from OX155899.1 coordinate 64,026,493, forward strand.
CTTGAGTGGATAGCCATCTGTGGACGCGTTTCGAGATTTATCTCTCATCAGCACAGCTTTGCTTCCATGAACAATATTTTGTAAATCACTCACTTGAAAACCCATGTGTTGATTAGGGTTAGATGTTTTTAATTTTGACATTTTGTGAGAGAGACATGAACTTAGCAGGTTATTGATATAAATGATAAATTTTGAATTGGTAAAACCATACAACATTATAGATAATCAGATAAACTTAATAAAGACGGAACAAAGAACTTGAATTTGACTTGAACTTGAATATTTATATATTCAAGCTTTGTTCCGTCTTTATTAAGTTTATCTGATTATCTATAATGTTGTATGGTTTTACCAATTCAAAATTATTATTTACTTTTCTAAATTAATGAAAAGTAAATAATCGGGAGCTTTTCGTCGAATTCGGATTAAACGGATAGACTTACAGGCAAACATAAGACTAGACAATTTAGACAAGACAACCTTAGTCGTAAAATGGTATATTTGGGTATCACTTAACTCGTGCCCTAAACTCACATTTAGATCATCAATTATTTTCAAATGGCCCGGCCGCTCAGGCCGGTAGGCGTAGGATGGCTGACTACTTGGTAGTATGACCTTAACAGTTAATAGCCAACTCCTGGTCTAATCTATTAAGTCTAGTCTTATCTTATATATTATGGGCTGTGTCTGTTTAGTTACGTTTATCTCGTATTCTTTGTCTAGTCTTGTGTATCAAGATTTATCTATCTAGTTTTGTTAGTCTAGTCGAGACGATTACTTTATAAGCTAATTTAGACAAATGAATTACTTAAGTCAACTTACTTAATTCAATTATTTAATTCCGTCCTAAATTGTTTTTGCTTGCAAATAAAATAAGTTTGATATTTTAAGCTTATTGACTAATATTAAATAATATTTGCTCATAACGCCTAGAGGTACGGTGGTATTAAAAGTATCACACCTTTTTGATACGTAAATATGATCTCATTTGAAAACCGATGCTCTAAGCATTATAATAGTGGAATATTTTTTGAATCATCTCGAAATATTGCAATAGCTACGGGCGCAACATGTACAAAGAATTGATAAATGATGTTGTTATAAAAGTTGATGCATTTTTGTTATCATTGGTATGTCCTACGTACAACAGTTGTTGAATATTTGTTAACAAAAAGTATTTAAAAAATTTTCGGAGCGTTATTATGGAGCCTTGTGGGAACCCCCCACGACTTCAATTATAAATTGTGAACATTGCACATGATAACCTTAATTAATTGAATTGTCAATTGTTGGGCCGGCACCCCGTCGACAGTTTCTCTGTTTAGTACATTTTGGAGCAGCGATATTAAATTATTACCAAGTCGTGAGTGTGTTATGATGGATGCTGTGTGGCGCAGGCAAAGCTGGCGTGTTGAAAAAGGATGCGGAGAGAATAAGAATATGATAATAATAAAAAAAGGTTTTTGTGTGTGCGTGGAGATGGTTATGAGATTGAGATGTATCTGGTGAGCACAATATGACGGTGTATAAATATAGTCACGCGTTGAGGCAAAGAAATAAGTGGCGAGCGCTGCGGAAAGACAGAAGAATGGATAGAGGACACGACCGTCTCTCGTTTTCTCTCTCGAGGATGTAATGCCCGCGGCCGCCATCTTTGTATATAATTGAGTGGCCCCTGAGTTATTGAAACGTGTACACGTGTGTATCTATCATGAATTACAAGCGCATTAAGTCCGTTATCATATAATGAGCGCTATTCGTTTCTTCCTCTAGCTATTGAATCCAGAGGGATTTGTAGTATCCGCACTGGTCGGGTCGCTAGCTCTCTCGCCGCCGCCGCTGTGCTCAATTTTTCATCAAATCGTTTGTTACACCAGACGCCATTACTCATATTAAACTAGTATTCTACGGCCTACCCAACAACACCCAATACTATATCAATTATTTATGTACATTAAATAGTACATTAATAGTACACAACAAAACTTTGTTTTGTAATCGGAATGATTAACTCTTTGAGGCACAAAGGGTATTCCACCTTTGATACGTAAATACGGTGAGATATTAAAATTCCTTAAGGGGCCCTCACACAATCAATATAATTGCTACAGTATTATTGATTAAATATTTTGAATAAAATGTAAGCACAATTTTTGCTTCAAAGAAAGACGTACTTACATATGTGAAGAAGGTTTATTATGTTTTGGTAAAGATTGTCGCCATAAGTTGCTACCGCTGGCGCTACTAGGCAAAATGATGAAAATATCCTCAATATAACCGCGAGAGGACAATAAATATTGACAATACATGGAAGGAATTTCAATAAATGTCTCAATTTAATTGACATACGTGTTATTGACAAATTATGCCCCTCACACGATTTGGAGCAGACGATGGGGCATAATAGACCTTTTCATAGTTGAAATTTTTTGTGCGCATGTGTCAATTTCCGCCATGTTATACATCAAAAAGTGCCCGAACTTTTTGACGTATAACTAAATATGTGCCCGAAACATTTATATTCCCGCCTGTCAAACTTGACGGATGCGCATGCGCCTAACTAACCGTAAAAGAGTCTATTTTATATCAGTATGTTGTTACAACTATTCTGTATAGTTTAACAATAGCTCAGTTGGAAAATATATTTTGTTTAAATAATTTTCAAATGAAAGAGCGCATGGATGCTATGGTGGTATTATTTTTAATCGTTATATTTCGCGATTCTTGATTAAACATAAAATTCGCGACGTTTACGATGTTTTGGCACGCATTGAAATCGCGCCTTCATATGTATTCATAAAGCAATAAAAACGCCGATAAAACTGTCGGTGCTGTGATTATTAAATATAATAATAATAATCATAATAATTACGGTTCGCGCGCCGCTGATGGGAAAATCAAACAGCGGAGATTTAACGGCCGGCGCCGGCACGCGCCCCCATAAAAATAAATCAAAAACTGTTTTAATAACCGGCCGCACGTTACAATATGCTCCGAATAAAACGAGGATAATCCCATGTAAAACCGGCCCTAAACCCGCCGGGGTTGCCATGCACCCTCACATGCTACCGCACAACAACTACTTAACTTTTTATTATTTACTTTTCCCATAAAACGCATTTAGGATTTTAAGCTTAGTTAATATTTCCAAATAGACTTTAGTGTGTTATTTCACAAGCCAAATTGCTGCTGGAGAAAAGTATAATCCACTGTAATAAGATACTCTGTGAAAATGATCGTGCGGGAAATTAAGGGTGGAAAGGGATGAAGAGAGAAAAAAATGTGTGTTAGCGGACGCGTGAGCCAGGAGAGGTGATAGAGCGTGTCGTAGATAATAGAATTTAGTTGGATGTCTCTCTTTGTGGCTGAGGGTGAACGAGGGGTTCTTAAATCAAAATCCAATATGGCGGTTAGTGTCGGGGCCTAATCGACCGGAAACATGAGATTACACAGCCCTGAATTTCCTCCCATACCCCAAGGAGATCCTTCTTATTTCACACCAACATCATCTCAACACACATGCCAAACACTAAAATCATATTTACATTGTAACAAGATATTCTTTATTATATTTTTACATATATACCATAAAAAGAGAAGCTACAATGTCATTTGTAAATTTAAACACAAGTCTGCCCATTCCACACGCCTAGACTGACAAGACTAGACAGGCAAGACTAGACGGACAAGACTTGACAAACAAGACTAGACAGACAAACCTAGACAGACAAGATTAGACAGACAATACTAGACAAACAAACATAGAGAAACAGACAAAACTTGAGAAACAAGACTAGACAGACAAGACTGAACAGACAAGACTAGACACACAAGACTGGACAGACAAGACTAGACAGACAAGACTAGACAAACAAGACTAGGCAGAGAATACTAGGCAGACAAGACTAGCCAGACTATACTTGACACACAGGACTAGACCGACCAGACTAGACTGATAAGACTAGACAGACAAAACTAGGCGGGCAATGCTAGACGGGCAAAGCTAAATAGACAAGGCTAGACGGGCAAGACGTATCTAATCTCCTAGTTTAGATGTAACTGGTTTTGTTAGATATGTAATAACTTGTTTGGATTGGGTTAATTTGCATTGGAAAATTTGATAGTAACCTGCCTCATTAATAAAGAAAATTAATAAATCAAAATTAAAATAATTAGGGAACTTGGGATAGGGTTTGTTTAATTTAAGTTGATAAAGGATTGAAAGGAGTATATTAACGGTAACCTTTCCATTGTGTAAATGCGTAATAATTAGTTTGGGCTTTGTTTATGCATTGTATCTTTTTATTTCGCGCGCCGGGATAAATGAGCCTGTGTTTAATTTAAGTTAATCTGCGGCAGTGGCGCGTTGTATAATGGGCAGGTAATCAAGCATGAGCGTGCATAAAGGCCGTACGTAATATATTTATACACGCTATCGGTTTCGGCTCGTTATCGGGTCGTCGCTACGAATCTCTGCAGTGATTCCCTCGACACACACACGACATCCTTATTGTCCTTGGCTCATTACATCCTCACCCTAATCGAGTGGCGTATAACGCGGCCTCTTTATAGCTGTTGATAAGAACGGCGGGGGGACCGTCAACAAGCAAAGAACTTTATTACTCGTAATTTTTGCTATGGGATGGAAAAGATTTTTCGATAATTGCTTTCTCATGGTTTTTATTGCGATGAAGATGTTGGGTGTGTAGAAATGCGCGGAATGGTCTGAGTTATGGGCGCACAACCGTGAATATTTGGGTAACGCAGACAAATCAGGAATATTTCCGCCGTGTACGGTGTCCGGCCGAGGCGATTATAAATAAAAATGGTCCCTTAATAGATTCGTCCGCGCGGTCGCATAGCTCGCATTGCGGCCGGTATAATGTGAATGGTGAGGAGATCGGTAACGGCGGATTCCTCACATTCTAAGCCCCCGATCCACGGGATGAGGTAAAGAGAGACGCAGGGAAACGAGACACGTCTTTAATAAATCCCCGGTGTCATTGACAAATCGCGCACCGAACGACCGACCACCGAAAACACGAAACGGCGCGCGGCTTCCAAAAACGTAAACAGGGCTTCCCAAAAGACCCAGAAGTTTTGATCGATTGAAGAATAAAAAAATGAAAATTTGGGGATCACTAAAGGGTTATAAAAACTACATTCTTAAATAGTTTATAACTTCCATGCAAAGTGGAGTCTTTTTTTGACCACCCCAACGTTAAATAGCAACCCCTGTTCAGTTTCACCGTATTTTAGAGTTGTTGAGAAAAGAAACACATCACCATAAACTACCAGGGGTTGGTTACCTACCTAGGGGTGTTCCTACTTGAAATATGGTGTTATAATGTTGTTTGCTTTTTTATTACAATTTTAATAACAAATGTTCAAATTGTCGACATGCTACGCTCTCGTATTGCCCTAAACGCTCGTAAATGGAATTTTGACCCATCAGGTCCATCCAACCATCAACATATCCCTACTAATATTGGTAGTTTTTTAATATTGGTGGTTTCTTCAAGCATACAATTTTTGAAATCATTTATTGATTCTGGTTTTGTTGCATAGAGAAACCACCAAAAGAAAAAATCGAGTGGTGTCGGATCAGGATATGTTGGTGTCCACTCAATTTCACCTCCTCTACCAATCCAACGGTTTGGAAACGTGCGGCTTAAAAAGTCACGTACTTTGCGAGTAAAATGTGGAGGAGCAACCATCTTGTTAGAACCACTTGTTGTCAGTACCATTCGCGCATACGGCAAGTACACTTGGAATCACTTGATTTTATAACGGTTGCCGATATCGGTTTCCGTCCAAATTTACATTAAAATGGATTTACATCCACTCACATAATACCAGCCCATACATTAATTTTTTTGTGATCTCTGAGTATGATCTTCTCTTATTAAACGTGCATTTTCGTCAGCCCAATAACGACAATTGTACCTATTATCCTTAGATATCAGAGAAAACATCATTCAAAAGAAAATTTCTGTTATCATATTTTTCACGTACTTTCCCAGAATTCCAAACTTCCATCAACGTCACCTTCTTTCAATTCCTGATCTAGGTGAAACTTAAAATTGTCTTTTCAAATTTTCTTTTTCATTAAAATTTCTTTTCAAAATTCTGTGGACAAAACTATTACCAATACAGGTACATGAAATAAGTCAGGTACATGAATACCTGGCAAGCTTTTAATAAGGAACTTGAAGGTTCTTCAATAAAAGATAACACTTCCTCTTTTTTTTTGTTGTTTTTTGGAGTTGCAGGTTTCAGTCTGTCACTCGTAACATCTTGAACAGTTACTTTGGCACGGTCTTCTTCGAAATCTTCGAACAGTTTTTTCGACTATTTCTTGGAAATCGGTGCTCGTTGATGAAAAAATCATTGAAGTATAGATATGTCATATTTTATGGATGAAAATGTACATCATTGGTCTTTGCTGATGACGTAAAGCTGAATTCCACCATTAACAGCAATTTTGATGCAATAATCCTTCAATCAATGATCAACCAACAAATGGAGAAACAACGCATATATGAAACATATGCCAATGATAATTTTAACGACATAGAGGATAAATTAACTCACGCTCTGTAGGATCTAGCAGCCTACTATAAAAATAACCACCTCAAAGCTAATCCCACACAGATGTGTGCTTTCCATCTTAGAAACAAGAAAGCACACAGGAATCTAAGGGTGGCCTGGCAGGGCCAAGAGTTGGACCATAACAACTCCCCGAAATACATAGGCATATGCCTGGATCGAACTCTGAATTTTCGAAAACACTGTGAGATGTAAGAGATCAAAGAGAAGGTATGCGCAAGAAACATGATGACATTCGAAAACTAACAAACACAAAATGGGGAGCACAACCTCATACACTCCGGACGTGGGCTCTTCCTTTATGCTTTTCTATGCTTTCTAAGAAATGGGAAGAAGAGCAAAAGCAAACCCACTGGAAGAACACGCCAGGACAGAGGCAAGCTAAAATGCTCATAAACTATTCTGCCGCAATAACCCAGCAGATTCTAAATTTCTCTAGAAGAGAAATCAGAACTTTGGCAGGCATACTCACAGGACATTGTCCGGTCAGATATCACTTACACAAAATGGGAAAGACAGAGGAAGAAGAAGTTGCCTGTAGATTATGTGAATCAGATGAAGAATCCGCTGAACACATAATGTGCACATCTGTAGCGCTAGCACACACAAGGCTTGCCCACTTCGGGGTCGCAAGAATGACCACCTTGGAGCTGAGTAGCAAGCCTCTCCGGAATATCTTAGACTTCGTTCACGAAGTTGAATTCCTGGGAGAGTAATTGTAGTAGGGTCAAGCACAATAGATCAAGTTGGTCACAGTGCAGAAAGGCTTTGCAGCCAAATGACCTCCACACAAAAAATATGCTTTTCTACCGCGGAATATGCTGCGCCGGTAAGGTTCAATTCCGCTCGTACCAAGCACGTTGACGTGGCACTGAACGAGACGATGCGCCTGGTGTATGGCTGCCTGAAACCGACCTCTGTGGAGGAAATCTACCTGATAGTTGATGTCGCCCCACCCACAATCATGAGCTGTGTTGCCACAGGGACTGTGCGAAAAAAACAAGAAACCCACCAGAGGCATCCCTTATATGGACACCAAATGCAACCACATGGACTTAAGTCTCGGAAGAGCTTTATGCGGTCGACAACATCCCTGGAGATTACGCCTGAAGCACACCGAACAAACCTATGGCAAGTGGTGTCATCCACTCACGGATCGTGGCAAATGAAGAGATGGCCCCTTGAACACCATCTACCTTTCCCCACATGGAGAACGCTGAACTGGCTAAGAACGGGAGCCACCCGATGTAACGGCAACCTAAAAAAATGGGGCTAGAAAGAGGATGACAATTGTGAATGCGACGTAACTCAAGACCACCAACATCTGGTTGTGTGCCCAAATATGAGTGAGACTTGTACAGAGGAGCACAATGATACTCGCAAATGACAAAGCCACATATGTGACTGATTTTTGGAAACTGAAAATATGATTTGTTATGGTGATCCGGACACGGAAAGTAAGTAAGTACCCTTCAATTCAACATTGTCTTACCGGTTGCTTGGTCTCAACAAAATCAGCTGAAACTAAAAAATTCCAAATGCTGTACTTTGATATTCTAGAAGGAACAAGCCCAGATAAGCAGCGTATCGTTATCTGCATCTAAAATGCTTGGCTTTATCAAGATCATCAGCTTTATCAATCAGAAAACTGTAATTTTCATTTATTGTTAGCAAGCTCGAGTATGGAGCGCTGAGATGCTTCCCATATTATGCTTCTCAAGATCTACCTATTGAAACGGTACTGCGACTGCGTTTTCTGAATAATCTTTCTTCCAAAATCGATGATCACAATACCATCAGAAACATCGAATATGATTGCCTTTTAGAGCGACATGATGTCCAAATCCTTCTGGTGCGGAGACAACAGCAGAGTACCCGATTTGCTTGGAGGTTGATGCTTGGCAAGATCACAGTCCATTTCTGTTATCCAGTTTTTATTTCCACGTCCCTAGAGCTGCTTCTCGATTACCACCATGTGCCACAACGATATTATTATATGATTTATCTGTGCCCTTTACAGATAAATGGGGTACAATTTATCTATAAGGGGCACAGATAAATCATATAATAATATCGTTGTGACACATGTGGGTAAGAGCTGCTTTTCGTGATGTCGATAGGGGTCAAACATTTCGGAGGGAAAACTAAAACCTGGCTACTGGCTTTTCTTAAGAACTGTTTGAAATCATACACAATACCCAAAATGTGGCGGAGAACAAAGGTAATTGCTATACCCAAACCTGGGAAGAATCTCGACTTGCCAAACAGCTACTGCCCAATATCACTGCGATGCCATCTCTTTAAACTCTACGAACGGCTAATCCTCCAAAGAATTCAGAAACACATAGATCCTCTGTTAATACCCCAACAGGCAGGCTTCAGACCTGGAACATCATGCACTGATCAGGTACTAAATCTCACAGAAAGCATAGAGGAGGGATTCCCAAATAATAAAATAACAGGAGCTGTGTTCATCGATGCCACAGCCGCCTACGATACAATAAACCATAAAATCCTGCTTATCAAAGTCTACAAAAGTACAAAAGACTAACGAAAAAGCAGTTCAATCAATATTCCAAAACAGAAGGTTTTATGTAGACTTTCAAAGTAAAAAAAGCCGCTGGAGAATCCAAGGAAATGGTCTCCCACAGGTAAGTGTTCTGGCCTCCACTCTATTCAATATGTTCAACATTGACCAGCCTTTAACAGAAAACGCCACACACTACGTGTACGCGGACGACCTAGTTGTCTCAGTTCAAGGTAAAACATTTGGGGAGATAGAGGTAAGGCTGGAGGATACAATTGGAACTACGTCTAAATACTATCGAAAAAAATCGCTAAAATCGAACCCATCAAAAACCCAAGTAAGTGCTTTCATTTTAAATACCCACAAGGCTCACAAAAAACTAAATGTATCCTGGGAGGGCAAAGAACTAGAATACGCCGAAACACCAAAGTATCTGGGTGTAATCTTGGATAGAACACTAACTTTCAAACAGCACTGTCACAAAACCAGACAAAAAATAGTTGCTAGAAATAGCCTAGTACAAAAACTAGCCGGAAGCAAATGGTGTTCAAAACCTCTTGAAAAAGTCTTGAAGAGTCTTGAAAAGTCTTGAAACCTCTTGAAAAAGTCTTGAGAGCATCTGCGCAAGCCCTCTGTTTTTCAACTGCAGAATATGCCTGCCTGGTGCAGATCGAGCCATGCAAAACAGGTCGACATCGCCTTAAACCAAACTTGCAAGATTATTGCTGGACTTTATGGAACCAACACCAATCAACCAATTGTACAAAGCAGGGAGCTTCGCAGAACCAAGTGAAAGAGGAATGGGTATAGAGCACGTAGAAAAATTTAAGCAAACCTTCGACGATCGCCATGTCCTTTATGGCCAAGAACAGCAACGGAAAAGGCTCAAATCAAGGAATTTTTTTTTCAATGTGCCACCGTGGAACCGCCCGACAACTTGGCTGTCAACGATAGCCCCTGTGCAGAGTCAAATTTGGACTGGAAGACATGGAGAACGCTAAACAGAATACGAACCGGCATGGCAACCATAAATACAAACATACTAAAGTGGTAAATTCAAGAAGACCAACAATGTCTCTGTGAATGTGGGGAGATACAAAACATGGGCCATCGGGATGCACATCATGCCCTGCAACGTGCTCCATCGCTGGGTGAGGATTGCAAATGAAAATGCCATAGACGTAGGCCGGTACTGGGCAAAAAAACTTTGAATGGAATGATTTCGGACTCGAAAAAGTAAAGTAAGTGTACCCCATGGACGGTCCGTAGGTTCTTGCGCCAATTCCACTGTCCTTATTGGAGCCTTCTGCATAGCAGCTCAGCCCACCTTGACATGTGTTTAGTTTCTTGCATTCCGTCCAACGTAATTATTTTGAAGGGTATATCTCGAATTATAGCCTTTTTGGCATTGAGTTTCTCACAATATTGAGGTTTAGCACTGTTATTGTATTTGTTACAGTGGGCCACTGTGACGAGGTATCGCAGTCACCCATGTACCATAACATTTTCACCACCCATGTACCATAACATTTGCACCATAACATTTGTACCATAACACTCGCCCATGATAAAGGAGAGGAAGGCCTATCATAACCTCCAGAGCTGCAGTTGTAAGGATGGATGGAGCATAAATTGTACCCCAGGGATGATCCGTAGATTCTTGCGCCAGTTCCACTGTCCTTTTTGAAGCCTTCTGTATACCAGCTCAGTCCACCTTGGCATGTGTGTTAGTTTCTTGCATTTCGTCCAACGTAATCGTGTTTTGAAGGGTAGATCGGATTATAGCCTTTTCGGCATTGAGTCTCTCAATTTTGAGGTTTGGCTCTGATATTGTATTCGTTACCGTGGTGCGCCATGACCTCACGACAGTCTCTCATGGACTATTACAGTTGCATCTAAAGGCTCCCAACCTTGCCTCGCCCATGGTAAAGGGAAGGAAGGCCTATCATGACCTTCAGAGCTGCAGTTGTGGCGATTTTCATCCATCCCGTAATTGATAAGCAGGCCAATCTTTGAACATTGGAGCGTTTCTGTATGGCCTGTTTTTCTTTCAGATTGGACCATACGGGTTGCTAGTCGGCACGAGTGGTGTAAGGTCGGCACGAGTGGTGAAGGTCGGCACGAGTGGTGTAGTCGGCACGAGTGGTATAGTGGTGACACTCGTGGTCTCATGTTAGAGCACTAAGTAACATGTCTGTAGGTCCCGATTTCTATCCCCAGTGTGGGCCGCATTTGTACCCGAACACAAATGTGTAATTAATTAGCTCAATTTATGATAACATCTAGGTTTCTGGGCTTTTAAGTGAAAAATGTGGGCAAAATACAATAGGCCACTAGGCCGCAAGGGTTAATAGTCGGTATCCACATTGGACCAAAATTTACGGGTTGCTATTTAAAAATGTTGCAGTGGTCATCTCCTAAAAACAAAAAGTTGCATGGGTGTTCTAAACTATATAAGAATGTTGTTTTCATGACACTTTAGTGACCCCCAAATTTTATTTGTTCAAAGCTCCGTCTTGGGACTTTTTGGGAAGCCCTGTATAATTTCAAGACGTTTCGAAATGTTAACGATTTATCGACGAGGATCACTCAATCTCGCGATATTTCAAGCCTCTCTGACATAATTTCCTATTTGACACCAAGCCGTCGCAGTAAACCAAATATTTATTTACTTTCCACAACTCGCACACTTGTATACGGCAATCAATCAAAATATATTGAAACTGAGAGATGGATCGATTATACTCTAGACCAATTTTGTTTAGACTAATCATTAGATTTCATCTCTTATTTGATGATTAATTCGATACCTACTAACAATAGGCTAAGTCATATCAGATAAACCGAAACGTTTGTTCTAATAGACTAAATGATAAAAGAAAATATTCATTTATTTATTAATCATTAATCATATCCTTAAGGAATTAGTCAGTAATAACCAAACAAGTTAATATATTTAGAAAAACCTGTTTTGCATTTTTTTTAATTTGCGTCTGTAATGGACTCATAACAGCACTCATATGCGTGCGGTTATGGCTCGCCTAGTGGGATACAATTTTCTCAATATTCATCGGCGATTTTTTTATTTAGAAATGCCATAAAAGGGCGTAAAATAGAAAAAAAAAACTATAAAAAACTCGTTCGTAAGACGTTTATCAGTCCATTAGAAAACTCCAAATTTGGACGCGTGCTGTAAAGTCACGCTTACTGAACTCGTACTTTAATATACTATAATTAACTTGAGCAGCGCTTTTCTCTGTTTATTAAATGCTAAGTAAATTGCAATATAAGGTGAAAAAGGCATTTTTGGATTTACCGTGTAAATGGATGAAATGTAGTTTTAATTTTTAATATAATATGTAGAAAATGATTGTTGTGGGAAGTAAAAGAGGTATTGGAAAAGAAGATTTTTATTATCGACAGATGAAGGTTTTATATGAAGCATTTTATATGAAAAATATTATATAGGGTGCAATCTTAAAAACGCAATAAATATCATATATCCAATATCCGGAGTTGGTGATCCGGGGTCCAAGTGAGCGCCGTTTTGATCCTTTATTGCGGCGATTCATATAATTGGGAAGATTGGGTGGGAATTGTTGTGCGTGCGTGGTGTTTCTATTGTGAATATATTTTTGTTAGAATAAACGGTGTCAGATTTTTTGACACGTTATTAAGCGTATTCACTTAAATCGCATTATGTAGCGGGGGATAGGATATAAAGCTTGGGATACGGGCGGCGACAAGGGATGAAGGCAATAATTGAACGTTCTACCCTCACTTAGGGGTTGAATCATGTTTAGATCGCACATTTAGATCAATTTTGTTTGTTGTAGCTTAACAATTGGTGAGTTATAATCTTCGGATTACTCCGACGGCGGATGGAGTAGAGATAAGCATACACACACATACACGGGGTGAAAGGGATCCTTTGCCGGGCGATGATTAAAAACATCGATTACGGGCCAACCCCCTTTGTGCTTTTAATTGCCTGCGTTTGTTAATTTCATTGATTTATCGATCCCGGAACTGGCCTTTGTCATACAAATGCGCCACTTCTTTTCATCCCCTCACACCGAAAAAAGAAATTTCCGAAATACCAAAAACTACCAATTTAAATCTAAAATTGATAAAAAGAGTATACAGTTGTTCGCTTCATATTCAATCCGGTCTGACAGACCCATTTAAAAGCAAAAATAAAAACTCCAGCAAAAAAAAACACGTGTAAACATGACAGCGTCATATCAGCGACACCAAAAAAAATCCTAAAAATAACCCCAGCCATCGCGGAAATTACAGCAGAGTGAAACCAAACACCGAACAAAAGATAGTCAATTTAGTAGCCGATATGTGTGGGGGTTGTTTTTCCCGAAAACACCCCCTTGACTTATTCGCGCTATCGGTCGCAGCGGCGGCGCGCGATCCGATAACCGCGTCCGACAAAAGGCACGTGCGGGCCCGTTATCGCCCTCACCTCCCCTCGCCGCCCCGCCAGATATTACCCAACAATGCCCCACGACCCCTGTTTGTTTAAACAAATGATTGATGACCGTCTTTTGTCGCGAACGCGGACAGGAAGACGGCCGCGCTAATTTCGAAACGCGCGTAGGAAGGTGACGAACCGTCGACGGATTTTTACCGCACTAATTTAGACGTCATTTAGAACACATTACGGGAAGAAAGAAAACGGAACACGCGCAAATGAACGCAGTTTGAACGGAACGAATTTATTTTTAAATCTTCCCCGCCATTAAGACAACATTATTTAATGTAACGTTCAGATTCTACATTCTGGCAATATGGAATGGAAATATGCACTTATTTTATTTATATTATAACATTTCGCACTTATTACTTATGAATCAAGTTCAAAATTTAATTTAATAAGTTTTAATGCTATCGAGTGGTTGGTTATTGCCTGTTGCAGACAGATTTTCTTAATTTCGACGTCGTTTTTTAAACATCCTACCTAGTCTTATTGTTTGAAAAAATTAATAAATTATATCTCAAAATTTTAAGGCTTTTCTAAGCTTTTAGAAAATCTAAAACTAATTCCGCTGCTTTTATCCTTTTTTAAGATCTCTCTGTAAATTTAACATGGTGTTCTTTGGTGGTTGAAAATTGTTTAGTTTTTTAAGATTTTCTTACTCATTGTCAACTAAATGGCATAAGTTTTAATATTTTCGTAATCTGTGTAAAATTCTTCGTCTTTTGATATAGAATATGTAATAATCAGAGAGGTGTTGAAAATCGGGATTGTTTTTAAAGCATCTCCGAAATCGCGAATTTTGACATGTCACGGATATTGACATATAATACATCAAATGACGCGAAATTTTGTATAGCAGAAACAGCTAAAAATCTTTTTCTGTTTTGGTGAAACGTAAGTCTGATATTGGCGATTTAAAAACGCGCAAATTAGCGTACTTTCGGATTTTTGCCAGAAACTTGTTCAAAAATAATCTAAATTGACTGAATCTATTTATAAATTATTCTAAATTAAATGCAAATTAAAACTATGTATAATATTTGCAGTTAGATGGAAATAAATTATTTATTAAACGGCTCACTCAATTCTTTAGACACTCGAAACTTACTCGACACTCTAATCTCGTTTTTCTCCCAAGTTTATCGACCGAATTGGTTTAAACGTTACAGTTTATTTACTCATATGTTTCTAAATGTATCTGTTTAATTTCGTGCTAATCGTTTCCAATTTGGAAATAAAATTGAAATTATGAATTTTGTCGCGATTCCAAGATTTCGCACCATCATCTGTAAAATTTTGCAAAAACTAAAGATTAATCTTGTTGTTATACATTTTCTAAAAATTAAAAACATTTCAATATTTTTAAGGGAAATTTCATCTCAGGACACTTAAATTTATATACAGGGCGGTCCAAAAAATATTCAAAACCCATTAAAAAAATGCCGCAAATATTGATTTGTTATGCATATTGACATATCATATATCAAAAGACGCGAAATCTTTTTCTGTTTTGCTAAAACGTGAACCTGAAATAAGAAATTATGCCCAAAATAGCGTACTTTCGGATTTTTGCCCGAAACTTTTTACAAAATAATCTAAATTGACTACATCTTTTTCTAAATTACTCTAAATTAATTGCAGATTAAAACTATGTATGATACTTGTTGTATGATACATTTGCGACAAGAATGAACCTCTCAAATTTTCTATAAAACGATTCGATCAATTTTTGGGAGACTCAAAAGTTTGATCTTGATTTTTTCGGGCCGGATCTTCCTTTCAACTTGATTTTATCCAGCTCTAGTAACAAGTCAAAAATGGAAATTTTTGACCTCAAAGACGCACCTCGTTCTGGCCTTCTAGTTGAGTTTGATGAAGAACGATTGATTTAACTTTTGCACTGCCAGAGAAAATGCAATGGTCCCATACTGCTATTGAGAAGCATTTTCACCCAATGGGCAAGTTGAGAAGCGTGGTGTCAGGAATCGGCAACCGGTTTTGGCTGCGGGTCAAAATGTGAATATTAAGAAGACGTTTTACGTAAGTAAAACTCTTCAAATTCTGATACATTTTAAAAAATCTTCGGTTATTTCCTTGGAGTCGTACGTTGAAACCATTAACGGTTTTTAACGTCTTTAACGGTTCATTATGTCTGTTAAGAACAAACGTTTTAAAAACCATTGTTTATCACTGCGTTCGAGTTCATTTTCACGGTTTCGTGAAAGAATATTTGTATATCATCAATACACTCATCATTAATACCGGTAGGCACTTCAAAGCTTCTTTGGAGAAAATTGAATCGAAATTTGGAGATTTGCTGTTACATTCTGAAATACGATGGTTAAGTCAATGTTCTTAATAGATTTGTACTATTAAGAACATTGCCTTGAATTAACCATCGTATTTCAGAATGTAACAGCAAATTTCCAAATTTCGATTCAATTTCCTCCAAAGAAGCTTTGAAGTGCCTACCCGACTAGGAAAATAGTGAGGCATGCCGAAAGATCTATTCGGGTCTAATATGGCTTCCGAACTGTGGTAAGTCTCATTCGAACTTTCTCCCGTCCTAATTAGGAAAATTTGGACCAAATTTAGTTACAGTTGATGCATACAAGTATGGCCAAATTTGTTCTGAATCAGGCTTCCTAATTAGGAACGAAGCTGGACGTGCGTTACAAACGTGACGACGGCCTAATGCGGTTGCCTCATTTGAAACGAACATGGAGTTCGGCATCCCTAATTTGTTCCTAATAAAAACCGAACTGAAATTCCAAGTTCGGTGCAAGTGTGGCTTCCGAATTAGGCTTCCTAATTATGAACGAAACCGGACGTGCGTTACAAAAGTGATGAGGACCTTATGCGGTTGCCTCATTCGGATCGAACTAGGAGTTCGGCATGTCTAATTCGTTCCGAATAAAAATCGAACTGAAATTTCTAGTCGGGTATGTATTAATGCTGATCGCGCTATTATCATGTTTACGATCTTAACAACCTTTTCCTTTAAGTTTTTCCGTGGATGCCTTTGCAAATAAATTTTCTTTATATATGATACAATGAAACGATAAAAGTGAAAGGTCAAGTTCATTTTACATTAGTTTTACAAACCTAGCAGTTTTTCCTCTGATACTTGGAGCACCATCATTTGTTATGGAACGTAATTTACTTCTTAAATCAAAAACCTGCCCTTTTTTGAAGTTTGTAAACTCTTGTACTAGACGAAGAAAATCAGTGTCTTTGGTCGTGTCATTCACTGAAGCAAGAACGAGTTCTTCATCAACTGCAATGCATCAACTACAATGCTAATTATATCACTATATAACAAATGAATTTTTGACTTGTTCATCAATATTTTTGGCCACATCTTCAACGCCATGCTAAACTGACAATGGCATTTATTTATGCAGTTATTCATCAGTTCTTTCAGCCAGCGCTTTGTTATTGGACCAAATTTTTTAATCTGCTCAGCTTTTATATCATTGAGGCCCGCGGCTTTGCCATTTTTGCATTTACTCAGTACAAGATCTATTTCATCCTGGGTGAGAGGTTGTTGTAAGGAGGTGGTTTCTTGATGCCTCTCAAGAGTTTTCTTACCAGTCCTAGTTGTACGAGGTGTTTTTCCATTAAGCACAAGCTGGCGTGCAATGTGATCAGCTCGGATATTTGCATGGGAGGAGAAGGATCATTATTCAGGCGCCGAAGAAGTCTCCACCAATTGCCTATTCCTGCCCATATCAAAGTCTGACATTAGTTTCTCCCACTGCGTACACTTTGCCTCAGAGATTGAGGAGAGAACAGAGCTCTCTGCTTGGGAGGTTTCGTCACTGAAAGTATCTTCTTCATATCGTGTGTAATACTCCTCTAGTAAAATGGTTGTTTACAAAGTCACACCTTGAAGATATACCTTCCTACAGCCTCTTGGAATGCGGGTTCGTGAGCAAAATTTAACTAGGTCAACAAACAGTTGATAGCTTTCCGGCCCAGGTGAAATAGTTTGAACTTTTGCAACCAATATTCTGGAGAACTTAGGCCAATCAGTCTTCTTGAAGTTATACCTTCGCCTGAAGCCAGTTTCTTGAGGTCTTTTGATGGGGAAGAGTTGACACGTTATTGGTCTGTGTTTGGGATAGGAGAACACACCTATTTGTGGCACTGTTGTGATATGTTTTCACTGACGAAGAGGAGGTCATGGTTGTACCCTCGTCGCCATCTTCCACTATTGTATTATGGAGTCAATTTGCTATCATGAATAAGGGAGAGGTAATTGGTTTCAGTCCAAGAGAGAACAGCTCCGTTTTCATCCTCATGTGAATACCTCCAAACATGGCTGTGGCTGTTAAAATCCCCTTTTACTATATTTATCTTCCTGGAGTCAAATTTGCAAGGTAGGACAGAGGAGAACTTTCCTGAAGGACGCTTGTACACTGTTGTGGCCACACAGTTGTTTAGTTCCAAGGTGATAATTTCGATGTAATTTTCCTGGGTATAATGAACGCTCTTGACTTTCTGGTCTGACAAAGATGGCACTTCCATAACGTGCATGAGGTATTTCCGCAACTAATCGTAAGCTGGGTACACTTGGTCGTCGCGGATGGCTATCTCTGTGAGTTTCTTGAATGCACAAAATATCACACTTCTCTTCATAGCATATTTCATTCAGCAGCTGTTGTTTAGATGCTGAAATGCCTTCGATATTAACTGAAATAACTTGCAGGGTTGGTTCTGAAAAGAACCCTTTGTTTAGTCGCATAGTGAGTGTTTCTGGATGGCGCACGTTCAATTCTGTACTGGAAATCAAATCCACGTTCCTCGAGCACCACGAGCAGGAATCAGCATCACCCCATTACATTTATGGTGAACATACAGGCCGCAACTTACAAAACTACACAGCGCGTAGAAAAACATACCGCTGGATCTAAATGGTTAACATCAAACAGAGAATGTAAAGACAAGTGTCCAGTGCATCTAAAACATGAGATGTTTAGCAAAAGAACATCAAATATCAAAAGTAATCGATTATTCTTAACTCCAAATCCGGATTGGAAGAAGACAGGAATTTGGTACAAAAATGATCCAATGGGTATTAACCGATGGGTATTAGCCTAAAGTGAACACGTGGAATATTGGCATTGCTCTATCAAAAAATAAAAATAACCAATCACTAAAATCGTTCTTCCGCTGTAAGCAGTATGATAAAATCTGGAAACAACGTACAGGAATTTATTCAAATTACTGGTCATTCTTCAAGTGAGTCTCTCAAGCCATACCTAAAGCTAAGCAATGAACATTAACATCGTTGAAGAAATAAGAAAGATAACCCTGTCGTGCACTACCAATGTAGCTAGCTGAAGCTCATCGACAGATAACAATGTTTTAAATATTGCTTACAATAATTTATTGTAAGTTCAATATTAAAAGAAAATAATTGATAAGTATAATCATTTATTAACGGCCTCTATCTACCAGACTTTGTTCAAATTTTGGGTCTGGGCAGTTAGGACTGGCATAGACACTGTAGAGTTAGCTTACCGCTACTATCGACAGAGGAGCTAATGGTGACAACAAGGCAATGAACATGGATGTGGAGATGGCTACGAGTGGACGGGGCGGAAAGGTAGGCCCAGCGACAGACAAAGTTACGGAATACTCGGAGGAGAGCATTCCACAAGAGTGGCAAATCTTCGGGAAAAGAAGTTCTATTAAAAGGATACCGCCAACAAAAAACAGACAGCAAAGTACGGAACGGGTAAATATAAAAGAGAGAGCGGAAACAAAGAACGTATTCCAGCTCTGGAAAGCAACGGCCCTTGACAGCGAACAAGGTAAGAAATCTGAACAGGAGAGAGAACAAAATGCCATAAGCACCTATAGTTCCCCTGAGCTCACGATGGAGGCCAAAAAAAGGAAAAGAAGCAAAATAAAGGAAAATGAGAGAAAAAAACGGAAGAAAGGAGATGCGCGTGCACTGCAGGAGCTCTCGACACAGTGGCAAAAAATATAATAGATCTACAAAAATTGACTAAGGTAAACATAAATACTAAGAGGGAGATTAAAGAAGCGGTAAATAAACTAAGAGACAGCGCGAACAAAATGACTTCGGGCAAGGTACGGAACTTTCTAACAAAATAGGAAGATAACAGTGAGGACGAAGAGTATAGCAGGGGAAGCAGGGAGACTGCGCAAATAAACACAAAAGAAATAGAAATAAAAGAAAAGGAACCTATCAGCGCGACAAAAGAGATCAATAACGTAGAAGCGGAGCTGAGGTCAGAAAATAAGAGGCTCGGTGAGCTTCTGAAGGATGCCCAAGAACGGATTGCAAAGCTCGAAAAAAAAACAGATTGGGTGGGGAAATTGCACCAAAAAGATCACGAGAAAAATAATACAAGACATAGAGACGCTGGAGGACTTTAAGGAAGCAGAAAGTCTACCATGGGTGGAAGAGGTATTCGAGAACGTAAATGTGGTTGTGGGGAATCCCATAACCACGGATGATGAAGGGACAATGAAATGCGTACTCGTAGAGCCAGATGATGAAAAAATGGAGAGAAACATTCAAAGAATATACTGCGACAGATTTCCAGAACTCTGTAATCCAACAAAATATTTTGAAATCTTTGAGAATACGATAAGAATTGGGCGAGGAAACGAACAAACCCAAAGAACAAGGAGGATGGCAAAAATTAAAACAGACGGGACAGACAAGAACATGTGGGATCACTTAATAAACTTGAGGATGGAAGCAGAAAGCGACAACGTGAGAAAGGTTATTCTACACAGGACCAGGTTTATGGACACGTATAAAATGAGGAAAATGACCCAAACTGTGTTCTTAGGTCGGGAGGTTGAAGTAGAAATCTACACGCCCAACGAAACGAGACAAGGAGAAAACGAAGCAGGGCGAACCGGACAAAACAAGAAGGATAGGGATTCGTTCGCCATAACTATCACTAGACAGAAGGGAGAATATATGACGCTACTAGATGAACTGAAGACAGTCATGAATAGCACGGCAGAGGCTAAAATAATCAGGAGTTTCAGATGCTCCAAAAATGGAAGCCTGTTTATAGTCACGGACAGGGTCTCCAAAAGGTAATAAACACAATCACGGAGGAGGTAAAAGATGTCAAGGTAAGAAATATCTCCAGCGAAAACAAACAAGCAGTACACATAAAGGGACTAGACGCGATGGCAACAAAAAATGATGTGGCCGAGGCATTAGCCACAGAGCTTGGCCTAACCGGTACGATAGACCCGATGAGATTGAAAGTGGGGATCTTAAGACCAAGCTACGGAAACACACAAGCGGTGACTGTCATGGTAGGGAAAGATGACAACGACACGCTTATGACAAAGGACACATTAAGGATAGGGCTGAGCAGATGCAAAGTACAAGAGAGGGTGGACGTCCCCCAATGCTATAAGTGCTGGAGCTATAGCCACCGGGCGAAGGAATGCCAGAGTGAGGTAGATAGATCCGAAGCTTGCTATAATTGTGGCAAACAAGGACATAACTCAAGGGAATGCGAAAACCAACCAGAATGCCCCCTTTGCGAGGAAACCGGCTACCGAGCAGGAGGGGGCAGGTGCAAGAAATTTAGGGAAGCCCTAGCAAACCAACAGAAGAGAAGTAAGAAAACTGATACCAGAGCATCAAACTAACAAACAATAAAATTTCTACAAATAAACCTAAACAGGAGCCAAGGTGCAATGGATCTAGCATTTAAAACAGCACCTGAAAGAAAAGCAGACGTAATAATGGGTAGCGAGCCAAATAAAAGCGGGACAAGAGGATGGTATACAGATGCAAACAAAGACGTAGGAATTAGAGTACTGGGCTAAATTAGAATAACTAACCAAGGCGCGGGCAAAGGATTTGTCTGGATCGAAACGGCATACGGTATACACTACAGCTGCTACATATCGCCTAACTGCCAGAGGTGCGAATTTGAAAATTTCCTAAGCGAATTAGGCGAGGACATTGGCAAACGTCAAAAACAGAAACGGATCCTGGTAGGCGAGGACTTTAACTCAAAGGCCTATGCGTGGGGTTCGGATACACAGGATGAGAGAGGAAATCTTCTATTGGACTTCCTGGCACAACACGATCTGATAATCTGCAATGCGGGAAATGAGGCCACCTTCGAACGGAGAAACCAAAGCTCAATTATCGATATAACGATGGCAGGGAAAGAAGCATATGACAACATGATGGACTGGGCAGTAACTAAAAGAAACAGAGACCCTGTCGGATCACAAATATATAGAGTTTACGCTGACAAGTAGCACAAAACTCGGAAAAGAAAATCAGCAGGAGGAATGCACCACAAGAAAATGGAAAATAAAAGCGGGTGATCTAGACAAGTTCAAAGAGACACTAAAAAGGCAATTAAATAATAATGCATGGCTCCCAGAAGACGAAAACTTCCTGATAAATGCTGTAGAAAAAACCTGTGATGAAGTACTTACCAAGTATAAGGGAAAGATGGGAAGTAAGCCAGCTGTTTACTGGTGTCATGAGGGGATAGCAGAGAGCAGACGACAGTGTATACGGGTAAGGCGCGTTGCCACGAGAGGTAGAAGCACATATGGAGAGAATGCAGACAAGCAGCTATGGGTAAACTATAGAAAGTGCCGGGATTCCCTAAAGAAGGAAATAAAAGAAGCCAAACAACGCAAGTGGAACGAGCTGATAAAGGAGCTGGAAGATGACGTCTGGGGACTAGCGTACCAGATCGTCATGAAGAAAACAATAATGCTGAGAGGCAATAATACACTAGAGGAATAAAAACAACTAAAATGGGCGGATAAACTCTTCCCAACTCACCGGCCGTTAAGCTGGATCCCACAAGAGAAGAAAGAAACCGACGAGATAGTACAGGAAATATCAGTAGAGGAATTATGAACGCTCTTGACTTTCTGGTCTGACAAAGATGGCACTTATATTACAAAAAATACCACAATATTTCCGCAACTAATCGTAAGCTGGGTACACTTGGTCGTCGCGGATGGCTATCTCTGTGAGTTTCTTGAATGCACAAAATGTCACACTTCTCTTCATAGCATATTTCATTCAGCAGCTGTTGTTTAGATGCTGAAATGCCTTCGATATTAACTGAAATAACTTGCAGGGTTGGTTCTGAAAAGAACCCTTTGTTTAATCGCATAGTGAGTGTTTCTGGATGGCGCACGTTCAATTCTGTACTGGAAATCAAATCCACGTTCCTCGAGCACCACGAGCAGGAATCAGCATCACCCCATTACATTTATGGTGAACATACAGGCCGCAACTTACAAAACTACACAGCGCGTAGAAAAACATACCGCTGGATCTAAATGGTTAACATCAAACAGAGAATGTAAAGACAAGTGTCCAGTGCGTCTGGATGCACTGCGGTTACCCTGCGGAAGGACTGCGGTTACCCAAATGAAAAATGGAAAAGCACCTGGGCCGGACGGGATAACTCTGGAAATATTTAGAATAGTGCTAGAAAATCACGAAGAGACCTGTAGAGCATGCCTGAATAGACTACTGAGAGCGGAGAGATTCCCGCAAATCTGGAAAACTGCTCGCATAGTGCTTATAGAAAAACCGAAAAAACACAAAGACTCGGAGGACAGCTATCGACCTCTATGCTTACTAATTGCACCAGGGAAATTATGGGAGAGCATCATAAGAAACAGACTGCAACAAGAGCTTGAAGAAAAACGCGCCCTGTCAGAACAACAATATGGCTTCCGAAAAGGCAGATCAACTGTCGATGCTGTCAGGAAAATACAAGAGCTAGCAAGGGTTGCCTCCTCCCCTTCCTACGGACATAAGAAATTAACGATAATGGTGGCACTAGACATACGAAATGCTTTTAACAGTGCACCATGGTCTGAGATTTTGAAAACGCTGGAAGAACAAAAGATATCGGCATACTTAGTACGTATGATTGGAAACTATTTTAGAGACAGAAAAATAGAAATAGGGAAAAGCAAAAAAATCGACGTAAGCAGCGGGGTGCCACAAGGCTCTGTCTTGGGTCCCACATTATGGATTGCATATTACGACAGGATACTCAGGCTGGTCCTCCCGGAGGGAACTCACCTCGTGGCATACGCGGACGATTTGGCAGTGGTGGTGATAGATGGCAATGCGGAATACCTGAAACGAAAAGTGGAATGGTCGCTTAATATCATAGATCAGGAGCTGGATGAAATGGGTCTTGAAATTGCGCCAGAAAAATCCGAAGCATTGGTACTGGTGGGGAGAAGGACCCTATCTGAGATGAGCATAGGTTTTAAAAATACGACAATTAAAACAAAAAAAAGTATAAAATATTTGGGCATACGACTGGATAAAGACCTAAAAATGTATCCGCACTTGCAGGAAACAGCAAAAAACGTAAGCCAAACTGTAGAACAGCTGAGAAGGCTTATGACAAATGTTAAGGGACCAAGGGCGAGCCGTAGACGCACACTCTGCAGAGTGGCACTGTCAAAAATGCTGTACGGTGCTCCTACGTGGTATGAATCGCTGATAAGAACTAAAAAATATAGAAGAATGTATGAAAGAATTCACAGACAGCTGGCAATACAGATATGTAGTTCCTACAGGACGGCCTCGGCGGAAGCGCTGTCGGTAGTTGCCGGGCTAATGCCAATAGACCTGATGGCAAAAGAAAGGCTAAGAAGGTACCTTGAAGGGGAGGAGAGCAGTGGTCGGATTAGAGAAGACACTATGCACGAATGGCAGATAAGATGGAACCAGGAAACCGGATGTGCGGTCTGGACAAAACGAATCATCCCACTCATAGAACCATGGGTGACACGAGGATACGGAGAAGTAAATTACTTTCTCTCGCAGCTGCTGCTCGGACATGGTAGCTTCATGGTATACCTCTATCGCAGACATCTGAGGGATACCGAAAATTGTGTGTACTGCCCGGACCTGGTGGATGATTGCCTCCATACATTTTTCAACTGCCCCAGATGGGCGAAACAACGGATGGAAATGGAAATAACGGTGGGAGGAAAGCTGACGCCAGAAAACCTACAGGAGACAATGCTACAAAGCAGAGAATGCTGGGACGCAGTGGAGAAGCTAGCCGCATCTGTCATAATAGCAAAAGAGAAGGACGAAACGGATCGCAAAAAAAGAGGAATAAGATAAACAGAAGGCAAACCCCGAGCGAAGTAAAGCTGAGAAGGCAGTCCCGCAAGGGGTCAGAATTGAGGAGTGGGTTTTTTAGTGGGTAGTCAAGCCACTGAGGCGAGTAGTCCCACACTCCCCAGAGCACTTTGGAGCACTGGGGGCCGTACATAAATGTATTTTACCCCTCCTCCCGAAAAAAAAGACACTGTAGACTCTTCCAGTTCGCACATATAGAACAAGAGACGGTACGGTAGAATGTCACAGATATGTTTTTGGAAACTTTTATGACGGAAACTAGATGGTTTCGGTTGGTGTAGGTGTGGTTGACACCGTTTTTGCATTTTGCAATGTTTGGCACACTAAGGACAATAAAGTCACATTTTCCTTTAGCTGCGATTGTAGATGCCATGTCGTGGGCATTGATGCTCTTATTGGCATGTAGTTGGAGGATTTTGAATATGTATAACCTCGCGATTTCTTTCTAGCAGCTGCTAGCGCTTTTTGGAAGGCCTTGCAATTCCTGTTTCCCGGCCAGTGTCCGTTTTCATTGCACAGCGAGCAGTAGGGTATGATTATATAATAATTCATTATATAATCGTAGCGAATATCATTCGAACAATCGAAAACAATGATTATTTTTTACTGGTAATTCGACATAATCCTTAAAATACCACTCGAGCTACGCTCATTACATCTCGTTACTCGTAAAATAAACGAATATTTTCGATGCTCTTGTGTTATTATAACTGAATATATTTTGGACAAAATTTCTATTTTCGTTGCTGCTTATTTGCATTCATTTTTGTTGAGAAAAAATTCAGTGAATCACCGAAATTTAAAAATTCATTAAAAACCCCCCGACCGACAAAAAGCGTTGATATTTGATAAAAATTTGTCCAACGGCACCGGCACGAATATTAAAAAAACAACAAAGCAAAACAAAACAAAAATCTCATTTATAAAACTCATCCGAACGCGCATCAATCTAAAATTTTAATCATCATTTTAATTAACCGGCGTGAAACAATCCAATCAATCGGCGACGCGTTATCCTACCTACCTCTTTATTATACACAACGCATGCAAAACAACACGTAGTAAAGCAGACAAACAGAGATAGAGTTTTAATCGTGTAAAATTTAATCAGCGCCGGGGCAAAATATTTTTTCAACCATTAATCCTGAATAATTTCGGTGTAAAACTGGTTGGAGTGCGCTTGCGCAGAGGAGCATAATCTGTGTGAAATTAGGGAAGGGGTGGAGTGGATCTGGAGCGAGAGAGTCGGCGAGGGAAGGAGACAGGGGACTATAATTGGTTTGTTTTAATTTACGCGCTGGTGTAGGGAAAACAATTAACCTACCCTTTATAGTTTTAATTACTTCATTTTCGTGGGCTATCCTGAAACTCTCCCTCCTTGCTTCTGAAAGGAGGAACTTACACAACTAGAAAATTGAATCTTTCCCGAAAACTTCGCCGACATGGAAAATAATAATTAACAGACTGTAATAATTCTCAGTTTCACTTTATTAATTAACACAATAACTCTATACTTTTTTAATCAATAATTTATTCATATCAATAACTCCAAAATATTATAAAATCTACAAAGAATTTTATTTTGAAAATTATTTTACTTTTTCTTGACATTATAATTGACATTTAATTAACAAATTAAACGCTGTACCCAATATTAAAGAAGAGCTTAAGGTACTGATAGACCTAGAATATTTGATGACAGCGTCATCCCATTGAAATGGGGTAGTGATGTGAATATAAAGCATTGTATCCGGATAGTGCCTCTTACAGCTTTTTTTTTAAGTTTGGTCCGATGTGGATGCCGGGTTTGCCGACCCTTGGAACACTGCGGCCTACTTGTGGCCTATTGTATTCTGCATTCACATTCACTTATAGGCCCAGAAACCTGTTGTTATTGCAAATTGCGCTAATTACTATTTTTCACATTTGTCTTCTGATACAAATGCTCTACTGGCGCTCTAACATGAGGCGACGAGCGTCACCACTACACCACTCACGCCGGCTCTTACAGCTTAAATCGAAGAGAAAATTTAATCGCCAAACAACCAGCCCTCTGACTAAGAATGGAATATTAAAAACCGAAGTATAAGACCTACTAGCTATCTGGAAACAAAACATCGAAGATCTGTTGAATGATGCGCGACCTGACAAACATAACCCAGATGAAGTCATAGCTATGCTAACAATCATGAAGAACGAAATTGAGAGAGTCATTATGTCCATGAAAAATAATAAAACTCCAGGTCCAGATAGTATTCACGTTGAGGTCCTTTGATCTGAGAATCGTTGAGTTCCTTTCCACGTTGACAACATTATGTGCGAGACAATTCCGAGCTTCCTCGACATGCTAACGAAGCTATTCAACGAAATCTACGACACAGGCGTAATACCTGATGATTGGGTACACTCGACATTTATCGCCATACCAAAGAAACCAAATGCAAAAACCTGCGACCAACATCGACTAATAAGCTTAATTAATCACTCAGCTAAGATCTTTACAATACTGATACAGTGAGGAATCTTAGATGATGATTCGCAATTCGGTTTTCCTAATGTACTTGGCACGAGAGACGCCATATTTCCCTTGGGAGTTGTAATCCAACGCTGCAGAGACACAAATAAAGAAGTCCTCTGCCTTATTGACTTTGCAAAAGCCTTCGATAGTGTCAACAACGAACTTCTCATATCCATACTAAAAAAGGTAGATCTCCACTGTAAAGATATAAGATTGATAGCCAACCTCTACTGGGGACAAACTGCGTGTGTGAGATTATGTAACTCCTCTACTGCAAAGGTCGAAATAGAGAAAGCTGTAGGCCAAGGATGTATACTATCTCCCCTCCTGTTCAACAGATATACAGAGGAAATCTTCAGGGAAGCATTACACGACAAAACTAAATGGTGAACCCATCAACAACATTCGTTATGCTGACGATACTGCAATACTTGCCAGCAGTATCGAAGAACTTCAACATCTACTGAGAAAGATCCAAGCCATCACTGAACAGTACGGTTTGAAGCTCAATGTTTCAAAAACCATATGGATGGTTATCAGTAAACGACAGCAACAATCTGAACAGCTGATACTCAACACTAGGAAGGATATATCTTTGAAGACAAAAATCAAATTAGCTAAGTGCTAGATAGTTTCAGTTCTTTTAAATGGGGTAGAAGCATGGACAACGACAGACCGATTGATGAAGAAACTGGAGGCTTTAGAAATGTGGGTATACCGTCTCATTTTACTAATATCGTGAACCGATCACATCACCATCGAGGAGGTACTCCGCAAAGTCGGCAAACAGAGAAAAACTCATTCACTGTTAAAAAACGTAAAATGGAATACCTTGGGCATATAATGCGTCAAGAGAAGTATCGTATCCTGCAACTCATCTTACAGGGCAAAACAGACAAAAAAAGAGGACCTGGTAGACAAAGACATTCATGATTGCATATTCTATGTAAATGGTACGGACTCATCATCATCATCATTCATCTCTCTTTGTTCACTGCTGGACAAAAGCCTCCCTCATTTCTGCCCATTCCCTCCTGTCTTAAGCTCTCTGTATCCAGTTATCTGCACATCTTTTTAGATCGTCCGTCATCATGTGTCCTTTGCTTTCTGACGGTCGTGAGCCTTCCGCTCAGCTGTTCCGTCGTCTTGTTGTTTGTTTCTGTGTTTTTTTTTTTTTTTTTTGTGTCGGTTTGCTTGTTTGTTTGTCAGTTTGTTTGTTCTTCTGTTTGTTCTGTCTCACTCATAAACGGTTTTCTTTTTTTTTTTTTTTTTTTTTTCCTTCTTCTTCTTCTTCTCGTTGTTGGTCCTTGGTTTGTCCTGGTGTTGGTTCCTGGTTCGCGCTCCTGGCGGTTCCTGGTTCGTCCTTCGTTCTCGTGGTGGTTACTTGTTCGTCCTCGTGGTGGGTGCTGTGTCTCTCTGGTTTGTTCGTGTTGTTCCTGCCTGTTTTTGTTCCTGGGTGCTCCGCTGGGTTCGGGGATGTGGGCTTTCCTGTGAAAAAGAAAGATCAGTGATTACCTATGTTGTTGAGGTTTTGTATGTTTCCATTTAACGTTGATGTTGTAGTTTGCTGCGTTGTTGATTGTTGGGTTGTCATGCGTTTTCATGCGTTCGAAGCTTTTCGTTGCTAGTTTTTCTATGTGTTGCTTGATTGTCTCCATGTTTAGATCGCTGTGCAGCTGCTCATTGGTCATGTACCATGGCGAATCTGTTATTTCTCTCAGAGTTTTGTTCTGGATGATTTGGAGTTTGTAGATTTTCCTTTCTTTGGATTGTATCTAGCACGTCGATGAGTACGTCATTGTCGGCCGTATTATGGACTTGTAGATTTGAAGTTTGTTCCTTATGTTCAGCTTGCTTTTCCTGTTTAAGAGCGGGTAGAGGTAGCCTTTAATTTGTTTTGCTTTTTTCGCTGTCTGATCGATGTGTTCTGAAAATGTAAGAGCTTTGTCTAGGATTACGCCTAGATATTTGATTCGGTTTTCCCATTTTATGTCTGTGTTGTTGATTCTCAAGCAGCTACTGGGTTCGTGCTTAAATTTTTTCTTCGTGAAGATAATTGCCTGTGTTTTTTCTGCGTTTAGTTTGATCCTCCAGGTGTTACACCAGTCGTTAATCCTGTCCAGGTGATTTTGGAGCCGTTTTGTTATGGCCTCGGTCGAGTATCCTCTTGTGAAAATTGCTGTGTCGTCTGCGTATAGTGCAATTTCTGTGTCGTTTAGTTTTGGGATGTCTGCGGTGTAGATGCTGTAAAGAAGGGGGCCCAGGACAGATCCTTGTGGGACACCTGCTGTCATTGTCTGAGTTGTGGAGATGCTGTCGTTTATTTTGACTTGGAATGTTCTGTTACAGATAAAGGACGTCACTAGTCTGATCATTGGTGTTGGGATTTTAAATTGGTGCAGTTTGTATATTAAACCTAGGTGCCATACCTTGTCGAAAGCCTTAGAGACGTCCAGAAAGACGGCTCCCGTGGCTAACCCTTTGTTGAAAGCGTCGATTATTGCTTCGGTTATTCTTGTCGTCTGATAGGTGGTAGAGTGCTCTGTTCTGAAGCCGTATTGTTCGTCGGGTAGAATACGTTTGTCTTCAGTTATTTCTGTCAGTCTTTTGTGTATTACTTTTTCTGTGATTTTACTGAGACCTGTCAGCAGACTTATTGGTCTGTAACTGGAGGTGAGGTTTCGGGGTTTGTTCGGTTTCGGGATTAGAATCGTTGTTGCGTGTTTCCATTGGGTCGGAAACACTCCAAGTTTCAGTGCGGCGTTTATGATTTGTGTTATTCTGTCTATTGCGTTCGGTGTTAGGTTTTTTAGCGCGACGTTGTTGATGTTATCGCAGCCTGGTGCTTTCTTGGTTTTTAGGTTTTTAATTATACCTTTTATTTCTTCCGGTGTTGTTTCCTCTATTTCCGTGTTTTCTACGCTACTATTTAGTACTCTCAGTACGGTTTCGCGTATTTCTTGCCTTTTGCGGAGTGGGTGTGTGTCGGCGTTCGGTTTAAACTGCTGTGCAAGCGACTTTGCGAATTCCTCCGTTTTCTCCTCGACCGTGCTTGCTACAGTGTCGTTTGTTGTTTTCAGTGGGGGAATTGTTCTCCTCTCCTTGTTTCTAAGATTCTTGGCCAATTTCCACGGTTCCTCTATTGTTTCGTTGATGCGTTCTAGTTTGTCTTCCCATTCGGCGTTGTGCTGTTCGCGCAGTGCCCATTTCAGTTGGTTTGTCAGTCTGTTTAAGACGTTCTTGTCCGTCGGTGCCAGCGTCCGTTGGAATACCTTGTTAGCTTTGCGCTTTTCTTTTAGTAGATTCCTGATTTCCTGTGGGAGGGTTGTTGTCGTGTTGGCTGTCCGTTTCCTTGTGGCGGCCTCGAGTGCTGCTTTTATTTCGTTTTCTATCGTCCGTGCTGCTTCTTCTAGGCACGGGGGGCTTGTAATTTCTGTACAAGTGACGTTCGTCAGATTATCTTTGAATTTGTTCCAATTTGTGATAGTTTTCTCGATTGTTTTCCTGGCCGTATTCGCTTGGAGATTTATGTGCACTGGGTTGTGATCTGAGCTCAAGTCCTTGATGCAGATTATTTCCACGTTTGCTGTGATGTTTTTCATAACGGCTATATCCAAAATATCCGGCATTCGCTGAACTCCTGGAAAGTGTGTTGGTTCGTTCGGTGCAATTACTTGTAACTTCCGGTTTTCCGTGTACCTTAGTAATTGTCGGCCCTTGGTGTTTGTTACTCTGCAATTCCATTGCGAGTTCTTTGCGTTGTAGTCTCCTGCGGCTATGGTGCCTATATTTCTGTCGAATATTTTGTCCAGGTCGTCGGCATTTATTTGTTTCTGTGGCGGCGAGTACAGTGCGTAGAGGGCTATGGGTCCGTCAGTTGTCTGTACTTCTACTCCTACCGTTTCCGTGTCCGTGGTTGTTTCTACTTCCGGCAGTTCGTGATGTTTTATGTTTCTTTTGATGACGATGGCGACTCCACCTCCGGCTTTCTCGCTTCTGTCTTTTCTATAGACTTGGTAGTTTGCTATGTTCAGTTGGTTGCAACGTCTGAGGTGCGTCTCGTTGATCAGGGCCACGTCGACGCTGTGTTCGTTTAGGTGTGCTACTAGTTCCTGTTTCTTGTTTTGTATTCCGTTTGCGTTCCAGAATGTAAGTTTCAGATTGTCTCTAGTTCTTCTAGTGGTCATTGTTGAGTGTGAGCATGATGGTTGTGATTCTTCTACTGAACTTTTCTGTTTCCTCTTTGCTGTGTCCCATTTCGGCAAAGTCGAGCATCATTTCCGTCAGTTCAGATCTGATTGCTTCGTTGCTATTCCTTTTGTTTCGGCTGGTTGAAGGTTTTGTCTCCGGGTTGGGGTTGTTGCTTCTTTTTATCGGTTTTGGTATTTGGCTCGTTGTCGGTGTTTGGGCTGTTTGTCTCTGTGTTTGGGCTGTTTGTCTCGGTATTTGGGTTGTTTGTCTCGGTGGGGGTCTCGTTTCCTGCTGTCTTTGTTCCGTTTGTCTACCTATTTCCGGTCTCGCCGGGCAGTTTCTCCATATAGAGGTGTGTTCGCCTCCGCAGTTTGCGCATTTCGGCGGCAGTGTTAGCGGTTTCTCGCACAGGTGCGTGCTGTGGTTCTGTCCGCATTTCATGCATTTGTATTCGGCGTTGCAGTGCCTCTGCACGTGGCCGAACATCTGGCATCGGTGACATTGCACGGTTTCTCCTCGTGTTTTCAGTGGTTCCATTTTCACGCACAGTCCGTAGAATCGATCCATTTGGTAGATGGATTTGTATTCCTTCCCAATTTCTACCAGGACCATTTGGATTGGCGTGGCTTCTCTCCCTTTCATCCTGGTCACTTTTATGGCCGGGTATCCGTTGTCGTTGAGGTTCTCTTTGATTTGCTCCTCCGTCAGGCCGCAGGGAACTCCCTTCACTACGACCTTCAGATTCCTTTCCGTGCTCAGTTGGTGCGTGTGGAATTCGTAGTCTTCTTCTTTCATCAACTTGTACATGTTCCGGTAGTCAGTTATGGTTTGGGGCTGGATTCTTATCCCGTCCCTGGTAGTCGTTGCCCTGGTGTAGTTGATGTTGTTTCTGTTTAGCTTCCTTGAAAGCCCTGCCCATTTGTCCTTGTTTCTTAGCACGATGGGAGTTTTGTTGTTGACGTTGTTTTCGGTGGGGGTTTCGGTCTCAGTGACTTCGTCTTCGTCGTCGTCGTCGTCACTGTCCCTTGTATTTAAGCATGCGTAACTGTTCATACTCACCTGCGGTCCTCGCAGGCTTGACGTGGTTGGGCTCGTCAGCTTAGCGGTTTTCTTGGGAAACCGGAAGGTTCCCTCGTCCTCCGGGTCGGTTTTGCGCTTGGGTTTTCTTTTCTGCCAGTTTCACTTCTTTCTCCAGTTCCTCCTTTTCCTCTCTTTTAATTCTCATTCTTCTTTTGCTTCTCTTTCTTCCCTTCGTTCTCATTCTTCTTTAGCTCCTGTCCCTTCCTCGTCGTTCTTCTTTTCCTTCTCTTCCTCCTCTTTCTTCCTCTTCCTCATCTTACTTAGTTATTAATGGTGTTCTTAATTTATGGTGGTTTTCCAGATGAACCAATCATTTCGAACAAGCCACGTAAATTGTTTTTCTTAATTTTCACCTTTTCATGGGGATTTCAGGGATTTCAAATTGCGGTATAAAAACAGTAGACATGTCCTCTAGGCATGTAGAACCTGAGTCTGGATAATGCTAGGCTATTTCCTCCCTTCTTCCTCCAATTCTGCCTCAATCTTCTTCTCATTTTCCTTCTCATTTCTTTCATTTCTCAAATTTCCTCTTTCTTCTCATTCCTATTTTCTTTCTCTTCCTCCTTTTAGTATTCTCTCCCTTACTTCATTTCTTTATTTCACGGATTTTTTTTTGCAGGGCCCTATTTGCCAATTCTGCCTCAATCTTCTTCTCATTTTCCTTCTAATTTTTCTCATTTCTCAAGTTTCCTCTTTCTTCTCATTCCCATTTTCCTTCTCTTCCTCATTTTAGTTCTCTCCCTTACTCATTTTCTTTTGGAGGGCTCTATTTGCGACCTTTAGCGAAGTTGTCTTGAAATTCACCGAGCGTTTCAACAGTTGCAAGTGGACAAATTCGGTTTTTTATTCAAACATTTAATTTTTTATGGTATTGACCAAATGACCATTATATTTTTAAATTTGTTCAAACGATTCTCTGTATTAGCAAAGTATTTACCGTTGAAATGTAGATAAGAGACTCGTTTCATTGCCATGTTTATACAGTATAATCTCGGTGTGGGTGGTACGCGATAGAATAAATATATCACTCACGGTTTGCAGAGGAATTTATTTACATTGACGATATATACAAATGTACAAGAGATACAAACACTGTTGAGGGACTGAGTGGAGCTGGACTCTCTGAACTGGTAGCGACTGTGTGCTTGACTGACTGCTGGCTGAGTCTGGTTGAACTGGCTTGTTGTGAAGCTGCCACCAATGTTGTGGGACTGTCACCAATGTTGTGGGACTGTCACCAATGTTGTGAAGGGGGTTATGGTGTGAACCACCGCCGACTTCAATGTTGAGACGGAGGACTGCTGGCCAACAATTCTTCGGACTCTATAGATATATCTAAATATCTCGGGATCTTGTAATGTGATGTTCACCGGGATTCGCAAGTTCTTACTGACAACTGAGGAATGGTATTTATACCATTCCTAGTGTTCAGACCGTGTCTCTCTAAATTTAAAATTCTCAAGCAAAACCACAGGCTGGTTAAATCACTTACCTGTATGGGCTGGCAACGTCTCCGCCACGTGGAATTGTCCTTCCGGCAGGAATTCCCTTAAATCGGCGTCTTCGGGACGTTGTATTCCGCCTCAGCCCTTGGGCTCGTGATCACCCCCTGTCTGATTTGGCTGGAAATTCTAGAACACACACATGTGCCAGTCGGCGTGGGTTTCACGTTTTTTGTCTCTCGTTCTTTTCGTTCGCACTCGCCGAGCGTGCTTCTTCGACTCTACCCGCGAACCGATCAATTAATTTAATCAATTCGCGAAAATGATTATTAACTCGCGCGACTTCGTCCCCCTTCCCCCTTCTATTGATCGGGGCCGAAGTTGATTCAAATAAATAAATTTAAAAATCTGGATGCGCTAAATTGGCGCGAACACCTAGTATAATATATCTGTAAGAGGGGTTAAATCATCCCTTTAATTCAAATAAGGGGGAGATTGAATTTTCTTGGCTCCTCCCATGAACAATCGAGGCTTAAATTCTCTAAATCCTTGAAATGTCTGGTCCTCTGGTTAATCTCTATAAGAAGGTTTTTATATAAGGCCTTCGCACGTTTTCTGATATGTTTGGGGAACTTAGATTTTAGCGTGGTAATAAAAACCCTTTGTTTCTGGACAAACTATAAAACTATTGCATTTATTCAAAACGTGGGACAAAGTGCACGTTTTGGAATGTGCGCTAATGGTACAGATGCCCAGTCCTGGTTTTTATTACAACAGGCTGTTGGCTGAGTCAGTTTGAACTGGCTGTTGGTTGAGTCTGGTTGAACTGGCTGTTGGCTGAGTCTGGTTGAACTGGCTGTGCTCGTCTGACTTGGTCCACTGACTGGACTGATCTGAACTAGTGTCACTTCGCTGACTGTCTGAACTTCTAGCTGAGTCTGGTTGACTGGGTCCACTGGCTGGACCGGTGTGACTAAGCCCACTGGCTGGACTGTTGTCACTACACTGGTATCACTACGCTACGGACTCGTTGGTTGGTTGCGCCTGACTGTCTTGTTTATTCGGGGGTCCAGGTATTTATATTATGTCCAGGTATACTGGTCCCTCATCTGGGCGGGATTATTTTTCTATAGTTTGCTATTTGTCACTTTGGTGATTACCGATTCTCGGGAAAAACATCTTGTCGCAATCTTCCCGAGGATTACACTATGGACCCTAATAAAATATTTTCGGAAATTTGTCCGAAAATATTTGGGTAATTACTGTAATGCCTTCGTAAAACCAAAAATACAAATATTTCTTGATCTGCTCGAGGATTACATTATGGGCCCTAATAACTATTTTCGGAAATTGTCCGAAAATATTTGGGGTAATTATTGTAATGCCCTCGTAAAACTAAAAATAAAAATGGAATGGCTCGTTGCCGCTACATCGGTAATTCGGCCGTTGGTTAATCGAACGACACGTCCAATAATCCGGCGATCTAAAGACCGCTCGCGATCTTCCCTCCCACCACTCTTTCTTCTAATCCAGCGGTTATCTGGTCCCATATTTGTCGGATTATCGAGACTATACTGTACTCAAATTGTATTTTCTGACAATGTAATCTTTGTGTCAATTTTTGGCACTCTTCGATACAATGTAATCTTTGGCCTTGCTGCACTCACAATGAGTAATATCCCAATATTTTTTTTACTTCATCAGATGTTACAGGTTCCCAAAATTACTAATGTTTTCTGCTCTCAGTACCATAATCGATAAGAGATTGATTACCATACTTATACGTTCTTCGATAATCATCATCATCTCCCGATTTATTGCAGGGTCTGCTTTTCTGCACTTCTTCTTCTTCTTTCTTCTTCTTCAGTCCAGTGCATTGAGATTCTACGTGTGTTGTTTTACCGACCGGTTTGTTGCAGAGGCTGCCATCGAACCCTCCTCCTTTCTCATCCCGGGGGACCCCTTGCCCCTTGGGACCGGGCAATGGAGGAGTTATCCTTTCTTCGACAATAAGTTAGATAATATTATCTCTTAGAAATCATGTTTTTTTATGGCGAGCTTCATTACAGCCTTGGTCGTTTTTCGCAACCTAGCTTTCATCTTTTTCTATCTGCCCAATCATCTTCTTCTAGATCTCGACTGGCCATAACTTCTTCAACTTTATTTCTCCGGTTTCTTCTGGGCCGTCCTCTCTTTCGCCTTTCCACCGGGTTCCAGTTCAATACACTTTTTGGCCAGCGTTCATTTGACATTTTATTTGCATGTCCATTAGCATCTTAAACGTTTTACTTCTATTGTCTCAATGGTATCGACATCAATACCCATTCTAATTCTTATTTCTGTGTTACGCACATGGGCCATTCTTGTAAGTCGGCAACACCGCCTCCAATAATCAATTTGCATAGCTTTAATTTTAGATTTATTTTTTCTACCCATTCCAATTTTATTCTTAATTTCGTCAGTACTTCCTCCAGTGTTAGTAATTTTTACTCCTAGGCATTTATAATTATAGTTTTTAAAGGTGTCTATTTCCAGTTCTAGCTGATCTCCTGTACCTCCTACCACTACATATTCTGTTTTAGATGTATTGATGGTTAATCCCCAGTTGTTATATTCATCGTTTAAAGATGTTCCCAAATTGTTATACTTATTCATCGTTTTAGGAGGTTGAGAAGGCTGGTATGGTCTCGTAGGGAGTGCTGATGTCGAATATAAAATGCGAGAAATGCCTCTGTGATACTTTTAGCAGCTCTGCCAGCAAACCCTATTCTCACGTTCGCGTCGTGCCGCATGACTGTAGTCCTAATAGACTGTAGGTAACGGGAAAGGGTGAAAGGCGAGTTTGCAGCGTCTTAAAACTGGTACTTTTCGGCTAAGGGAAACTCCCGGACAGAAAATTGCGGCCCTCCAGATTAGGGGGTTGGTGTGGTGGGGCCATATACATATACCATATACATAGCAACTCCATTATCGTAAAAAACTATGAAAAGCTAAAAATCCTAGAAGAAGTAAAGAGCCGAACTGCCCAAATAGAAATATTGTATAGAGTGAAAATGGATCATTGGTATTTAAATCGGCTTCAAGCAACACCTCGACCTGCATATATTCATTCATTCAAGTAATTTTTCTTTTAATGAAGAGGATGGTTGCGACCGTTACTACATGGTAATCCATACTTCTCAATTCAAAATTCGCTGTGCTTTTCAACATTAATTCTTCTTTGCGTCATCGGACCATCGGACCATCTATGCGGATACTTGCTCGTTGAAATATTTTCTGAAGAAAAATTATCAATGTCTGCTTTAATAGCAACAACGATAATATCTTGCGAAGCGGACCATAGTGAACCAATCGTGGCTTTGATTTCTCTTTCTTCTGAGTGATTCATCCGAAAAATTGTCTTCTTCTTACAATTAATTGTTCATGAACTAGTGGGGTGGGCATTTCATTATTATATGCAGTTCTATTTAAAAATAGAACAATTAACGCGTTAGATATAATTAATTACTGAAGAAGTATGCACACTACAATAATAATAACAGCCAGCAAAATTTTAACTCGTTAACGCCGGCGTGTGCCACCGGTGGTACACTGCCCGCCCGCTAGACTAAAACAAAACCGGGGCCGGCGTCAACTTGTTAACCTAAGGATTTGTGAATTGTCTCTTGTTACATGTTGTACACTGTTTTGTTGATATGCAGCAATAAAGACAAATTGTCAAAGTTGGTCGGAAATTTCTTAGTTTGAAAATGCCGCCCTGTGAAACAAATATAGCATTGTAAGCATTTTAAGTGAAGCATTTTAAATATAGTGTAAATTGAAGTACCTATAAATTTTATGTAGTTAGGAAGTGAATTTTCTATAAATAGTTTTGGTATTGTTGAAGTAATCTGAAAGTCGATTACTTTACAATTATTTGGTAGTTGATATCTGTGTGTACATCTGTCGCGATCCGAAATACCCATTGTAGTGAAAAATTGATTTTCTAGTTATCAAATGGAATAGGAGGGAGTATCGTCATTGACTCCCATCGAATTAACTAAGTTAACAATAATCTGTACGGTTTTATCCGCTTCGACGATCACCCTCCGGTTATATAGAATCGTCAAATAATCGAGTCACCGAGGAAGGGAGTAAAAACTCCCTCGCAATATTATATAAACGCGGAGTGCTGCAGGCTGCGGGGTAAATGGGCCGTGGAGAGAAAGTTTCGTCCAGAGTGTGGCGGTGTGAACGGGACTCTGGTTCGCGCTATCTCTCGGGCAATTTACCATTTCGCCATTCAGATTATATGCCCTGGCTGCCTGTGTGTGTATGTATAATGAGTACACACCATTGTCGGCGGCCATTTTAATTCCTAGCAAAAACAACATGGCGCTGCTCTCGGGCAATTAAAACAGATGATAGGCGATAATGGCGTTAATTAATTCTCCCTTTCTCCCGTCGGGCGCTAATGTGCAAATTAAATTGTTACAGCGGACCGAACGGCGCGCGGCGAACGCGGGGCGAGACGTACACTATATTATCACCCACGCAACGTTCACAACTAACTTTTAATACTACTAAACAAAAACCCATTCATATTACAACACACTCAAGCATGCATACATATATGTAACACAAATTATATTTCATTTCGAAATTCAGGTGTGAATCAAGGTTTGTCAGTGTTTATAAAAGTCACCATTTTTTTTGTTATTTTTAGATTTTTAACCCTTTCGTGTCTTATTGGTTCATATATAACCCTTATTGGTTCATAATTATAGACAGACAAGACTAGACAGACAAGATTAGACAGACAAGACTAGACAGACAAGATTAGACAGACAAGGCCTTTTTTTTCTCTCTTTTATTTTAACCCTGAGCACCCTGGGTCCGCTTGTAGCATTTACATTCTGGGTGTCAGTTGTCATATTATTTAAATACAATAAAATTAATTTACAATAAAAAATGTTAAATGTGTTTGTGTCTTCTATCGCAGTACATGGTAGCTGGGATTAGTGGCTGTTTAGGTTGTTTTCCTTTTTTTACCAGAGACGTTCTCTTTATCTGCTTCCTTTTGGGATAAGATCTTGTTGATCATTCCGTTTATAGTGTCCCAGTCTTCTTGTGATTGTAGCATTTGGTCAATTGTATTCCTTGGATTAAGGTCGTCTATTGCTATATCCTTGCGTTCTTTGTCCCATCTCGGGCAATCGTATAGCGTATGTATTCGTATAGCGTATATATTACGTTGTCTAGTTGGCCGCAGTATATACAGTCTGGATCTGATGCCTTTAACTTAAGTCCTTAAATCATCCATGGCCCGTGAGTATTTGGGTTAGGTGGTAGTTTATTTCTCCATGTTTTCGTCCGTACCAAATCTCTATATTGGGGATGAGTATCCTTGTTCATTCGACTTTTGGTGTCATATTCCACGCTTCCTGCCATTCCCTTAAGAGGTTATCGTTTGCCTTGTTTCTTGTTATGTCGTCTTTGGAAGCATAATGTAGGTATTTCCTTAGCCTCATTTGCAAGTCTATTGGCGGAATGCCTGAGATAACTAACGCTGCATCTCTGGACACTGTCCGATAGGACTAAATACACGCAGAGTCAGCTTTCTCTCATAAGCTGCTAGTTTTCCAATATTGTTTCAATTAGTGTCTTCCGCCCAAATAAGGGCACAACAACAGGACACATTAATGTTTCTTCCTGGTAGTTGGAATCCTTGACCTGGCACGCCTGGCGTCGTTGTCTAGACTTGAGGACCTTGTTCTTGGTTTTTGAGGATTCGTATTGTTCGGATTCACTGCTTGTGCATTATGTTTCAATCTTCCTCGTCTTCAGAAATTCCAACTACCAGGAAGTACAACATCGCGCTGAGCAACCTGCGTTTGCTGCTCCTAGGCCCTGCAACATTGGGCATAAGTTTTTCGAGGGCAGACGTGGTTTTTATTGCTCGCTCTGCTGACATATTAAAGTGCTCTTTAAAAGACAAACACTTGTCGATTATAATTCCTAGATATTTGATGTTTGCTTTAGGTATGATTTCTGAATCCAGCACTTGGAAGGAGATGTGTGCAAGTTTTCTGTATCCCGTCAAGAGAACTGCTTCAGTTTTTTCAGGTGCTATGCGCAGTGATTTTGACTCCATCCAGCAGAAAATTTATTCGATTGCTTGATTGGCCCTTAGCATGATACCCTTTTATGTTTTGCCGACGATTGTTAGAGCAAGATCATCAGCGAAGCCTGTTAGCTTAGTCCCTTCAGGTAGCTCCAGCCGAAGTACTCCATCGTTAAGTACGTTCCACAGTGTCAGTCCAAATACAGAGCCCTGGGGTACACCACTAGTGACGTTGTAGTGTAGCGTATCTTGTTCGACTTTAAGTATGACACTGCGGCCCTCGAAGTAGCTGCGAACCATTCGCAGTAGATACGGTGGAGCAACCAAGACGAGTAGGACATCGATGAAGTCCTATAAATCCACACAGTCTTCACCAGACGTCCAAAGGCCAGGTGACTAAGAAACTGATCAAGGTCCAAAGCGTCGAGATCGAGGAAGAGGAGAGAGACGTGGATCAGTTGAATATTGTGTTTGTGGTCGATCGCGAGTCTTATCAAGAAATTGACGTGATGATTAGGACGGACACAGAAAAAGTTCTGCGGATGAAATGTTTTCTGGTAGAAAGGATCTGCCTTGTTGGAATTCATATCATTTAAAGAAATGGTTTTGGACGAAGGGTATTTGTAACTCAAGAAAATATTTTGTTCTGAGCCGGCCCCACCGCGCATTAATGGAAGATATTCTACTAGAACTGAGCTACGTTTAGATATACTACGTTTAGATACTACAATTAGAAACTGTTAAAGACAACCTAAAGGAGGAGAGGACCGAGAATACAAAATGGTAAGGGGATCTGATGGAAAAGCTAGAGGAAATGAAACTAGAGAACAAAAAAGCAAAAGAACATGTGAATAAAATCGAAGAAGAGGTTAGGCGCTTCAAAAATCAAGCTAAGGAGGAGAAATCCGCATGGGAAAAAGAAAACTCAGACATTAAGATGAGGTTAGAAAAAATTGAGAAAGCTGAAGAAGACAGGGAAAAGAGGGCGAGAAAAAACAACATCGTTATTATGGGGATCAGAGAAGGAGAAAAATGGGAAAACGACGCTAAGAAACTAATAGAGAAGGTAGAGAAGATGAATATATCCCCAGAAATAGAGCAATCGTGTGATCATGACAAGGCTGGGAAATATATGCAAAGAGTACGGCTTAAAACTAAACATCAGTAAAACCAAAATCATGATAGTAAGGTGGAGAAATGAGAGGATAAGAAGCAGCTAATGATTAGGAAGAATAAATTACCAGGTATGAGGTTTATATCGATTTACCTAAATG
Source organism: Phosphuga atrata (assembly GCA_944588485.1). Classification (NCBI taxonomy): domain Eukaryota; kingdom Metazoa; phylum Arthropoda; class Insecta; order Coleoptera; family Silphidae; genus Phosphuga; species Phosphuga atrata. The sequence continues at coordinate 64,067,899 of OX155899.1, forward strand.
ATTTACCTAAAAAAAGAGAGAGAAATGCAAGCTATTCTAAGACAAAAGGCAGCGGAAATTAGGAAAGCTAGAAAAGCGGCCAAAGTTACATACAATACGATATTTTGTTCTTAATTTTTTACTAATCGACTTTACGATTTAATTTAAAAATTGGTCAAAACGTCTATTGAATGAATGTTCTGGATTGACTAGACAGACAAGGGTAGAGGAACAGACTAGACAGAACTAGATTTTTTATTTACAATTTCCTGGAAGTTTTTAAAGTTTTTTTACTGTGATGTCCAGCACAAGCAGTGAATCCGAACGACACGAAACCTACAAAACCAAGAACAAAGTCCTCAAGTCTAAAAACAACGCCAGTCTTGCCAGGGCAAGGATTCCGACTACGGGGAAGATACCTTAGCAGAGAAACTCTCGAATATTTTCAGTAGTTCCTCGAATAATAACGAATCTGAATTTCTGAAGACGAGGAAGATTGAAACAATGCACAAGCAGTGAATCCGAACAACACGAATCCTCCAAAACCAAGAACAAGGTCCTCAAGTCTAGAAACAACGCCAGACGTGCCCGGGCAAGGATTCCGACTACGAGGAAGAAACCTTGCAGAGAAACTCTCGAATCTTTGCAGTAGTTGCTCGAATAATGAAGAATCTGAATTTTTGAAGACGAGGAAGATTGAAAAATAATGCACCAAGCTGCGAATCCGAACAACACAAATCCTCCAAAACCTAGAACAAGGTCCACAAGTTTAATCAACAACGCCATGCGTGCCTGGGCAAGGATTCCCACTACGAGGAAGAAACCTTAGCAGAGATACTCTCGAATATTTTCAGTAGTTCCTCGAATAATGAAGAATCTGAATTTCTGAAGACGGGGAAGATTGAAACATAACGCACAAGCATTGAATCCGAACAATACAAATCCTCCATGATGAAGGCTCTTCATGGAAGAGGGCAAGATGAAATATCTTATGAAGAACTAGAGTTTGTCCTCCGTGCAGTAAAAAATAAAAGAGCGCCGGGACAGGATGCGGTTCCTAGTGATGCATGGAGTGTAGCTCCGACCGGATTTCGACAAATTCTACTGAAAGAATTGAACGGGATTTATAAAGGTCAAAAAGAAATGCCGGACGGTTGGAAAGAGGGATTAATAATACCAGTGTTTTAGAATGGGGATAGGGAGAACACAAATAAATACAAAGGTATAACACTGATGGACTCGTCGTACAAAGTATACGCCAAGGTTTTAGAGCAAAAACTACAAGGCGAAGTTGAAGAAAAAAGTATTCTGCCGGAAGTTCAAGCTGGGTTCCGTCATGGTCGAGGAACTACTGAGCATTTAGTTACTCTCAATTACGTTGTCCAGAACGAACTGACAAAGCCGAAAGGGAAGGTGTGCGCCCTCTTCGTGGACCTGAAGGCAGCTTACGCCTCGATCATTAGGGTGAAAATGTGGGAGTGTCTGAAGGAGAAAAAGATATCGAGTTCAGTTCGGGAAGTTCAGAGCTTGTATAGGAGCACGTATTGTAGAGTGAAAGTGGAGGAGAATGTGTCGGAATGTTTTAAGGTATCGAAAGGGCTAAGACAGGGGTGTCCTCTAAGTCCTCTGCTGTTCAACATCTACATAGCAGACTTAGAGGAGGTATTACGCAAGGGTCAAGCAGGTGGTATAGTAATCGGGAAAAAAAAAGTGTGGAGTCTGGCCTACGCCGACGACATAGTTGTCTTGGCAAGCACGTTGCAGAAATGAGAGAGGTGATTGGACGGGTAAAAGTGTTCTTTATGAAACGAAAGCTGGTCGTGAATGTGAAGAAGACAAAAATGGTGGTGTTCCAAAAGAGAGGAAGAAGGAGGAGTGAAAAGTTTGAATGGAGTGTAAATGTAATAGAACAGGTTAGCAGCTTCAAATACCTTGGATTTATGTTTAGTCAGGACGGTTCTTTTAAGGAGCATATAAATTACATTGTAAAGAAATCTTGGGTGGCTGCTAACAGGTTCTGGAGTGTATGGAAGAGTGAATGCAAGGAAAGCTTCAGAGCAAAAATGATGATTTGGAAGGTGTGTGTGCGTAGTATTTTAATGTATGGTTCTGAAGTATGGGGTGTGAAAGAGGTAGAAAAGGTAGAGCGAATGCAGTTACAAGTGTTAAAAAGGATGCTGCAGCTGGAAAAATCAACTCCGTGGTATATAGTGATGCAAGAAACAGGTGCAGTCAAAATTGCGAGTCTGGCTGCAGCGCGGTTTGCGAGGTATGAATGTAAGGTAGAAAGAATGGGAGATGATAGGGTCGTAAAGGAAGTGTTCAAAGCTGCTAGGAAAGAAGGGACGGGTAATGCTAGGATAGCTATATGGGGGAGTGAGAGAAGGAAGATGTATGAAAGGGGTGGCTGGTCGGGTGTGGAAGTGGAGAGAATGATTAAGAGAGGTAGCAATGTAGAAAGTATGGTAGGAGAAAGAATGTTTGAGATAGAGATGCAGGAAAGGTTAAAGGGCATTGAAGAGGGATCGTACAACCCCGAGTGCCAAAATATACTCGTTTTGGTAAAGTTTCCAGATTACCTCCGAAAATCTGACGTTCCCCAAATAATGGTCGCCAGATTTAGATGCGGCATTGAAGAAAGGGGCAGGAGGTACTGCATGACGCCAAACGAGAGAACCTGCCGTATATGTGGGACAGGCATAGAAAGTTGGGAGCATTGGGATACAAGCTGTAGTGGTTGTGTGTGGAGTGCGACTTAGAAGATAGAGCTTATAAAAGGTTGGAAGTCGTTGATGGATGAAAGCGGTCAGGGTTGGCCGCTAATGGCTAAAATTGTTAAGTGGAAAGACAGCAAAGGCGGATCAGTGTAGTCTTGTCGTTTGAGAGAAAGTGTCGTTTGAGAAATGTAATGTGAAAAAAAAATTATGTTGATTGTCTAGCTTCTAAGGTCTAATGTTTGTTAAGTGTTTGTTTTAAAATGCCAATAAAGGTTTATATATATATATATATATATATATATATATATATATATATATATATATATCTATATATAATATATATATATCTATATATATATATATATATATACAAATCCTCCAAAACCAAGAACAAGGTCCTCAAGTCTAAACAACAACGCCAGGCGTGCCTGGCCAAGAATTCCGATTAGGAGGAAGAAACCTTAGCAGAGAAACTCTCAAATCTTTTCAGTAGTTCCTCAAATAATGAAGAATCTGAATTTCTGAAGACGGGGAAGATTGAAACATAATGCACAAGCAGTGAATCCGAACAATACGAATCCTCAAAAACCAAGAGCAAGGTCCTTAAGTCTAAACAACAACGCCAGGCGTGCCTGGGCAAGGATTCCGAGTACGAGGAGGAAACCTTAGCAGAGAAACTCTCGAATCTTTTCAGTAGTTCCTCAAATAATGAAGAATTTGAATTTTCGAAGACGAGGAAGATTGAAACATAATGCACATGCAGTGAATCCGAACAACACGAATCCTACAAAACCAAGTACAAGGTCCTCAAATCTAAACAACAACGCCAGGCGTGCCTGGGCAAGGATTCCGATTACGAGGAAGAGACCTTAGCAGAGAAACTCTCGAATCGTGTCAGTAGTTCCTCGAGTAATGAAGAATCTTAATTTCTTAAGACAAGGACGATTGAAACATAATGCACAAGCAGTGAATCCGAACCATACGAATCCTCCTAAACCAAGAACAAGGTCCTCAAGTCTAAACACAACGCCAGGCGGGACTGGGCAAGGATTCCAATTACGAGGAAGAAATCTTAGCAGAGAAACTCTCGAATCTTTCCAGTAGTTCCTCGAGTAATGAAGAATCTGAATTTCTGAAGACGTGGAAGATTGAAACATAAAGCACAAGCAGTGAATCCGAACAACACGAATCTTCCAAAACCAAGAACAAGGTCCTTAAGTCTAAACAACGACGTCAGGCGTGCCTGGGCAAGGATTCAGACTACGAGGAAGAAACTTTAGCAGAGAAATTCTCGAATCTTTTCAGTAGTTCCTCGAATAATGAAGAATCTGAATTTCTGAAGACGAACGATTGAAACATAACGCACAAGCAGTGAATCCGAACAATACGAATCCTCCAAAACCAAGAACAAGGTCCTCAAGTCTAAAAACAACGCCAGGCGTGCCAGGGCAAGGATTCTGAGTACGAGGAAGAAACCTTAACGGAGAAACTCTCGAATCTTTGCAGTAGTTCCTCGAGTAATGAAGAATCTGAATTTCTGAAGACGAGGAAGATTGAAACATAATGCACAAGCAGTGAATCCGAAGAATACGAATGCTCCAAAACCAAGAACAAGGGCTTTAAATATAAAAACAACGCCAGACGTGCCTGGGCAAGGATTCCTACTACGAGGAAGAAACCTTAGCAGAGAAACTCTCAAATCTTTCCAGTAGTTCCTCGAGTAATGAAGAATCTGAATTTCTGAGAAGGGGAAGACTGAAACATAATGCACAAGCAGAGAATCCGAACAATACGAATGCTCCTAAACCAAAAACAAGGTCCTCAAGTCTAAAAACAAGGCGGGTCTGGGCAAGGATTCCAATTACAAGGAAGAAATCTTAGCAGAGAAACTATCGAATCTTTTCAGTAGTTCCTCGAATAATGAAGAATCTGATTTTCTGAAGACGAACGATTGAAACATAACGCACAGGCAGTGAATCCGAACAATACGAATCCTCCAAAGCCAAGAACAAGGTCCTCAAGTCTAAACAACAGTGCCAAACGCCAGGCGTGCATGGGCAAGGATTTCGACTACTAGGAATAAACCTTAGCAGAGAAACTCCCGAATATTTTCAGTAGTTCCTCGAATAATGAAAAATCTGAATTTCTCAAGACGAGGAAGATTGAAACATAATGCACAAGCAGTGAATCCGAACAACACGAATCCTCCAAAGCCAAGAACAAGGTCCTCAAGTCTATAAACAACGCCAGGCGTGCCAGGGCAAGGATTCCGAGTACAAGGAAGAAACCTTACCAGAGAAACTCTCGAATCTTTTCAGTAGTTCTTCGAATAATGAAGATTAATGAATTCCTGAAGACGAGGAAGATTTTTTGGAGAACGTTGATTGCGAGCAAACTGATTACAGATGCATGGGAAGACACGAGGATCAAAAATAAAACGCTTGACGATTTGGAATTGAGGGAAATTGAAAGGAAAAATAGTATTTTGATGAAAAAGATTTTGTGTCACAGCAGATCTCCGTCGCAATACAAACTCACTCCGTCCTTAATTAGGATTTCAAGCAGCTCTATCGACAGAAAGAAACAGCAAGAGCTAGTTGACCGAGAGCATGTATTAAGTCATTAAACCCAAATACATACAACAAATTATTTTATTTTTTGGATCAATATTCCCCATTGATACACAAATTTATTGTAAAAATATCAATGGTGTTGTTCATGGAAGCAAAGCTGTGCTGATGAGAGATAAATCTCGAAACGCGTCCAATGTGTCTTAACAATGTTATTTTTATGGTTTTTGTTGAGTGCCACGAAGGAGGACTGAAAGCTATTAAATAACTGACAAATTTCATAGGAGATTTGTTTTTGGTATTCCTAAAAAAACTCATTAGTATTATAGAGCTACGGAAAGGTTGAGTATGTTAATATATTCAAGCTTTGTTCCGACTTTATTAAGTTTATATGATTATTATCTATAATGTTGTAATGTTTTACCAATTTAAAATTTCAAATTTTTGGTTAAGAATTTTTCAGGTTTATTGCAATATTTCCTTTAGAAACCCAACACAAAATGAAAATGGATGTAGTGTAGTGTCAAATGTGAACGTTCCTAACAGAATGGAAGGAGTCCCGTAATTATCCCTATAATTGCTAGATGGCACCAGGCGTAGATTAGCCATTGTTTTACAATTCCCAGTGGAAGATAAATGAAGGTGCAATTGTTGCTCGTTTGTTTCCAGAGATAGGGCGACTTATGCCGCATTTTGTCACAGCCATTGTGCGAGCTCGCGGCCGCGGAAAGCCCCGCAAAAAACTCACCCAATATTTAATATTAATTTCCTTTTTAATTATTTTCTTCTTTTTTGTGTGTATTCCGTCCTTCCCCACAATTAATTTTGTGTAATCGCCTACGACGATCGGGAAGAGCGTAAAATGTGAATGGGTCGCGTTTAATTTAAACCGACGCAGACAGACAGACCTATATGTATTTTTAAGAATAACCAAATTAAACCGGCGATAAAATTTCGTGTGGGGACTTCTCCTTCGTTAATGTCAGAAACAGTTAAAAAGACACGCTCCGTTTAGCCGACGCCACACCGAGATATTCGAAGGCACAAAAGGTGATACAGCTTCGTGGAAAACAAAATAAATAGACTTTTTAGAACAAAGAATTCTCTATTTATTTTGATATATATCTTGAAACTTAATTTTTTAAACAAATACGTAGCTTGTTGAAATATGTTTAAACAAATATTTGCTTTCAATTATATCTCTCTGCAGCGTAATTTCTATATAAAAAAAAGGTTTTAAAGCTGAGGCCGCACTACGTTTTTTTCCCGCGAGCGGTAACCGCTATAACCGCGAAACCTCTCGAATCACACATTACGCTATGGCAAAAAAACCGCAAGTGAGGCCGCTGGTATTAGCTTAGGTTAGGTCAGGATAGGTTTTTTTTAGTTAGGAAAGACCCCACTATGGCTAAACCGTCGCGGTTTTTAATCGAGTGATTTCGTGACTCAAGTAAGGCCGAGGCACTACGGTTTTTTCCCGCGAGCGGTAACCGCCACAACCGCGAAACCGCTCGAGAAACACACAGTACGCTATGGGAAAAATCAGTCGCGGGAAAAAACCGCAAGTGAGGCCGCTTGTATTAATTTACTTGAGTCAAAAAATCACGCGGTTGAAAACCGCGGCGGTTTAGCCGTAGCGCGGCCTAGGCATAAGCTAATACAAGCGGCCTCACTTGCGTTTTTTTGCTGCCACTGATTTTTCTCATAGCGTACTGTGTGTTTCTCGTGCGGCTTCGCGGTTATAGCTGTTACTGCTCGCGGAAAAAAAACCGTAGTGTGGCCTCGGTCTAACTTGAGTCACAAAATCACACGATTAAAAACCGTGGCAGTTTAGCCTTAGTGCGGCCTAGGCCCAATACATAATGAGGAATATGATTTTTTATCTTCATATTTTGGCTCTAACATAAAAGGCTAGATCTATAAAATCTCATTTTACTTAGAACTCTTCATAAGTTTCTATAATGGTGTCAAAAACGAATTGGAAAACTGTAGAGATAATAGCGAGATAAAATTTATGTGATAACAGCTTAATGCAGAAATGGAAATCAAATTTAATGTAACAGTGGATATTAAATTAGACCTGTAAATACAGTTTGAAATTTGAATCGTTACATTCGTTTATGGAGGCGTCCAATCGAAGGACGCGGTAATAGGACAGTTTTCTCTTTTACGGCGCATTAAATTTTCATGACGCTTGCGAAAATTAAATTTCAATTCCGTCTGGGAATATTAATAAGTTGAGAGTATTGAAGCGGCGAAGCCGCTCCCGAAATGATTTCCATAGTGTGTTATAAGGAAATGCATTTTTATTGATTATTCACGAAGTTCTGATAAGTATTATTGATTGAAAGTATTTACAGTCCTACTAAGATTAATATATTTATAGTGCTAGAACCTTTCTTGTAGTATTGGTAGTCTCTGTAGTCTTCATAGATATTATACTCTTCACAGTCATCGCAAATTTTTCATAATCTTCATGGTCTTCTTCATGATTTACATAGTCTTCATAATCTCTGTAGTCTTCATAGGCTTCATTGTCTTTATAGTCTTCACAGTCTTATTAGTCTCTGTTGAGTCGCGGTGGTTGTTTGTCTTTGGACTAACGTTCGCTTGATCAAACCGAAGGCGGTTAATTCAGGGTTGCCAATAGATTTGATCGGCACTGGAAATTATATGTTTGGGCAAATAAAACTTGCACGTCTCGATAAACATGTATTTATTATTAAACTCTACTTTTAGCACTTATTTTAGCACTTATGCATTTGGAGTTTCGAATCTTCTTGGTCTGTTTGTGGCAAGAGGGTTACAACTGAACTGAGTCTGATTAGATATTTTTACAAACAGGAAAATTCAATCCCACCTCCCATTTGCCTGCCCCCACTGAACCAAGAAGAATTCCAACCCGAAGTGCACGTGGTAATTTCTATGGGTAATCTTAAAACAACCCAAAATTTAAAAACTTATTCTAAGGAGCCGTAAACATAAACATGCATTGTATTTTCAATTGTTTACGACCACCAAGCATCCAAAAACCACTAGCGATCGTAAATATCCGCCGAAGCGTATTAACAAAGGATTAGTGATTACAAATGGTCTTTCAGATGCGTAGTGGCCATAAACAATCTCCAAACACGTTCAACAAATACCCACCACCCTACCGACCAGATGTTGGGAATCTACGGGTCGGTTTAAGATAATATTGATGTAATTATTCTTTACCTACTTTTCGAAATACACTAAACAAGAAAATAGTTTTAAAACGAAAATAAAAATAACATTGTAGGATCTTAACAGTCTCCATAGTCTTCATAAACTTCTTGGCACACATAGACATCATAGTCTTTATGCTCTTCAAAATTTTTCATAGTCTTCATAGTCCACTGAGGGCGGATGAGCGGGTAGAGGTAAAGGGCACCCTCTTGCTCTTGGGGTGGGAAACTGCCCCTACAGGCGGAAGAGCCACTTGATCGCCAACGACGTTACAGTCCCGCTACTATCAATATATTTGTAGTGCTAGTACCTTTCTTTCCTTGTAGTATTTGTAGTCTCTGTAGTCTTCATAGATACTATACTCTTCACAGTCATCGCATATTTTTCATAATCTTCTTGTTCTTCAATTCTTGATAGTATTAATAGTCTTCATGATTTACATAGTCTTCATAATTTCTGTAGTCTTCTTGGGCTTCGTTGTCTTCATAGTCTTTATAGTCTTCATAGTCTTCATAGCCTGCCTAGTCTTATTAGTCTCCATAGTCTTTATGTAGTTCTCGGCACTCATAGATATCGTAGTCTTTATGCCCTTCATAATTTTCATAGTCTTCATAGTCCACTGAGGGCGGATGAGCGGGTAGAGGTAAAGGGCAGCCTCTTGCTCTTGGGTTGGGAAACTGCCCCTAAAGGCAGAAGAGTCACTTGATGGTCAACGGCGTTACAGTCCTGCTACTATTAATATATTTGTTGTGCTAGTACCTTTCTTTTCTTATAGTATTTGTAGTCTCTGTACTCATCACAGATATTATACTCTTCATAGTCATCGCAAATTCCGCATAATCTTCATGGTCTTGAATTCTTGATAGTATTTATAGTCTTCATGATGTGGTGGTACACGTAGTAGAATAATGTATCACCCACGGTTTGTAGAGGAATTTATTTACGTGGACGATGTATATACAATTGTACAAGAGATACAAACACTTTTGAGGGAATGAGTGGAGCTGGACTCTCTGAACTGGCATGGTCTGGTTGAACTGGCTGCTGGCTGAGTCTGGTTGACTGGGTAGTGGACCCAGTCTGGACCGGTGTGAATGGGTCCACTGGCTGGACTAAACTGGACTAGTGCTAAACTGAACTTGTTTGCCTGTCTGAGCTTCTAGCTGAGTCTGGTTGACTGGGTCCACTGGCTGGACCGGTGTGAATGGGTCCACTGGCTGGACCGGTGTGAATGGGTCCACTGGCTGGACTGAACTGCACTCGTCGGTTGGTTGCGCCTCACTTTTGAACTGAACTAGAGTCGACTTGCTGACTGTTTGCGCCTGACTGTCTGGACGGAACTCCCCTCCTTGTTCGGGGGTTCAGGTGTTTATGTTATGTCCAGGTATACTGGTCCCTCATCTGGGGGTGATTAATTTTCTATTTTCGGCTATTTGTCGCTTTGGTGATTACCGATTCTCGGGAAAAACATCTGTCGTAATTTGCCTGGGGATTGCACCATTGACCATAGTAAAATATTTTCGAAAATTCTTTTGAAAATATTTGCCTAATCACCGTAACGCCCTCGAAAAACTAAAAGTACAAATATTTCTTAATCTGCTCGAGGATTACATTACCGACCCTAATCCAATATTTTCGGAAATTGTTCGAAAATATTTGGGCAATTATTATAATGCCAAACTAGGAAATAAAAATGGAACGGCTCGTTGTCGCTACAATGATTTACATAGTCTTCATAATATCTGTAGTCTTCATGGGCTTCATTGTCTTCATAGTCTCCATAGTCTTATTAGTCTTCATAGTCTTATTAAACTTATTGGCACTCATAGACATCATAGTCTTTATGCTCTTCATAATTTGCATACTCTTCATAGTCCACCCAGGGCGGATGATCGGGTAGAGGTAATGGGCACTCTCTTGCCCTTGGGGTGGGAAATTGCCCCTGAAAGGTGGAAGAGTCACTTGATGGCCAACGGAGAAGGATCGAGAAGGCAACGAGAAACCACTCCATGAAAGATCCATTTGGATATCTCAGGCATCAGCAAGTAATTCATGAATGGAGTGTTATATCAGTTAAATTAACCGGAGGCAAAATAACCCCCCTATCGGGTATTCGGATGAGGCCTGCTCCAGAGATTAAGAAATGAAACGGAAGGCTGAAGACAGAGCAGAGTGGAGAATTGCTGACAAAACGATCTTCAAATTGAAGACCATTGATGATGATGATAGTCCACATAGTTTTTAGAGTCATCATAGTTTTCATAGTCTTCCTAGTCTACATAGTATTCGTAATCTTTATAGTCTTTATAGTTTTCTTAAGTCTTTTTAAGTCTTCATAGTTTTCATAGTTTACAGTCTTCATAGTCTAAATAGTCTTCATAGTCTTTATAGGCTTCATAGTCTTCATGGTTTTCAAAGTCTTCATTGTCTCCATAGCCTCCATAGGCTTTATAATCTTCAGTGTTCATAGCCTTCCTGGTCTTCATGGTATTTTTAAATCTCTTCGTCTTCTTAGTGTTTGTAGTTTTTATAGAATATAGTCAAGGTGTTTATGGTCTTGCTTGGCTTCGTAGATTTCACACTCTTTAAAATCTTCAGGAAATACATTTTGATTGATTATTCACGAATTTCTGATAAGTATATTATTGATTGAAAGTACATACTGTCCTACTACTACTAATATATTTATAGTGCTAGTATTTTTTTTTAGCACTTAGAGTCTCTGTAGTCTTAATAGATATTATACCTTTAGTGTTATATGCGGTAGAATAATGTATCACTCACGGTTTGCAGAGGAATTTATTTACATGGACGATATATATACAAATATACAAGAGATACAAACACTGTTGAGGGAATGAGTGGAGCTGGACTCTCTGAACTGGACTACTCGACTGGTCTGGTTGACTAACATCTGGTTGAGTCTGATTGAACTGGCTGCTGGCTGAGTCTGGTTGACTGGGTCGACTCTGGTAGACTGGGTATGTATGAGTTCACTGGCTGGACTGACTTCGCTGACTGAGTCCACTGGCGTGTCTGAGTCCACTGGCGTGTCTGAGTCCACTGGCTGGACTGAACTGGACTCGTTGGTTGGTTCCGCCTGACTGTTGAAGTGAACTGGAGTCGACTTGCTGACTGGTTGCGCCTGACTGTTGAACTGAACTGGAGTCGACTTGCTGACTTGTTGCGCCTGACTGTCCTACTTGACTGTCTTGTTTGTTCGGGGGTCCAGGTTTTTATATTATGTCCAGGTATACTGGTCCCTCATCTGGGGGTGATTATTTTTCTATTTCAATGATTAATTTCGGCTATTTGTCGCTTTGGTGATTACCGATTCTCGGGAAAAACATCTTGTCGTAATTTCCCCGGAGATTACACCATTGACCCTAATAAAATGTTTTCGGAAATTCGTCCGAAAATATTTGTGTAATCACCGTAGTGCCCTCGTAAAACTAAAAATGCAAATATTTCTTTATCTGCTCGAGGATTACATTACCGACCCTAATAAAATATTTTCGGAATGTTGTTGTCCGAAAATATTTGGGTAATTCTTGTAATGATCTCGTAAACTAAGAAATACATCGCACACACATCGCATTTTCCCAAAATCCTCATGGTATTTAAGTGATAGTACTTATAGTTTTCATGATTTACATAGTCTTCATAATTTCTATAGTCTTCATTGTCTTCATAGTCTTCATGCTCCTAGTCTGCATAGTGTTCATAATCTTTTTAGTCCTTATAGTTCTCATAGTCTTCATATACTTTATGGACTTCATAGTCTTCTATGTCTCCATAGTCTTCACAATCTCCATAGTTTCCATCTTCAAAAACTTCATGGCGCTCATAGACATCATAGTTTTCATAGTCTTCCTAGTCTCCATTGTCAACATAGTGTTCATAATCTTTATAGTCTTTATAGTTTTCATGGTCTGCAAAGTATTCATAGACTACATAGTCTTCATAAGCTTTATTCTCTTCATAGTCTTTAAAGTATTCATAGTCTCCATAGCCTTCATAGGTTTTATAGTCTTCATAGTGTTCGTAGCTTTCCTGGTCTTTATGGTATTTTTAAATCTATTCGTCTTCATAGTCTTTAGAGTTTTTAAAGAATCTAAAGTCAACATTGCTTTGGAAGCTTTCATATTCGGTATGGTCTTCCTAGTGTGCGTATTTTTCATTGACTTTATAGACTTTCATAGACTTCATAGACATTGTTATAGTTATGGCTTTCCTAATGTTCATGGTTTTCATAGTCCTCAGAGCCTTCATAACCTCATGTCTTCAAGTCCATTAAAAGCTTTCATTTTTCATCAAGACCAGACAAGATCAGACAGGACCAGACAAAATCAGACAGCAACATGGATTCTGCAAACAAAAATCCACCTCCACAGCAATCAGTGAATTCTACAACAAAATCGTTAATCAGGTAGACGAAGGAAAATGTCCGGTGGGAATTTTTTGCGACCTGTCAAAAGCCTTTGACTACTTTTCACATGAAAATCTCCTGGACAAACTATATACCTATGGAATTAGAGAAAAGGCTGGTCGTTGGTTTGAGTCCTACTTAAATAATAGAAGACAATACGAGGAACGACAGGATACTCCAATACTAAAGTTCTCAGAATAGGGTTGCCGCAAGGTAGTATCTTAGCGCCGATTCTGTTTTCTCTCTATACAGCTGATATGATACATTTTATCGGCCCTTATCACTGCACTCTGTATGCGGATGATTCGAGTATCCTAGTTTCGGAACGTTCACTTGAAGCAACGGTAACACAACTGAACATTATCCTGTTAAAACTATACACATGGTTCTGTGCCAATAACTTACATCTCAATATTGTAAAAACAAGCTATGTTATTTTTCAATGCAGTCGAAGAAATTCCACTGATGACATTCCTCTCAAAATTGGCAACTGCAAGCTAACTCGCCAGGAAAAAGTAAAATTTGTAGGTATATACCTAGAGGAACACCTGACATGGACTGCAACCACTGATGCAATAATTCATAAGCTGCACAGTAAGTCGTATCTGTTAAGAAAAGTAAGACAAACGGTGGGTGAAGATGTTCTTGTCAGCGTATACCATGCCGAAATTCATTCGGTTCTGGCTTATGGCATTTTAGTCAGGGGAGCTGCTTCACTTAGTCAAGGAGTATTTCTTGCACAAAAAAGGGTAATACGAACAATAGCATGCATCACAAGATTCACTTCTTGCAGATCATACTTTAAAAATCTTAGAATCCTGACCGTTCCATGTATTTATATATGGGAGTTAGAATGTCATATTTTTAAAAATAGGAATGCAATTGGAGTAAGGGATGACCGCCATGGATATGATACCAGAAATTATTTGAACCTAAAACCGGTGAAAAGTAAACTCACCATTTGCAAAGGTGCTCCTAATCGAATAGGTATTCAAATCTATAACCAGTTACCGTTGGCTATTAAGAAGTTAGCCAGTTATAGAAGTTTCCGAATACGCCTTAAAACTTACCTCCTAGATAAATGCTATTATACAGTCAGTGATTTTTTTAATGTTGTCTATTATATATTTCTTTAATTTTTAATTTTTTTTTTATATATGCTTATGTATTCTTGTACTCTATGTATTTTAACTTTGACCTGTCTAATATGTATAATTATTACATCTATAGATTCATAAATTGAATTTGAATTTGACAATACCAGACCAAACAAGACCAGAAAAGACCACACTCTTTTTCTTCCAGTCAAGTGGATAAGACCCATATGTCGAGTCTTTATTTTCTTTATAGCCTCCATATTTCTCACACAGAAAACACAGCAATCGTTGTCATCGTGCCCTTCTAAGTCTTCATATTCTGTATAGTCTTCATGGTCTTCATAGTCGTCGTTGTCTTCATAGTCTTCGTAATCTTTATAGTTTTCATAGTCTTCATACCTTACATGGTCTGTATAGTTTTTATAGAAGTCATTGTCATCATAATCCTTACAGTCTTCACAGTCTTCGTAGTCTTCAATTTCTGTATGCTCTTTAAAATTTTTATTTTGTTCATAGTCTTCACGGTCCTGATGCTCTCATTATCTTGTGATCTGTATTGTCCTCATAGTGTTTGTAGTTTTCATAGTGTTCATATTTTTCATAGTGTGCATAGTATTATTCAAAGTATGCATGGTATTCATAGACTTGATAGATCTCATGGTCGTCATTGTCATCCTTATGGCTTAATGTTCATGGTTTTCATAGTCGTCAGAGCCTTCATTACCTCATATCTTCAAGTCCATTAAAACCTTTCATTTTTCATTTTTACCGCACATTTTGTTTAGCACACAAGATCAGACAAGACCAGACAAGATCAGACAATACCAGACAAGACCAGACCTCCTAGGCCCGGTAGAGTAAGATGGAGAATTCCTTCTTCTTCCTTTTTGTAAGGCATCTGCCTTGTTCTCTAATTTCTTAGAGTTGTAGCTGGGATCATGAATTCCAGCTTTCATAGCAACGTATGGATGAACGTCCTGGTAGTCTCCTGGATCTTGGCAGACCATCCCTCGCAATTAAAGGCAGTCTGTTGTCGTCCATCCGTTCAACATGATCTCTCCATTCGCGACGTCTGTTTCGGGACCATCTCACTATGTCTTGGATATCGCAAAGTTCTCAGATGTCTTCGTTTCTTTTGTGGTCCCTTAGTGTGTAGCCTGCTATGGATCTTAGAGACCTCATCTCTGCTGTACGGATAATCCTTTTTGTAGTGGAGTTTTCGGCTCTTGTTTCTATAGCGTAGGTCATAACGGGTCTCACACAGGTCTTATATATGCGGACTTTGCTTTCAATGGACATGTGCTTGTTTCGCCATATTATATCTCTAAGGAATCCTGATATTAAAGCTGCTTTGGTTGTTCGAACCTTTACTTTTTCTTGGGGGTCTCTGCTGCTCGTGATGTTGACGCCGAGATGTTTGTGAAGTGTGAGTGAAATGAGTGAGTCTTCCGCGCTCAAATGCTTTCGTAAGATCTATAAAACACATATATGCTGTTTTGTTGTATTATATAGCCTTTTCAGCAATTTGTGTGATAGGAAAGATGGCTACGGTTAACCTGTTTTTTCTGAAGCCTTTTTGCTCCTCGCATATGCCATGAGAGGATATATCATCTGCCAGTAATTTAGTGAATAGTATTAGTACTGAACTTAATAGCGTAATTCCTCGATAGTTTGCTGGGTCTTTTTTGCTTCTTTTCTTGAATATTGGGATGGTTATGCTTTCTTTCCATTCGTTTGGTATTTTTTGGATTCTATGATTTTGTTAAAGAACACTTGTAGCTCTTTGGGGAATTCCGAAGACGGCATAACTCTGAGCCGTACGAACATATTGATATGCTCTCTGACTGCACAAGGCAAATAAGGGTAGCTTTCTATGGCCACGTTGCAAGACTGCCTCCAAACCGACTAACCAACCGTCTCTTCACCTTCTGGCAGAACAAGAAGGTTCGTACACTTGGTTGACAGAAACCGAGAAGGATATTAAAAAACTGCGAATAACAGATCTCCAAAACAGACAGTCTGTGAGACGCACCTTGAAGGAAGTCCGTGCTATTCAGGAAAAACCCCGAAGGATAGGTAGCCCCTGGACTTTAAGGAGGTAAGGAGTTACACCGGCAGAAGATGCGACAATGCTGGGCAAAGATCAAAGCCCAACAGTTTACAAACAAGCGTGGTCCATAGTAGGCCCATACAAGTAGGCCCATTAGAAACAAGAAGAAGAAGACCAGACAAGACCAGACAAGATCAGATAAGATCAAACCTGAGAAAACCAGAGAAGTCCAGAGAAGACCAAACAAGATCAGACAGAAAGAAAGAATCAGATGAGACCAGATCAGCCATCAGTCTGCATCATCAGTCTTGATAGTTTTTAGTCGTCATAGTTTTCATGCTCTTCATAGGCTTCGTAGCCTGCATAGTCGTCATATTGTTCAGCGTCTTCCATTATTGGTCTCCATAATCTTTTTAAATCTCATAGTCGTAATAGCATAAGATGATAATAGCACTTGGGCTAAAAGTAAATACGGCCAAAACGAAAACAATGGTTATCAGTAGAATACCAGATATCCAAGCCAATTTGCAAGTATACAATAAGCAAATAGAGCAGGTTGCTGAATTTAAATACTTGGGCAGCTGGATCACCGAAGGCCTGGATCCAGATCTGGAAGTAAGAACACGCAACGAAAAAGCCGGAACAAGGTTCCTTCAGATGAGAAAATTATTTTGCGACAGAAGCCTAAACCTTAAACTAAAATACCTGTTCGTTAAGTGCTACATTCACTCGGTACTGTTGTATGGTGTTGGGGTTTGGACGTTGAAGATCAATACTATGAACAAAAGAGAAGCGTTTGAGATGTGGATCTTTCAAAGAATGCAGAGAATATCCTGGGCGGAACGTGAGGGTTTTTAGACTTATGGACAGAGACAGAGAGCTATTGGTTATTGTGAAGAAACGTAAGACAGCATACCTAGGACATAACCTCAGAAATACAAAATATAGCCTTCTAAAATCAATAATGGAGGACAAGATAGAGGGGCGCCGTGGTCCAGGGCGAAGGAAGTGCTCCTGGTTAAAGAACATAAGAGACTGGACTGGTCTGGACTCCCACTCATTGTTCAGAGCGCCACAAGACCGTGCATTTGCCACGATTATTGCCAACCTTCAGTAATGGAGAAGGCACCTAAAGAAGAAGAAGTTGTCATAATCATCTTCATGGCTCTCTTGGTGTTCGTAGTTTTAATAATGGAGAAGGCACCCAATGAAGGAGAAGTCGTCATAATCATCTTCATGGCTTTCTTGGTGTTCGTAGTTTTAATAATGGAGAAGGCTCTCAAAGAAGAAGAAGTCGTCATACTCATGGTGTTCGTAGTTTTAATAATCTAGCACGGTCTTGTGGCGCTCATAATCTCCAAGGGCTTCAATTCGATCAAAACCTATCATATTTCACCAAGATTCGTCTGGTCTTGTCTAATCTCGTTTTGCCTCGTCTTATTTTGTCTGATCTTATCTGGTCTTGTGTCTCGTTTGGTCTTGTTTCATCTTATTTGCTCTTTTGTAATTCTGTCCAGTCTTATATAATAGTAACTACTTTTCTTGTCGAACTATATCTTCGAAAAATCCCTCGTGTATCAGAGTTTTGCCGTAGACAGTTGCGGATTTGTTGCGGTTAGAAACTCTTTCTTTCTCACACTATTTGCAAAAACTCAAACTATTTGTTTTCTATGGATATTAATATTAGTGCAGATTAACATGAATGCAATTAATATTCATAAAAGTATTTTAGCATTTGTTTTATGGACAAGACAACACATTTCTTGCGTTTCGTCAAAGTTTAATAATAAGAGATTAAATCTAAACTGTATTTAAGGGTTTATTCAAAACGGTTAGCAAACTATATGACGCATGCGCAATAGGGCAACCGACAATGATTTTAAATCATGCGAACGCGTCGGACCATTTGCTGACCGTGTTGACTGTTGTTGGAATAAACCTGAAAAACCTAACCTAACCTAACTGACGCATGCGCAATATGGCAACCGGCAATGATTTTAAATCATGCGCACGCGTCGGACTATTTGCTGACCGTGTTGACTGTTTTGTTGGAACAAACCTGAAAACGTGTAATTATCGGATTAGAATGTGAGTTATGCATAAATGAAAACTAACACGAACGCCTTGTCCCTTTGCCGAGCGAATAGAAAAATTAGCCCGGCCACGCGAAAACCTAATTACCACCGCATAATTTAAAACAATTCCACCGAAAACAGTATTTTTTTTCGATAAAAATATTTCCCATTTTGTGCATAGCACTAATTAGTAAACGACTTCGTTCGCATTTTAATAAATTAAATTAATTGGTTCCAACGAGTCGACGTTTACACAGAGCACGTTTCCATACGTGGTTTTTTTTTTCGTTGAGCTTGTCCCCTTTTCGCCCCCCGTTTGGGAACCCGTCGAGCCGGGCGACAGACACACATGCACAAGAGAGGCTACTGTGCACGCCGTTTTATCTCGATCTAAATTAGTAAAATCTCGAACATTAATTAAAACTTATCGCGCCGGACTTATCATTTCGTGTAATAAACCATAACTTCTCGTTTCCTTTTTTTTTTTTTTTCTTTCTTGGTACGAATTTAAATTTCCCTGGGCAATACAAATACACCAGCTGTGTTATATTTATTGCCCATTTGATTGCCAAAGATCCTTTTATTAGCGAATTCTTTATTAGGCACCTGTCTTTTTTTTCAAACAGATGTTTATTATATATTGATCAGGGCTGGCCAAAATCTTGATCATATAGTTCTTCTTTCATGTTCCTTTATAACATCTCGACTGATTTAAACTCACATTCACTATGATTACCAGATTAAGGCCGAGGCCGCACTGCGGTTTTTTCCCGCGGTAACCGCTATAACCGCCCAAGAAACCCACGCTATGAGAAAAATCAGTCGCGGGTAAAAAACGCAAGTGAGGCTGCTTGTATTAGCTTACTTGAGTCACAAAATCACGCGATTAAAAACCGCGGCGATTTAGCCGTAGTGCGGCCTATGCTTTAAGCATCATTTCAGATACCTCGCCAAATAAAAATGAACGGTCTGAATAATTGAACCTGTCATTTCGAAAAGGGCATAAGTCCATGAATTAAAACTTTTCAGAATCAACAAAAATATATTTTTTGTTAAAAAAGTCATTAATGCTGAAGAAACTGAATATAGAGGTTGTTAAATAAAAAACATACACGCACTCTTTCGCACTGTACTCTTTTCGCATGGAATATGTAAAACGCTTCAATGAATAAAATGGCGTAAAAAAGTGATATTTCAAAAAAGTGTGACTCGTGCCCATAAGTGCCCTTATTATTAAGTTTACAAAAATTGTATCTAATATTTGCACTGCATTTATAAATTTGTGGTTTTGAATTTGTGGTCTTTTAAATATAAAACGTTTGGTGAACTCTGTAATAGATCTGTTTTTTTCTTTTTATTAGGAATTGATTGGTTGAGTGAATAGTTATTGTATAAGTGTAAGGCGTTGTCTGGATATCTCACTTCGTGGGTTATAATTTATGATATGTGTTTATTGGCCGCCCATTGATATATCGGATTATTAATTTTACACATTGGCCGCGTGTAAATACGTTGGGATTTATGTTGCACGTTCTTTTTCCCCTGCACTGTTTTTATTTGCAACTCCTTGTGGGATAGTTACGACGGCTGCAAGAACTTGCGCAAACCGATCGCGTTTACTTCACCACGTTCTCTCCGATTATCGTTATTAGCTTTAATTAATTAGTTTCATTCTAATTATGTGTAATAAAATGATTATGTAGATTTTATGCATGTTTTATGGACGCATTTGAATATTACAAAAAAGGCCGTGCACATAAATTCCATAAATTACGTCGTTCCTATTGGCTAATTGCCGTTGAAAACTGCAAGAATTTCTTTGAATATTGCCAGACAGACAAATAACAAAACGGTTTTATATTATCGCGGAGTTGTTGCGAAATTACTCATTCTCGCAATTCCGATACGAATAACTCTATTTAACACACTATTAAATACTTTCTCAACGTGTATAAATACAACCGGTTTTCGATATCTATAGGGTGTTTGTGCTAGGGCTTCACACGAGAACGATATTTTTCTCCTCTCGTCTCGTCTCGTAAAAGCGAGACGAGAACGAGACAAGACCACATGTGGTCTCACACTCGCGAGAGTGAGAACGTATATGGTCTCACTCTAGCGAGAGCAAGAGCGCATGTGGTCTCGTTCTCGCGAGATACGAGAGTCTCGTTTCTGATCCCGGTCATACTTCTTCTTCAATCTTTGATTCTAATACGGGCAGCCATAATATTTTCTTGCATAAATTTGAACTGCGGGCTCGGGCAAGTTACATTTCATTAATTTATAACAATTAAAAGAGTAGATTTCGTATTATGAAATAAATGTCGTAGACAATATCAAATTATGTTCGTTTTTATTATTAATTTTAAATCGTCAACAAAATAGAAGGATTATATAAACAGACATTTATGGTGTGTTATCGCTACATTTTCATGTGGATGGAACAAAGATTAGTTTACAATAAAATGAATAATTATCTCGTTTTGGACTATCTTAACAATAAGTTCTAGCAAAAACGATATTTAGCGAGATTAGACGAGACGAGACAAACGTTAACGAGAGCAAGACGAGACAAACGGTTACAAGAGCAAGACGAGACTAACGATTACGAGAGCGAGAGCGAGACTGAGACGATAGTAATTTTTTACATAACAAACGAGAGCGAGACGAGATTTTTGAAACTCTCGCCCTATCTCGTCTCGCGTGAAGCCCTGTTTATGTAAAAACGCGTAATTTAATTTTTTATGAAAAACGCCAAATTGAGTGCGAGAATCAACTAATCTACTGCTGCAGAGGTTCTCAAACTTTTTTGGCCGCGGCACCCTAATCGAGCTAAAAAAACCTAGCGGCACCTTTGTCGGGTTACAAAAATTTCGCGGCACAGCTACCCAAAAACGGTTTGAATGAAATTGTTTGGAAGATTTTTTTAGTATTTCCTTTAAGTTTATCGGAAGTTTGGTTAATTTCACCCTTAAATCACTTGATACAGAGAGTTTGCTCCAATACCTGTTTATTTGTACAATTTTGTTGCAAGTTCGCCCATTCTCTGTGATTGCCCTGTCGAACAGAAACTCCCCGCACTTGCATTGTCCGCATATCATTCGTCTGTATCTAGATAACAACCTTCCAAACTCGTAGATGTACTTCTCCTGCTCTCCGATGAAGTCTGTCACCACGAAGTCCATCAAATGCAAATCTTGACTCTCCTCTGCTACAGAGTGCAGCTTTAATTTCTCCTTGATAAGCTTTCTCCGTCTAGAGACTGACGTTGAAGGCCTTCTTCAGTTTGTGCGCGTGGCCCAGCTCCTCCTGGTACATGGCGTAGAAGAAGCCCTCGAAGTCGGGCAGCGCCACCTCCGCGCGCCCGAAGTGCGCGGACATGCCCAGGTAGGCGTAGGCGGCGTTCAACTCCGCAACGATCTGCACGTTCACCGCGTTCTCGCATGCCTCCGAGTACATGTGCCTGAAAACGACGACTGCCTGTTGGAAGACGGTCTAGGTGATCCAAGCTTATGTCCTAATGACCGCGTAATCACTTCTAATTTGTCCGTTGGAATTTGACTACGTTTAGGCTTATTTCCCAAAAACAATCTAATGCCTTCAGATTTAGTTTTTGCCTTATCCGCGAAAAAACTTATGTTCTTCTAAATTATCCGTTATGGTTTGCCTAGGTTTAGGCTTATCCTACAGAAACAGTCTAATCCCTTCAAATTTATCCGTTAGGGTTTGCCTAGGTTTGGGCTTATCATCCAAAAACCAGAAATTCTCTTCAAATTCATCCGTTCCTGTTTGCCTAGGTTCACACAAAGACAATATAATCTCTTGAAATTTCTGCCCAGTTTTAAGTTTATCCTCTAAAAACCTCGTAATACTTTCAAATTTATCCGTTGGGGTTTGCCTAGATTCAGGATTATCCTCCAAAAACAATCTAATCCCTTTAAATTTATCCGTTAGAGTTTGCCTAGGTTTGTGCTTATCTTCCAAAAATCATAAATTCTGTTCAAATTCATCAATTCATGTTTGCCTAGGTTCAGGCTTGTCTCACAAAGACAACTTAATCCTTTCAAATTTCTGATTAGTTTTAGGCTTATCCTCTTAAAACCTCCTTATACCCTCCAATTTATTCATTGGGGTTTGCCTAGCTTTAGCATCATCCTCTAAAATCAACCTAATCCCTTTAAGGTTATCCTTTAGGGTTTGCCTAGGTTTAGGCTTATCCTCCAAAAGCAGTCTAATACCTTTAAATTTAACGGCGAGGGTTTGCCTAGCTAGTTTACGCTCATCTCCCAACGCCCTGAACGATTTAAACGCTCCCATTAACATTATCCTAGCTTGCCCAGCCTTACCCCTCAATCGATTGGCCAGCCAATTTGTAGTCCTCAGTTAGGTCTTGCATGTGCAATTTAGGCTGTTCCGCCAGTATTTGCCTAGTTTCTTCCACTAGTATTTGCCTAGATTCTTCCACAAGTATTTGCCTGGAATCTATTACTAGTTTCTGCCTAAACTCTAGTTTTTGTCTGGGCTGTTCTACTAATATTTGCCTAGACTCGTCCACTAGTATTTGTCTAGGCTGTTCCAATAGTTTTTGTCTAGGCTGTTCTACTAGTTTATGTCTCAGCTGCTCCACTAATAGTTGCCTAGACTCCTCCACTAGTTTTCATCTAGGATGTTCCAGTACTATCTGTCTAAGCTGTTCGAATAGGCAAATAAACTCTTCCACTAGTATTTGCCTAGGCTGTTCCACTAGTTTTTAATTAACTAGTTTTTGTCTAGACTCTTCCACAGATATTAGCCTAAACTCTTCCAATAGCTATGTCTAGGATGTTCCATTAGTTTCGGTGCAGGCTGTTCCACTAAGATCTGATTAGTTGATGATCGTGTATGTGTGGCGAGTTGTCTGGGCGGTTTAGGCTTCTGTTCGACGGTGAAATTCGAAAAATTCCGGAAACTAATTCAAATTTAATTTAATTTTCCAAAATTTACAAATTTGTGTTTTGACGTTGACATTCCGTTCGCGAATTTATGCGCGGAATTTATGCGAGTGTAAGCGTTTAATGTTTTTAATGTAAGCGTATGTTGAGAATGCAACATTGAGAGAAGTGGCGGTTTCATTTAATTTTTCAAAGATGTCGTAAAGGTATCCCAATTTAAGCAGCCAATCGACATCAATAAAATTTTGAATAAAATGCTCTTCTGTAAATGTAACTACTAGTGCATCTTTTAGTTCAAATCCTCCTCCTTCTATAGCTCTACAGCCCAAGGTTAGGCCTTGGCCTCCCTCAATTTATTCCTCCAGGCGCTTCTATCCATTGCTACCGTCTTCCAGCCTCTAATCCTTTGCAACCCTCTGGTATCTTCTTCTACCGCGTCCCATTGTTTCCGTGGTCTGCCCCTCGGTCTCTTCCCTATCATTTTCCTTGGAGGGCCCGTTTTGGCAGTCCTTCCTCATCCATTCTTGTGATATGGTCTGCCCATTGTGACCACTGTATCTTTGCATATGCGGATACTGGCGGATATCCGCAGCCAAACTGTGATGGTAGCTAGGATCATGTTTCCTTATTGTTCATCGGATTATGTTATGATCGTGAGTTGTGTTTTCGTGAACTGAGGCAGACGAACTTGAATGATTTAGATTCGCAGGTGTCTGCTTGGATATTTCGTTTCCTCCGACGATGCTGGTTGTAATTGAATCAGTACAGTGAGTTCATCACCTTATCCTTTTTGAAGACTCAGATGTTAGCCAATTGCCATAATTCTGCATTAAAAGTAGGAACTCAAAATCATTTACCTCTTCATGTAATTTTGCTTTAATTTTCTTTTTACTTTTCTTGATTATTGCTGCGGCACCCCAGACATACGCTCATACACCCCAGGGTGCCGGTTTGAGAACCACTGTACTGTTGAAACGTTTTATGGATTTTTATCGGGTTATTAGGCTGAAACTCTATATCATTTCATTAATTCTAATTTACTTTAACTAGATCCAAGTTAAAATTAACTGGACCGACCGTAAAGTAACCACATAGTGGGAAGTGTGTGAGTAGAAAATTGGAGAAAAACAAGGCTTAAAAGTGAAGAAAATAGCGCGGGGGAGCATTGAGGGAAGGTAGGAAGAGAGCAAAGGCAAAGGGTGAGAAGAATAAACCAGAAAAGAGAAAATATAACAAAGACAGTTAGACAGAGAGCAGCGACATCTAGCGGCAACAGAAAAACGAGCTCACGGAGACAAGCGAGTCTGGACAAATATTTGAAAGACAGATCAAGAAAGGAAAGGGAAGAAATGGATTACGTAATATAGGTGCTTGAAGAACTGAAAGAGGAAATGAGAGTAGAGGTCGAAGAATTATAAAACGAAACACCAGCGGGAAGATTTTTGAATTAAAGAAAATAAGTGGGAGGAAGAGAATAGCAGACTGTGTGAGACAGTTTTACAACTTAAAGAAAAGGCAGAGTACGATGAGATGAGAAGAAGAAAGAACAACATTATTATATCGGGATGGAAGGAAGGAAGTGAGAACAAACAACAATGGAGAAAGGAAATGGAACAGTTTATTCAGGAGAATTTTGGAGAATGCTATCAACAAAGAACAAGTGCTGGTGGAAATATAGGATTGCAAGCAGAAAAAAACAGTAAGGAAACAGAAAGGTAAACTGAGAGAAAACAAAGAAACGGAAAAGATATTTGTAGACAACAGAAATAGAGAAGAAGTTACAATTAAACAAGTTTTATATATTTTTTAGCTGTAGACCCTCTCGCATTTCCGAATTGACGCTGTCATAACTTTTGAACGGCTCATCACAGAGACTTCTAGTCTTCACCAATCGATTCAGCGTCCCAAAATTAGTCGGAAAGCGTACATAATATTCCCTATGATGCTTTCAGTTAAGAAATACCATCGATACGGGGAGTCTAGACCGCGGAAACGACGTAATGCGAGTAAATCGATTTTGTCAAAATCGTTAATTTTTGAGTTACAGCAAAATTTAAAAACGTTCCTGAAAGCATTTTTGCTGCTGATTACAGATATGCAAATTATATTTCGCTAGCTCTTTCCGTTCAATATGGCCTGCAAGAATAGAAGAAATTTTTAAGAAATTTCGGTGCTCGAGTAGCGATCTCGGAATATCAAGAATTTTCCGGGGATAATCTCAGTGTATTAACAGAGAAATGACATTCTGAAAACGATGCCGCAATCCGTTTTTGATTATCTACAATTCTTTCTGAAATATCTACTTAGCAAATCGAGAATCGGGTAAATTTCAGTTTGAAATTTATCATATTTATTATAGTATGAAATATATTTACGAATTATTGAATATTTCCAGACAATTTACACATCGACTTGTTCGTCTTGTCGTGTAGTTTCTGTGTGCCCAAAATGATTTCGCTGCTCTTTACTGTTTTCGAAAAAATCGAAAAAAAACGAAAAAGGATGTATTATTCGAACGATATGATAGAAAATTTTGGTTGAATTTTTTTTTGCAAATTTTTGTCGTGATTTTTTTTTCGGTTACACGAAGGAAATCGAAGTGCTGAAAACGGTTTTCCAGTTTTTTTCGCTCTAAAGTTACAAATAAACGCAGTTTATATTTTTTTTCGCTGTACACAATCACACATTTCCTATTGATTTGACGCTGTCATAACTTTTGAACCGCTCACCACAGAGACTTCTAGTTTTCACCAATCGATTCGGCGTTCGGCGATTTCGGCCAAAATTAGTCGGAGAACGTATATAATATTCCCAGGGAAGCTTTCAGTTAAGAAATACCATCGACTCGGGAAGTCCGCGGAAACGACGAAATGCGAGAAAATCGATTTTTTCAAAATCGTTATTTTTTGAGTCACAGCAAAATTAAAAAACGTTTCTGAAAGCATTTTTGCTGCTGATTACAGATATGCAAATTATATTTCGCTAGCTCTTTCCGTTCATTATCGCCTGTTAAAATTGGAGAAATTTTTTCTGAAAATTGAAGAAATTTCGGCGCTCGAGTAGAGATCTCGGAAAGTCGTGAATTTCCAGCGGACAATCTTAGTGTATTAATAGTAAAATGACTTTCTGGAAACGATGCCGCAATCTGTTTTTGATTATCTGCAACCGTTTCCGAGACATCAACTTATCAAATCCAGAATCGGGTAAATTTCAGTTTGAAATATCTCGACGAATTATGGAATCTTTCCGGACAATTTAGACATGAACTTGTTCGTCTTGTCGTGTAGTTTCTGTGTGCCGCAAATGGTTTCGCTGCTTTTTACAGTTCTCGAGAAAATCGAAAAAAACGAAAAAGCACATATTTTTCGAACGAAATGATGTAAACATTTTGTTGAAAAATTGTTTGGAAAATTTTTTCGTATTTTTTTTTGCTATCCCGTAAGAAATCGAAGTGCTGAAAGCGGTTTTACAGTTTAATTCTTTCTAAAGTTACAAATAAACAAGTTTTATATATTTTTTCGCTGTACGCCATCTCACATTTCCTACTGATTTGACGCTGTCATAACTTTTGAACGGCTCACCACAGATACTTCTAGTCTTCACCAATCGATTCAGCAACTAAATATTAGTGGAAAAACGCATATAATATTCTCTAGGAAGCTTTCAGTTAAAAAATAACATAGACAGGGATTAGTGCGAGAACACGGAAGAAAATGCGACAATATCGATTTTGTCAAAATCGTTATTTTTTGAGTTACAGCAAAATTTAAAAAGGATCCTGAAAGAATTTTTGCTTCTGATTACAGATATGCAAATTATATTTCGCCAGCTCCTTCCGTTCACTATCGCCTGCTAAAATTGAAGAAATCTTTAAGAAATTTCGGCGCTCGAGTAGAGTTCTCGCAAAGTAATGAATTTCCCAAGGACAATCTGAGTGTGTTAATAGGAAAATGACCTTCTGAAAACGATGCCGCAGTCCGTTTTTGATTATCTGCAACCGTTTCTGAGATATCGACTTATCAAATCGAGAATCATCAAATTTCAGTTTGAAATTTCTCAACGAATTATTGAATCTTGCCGGACAATTTACACATCGACTTGTTCATCTTGTCGAGTAGTTTCTGTGTGCCTCAAATGATTTTGCTGCTGTTTGACGTTCTCGAGAGAATTGAAATAAACCGAAAATGCACATTTTTTTCAAGTGAAATGATGAAAAATTTTTGTTGACGAAATTTTTGGAAAAAATTTGGTTGATTTTTTTTGGTTACCCGAAGGAAATTAAAGTGCTGAAAACAGTTTATTTCTCTCTAAAGTTACAAATAAACAAGTTATAGCCTATATCTTGAGTATTTTGAGCATTTTAACCAAATAAACTGGAAAATCGGGTTCAGCACTTCCGATTCCTTTTGATAGTCTGAAAAAAAAGCCCTAAAATTTTCTGAAAAAAATCGCCAAAAAAATCCATCGTTTTGATTAGGAAATAAGTTGCAATTTTTTTTTAAGCGAAATCATTTTCGGCACACTGAGACTAGACGACAAGAAGACAAAATCGATGTGTAAATTGTTTGGAAAGATTCAATTTTTTATTGCGAAATTTTGAATTCAAATTTTTTCAAATACATACATACATATACAAATACATACATACATATACATACATATACAAATAAATGCTGAATAATGACGTAACTGGTCATGAAACTTTTAAAAGTGTCACCTTTGGCGCTAGTACTGTTGCGCTCGGAGCGAATAATTGCTTTGGTTTTTCACCAATTTGTTATACTGCTGATTTTTCAGGAACAGAACTGTGACTTACGTGGTTACTTACACAAATGATAACACATGATGACTTCTGATAGATCCTCCTTACTGATTGCTCTGACGTTGAAACTCTCTGCAGCCCGAATACGATAGCATTGATTAAACAATCTATAGCCGCTCAGATTTTGAGTTCCAGCCAGAGATTTGTTCGATAGCCTTTTCGTAGATTCGAGGACCTCCCAAGTAGTTTATAATATTATTTTTTAGAAAATAATTTATCTCTCTGAATGAAACACAAATGAAAAACTTGAAACTTTTTTGAAATATCACTTTTTTATGCCATTTTATTTATTGAAGCGTTTTACATATTCCATGCAAAAACAGTACATGTGTATACACGACAAGTCTACTTAAAAAGCAATGAAAAGGGCACGAGTCCTGGACTTATGCCCCTTTCAAGTGAAACGAGACGCATCTGTCAGATATGACATAACATCACTTTATCGAGAGCTTGTCGAAAATGCTTTTAGACCTAGAAAAAGAGTCTCTGGTGGCAGGAATAGTGAAAACTAAAAACATAATAAAATAAAAAAAAGCCAAAATTTGCTGGAAAATGATGATTAACTAGCTAAATTTTTTGGAAAAATGATTGTTTTGAAATGATTGATCATTTCGAAAAAGGTATCCAAAAATTTTAATTCAAAATATCTTGATGAAAATTATTCTTTTTTAATAAATAAATATTCCAAAAAGCGTGTATCTTTTTTATTTAACAACCTCTATATTCAGTTTCTTCAGCATCAATGACTTTTTTAACAAAAAACATATTTTTGTTGATTCTGAAAAGTTTTAATTCATTGACTAATGCCCTTTTCGAAATGACAGGTTCAAATGTGTTTCAGTTATATTTACAATTTCTTCATTCTAGACAAATATACTTTATACACCTATTGAACTTGCCTACCTCACGTAGTTGTTGTATACCTACCTAAAGGCAAGTTTTATAATACAAACACTAAAGTTTCCAAAGACCACTCTTAGAAAACACCGAATTTCTTTTAGAATTCCTGCCTGGTCTTGTCTAGTCTTGTCTGGTCTTGTGAGGTCTTGTCTGTTCTTTTCGGCTCCTGTCTGCTCTTGTCTGCTTTTGTCTGCTCCTGTCTACTCTTCTCTGCTCTCTTCAGCTCTTGTCTGCTCCTGTCTGCACTTGTCTGCTCTTGTCTGTTCTTGCCTCCTATCGTCTGATTTTGGCTGCTCTTGTCTGGTTTTGTCTGGTCTTGCCTAGTCTTGCCATGTTCAAAAACTTCTAAAGATAATTTATTTATTTATTTAATTTCATGCTTTTGATCACAATAATTATATAACAAATGTCAAGATTTAGAAACTGATGTCATTAATTAACATCATTACATAACAATACACATAAATAAACTATTGTATTTATTATTAAAACAATGTTTAAAAAAAATCGTTCAAAAAGTACAAAGGTTTCTTGAGAAGCATTTGTTTGACGGTGGTTTTAAATTTATTATAATTAACGATCGCCTTAATATCACCAGGCAGTACATTATAAAGTTTTATGGCTATGACATAAGAGCTACACCCCATCTGGGGTTTACTGAAATTTGGTACATATAGCTTATCAGAATTAGGCGTTGTATAATAGTTGACACCTCCAAATCTCACAAACTCTTCCAGGTGTCGTTTAACATAACATATACATTTTACTATATACATCTTATATATAGTTAGAATTCTGTACCTAAGAAATAATGGTTTACACGTCTCCGGAAATGGTACAGTGGCTATTGTTCTAACGATTCTCTTTTGCAATGTAAATCACCTTTCTAAGTGAGACGAGTTACCCCTACAAAGGATACCGTAATTAAGTACCGAACCTACAGATGCATGGTAAAATATTAGCAATGTTTCCAAGTTGACAACATTTCTGAGCTGAAAGATGCAGTAACAACATTTACTCAACTTTGACGCGATGTAATTGATGTGATGTTCCCAGGTCAAGTATCGATCAATGACAATTCCCAAGTATTTCGTATTTAAACAGGGCTGGATAGTGCCAGATAACCCTCTTATCAGTAAACTATAATTTAGTTTATTGTGAATATTGGAAAATTGAATAAGTTCCGTTTTATCTGAGTTTAATACTAGGCCATTTTTACTACACCAGTTGGAGACTTCAGTTATTCGAAGATTTGCATACCTTTGTAACTGCGACTCATTTTTGGCTGAGACCACGCTGGAACTATCATCAGCAAATAATACCAAATCCTTTAACACTGTCACAGATGTCATTAATAAACAAAATAAATAGCAGCGGTCCCAGAGTAGAACCCTGTGGGACAGCAATATTTGACACAATTATATCTGAAAGGCAGTGTGATTTAAATTGTTTTTTATTTTTACCATTTGTTTCCTATCAGAAAGATAGGATATTAGCTAAGATAGTACACAGCCTGTAACACCGTAACTGTTTAGCTTGTTACACAAAAGATGATGATTTATAGTGTCGATGGCTCGGCTCAAATCAAACAAAATGCCTAATGCTAGACATTTCTCATTCAATTTACTACGAACTTGATTACAAAAGGAGAAGACAGCTTCTTCGGTGTTTTTCGTTTTTTGGAATCCAAACTGGGTTCTAGAAATTAAGCAGTGTATCTCAGCAAATGCTGTTAACCTTCTAAAAATAATATCTCATATACTTTAGAGAAACCAGACAAGAGTGATATAGGTCTATAGTTCTCAACTTTATTCTTTTCCAGTTTTTTTATACACTGGGACTATTACCAATAATTTCAGCTGATCAGGGAAGTAACCTTTTATGAAGGAGTCATTAACTAAATAGCTCAAAGGTGTGACTATATGTTCGGCTACTTGGAAAGGGATATTGGAAGGAATTTCGTCATAACCTGAGGACTTTTTCTTTGCAAGATGTTTCAGTATGTAATAAACTTCATCATCAGTCGTACTATGTAGAAACATAGAATTTTCATTTGACTTGGAGCTAGGTGACATAGAGATACTTGCTGGTACCCGAGTACCAACCAGTTTTACTATAGATTCATGAAAATAGCGATTGAATCTGTTATCCACTTCCTTGTCATCGTCCATACAAGCTCCAGTATCATCAACGAGTTTAGTTGGATTAGTTTGTGGAGTTTTTAGGGTAATATTGTCATTCATAATTTGCCATGCTGTTTTATTTTTGTTAGTTGCATTGGTTAATAAGTTACCCTGGTAGTTTTTTAGCAGTATTGATATTTATTCTATGCTTATTAGTTCCTTGTATTCGTTCTTAAGTTCAATATCATCAAAACTTGAATTGTATATATGAAACTCTCTTAAGTTTTTACCCTCATCTATAAGTTGTGATGTTAGTCAAGGTTTATTTTTAGGTCGAGTCTGTGTGCGATTTACAACGCTGGTTAAGGGAAAAGCACAGTTGAAATAGTAGCAGAAGGTGTTGTGAAATGCTTCAAACTTTTTAGCACAATCTTTCTCATTATACACCTCTTCCCACCTCTCATTAGATAAAATCTGTTTAAAGTTACTTACATTACATTCAGAAAATCGTCTTTTCATGAAATTTGTCGGAGGAATATAGTACCGACCCAACTTAATAGACAACGTCTGATCATAATTATCTGATAAGCCACAGTCAATAGTTTTCACGTTAATTTTTGCAACGGTATATTACAGAATATGTTATCAATTAAGGACTTGTAAAAACACACTAGTTGAATCCATAAGAATTGAAGGTCTCAACTGCGTCTTTAGCCTTTATGTCAGAATTTGTTTGAAAATCCAAATTAAAGTCACCGCAGTTGATGTGTGAACTGTTAAACGATGACATTTTTCTGAGTAGAATTTCTAGTTTACAACTAAATCTATCAAATTGAATCCTCTTTGAATGTTCAAGCCTTGAACTATATATTTATACCACATATGTTATCTAAGGCATTAACGGATGCAATGATAAAAATTACGCCTCCACAGGGATAATAAATAGCGAATATTATTAATGATAAGTGACTGATTAGTGCAATTCAATGTCTTCTATCTCTAAGATCTTATTCATCAATAACCGATGGTATTGTGTAGTAAAATTTCACAGGAGTCTATCGTGTGTTCAATGATCGTGTTGTAAAGAGACTTATCAAGGTATTCTAATTAAGATGAGAAGAAGATAACATGATCGCTATATTTGTCTTCAGGGTTTGTATGCCGACATTCAGTTTATTTGTTGAAATGAATTATTTTTATTTCATTCTATTCATAAGTGTAGAATATATTAATTAATATTTAAGAATAAATAAAGAATAAAACTTGAAAATGACTGTCAAACGTCGAAACTCGGGTCGTGATATGTGTAGAAATTTATATAACTGAATAATAAGTTATATAACATTTTTACATAATATAAGTGTGGTAAAAAACAAAGTGAATTTTTCAATTCAATGTGAATAAATAAAGAATTATTAAGAATAAATAAAGAACTATTAAGAACAATTAAAGAACTATTACTAAAATAAATTAGAAATAGGACAGAAGGAACTGTTCGGAAGCCCCTTGTTAATGATTTCCCCATTGTCAATGATATGTTACCAAAACACTGAAATGTTGTGATAACTTTTGAACCGCTTATCACAGAGACTTCTAGTCTTCACCAATCCATTCAGCGTCCCAAAATTAGTCGGAGAACGTATATTATATTCCCTGGGAGGATTTCAGTTAAGAAATACCATCGACTCGGGAAGTCTAGACCGCGGAAACGACGAAATGCCAGAAAATCGATGTTATCAAAATCGTTATTTTTTGAGTCAATGCAAAATTAAAAAACGTTTCTGAAAGCATTTTTGCTGCTGATTACAGATATGCAAATTATATTTCGCTAGCACTTTCGGTTCACCTTCGCCTGCAAAAATTGAAGAAATTTTTATGAAATTTCGGCGCTCTAGTGGAGATCTCAGAAAGTCGTGAATTTCCCGCGGACAATCTTAGTGTATCTATAGGAAAATAACATTCTGAACACGATGCCGCAATCCGTTTATAATTATCTGCAACCGTTTTCGAAATAGCTACTTAGCAAATCGAGAATTGGGTAAATTTCAGTTTGAAATTTATCGACGAATTATTCAATATTTCCGGACAATTTACACATCGACTTGTTCGTTTTGTCGTGTAGTTTCTGTGTGCCCAAAATGATATTGCTGCTCTTTACCGTTTTCGAAAAAATCTAAAAAAACCCAAAATGCAAGTATTTTTCGAATGAAATGATGGAAAATTTTTGTCGAAATTTTTTGTTGCAAATTTTTTTCGTTATTTGTTTTTTGCCTACACGAAAGAAATCGAAGTGCTGAACACGGTTTTCCAGTTTCTTTCGCCCTAAAGTTACAAATAAACAAATTTTATATTTTTTTAGCTGTACACAATCACACATTTCCTACTGACTTGACGCTGTCATAACTTTTGGGCCGCTCACCACAGAGACTTCTAGTCTTCACCAATCGATTCAGCGTCCCAAAATTAGTAGGAGAACGTATATAATATTCCCTGGGAAGCTTTCAGTTAAGAAATACCATCGACTCGGGAAGTCTAAACCGCGGAAACGACGAAATGCGAGAAAATCGATTTTTTAAAAATCGTTATATTTTGAGTCACAGCAAAATTTAGAAACGTTTCTGAAAGCATTTTTGCTGCTGATTATAGATATGCAAATTATATTTCTCTAGCTCTTTCGGTTCACTTTCGCCTGCAAAAATTGAAGAAATTTGTATGTAATTTCGGCGCTCTAGTGGAGATCTCGGAAAGTCGTGAATTTCCCGCGAACAGTCTTAGTGTATCTATAGGAAAATGACCTTATGAAAACTACGCCGCAATCCGTTTTTAATTATCTGCAACCGTTTCCGAAATAGCTACTTAGCAAATCGAGAAATGGGTAAATTTCAGTTTGAAATTTATCGACGAATTATTGAATATTTCCGTACAATTTACACATCGACTTGTTCGTCTTCGCGTGTAGTTTCTGTGCGCCCAAAATGATTTCGCTGCTCTTTACCGTTTTCGAAAAAATCTAAAAAAACCCAAAATGCAAGTATTTTTCGAATGAAATGATGGAAAATTTTTGTCGAAATTATTTTTGAAAATTTTTTTCGTGATTTGTTTTTTGCCTACACGAAAGAAATCGAAGTGCTGAACACGGTTTTCCAGTTTATTTCGCCCTAAAGTTACAAATAGACAAATTTTATATTTTTTTTCGCTGTACACAATCACACATTTCCTACTGACTTGACGCTGTCATAACTTTTGGGCCGCTCACCACAGAGACTTCTAGTCTTCACCAATCGATTCAGCGTCCCAAAATTAGTCGGAGGACGTATATAATATTACCTGGGAAGCTTTCAGTTAAGAAATACCATCGACTCGGGAAGTCTAGACCACGGAAACGACGAAATGCGAGAAAATCGATTTTTTCAAAATCGTTATATTTTGAGTCACAGCAAAATTTAGAAACGTTTCTGAAAGAATTTTTGCTGCTGATTATAGATATGCAAATTATATTTCTCTAGCTCTTTCGGTTCACTTTCGCCTGCAAAAATTAAAGAAATTTGTATGTAATTTCGGCGCTCTAGTGGAGATCTCGGAAAGTCGTGAATTTCCCGCGAACAGTCTTAGTGTATCCATAGGAAAATGACCTTATGAAAACTACGCCGCAATCCGTTTTTAATTATCTGCAACCGTTTCCGAAATAGCTACTTAGCAAATCGAGAAATGGGTAAATTTCAGTTTGAAATTTATCGACGAATTATTGAATATTTCCGTACAATTTACACATCGACTTGTTCGTCTTCGCGTGTAGTTTCTGTGCGCCCAAAATGTTTTCGCTGCTCTTTACCGTTTTCGAAAAAATCTAAAAAAACCGAAAATGCAAGTATTTTTCGAACGAAATGATGGAAAATTTTTGTCGAAATTTTTTTTGAAATTTTTTTTCGTGATTTGTTTTTTGCCTACACGAAAGAAATCGAAGTGCTGAACACGGTTTTCCAGTTTATTTCGCTCTAAAGTTACAAATAAACAAATTTTATATTTTTTTTCGCTGTACACAATCACACATTTCCTACTGACTTGACGATGTCGTAACTTTTGAACCGCTCACCACAGAGACTTTTAGTCTTCACCAATCGATTCAGCGTCCCAAAATTAGTAGGAGAACGTATATAATATTCCCTGGGAAGCTTTCAGTTAAGAAATACCATCGACTCGGGAAGTCTAGACCACGGAAACGACGAAATGCGAGAAAATCGATTTTTTAAAAATCGTTATATTTTGAGTCACAGCAAAATTTAGAAACGTTTCTGAAAGCATTTTTGCTGCTGATTACAGATATGCAAATTATATTTCGCTACCTCCTTCCGTTCACTATCGACCTCTCTGGGGGTCGCGACCCACTAATATTAGAAATAATTGAACGTTGATAAACAATGGTAGACACACCCAGTCAAGCCAACCAAAACTAGATAAAATTGATGAGAATATACAAATTTATATAAAATTAAATTGTTGGACAAAAAATGACAAAACTCTGGAATCAAAAGGCTATATAAGACCAGTGCGACTAGACAAAGCTAAGCAACACTAGTTAAAGGTAGACAAGCCTGGATTGGACTAGACAAGACTAGATAAGACTAGACAAACAATACACTGATAAACAAGATATGACTAAGTGAAATTCGCCAAATGTAGTAGTGTAGATATTGGTTGTGATTCAAAAGATTGTGTTTGAATACAAGGACTAATTGAATGAAAATAGAAATAATTGATTGACCCGAGGGGCATAAATACAACATTAATAAATAATAATTAAGGTAATTGGTCTCCATTTGAAAATGATTTATCGTGGAGTTGTTGTGAGAGTTGGAAGGGCAAAAAAGAATGGAGAGAAAAAAAAATGGACGTGTAAAAGTGTATATGTCAGAAAGAGAGAGCGGAAACAATAATCCGAAGTGTTAAGTCGAAAATAATAGGATATTGAGTGGCGTGCGGGATTTGTGGACATCTGCGCGCGGCGCTCCCGGAGTTAAGAATGGGTCCTTAATTGGACCCCTGCGGCTCACCCCGGACCCCCCAAAGTAAATATGTGAGCATGTGGAAACGCTCGTGAAAATATTTTATTATAGTTTTGTGTAAAAGATTTTTTTTTTATTGTCGGACATAAATTATCGTACGCCCTCCGTTAATTATCTTTACGTAATTTCTTAATTTATTGTCATTCTGTGCCGAAATGTTTATTAATATTTGCTTTAATAGCGCGCGGGAGATTTTATTGCCCACGTTTATTTACATATTTATTAAATTGTCCCGTAACAACAACAACCATTTTACAAGTGAATGTTTCGAAATATTTTGCTTCTCATATCTTCTGAAGTTAACTCTAAGAATTCGACTTCTCAGATGTTACGTCTTCTCCACCTTGCTTTACGAGATGGAAACCTGCACAATTAACAAGTACGAAGAAAGACGACTTGAAGCCTTGGAGATGTGGGTATACAGAAAAATATTAAAAGTTTCATGGAAGGAAAAAGTATCCATTTTGGTAAAGACTGAGTAAATCCACCGAAATTCTTACCACAACCAAAAGGAGAAAACTAGAATATTTCGGGCATATTATGAGAGGCAAAAAATATTGATTACTGCAGGGGAAAAAATCTGGTAAACGAAAGCCGAAACATCATGGCTCAAGAATCTACGTGATTGGTACAAAATCAACTCAAGCTCTCTGTTCAGACTTGCCGCCGAATAAGGATAGATTTGTAGGTAACCCACGTTCTGGAAGGACATGGTAATTAACAATGACTTTCGATTAATATTGAAAAATAATTTAGTAATTGATTTGTGGTATTGTTTAACCTAAATTTTCTGTCTAAAGAACTTTGAGTTTCTTTAAAACACGGGAGGCGTACAGTATCTTATACTGGCGTATAGGCGTACAGTTGTCTAATCTTATTATTCCATCTATTTTTAACGATTCTCTACTTAATTTAATGCTTTGCAGTAACAAATTTAATAGAAACATTCCGTGCAATAGTAGTAAATCATGTTGAAATTAGATGGTAATGATATCGTTTTAATGAGTCTACATAGTCGTTTGCAGTAATAAGATTTAATTAATTTTGTATGTAAATGGCAGTGTGCAGAAATAATGCTGCGAATGCGACAGCGTATTAATTTCATTCCAATTTGTCGGCTCGTTCATAATTGTAAACATTAGTGTTTACATAGACGATCTGTTCACTTGGATATTCAAAGAGAGATTAGAAAATCATTATTCTGTTGGATATTTGTCGGAATTTCGCGCTATTTAGATTATGTTTAGCGCGTTCATTCCAACATTTACTGTTATTTATTTCAACTTTGCTTTTTACGCTTGTTATAAGTAATTTATGACAAAAATTTAAATATAATATACTAAATATACAAACCTTTTGTTTCGCATTTCTCATAAATATTTCTTTGCAAATAATTTTAATTTAAATGAATTAAGTATAACGTCATTATTAAATATTTTCTAATTTTGCAGAAAATTCTTAAGAGATTTGTTTTGTTTAAAATCTCTTACACCTTGTCACTGAATATTTTTAAAATAAGAACGTTAACCAAAGTACATTATATTTGTCTTATTCAGTCATAATAGACTTTTGACGCCACTGTGGCGTGTTTGGTCTGTAAGAGATTTTCAGCAAATTTAAAAAAAAATTCAGAAAATTCTCTACAAAATTAGAAAATATTTTAGAAATAATACAAGAATGACCAAACTTCATTCTTGTATTATTTCTAAAATATTTTCTAATTTTATAGAAAATTTTCCGAAAGATTTTTTAAAGTTTTCTTAAAATCTCTTACAGACCAAACACTCCACAGTGGCGTCAAAAATCTATTATGACTGAATAAAACAGGTTGCCGGAATAAGACTGGTAAATATAATGTACTTTGTTGACGTTATTATTTTAAAAATATTACCTAATTTTGTAGCGGAGTTTTAAGAGTTTTGTTTTGCTTAAAATCTCTTACATCTCGCCACTGTGGCGTGTAATTTTTATTTTCTTATTCTCATTTCAAAAATATTTTCTAGTTTCGTAGAAGATTTTTGAAAGATTTGTTTGTAAAGCTCTTACAAACCATACACGCCACAGTGGCGTCAAAAGTTCATTGTAACTGAATACGCCAGATTGTCTAGACTAGTTTTACTTCAAGAAAGCTCAATGTGAATTTAACTCAATCAAGAGTTTAAAAACTCTTACAAACCAAATACGCCACAGTGGCGTCAAAAGTCCATTATAACTGAATGCGCCAGATTATCTAGACTAGTTTTACTTCGGCAAAACTCAATGTTAACCCTTTCACTGCCATGTCAATTATAAGGAATAACACACAGCGCCAATAATTATAAAAATGCCGGTAATTATGCAACCCCTTTCACATAGATAAGTCCTAAAAAACCTATTGATCAAAAGTCACTGAACAAATAAGTTTGCAAAAAACATGATTTTTTGGAAAAAAAAATTAAAATATTTATAAACTGTTCAACGACTCTAAATCTAACACAAATGATTAGGAAAAGATTCAAGTATTTTCTAAAAATAATTTCACCCATCCACCGTCTTCGGGGGCGGCTGGGCGAATTTTTCAAACTTTTCCACCCATAACTAGGACAGTTTTCGTCGCACGGACGTCGTTCCGGTGTCGGTGTGTCCGGAACGTTGCCACACGCCCGACTGTCACCTCACTTTTCGATATTTATGGGAAGTGCGCAAAACTCACTTTTTGTTGCAAAAAATTCGTCATTTTTGGTCGCCCAAACTACGCGATCCGGAATTCTTATCGAAAATCGCCGTACTTGGGATCGTTCGTCTATTCTTTGGCTACAAAAATCTGATGCACCGACTTTTTCACACCACGGGGCCCGTCGGTGGCGGCGTTTTAGTCGGAGGAACCGGATTCGCAGAAAACTGTGCCGACAACGACGCCGACAAAAGTCGCGCAACGACGAGTGTGGTGTCGAAGGACGCGTCTCGAAATTTTCTACCGGAGTCCTAGCGTGAATTTCTTTTTTCCTGGCCATCTTCGCCGTGACCTCCGTAAAAGTGGTAATTTTTGTAAAGCAAACTTTTGGGGTCCGTACGGGGAAGCGTTCGGCCTGAATCGCCAGGTCACGACGGAATCGCCAATTTCGATCAATTCTGAGACGAATGACGGGTTATGTTTCCCGAATTTCGCCTGGGGGACAGCACCACGTGGGTTTTGAAAATGTCAAATCCGGCTTTTTTATGCCGCCGGAGGCGGCAGATCTTCGGTATTTTAACCACGGATCTTCGATGCTTTAAAAGCGAATGTCCGTCCGCATGTTGTGCATTTCCAGCTTTCGTCCTCCCCGAAAATCGAGGTTTTTGCGGAAACGGCGCGACAGATGTGGCGGCAGCGGTGCAAATGGGATTGTACATTTTTCTGGTGTACAACCGAGAGCCCCGTTGAGCGGTGCCATTTTCGCGACACTAGGGTTCGTTTAACTCCCCCAGGTTCGGTTCAAAAACCTCAAAAATTCTTCCCCGACGCTTTAGCTGCCGGCGCGCCGCGTTTTTAGATCCCTTGCTAGCCGTCCTGCGACGTTCCGTTCACCTGGTGCAAGAGAAAATGCAACTTTTTTTTTGCCGATTTTGCAATCACTTCCACGGACGCCCTACACTTATTAAAAGGGCTCCAGCTAGGGTTTCTGAATATCCGCACTTTTCCAAAACGCGGTTTCCGGTCTTTGAAAATTAAAAACCGCGGTTTCGGTTTCGGGTTTGGTTTTTAAGAACTTTTTATAGTAGTGTCTGATATTTAAACGAGATGTTAGTTTTGTACAAAAGTTGCAGCTTAAGCCCCCCATACACGTGCTAACAATTTGTGCAAATTCGGTATTTGTGCAAACAGTTTGACCGTCTATGGGGCTATTTGAATGGTTGCGCAAACTGTTTGAGTAAATTCGGTCAGGATCGAAATAATTTGTACAAATACTCCTTGTTTGAGTACTTGTTTGACGTGTATGGTACGGTTTGTGCAAACTTTGGGTCAGTCAACTCCTGCTCCTAGACACTGTCAGGAGTTTCCTTTCTATTCCGTGGTTGAAAACGTAGTTTCGGTAATTTTTTTTTTAGTTTGTTGGTATTTACCTCTCCAATATGGCGAATAAGACAACAGATGATGAACAGCGGGAACTTTGGAGAGAGTTTATTGCAGTGTATCGTGATTTCCCTCAGTGACCAGGTGGTCATGACTGAATTCGTTCCTCTTGGCTCTGGAGCCAACTCTTGACCCACACTCTTCGCTTTATTTTTCTTTTAACTATTCGTTTCTCAGCCACTAGGGCCAGAATAATGGCGGCACAGCAATCGTCCGTATCTGACATGTTCAATGAACAACACCACAAATCGAAACGATGTTTGCGCAATAGGTTGCTACGTGTATGTGCTAGCGTATGTACTAACAGGCGTTTATACAAACACCAAATTTGCGCAAATTGTTCGCACGTGTATGGGGGGCTTTAGAGTAAATGAACTTTTGGAGTAGGTGGATGTAGCTTTAATTGTAGGGAGTGCTTGAAACAAAATATATAATGTTTTTGTTCTCTCAGAAGTTCTTTTATATTTAGCAAACTCCTGTTTCATAGAATTATCTTTTTGAACTGGATTGGTTACTTCTTCTAATTCTTCTGAAATTGCCGAACATTCACCTTCGACTTCAACCTTATTGCTGTCTAGATAAAGTCGTTCAAAAAGATTTTCGGCCAATAATGGAATTTTCGAAGGATCTAATGAGCATCTAGCAAATTGTTTATTCCAGATTTTCACGGGTCTTCAAACGTTCCATGATATTTTTCATTGAAGCTTTGCTTATATCAGAACCAATTAATTTCTTTTCCAAGAATCCTATTACATATAGTGTCTTGTCCTTTTAAAAAGAGCTTTTACGTTTCCTTGTAGGAAACTGATTTTATCGGAGATAAACGAAAAAGATTTGCAACTTTTCTTACCATTTGTCAATTACTTTTAATTTCAGCATCTTCTTCGATGTAATGATCAATCAAACTGCTGCAGCTGTTTTCTTGTATCGCAAACAGCAAGATGAATTGTATGGTTAATGCAAATTGGTGGTTCAGCAGGACAATCTGTACCATTTTTGTAATTACCCGGACACCGTCATGTGTAGTTCCCACAATATCATTTCTGAAACTGTTACTAAATGAATCTAAATGTTTTTCAACACTTATTGCGATATTATTTGCAGTTCCAGTTGTTAAGTTCCTTCAATTCGCAGAAAGCCTAAATTGCAATAAAAAAATTTCTCCGTGAATATTAATGTTTAAGTATCTTCAGCGTCTCAAACTGGTGCACACGTCCAGCATAATACTATTTTTTTGTCCATTTGCTTTTAATTCTTCAAACTTTAAAATCATTTCTTTCTTTCTTTCTTCGTATTCATTTTGAATTAAGTTCATAACACCTGAAGGACATTTTGGCAAGATTTGGTTGATAAACCGGCCATCTATTGCTTTCCGAATAAATGCAGATTTTAAATTTGCTCGAACAGATATACCGTCGATAGTTGCAATTTTTGCAACAACAGTTTGCAATGTTTGAAAGAGCGCTAATTCAATGTATTTTGGTTTTTATTTATTTTTAGATAAAACCGAAAACCGCGGTTTTCTATGACGGTTTTGCGGTTTCGGTTTTTGCACAGAAAACCGCGGTTTGGATATATCCGAACCAGAAACCCTAGCTCCAGCTCACCGATTGGGTTCGTTCTCTTCAGAACACTTGCCCGCAACTATTCCGGCAAGAATTTTTAAACTGCAACGACTTTTTGTGAATCTGCGGCAGTTTAAATAGAAAAATGCGCAAAAAGGAGAAAAAAAAACAGACGCGTTTTGCGTTGGTACCTAGAACGTCCGAACCAATTGACGGATCGGAACGGGACCGGCACCCTTCGATCGGGCATAGAACTTATTAGTTTGTTTGGGAGTTTAATCCCGATCCCGTTGAGGATGGCGTCGCGACGCCATAAAACGATGTTTTTCGACGTCCAGGAAAACTCGCACAGAATCACCAACTTAGCTCTGCGCTAACGGTTTTGCGCGATGCCCGCAGAGAATTTTATCTTTTAGTTTAAGCGCGGCGCCCAAACTCGCCCTATTGCAAGAAACTAATGACGAAAGCAAAACGTCCATATTTTTGAATGTTCACCGAATGGTCTTTTAGCTTTTCGCACCCATAATTGGACGTCGCGGAATCGCGACACGACGCCCACTTATAACTGTTAATCTGCGCAGAGAAAAACTTGAATGTTGATTTGGGGCACCAGGATGTCGCGTTTTTGACATTCCAAGTTGAGCGGCACTTGGGCCCCGCCGAGACGCCCATTTTGGTACCGGCGCCGCTTCGCTGAGACCACGGAGTCGCCCGCCATAGTTCGAACGTTTCGGCTCCTGTTCACCGGAAGGTGCGGTCAGTCTAACCTCAGTTTCGCAGTTTCTGGGCGCAGCGACTCGAAATTGCCGACGTTCGAATCGGAACTGACTCTTGTATTTAAGGGTTCGCGATCCGAGCCGTCGGGGTCGAGCTGCCGACGTTGTAAAACATCACCCTTTTTTGCACGGTTTTTTACATTTGCTTCCCGCCGTCCCGGGCTACATCGCCCGGCACGGCGCTGCATAAATTTAGGGTCCCGGGTCATATCTCCCGGAATGGCGGCGAAAGGGTTACTGAGCATCATTTTCTGATATTTAAAAAA
The DNA here is from genome assembly GCA_944588485.1 of Phosphuga atrata. Lineage (NCBI taxonomy): Eukaryota > Metazoa > Arthropoda > Insecta > Coleoptera > Silphidae > Phosphuga > Phosphuga atrata. Next base: position 64,110,565 of record OX155899.1, read on the forward strand.
ATTAAAATAAAATTTCTAGAAAAAAAGTTGAATGAAATAATTTCCACTTAACTAAAAAACAACGAAACCATCAATTAAAACCCTAGACTTATATTAAGCCCCTTCAGTTCTTGATTCAGCTTCTGCAACAAACCAAAACATTTTGAGAACCACCGGGCTGCACTACATTCGATAACAGATATGTTAGCTTAACTTTCTATACAAAGCTATTTCTGAATAAATATCAAGCAGCAATTAATTATTTTTCCAAAACTAAATATCAGCCAATAATTAGAGTTGCTGATTTCACAAAGTAGATTTTCTACATGAGCTATAAATACCGATTATTCATCGCGAACTTTTCTAATTGCCTGCAATTATAAGCGGACAAATATGGTCTTCATCGTTATCTGTTTATTAAACTAAATAGAGAAGACAAGAAACTAATGACGAAAGCAAAACGTCCATATTTTTGTAGCCTCCCGGTGAATGTTCACCGAATGGTCTTTTACCTTTTCGCACCCATAATTGGACGTCGCGGAATCGCGACACGACGCCCACTTATAACTGTTAATTTGCACTGAGAAAAACTTGAATGTTGATTTGGGGCACCAGGATGTCGCGTTTTTGACATTCCAAGTTGAGCGGCACTTGGGCCCCGCCGAGACGCCCATTTTGGTACCGGCGCCGCTTCGCTGAGACCACGGAGTCGCCCGCCATAGTTCGAACGTTTCGGCTCCTGTTCACCGGAAGGTGCGGTCAGTCTAACCGCAGTTTCGCAGTTTCTGGGCGCAGCGACTCGAAATTGCCGACGTTCGAATCGGAACTGACTCTTGAATTTAAGGGTTCGCGATCCGAGCCGTCGGGGTCGAGCTGCCGACGTTGTAAAACATCACCCTTTTTTGCACGGTTTTTTACATTTGCTTCCCGCCGTCCCGGGCTACATCGCCCGGCACGGCGCTGCATAAATTCAGGGTCCCGGGTCACATCTCCCGGAATGGCGGCGAAAGGGTTAATGAGCATCATTATCTGATATTTAAAAAAATTAAAATAAAATTTCTAGAAAAAAAGTTGAATAAAATAATTTCTACAAACTAAAAAACAACGAAACCATCGATTAAAACCCTAGAATTATATTAAGCCCCTTCAGTTCTTGATTCAGCTTCTGCAACAAACCAAAACATTTTGAGAACCACCGGTCTCTACTACATTCTATAACAGATACGTTAGTGTAACTTTCTATACAAAGCTATTGCTGAATAAATATCAAGCAGCAATTAATTATTTTTCCAAAACTAAATATCAGCCGATAATTAGAGTTGCTGATTTCACAAAGTAGATTTACTACATGAGCTATAAATACCGATTATTCATCGCGAACTTTTCTAATTGCCTGCAATTATAAGCGGACAAATATGGTCTTCATCGTTATCTGTTTATTAAACTAAATAGAATGTAATCCTCTTATAAATATGTTAATTAACTAGTTAGTTAGATATTAAAATAACAAGCTTATATTCATGTGACTGTCTAGTCTTGTTTGTGTAGTCCTGTTTGTGTAGTCTTGTCTGTCCAGTCTTGTCTGTCCAGTCTTGTCTGTCCAGTCTTGTCTATCCAGTCTTGTATGTCCAGTCTTGTCTGTCCAGTCTTGTTTGTACAGTCTTGTCTGTCCAGTCTTGTCTGTCCAGTCTTGTCTGTCCACTTTTGTCTGTCCAGTCTTGTCCGTCCAGTCTTGTCTGTCCAGTCTTGTCTGTCCAGTCTTGTCTGTCCAGTCTTGTCTGTCCAGTCTTGCCTGTCCAGTCTTGTATGTCCAGTCTTGTCTGTCCAGTCTTGTCTGTCCAGTCTTGGCTGTCCAGTTTTGTCTATCCTGTCTTGTCTGTCCAGTCTTGTCTGTCCAGTTTTGTCTATCCTGTCTTGTCTGTCCAGTCTTGTATATCCAGTCTTGTCTGTCCAGTCTTGTTTGTACAGTCTTGTCTGTCCAGTCTTGTCTGTCCAGTCTTGTCTGTCCAGTCTTGTCTGTCCAGTCTTGTCTGTCCAGTCTTTTATGTCCAGTCTTGTCAGTCCAGTCTTGTCTGTCCAGTCTTGTCTGTCCAGTTTTGTCTATCCTGTCTTGTCTGTCCAGTCTTGTCTTTTTTTTTAACGTGCTGGGAGGTGAAAATCTACAAACAGACACCACTCGGCCCGTGCCGAGTAGTAGTGTGGGGCTGCCCAGTAAAGGGCGACCCACTAAAAAAACCCCAGCCAAAAACCAGAGGAAACGTGATGGAATCCAAAGTGGGCACTACTTCTTCACTCTGGACTTATCTGACTCTGGAGGGTACCTCCCCCTTTCATTTCTAAAAAGCATTTAGGTTTTTTTACGTAAAAAGTATTACGTAACGTTCAAATAACGTTCAAGTATTACGTAACGCTTTTTAGGGTTCCGTACCGAAAACGGAACCCTTATACTATCACTTTGTTGTCCGTCCGTCTGTCTGTCTGTCTGTCTGTCCGTCTGTCTGTCTGTCTGTCCGTCCGTTCGTCTTTCTGTCTGTCAAGACCATTTTTCTCAGGAACGCGTAGAGGTAACAAGTTGAAATTTGTATCAAATACTCGGGTCTGCGGTCTCTTTCAGCTGTGAAAAAATCAAACTTGTAAGTCAACGCGATCAAAAGATATGACCGTTTATGTCGCATATTTTGCGATTTCACAAGGGAATCAAAACCTACAGGGTACTTCCCGTTGACCTAGAATCATGAAATTTGGCAAGAAGCGGTGTCTTACAGCACATGTAAAGGGAAAAATCTGAAAACCGTAAATATGTAGTTTAATTACAAGAAAAATGCGGATTTACTATTAGAAACTTATGAAAATACACTAATGTGTTGCGTGGTATTGTCAGGCACCAGAAGCATATGGGTTGCATACAGTTAGGTCCTCCTAAAGATACCTTACTTACAAGTTTGTACGGAACCCTCGGTGCGCCAGTTACAACTCGCACTTGACCGGTTTAACCATTCAAGTACATCTCCAATTATTTCTATTCCTTGGGCAGATTCAGTTTCCATTTCTTGAGGTACGTTTACCTTGTCGACGTCATTAATTGGTATGATTCCATTGTATATCGTCGAATTCGGTTTTTGAATCAATTACACATTACATTTCATCTTCTCGCTGAGCAGCAATCCTTTTTGGTTTTATTTTATTCGTACGACGTTTACGACCATGAATCTTATGATGTGTCGCAAGGGAAGATTTAGTAGCAAAATATATACCACATTGATCGCAAATTCGTTCTTTAATATAATCTCTAAATACGCTCGGACAATACAAATCATAAGGTATTTCCTTATAATCATGTTTTGGAGTTATTTTAACCGCAAGTCGAACAAGTAATGGAGCAAATTTTAATGATTCTTTATTTATTTATTTATTTTATTCTATCTGATAAAGAGCCGCTGGGCAGGTGGAAGAAATTGCTCTTTCAATAAAAAGCCAATATTACTTCTAGCTTTTCTACAACATTCTTCATTATTGCACTTGCAAATTTGTAGGAAATATTGAGATTCTCTAATGTGCGTGGTATACCAGTGTGGATCGACCTTTTCGGGAAATGGTATTTCCTTTATTATGTTTGTATTTAGAAAAAACAGGATAACCATCAATAACCACTTCCGACCATATTTGGGCAAGCAATAATAGTCTTTCCGTTATTATCTAAATGATTTCCAAAATGATCATGTTCCAAAATCAGACCCGATAATTGTTTACTGAGAGGTGCCATCCTTCTTTCCACTCTATTATATCCACTTCTCCCTGGTGCATTTGTAACGAGAAATAGAGCATCCAAGTTATAATTCTTAAAATGTTGTATGGCAAAACTAATAGTCTTCTGATAGCGGGGATTTTCGTCTAGTCCTCCATCGACGCTAAAAATTAAAACTGGCTTTATCTGATTATATCTGGAGTTTTTAAAAAGTCTAGTAGAGAAAAAAAAGAAAAAAAGTCTAGAGAGAGAAAGTAGAGATTTCCAAATCAATTAGAGCTTCAAAGTCTTCACTATGTGTTGCTGCTGTACTTGATGAATGCTTGCCACTTCTAACAGCAATATAAGTTGGTCCAGAGTATCCTACAGCTTCTGTACGACCTAATCCTTATATTAAATATAAAAAATTGATTAGCAAAAAGAAGTTTTCATATTTTTATTATTGTTGATTAAAATAATTACCTTGAGGTTCAATTTTTATCCCTGCATATACAGAAGGAGTTAATTTATGACGTGAAGCAATGATCGGATAATGTAACTCGATATTCAATATGCATAAGTAAAGGAGTTTGTTTGTTGGCTGCTGGAAGACCTAATGGGACTTTATTTTTATCATCTTGGGATATCCACCCTGCTTGTCCAGGACCCAAAAGAGAAGCTATTTCTTCCAAGCTTCTTATTGTTGATGTAGTAAACTGTCCATCGGGATTGTTTTTTATGTGAATCTGCTCGTGCTCTACTTAATTTTACAGGAACAGTATTAAAATGTCTTTTACCTTCAATAGTTGTACTGTTCCTTGATAGCAATCTTAAATAAGTTGCACTTCGACTGAGTGTGAAACCGAGCTCGAGCAATCGATCATGAAGTTCATTCAATGTACGAACACAGTGAACTTCTTCAGTCCGTCGTTTTAGATCAGCACCTCCTGAGAACATCGCAATATCAAAAATAGTCTTATATAGTTCTGGTTGATTTTCTTCCAATTTCGGTCTACCAGGTGTTTTCTGTAATTTTAAGATTTCATCGACCCCCGGAATTTCTGTGGCTTTTTTTTAATTTTAATTTTTGTGATGGTCTAAACTTTTTTGTTGATTAGCATTTATTTTCTTTTTTTTTCAAAGTTTTCGTTCTCTTGCTATTTCCTCGCAAATTATTAATTTACCTTTGAACACCAACTTCGGCTAATCCAGCATCTCTTTTTAATTCTTTGAATGAAGTTCGCTATTTAAAATCGCTATTTTTACTTTTGATGATACTTGAGATGGGGTAGCATATGTTTTCGGCTGAACTGTTGTTACACTGAAGTTTGTATTGTTGTTTAAATCATTATTCTCAGATGTAGTAGTAGAATCAGCTATAATTGCTATTGTCGAAGTTTCCATTGATGTGTTGCTAATAGTTGCTTCTAATGATGAATTGGGATTTGTCGATAGTACAAGAGCATTATTTGAGGAAGACTCATGAGTAGTTGGGTCAATTTTTACAGACTCAGTACAATTATGAACAACAGGTTTCTGAATAAAAAGAAAAAAACTTAACGAGATAATTTTTCTACTAGGAGTACCATTTTTCTTTTTTAATAAAAATATTTTTCTGTTAAGGTTTTTTATCAAATTTTTACATCAAAAATACAATTTCTAAATAACTAAACAAAAATTGTAACCTATCAAAATATAAGAAAATAGTACTTACGGTTTGAAAAAACGTAAAATATTTCTAGTTTTCCTTTTTGCAGCGTCTTTAAGATATTTTCTTATGCGATTTTCAATAAAAATTTCAAATTCAGGCTTTTTGTTGTGCGCCATTCTTCATAACCTATCGTTGAGCTTCCATAGGTTTCATGAGAGAAAATCATTTTCGAAAGAGCCATATAATCTTGAATATAGATCATTTCGCTTCGACATCGCATAAATTGATGAGATTGGCAAATGACAAAATTATTTTTTTTATAAAATGATAAATATAGTTAATAATAACAGTGTGAAAATATAAGGTTATGTCTTTGACTCCTTATGACAGTGCCGGTAAAAACATGAAAGATAAAAACTCTGCTTCTTGAACCAATCATCTTTTTTCGTTTTATAGTAGACGATTCAGTGTAAAAACGCTTGAATCGGGCTACATGTTGGCAGCGCTTGTCAGACGATGGCGTTGGTATTGCGTTTTAATAATAAAAGCGCGAAAATTTAAGTTTGAAATGTCATATAATTCATAAATACTCTACTTATTAAATTAACATAGTGTTACGAAACAATGTATTTATACCCCCATCACAAACATAACACATAGTAACATAGTAAACCCAGACCCCCCCCCCCCCCCCCCCCTTTCAAAATGATGTTACGCATTACTTGAACGTTCCCTTATCCCCATTCACTCGTTGTGCCGGGCGCGCCGTTATTCGCCGTGCCCCTCCTCACATCAAGGATTACAATAAATTTGTGCGCCCCCCTTCGCACTAAGGGGGGTCCGGCGTTGGTACGCACGGCGCGTAGCAACCCTTCGAGCCGCCTCACGCTCATCCCTTTCATACTTCTCCTTTCTCCTCATTATAAGTTCTATCATCCCAGTCAGCACGCCCCATTCATACTCACTACGGAGCATAATCCTCACCTTGCTTACATCCTCTCCCATCTTGCATTCTGCCTCGCTCCTCATTCGCACCCATCTCACACACTCAAAGATTGTATGCTCCACCGTGTCCTCATTTTCACCGCAGTAACTATAGTGCACCACCAGGTCCTCCGCCAACCATTCTTCCATTCTCCCTCTTTCATCTTCTCTGGGGGATCCCCAGCAAGCAGACTTGGCATTAAAATCCCCCCTGGCTATGGGCCTCTATGGGCCAGGTTTTCATACTGGTCCTCAGCTCATCCATAAAAGCTACAAGCTGCTCCAGCGTAATGTTGGGCGAGATGTAGCACCCATACAGGACCCAGTTCTCCCATTCATTTCATATAAACTTCATTGTAGTTGCAGTCCTATTTTAGTCTGTCTGCAGTATAATCATTTTCTGATAGACTTCCCTTTCATACTTTGCACACATTTTCGGTACACGGGGCAGTCCATAGTGCCCACTCACTTCACACACGTAGCACATGGCCTCCTTCACCTTGCACTCTTGTGCTTTGTGCTCACATTCCTCGCACCACAGACACACCCTTTTTCTCTCCTTTTCCTTGCACGCTGTTGTCAAGATCCCGAAGCCAAGGCACCGGTAGCACTTGGGTGACTTGTTGTTCTCACTCACCCCACACATAATCATCCTACCTTAATTCTCCCTTTCTCCAGCACGGTCCGCGCCGAGTTTGTGCATCGAGAGCAAAATGTTATCAAGTGGTATACAGATGGTTCGAAGACAAAGGAAGGTGCTGGTGCAGGAGTGTTTGGACCTCGTACCAAATGCTTCGAATCCAAGGGAACATTGCCAAGTATCTTCCAAGCAGAGGTACACGCAATCGAAAGATGTGCACAGTTTAACCTCGACAGGAATTATCGCAGCAAACGAATTGCTATCCTGTCAGACAGCCAAACAGCTACCAAGGTCATTAGCTCATACACCATCAGATCCAAACTGGTATGGGATTGTGTGGAGAAGCTAAACAAGCTTGGCAAAAACAATAAAGTATATACTGGGTACCAGGACACACTGCTATTGACGAAAACGAAGAAGCCGATCACCTAGCAAACAAGGGATGCAGTAATCCCTTTATAGGTCCGGAACCCTTTTGCGGCATGAGTGTGAACACCATCCACAAAAGTTTAGATGAAGAAACAAGAGAACAATGGATGAAAACCTGGAAGGAACTTCCAGGGCTAAGGCAGTCCAAAGTGATGCTGGGATCTTTTAACCAGAAAAGATCAAAAGGTTGCCTCAAACTAAGCAGGAACAAGCTTAGGATTCTGACAGGAGTCCTGACGGGACACTGCAGACTTAGGAAAGATCTCAAGGCCCTAGGCCTAGATGAGGATGACGGATGCAGATTCTATGGTTCAGCAGAGGAAACCCCCATACATCTGCTCAAAGACTACGGAGCACTACACCGCAAGAGATAGATGTACCTCGGGGCTCACTGCTTAAACACAGCTGCAGGCCTTGAATCCCACCCAGGTCCTGAAATTCCTAATGGAATCAGGATTAGAGGAGGCGCTCTAAATGGGTAAGTACACCAACGCTTGGAGGAGCAGGGTGGGATACAATAGATCTATAAAGGTCGCAATACAAGTCGTCACCACCATATCTACAATCTACTGGAAGTGCAACGACCGCCATGCTGACCCCTCCCCTAATCACAAAAGGCGCTCCAATTTTTTTTAATTTAAAAAAATGTCAACGCTACATTTACAAAGCTAAAATTTTGAATTTGCAGTATTTATTAATAATCATAAAAAGTTTTAAATTTTACCAAATTTTATCAAAATCGGTTCCTTCGTATTAGGCGGTAAACACAATAGCCGCTCCAAATTTTTTAAATTTAAAAAATTGTCAAAGCTATATTTACAAAGCTAGAATTTAAAACTTACATTTAAATTCTAGCTTTGTAAATATAACTTTGACAATTTTTAAAATTTTAAAAATTTGGAGACTTACATTTAAATTCTAGCTTTGTAAATATAGCTTTGATATTTTTTTTAATTTTAAAAATTTGGAGCGCCTTTTGTGATTATAGACAAACGGACGGGCTGATTTTTATAAAACTTGGTAGAATCAAAAATTTGTATGATTATAATAAATAGTGTAAATGTAAAATTCTAGCATTGTAAATGTAGCTTTGACAATTTTTTTTTATTTGGAGCGCTTTTTGTGATTACAGACAAACGGACAGACAAATTTTGATAATATTTTTACCACGCACACCTTGCATTCAAAGGCCTTCTGTAATGCCTCTTTCACTTCCTCTGGGATGGTAGCCTCGTCCATGTCCCATACCAGGACACTTCTAAAATCCACCTGCGTTCTGATCTCACTCACCTCTTTCACTTGGGCTATTCTCTCAACCGGTCGCTGCTTTTCCCCCTCGTCTTTTACTCTAAGCATGAGGTCCCCAGATACGGTTTTCCTCATCTCTTTCACATGTATATCGTCTACATCCACTTAATTCTTTATGGCATTTATCATATATTATGTGCATAAGAGACATCCTCTGCCCTGCTTATCAGAACGGCTTGGGTCGTACCGGTGCCTCCGGCCACTTTTTCTCGATGCGATTTACCTTCCGGATCCAGTCTTGTCTGTCCAGTCTTGTCTGTCCAGTCTTGTCTGTCTAGTTTTGTCTGTCTAGTCTTTTCTATCTAGTCTTGTCTGGTCTTGTCTGCCTAGTCATGTTTCTCTAGTCTTGTTATGCAAAAGGTCATCTTGTCATGCAATTGCAGTAGATATCTTTATAGATATATAGAGGGAGCGTTTTACAACACACCCCGTTTTCAATAAAGAATGCAGCCACCAACAAAGGGATCGAAGACCCTATCATTGAGTGGATTCAAGACGGTAACCACAGAGAGTGGCTGCCCGCAAGGGGGGTTGTTATCGCCTCTGCTGTGGTGCCTGGTCGTTGATGGTCTCCTAGATGTGCTAACAAAGCACGGTTATAAGGCGGTTGGTTATGCAGACGATGTTGCCATCATAATAAGGGGTAAGTTTGGTAGTACAATCATGAACCTTGCACAGAGTGCAGTTAACATCATCAACTGTTGGAGCAAGAAGGAGCGCCTTAGTGTCAACCCGAGCAAAACAGTAATGGTTCCCTTTACCAGAGAGAGGAAGCTGAACTTGAAAGCTCCGAGCATTGATGGTCAGACGTTAGAGTTCTCCGAGAATCTGAAATATCGAGGAGGTGAAATTAAAAATGTAACCTTAGATAAGAAACTCATTTGGAACTCACATCTTAACAAAACGCTCTCAAAAGCCACAGCGGCCTTCTGAATCTGCCGTAAGCTTTTTGGGAAAACATGGGGACTAAAACCCAAAATGGTCCAATGGCCTTACACAGCAGTGGTAAGACCGATTATCACCTACGGTTCACTCGTATGGTGGTACAAAACAAAGGAAAAAAATACCCAAAGCATGCTACAAAAGCTTCAACGGCTCGCGTGCTGGAGTATAACAGGAGCGATGCAATCTACTCCAACCACAGCAAAGGAAGTTTTGTTGGACCTACTCCCTCTGCACAAACAGGTAGAAAGAGAAGGTCTTCTCAGTGCTCTAAGACTAAGGTGTACCTCGCCTATTCAGAGACACATGAAAATAAGGGAACAAATCGGAAAGGAATTTCTGAAGCATCCCTGGGACACAATGTCTACAGAATACGGCTTTGGCACAGCCGTTGAAGTGGTCATTAACGACCGACAAAGAAGTGTTCAAAGAATCGAAAATCTAAAAGACAAGGCGTCCATGTGGTACACCGACGCATCAAAAACTGCTAAGGGTACAGGAATTGGCATATACAGCCGGAGTCACAGGGAGTCCACGGCATTGGGTCAGGTTCCCGCGGTACTACAGGCTGAAATTATAGCCCCTGAAATATGCGCAGAAATCTGTCTAAAGAAACGTCTTAAAGGAGTGCAAATCTACATCCTAACGGACAGCCAGGTAGCTCTAAGGAATTTAAAATCCCACAACTTTAATTCTAAGTTAACCTGGAACTGTAAACAAACCCTGAAGCAACTGGTGAAAAGTAGCAGACTCACGCTAATGTAGTCACCGGGTCACCAAGGCATATATGGGAATGAAAAGGCAGACGCACTCGCCAAAAGCGGGGCCGATGCTCCCTTCTTGGGCCCGGAGCCAACTTGTGAGCTTACAAAGGCCCACTTAAGACAGGGGGCTAAGAAATCCAAAGAAAAGCAAAAGCAAACCCACTGGAAGAACACACCAGGACAGAGGCAAGCTAAAATGCTCATAAACTATTCTGCCGCAATAACACAGCAGATGTTAAGCTTCTCTAGAAGAGAAATCAGAACTTTGGTAGGACTTTGGTCAGAACTTTGGTAGGCATACTCACAGGACATTGTCCATTGTACACAAAATGGGAAAGGCAGAGGAAGTTGCCTGTAGATTATGTAAATCAGATGAAGAAACCGCTGAACCACTTCGGGGTCGCAAGAATGACGACCTTGGAGCAAGCCTCTCTGGAATATATTAGACTTCGTGCACGAAGTTAAATTCCTGGGAGAGTAATTGTAGTAGGGTGAAGCATAATAGATCAAGTTGGTCGCAGTGCAGAAAGGCTTGGCAGCCAAACGACCCCCACAAAAAAGTCTTGTCATGTCATGAAGGTTACATGCACTCATTTTTAAATCTTAATCAAATTCTACAAATTTTAAAACTATCAATAACATAAGCAGACTATAGACCTTACTGAACTTTATTTCCGCCATAAAAAAGATATGACTTACTCTTAAGTTGCGCGTAAAGAAATCAAGACTTCAATATATTGTTATTGCAAAAATTAATTGCTATTTATATGGCAGATTTACTTAAGGTAATTACGAGTGCGAGTGCGTGTAAAAAGTGTAGACGTAAATTATGTTTCTAGTCCGTTTCTCGGAACAACATTTAAAAATACAAATACGGATTTATCATACCGTTTCCAGTTTGTAATAACTATCGCTACATAATCTATTTTTTAATGGCTTCCTATAAGCTATAAATCAAGCGAAATTCACTATCTAAATTTACCCGTGCAGTTTTGTTTCGGGAAAATAATGTGGCTTGTAAATTAATTAGAAATTACTGAAAAACAAAAACGAAAACGTCCACTCATTTCCGGTAGAAACTAATTTTCCGCGTTATTATGTCGCTCAAATGATATGAGAAATAACTATAATTTTAATCTAAAATTAAATTATGTTCAGATTTTCTGAAGCGAAATTAATTATGATTCTAATTATTACATTTATAATTCATCGAATTATATATTTAACCAAAATTATATTCTTCGCTTTCAGGAATGGCATAATGAAATTGATACACTGAAACCATTCAGAAATTCTGAAACTTTTCAGAATTAACTGTCCAATTAGCTAGTTCAATAATAATTACTTACAATAGAATGGATATATAGATGTTAATAGAAATTATTTATAATTGCTAGTATTATACATTCAATGTTATTAATAGAAATAGAAACATAATGCGTATAAACTAATTCTTTCAATTACAGAGAATTTTATTTGTAGGAGATTTTAAGAATTTTGTGTTCTGGAATTAACAAACCTTTTGTGCTGTCGCTTGGTCCTTCAAACCCCATTCTAGGAAATTTACTCAAATTTAAAAAAATGGTAATACGAATGCGAGTAGTTCGAAAAATAAGATGAAAACTCGTGTTCGAGCTTTATTACGAAGAAGAATTGGTCCTATTTGACCGAATAAAGCTGGCTGTAAACTATGCAGTTTAAGGACTGGAACACACTTGCAATTTTTCAGTTGAGCAGTTGTTTGGTTACTGTTACAATGTTTTGGGCACTCTACTGCAACAGTTTGGTTGCTACATATGGGCACACATATGCTATCTACTCCAACCACAGCAATGGAAGTCTTGTTGTACCTACTCCCACTGCACAAACAGGTAGAAAAAGAAGGTCTTCTCAGTGCTCTGAGACTACGGTGTACATCGCCTATTCAGAGACACATGAAAATAAGGGAACAAATCGGAAAGGAATTTCTGAAGCATCCCTGAGACGCGATGTCTACAGAATACGACTTTGACACAGTCGTTGAAGTGGTCATTAATGACCGCCAAAGCAGTGTTCAAAGAATCGAACATCTGAAAAACAAAGCGTAAATGTGGTACACCGACGCATCAAAAACTGCTAATGGTACAGGAATTGGCATATACAGCCGGAGTCACAGCGAGTCCACGGCATTGGGCCAGGCTCCCACTGTACTAGAGGCTGAAATTATAGCCATTGAAAGATGCGCACAAATCTGCCTAAAGAAACGTCTAAAATGAGTGCAAATCTACATCATAACGGACAGCCAGGTAGCTCTAAGGAATTTAAAAGTCCACAACCTTAATTCCAAGTTAATCTGGAACTGTAAAGAAACCCTAAAGCAACTGGTGAAAGGTAACAGACTCACGCTAATGTGGTCACCGGGTCACCAGGGCATATATGGGAACGAAATGGCCGACGCACTCGCCACTGGCACGCCACTCGCCACGTAAGGCAGGGGGCTAAGAAATGGGAAAAAGAGCAAAAACAAACCTACTGGAAGAATACACTAGGACATCATCATTATCATCATCAATCAGCCGTTTTGCATCCACTGCTCGATAAAGGCCTCCCCCATTTCTGCCCACTCTCCTCTATTTTGAGCGCTCTGCATCCAGTTTGTGGTTATTCTTTTGATATCGTCCGTCCATCGCGTGGGAGGTCTTCCCCTGTTTCTCTTATCAGCTCTTGGTCTCCACTCGAGCAGCCTTTTTGTCGAATATTGGAAATCTGTCCAAAGAATTTTAATTTTTCATTGAAGATGTAATAACAATATTTCTGCTACACTCCATAACATTTCCACCAATTTCAAATCGAATTTCTTCAAACAAACAAACCTCAAAATGCCTCCATGATTTCACCTTCGAAAATACCTCGCGCTTTCACCAAGAATATTTCACTTTTTTTCATAGTATTTTCATAGTCATAACTTTTGAAGAGCTCATCACAGACACTTCTAGTCTTCACCAATCGATTCAGCCTCCCAAAATTAGTGGGAAAACGTATATAATATTCCCTAGAAAGCTTTCAGTTAAGAAATACTGTCGACACGGGGAGTCTGGACCGCGGAAACGACGAAATGCGAGAAAATCGATTTTGTCAAAATCGTTATTTTTTGAGTCACATCAAGATTTAAAAACGTTTCTGAAATCATTTTTGCTGCTGACTACAGATATGCAAATTATATTTCGCTAGTTCTTTCGTTTCACTATCGCCTGCAAGAAATGAAGAAATTTTTAAGAAATTTCAGCGCTCGAGTAGAAATCTCGGAAAGTCGTGAATTTGCTGCGGACAATCTTAGTGTATCAACAGGAGAACGACCTTTTGAAAACGATGTTGCAATCCGTTTTTGATTACCTGCAACGGTTTCTGAGATATTTACTTAGCAAATGGAGAATCGGGTAAATTTCAGTTTGAAATTTGTCGACGAATTATTAAATCTTTTCGGATAATTTACATATCGACTTGTTGGCCTTGTCGTACAGTTTCTGTGTGCCGAAAATGATTTCGCTGCTTTTTACTGTTCTCGAGAAAATCGAAAAAAACCGACAAAAAATGTCGATCGAAATGATGGAAAATTTTTGTTGAAAAATTTTTTAGAAAAATTTTTCGTGATTTTGTTTTGGTTACCCAAAGGAAATCATAGTGATGGAAACGTTTTTCCAGTTTTTTTCGCTCTAAAGTTACAAATAAACAAGTTTTATATATTTTTTCGCTGTACACCATCTCGCATTTCGGACTGGTTTCACCCTGTCATAACTTTTGAACGGCTTACTACAGAAACTTCTAGTCTTCACCAATCCATTCAGCGTCCCAAAATAAGTTGGAAAACGTTAATGATATTCCCTACGAAGCTTTCAGTTCAGAAATACCATCGACACGGGGAGTCTAGGCCGCGGAAACGACGAAATGCGAGAAAATCGATTTTGTCAAAATCGTTATTTTTTGAGTCACAGCAAAATTTAAAAAAGTTTCTAAAGGCATTTTTGCTGCTGATTAGAGATATGCAAATTATATTTCGCTAGCTCTTTCCATTCACTATCGCCTGCAAGAATTGAAGAAATTTTAAAGAAATTTCAGCGCTCGAGTAGAGATCTCGGAAAGTCGTGAATTTGCTGCGGACAATCTTAGTGTATCAACAGGAAAACGACCTTCTGAAAACGATGCCGCAATCCGTTTTTGATTATCTGCAACCGTTTCCGAGATATCTACTTAGCGAATCGAGAATCGGATAAATTTCAGTTTGAAATTTCGCGACGAATTATTGAATCTTTCCGGATAATTTACACATCGACTTGTTCGTCTTGTCGTGTAGTTTCTGTGTGCCGAAAATGATTTCGCTGCTTGTTACCGTTCTTGAGAAAACCGAAAAAACCCAAAAAGCACAAATTTTTAGAACGAAATGAAAAATTTTTGTCGAAAATTTTTTTGCAAATTTTTTTCGTGATTTTTTTTGGTTACACGAAGGAAATCGAAGTGCAGAAAACGTTTTTCCAGTTTATTTCGCTCTAAAGTTACAAATAAACAATTTTATATTTTTTTTCGCTGTACACAATCACACATTTCCTACTGATTTGACGCTGTCATAACTTTTGAGCCGCTCACCACAGAGACTTTTAGTCTTCCCTAGGAAGCTTTCAGTTAGGAAATACCATCGACACGGGGAGTCTGGACCGCGGAAACGACGAAATGCGAGAAAATCGATTTTGTCAAAATCGTATTTTTTTGAGTCACAGCAAAATTTAAAAACGTTTCTAAAAGCATTTTTGCTGCTGATTACAGATATGCAAATTATATTTCGCTAGCTCTTTCCGTTCACTATCGCTTGCAAGAATTGAAGAAATTTTGAAGAAATTTCAGCGCTCGAGTAGAGATCTCGGAGAGTCGTGAATTTCCTGCGGACAATCTTAGTGTATCCATAGGAAAATGACCTTCTGAAAACGATGCCGCAATACGTTGTTAATTTTCTGCAACCGTTTCCGAGATATCTACTTAGCAAATCGAGAATCGGGGAAATTTCAGTTTGAAATTTATCGACGAATTATTTAATATTTCCGGACAATTTACACATCGACTTGTTTGTCTCGTCGTGTAGTTTCTGTGTGTCGAAAATAATTTCGCTGCTCTTTACCGTTTTCGAAAAAATTTAAAAAAACGAAAAGGCATGTATTTTTCGAACGAAATGATGGAAAATTTTTGTCGAAATTTTTTTTGCAATTTTTTTTCGTGATTTTTTTTTGTTTACACGAAGGAAATCGAAGAGCTGAAAACGGCTTTCCAGTTTATTTCGCTCTAAAGTTACAAATAAACAAATTTTATATTTTTTTTTCGCTGTACACAATCACATATTTCCTACTGATTTGACGCTGTCATAACTTTTGAACCACAGAGACTTCTAGTCTTCACCAATCGATTCAGCGTCCCAAAATTAGTTGGAAAACGTATATGATATTCCCTAGGAAACTTTCAGTTAAGATATTATGATATGTTTTCCAGTTTATTTTGCTCTAAAGTTACAAATAAAGATGTTTTATATATGTTTTCGCTGTACACCATCTCGTATATCCGACAGATTTGACGCTGTCATAACTTTTGAACGGTGCACTACAGAGACTTCTGGTTTTCGCCAACCGATTCAGCATCCCAAAATTAGTCCGAAAACATCTATCGTACCCCTGGGTATGTTTTAATTTAGAAAATCCCACCGCACCAGTCAACGATCCGGCGGAGGACTCTTGAAACCAGGACTGGACATCTGTGCCATTAGCGCACATTCCATAACGTGCCCTTTTCCCACGTTTTGGATAAATGCAATTGTTTTATAGAAGTAATAAGGAAGAAGTAAGAGAAAAGAGAGTAGAGTGGTGAGCTATCAGTTCTTAAGTCTTATGTTATTTCGTTGTATTATTGTTTAATTAAATTGTTCAAACAAACTCGACTATTATTCGACAAACTACGTGCTTTGCGAATCCCGGTGAACATTATATTACAAGATCCCGAGATATTTAGATATATCTCAGAGTCCGAAGAATTGTTTGCCAGCAGTACTTCCCTCTCAACATTGAAGTCGGCGGTGGTTCCACCTTAACCCCCTTCACAACATTGGTTGCAGCCCCACAGCACACCGCTCGGTCAAATTTAAACCGATTTCGACAAATTTTGTCTCGAAAGATGCGTGAGGAATTGGACTAAATTATTCTGTAGGAAAAACTTGCAGTAAGTTAGAGGAAACGGCTAGGAAATGACAAATTAAGTGTAAAATATGCCATACCTCGGGTATTTTGAGCATTTAAACGAAATAAACTGGAAAATCGTGTTCAGCACTACCATTTCCTTCCGATGAATTGAAAAAAGGCCCTAAAATTTTCCGAAAAAATCGCGAAAAAAATCCATTGTTTTGATCGGGAAAAAAGTGTGTTTTCGGTTTTTTGTCAATTTCTCTGAAATAAATACTGAAACTAAACGACAAGACGAAAAAATAGATGTCTAAATTGTTTGGAAAGACTGAATTGAAATTTTCCAGAATTTCGACTTCACAAGTCTACATCTCGACAATGGTAACAGATAATTAAAAACTGTTTTAGGCATCGTCTTCAGGAGGTCATTTCCCTACGGGTGCACTTAGATTTCCTTAAAAATATCATTTAGTTTCCGAGATATGTGCTCGCCGGACCGAATTTCCCGATATTTCGCTCGATTTTAGCAATTACGCCTTGTCTAATCTCGCGAACGGAAGCGGCTAGCAAAATGCAATTTGTATGTTTACAACCAGCAGGGAAAACACTTTCATGCGCAATTTGAAATTTTCCAATCGCCTAATAAATACCGGTTTTACAGAAATACGTTTTGTCTCATTTTACGCAGATTTCACGAAGTCATAACTTTTGCCATATTGGATCCGCCATTTTAAATTTTTAAATTATACCATGAAATTCGTAATCAGTGACCTCGAATACCCCTATACCAATTTATACGAAATTTCGATCAATTTTTAATTATATAGTAGGCCATATTGGATCCGTCATTTTGAATTTTAAAAGTATACCATTAAATTCGTAATCAGCGACCTGCCCTATATTCATCAGCTGCCCTATATTTATCAGCTACCCTATATTTCAATTCACGTTTAACCCTTTGACGACGAATTTTAAAAAATTAAATTTCTGTAACTTTAACGATAGAAATCAGCTATATAGCTTGTTTAAAACGTGTAATGTTGATTTCAAATTTTTCCTATGCTGCAAATTTGAAGTTTGAGTGCGGGACATATATCCAACATATGTCCCAACAGTGTTTTCTAACGGGACATATACGTCCCAACAGTGTTTTATAGAAAATCAAACTATTATAGAAAAATAAGAAAAAAGTTTATTCTGAATGTTACAAGGTACATTTTTATACATGAAATGGTGTAAAACAGCTATCGAATAGTGGGATATCGCATGAGGTGCACATCGTTTTCGTACGATGTTCAATTTTCTTTTTGGCACAACTAAAATATCTCCTCCGTGTTTTTCCTTGGACTGGTAAATGATCCCCAACGTAGTTTAGATGTCTTGCTGACGTTGATGGCCGCCCACTTGTACGTTTTCTCTTAATTTTTACACTTTCCCTTCCCTTACCTATTAGCTCTTCAGCCAAGTCTACCAAGAATGGTAGAGTCTTCTCCTTTTTGTGATTTATTTCGCTGTACAAAATACATGCATTGACTGCTGATGTCATTAATAATTTGTAAAACACCTTACGCCACCACTTGGAAGATTTTCTGTCGAAATCATAGACGGTGGTTAGGTGGTCTGACAGATCTACACCACCCATAAACTTATTATAGTCAGCTATAGATTTTCACTATCTCATTTGAGTGGCAGTTGCTCAAGACAAGTACTTCTTTTGTATCCTTTTATTATATACATTTTGATATAAATACTTTCCAAAATAAACAATAATAACCACTATTTCACAAAGCACATGATGTAAACTGTGACATCGAATGAAATATAATGTTTCGTTTGCTAGCCGGCAGAAAGTATATTAACGAGTATAGACGAAACTAGTCGAAAATACTATAAACACCAGTGGTACAAGCGTTGTTTGTAATAGTACACAGAATAAGGCATCTATATTTTATTATAATCTGACTGGGACATTTATGTCCCGACAGTGGTCAAAGGGTTAAAGGCTCATTCAGACCGGCGCGGAGCGTTTGCGAAATTTCGTCAGCGAAAAATTTGCCAGCGGTGCGGCAGCGAAATGGTCATGCCCACATCAAAACGCGATTTTTATTTCATGAATTCCTCAGAGGAAGAAGCTCTGCTATTATTAGTACCCTATTCACCAGAGAAGAAGAAAATCGGTCAACTGACAAACTTGTTATTTTATATTTGTTTTTAAATTCTAAAACACCTAAAACTCATTTAAGAAATAAAAAAAAGAACACAAAATCAACAGACTTCATTTTCAACATTTTCTTGCAATTCTAATCTTATCTGCTTACAAATTTTGTCCTTTGTGATTATGTTTTTATAGTTTCCTTCAACCAGCTCATACAATATAGGATATTTTTTAAAATTCTCAATAAACTTCTCTGTAATTACCATTTCAAAACATGGGCATAAGTCGTGCAATGCTGCACTACCGCGACTAATGCGGAGTTGATCTGAACATGTACATAAACCGCCACATCAATCGATTCGCCGCGATAACGCACCGATCGCGGTAACGAAACTTCCGCGCCGGTCTGTGCGCTCCTTAAATCTGAAACTTCTTTCTATTTTTGGCCAACTTTTTTGAAATCCAGAGCTTGTCTGTCACTGTGCTGTGCTGGTTTAAACATTTTAATTTGAATGAATTGGAAAGGATTTTAGAGTGTAAAATATGTTTGTGATAATTGCATGTATTTGTTTAAAATATCTGTTTTATTCAATTAAATAGACTAATCCTAGTCATCTAGCTCCAAGACAGCGTTTCGTTGCAACAAATTTTAAGTTATGGCAAATCGCTTCAAAGTATTTACAGGGCAGGAGAAGTTTGCCGCAACGAAACGCATTCCCTCGGACATTCTTTACATAAATATTTAAAATACACATGAAATATTATACAACATTATATACAAAACTTTGTACAGATTCAATATTTACAAATCGATTCGGGAGAAATTATAATATAATCACACCATTAAAAAAATAAATAAATAACAAAGACATATAATAAATGCATCTATAATAAAACGATAACTAATTAATTTTATTACTTATATCTGGATTGGGGGTTATTTCATGAAGAAATTTAGACGTTGTCCTGACCTCTCTCCTGATAAACTCCAATAACTCAAACGAAAACAAAACGGGACGTCGATAAAAGCATTGTTGATGTGTTGGAATGAAATCATCGCTATAATTATTACACACATAAACATACTACGAGAAGAAATATCAAACGATGGAAATGAAATAGATTATGTGCGCACGCAGCGAGCAATAAATCCGTGTTGGACATGTATATAAATAATGTTAATAATCGCGAGACGCTTTCCTCCGTTGGCATCGGGCCGTGATGGGTGGCAGCCCGTAATTAAAACCGAAATTGCCCATTAAGTACGTGTTTAAAACACAATATATCATCGAAACACGCACTTTACATTTCCAAATAGACTCCTCAACCTTTTTTAGCACTCGATTCCAAAGACTAACGCTAAGCACAAACAGTCGATTTTTTTGTCAAGCGATGCACATAAATATAATCAGTTTAATGTAGATGCATACACAACACAACTGCAGATCAACTAGATTTTTTAACCCACTTATGCCTGACGTCCTATATATAGGACGGTGTTTAATTCAAAATTATTATATGAGATTTATCCGCACTTATCGAGCTATTGTCGTTCAATTGCGATAATACCACAGTTGAAGCACGCAGACAGTTTATTGCAGCGGTCGGCAACCTATATCACGCGTGCTACTTGTTGGCACTGGACTGAATTTAAGGTGATTTTAAGAAGATGGACATAAATATAATAAGTTTAATGTAGGTGCATACACAACACAACTGCAGATCAACTCAATTGTTTAACCCACATATGCCTGGCGTCCTATATATAGGACGGTGTTTAATTCAAAATTATTATATGAGATTAATCAGCAATTATCGAGTTACTGTAGTTCAACTGTGATAATACCGCAATTGAAGTGCACAGACAGTCGATAGTTTATTTCAGCGGTCGGCAACCTATATCACGCGTGCTACTTGATGACACGGGAATGAATTTAAGGTGATTTTAAGAAGAAACATATAATAAGTTTAATGTAGATGCATACACAACACAACTGCAGATCAACTAGATTGTTTAACCCACATATGCCTGACGTCCTATATATAGGACAGTTATTAAACAAAAATTATTATATCAGATTTATCATCACTTATGGAGCTACTGTAATTCAACTGTGATAATATCGCAATAGATCTTTTCATAGTTGAAATTTTTTTGTGCGCATGTGTCAATTTCCGCCATGTTATACTTCAAAAAATGCCCTAACTTTTTAACGTTTAACTAAATGTCTGCCCGAAACTTTCATTTTCCTGCCTTTCAAACTTAGCCGATGTTGTAATTTTTAAATATAATGTTCGTAAATGTTTCTAATGTTCCTTAAGTAATTGTCATGTAGTAGTTATAATATATATGTAGTATTTACTAATTGAGATAGTGATGTTATTTAAACATTGCTTTAAACAAAACATTGAAGTGGCACGCGCTTGTATATCGAATTAAATTTTTATAAAGGGAGGCACACTAACACTAACCGGTTGTCGACCGCTGGATTACTTGATGTAACACTCAACGTTTCTTCTGGGGATATGGTCAGACGTTTGTTGGTGCCTTCCTTAGAAATAGAAGAACCCATCAAGTCATTGAAACTTATTACACTCATTCTACAGTACATGAAAAACGTATCAGGATGTTGTAGAAGTTTTGTATGGATCGTGAGGAAAGTTCGTTCTCTAAGCCTATCACAATATATTGGGTGGATCCAGTACCGACTGTTATCATTCTTCTTTCATGTTTATACATTAACTTATTATACATATACTTATTATTAAGGCAAGCATTAATGCCTTACTATTTAATATTTCTAGAAATTAGCTGCAACACTTTCGAGATTATTACCTGCGTACAATCCTTACGCCCAAATGCAAAAGAAATGAATTCAAAATAAATATATGTTGCCTCCATGTAGAGATGTGTGTGTATACAACTAATAGACAGTAGAGTCAGTTATAAAATGATAATTCATTGCGATTTCCAATCGACTGTATGTGCTTAGCCTTAACCAACAAAATAGTATTACAACCACCTCAGCAAACCTTCAACATCAAACAAAAAATTAATACTTAGACTCGAAAACATTTTGATTAGGACATGTGAGGGCTGGGCGATCGTATGCTGCCTTGCGGAGAGGTGAGATGAGGGGGCGGCTGGGGCATTAGGCCGAGGGGCGCCATCGGAGGCCGCGCGCCTAACAGCGACGCCAGGGGATGCGCGCCGGGGGGGAAGTAGCCCTGCAACGCTGGATGGGGATACAGCGCGTGGTGGGGGTGCCTTGAAAGCGAAGCCATCTTTAGCTTCTCGATCTCCGCTTCCTGCAGACGTTTCGCCTTCGCACGTCTATTTTGAAACCATATTTTCACCTGCAACAAAATTATAAACAAAACAAACATCAATAACTAATTTATTCAACCCTCCCTATGAATGGGTTAGTCCTGTCTCTCTAATCCTAACGGTCTAGTCCTGTCTGTTTAGTCTTGTCTGTCTAGTCTTGTCTGTCTAGTCTTGTCTGTCTAGTCTTGTCTGTCTAGTCTTGTCTGTCTAGTCTTGTCTGTCTAGTCTTGTCTGTCTAGTCTCGTCTGTCTAGTCTGGTCTGTCTAGTCTTGTCTGTCTAGTCTTGTCTGTCTAGTCTTGTCTGTCTAGTCTTGTCTGTCTAGTCTTGTCTGTCTAGTCTTGTCTGTCTAGTCTTGTCTGTCTAGTCTTGTCTGTCTAGTCTTGTCTGTCTAGTCTTGTCTGTCTAGTCTTGTCTGTCTAGTCTTGTCTGTCTAGTCTTGTCTGTCTAGTCTTGTCTGTCTAGTCTTGTCTGTCTAGTCTTGTCTGTCTAGTCTTGTCTGTCTAGTCTTGTCTGTCTAGTCTTGTCTGTCTAGTCTTGTCTGTCTAGTCTTGTCTGTCTAGTCTTGTCTGTCTAGTCTTGTCTGTCTAGTCTTGTCTGTCTAGTCTTGTCTGTCTAGTCTTGTCTGTCTAGTCTTGTCTGTCTAGTCTTGTCTGTCTAGTCTTGTCTGTCTAGTCTTGTCTGTCTAGTCTTGTCTGTCTAGTCTTGTCTGTCTAGTCTTGTCTGTCTAGTCTTGTCTGTCTAGTCTTGTCTGTCTAGTCTTGTCTGTCTAGTCTTGTCTGTCTAGTCTTGTCTGTCTAGTCTTGTCTGTCTAGTCTTGTCTGTCTAGTCTTGTCTGTCTAGTCTTGTCTGTCTAGTCTTGTCTGTCTAGTCTTGTCTGTCTAGTCTTGTCTGTCTAGTCTTGTCTGTCTAGTCTTGTCTGTCTAGTCTTGTCTGTCTAGTCTTGTCTGTCTAGTCTTGTCTGTCTAGTCTTGTCTGTCTAGTCTTGTCTGTCTAGTCTTGTCTGTCTAGTCTTGTCTGTCTAGTCTTGTCTGTCTAGTCTTGTCTGTCTAGTCTTGTCTGTCTAGTCTTGTCTGTCTAGTCTTGTCTGTCTAGTCTTGTCTGTCTAGTCTTGTCTGTCTAGTCTTGTCTGTCTAGTCTTGTCTGTCTAGTCTTGTCTGTCTAGTCTTGTCTGTCTAGTCTTGTCTGTCTAGTCTTGTCTGTCTAGTCTTGTCTGTCTAGTCTTGTCTGTCTAGTCTTGTCTGTCTAGTCTTGTCTGTCTAGTCTTGTCTGTCTAGTCTTGTCTGTCTAGTCTTGTCTGTCTAGTCTTGTCTGTCTAGTCTTGTCTGTCTAGTCTTGTCTGTCTAGTCTTGTCTGTCTAGTCTTGTCTGTCTAGTCTTGTCTGTCTAGTCTTGTCTGTCTAGTCTTGTCTGTCTAGTCTTGTCTGTCTAGTCTTGTCTGTCTAGTCTTGTCTGTCTAGTCTTGTCTGTCTAGTCTTGTCTGTCTAGTCTTGTCTGTCTAGTCTTGTCTGTCTAGTCTTGTCTGTCTAGTCTTGTCTGTCTAGTCTTGTCTGTCTAGTCTTGTCTGTCTAGTCTTGTCTGTCTAGTCTTGTCTGTCTAGTCTTGTCTGTCTAGTCTTGTCTGTCTAGTCTTGTCTGTCTAGTCTTGTCTGTCTAGTCTTCTCTGTCTAGTCTTGTCTGTCTAGTCTTGTCTGTCTAGTCTTGTCTGTCTACGCTTGTCTGTCTAGTCTTGTCTGTCTAGTCTTGTCTGTCTAGTCTTGTCTGCCTAGTCTTGTCTGTCTAGTCTTGTCTGTCTAGTCTTGTCTATCTAGTCTTGTCTGTCTAGTCTTGTTTGTCTATTCTTGCCTGTCTAGTCCAGTCTAGTCTAGTCTGTCTAGTCTTGTCTGCCTAGTCTTGTCTGTCTAGTCTTGTCTAACTAGTCCTGTCTGTCTAGTCTTGTCTATCTAGTCTTGTCTGTTTAGTCTTGTCTGTCTAATCTTGTCTGTTTACAGTTAAAGATTGAATAAAACTTACTTGCGTTTCAGTCAATCTCAACGAACTTGAGAATTCCGCCCTTTCGGCGATACTGAGATACTGTTTATCCCGAAACTTCTTTTCGAGTGCGAGTAGCTGCTGGGTGGTGAAGGGTGTTCTGGGCTTCCGGTTGGGTTTGTGTTTCCTGAGGTTGCATTTCAGTTTGGGACCTTCTCCGGCGTTATCTGTGGAAGAAAATTGTGTTCGTTTAGCGAAAGCGATGCGTAATAAAAGAGGTTTGAATTGACCACCGTTTATGGCGCGATAAAAGAAAAACAAAGTAAATAAATTGGCTGTAAAACTGTAAAAGGTTTATTGCCGGCAATCGGATAGGATGGGAAAAAAGTGTATGTGGTAGAAGGAAATCAAGATGTTGGTAATAGAAAGGTTGTTGAGTTATTGTGTTTTGAATGCATTTATTGGAGGAATTATGCGAGGAGAGATGGATGGGTTTAACGATAACCTCTTTTGGGAAACTAATTGAGATTGTAGTTATTATTTGAAAAATAATTGACGGGGAAATGTTTAAGGCACATACATTCGCTTCTTATTTGGATTTATCGTTTGAAATTCCGATGTTTATAAATGAAAATATGTTAATAGGCTTTATAATTAGTTTTATTGTGTGAGACTTCGTGTAGTTTAATGAAAAGTGAAACTAAAGACAGTTTACTCCTTTTTAGGAAAGGTTTAGATTTGAGAAAGTTACTCGGACTGTCTTGTAGAATACCTTTGCAATTATAACGCTAGTGATTTAATTGAAGCAATTTAGATATTATTGAAACCAATTGTGAAACTCCCAATGGGTTTTTGCCGTTTCCAAAAAGGAAACGGTCGCGTACTTAAGTCTATTGTAAATATATCACAACACAAAGGAACGTAAACACTTGCGCCAAACTAAATTTGGAATGTGTTTAGTAATCGAAGCTAGATTAGGTTAAACTATTTCCATTCTCGGAATTTTACGTTATATAAAGATCTGTAAAAACTATAAAGTAGAAAATAACAATTTAAAAAAAGTTTTAAAAACCGCTCTAAATGTACAAAAAGGACAAGATAAATAAAGAGGAATTGATCTTGAATAACACAAATAATGATACTAGTGACTATAAACAAAAGCGTGGAGCGCCCACGATGATTGCAATCAATTTAATTTAGCGCTTCACTTTTTATTTATAGTCACAAGTGTCATGATTTTTAATTAAATTTGTATTATTTTTATCTATCCATTTATTTTCTCTTTCTTTATCCATTTTAGTATAAAATAGTTTAGTATAAGTTATAAGTGGTTTTCAAAAAGTTTTTTGTGAATATTTTACTTTTTTACTTTTTAGTCTTATAAACGATTTTAATTATAACTTCAACTTTTTGTAAAAAGGAAAATAATTTCCGGTATTTAAGTTTTAAAAGATCACCGCAATGCAGTCGGTAATTGAATTTAAATTGCAAATACACTCATCCCTCGATTTGCACGGCAGAGACGTTCATGGATAAATGCATAACTGCTCTGCCTTAGTAGATTTCTTTCTCTCCTTCATTATGTTAGAATAGTCACTTTAATCAGGCTTTAAAAAATAAATCTTGTTAAACGAAACCGTGTAAATTGAATACCGTGTAAATTGAATACCGTGTAAATTGAATACCGTATAAATTGAATACCGTGTAAATTGAATACTATTTCAATTCTCGTGATTAATATGTAAATTGAATACCATGTAAATTAAGCGATGGGTGTATGTAACTTCCAGCACAGAAGCAATCGCTATTTGCATATAAAAATATCTAATGAAAGTGTTAAATATTGTAAGTATTAAAATATTGTAGTGTTATAGGAAGCAAGGGTGTAGACAAGGTTTCAGCAAGATTAGACTATGGGAAATGGTATAAAATTCGATTACAAGATTGTACGCATACAATTTGGCAAGTTAATCTAATTGTAAGCCTGATATAAAGGACGAAGACAAATTTAAAAAAAAAAATGAAAATTTGTTTATTTACAACGATCAATAGCGATCAATATAATTATCAATATAATTGTCAATAGCGATCAATCTAATGATATGATCTATTAAATCCATTGTCTATTGAATGTAGATCTTAAGTTTTGACTGAAACTAGTTAGTCACATATTGAAATATCAAATATCCTTTTGGAACAAGCTAGAATCTAAATTACAAATATCTTGGGTAAAATGCACCAAAACTATATACAGTCGAACTTCCCTAAGTCGAATTACCATAGTTCACGAAAAAAAATCCGACAAAAGTTATAGAAAATTCGAGTTAGAGAAATACAACAAACATATATAGCCAACCTGCACTATCGATGAAATCAGGTGTACCAGACTCTCAGCAAAATAAAGAGCCTTTTCTCTAATAAGTGGTGCGGGCATTGGCACATTTTTATCAATCGCAATTTTAAACCATTCCAAATTGGCTTTGTCAATGTTTTCGTAGTTTACTTTTTCAAACGTTTGTATCATTGTTGCACCATTTTCGGCTTTGTTCAGAATTTCTTCAGTTTCTTAAAATTGAAGAAAGTGTACTTGGAGAAATCGCAAAGTCTTCAGCAATCACTTTTTTCTTTTTAATACCTTTGTCAACTTCACTTTGTCAGATAACGACATCGTATTGAGTTTTCTTCTCTGACCACTCATATTTGCAATTGTAACGGCAGAGGTAAGAAGAAAGAATGAGTTTAACTCAAAAAATTTCATTAATATATAGCACCTTTACTATAAAAAATAGGATACGGTTTATGATAAGCAATATCCGGCACCATAAATTTTGGAAAGTATGCAGCGATTAAAAAATTGGAGTTATAGAGATTATTTTCTATGTAAAATTTTACCGTTGTATACATTTTTACTACGAGTTATGGAAAAATTCGAGTTAAGGAAAATGCGAGTTATGGAAGTTAATTTATATGTAAAATGCTATCTAAACGTATGAATTTCTAAAAAAGTTCAAGTTATAGAAAAATTGGAGTTATAGAAGTTTGAGTTGTGGAAGTTCGACTGTAAATATATATACAGTTTATAAATAAATATATATATATATATATATATATATATATATATAAATGTGAAAATAACACAAAAACTAAATTTTCTAAAAGAAAGTTTGCTATTTAGTGATTTTTTGTCTGCCAATTTATTATTAAATATTTGAAAATAACTCGAAAACTGAACGAAATATTGAAACAAATTTCAAATAAAATTTGTAGAGAATTAAATTTTCTATAAGAAACCTTGTTATTTAGTGATTTTTAGTCTGTTAAGTTGGTAATAATTAACTTTGAAACGAAGTAAAATCTAATTATTGTTATAAATTTTCTTGTCCAAAAATAATTCGTAAACTAGGAAAAATTTTGAAAAATGTTACGAATAAATCTCGAAGAGAATTAAATTTTCCATAAGAAACATTGCTAATTAGTGATTTTTTGTCTGCCAATTTGGTAATAATCTACTTTGAAACAAAGTCACATTTTGTTTTTGTTATATATTTTTTTACAAAGATTCGATAATAACCCGAAAACTGAACGAAATATTGAAAAATGTATCAAATAAAACTTGTAGAGAATTAAATTTACTAACAAGAAACTTGTTATCTAGTGAGTTTTTGTCTGTCAAGTTGGTAATAATCAACTTTGAAACGAAGTCAAATTTTGTTTTTGGTTTTAGCCTTACAAAAAACATCATTCTCTCTATTTTAATATCCTTAGCAAGAAGTTTGGAAGAGGCTGAAACTTGCGTTTCTTTATTTCCGCAGAAAAATCCAAATACTAACTCATTCAAATACAACATTTTTAGATATGATCATAAAAATCACTTTTTCTATCCCCCTCGACTACTTTCTGAAAATGGTAAACAGCGAGCTTTTTATGTTTAAAGTGAAATTTGGATTACCTATTTTTTACAACTATAACGTCTTCCGATTCCCAATCGCCATTCTCTGTTCGTCCACAGGCCTTCTTTTAAAGAGATCCGTCCAGATCCGTCACTCGAATTCCCTCCGTCTCTCCAGCTTCTGCGCGGTCTTCCTCGTTTTCGGTTTCCTTGTGGGTTCCAGTCGAGTACTTTCTTTGGGATTCTGTGTTCCGATATTCTATGGACGTGCCCATACCATATTAGTGTTGTTTAGTTGTAATGTCATCATTAATGTCGTGTTTTATTTCCATTTCTTGTCTAATGGTTTCATTCTGTTGTAATCTCATCAATAATGTCGTGTTGTATTCCCATTTCTTGTCTAATGGTTTGGGACTCTATCTCTCCTGGATGTTCCTGCCGCTCTTCTACGGAAGTTTCTGTGGCTTTTAGCTTTCTTTTCGTTTTTTCTTTTATCGGCCACTTAGCATTTATGCATTATGCTTTTCACGATTCAGTTGTATATCCTTATTCTTATTTTCTTTTGTAATCGTTTTGTCAGATAGAATACTGTTCATCATAGAAGAAGCTCTTCTTCCCTTTACGTTTCTGTCCGATATTGCTTCGTCTACCGTCCCTTTCTTACATATTTTTATTCCTAGGTATTTGTATAAATTACATTGGTTGATGATCTGTCCCGTTGCTAGATTTTAGTCTTCTTGTTGTCCTCCTATGCACATATATTCCTTTTTTGTAATGTTGACATCCAGAAAAGGGGGTCTGGATGTGAACATTACAAAAATGGAATATATGTATCCATACTCCTCGATGAGCTTTCTGCTCATATATTCCATGTCATCTATATGTTGTACAATAACTTGGTCATCCGCGAAAGAGAGGGTTTATACTGTCGTGCCGTATATGTCGTGATATACAATCATTTGGATTAGTTGCTGGGGCCAATACTGAGAAAGAAGCATCTCATTCATATGGATCGACGATTTATTATTATTGATGTTCAAGATTTCAATTCGAACGGAAAATTTACTCCAAAAGAACTTTCAATCAAATCATTCGATGGGAGCGATGTAGACACCTACTCATTCAAACCATCAGCGCCATTCAGATCAGCAAGCCCGATGGTTGGAGAATTATCACCGCAGACTTAAATACAGCGCTGGAAATGTAAAGTGGTCAAGGTCGTCGGAAGGGGAGGGGGCGTGGAACCGGTAGCGTGGTGCGGGGGAAACGGAAGTCGCCAGTGTCATCGGAAGTGGCAAAGGTCAAGGTCAGAGAAGGAGGTGATTCCAGAACTATCCTTCTACTATACTATATACTATCCTTCGCTGCTTAGGCTTTTTACAGATCTACGTACAGGAGATGTACCTCTTGATTTCGTGCTACTTTCTTTTCTAAAATATGAGTTAGCGTAAACTACTGTGGATTTTCCTACTCTGAAGCCTGCTTATTCTGAATCTGCGTATTCTTTTTCTATCCTGTTCTTTAAGTTTTTCCCATAGACTCGTAGCGCTTGTAACGGATATTCCGCGATAGTTGTCGCTGTTACTCATGTCGCCTTTTTTGGTGTAATGTCTTCCATTCTATGGGTACTTCGTGCTTGTTGAGGCACCTTTGGAATAAATTTCTTAATACCCCGTATAGTTTACCTGTGCCACATTTTAAAATAGGTTTAGGGTTTGCATGATTACATGTTATGTCTCATGTACAGATGTGCATGCTGTACCCTAGACCCTGTAACTGAAAATAAAATTGAGGCGTTTGAAATGTACTTATATCGCCGTATGCTCCAATCTCATGGGTCCAACGAATTACGAATGAAGAAGTGCTTAGACGAATGAAGAAGTCACATTATGTAACATAGGCCATATGTAACATAGGCCACATTATGAGAGGCAATAAGTATGAACTGCTGAGACTAATAATTGAAGGAAAGATTCAAGGGTAAAGATCTGTTGGTGGACGTCAGAACTGCTGGTTGAAAGACCTCAGAAGATGGTTTGGGTGCACTTCCATTGAAATCTTGCAAGTTGCTGTGTCCAGAACAATGTTAGCTATGTAAATCGCCAACCTTCGAAAATAGGTAGGTAATTTGCGTTTTTGGTCTCAAAAATTCGTTAAGTTAATGAAGAATTTCTTAAAAATTCCCGAAAATATTATAATTATATCCCTATGGGGAGTACGCCTCTCATAACAAAACTGTACTGTTGTACTTCAAAATTAAATTAAATGCTCTAATTCACAATAAAATAAGAGTAGAAGCACTTTTACTACCCTTAAAATACTCATAATACCCATGAAAATTATTACCCTTCTACTATCTTAGAGCAGTGTTTCCCAAACTTTCTATCCACGTGTACTCCTTTCAAATATTTTTTAACACTTCGTACCCCTTCGAAAATTTCTGGGATATTCTGAGATGTATTAAAAACAAAAAATGTACTCGTCTTTTCTAAGTTATATATATATAGTCTCCAGATTGGGCTGAGGTAAAAATAGTTACCTACCTGCGAGTGTAATACAAAATTTTTGCTTCTCATTCAACAAGTTAAATTGCAAGAAAAGTTCAATTTTCTGTGTTTTCTTTAAGAGAAGCACGTCGTCGGCCCATTATTGTATTGTTCTCATGACAACAATAAAATTGTTATTATAATATTAATAAATTCGTACGTCAAAATTTGAAAAACACGGAGCCCATAATTGAGTTATTTTGATGCGTTGCTATGTATACTTTTATTTCACTAGTGAAATAAAATTATAATTTCACTAGTGAATACACCACTGTTTTATTGATCAGTATCCAAAGAATTAAACATGAAATTTTCCTTATAATGTCATGTTTAATTCCTTGGATGCGACAATCGAATAAAAATTATTACAAATCTTAGGAAAAATGTTATTCTGTATGAGTTCTCTTTAAGACAGTTTCTGTTTGTTTCTATATACGTAAAAACAATATGCAAACATTTTATCATGAGCAGTTAGTAAAATGAACTATTGGTTACCTAAAAATCTTAAAAGTATCAAAATCATTTAAAAACAGAATTTATCACGTTAGTTTTGATTTTTATTGAATTAATTGTTTATCAAAGATAATGAAAATGAACTGTTTGCAGATTCACGGCTAATTCATAAGATTCAAACACTTTATGAAAAGTAATGTTTGCTGCACTGTTTTTGATATAATTGTTATTTTTCTTCTTATATCCACTTTGGCACACACAAAAAATGAAAATTTTGGAACATTTCGTACCCCTTGCAAACCATTCGCGTACCTCTTGGGATACGGGTACCACACTTTGGGAAACACTGTCTTAGAGGATAATATTTAGACACCATAGCATTCGTTGCCGTATCTTCGTCATTGCTCTGGAAACTTTGAACTTTGCAAACATTATTTCTATAAAATACTTGCAAAGAGAAAACGATTTTTGTGCTTATAATATGCCAAGTATAAGAACATGCTTCAAAATTTGAGAATATTAAGATATTAAAAATGCTAAGATATTAAGTGTATGTTAACCGTTGAAGATCATTTGATCGTTCAAATGTAAATATAAGTAGTTATATATGGAATTTATTGCCAATTTAAAATCGGTAATTATCTTTAATTAAAAAAAAAACTTCAAAATATAAATAAAGAAACCAGCAGCTGTGTCCACAAATATCCAATAACTATTTGTGGACAAAATTATCGTCACAATTATAAACGCTGTAAGTTTTAATAACGCACTTCATGTTGTTTCCACGTCAATTTAAAATTAGATAAATTACGCATTTAACGAGAAGCTAATAACATACAATTACTATCAGCGAGGACAGGCAGTAATAATTATCTTAAAAAAAAGATTATCGTACCTGTACAGCCTGCGTAATTTATTAATAATACGATAAGTTAGTACCTAGGTAATTAACTGTAATGAAACGGCGGCGCGTTATTTATAACGCGCTCATTGTTTTCCCAGTCGGCGACATTTCAATTTAACTCGATTTTCACATCCAATTTGCAACAAACACAAAAAGCCCATTCCATAAATCCTAATGGATTTATGGAATATATTACCGCCGCTGTCCGCACGAAACAATGCAGAAATTCGAGAAGAAAAACATCGATCGAGTGGAAAAATATTGACGGCAACAAAAAATTGCTGGAATTTGTAGAGTTTTAATTGCTGCAGGTATTTCATTCACGTATAAATGTTACATTTTATCTCGCGTTTTATAACAATTAATTTCAATTTGCAAAACAGTGTCTTGTTCCGAACAAACGTTCGCCAACATACAATGTCACAACGGCTTTTTAGAGGATTTGTGTTTTGCTTTCGAAAATAATTAACGTTGGCGGAATAATAAAAGATCTCGGAGATGGCGAGATAACGACTACAGAAACTGGATTGACAAGACGCGAAGTCCACAAAAAATATACGTTAGCGCGGCTTAATTAAGACAAATTTAAGACAAATCTGAAGCTATAAAATTAAACGGATTTAAAATTAGAAAGTTTCTAGTGTCAAATATATCCTTTTAATACGAATATTTAAAACACAAATGTACCGATTAGTCTTATACCGATAGTTCTTATACCGATTAGTATTACGACAAAATAGCCATATGACTATTTTTCTTAATTATGTTATGATTATGAAGACATTTAATTAATATACAGAGTGTTTCATAAATATCCGGCAGAAATTCTTGGTCGTGTTATGGAACCTAAAATAAGAAGAAATAACTTTCCTCCTACGAAGAAACGTTCCTATAAAAATGTGTCCGAAAACGCTTCCTAACTTAGGTACAGCCCTAACTGAGGTATTGCCTCACACAACATTTTTGTTAATACCTCAGATGCATCTAAGAATAATTGATTCAAATTTTGTGTGTATTCGTTACTGGTGCCGAACTACCGTCTGTGCTTCTTTTCGTCCTGACCGCCAACAGTGGAGATACATACGGGGAGTACAACACACACTGGGAGTACACAAACATGCATCTCATGTAAAGTCTAGCTGAGGGAATCGCAATTAAAGCAAGGTGACTTTATCAAGAAAGGTACCATGATAGAAGAATACTCGATAGAAACACTTTTGAGGCCATCGACATGCGTTTGAGGGAACACGGTCGATTGGAACCAATTACGTTTGGGGGACAAATAGCCTGAAAACTTGATGTTGAAGAGCAGATCCTGGAGATTATTGAAGCAAATCCAGATCTAAATCCCTTCCTTTTACTAATGCTGAGTACACATACATGCATCTCATGTATGGTCTAGTTGAGGAAAACGCAATTAAAGCAAGGCGACTTTACCAAAAAGGTACCCTGATAGAAGAATACCCGATAGAAAAACTTTTTAGGCCATCGATATGCGTTTGAGGGAACACGGTCGATTGGAACCAATTGCGTTTGAGGGACAAATAACCCGTAATCCTGAAGTTGAAGAGCAGATGCTGGAGATTATTGAAGCAAATCCAGATCCAAATCCCTTCCTTTTACTAATGCTGAGTACACATACATGCATCTCATGTATGGTCTAGTTGAGAAAAACGCAATTAAAGCAAGGCGACTTTACCAAGAAAGGTACACTTATAGAAGAATACCCGATAGAAAAACGTTTTAGGCCATCGATAGGCGTTTGAGGGAACACGGTCAATTGGAATCAATTGCGTTTGGGGGACAAATAACCCGTAATCCTGAAGTTGAAGAGCAGATCCTGGAGATTATTGAAGCAAATCCAGATCCAAATCACTTGCTTTTATTAATGCTGAGTACACATACATGCATCTCATGTATGGTCTAGCTGAGGAAAACGCAAACTAAGCAAGGCGACTTTACCAAGAAAGGTACCGTGATAGAAGAACTTTTGAGGTAATCGAAAGGCGTTACAGATAATACTGTTGATTTGAACCAATTGCGTTTGGGGGACAAGTAGCCCGCAACCCTGATTTGGAAGAGCAGATCTTGGAGATTGTTGAAGCAAATCCAGCGACGAGTACTAGAAAAGTTGCTGCTGCTATAAGAGCACCCCCAAAGTTTGGCGGGTTCTCAACGAACAGCAGTTGTATCCGTACCGCAATCAAAATGCTGGCCATTGATTCCAGCAGATTATCCTAATCGACAAAAAACTAGTCGATGGCTGCTGCGTCGTTGTGCCCAAGATTCTTTGTTTGCATGTCGGGTGCTCTTCACAGATGAAGCAACCTATGCAGGAGATGGAATTATGAATTTCCATAACGTGCACTGCTGGGTGAACGAAAATCCTCATACTGTTGTCGTGAGAGCTCATCAGCAACGATTCTCCATGAATGTCTGGGGTGGTATTGTAGACGATGGTATGGGGTGGTATTGTAGACTATTAATTGGTCCCCATATTCTACCAGGGCAGTTGACTGAAGAAGTTTATCGACATTTTTTAACAGAAATTTTTGCCAGGGATGAAGTGCCTCTTTTGACAAGACGCGAAATGTGATTCATGCACGTTGGTGCACCTGCACATTTTAGTACGTTGGCGAGAGCTCACCTACATAAAGCCTATCCATTAAGGTTGGTCCGCCTCACCGCAGAAAGGTGGCGACAAGAGAACAACCCAAGGCACCCGCTCTATGGCCACCAACCAGCTAGATCCAGAGTCCGATCCTGCCACAGCTTTTTGGCCAGAACAGCACCTTTGCAAGCCTCTCAGGAAGCCAGAAGGCTCCAGAAATGGCGCGCTGTGGCCCAAGACGCCCATACCAGACGCAACATTTCCTCCCATACCCAATGTGGAGAACGCTCAACAGACATCGCACAGGAGTCTCGAGGTGCAGAGAAAATCTGCAAAAATGGGGAATGCCACCAGAGGACGAAAACCCTCAGTGTTCCTGCGGAGAAATCCAGAATCCTCCACACTTGCTGACCTGCACCGACATGGGACAGAGCTGCACAGTGAACGACCTGATTTTAGCAAATGACAAGGACATCAGAGCCGCAAACTTTTGGAAGGACATAGTGTGATCCGGACACGAATAGTAGTAGTATTAAGGTAAATAGGTCGACCCGGTTCAGTTGCTTGGCTAGCAAAATCGCTGGACATGAACCACTTCGACTACTTTTTGGGGGTCACTTAAAAAACTTAGTCTATGAAACGGAGGTGGCGGATCTCGCAGAACTGCAGCGTCGTGTGAAAAATGGATTAAAACCACGGCAGGGATTTTTGAACGAGTTTTTGAAGATCGTTATTGCGACGTGCTGAAGCTTGTATTGGGGTTGAGGGACGGAAATTTGAACAACTGAATTCTCTCTCTGCACTGGCGCTACAGCTCTCGTTGGGCCATGACCTCCCTCAGCTTCTTCCTCCACTCTTATTTCTTTCACATTCCTCTCTCAGGACTGTAGCTGGCGCTACAGCCCTGTTTGGGCCCTGACCTCCCTCAGCTTCTTCCTCCACTCTTATTTCTCTCTCATTCCTTATTCATCGCTTCTCTTCTTCACCGTCTAGTGTTTAGCAGTTTTCTGGCATTCTCTTTAACTACATCTTCCCACCGGTTTTGTGGTCGACCTACTGGTCTTCTCCATAGAATTTTTGCATTGAGGGCCCTTTTTGGTATTCTGTTTGAATTAGCTTTGAATTGTGAATTAGCTATTACGTTTATGTGCTAATTCAAAACTGAAATAAAGGGTTGTTTATTTTCTTTGACTCGATTTGTAATATCATTTCATTACCAAACAATACGTTTTAATTTTTTTCTCGAAATCTGTTATCTTGAGCGACAGAAACAAAGAGTAGCTTTGCAGTGTAGTTTTTTTTTCGTACAATTTTCTCTAGTCAAGCATTTGCTAAATGTGCAGATGGAAAAAATATTTGCAAAAATACATAGTTTGTTCCCCGTATGTACCGCCACTAGTTGGTTATTAAGACGAAAATAAGCACAAACGGTAGTTCGGCACCAGTAACGAGTACGTGGTCTGTTAGAAAAGTATCCGACCTTATTTTTTATTTCTAAAACCTGCTGGATTTGAATCAAGCGCGCTAGCATGAGCCAACCTTGATCTTTCGTGCGCATGCGTAATTTTTTTCCCTCCTGTAGATTGCATCAGTTGATGTCGAGCAGTGTCGAGCAGTGTGATTTGCAAATATACAAAGTTTGTTCCCCGTAGTACCGCCACTGATTGGTTATTAAGACAAAAATAAGCACAAACGGTAGTTCGGCACCAGTAACGAGTACGTGGTCTGTTAGAAAAGTATCCGACCTTCTTTTTTTATTTTAAAAACCTGATGGATTTGAATCAAGCGCGCTAGCATGAGCCGACCTTGATCCTTCGTGCGCATGCGTGATTTTTTTCCCTTCTGTAGATTGCGTCAGTTGCTGTCGAGCAGTGTTCGAGTAACTTAGTGTGTAGTCAGGCATTTGCTAAATATGCAGATGGAAAAAATATTTACAAAAATACATAGTTTGTTCCCCGTATGTACCGCCACTGGTGGTTATTAAGACGAAAATAATCACAAACGGTAGTTCGGCACCAGTAACGAGTACGTGGTCTGTTAGAAAAGTATCCGACCTTATTTTTTATTTTAAAAACCTGATGGATTTGAATCAAGCGCGCTAGCATGAGCCGACCTTGATCCTTCGTGCGCACGCGTGAATTTTTTCCTTCCTGTAGATTGCGTGAGTTGCTGTCGAGCAGTGTTCGAGTAACTTAGTGTGTAGTGCTCTCATCGGTTTTTCAATGCAAGTAAAATGACGACAAGTGAAATGAGGGATGTCCCACGTCGCCTAGGTGATGCTGTACGGCGCAAGCGACTGGAGTTGTGGTCATCAGAAAATTGGCGACTCAATCACGACAATGCTCCAGCATATTCTTCGCACTTGGTTTACAATTTTTTGGCGAAAAACCAGACTCCTCTGGTTCGACAGGCTCCTTACTCTCCTGATATGCCCCCCTGCGACTTCTGGATATTTCCCAAAGTCAAGAGGCCATTGCAAGGAACGCGATTTCAGACAAGAGAGGACATTATGGCTGCAACGACAGCCAAGCTAAAGTCGATTCCGAAAGAGGCTTTTTCGGAATCCTTCCAACAAAGGCTGCACCGCAGGTAGAAGTGTGTGGAGTTCCAAGAAACCTACTTTGAGGGTGATCAGGTTTCCAACGCTCCAGGTATACCAGTTGTTTTGTAGGCTAAAGGTCGGATACTTTTCTAACAGACCACGTACACACAAAATTTGAATCAATTGTCATTAGTTGCGTCTGAGATATTAGCAAAAATGTTATGTGTGGGCACCCCCTTTTTAGGGCTCAGTTAGGAAGCATTTTCGGGCGCATCTTTATATGGACTTTTTTCTTATTTTGGGCTCTAGAACACTTGGGCTCTAGAATTTCTGACGGATATTTATGAAACGGCCGGTACAGTCCCCGGGTATAAATATAGGCGGTAAGTTGTCAATTAGTCACGAGAGCGAAATTGAGACATTGGCACATTCGCCCGAGAGGGCAATTGACGTGGACGTGTTGCAGATAATATTTTGTATTACTCATGCGAGGGGCCATCCAAAAACAACTTTTTTTCACTTTTTTTAATATTGAGGTTTTGATTGTGTGTTTATTTTATTAATTTAATTGTTGATTTTTCAATGTAGCTTAGCGATATTGAATATTTGCGTGCGTTACCCAAGTTATGTGGTGATACACCCAAAATGGCATTTGTCGCACTAAAAAACGTGCGCCAAGATGGTACTTTTAACGCATGAGTAATAAAAAAATCTGTTCGTGTACCTTTCTTTCAAACCTTTTTCGTACATCAAACTTTGGGAAACACTGGTCTAGTGGACAAGAATTAGAGTAACCAATCCAGATTGGATGTCGATTAGTTTGTCAAGAATTATTCCAATTTGTGAAAATAATAACTAATAATAACTGGCAATTGTAAGCTCTTCTAACAATAAGCGACTTCGTAATCGATTAAAAAGTTCGACCAATATCGCCAGTACGCGTCTAGCCTTAGTATCGGATCATGATTGGTTATGGATGGGTCATAATTGAATATTTGCGTGCGTTACCCAAGTTATGTTGTAATACACCCAAAATGGCATTTGTCGCACTAAAAACCGTGCGCCAAGCTGGTACTTTTAACGCATGAGTTATAAAAAATCTATTCGTGTACCTTTCAAACCTTTTTCGCACATCATACTTTGGGAAACACTGGTCTAGAGGACAAGAATTCGAGTAATTAATCCAGATTTCTCAATGTCGATTAGTTTGTCAAGAAATCAAGAATTATTCTATTATAATTATTAGTTATTATTAATTATTCGTTGTTAAAATAATAAGTAATAATAACTGGCAATTGTAAGCTCTTCTAATTCGTAATCGATTAAGAAGCTCGACCAATATCACAACTACGCGTCTAGCCTTGTCTCATTTTACACTCAATGTATGTATCGGGTCATGATTGGTCATATAACCACAAGCAGACAGACATACGTAATAAGACAGGTTCATTACAAGCCATCTTGACTAGTTTTTACAACTTTGAAATAATTTCGTATAAACTTAACAGTAGAAATTGGTCTCATAATTACAAAACAAAAAATCTTGTAATCGCACTAATTAACCAATTAGCTTCATAAAAATCACATAATATACGCTTATATTGTTTCCCTTCTGAGATTTGTAAAAGTCTTGGGTGTCCTTCGTTTCAATGAAACGGTTCGATTTCCGTTTTCTCGAAATCTATTATCGATCGGAAAGACGCGCGTCTAATTACGCTAATTGGCGGCTAATTAGGCCGGCGCAATTACCGCACGCTGCTTTAGGTAATAATAATTGGAAACAAGCGGAGTGGCGAATTTCATCTGTTCCTTTTTCCTCTCGCATCCCGCTTTTAGTAAAACTAATTATTAATAATTTATGGCCGAGGTCGGGCAGCCGCGGTCGGCTCCGTTAAGGTTGATGTTTCAATTAATAACTTTTATTTTATAAGCAAATTAATAGGTTATAAAGTTTTAGTTTTGTCTGTATTAGGGGATATTGTTTATTGGAAACGCGTAAAATGTATTTAATGTGTCGGCTAATTTGTGCGAATTAGAGCGGAACTAAATGCGTCTAGAGTTTCTTGGAGCTTTCGTTGATAAATCAAGAAAATAGTTTTTAGGCGAGACAATGTCGTGCCAATAAATTTCTAATAATTGGAATTCTAATGTTTAATTGGGAAATAAATATCTATTTAATAATAAGTAAATCAATTTCGAATGGCAGGAAGTAATTGAGCAGGCCAAGGTTCTACATGGATCGTAGTGCCTACAGAAGAAGAAGTAAGCAATTTTTCTTTGCGTTTCTCTATCTTAGGCTAGGTGAATGGTAAAGGTTTTAATCGGTTGTTTTAAACATTGAGACATAGGATTCATTCAGGTTTTAATCGGTTGTTTCGAACATTGAGACATAGGATTAATTCAGGACAGTCAGAATTTCAGACCGAAATCTGTAATACCGAAAACGTCTCTCTAGCAGAAGGTTTTTTTTATTACTCATGCGCGAAAAGTACTTCTTGACGCACATTTTTTAATACGAGAAATGTCACCTCTCGTTGTATTTCCACATAACCTGGGTAACGCGCAATATTCAATATCGCTAGGTTACATTAAAAAAAAAAAAAAATAAATAAATAAAATAAACACAATCAAGACCTCGATATTAAAAAAGTCGCGTGAAAGTGTCAAATTTTTTTTTCATTACAAAATAATAATAAAAATTAAAGAAAACGTTTTAAAATGAGTGTAAATTCGTTTATGGTTACTATATGGTTTTCCCATAATTACAATTTGGTTTTACCATAATATAATTGCCACATTACCTTAAACTTTTGGGTATTGTTTTATCTAATCAAGACTAGATAAATTAAGAACACATACATATGTGGTCTTGATGTATCTACCGCTTCGCGGTGTCCAACCTAATCTAACCCGGGTTAAACCAGCAGTCCTGGCCACATTATCCTATTTTGGATCAAGTCCACTTACGCGCTGCCGCGCGTATGTGGTCTTGTTCAGATGAGTCAAGACCAGATAAATCAAGATGGTCTTGGTTTATCTGCCGCTTCGCGGTGTGCAACCTGATAACTCCCGGGTTAAAAGAAAATATCCCGGGTTAAATAGAGAATGCGATTGGAGTTTTGCAAAAAATTACTCCGCAAAAATGGTTACTTTGGAATGGTAAAATGGCAGACTTTTTTGATGAAAATCTGCTGTATCCCAAAGTCCATTTTAGGTTATTACTAGTGAAACTCATATGTAGTTATGTTAGCCAGTAGTTAAATTAGCTTAAGATAACCGGCTCAGTGCGAGAGCGGAGAGCCGGCAATGTATTTCTACATATTAAATAAATAAGATGTAATCCCAAAGTGTTAA
The DNA here is from genome assembly GCA_944588485.1 of Phosphuga atrata. Taxonomy (NCBI): domain Eukaryota; kingdom Metazoa; phylum Arthropoda; class Insecta; order Coleoptera; family Silphidae; genus Phosphuga; species Phosphuga atrata. The sequence continues at coordinate 64,150,926 of OX155899.1, forward strand.
ATGCATGTTCGGTATAGTTTGGAAAGTTGGACAGAAAAAGGATTTGAAAAATTTCAACAAACATATCTGTATTTAAAAAAATTCTGTTTCAAGGCTATCGGCCACGAAGATAACAAAATATCAGTTTCAATAGAAAAATATATAAGCTGCGCAGAAGTGAAGGAATTTTGAATACAACTGTCCAAGTTTTCAAACTATAGATATTTGAAGATCTTACCTTGTCTGCGGCTTTGAGTTTGAGGGGCGGCGACCGCCGCTAAATAAAATATTTTGCAAAACTAACTGAGAGATATCATAGACTGGCTAATTCTCTACAAATGTGTCAAATTTTATTGTTCCACGTTGTGTGAAAAGTGTGAAACTTACAAAAATATTTTTTTCAACAAATCCAGACGTCATTCACAAAACCGAACACGAACATTTCAAAATATTCAAAAATTGCGAAAAAATGTATTAATCCTTGAAGGATTTCAACGAAACTTTTACTGAATGTGGGTTTTCACAGGAAGTATCAGCTGACAAAATTTGAACGCTCCCCCTGCAATGGGGACGGCGTGAAGAATGATTTTGTCCTCAAAGCTTATTTGCAAATATCTCGTCAACGCCTCAAGATTGAAAATTATAACCGGGATATTCGCATGTAAGACGTCGGTGTCTACATTAAAGTATTCTTTGCAAATTCTGCAAAATCCTTGGGTTTTGTCATAAAAGTAAAAAATATAAAATCAAAAAATTTATCCAAGGGGTACAATAAATTAAAATTAAGAACACATACGTTCTTAAAACCTTCTCTGAATTTCGATTTTCAATTTACATGAAGAATGTGATTGGAAATTTAAAAAAACAAATCTTCCGCCAAAACGTTTCGCTTTGGAAAGACGAAAATTTTTTGATGAAAATCTGCTCTATAAAATAGCGCTAAATGGATGTTTCTTACACTACGGAGAATTGGACAAAAAATATATTTGCAAGTTTTCAATAAGTATTTCTTTATTAGAAATAATCTTATGAAATAAAATGCTTTGCAATGGAATGATAAAATTTGATCCGCTGGTAGAGGAAAGTTTACTCTCTCGATTCATGCTAAAAGAATTTCTTAGAAATGGAGGGAAATGAAAAACGCTAATGTAAACTTACTTAATTTGAAACGTTTACGTTTACTTAATTTGAAAATTAAATAAACAGTTGGAGGGAGGTTTTTTAAACGTCGGCCACGTCTGGACCGTCAATTGCAGAAAATTCGTGTTACATATTTTAATAGAACTTGATGAGTTGTATTCGAATTTGAATCGAAAATGCCGATAAATATTGAAATGGCTGTTCCTTCCGCAGTGAAATGGTAAAACTAACAGTTTTTCGCCAATAACTATGTTGCTATACATCCGAGGAAAACGCGTGTTGTACCGTTGGAATCTAAATTCAATTTAAAAGCTCCAATTATTCTTAAAAAAAAACTCGTAAATATTGCGGTTTATTAAAAAGCAAATTCTTCATTTTTGATTCCAATTTTTTTGCATGGTACCTGGATCCCAAACTTGTAAGATACATCCCCTCGCATGAGTAATAAAAAATATTGTTCGTAACACGGGCGGTATTGTCAATTGCCCTCTAGAGTGAATGTGCGCACTCACTTCGTTCGTGCGCTCAATTTCACTCTCGCGTCAAATTGACAACTTACCGCCCTAGTTACAAAATATACTATTTTGCAATTCATAAAATCGCATTAAGGTTTTAATCAATTTTTTGCACATTGAGACATGTTTCATTCAAGACAGACGACTATTTAGTCGTGACTATTTATCTGTAACACCGGGGACGTTTCTCTAGCATCAGAAGGCTTTTTTTGCAATTTATACAAATTTCATTAAAATGGGAATTGTCGAATTTTTTACCATAAACGTTACGAATGTGCAGCTCTACTTGGAGACGAACGGTGGGAACGAAAAAAATGCATCCAAAATGTGGAATCCGAGAAGCTCCAAATGATCGACGGAGCGGAACTGGAAACAGCATTGGACCAGTTAAAAAACGGCAAGGTCCCTGGTGAAGATATGCTGAACAAAATGCTGAAGACTAGAGGAGGAACACTAAAACACGCAATTTTGGTACTCTTGAACAGGTGTCTCGATGAAGGCAAAATCCCTGACCCTTGGCTGTACACAGAAGTCATCTTGCTCTTCAAGAAGGGCGACTGTACGAATATCGAAAATTATAGTCCTATCATAACATATAAGCTGTTATCCAAAATGATAACCAATCGTCTTACCCAGAAATTCCACTTTGACCAGCCCACGAACAGGCTGGCTTCATGAGAAGATTCAGCATTCAGAGAGAGCATTCAGGAGAAGAATACAACATTCCTCTTCATATGGCATTTGTCCATTCATCCATGGCTCTACAACCCGGGGTGGGTCTTGGCCGCCTCAACAATTCTCCTCCATTCTCTCCGATCCTGACTTCTTCCCAGTTGAGCACCCCCAGGGTTTGAAGGTCCTTGCGGATATTATCTCGCCATCGAAGCTTTGGGCGCCCCAGTGGTCTTTTGTTGTTAGGGGTTTGCTTCCAGACCATTTTAACTAGCCTTGAGTCATTACTCCTCTGGACGTGTCCCAGCCATCTTAATCTGTTTGGCTTGATTTCTTGTACTGTACTTGGGCTATTATATAGTTTATATACCTAGTTTTTCGTGCGCATCTTATACCGCAACGTTTGTTGATCCCAGACTGCTCCAAATATTTTCCTAAGAATTTTTCTTTCAAAACGATTAAGTAGTAACGTGTCTTGTACTTTTGCTAGCGTAAGTTACCACTGGACTTATAATTGTTTTATATATATATATATATATATATATATATATATATATTTATTTATTTTTGTTTGTCTGGTCAGGAATGACCAGATTCTTGAATCTGATTCTTGATCGTAATAATTGCTGGGTTGCGTAGTAGCATTTATTTCCTTGTAGAATGCGCTATCGTATTTCTACATTAACGTTGTTATCTGATGTTATTAATGCCCCTAGGTATCGGAAAGACTGTACGTGCTCGAATTTGGCAATTGTGGACTACCAGAAAGCCTTTGACTCGATTGAAATATGGGCAGTGCTTTGGGGGATGGATAATTCTCGTATAGACTCTAGATACTCAAGCTTGATTCAATGTATCTACGAACACGCTACCTTGCATGTCAAACTAGAGGATTGGGATACGGGAGAAATACCGGTCAGGAGGGGCGTACTTTACCTGGTGAAGAACGAAATGCTGAAGGCCGGAGGAGAAACACTAAAAAAGCTATTTTCATACTCTTGAACAGGTGTCTCGATGAAGGTAAAATCCCTCACCTTTGCTGAACACAGAAGTCATCTTGCTCTTCAAGAAAGGCGACTGTACGAATATCGAAAATTATAGACCCATCACAGTCTACTATCCACCATTTATAAGCTGTTATCCAAAATGATAACCAATCGTCTTGCCCAGAAATTCGACTTTTACCAGCCCATCGAACAGGCTGGCTTCAGGAGAAGATTAAGTTTTTTCATGAAAGATTGAAGATGGAGAATCATTCCGAGAGAGCATTCAGGAGAAGAATACAACATTCATCTCCATATGGCATTTGTGGACTACCAGAAAGCCTTTGACTCGATTGATATCTGGGCAGTGCTTTCTTTCTCTTCTTCTTTTTCTGGCGCTACAGCTCAATTTGAGCCTTGGCCTCCCATAGTTTCCTCCTCCATTCCTCTCTTTCCCGGGCCACTTCCATCCATCTTCCTAGTTTAAGGATTCGTCTGGCATCCTGGTCTACTTGATCCTCCCATCTATTTCTTGGTCTTCCTAGCGGCCTCTTCCACTCCATTCGGCCGGATTTTCAATTTCAATTTCCGATTCAAAATTTCTGTTCTGTATTAGTTTTGTGATATGTTTTATGTAAAATCTCCTGTGTCCTTATACAAGACTCCCTGAAGTTTCCCCATTATTTGATTTGTTTAATGCAATTCATACAAACACAAGTTGATAAGTTATCTTCAGAAAATATCTTAAAATAAAAGACAAAAGTTACAGTAAAATATCGTAAAAGAGCTTGTGAAAATTGTGGAGCTGTAACACATAAACGCAAGGATTGCATGGAACGACCCCGAAAAGTTGGAGCAAAATATTCAGGAGCGAATATAGCTCATAAATGCTGAATATGTCCAAAAAAATCTTGCTCTAAATTACGATGGAAAACGAGACAGGTGGAGTGGTTATGGCCCTGCCGAGCATAAATCTGTTATTGAAGAGTTTCAAAAAGTTGAGGAAGCTAAAAGGCAGCTTCGTGCTGATAAATTAAATGCAAATGAAGAACAAGAAGATGAAGACAAGGATGAGGATAAATATGTAGATGAAGTTGACATGCCTGGAACAAAAGTAAACAGAGAATTACAGTAAGGAATTTAAGAATTCGTGAAGGCACAGCAAAGTATTTACGGAACTTAGATCCAAAATTCAGCATATTATGATCCTAAAACTAGGTCTGTGAGGGAAAATCCGAATCCCAGAATGGAAGATACTTATGCAGGAGAGAAGTAAGGTTTTCAGGAGATACAACAAAACATGCTACAGCACAGCTTTTTGCTTGGGAAGCTTATGAAAAGGTAGTTGATGTTCATTTATTAGCAGAACCTACCAAGTTAGAAAAGCTCCAAAAGGAATATGACAAGAAAGAAGATCAATTTAAATCCCAAGTACAGGCTAGTGTTTTGGAAAGGTATGGAGGTGAAGAGCATTTGCAAATTCCACCAAAAAGTCTTTTATTAGCTCAAACAGAAGATTATATAGAATATTCTCGTTCTGGTAAAATTATTAAAGGACAAGAAAAATAAATTATTAAATCTAAATATGAAGAAGATGTTTATATAAATAATCACTCAAGTGTTTGGAGCAAAATGGTAATTTAAGTGTTGTCACTCTTTTATTAAAAACTCATATTGCCTTGGAGATGCTGGCAAAAATAAAGCTATAATAGAAACATCGATATCTGAACCTGAAGAGGTTCTTGTAAAGGCAGAGAAGTCGACAAAAAAAAAGAATCATCTAGTTCTTCTAGTAGTGAGAGTGAGGAGGATAAGATTGAAAAGAAATCCAAAATGAAAAAGAATAAGAAAAAGAAGAGGAAGGAAAACAAGAAGTTGGAGAAAGAAGAAAGTAAATTACAGAAAGCTTTGAAATTGGAAGAAGAACACCAAAATAAAATGGAGGAGATAATGAAAGTTGATGAAAGGAAGAGACCATATAATAGTATGTTTAAAGTCAAGAAACCAAGTGAGGAAGAAATTGAGGCTTATTATTTAAAGAGGAGGAGAGAAGACGATCCTATGAATCAGTTTATAAAATAATGAGATTCTTTTGAGCATTCTACCATATGTCATTCTTATAATGTGGCCTGCCCATCGGAGGCGCTGAAGTTTTACGTATATCACTCTTTGGTCTTTAAGGGCCTGATATACTTCCTTGTTGTATCGCCTCGTATAATTTTCATTTTGCCGTACTGGTCCTAGGATCCTACTTAATATTCTCCTCTCGAAAGCGTCGATTTTTGCTTCGTTCTTTACGGTGAGGATCCACACTTCGCAGCTGTACGTGAGTATTGATCGGATGATTTTTTTGTACACCTTAATGATTGTGTCTATGTGTATCACATTGGACTTGAGTACATTCGCTTTATTTGCCATCTTCACTTTGGCTCTAATTTTCGCGTCTTAAATGCCTTTGCTATTGATGTTTGCGCCCCGATACTTGAAGTCGTTCACTTGTTCCAAGTTGTCTTGTCTTTGTATTCTTGGTGTACCCGTTCTACTTTGCACTAGCGTCTTTTTTTGTCGATTTTGTTGATTTGGACGAGTGTTTGGGCTGCTGATTTTTTGCAGCTCTTTGGAGGATAGATAATTCTGGTATAGACTCTAGATAATCAAGCTTGATTCAATATATCTACGAACATACTACCAAGGTAGTATGTTCGTAGAACTGTCAAGGTGGAAGAGGTGAAAGGTGGGTTACGGGAGAAATACCGGTCAGGAGGGGCGTACGGCAAGGCGATACCATCTCATCCAAACTTTTTACCCTAGCGTTGGAGAACGTATTTTAAAATCTTTCTTTTGAGCGAAAGGGAGTCGACATCGATGGAAGGCGTCTTAATCACCTACGCTTTGTCGGCGATATTGTACTTACCAGCAGCGACCCAGATGAACTAGGCATAATGCTAAGTGAACTTGAAAAAGTCTTCCTAGCGGTGGGACTTAAAATGAATCTTCAGAAAACTAAAATCATGAGTCCGAGCAATACAATGGTCACTATCGGCAATCATACTCTTGAGAAAGTGGATGAGTCTATATATCTTGGACACAACATCAAGTTGGGTAAGGAGAATCAGAAAGCCGAAATCAACAGACCTTGGCGGCGTTTGGAAGGCTCAGTTACATTTTCCGGGAACCCCGCATACGCCAAGGATATTTCTATTCAAACTGATCAATGTGCGATAAAACGTGAAAAATTCACAAAATTTCTTGATAAATGTTTTGAAGAAAACTTAACTTGGCACGTGACCATCGGCAGCGTGTGTAATGCCCGCCATACACGTTACGGTCTACCGTACAGGTTACATGCGCAGGTTTGCCTGCGCAGGTCAAACGTACGCAAGAAACTGCACAGGTCTATTCCCACACACGCTCCGGTATACATGCGCAGGCAAACCTGCACAGGTAGACCTGTCATGTGGACCGTTGTGTGTATGGCGGGCATAAGACGCTTGATAAGAAAACCTACTATCTCCGCTAACTGAAGAGATTTTTGAATGTATCAGAACTATTACACTTTCGCTTTGCTGCAATTCAGTCACATCTCTCCTATGGTATAATAGCTTGGGGAACTTCACCAGAGTGGCCGAAAGTTTTGAAATCTCAGAAACGGACACTCAGAAACTACTAACCTCGTGGGACCGCTTTCATACATTTTAAGGACGCAAAGAAAGCCGACTGAACAAACCGAGCACTGGGCTGCGACCAACGAATGGCGACCACTGGTCAGGTTATTCCGTTTCAATACCTTTAAGGTTTCCAATTATATTTCTTTCCAATTAAGATTTATTGAAGCTGTTACAAAGGGAATGGCACGGAAGTTAACAAGTTTTAAAACAGTTTTAAGAATTCCCAAAAAATTTCGCATTTCTAAGACGCAAAGAAAGTTCAGTCGTTTCAACCGACTGAACAATCCGAGCCTTGAGTTATTACCAAACTCGTCGTTGTCGTATCGTAATAGTATGTGAACGAATGACGAACACTTCTGCTATATTCTTCTTCTTTTATCCTATTTTCGTCCACTTCTGAACATAGACCTCTTCCAAATTTTTCCATATCGATTTCTCCTGGGCTACTTTTCTCCCACTTGGCATCGGATGTCATCCCGCCATTCTGCCAACACTCTTCTTCGATCTTCTCAGCCTCCGTTATAATAGGATTTTAGTCCACTTGATGTTGTTTCTCACTATGTGACTCCCCCATTGCCACTTAAGAAACTCGCTCCACCACATCCACGACCTTTGTTCTCCTCCTGATTTCTTCATTTCGAATTTTGTCTCTGAGGCTGAATCCCAACATCGCTCGCTAGCAGACTCGAACTCGATTTGCGTTGTACATCGTTATGCCCGCTCCACACTCTCGCGGAGTAACTTCGGCCAGGATCCTCGCCGAAGTTGTTCGAGGCAAGGAACTGGACGGAGGAGGCATCTACACTCGCCTTACTTCGCGAGAACCTCAGTGCCATGACTGACACCGAACAGGTGGAAGCTGCTGCTGCAACTATTTGTGTGTATAATATATAGGAAAGGACGAGTAAACGCGAGAGTGTAGACGTGATACTCTTCCTTCCTCGTATTCGCGTCTCGTCTCCCTTTGACTCGGGTACGAAACACCGCTTCATGAAGCGAAGTTATCCAAGGCGAGGCGAGGAAGCACAAGGCGGACCGAGTAACCTGACCACACTCTCGTTCCTCGCTCAATTCCGTGCTACTTCGCGAGAGTGTGGAGCGGGAATTAGAGTTGCAGTGTCGAGCCCATACGTTGCAAGATGGATGAGTTATAAACCTTTCTCTTGAGGTTTATAGGGATGCGTGGTTCCCGGAAAATGTAGCTGAGCCTTCTCACGTTGAGTTTTAAATAAAATTGAATTCATTTTATTTTCAGTTTTGTCGATGTTGAAAAATAATTTGTTCGCTAAAAACCAACAGAATAAGTCCCGAACTAGGAGATTTGCATTTCGCTGTTTAAGGGTTCATTAGAAATGAGGAAGCTGACCTCGTCTGCATAAAAAGTGCTTCTTCCTTGGATAAACGCAACCAGATCAGCTAAATATAATATGAACAAAGTTTGGGCAAGAACACTCCCTTGAGGTACCCCCTGAATTAAAAGCCATTTCTGACGACACACTTTTCCTTAAATGGGACTGCATCAATATATATTGCGTACGTTTTTTTATGAATAAATGGATCCAGTATCCCGCTATTCCCCTTATTTCATAAGAAAATAATTTGTCCATTAACTGGGCGTTATCTACACAGCCAAATGCTTTGCTTAAATCACAGAAGATACCCATAGTTTTTACACACAACTTATAGTAAACTAAGAAGAATATAGAACAAGAAACCGATAAGGTAGTCTTATGCTTATGGACACAACATAACAGTTCATGTGTTGTGAATATATGAAATCGTGTTGATCGAGCTGTATTTTGAAAAACGATCTGAGTTGCTCCCAAGTCGCGCCGAAAGAAGTTTTACTCATTATTTATTAGTTTATGCAAAATCATATCGTTTCTCATGATTTATTAGTTTATGCAAAATATCTGTGAACTTAATCGCTTCTGGTATCCCTCGGGTTTCATATTAGGTTCGGTTACGCAATTTCCTGTTAAAACAGATTTTCTCAGTAACGAGTTTTTATTGGTTTGTAGCTAGATTTCTCGATGGAAGATTTATAAATATTCATAACGTATTTTACGGCAGCTGATATGGATGGTCGGTGCCCTTATCAGGCTACCGTAAAAGCGTCAACACTCACTCATTGTATCTATTAGTGCCTCCTTATATTTGGTATCTGGTTTTTTTACGACAGCAATAAGAGTTTGGTGCTGTCTCTGTCTCGTCTCGCTTTATCTCCCAAAAACTTGTTCATCCGAAAGTATAAGGTAGCGTACAGGTGCTTGTAAAATAAGATAAGTAATTATTTATTTGCACTAATTGGAAGACCGAAACGGAATGTTTGAGGTATAAGAGAGGTTAAAAAAACAGGGAGCTTTCTGAGAGCCTCCGTTTTCCTTTCCTTAATTGAACTAATCTCGCACAAAACGAATTCATTAATTAACACATTGTCATTTGAATAAAATTCACATTAAAACGATTTTGAAAGTTTTATATTTATTTTTATCGCCTCGATTGGGCAACACAACACACACATAAAGTTATATCGTCTCAATTAACAGATTAATTAATTTTCTAATCGAATTGCACAAAAGCCAATTAAAAAAATATTCCTTTTTAACTAAACCAGTGACATCATTGCGCCTCGGATGCTAATTCCTTTTGGCGCGAGATAAAACAAAATAAACAAACAAATAAAATGACGCACACGAATTTGTATTAATTACTGCCGCGCGTTGATTCCGTAACTCATTTAATTAATCACGATGCATAATTTATAGTCATGCAACTAAAAAAAATGTACAAACATATGCAGAGTGCGTATTAAAAATAATAACGGAGATTAGTGTTGAAAAATTAATATCGTAAACTCGCCGGCCGTATAAATTCTTAATTAATATAACAACGGGCTCGACATCAAATCATAATTTGCTACGGGCCCCCTTCTGCCGTGCACCCACGGCCACCAAACACTTTAATGTGAAATTATTAAACCGCGACGTTTAATAATGTATAATTATCTTAACCCCCTAGGCTCCATCATCGACGTTCAAAAGTTATTCAAAGGAATCAACATTTTTTTTCCTTCCTCAAACTAATTTAGTAACTAATTTCGGTTTTTGCTAAATACTCCAGTTATAGTTTCATGTCCTGCAGCGTTCATAAATTATAATACCAATTTGTTTTTTTAATGCAGATATAAGTTTAACATTTGTCTAAATTAGAAAAGATTGAAGAATTAGTTTATATACGCTGACATCGATAGATATGAAAACGTGGTTTCTAAAGTAACTTGTTTGTAAACTGCAATTAACAAAAAACGAAATATGTTGGACACCAAACCTTTTATTAAACATTGTAAAGTAAAATCTAAAGTTTAATAACAAGTTAAATGCTTAATCCTAAATTAACAATTAATACTTAATTACATCGATTAGATCAGTGGTTCTTAACCTTTTTAAGCGACCCAATTTTGAGGAATATGTTTATAACGCGACCCAAAAGACCAAACAGAAGAATTTTTAGACAATAATTAATAAAATAAATCTTTTATTTTACAATAATGACATTTTAAGTCACATATCGTGAGTGTACAACCAAAAGTGATCAAGTCGAAAATTGACAAAAATGAGATAATCTGCTCAAGTCGTTTTAACGGTCTGCTACCTTTATGTGAGGGGTTCAAGGGTAGTGCATGCACACCACACGACAACCGCACAGGGCGAGAATGTCGCATAGCCTCTCCTACTCAATTCCGACTCTCACCTCCACGTGGTCAACCCTGGTAACCTAAGTATGCGTCGGAGATGAGGTAACCAATCGGTATGGAAGGCGAGGTGAGGGCTAACAAGAGCGGGAGAGATGGCCCGATAACGGGGTTAACTAAGAAACGGAGGTTAACCAAATAAATAACGGGGTTAACCAAGAACTCCATCATAGAAAAAAAAACCGTTACGAAAACTCTAAGAAAAAAGACCGGAATCTACGACGACGAGGCCTGGAATAGATTGTAATGGAAAAAAAATTCTAGGGGAGGCCAAGACCAATAATGGGTTGTGGAGCCAAAGCTGATGATGACACCTTTATGTGGAAAAATTGTCCAAGCCAATATACGTAGCTAATCATAACCTTCTAACATGGGACAAAAATGGTAATGAAGTCTTTAACATCAAAATATCTACAGTTAAAAGTTTCCACGTCCAGTTACTCACTTTTGACAATTTTTGACTAGGTCATTTTTAAAGATAACTTTGAAGTTGTATAAATCTACACACTTTACACAACTCGAGTTTCGAGTAAAAAGGATAACTAAAGCTATTTTGCGATCTAATTGTAAGGAAAATTTAATGAATAACCTAATAAATAATAATGGGTAACCACTCAATGTTTTTGTTCAATTTAGTTTCTGCAGTCGCCGTTGCGAATTAGTTTAAAAATCTTAAATGGTTATAACTAAAGAATTAGTTGAACTATAGGAGTTCACGGTTTGTGGAGGCTGATCCCTCAGGAAAACCAGTGGCACTAGAAACGTTAGAAAACAAAGTTTTGGCCATCCGTATCCGTCCCCATGTATCAAACCTGTACAAAATTAGTTGGTTTTGGTCCTTAGCTTAAGATGAGATGTTTCGATTTGGCTGCACCAATCAAAGGCTTTAAGGACTCCAAGGGGGCGCCACCGCCCAACGCGCATCTATTGGGAATTTAACATCGGTTTTTCAAACTCTTGTACCTCGGGATCAAACCGGTGTTTGTTTTCGATGGCGGAGTTCCCGCACTCAAAATCCAAAGATCAATCCAATGAATAGTGTAAATAGAATCGCCAGTTCCAATTTAAACCAAGCTTGTTTCAAGCAAAGAGGAATCTGTTGAAGCCTAAACACTTATCGGAAGCAGATAATATCAAAAAAACAATTGCTATCGACTTTATTGAAACATTCTGCAATCAACAAAGTTTTGTCGGAAAGTACGAAAGGGGGCCTCCATGAATCACGCGATGTTTTTAGCAACTTTTTAAGTTCAACAAAAACTTCACAACACACTGTTGGGCACAGGGCACAGTTTGAGTTTAAGAGAGAGTTGGAGGCTTTGTTGAACGACCATGGGGCGATTACCGATGAAATGGGAAAAAGGCTGCCTTCGGATGAAAACACAAGATATTAGTATATCAAAGATGTTAAAAATGCTTTAAAAAAAGCAAAACTGGAAGAGAATTTAAAGAAGGCTAAAACATGTGTACGTAAGCCAAGGTTACATAGTTCATATACCTGTTTTCTCGTAAAATTAGGGAAAAAACTTTTCTGTTTCACCTCTTAGTTCGACCCAAGAAATTTGTCTCACGACCCAATTTTGGGTCGCGACCCATAGGTTAAGAACCACTGGATTAGATGACCTCCGTTTGCTTCGATGCTTGACTGAGATCGATGCAACAATGAACGTATTGCACGCTGGTACATCTTTGGCGAAATCTCAATGTCTCGTTTCGCTTCATTGCTGAACTCGTACTTCATTAGTGAACTTGCCAATTTTTGAAACTTAAAACAAACGGAACACAGCCTGAATATATAAATATTCAGCTTTTCCGGAGCTCTATAACAATTATTGTTCATGGAAGCAAAGCTGTGCTGATGAGAGATACAACTCTAAACGCGTCCACAGATGGCTATCCACTTAAAGTTTTCCAGGGATTTAGGTCGGTTCTGATAAACTTTAGATTTAACATGACCTCATAAGAAATAATCCGAAGTAGACAAATCCGGTAAGCGAGGAAGCCACAACTTATCCCCACGTTGGGAAATCAGACGACCAGGAAAGAACTCATATAGTCATGTTGGATACATGATGCCTTGCACCATCTTCGCTGATACCAACTATCGTTTATTGATAAGTTGAGCAATGGCATCCGTTAAGAATTAGTTATATTCTAATATATAATCTAGTTTGTTTAAAATCGTGAATTTGTTATTGGACAAGCCAAGAAGTTTTACTTCAACTGTGCTTTATTTATACACCGGCAACACTAATTAATCCAAAATATATTAAATGTTGAGAATGATCTGAAGCCAAAAATATAATACATATTAATTCATTTACAGAAAACTATTAAATTTGCTAAATAAACAATAATATTCCTGCAATTTAAAATGCATTTATAATTTATTTCGAAATGTATTCAGTGCTGATAAATTCAGTAGCAATCCACTTTATAGTAAACCAGTAGTCACTTTCAAAAGTCAATTTTAATTTAAGTGCTGCAGCACCATGGCGAGGTATTCTTGGCTTAGTCGAGAATCCATTAAGATTGTTTATCTATTATGAAATAAACTAGAATTTTAGATATGTATGCAATTTAAATACAATGATAGTGGAATGATAAAAAATGGTAGTAAACACCATTTCCTTAATGTCCTTTCATAGTTATCCTTAAAACTTCCTTTAATAATTTTGTTTTGTTTTTTGAGGATCAATTATGAATATTACAAGATAACAAATGCAAAACCTGCGACCAGCATCGACTAATAAGCTTAATTAATCACTTAACTAAGATCTTTACAAAAGTGATACAGAACAGAATATACGCAAAATGTGACTCTAAGGTTGATGATTCGCAATTCGGTTTTCTTAATGCACTTGGCACGAGAGACGCTATATTTGCCTTGCAAGTTTTAATCCAACGCTGAATCGACACAAATTCATTTCATTGACTTTGCAAAGGCCTTCGATAGTATCAACCACGAATTTCTCACATCCATACTAAAAAACGTAGGTCTCGACAGTAAAGATATAAGAAAGATAGCCAACCTCTACTGGGGACAAACTGCGTGTGTGAAATTAGGTAACTGCTCTACCGAAAAGATCGAAATAAAGAATGGTGTACGCCAGGGATGTATACTATCTTCCCTCCTGTTCAACAAATATACGTGGTCTGTTAGAAAAGTATCCGACCTTTATCCGCTAAAAAAAAACTGGCATAACTGGAGCATTGGAAACCTAATCACCCTCAAAGTCTCCTTGGGACTCCAAACTCTTCTGCCCGCGGTGCCGCCATTGTTGGAAGCATTCCGAAAAAGCCTCTTTCGGAATCGACTTTAGCTCGGCTGTCGTTGCAGCCATAATGTCCTCTCTTGTCTGAAATCGCGTTCCTTCCAATAGCCTCTTGACTTTGGGGAATAGCCAGAAGTCGCAGGGGTCCATATCAGGAGAGTAAGGAGCCTGTCGAACCAGAGGAGTCTCGTGAGCATCACGTAGGCGACGTAGGACATCCCTCATTTCACTTGTCGTCATTTTACTTGCATTGAAAAACCGACGAGAGTACTACACACTACGTCACTCGGACACTGCTCGACAGCAACTGACGCTATCTACAGGCGGGAAAAAATTCACGCATGCGCACGAAGGTTCAAGGTTGGCTCATGCAATGGCGCGCGCTTGATTCAAATCCATCACGTTTTCAAAATAAAAAATAAGGTCAGATACTTTTCTAACAGATCACGTACAGATGAAATATTCAGAAAAGCATTACTAGACGCTGATGTGGGCATAAAACTAAATGGTGAACCCTTCAACAACATTCGTTATGCTGACGATACTGCAATGCTTGCCAGCAGTATCGAAGAACTTCAACATCTACTGAGAAAGATTCAAGCCATCAGCGGACAGTGCGGTTTGAAGCTCAATGTTTCAAAAACCAAATGGATGGTTATCAGTAAACGACAACAACAAGCAGAACAGCTGATACTTAACACCGAACCAATAAAGCAGGTCGAGAAACATTGTTATCTTGGATCATTAGTAAACTCTCAATGGGACCAGTCTATAGAAATAAGATCAAGAATTGAAAAAACGAGAACTGCATTTAACAACATGAAATCATTATTTACTAGAAAAGATATATCTCTGAAGACAAAAATCAAATTAGCTAAGTGCTAAAGATTTTCAATTCTTCTATATGGGGTAGAAGCATGGACAACGACTGATCAAGAAACTGGAGGCCTTCGAAATGTGGGGTCACCTTCGCATTTTACGAATATCATGGACCGATCACATCACGAACGAGCAGGTTCTCCGCAGAGTCGGCAAACAGAGAGAAATCTCATTCACTGTTAGAAAACGTAAAATGGAATACCTTGGGCATATAATGCGTCATGAACTATCGTAACCTGCAATTCATCTTACAGGGCAAAACAGACAGCAAAAGAGGACCGGGTAGACGAAGACATTCATGGTTGCATGATCTGCGTGAATGGTACGGACTCACTTCAGTAGAACTATGTGGAAGAGTGCAGCGAACAAAGTTAAAATAGCCATGTTAATCGCCGACATCCGCAACGGATAAGGCACCACAAGAAGAAGAAGATCTATGCATATGCAAGATATATATCAATAATGTAATAGAAGAAATAAGATGACTTTTTAGAAACCCAAGACGACAAGCCCAAGGGTCAAATAATATACACACAGGAACACAGGTGTAGTAATAGTCGAGAAAAATAAAAATAATTTTCCCATTTCTTGAAGTTAATGAGTATTCTTAAAGCACGACACAAGTAAAATAAAACCCACAAATGACGTCAATGTAATTTTTCCATTAGAAATATTCGTTCGGTCTAGTCTTGTCCTGAAAAATAGAAAAAGATCCTTCAAGCACATAATGCAATAGTAGAGCTTGATGTCAGCAGTGGTGTTCCACAAGGCTCGGTGTTGGGTCCGATGGTGTGAACTATCTTATACGACGGAGTCTTCGGACTAACTCTATTAGATGGTTTAAGAATGAAAAAAATATTGTGGTTCAGAAATTTGACAAAGGGTGCTTCAAAACATTCACATCCCGAAATGTGGTGTACAATTTGTGTTTTTTTTTCAAAATATACTACAACCAAAAACATTTTCCCACTCTGGAATTTGATGGTCAATCAATCCAGTTTTTCTGTCAAGACATACTAGAATAAAGACCCGCTCTATATATTTGGTGATCAATCCAGTTTTCCGCCAAATATATGAATCAAAAACGAAAAAAGATATGAGAAACAACATATGCTCCTAATTTAGGCAATTTGAAGAAAATCTAGTTTTCCAAAAATATATTCAAATTTGACCGTAAATCTAATTTTCTTTAGAAGATATTGGAGAACGAAAAGGATCCATGCTATATGTGGAAGCTCGTATTTTTTTAAGAAAACTAGACCGATCAGCAAGTAGTTGACCAGTTTTCTCCTAAAAATACGGCTATATTTTCCGAAAACTGGTCAACTAAACTGACAATAAAAAAATTAGGTCACTTAAGAAATTGCAACTAAGACTTGATTGTTTAGCAGAAGACCCGGATCGGGGCGAAAACGAGTCAGCACCCAAAGACGGCTTTTTGGTGTCCGCAAGTTTGCGAAATAGAACATCTTCTGTGGTTAAGCTACTACGAAATCAACTTCAAGGAGTTAGAGATGTCAATGTTATTGAATTCACCGTTTGAATAAGGCTTCAGGCCGCTGGATTATCTTGTAGAAGGATGGCTACAGGTCCACCATGACAATGCCGGCATCGAATTCCCACATTGGCTTTTGCCAGAAATCACTTGGCATGAAATAATGACGACTACAGCAGCGTCGTATTTTCATTTGAGACACAGTTTTGCCTCACTGGACCAGACGGTCGTCGACGAGTATGGAGAAGACCCGGAGAAAGATGTGCTCTAGTTTGCATTGACAAGCGACTTCCATTGGGTGGTGGCTCTGTTATGGTTTGGGCAGAAATTTCTTCACGAGCACGCACGGAGTTGATCTTCATAAAAAATGGTTCTCTGACAGCTCGTAGATACATTAAGGAGGTTCTACAAGATCATGTTATGCCTCTCATGGTTCAAATAAAAGAGCATGCAGGGCCCTCTTTCCCCTTCTGGGCACTCGGGGCACGTGCTCAGGGCCCCGCAATCGTAGCCCCCCCCCCCCTAGTTCCTGCCAGATCACCAAACGATAACCGATATTTATTTCCGAAAAACATATTTAATTCGGAAAAATCAAGCGATAATGAATCTGACTTTAAGGACCTATCTCAAGGAACAAGGCTTTTTTTTTACGGCTCTGGCGCCGTCAGCCCAACTGAATGGAAAAGAGAAATTCAATGTCTAAACGTTTCTTCCCATAATTGATACCTTGGGCGTTCAGCTAAGGTTTTTGGTTTCTTTTTTTCGCTGAAAACTTTGAATTTCGAAGAGTTGAGACAAAGTTGCAAAAAAATTTGCTGAAATCTATTAATGAGAAAGAGTTGTAAATGGAATGTCTACATTTAACAGAATACTTGGAAATATATTGAAAATGAAGGAACTAATAGTATATTGGAAATATATCATCTTTTGAAAGAAAACAAAATTGAAGATACATTTCCAAATGTAAAAATCGCATTTTTTTACGCATGATGGTAACTAACTGCAGTGGGGAACGTTCCTTCTCCAAATTGAAAACAATAAAATATGATTCAATTTGTCGCTGTTGTCCATTCCGAATGTTACATGTATTGCCCAGTCAATGGACCAAGGTGTTATAAAGGCCACGAAGAGACTTTAAAGGAAAGACCTTATGCTCCAATTGTTAGGAGAATATGAGTTCATGGTGTTTTGGAAATGTCTCCACTTAAAAGAAGCAATTTATGCCGTAGCTCTTGTCTCCAATAGTGCGAAGGGAAAGAATATGGAAAAGGCATTTGATAAAATAATAGCATTAGAAGACACTGAAATTGAGAAAGAGGATGAATTGAATGATCAAGAACTATTATTATTATTTGGCTTTGAATTTGTTCTTTTCCTTCCTTTGCTACTGGTGCTACAGCCCCAAGCAGGACCTGAACACAAGTATAATTTGAATTTGTTGACGGACAAAATTTCTTAAGAAGTTACCAAAATTTGGACAGACAAACAATTGCAAAAAATTTCAAAATATTTGATTTGGTTTTGAATTTGTGGACAGATCAATTTTCTTAGGAATTGTCCAAAATTTGGACAAACAAACCAATTTAAGTACTTCCAAAATAAGTTGCGGTGAAAAACTTTCATGTCCAAATTATGGTGCCTTGAAGAACCAAGACAAAATTTTGAAAATTCTCAAAATCCTGTCTTAGTTGTGGTGCCTAGAGGAATCAAAACAAAATTTTGAAAATTCGCGTCTCAGTATCATGTTCTAATAATGGAGCCTTGAGGAACCAATACAAAATTTTGAAAATTCGCGTTTCAAAATCGTGTCCTAATTATGGAACCTTGAGGAACCAAGATATAATTTTGAAAAATTGGGTCTCAAATCGTGTCCTAATTATGGAGCTTTGAGGAACCAAGACATAATTTTGAAAATTCGCGTCTCAAAATCGTGTCCTAATTATGCAGCTTTAAGGAATCAAGGAATAATATGCGCAAAAACATAGATTTTGAAGAAGTGATTTTGCCCATCTCAAATCTAGAAGGGTACTAACATCAACATGGGGTTCAATCAACATAGATTTTTAAGCACTAACCTGTGTTAACCCATCCGCAAATCCACAAAAGTGTTACTTTTGTGGATTATATTATATTATATCTATTCATTTAATGTGACTATAAGAAAATTAAAAAAAATATAGAACTTGCTTATTTACTTTCTTTGCCTATTCTAACAAAATAGTGCTCTGTTAATGTAATAGAAGCCCCATTATCGTAATGTGCCCAGGACCTCCCATAGGTTAAAGACGGCCATGAGAGCATGTCATTATCATGCAATATAATGCTAAACCTCATCATCACTCAGTACAGACATGAGTCCAGCCGTCATCAGCACTCAGTGCAAACATGAATCCCATCGAACATATCTGAGAAGAGTTCGGACGACGTATCCGAAGGCATACACCAGCTCCAAGAACTGCTCAGGAGCTAAAAGAGTTGGCATTGCAAGAATGGAATAACTTTTACCAAAATATGCTTCTTAATTTAATTGAAAGTATGTCTCGTCGCTATTAATGATTACGTTATTAATAATTATTCTTTTTAATTTATGTTAAATTTGTTTATCATATTCGAAGTTCCTCACAACAAAAATCGAACTACATTTTAAACGTAAATTTGTTGCATTTTCAAAATAAATCACAAACCAAAAAATACGCTTACCAATTCACTAATACATATTTAATTTAGCTTACAAAATTATCTGTTTATTAATTTTAATATATTTAGCCTTACAAACATAAAATTCCACGAAAACATCAAATTTCTTAGTAACTTTTTTCTCACCAGTGTATATATTTGCTGATCAATTCAGTTTCCTTCTAAAAATAAGAGGGCCAATGAGGTACTAGCTTGACTTCAAAAAATCCAATTTCATTTTCAAAATATTCGAGAATTAAGAAGAAATGGTCAGCTACAGAAAGTTGGTGGTCAATACAATTTCCTTGCCGAAGGTTATGAAAACACAAAAATGATCCTAATCCAGACAATTGAAAGATAATTCAGTTTTCCTAGGAAAATACACAGCAATGTACACAGAACTAATAGTGACCAATTTTCCCCAAAAGAGGCACAAGAACCAAGGATTAAGAATTCAGGATACTAATTTGCAGGAGAGTCTAATTTTCTTCGAAAACTGTTAGAACCAAAAAAGATTTCGTTCCAGAAAGACAAAACTAGATTTTCCCAAAAGATTTAAGAGAATAAAAATGATCGTTCCAAATATTTGGTGGACAATCCTGTTTTCGTCCCAAAATATAGTTGAACCAAGATACTAAGCCCAAGACCTTGATCCAAAAATGTCACGATCCATCTAGTTTTCTTCCGAAAATACGAAAATATTAATAATTACCTTTTAGCTTATTTTGCCCAGTCAACCAAACCACCCAGTCAACCAAGTATCATCAGCAACAATGCTTTGATATTTTCTAATAGCCTTCCCAATTTAAAAATTTGTTTGGTCTAGACGCAAGTTGTTCGCAATATTAAATTCAAAAATATAAATTGACAATCAATCAATTACAAGTTGTTTTCATTTAAACCCAATTTAATCTAGAATTGGTAAAACCATACTACTTTATAGATAATCATATAAACTTAAACAGTCGGAACACAGCCTGAATATATAATTACATTCAACCTTTCCGGAGCTCTATAAAAATAATGAGTCTTTCTGGGACTACCAAAAACAAATTTCATGTGAAATTTGTCAGTTATTTTATAGCTTTCAGTCCACCTTCATCCGAAACCTGGACCCTAACCAAGGATGAAGAAATAAATTTGGGAATAGGAATATTCTAAGACACATATATAAAGACGTACAGGAAAACGGAGAATGGAGACGGAGATACAACCATGAGCTGTACCACCTTTACGAATACACGGATGTAGTTCGTACTATAAAAATAGCTAGATTAAGATGGATAGGACATGTCGAGCGAATGAAGGATTCAGAGCCAGCAAAACTTATTACACGACAAAGACTAGTAGAGAGAAGGACACGGGCAAGCCAAAAACAAGATATCTTGACCAAGTGCACGAGAATCTAATAGCAATGAAGTTTACCTGGAATATGAAGAGATATAGAAGAATAGAAATGAAGTTGATGGAAAGCTAATGCCCGGAATAGATTGGAATGAAAAAAAAATCTAGCGGAGGCTAAGACCCATAATGGGTTGTGGAGCCAAAGCTGATGATGAGTCCACCTTCATGGCACCCAACAAAAACCAGAAAAATAACATGTTTTTTAAGATTATGTCTTTCCGATACTTTAAATGAATATCCACCTGTAGATGCGTTTCGAGATTTATCTCTCATCAGTAGGTACAGCTTGTTCATAAAAGCAAAGCTGTATTGATAAGGGATAAATCTCGAAACGATGTGAGCAGTTGTGTTCTACAGGGCTCGGTGTTGAGTCCGACGCTGTGAACTATCTTATACGATGGAGTCCTCAGACTTAAATTGCCGGAGGAAGTTGACATTGGGGGTTTTGCTGACGGCCTGGCTCTAGTAGTGACCGGGAAAACAGAAAGGAGATTAATGCTTCGAGCATATATGGTTATAGAACAAGTTGATAATTGGATGGAAGGGAAGAGACTAAACGTGGCCCCAGAAAAGGCAGAGACAGTGTTCCTAACATGGCTCAGATATATAGTATGTCTGTCTAATCTTGTCTGCCTATTCTTGTCTGTCTAGTCTTCCTAATATTGAAATTGTTCTCACGTGGAAACACAGCTCCATATTAAGAATAGCTGAGTGAGGCAATTAGTCATATTAAAACATGGAAACCCAGCTCTAGATAAAAGTAATGGATGATTTTAAGACCCCAATGTTTCACAAATTTAATAAGACTGCATGACAAGATATTGTCCATTAAAAAATTAAATCTAAATCAAACACTAGAAGAAAACCCTTGAAGGACGGGATTTTAGATAATTTTCAATATTCCACCATGCATAAAAACGCATCAAAGGTGGGACACTTTTAACACTTCTGTACCTCAAAGAGTTAAACAAAACAGTTCGAAGTTAAATCGGAAATTTTGTTAATTTACCAATTTTCTGAAATTTGAAGCGAGAAAAATAAACAAAGTCTTTAAACGTGGTTTGAGGACCTCTGATAAAGCTATTATCCATTTCGCGTATTAAATAGCGGAAAGATCAAAAGTTAAGTTATCTATGATAATTAATGTAAATTTATTGAAGAATGCTGAAACAGAGAAGGTATTAATAAGAGATTTAGATGCACAATTTCCTATTAGATAATGAGAGAATGTCTTCAAAACAAATAAACTGATATTCATTCTAAAAAAAGAAATCAATGGAAAGGAGAAAAGTTGAATATCGCAACAATTTATTTTGTCGTTGTGGGGTACCTCCCATCTAAATAAATTAGTACCGTTCAGTTGCAAATATCTTCCAATCAATCAAATACCGGAATGCGTCCCAGCCCCCCGCTTTCCCCCCGAAGGTATCAATGTTTTCTCTGTGTGTGTGGAGGGAATTAATGGTCTCGTGTTTTACTTCCATTCTTTTGTCATCGTAAATTCCGATATACATATAAAGTTCAAACCGGAGGAATTAATATTAATGATCCGGTCAATAAGAAATGCAGATGTCCGTCCACTTTGTCAATAAATTAATCAAAAGCGGCGGGGGTGCGGCCCCGAATATCTTCGGCCCCTAGGCCGCTACAAAAATAAACACAAAACTCGTAAAGTGTATATAAATAAAAATTCCGGCATCGACGCGATGTCGGAAGTGAGACTGAAGCTAAACGATCATTACTAAATATTTATTGCTCGCCAGTTTAGCGCGCATCTATCACGGACGACAGTCGGGGCGGATCGGACGTTTAACATTCCGCCAGAAAAATACGCCACCGACTCCGAACCAGTAAAATGCACATATTTCACGGCCCGTAAAGATAAACGCGCTCGAAATACACCTAAATGAGATAATGGATATCGAGCGGTGTATAAAAAATATATATTTAAAGAGCGTGCTAAAGATAAAAGCGGATTTAATGCTAGTACTAAGCAGCAACAAATTTGTCAACGCTTTGTTTTTTTTTATGCGCAACATTTTTCTTTTTATAGTGGACAACACTAGAAGTTATATATTTTAGTAGTCTTAATTGGAGGGTTGGTTAGTACACCTGTTTTGATTGTTTAAACTGAACTGTTGTCCAAGGAATGTCACTTTTAAGATCTTACCAGGAAACATTTTATGTATCCCTATAAATTATTTATGAAATATAAGTTTTAGTCAACCTATAAATTCTACAGATTTAAAAACATATCAGAACCCAGAAGGACACCCGTGGACTAGTCGCATATTTTAGTCTATCGAAGGAAATATAAGGAAATACCAAAATATATTTGTTGAAAATGCAAAAATGCGAATCACTTGATAAATAATGATTTTAAGGAAATACATTTTCTAGTATTTTCTGCAGATTTCACGTCATAACTTTTGAATGACTTCTTCACCAATCGATTCATTGTCCCAAAATTAGTCGAAAAACATATATCATATTCCTAGGAAGCCTTCAATTAAAAAATCCCACCGAACCAGTCATCGATCCGCTGGAGGACTCTTATGCTAAGCGTACACCAAAACCGATTTTGTCGGCCGATGGCGGACAGAACTACCCGGACGAGTTAACCGGACGTGTATGTGCTTACACTGCAACAGTATTACCACCAGTGTTACCAACAGTGCTATCCTGTCGATTATTGTAATGTTTAGCACACAGGGTTGGTCTATTATAAACACAACTAATTAATTTTTCAATATCCATAGTGGTTTAGGTAGATAACAACAAAATTTAACTATAAATACACTCAATTTGCACTGTAGACGCCGGCAGAGACAGTAAATAAAAGTGAGTAGTACGAGCGAGAAATGCGACTCAGTTGGGATTTCTACGAGCCTGAGTAGTACGAACATGTACATAAGCCGCCGTGTCAGTCGGTCCGCCGCGATATCGCACCGGTTGCGGCAGCGAAACTTCTGCGCCCGTCTGTGAGCACCTTTAATGTAATGGCTCGCGTACACCTACACCGTCATCGGCCGAAGTTTGCTCAGGCGACGACGGAAACTTGTAAAAGAACTTTTAAAAGAATGAGAGCGCGTACACAAACACGACTGTCATCGTCCGATGACGCCCGAAAACGGCCAATCATCACGATGATCCCAACTTGTTTGGATTTCCAACTGACTCAGGCGAGAAATCCCAACAAGTTGGGATCATCGTGATGATCGGCCGTTTTCGGGCGTCATCGGACGATGACAGTCGTGTTTGTGTACACGCTCTCATTCTTTCAAAAGTTCTTTTAAAAGTTTCCGTCGTCGCCCGAGCAAACTTCGGCCGATGACGGTGTAGGTGTACGCGAGCCATTACATTAAAGGAGCTCACAGACGGGCGCGTAAGTTTCGCTGCCGCAACCGGTGCGATATCGCGGCGGACCGACTGACACGGCGGCTTATGTACATGTTCAGATCAAAAAGCGCGATTTCCGTCTTAGTCGCGGTACTGCAGCCTTGCACAACAAGGACGCTGCATGCACGGTTAGTTTCGCTGCCGCTGTTTTGAAATGGTGATCTCTATAATCACATTGATTTTATGAACTTATGATTAATTCTGAAATGAGTTTTATCTACTCACACACCAAAATGACCACACTAATAAATAGATTATTGTATGTGAAGGATGACATTATTATATTCGTGTGTAAAAGTATCCAATTCGTGCGTAAAAGTCCAATGTAAATGAAATGGAGTTTCATTATTAAACGATTTCTGTTTGTTGTTACTATAGCAACCTAAACATAATCTAATCTAGATTAAATCTAGGTTAACCTAGATTACATCGAAGTAGGGAAAGATGGTTCCTTCTAGGTCCTCCAGCTCCATTAACCTTGACACTTCCGGTTGCGACTTCTGTTTCCGGTTTCCCACTTCCGGTTTTTCACACATGGAAATGTGAGGTCTATATTTTACATGGAAATGTGAGGTCTATGTAGTCACACGCGCGAGGTCTATGTAATCCCACGTTGGTTGTGAGGTCTATGTAGTCACACGCGCGAGGTCTATGTAACCCCACGTTCGTTGTGAGGTCTATGTAGTCCCACGTGTGAGGTCTATGTAACCACACGCTGGGTATGAGGTCTGGTTTCGACTTCCGTTTCCGGTTTCTCACTTCCGGTTTCTCAGTTCCGGTTTCCCATTTTCGGTTTTCCACATCCGGCCGCTCCATTTCCGGTTCCTGCACTGTGCTCGGGAAAATTCAAAATTCGGCGCAAGCCGGGAAAATTCAAAATCGAAACCGGAAGTGTCAAGGTCAAAATCAGTGGACGTGGAGGGCCTAGAAAGAAAATTTTTTCCCTACTCATCGACAACGACCAAATACTGTGCGCTTTTACTAGTTAGCAATTTATTCCAAGGAGGCGCAAAACGTTCTAACCTTATTGGAGTTATTGGTCAGTGATTTGAAGCATGTTGTCTGTCAAAATTACAATTTTTACAATATTATCAATAAGAAACAATTATTTTTTTGTAGATTCAACAGAATTTTCGTGCGTGAAAGGCTTTTGTGCACTCATTGCGATTAAACCAATCGCCTTCGGATGGTGCTTTAAACTTCGCAACTCATGCACAAAATCCCTTCTTCACACACTTGTATCATAAACTACTATTATGTGTTTTAGAAATTCAAAATAAATACAAAATAAGATGTTTCATCTTATGCAATCAATCCTTAAAAAAGCATTGTCTATCATGTCTACTATATGCACGTAAAAATCGCGTTTTGATGAGGGCGTTGTCATTTCGCTGCCGCGCCGCTAGCGAATTTTTCATTACAGAAATTTCGCGCAGCATACGCTCCGCGCCGGTCTGAAGGAGCCTTAATTCATTGCTCGCGCAATTTTCAACCGATTTCCACAAATTTAGTCTCGAAAGATGTGTAAGGAATTCTGGTAAATTATTCTGCAGGACTCATTGCAATAAGTCAAAAGAAATGACAAAAATTGTAAAATAGTCTTGGGCATCTTGAGCATTTGAGCGAAATAAACTGGAAAATTGTGTTCAGCACTTCCATTTCCCTCGGATAAAATGAGAAAAAAACACAAAATTTTTTACAAAAAATCGCAAAGAAATCCATTACGAACCTCTCGTTGTTTTACGAACCTCTCTAAAACAACAAATCCTAGCGAAAACATTTTCGGCACACTGAAAGTAGACGACAAGACGAGGAAATCGAAGTTTAAATTATTTGGAACGATTTAATTTTTTATTGCGAAATTCTGAATTCAAATTTTCCAGAATTTCGACTTCATAAGTCTATATCTCGAGAACGGTTGGAGATAATTAAAAACGGATTGCGGAATTGTTTTCAGGTTTAAGGAGATTATTTCCTTAAAATTATTAATTAGTTTCCCAGTTCTCTGCTCGACCGAGCAAACATCGCGAACTTTCACTTGATTTTGCCAGTTATATCAAGTCACATCTCGCGAACGGAAGCAGCTAGAAAAATGCAATTTGTATATTTACAACCACCAGGAAAAACACTTTTAGGCACACTTTACAATTTTCAATTCACTTGATAAATTATGATTTTAAGGTATAGTTATTTACATTAGAGCGCGGAAAAGTTGATTTTACAACGCGACAGCTCGTTTGGGGTCATCCATTAAACACGTGATGTTTTTTAGCAACTTTTTAACATTCATCACATTTCATTTCAGTCATTAACTTTTGCCTGCGTTGTGTCGAATTTCTAAAAATTAATTTTTTTTAAAGTTTTAGATATGCAACTAAACTAAACTAAAAAAGGATCGAATTCAGCTAACAGTTCCAAAATCATACAATAATTTCCGTTATTCGGATCACTGAACTTTTCATTTTTCCCTCTATAGCACACAGCCGAAGAAAAATTAATACAGATAAGAAATTGCATGACTCAATCAACAGAGGCGGCTTTTCTTTTCGGCGGCTTTTTCGTTTGTATCGCCGCTCTATATCTGTCTCTCGCAGAGTCAATGACACTACGCGGCGTATGTCCCTAACTGCTCGGCCCCGTCGATCCTGCTTCGGACCAACCACTACGGTGAAACATATTACATGTTGAATTGTTTGTGTGGACCTAATAACATTTACATTAAGGTAAATATATAAAAAATGAAGCTTTTTCTTTCTATACGATAAAAAAATATGTTGCCCACAAATTTGCCACCTTAAAATCTGCCGCCCTAGGCTCCAGCCCAATCAGCCTGCTCGTAAATCCAGCAATGTCTCCTAGTTTATACAATGTTTTGAGGCAAAACATACGCGGCAACGATTTACGCATGTATTCGGCGTCAAAATCACAGACTTGTACTGGGACTGGCATAAAGTG
This sequence comes from Phosphuga atrata, assembly GCA_944588485.1. Lineage (NCBI taxonomy): Eukaryota > Metazoa > Arthropoda > Insecta > Coleoptera > Silphidae > Phosphuga > Phosphuga atrata. The sequence goes on from OX155899.1 coordinate 64,177,720, forward strand.
ACCACATTTTCATGGAGACAAAGCGGGACAAATGGGATGAAATGATAATTATAATTTAGTATAATAAATAAAATAAATTTAAAAAAAGTATATATTATAATTTTAATTTATGAAAGCAGACCAATAATTAAAAAAGATATATTTTATCTACTCACTCACCAAACTGAACTCATTCATAAATACATCATTGTATATGAAGGATGCCATTATTATAATCGTGTGTAAAAGTCCAATGTAAATCAAATGGAGTTTTATTATAAAATATTTCTGTTTGTTGTTACTACGGCAACAACTTGCGTCACAAAACAAAAATCATCGACGTAGTGAAAATAAATTTTCTGACATATATTAGAATTGAATTAATTTTTCTTATTTTAAATCAAGAAGTCTCGGCCTCTCAATCTGGATTTATCTGGCTCTAATATAACTTAACCTAACCATAACCTAATCTAGATTAAATCTACTTAATGCGATTAAACCACTCGTCTTTACACAAATGATACATGTGCGTGAAGAAGGGCTTCACACACTTGTATCATAAACTAAAATTATTTTATACATTCATATACTTGTCTAGAAATATACAAAAATGTATTTACATACATTTAGAATTAGAAATGCGGATATTTTCTAGAATGCGGGACATTTTAAAAAATCGGCGGGACGCGGGACAGTCCTTCAAAAAGCGGGACTGTCCGGTTAAAATCGGGACGTGTGGTCACTTTAGACTGGCAGCGAGTCGCGCGCGGCTTTTCGGTTTAAAAATCGAGCGTTCAATGAAAAAATAAATACACGTGATATCTCACTACACCACCACTCTCCGACCCCTCGTGATGTTTCGTGATTTTTCACAACCCCCTCTTTCGAGCCTCACGTGATTAATGAACGATTTATTTGGAGAACGAACTCGAATCTCGCTCGCACGAACGAGCTCTCCGTTATCTGGAGCGTTGTAAAATCATTTACGCACGAAATTTCTATAAAATTTTTTAGCCGACAATTATTATTTAAGAAACAAATAGATTTAGATTATTTACAATATTGGAAATTATTTAATTTTTTTTTTGGCACAATGTTGCAAAGTACGGCTACTAGTGCGGTAAAGTGACTTTGTCGCATAGTAGCCGTACTTTGCAACGTTGTGTGTAAAAATCTAGTTTCGCTAGACGTATACACGATACCAGCTTTAAAATTACGCAATCCAAAAATATATTTTCTCGCATTTTCCTCAGATTCCACGAAGTTATTAAGTAAACATAGGACTTCTTCTTAAGTGCCATGTCCTTCTAGAACGTGGGACATTAGCAAGACTATCCTTACTCTGTCGATGGCAAGTCTGAACAGAGAGCTTGAGTTGATTTTGTAACAGTCACGTAGATTCTTGAGCAATAAAGTTTTTCTGCGGCCTGGCTTTCTTTTACCAGAAACTTTTCCCTACATGCAGTTCTGCAGTAATCGATTTTTTCGCCTCTCAAAAACAAGACACAATTTATAATTATTAAAGTTGAGTCGTTTAAAGGCAGATTGTTACAATTTATTGAATAGCACAGGGGTGGCCAACCTTTTTCCGGCCGCGTGCCAATTTTTTCACATTTTGAAATGCTGATGGTGATGCCAGGTAACTTTTACAATGAATGAACATTTCTGATTGTGAAAATCAGTTAGCGTATTGACCTGAATATAACACGTCTTATATTTTACACTTTTGATGTACACAAATGTAGATTGAGTTGCACAAATGTAGACAAGTAGAACGTTTAAGTTTAAAGTTTAGAAGGCACGCGTGAGAAATAGTTCGCGTGCCAATACAATTTTCCCAGGTGCCAGCTGTGACACGCGTGCCATGCCTTAATTTTTAAAGTAATTGCAAATCCTGGCGATGAAGGACTACTTCTAAGTGATTTGCTCTTTCTGGTTCAGTGGTGTAGTAAAAATAATGATAGCAAATTGTCTTTTACTCATCACTATAAATACATAATCATTAAAGCAAAGAAAGTCTTAGGATGTGTGAAAAGTTATGGCTATGAATTTCACAATGTTCGCACACTAACTGTCCTATGTCCTATGTGACATTTGTTAGATCAATTCTAGAATATGGTTCTATGGTCAGGTCACCCTTTAATGAAACTCATATTGAGAGAATTGAAGCTATTCAAAATAAATTTGCAAGATTGGTCAAATATAAGCTACTAATTAGTGTTAGAAACTCCACTAGTTTATGCAAAAGTTATCTTGGCTTATCTGAGCTAAAGATGCGTAGAAAATATGTAAGTGTATGTTTCATTTATAAACTTCTAAACAATATGTGTGATGCTCCTAGCCTTGTCAATGAGTTACATTTATGTGTGCCTTATTATCGTACAAGGTATGCTCCCTTATTTTATATCCATCACTACACCTCTTATTTTGCTTTATTATCGCCATTTAATTCAGCTGTGGCAGCTTGTAACAGTGTTTGTAATGATTTGGACTTCTTTGGCATGCGGTTCTCAACTTTTAGATCTTGAGCCCTTATTCATGATCTTTGTGTTTATTTGTAGTATAAGTTTTGTCATGTATATTTATAAGTATGAATTGTTATTTTTATTTTATTGTTTCTTAATACCTAACCACCTGACATACGTCTTTCAGACCCAAAGAAGCAGTAATTTTCTCACCTGAGACGTATGGCAGGTGGTTAAGGGTTAAAGGTACCCACTACCGTTAATAAATTATTATTATTATAGGTTCGCCACCACTGATATAGCGTATTCATCTCCTCAGAAATTGTTCCTATAAATTGGTGAGTGTATAAAAGCCTCAATTTAGTATAAATAGTCTTGTCTAGTAATATGTGTAGGTATTTATAGACAACGTTTTGAATTTAAATGTTTTATATTTTTGTTCAAAATTAAGTTTAGTTGGAAGCAAAGTGATTGTTTTGCCAGAGGCGAATTTGTACGCGGCAGCGTGTCTAATTCGAATAATAATTCCTCTGTCGAAACTAAATGGCGTTAATAATTTGTAGTGCGCGTCTTGGCGCACGGAGACACGTCCGTCCGTCCGGTCGTTGAAACAGATTATAAATTGCGTTTGTTTATTTTTGTTATGACAGATGGATGTAAAATACTCTCATTTCGACGTGGCGGGCGTAATAAATCCCGTGTGGAACACGGCGCGGGATAAATATCTCTATTTGAGAGAGCAAACACGGCCCCATTCTAAATATAAAACAGCTGAACAGAGAAAAAGAAAAAAAAAAAAAAAAAAAAATATATATATATATATATATATATATATATATATATATATTTGTCTACTTGAAAGTTGATGCTGGAGGAGAGAGCGAGGGTGATCTACATGCGACGGCGACAATAAGAGCGGCATTCGTTTCGGGCAAAAGGGCCTTCAACAAATGAATAATGATGCGACTGCTAGACCGAATTTTTGGGATTTTTTCCTCGAGGATTTTTAACAGGCCGTTTAAGATATTTTTATATTATTACCGGGATGATTTACTCGGGTCCTGTTTTTTTTTTTTTTTTTTATTAAAACATTCTCGAAATCAATTTTCCCTCCTCGGCTTGGAGCGCTAATAATTGCTTGATTTTTTAATCGACTTTAATAAGTTTATTAAAATTCCTTTGAGGCGCCGCTGGTGCGCGTCCGTTAATGGGGTTTTTGTTTTTGGAAATTGTTTATTAAACGGGGCCTCGATTTTTGTATCGTCATTTTGATTGACGTTAAATTTATTCGCATAAACTCGTCCAATTACGGCGAGCAAAACCAGAGACAGCGTGCGGATATCCATCAAAAGTCTCGAAACAATGGAACAGTAGCTGATGGATCTAAATTCGATTTAAGGTTTGATCCGAGCAGGATTTTGACAGGCACCCGGCTTTTGTTCCTGTTGATCCTCGACGACAACTCGGACGGATTTATATATTCGTCGTTTTGGTTCGGAGCGAGCCAGCAAGCGTGCACTCTCTAATTGAATTTCGATTGGGAGATAGACTACTGTGCACTGTTGCTGTGTATATATAAAGGTGGCGTAATTGTGTCTGTGCATATACATTCTAGATAGGCAGCAGTTAAAATGTAGATAATTTACTGGCAGCGTAGCTAATTGCAAATAATGTTAATTTATCTAAACGTGGATCTATTTTATGGCTCGTTCACACTCACAATATAAACTTGGCCGCGCCATGTAAAATTTCATTTGTTTTCTGACGTTATCTCCGCTCTGGCCCGTTATTAATGTCTCCTGCAATTACGGACGCCGACTTGAAAAATTTACCCTCGACGACGGCCACCAACCTCCAGAAAAAACTAATTTTCCACAACAATCATCAACTATTTTACATTTATTTCTATAAATACATCACACACAACAAACATTTAACAACAATAAATAGTATGTTTCATTTCACTTCTCAATAGAAAATTAATTTAAATATAATGTTGAAACTAAACTAATTATAGATATAATCATACCAACTTATTAAAGCGAAACACAACTTGAATGTATAAATATATTCAACCTTTCCGAAGCTCCATAATAATTATTAAGTCTTAGGATTACTAAACAAATCAACAAAGTGTTTCATCATCTACAGCCCTACAGGGCCTAGACTTTCTCCAGCCTCGTCCGCCATCCTTTCCGGTCTATGCCACGGACCTTCCAGTCCAACTGCACCAATTTTCCTGGCATCCTCAGAAACGCCGTGTTTCCATCTCAGCCTTGGTCTCCCTCTGCCTCTACTGCCGGTTGGTATGGCCTCAAAGTTTCTTCGCGTTGGCACGTTGTTGTCATAGCGTGCTACATGTCCTGCCCATCTTAAACTGCCAATTTTGATTGTTGTTATTATGTTTCCTGACCCACTTTATAAGTTATAAACTCTAAATGTAAGTGTTTACCATTTTATAATTCAAATGAGCAAAGCTGCACTGATGAGAGATCTCGAAACGCGTCTGTAGATGGATCACTTTGGGTTAAATAGAAAGATCTGATCTTAAAAACAATGTTATTTGTCTAGTTTCTCTTTTTTAGTGTCACGAAATTGAATAAGGGAAATATCTGTTGGGTTCCAACACGAGATTTGTTTTGTAGTCTTAAAAAGACTTATTATTACTAATTATTACTAATTATTATAGAGCTTATTATTATAGAGCTTCGGAAAGGTTGAATATATTTTATATATTCAAGCTTTGTTCCGTTTTAATAAGTTAAGGAAATCTAATTTACATTTTTTTTTCTATTGTTCCTTTCAATATTACCATACAAAGATTTTATAACATCCACAGAAAATACATTTATTGTTTAATGTGAAATAATTGTAGTATAAAATTATTATAATCATATAAAAGTAATCACTAAATAAGGAAATTTAATTCTCTACGAGTTTTATTTGAAAGATTTGTTTAAATTTCGGTTCGTTTTCGCGTTATTTGCGAATTTCTGCAACAGGATAAATGAGAAACAAAATTTTGTTAACATTGTTCAAGGTTGATTACAGTATAATCTCGATAATCCGACACGTATGGGACCAGACAACCGCCGAATTATCAGAAAGAGTTGGGGGAGGGAAGAGCGCGAGTGGTCTCCAGACCGCCGAATTACTGAACGTGTCATCCGATGAACCAACGGCCGAATTACCGAGATTATACTGTATTGCCAACTTGACAGATAAAAAATCACTAAATATTAATTAATCTTTCTAATAGAAAATTTAATTTTCTTCAAGGTTTATTGGAAACGTATTTCGACATTTCGAGTTATTGTCGCATTTTTAAAATTAGAAAAATGTAAAACCAAAACAAAATTTTAATTTGTTGCTGTTATATTTTTTTTTGTTGCAAGTTGATTATTACCAACTTCACAGACTAACAATCACTAAAAAACAAGGATTCCGATAATAAATTTAATTCTCTTTTGATCTGTCTGATTGTTTTTGCCGCTCGTTTTCTGATCTCCAGGAACTCTTTTAAGGTTTCATCTGATTTTTTAGTCGCGTATCTTTTGAGTGCTAGTTTGCGTTCTTCCATCGCATTCTTGGTTCCACCAGGGATGTTTGGACTTTCTTTTGAGTGGGATTGTCTGTTTGGCTGTCTGTGTGATTTTCTTCTGGAAGTCAGGCCAATTATCTGTGGGGATTTTTTCCCATTGTTCTTGTAAGTTGGATGTGTATATTTTCTCTATGTCAAATTTTTATGGTGTCTGCTTGAGTAGTGGTCTTTTTCTTGGAGTGAATTTGACTTTGGCACGTGTAAGGTAGTGGTCTGAGTCTATGTTGGCTCGTCTTCTGACTTTAATATCTGAGATCGTCCTGTAATGTTCTCTTGATATGGCTATGTGATCTATTCTCCTAAGGATTTGTCTCTATTCTCCTAAGGATTTGGTATTCTTCTAAGGATTGTACTGGTGTCGTTTTCTTCTTTGGTTTGCCTCTGAAGTGGGTGGTCATAATTTTGAGGTTGAATTGTCTGCAGAGTTCGACTAGTTTCAATCCGTTGCAGTTTGTGTTGTGGTGTGCACAGCATCTCTCATATATTTTTCTCTGCCGATTTGTGCATTGAAGTCTCCTAGTAAAATTGTCACATCATCTTTGTGAATTATACTCAGGGTTTTTTCTAGCGTGTTCCAGAATTTCTCTGTGCTTTCTGGGTGTGTCTTGGTTTCCTCGTTTACAGGAGCGTGTGTGTTAATAAAGGTATAGTGCTTGTTGTATGTTCTAATTCTCATGGTCATTAATCTTTCGTTTACTGTGGTGTGACTTCTTTGATTGAGTTGAATGCATCTTTGTGGACTAGGAATGCCATGCCCAATATTGGGGTTCCGCCCCTGCCTACTCGTTCCCAGTTTTTGCTTTGAAGATCCTGAATTTTGCGTAGTCCATTGTGAGATCGTCTGTGTACCTGGTTTCCTGTAGAGCCGCTATCATGATGAGCTGTCTTTCGAGTTCTGTGGTTAGGTGATGTAGTTTTCCTACTTGTATGAATGTATTGATGTTGAGTGTGCTTATATATGTGGGAAGTGAGGATTTCCTCTTTAGCAGTTTAACTCTAGGCTCCCCAGAATCCGATTGCCTAGATGACGGCGTGGCGTGTGGATTGGTTACCACCTGGGGTATAGTAAAGTTTTGGTTGAACTGCCATGGTTGCTTGTTTGAGTTTGCCTGGTTGGGTACAGGGCTTCTAGTACTAATGGCTATTGAGGCCTTTGTAGACATGTATTTGCAGCCGCACCTCTGGTGAACAGACGCTGACCAGGTTGCCGGTGGATGCCACTGCAGACGCGACCTGGGTTTCGGTGTTCGTTCCTCTTGTTTCCTAGTTGCCTGGTACTTACCCGTCGAACCAACAGAAAGGTCACTCTTATCACAGTGTCTATGCAAATTTATCGTTTGACAAATGTCAAATAAATTTGTCAAAAATTTATCCCAAAATTAATCTGAATGTTTTCACTAAGCTTATTATTATTATTATTGAAGTGAAAACTTCAATAAGTTTTGTTTGAAATATTTTTCAAAATTTCTTGCAATTTGCAAGTTATTTGAGAATTTTTGCAACAAGGTAAATGAGAAACAAAAATCATGTTAGGACGTAATTCAAGGTTGATTATTATCGCCTCATGTCATTATTTCGCCTCATGTTATTTTCGCATTTTTAAGACAAGAAATATATAACTAGTATATAAACTATTATACTAGACAGTAAGTATATAAACAAATGAAGGAGGTGTGGAGACAGGAGCTAAAGCCGAAGGAATGGAATACCTCCAATTTCATACCAATACACAGGAAGAGGTTTGAACTCTAAGCCTGATCATTTTTAATAATTCATTTTTGTAACTCCTGTAGTTATGATTTTGATGATTTTGAATGATTCTGTATTCAGCACTGAATTATTTCCGCCAAATTATCAAAAAATACGCTGCGACCGCAAGTTTAAGCAAGTTATTCGAACTAAAGGTGGAGGAGTCTTAGCAGCATTTAATGATAAAATCAAGCTCATACCCGTAGATAATTCTGGGCTTATTGTTGGCATTTGCCACACGTAGGTCCTCCATCGTGCATGCCTCTCCCATGTTGGGACATCTGACAAGGTGCCTGTCGCTGTGAAGCCCCCCACATTCACACAGCTCGTCATCCACAGGCATTCCCCATCTCATCCTGTTCGATTTGCAGCGCGTCACTCCTGTCCATAGTCTGTTCAGTGATTTCCATGTCGCGATGGTAACCATTTTGTTCGCACTACTAAATGTGACCTACAAGGTTGCGCCAGTAAATTAACATCCAGAATAAACCCATATGCCGAGGAGACTACCAGTGTGCGTTCTGGTGGTCAACAACGGAGCAAATCTTCTGTATACGCAATATATTGGAGTGCTGGAAGCATAGTATCGAGATGCACCAACTTCATAGACTTCAAACATGCATATGACAGCATAAACCGGAATCAGTTATTTAAGATAATGGAAGGGTTTGGAATACCAGCAAAACCTGTCAAATTAACCAAGATAACATTAATCGATAAAAGACGCAAATGCGGATACAAGGGGAGCATATTGCATTTACATCAAGGCTGCGACAAGGAGATGGTCTCCCAATAATAGTATTCAACCTGGCCCTAAGTAGGGAAAGATGGTATGTTACAAATCCTCCTCCTCCTCATCCAAGACTAGACATCACACTCTGTTTAGCGTGGGGTTACATAGACCTCACACCCAGTTTAGAGTGGGATTACATAGACCTCATATCCTGTTTAGCGTGGGGCTACATACGTAGTCTGTTTAAAAAGTATCCGACCTTTAGCCGGTAAAAAAAACTGGCATACCTGAAGCGTTGGTAACCTAATCACCCTCAAAGTAGTCTCCTTGGGAATCCACACACTTCTCCCAGCGGTGCCGCCATTGTTGGAAGCATTTTTGGAAGCTGTCGTTGCAGCCATAATGTCCTTTCTTTTATGAAATCGCGTTCCTTTCAATGCCCCCTTGACTTTGGGGAATAGCCAGAAGTCGCAGGGGGGCATACCAGGAGAGTAAGGAGCCTGTCGAACCAGAGGAGTCAAAAAATTATGAACCAAGTGCGAGGAATGTGCTGGAGCATTATGGTGATGGAGTCGCCAATTTCCTGATGACCACAACTCCAGTTTCTTGCGCCGTACAGCATCACGTAGGCGACGTAGGACATCCCTCATTTCACTTGTCGTTTTTACATGCATTGAAAAACCGACGAGAGCACTACACACTACGTCATTCGAACACTGCTCGACAGCAACTGACGCTATCTACAGGCGGGAAAAATCATGCAAGCGCACTTGATTCAAATCCATCAGGTTTTCAAAATAAAAAAATAAGGTCTGATACTTTTCTAACAGACGACGTAGACCTCACTCCCTATTTAGTATATTAAAGCTGATTAAAGTCTGAATAAAGCTGATTAAAAACTGATTAAAGCTGATTAAAATCTGATTAATACAGAAGACTTGTGCATAGGCTAACGATGAGAAGGAGGAGGAGGATTTAGAACATTCCATCTTTCCCAACTGCCTTAGAAGGAAATCGGTGAAGGCGATGGGAAACAGCGAACGAAGAAGGATATTCAGCAAATTTAAAGTGATCCCTGCGTTCGCGGACTATACAGCTGTTGTAGCCAGAAACAGTGACGCAATAAACTAGGCATTTGTACCTGTAGACGAAACTGCAAGGAAAATCGGAAAGTTAATATTTATTAACTTTCATTATGATTATATAAAATAATTATTATGAAGTAATTTCATTACTTCAAAGTGGTGACCCTTTCCATTACAGCTGCACGTTCCTGGACAGCAGCCTGACCTTTCTTTCGTCTTCGTCCTTTGTTCTGAGTATCGTGGCATACATCGCTGCTACTGCTTTCCAGTTGTCCTCGCTTTTGATCATCAACTGTACCATATTAGAGGAGTTGATAGGAGAGCCTATGTGACCGTCCGCTCTGTTGTGATTCTGAGTTCAGTCCATTGCGGGCATTCGAAAGTAGTATGTTCGGCTGAGTTTGTCCTTTGGCAGTATCTGCAGTTCTCGCTTTCTGCCTTTCGGATCCTTTGAACATATGAGCCAAAGCTTCCGTGCCCGCTTAGTACTTGTGTTAAGTAGTAATTAACTTCGCCATGAGTGCGCTTTAGCCATGGCTCAATTTCTGGAATGAGAAGCGTCTTTGGCGTCGTTCCAGCGTTTCTGCCATCTGCTCATGAGTGCGCTTCTATGTCGAGCTCTCCCTTCTGTATTTGTGCCATGGTTGCTGGCCCGTTCCTCAGCCATTAGGTCAATCGGCGGGACTGCCGCTATAACTTGTAGCGGCACATTTGACACTGTGCGGTAAACGCAGCATATGCTTATTAACATCCTGCGTTGTGTTTTTAGTAATTTGTTTTTGTTTGTGGCAGCGAGACTTGGACCCTTACAAATCCACACGAACTGCAATTGAACCGCTTCGAACGCAAAGAACTATGTTAGGTTTTTGGCCCAGTAAATGCAGACCGGGGGTGGAGGAGCGCGACTTGGACCCTTACAAAAGCACACGAACTGCAATTGTATCGCTTCTAACGGAAAGAACTACGTTAGGTTTTTGGCCCAGTAAATGCAGACCGGGGCTGGAGGATCTTAATTAACCATGAGCTGCGACAGATTTTCGATGAGCCAGATTTGGAACGTTTACAACTCCTGCATATTGCCATTAGCTACATACGGCCTGGAAACTTTGAGCTTGACAAAGAAGAGTACCGATCGACTAAAGGTAACGCAAAGGACCATGGAGCGATCAATGATCTCACAAAGAGACAGAGTCAGGAATGAGATTATCAGAAGAAGATCAAGAGCATCTCACGTTAATGAACGAATAGCGCATTTAAAATGGCAATGCGCTACGGTCGGACATGTCTCAAGACTAAGCAAGAGCAGGTGGACTCCCAGAATTACCCAGTTGCGAACTAGAGAAAGGACAAGGAGCAGCGGTCGTCCATAAAGAAGTTGGTTGGACGATATTAAATCGACCGCTGGTATAGACTGGCAAAGCCCAAAATTGTCAGATGTGGAAGACATACGAAGAGGCTTATGTACAGGGGTGGACGATGGTAAGGTGATGAAGAAAAAGAAAAAGAAGAAGAAGGGATTTGGTAGCGAGAACTAAGTGCGGTAAGTTGCAATACGCAGGACATATAAACTGAATGGAGAACACTAGGCACTCCGAACGGGAACTGCAAGTCACAAAAGGTGGCTGAACAGCTTGGAGGAAGACGCGAGAACAATTAAAATTGGAAAGTCGCTGCAAGAAACCGAAGTAGCTGGGCAACTCACTGAGAACAATGCCAAAGCTCTAAACGGACCGTAACGGAAGAAAAAGTAAAACCAACTAAGATTCATTAAATAACAAGGTTTTTTACACTAAATTGATAAGTTTTGTTTTAGTAAGCAACATTCTTCAAAATTTAGCTCAGCTTACAAGATATTTTCGCATTTTTTGAAACAAGAAACGTATGAAACAAAAAAGTTTATTTTTCTATTTTTCGTCTGTAATGGACTCATAACAGCACTCATATGCGTGCGGTTATGGCTCGCCGAGTGCGATAAAATGTTCTCAATATGTATCGGCGATTTTTTTTTAGAAATGTCATAAATGGGCGCAAAATAGAACAAATACTATAAAAACTCGTTCGTAAGGGGTTTTTCAGCACTTGTCCATTACAAAACTCCTCGCTACGCTCGTCGTTTTCCAAAATTGGACGCGTGCTGTAAAATCGCGTTTACTGTTCTTTATTCTTTAATACACTATTCATTTAAATATTTATTTTTTGCGAAGAAAAATGAGACAGAAAAATAATGTATTGCCATTGTTCTAAATTGATTATTACCAACTTGACAGATAAAAATCACCAAATACTAAGCCTTTGTTTATAGAAAATTTAATTGTCTACAACTTTGATTAGAAACATTTTTTCAAATTTCGTTTAGTTTTCGAGTTATTTTTGAATCTTTGAGGCAACAAAAATGTAAAACAAGAATTAAACTAAATTTGACTTTGTTTCAAAGTTAATTATTATATGATCTTATTAACATTTCAGTTTCTCATAACATTTTGATTCAATATTAGTGTGAATAATTGTACCAATTTCATTAAAATCTGAATTATATTTATATATTATTGTATAAACTAGGGGTCGGCAGACTCTATAAACGTAAGAGCCAAATTTTTATTTAAAATGATTTAAAACTGGATCAAGAGCCACGGATGTTTTTTTTTTCCATAAAGTCATATTTTTGTAGTTTCTTCATAATTGACGATGATTAAGCGCCTTTTCGATAATATTATTGGTGCCCTTGACTACCAAATCCATCCAACTTTACCAATATCTTCTGGAAATGTTTGTGCGCAAAGTTCTTCCTGGTGAATTATGCAACGGAAAGATAACACGTCATTGTTCGCGGAATAATTATTGGCACACCCATTCCAAGCTCCCGTAGGTTTTTAAGCCACGAGATCCGACGTCTACTTGTTGTTCTTTCTTCACATAATCTTCATTTGTATTATCAGTTGTAGCAGTGGATATATGGGTCCTCTCATTATGTGACCTAAGTATTGTAATGAATGGGATGGTTGCGACCGTTACTACGTGGTAATACATAATTATGCTGGATTTATAAATTGCCAAATGTTTTAACCACACTTAATATGTAAAAACTATTTATTCACAAATTTGGACACGACTCGAATTTCGACTTTTCCATCTTTTCTCCAGTTTTTCTATTCTAGTCACCCTGTCACTTCAAGAGATCTGCTATATTTTGCGGTAGCTTTTTCTTCATGGAAATCTTCCGCCCCTATCGCAGATTGGAAACCATCACCATAATCAGGACCTTTTCGATGGCGCGTCTGAAGAGTTCTGCAGACGTACAACCAAACCACTCCCTTAAGTTACGCAGCCAAGAGATTCGTCTTCTGTATATTGTTCTCTTCCGCTTGATATTTCCTTGAATATTCAGCTGAAGGATGTGTTACCCATCTCCTCTCAGAACATGTCCTAGATATTCTAATTATCCTTTAATAAAATAAGGCTAAATAGCATAAAGAGCCCTAAATGGCCTTTTAATGGTGTTACTAATTTCATTATTTGTTTTATTCATTCTGCGTAGCAGTTCCTCGTTCGAAATCTTATCGACATTGTATCGACGTTTAACACCACATTTAAAATTCTTCTATGTTCTTGATGTTTTCTGGTTCGAATGACCAATCCTCCATTCCATGCAATAGATTGGAGAATCTATATCTTTTTAGCGTTCTGATTCTCAGTTCGAATCTTATATCCCGGCAGCGGAGTATTTATTCACTTTTATAAAAGTGTGGCGAGCTACTTCAATTGAAATAAGTTATGCACGAGCATCGAGATAAGTTAAGAACGAGAACACCTACAGCAATGGACTGGACTGTCATTAGGCATAGTATTTCACGTCATCTACAGAGCGCGCGAAAATAGCGGCGTTTAAACAGTTCCAGCTCAAAATTATTCTCTATTTTAAATATTTTTTTAAACTACAGCATACCAATTTATTAAAGCGGAATATAGCTTGAATATATGAGTCCTTTCCGTAGCTCTATAATATTATTAAGTCTTTTTATTCAAACTACAAGACTACAAAACAAATCTCATGTTGAAACGCAACCAATATTTGTATGCTATTCACTAGCCCCCAGTCCACTTTCATGATCACATCAGTTTTTTCTTTTAAAATTGTGACAAATCTTTTTTTATTACCCACCATACTTTTAGCTCCATCTGTTGCAATTGAAACAATTTTAGTAAGTGCGATGTAATTTTTCTTCAGACTTTTGACCCTTAAGTGGCAAAAATACCTGGAGTTCTAATTTGGGACCATCTCATGAAATATAGCGAGCAAGGAGGACAGCTTGTGTTGTATCCTTATTGCCAGAAAACTCATCGACCGCTATTGATATGGCTGATGCTAATTTAACGTCCTCAACTTGTTGGCACACATATAATGACATACGGACCGCGCAATTCGGACCGAGGCCAAAGCTAGCATTATATGCAGACTGCATCCATCAGTTAAAAGAGGTCTTTTTAAATTTCAATAGAAGTTTTTTTGTCTTCTCTGTTACAGTTTTGGCAGACAATAGTAAGCTTTTAATTTTATTCATAATATCATTATTCTTAAAATTGTGAAAAAGCGTGTCGGCCATATTTATAAAACAACTTTTAATGTACCCACCATCAGTGAATGGTCTTCCGTTTTTGACGATTTAGAGACTCAAAACAAAGCTTACAAAGGCCGCGGTACAAATTGCGATCACAGTGCTTCGGACGTACAAAGTGCTAAGGTACGGTCCGATTTAATGAGCGTGCTAACGGTTGTTCGCAGTACCAATTCGGACCACGATAGGTTATGTCACGGAACGCAGTGCTGAACCGTCTGATCCGTGAGCACCGTGAACATGACGTCACTTCTTACGTTTCTAAGCAAGAATCGGACCGAACATTGGTCGTTGTGTGCGTAATTCGGACCGAGGCCAAAGCTAGCATTATATGCAGACTGCATCCATCAGTTAAAAGAGGAACTTGTCTTTTTAAAATTCAACAGAAGTTCTTCAATTGTTTTCTTTCATCACCGAAGGGACAATTCTTTGGATATGCGGCATGTTTATTTTTGAAATGTCTCTCGACTTCTTGTTGTTTGCTGGTTTTTCATGGCAAATAAGAAAAATTGGTAGATCAGCTGCATTAGATACAAACGATTCAGTTTCAAAGCTTCAAAGCTATGTTTTATATTATCATCTACGTTTATTTTAAATTTATTTTCGACTTTAAATTAATACTTTTCTTATGATCACTTAACACATACGATGTAGATACATCGCCGCACTATGCACTGACTTGACTGCGAGATACAATAACTAAATCAATTGAGATCTGATATAATATGTACAGGTACACTTCTGTATCTATTTTTTTGATTTTTGTATATATTTCAATATATTTCTGAAGAGTTATAAGCTCACACCAAAAAAGCCACATGTGGCTCGCGAGCCACACTTTACCGACCCCTGGTATAAACTATAATATTAAATGTTGTTTTGATCCACAATTTTTATTAATCCAATATTTTAAATTTTGATCCAAAAGTGTTAATAAAGTGTTAAAAAATAAAGACCTGTTTTAGTTCATAACAAATTCTTTACTGTAGCAAAACCATCTCTAAACAACACAAAATTCTTAGTTTGACCAAAACAACATCGAAATAAGAACAACTTTGCATTATCAATCACCCGATTTTTCCTCTCCAATTGAAATTACATCCGACATTTATTGCTTTATTTTATTAATAATTACCCACTAATTACACTTGGACTTTGAACATAATCTTTATCAAAACATAATTAAATGTAACTAGTCCATCAATTACGCTCTTACATAAATCATACTCAAAGTTATATTCTATAATACATTTCAAAATTAAAATTCAATTTAAACCAATAATCTGCAAATTAACTGATATATTATTAACTTTGATATGTTTAAAAAATTATTCAACCTGTTCGCAGCTCTATAATATTAAGCATTATTCATAGTCCTAATAATGCTTGATATTATAGAGCAGTGTTTCTCAAACTTATTTGTCTCATCGCCCACCTGTGATATGCTAAAGTTAATAACGCCCCCCAAATCACGAAATTTTATTATAAAACAACGAAAATACTTAAATATTCACTAGAAATCTAGCAAAGTTGAAAGTAAAATTTCTTGTAACATCATCACTAAGAATCAATTAAAAAATATATAATGCAAAATAAATTGTAAGTTTAGGTCTGACAATCTATTTAGATAAAAATTAAATTATTAAAAATAAAATATTTTTTTTTTCCGAAACTTGAAATGTTGGTAGATATTTTTTCAGGGTAGTGGATTTGGGACAGACACTAAAAGGTGGTAGATCTACCGAAAAGTTGGTAGAGTTATTAACGCTGGCTGTGTGTGTTAGAGATGAGCATGGGATCCCATGGACCCATCCCATCCCATCGTCCCATGGGATGGGATGAGTGGTATGAACATTGCGTGGGATGGGATGGGATGGAACGACAAATTTCTATGGGACGAAGAGGGACAAGTTTTGATAATCTAGTTAATCTAGTTCGTGCATAATTAATTGCTTATCGTGCCAATACGCACATTTTCCATAGTATATACTGCCCTATAGGAAATTTCTGTGATAACAAGGTAGTTCCGTCTTACGATCCGTTTGCGACGAAAAAGGATTACGAAACGGATAATCACTGTCAGTTAAAGTAATTACGCAAAAATTAAATTTTAACGAATTATCGTTAAGAAAGTTTGAACCGAAAAGAAAGTCTGCTTTATGTGAAAATAATGGGATGAATGGGACGGGAAACGCAACTGGGATGGGATGGGATGAATGGGATGGGATGGGATGGGATGAATGGGATGGGATGGGACGAAAATTTTAGGTTTGTGGGATGGGACAGTGGAACGAAAATGTCGTGGGATGGGACAGTGACAGGGATCCGTCCTAGTGTGCTCATCTCTAGTGTGTCTGTGCGTGCGATTATCTGCGAATAGCAGACGAGCGTGGCCGGTTGTATAATAACGAGGGGTCATCCACTCGCCGAAATATTGCATATGTATTGGCAAATATCCTGATTTTTTGGTAATTCGAGGTTCTCGTGGAAATTACTAGCATAATGCGTAATAATATCACTTAATTATCCTAATTCTTTGGTAATGCGAAGTACTGGAAGAAATGACAAGCGTAATGCGTAATAATGTCAGATAATTTTTGAAATTCTTAGGTACTGCAAAGTAATGTCACGTAAAGGATGGGAATTGGAAATAATTTCTTGTAATGCCCTGAACGTTAAGCTAAGTACACACGGTATAGAAAACTAGCGTATAGTCCTGCTATAGTTTAACTATAACCGTGTGATCATTTCGCATAGTCCAAAACTGTTCATATAGTTGAACTATACGAAGCAGCCACACAGCTATAGTCAAACTATAGCAGGACTATACGTTTGTTTTCTATACCGTGTGTTGTTACTACCTATAAAGATAAAAGTGCTAGTAACAAGACATTACGTTAGTGGCATCGTCATTAAATAACAAGTGTGTTGAATGTTTATACATTTATTCAAATCGGATTGAAATACTACAAAATTAGCACACTCTAAAGTGCTTTTGGTCATATGCAGCTATCTAGTCTAGATTTATTTTCTAAAACAATAATATTTATAATATTTTTCTTATTGTATTTTTTTCTTGCGTTTTCTAATTCACTGTCACTTTTATTCGTATAACTGTCTTCAGAAGTACAAATTGCTTCTGGATCATAATTCTCCTTTTCATTTTCTTTCATAGATCTAATTCCTTTTACCCGATGAATTCTATCTGATGATAGTCTGCCAGATTTAGTACTGAAAAACCAACTTATTAGGATTGATTTTAGGATTGTTTTTTAAAAATTGCCCATAGTTCTACATAAATTGTATAAGTTCATATTTGTCATCAAAGTTTCATATGCCAATTGTCCAGCAGCAATGAAATGGTGCAAAGTAGAAATGAGCATGGGACAAGTTTCTCGTTCGAAATCCCATCTCATGGGACGGATTCCTGTCACTGTCCCATCCCATCACATTTTCGTCCCACTGTCCCATCCCATAAACTTTTCGTCCCGTCCCATTCCATCCCTTTCGCGCGGCCCTTCCCATTCATCCCATACCTACAGCAAACTTTCTTTTCGGTTCAGACTCTCTTAATTCGTTCGAATTTAATGTTTCCCTAATTTCTTTATATGAGAATGAGTAATCTTTTTTTGTCACAATCGGATCGTAAGACTTTTCAGGAACAACATCGTTATCACAGAAATCTCCTGGGCTGGACATATTATGGAAGATTTGCGTATTGGCACGATAAGCAATTAATTATGCACGTAAACTCGATTTACAAAAACTCGTCCCACTCCGTACCATACAAAATTGTCGTCCATCCCATCACATCCCACGTGACGTTCATACAACTCATTCCATCCTATGGGACATCCACATGGGATCGGATAAGTCTATTTGATCCCATGCTCATCTCTAGTGCAAAGCAATTTTATTCAGTTGATCCTGATATCGATTTTCTGCTTTTGATTTTTCCGTTGAGTTTCATGTGGCGGAGTGCTTCAAAAAATCCTGTGATATTTTCTTTGCAAAATGATTGGAATATTTGTGTGTCACCAACGATATTTAGATTAGCTGAATTTCTGCAAGTTCTAAGTTTTTTTTTTTTTTAATTGCGCTTTGTACTGTTTCACAAGTTTGAAAAAGTCAGTTATTTTATACTGCGTAACGTCAAAATTATTTATTACTTTACATCGTTTCCTGTTTCTGAAGAAATATATTTTTTGCGGCAGAATTACCATTGTCTTTAAGAGCTTCCTCGGGAGCTTCTCTCAGAGCTTCCCCAGTAAAAGTTTAGTATAAGCTCACTGTCACAGTTACTGTAGTGAGGACGTAATACGGACGTAATGCGAATATATTGTGAACGTAATTCAGGGAATGCAACGGTAATTCAAGGAATCCAAGAGTACTTTGTGTAATGTAGTGTAATACTTAGGTACTACAAGTAATGTGCAGTAATGCATCTAAATATTAACATGTATTGCAAGAGTGGATGACCCCTTATATAATACTGAACACGGAACAATTTTGTCGAACGTTTTTGTTGTTTTAAATAAACAGAAATACATTGTATATCTGTGATACCTACCACCCCCTATATCGCCCCCCTGGCTACCTACCGCCCCCTATATCGCCCCCTGGTTACCTAGCGACCCCCAAAACGACGTCATCGCCCACTGGGGGGCGATATCGCCCACTGGGGGGCGATATCGCCCACTTTGAGAAACGCTGTTATAGAGCAAATTATTAAATATTATAGAACAAACCTCATGTTGAAACAACTAGAGATTTTCATACTATTCCTAGAATCTAGAACCAGAGACTGCTTCTAGGAATAGCATGCAAATCTCTAGTTGTTTCAACATTAGATTTGTTTATAGTCCTAATAAGATAAAATTAATAAAGTCGGAACACAGCCTGATACATAAATATATTCAACCTTTCCGGAGATCCATAATTTTATTCTTCTATTAGTCGTTTTTGTAGTTAGTAGTAGTTTTTAGGACTACCAAAACAAATCTCATGTCAAATTTGTACGTTATAGACCTTTTTACGATTAGTTAAGCGCATGCGTATCCGCCAAGTTTGAAAGGCGGGAATATGAAACGTCAAAAAGTTCGGGCAAAACATGTAGGAAATTGACACATTTTATTTTTAGTTACAAAAAATTATTAAACTATGAAAAGGTCTATTTACCAGCCCTCAGTCCACTTTCGTGGCACCAAACAAGAACCCTATCTAAATCAGAACTAGATCTAAATCAGAGCTATTTGTATCAGAATTGTATGTTTCTATCTTAATCTATCAAAATTCATCGACTGACCAAGGTACTATTTAAAGAATCCTGTCTGAATAAACCGTTGGATTAAAATTATAATTGGTGTCATAGGCAATTATATAATTTACAGCTATTTAATAAAAAAGGGTTGTAATTTTAGTCGCCCGAAGGAAAATTAAATTATCAGTGGGACAGATGGGATACTCAGAAGCGACTATTGTTCTTTTTTTAATTGTTTCCCGGACGGACTAAAGGAGTAATGAAGTGATAATTAAGCGGGAGTGAGCTGGGGTAATCACAACAGACGGATGAATGGGACAGGTGCGAATTTATATTCGATGTAAATTTAAGAATGTTGAAACGACATGGAAATAAATAAAGGAATTGTATAAATGATTGTATCCGGATTAGATAAAATTTAATGGATTTAGACATAAACAACGTAAATTGATAGGTGAGTGCCACCGCGTTTCGTTTAACTCCACAATATTTTTATAAAACGACTAATTTTTGGAACGTGGTAATAACTGAAATCCTCGGCCAATAAACTCGGAGGAAAATGCCAGTTATAGCCGCTCAAAACCGATTATTAGCTTCAAATTCGATTCTGCGGTCGTAAAATGTTATTGCTGAGATTCTAATTGGATTTGCGTACGTAAATAAAGTTAAAAGTGAGTTATAAAAAATATAACGGAGCTAAAATAAATTAATTAAGCTTATTAATTACGCTTAAATTATTCGACTTATTTCCTATAGAATAAAATAAATCAATGAAGCTTATGACTTTGTTTCTTTCCTGCGAATTTGAATCTTGCAAATCAATACTGAGATCTCTGCGAAGTTGCATTTGGTTGTTACAAAGTGCAGAATATTGCTGGGATTCAGAAACTGGTTAAAATTTGACGATAGTGTTATTCGTTTGAGTTATATTAAGGAATATTGAAACTTCTTTTAGTTTTTATCCTGAAAATTTGCAGCTTTTTGGATACTTTTGGTGGTTTCTGGGCACATTTTTTTAGTTATTTGTCTAGATCTGCGGTGGAGAACCTATGGCACGCGTGTCACAGCTGACATGTACAAAAATGTTATTGGCACGCGGAAGAAAACTTGTAAGATATTTGGTGGTTTTAATGAATATTTTTATTAGTTATTTGTGTAGATCTGCGATGGAGAACATATGGCACGCGTGTCACAACCGACACGTATAAAAATTTTATTGGCACGCGGGAGGAAAGTAAAGGTATTTGGTGGTTTTAATGAATATTTGTAGTAGTTAGTTTTCTAGATCTTCGAAGAACCTATGGCACGCATGTCACAGCTGACCCATAGAGAATTTTGATTGGCACGCGGGAGAAAAATAAAGATATTTGGTGGTTTTAATGAATATTTTTATTAGTTATTTGTGTAGATCTGCGATGGAGAACATATGGCACGCGCGTCACAACCGACACGTATAAAATTTTTTTTGGCACGCGGGAGGAAAGTAAAGGTATTTGGTGGTTTTAATGAATATTTGTAGTAGTTAGTTTTCTAGATCTTCGAAGAACCTATGGCACGCATGTCACAGCTGACCCATAGAGAATTTTGATTGGCACGCGGGAGAAAAATAAAGATATTTGGTGGTTTTAATGAATATTTTTATTAGTTATTTGTGTAGATCTGCGATGGAGAACATATGGCACGCGTGTCACAACCGACACGTATAAAAATTTTATTGGCACGCGGGAGGAAAGTAAAGGTATTTGGTGGTTTTAATGAATATTTGTAGTAGTTAGTTTTCTAGATCTTCGAAGAACCTATGGCACGCATGTCACAGCTGACCCATAGAGAATTTTGATTGGCACGCGGGAGAAAAATAAAGATATTTGGTGGTTTTAATGAATATTTTTATTAGTTATTTGTGTAGATCTGCGATGGAGAACATATGGCACGCGTGTCACAACCGACACGTATAAAAATTTTATTGGCACGCGGGAGGAAAGTAAAGGTATTTGGTGGTTTTAATGAATATTTGTAGTAGTTAGTTTTCTAGATCTTCGAAGAACCTATGGCACGCATGTCACAGCTGACCCATAGAGAATTTTGATTGGCACGCGGGAGAAAAATAAAGATATTTGGTGGTTTTAATGAATATTTTTATTAGTTATTTGTGTAGATCTGCGATGGAGAACATATGGCACGCGTGTCACAACCGACATGTATAAAAATGTTATTGGCACGCGGGAGAAAAGTAAAGATATTTGGTGGTTTTACTGAATAGCTTTATTAATTAGTTTTCTAGATCTTCAGTAGAGAACCTATGGCACGCGTGTCACAGCTGACCCATAGAAACATTTTATTGGCACGCGCGAGAAAAGTAAAGATATTTGGTGGTTCAAATAAAAAAAATTATTAGTTATTTGTATAGATCTGCGATGGAGAACATATGGCACGCGAGTTACAACCGACACGTATAAAAAATTTTATTGACACGCGGGAGAAAAGTAAAGGTATTTGGTGGTTTTAATGAATATTTTTATTAGTTAGTTGTCTAGATCTTCGGTGGAAAACCTATGGCACGCGGGTCACAACTGACATGTAGAAAAAAGTTATTGGCACGCGGGAGAAAAGTAAAGATATTTTGTTGTTTTAATTAATATTTTTAATAGTTATTTGTATAGATCTGCGGTGGAGAATATATGGCACGCATGTCACAACCGACACGTGTAAAAAATTTATCGGCACGTGGGAGGAAAGTAAATATATTTGGTGGTTTTAATGAATATTTTTATTAGTTAGTTGTCTAAACCATTTTAGATCTTCGGTGGAGAACCTATGGCACTCGTATCACAGCTAACATGTAGAAAAAAGTTATTGGCACGCGGGAGAAAAGTAAAGATATTTGGTGGTTTTAATGAATACTTTTAGTAGTTATTTGTATAGATCTGCGATGGAGAACATAAGTCACGCGTGTCACAACCGACACGTATAAAAAATTTATTGGCACGCGGGAGGAAAGTAAAAGTAGTTTTAATGAATAACTTTATTAGTTAGTTTGCTTTATCTTCGGTGGAGAACCTATGGCACTCGTGTCACAGCTAACATGTAGAAAAAAGTTATTGGCACGCGGGAGAAAAGTAAAGATATTTGGTGGTTTTAATGAATATTTTTAATAGTTATTTGTCTAGATCTGCGCTGGACAACCTATGGCACAAAACAATTTATTTAAAGTTTATCAAACGATTTATTAAACATTTTACTTCTTCTAAAAATCTTTTTATCAATATTTCAAAACCGTTCAATAGACCTTTTTATGGTTAGTTAAGCGCATGCGCATCCGTTAAGTTTGAAAGGCGGAAATATGAATGTGTCGGGCACATATTTAGTTATACGTCAAAAAGTTCGGGCACTTTTTGACGTATAACATGGCGGAACATGACGTATAACATGACACATGCGCACAAAAAAATTTCAACTATAAAAGGTCTATTGAATAACTAAAAAATACGGATTATTCCAAATTAATAATTAATTTGTATATCTCTCAAGAAGAGATCGAAAGAAATCCACAACAAATCTTTTACCAGATATTTCAAAACCGTTCAATAGACCTTTTTACTGTTAGTTAGGCGCATGCGCATCCGCCAAGTTTGAAAGGCGGGAATATGAAAGTTTCGGGCACATATTTAGTTATACGTCCAATAGTTCGGGCACGTTTTGACGTATAACATGGCATACATTGACACACACGCACAAAGAGATTTGACACAACTATGAAAAGGTTACTTGCAAATCAATAAATAGTTTCCGTTATTCGGATCACTGAACTTTTCATTTTCCCTCTATAGCATACAACCGAAGAAAAATTAATTCATATAAGAAATTGCATGACTCAGTCAACAGAGGCGGCTTTTCTTTTCGGCGGCTTTTTCGTTTCTACCGCCGTCCCTAAAATCTGCCGCCCTTGGCTCCAGCCTACTCATTGTCAGCCTGCAGGTAAATCCAGAACTGTCTTCCTTAGACATTGGTTTCAGACAAAACACACGCGGCAACGATTTACACATGTATTCGGCGTCAAAATCACAGACTTCTACTGGGACTGGCAGCGAGTCGCGCGCCGCTTTTCGGTTTAAAACTCGCGCGTTCAACAAAAAAATAAATATACGTGATATCTCACTTCACCCCCCTCCCCCACGTGATGTTTCGTGATTTTTCACAAAACCCCTCCCCCTCTCGACCTTACGTGATTAATGGACGATCCCTAAGGGTCTTATGCGTGAAATTCTGGAATAGCTTGAAATTCCTTTTTACTGAATTGTTGTGGTACATCAGTGCAGTGTCGTCAACTTATTGTAGTATGTAGGATGACAAGTCAATATGGGATGTGTTTAGTTGGTCGAAATTACAGATGTCGTGGCAGAAGATGTTATATAGGAGAGAGAAGAGGCTTGAGGGAAACCGCTTCAGTGGGCTATGTTTCCTCGTATTATCGGATTATTCGGAATTCCATTTTCATAAAAACATCACAATTAGCTTCCTTAATAAGTCTTAACAAGCATTTAACCATACTCAGCATCTAGCTAGATCATCGCCAGCAAAGATCGGAATATTTTCTTATAATAATAATCTTTCTTTAAACAATTATTTTAACTAGAATGTTAAGAAGACTTTTCAAAAGGTGCGCCATCTCACCCATATTTCTGTGTTATTGGTATCGATTAAGTTAATATGTCTGGTTTTGATGAAGACAAATTGAAAAATTTAATTAACATTTAAAGAGAACCTATGGCACGCGTGTCACAGCTGACATGTAGAAAAATTTTATTGGCACGCGTGAAAAAAGTAAAGATATTTGGTAGTTTTAATGAATATTTTTATTAGTAAATAATAAGGAAATTAATCACAGGTAGTCAGGACATAAAAATCAGAACTCTGTTTTGATTTTAGTTGCACAACTAAAATCAAAACAGAGTTCTGATTTTTATGTTCTGACTACCTGTGATTAATTTCCTTATTATTTATTAATCTAAACTGGACGTGATTCAATATATCTATTTTTATTAGTTATTTATGTAGATCAGCGGTGAAGCGGTGTGTAGATGACCCGTAGAAAAATGTTATTGGCACGCGGGAGAAAAGAATAGAAATTTGGTTATTTAATGAATATTTTTATTAGTTATTTGTATAGATCTGCGATGGAGAACCTATGGCACGCGTGCCACAACTGACCCGTAGAAAAATGTTATTGGCACGCGGGAAAAAAGTAAAGATATTAGATGGGTTTAATGAATATTTTTATTAGTTAGTTGTCTAGATCTTCGGTGGAGAACCTATGGCACGTGTGTCATAGCTGACAAGTAGAAAAATGTTATTGGCACGCGGGAAAAAAAGTAAAGATATTTGGTGGTTTTAATGAAATTTTTTATTAGTTATCTGTATAGACATGCACGCGTGTCACAACCGACACGTGTAAAAATGTTATTGGCACGCGGGAGGAAAGTAAAGATATTTGGTGGTTTTAATGAATATTTTTATTTATTACAGATGTCGTGGCAGAAGATGTTATATATGTGAGAGGGGCTTGAGGGAAACCGCTTCAGTGGGCTATGTTTCCTCGTAATATCGGATAATTCGGAATTCCATTTTCATAAAAACATCACAAGAAGCTTCCTTTACCAGACTTAACAAGCATTTAACCATACTCAGCATCTAGTTAGATCATCGTCTGCAAAGATTGAAATCTTTTCTCATAATAATAATCTTTCTTTAAACAATTATTCTAAGTAAAAGACGTTAAGGACTTTTCAAAAGGTGCGCCATCTCACCCATAATTCAGTGTTATTTGTATCGATTAAGTTTATAAGTCTGCTTTTGATGAAGACAAATTGAAAAATTGAATTAACATTTTAATATTAATTCGATTTAATTGTACGTATCTGTATTGTCTGGGCCATACTTTATTAAATCCGGATTAGTCCAATTAAAAATTGTGTTTGTTAATTTCTTCAAAAATCAACCAACCAAAAGTTAAAAGTGTATTAAAAAAAAAGAATACAATTTTTATATTTGAACCTTATGTAATTCATACTAATAATCTTTTCTTAAATAATTATTCGAATTCGAAAGTTAAGACATTGGGAACTTTTCCAAGGGTGCGCCATCTCACCCAGTCTCTTCGATCATTCTATTATAAATGAGATTTAGAATTAAATTTCAGATAACTAATGTACTGTTTCTGGCAATGACTCGAATGAGACATGTCGCATAGCCTCTCCTACCCAAGTCTGGTTCCCACCTCCACGTTAGGTGACCCCTGGTAACCACACCAAAACCTCGCAAGATGCGGTGAAAATCCGTATGGAGCGAGGTAGATGTGTGGGCTGACGGGAACAGGCGAAATGGCCCTCCGAAAAGGGGGTTGAGCGACGGGCTAACTACCCGTCCTCGTGAAAACATTAATGTTGCGAAGACTACAACGAAAGAAACTGGACTGTCCACACGAAGACGACCATCGCAGGGAAATAAGGATAAGATTGACGGAATCAGACTAAGATTTGGTACATGGAATGTATGTACGCTTCTGAAAGCAGGGGCTATGGATAGCCTACCGGATGAGATATTGAGATACAAAATGGATCTCGTGGCCCTACAAGAGATAAGATGGAAGGCTAAAGGCGAAATTCACAAGAGAAAATTCTCTATGTATTTCTCAGGAAACGATGAAAGGAGTGGTCATAAAGGAGTTGGATATATTGTATCCAAACAATTAAAAAAATCGATTCTAGCCTTTACCCCGGTATCAGATACAATATGCACCCTAAGACTAAAGGGAAAATACCACAATATAACCTTTGTGAACGTACACGCGCCCACAGAGGACGCAGAAGAGGAAACCAAAGACGTTTTTTACGCAGCACTTCAAGAAGTCTGCGATAAAATACCGAGACATGACGCAGCTATAGTACTAGGCGACTATAACGTCAAATTGGGTAAAGAAGAGACCTACGCTAGCGTTTTTGGCAAACATGATGAGTACAACAATAATGGCCAAAGAGTTGCCCAATTTTCCGCGTCTAATAACTACTCTGCTGTTAGTACTTTCTTCCCCAGGAAAGAAATCCATAAGGGCACCTGGAAAATACCTAGATCACGAAACACGAACCAAATAGACCACATACTAATCAACAAAAGATGGGCAACGTCGAACAGGTCAAATCCTTTCACTGGGCGAACGCGGACTCCGACCATTACCTTGTTGGAGCAAGGTCAAAACAAGAACTATCGACAGTGGCTAGGGGAACAACTGCAAAGCAGCCAAAATGGCACATAGATCGCCTAAAAAACCCAGAAGTTCTGAGGGCCTACCAGGAAAGTCTCAGAACTAAACTACAAGAAAACCAAGAAACACAGGACATAGAGCAAGACTGAATGAACATTAGAGGAGAATTGAACATTGAACAGAAAAAAGAGGAGTTCACAACGAAGAATGGTATGACGAGGAATGTCGAGAAGCAACCTCCGTGAAGCGGAAGGCTAGACTAAAACTGTTAGACAGAAGCACGCGAGCTAATCAAGCAGCCTACAATAGGGAAAGAATAAACGCGTTTAGAATATGTAGAAAAAAGAAAAGAGAGGCACTAAAGAGAAAGGTAGAGGAAATGGTACTGACTCATTCTAGAAACGAAACAAGAAAATTTTACAAGGGAATAAAACAAAACACTCGGGGTTTTAGACCAAAGATAACAGTATGCAAGGATAAAGACGGAAACATGCTCACAGAGAACGAGGAGATACGCCGAAGATGGAAAGGGTACTTCTCGGATATTTTTAAAGGAGACTGTAGTTTAGAGCCTGAACAATTACAGCTAGATGTACATACGGTAGACCCCAAGATGAGAACCCCAGCCTAAGAGAAATAGAAAGTGTTTTTGGAAAGCTAAAAAAATAACAAGGCCCCTGGGTCAGACGGTATAACAGCCGAACTTCTGAAATATGGAGGAGAACACCTAACGGTAAGACTAAAACACCTGATTAATGAAATCTGGGAGCAAGAGAAAATACCAGAGAATTGGGCGATACCCAGTGCCAATACAGCCAATACACTAGAAGGGAGACAAAACGATCTGTAGCAACTACCGGCCGATAACGCTCCTTAACGTAACATACAAAGTTCTAACATGCGTTCTCTATAACAGACTCGCTGTCTACTACGAAGAGATATTAGGACAATATCAGAGCGGATTTCGTGACAATAAGTCAACGATAGACAACATATACATAAGGCAAATGCAGGAGAAAGCATACGAGTTTGATATATCGCTGCACCACCTCTACATAGACTCTAAGCAGGCATTCGATACCGTCAAAAGAAACACGATCCTTGACGATCTACTGAAGCTAGGAATACCCCGTAAATACGTAAAACTAATAAAAGCTACATTGTCTGGTTCGAAAGCCTCGGTTAGAGTAGACAACCAACTTACATGCGCCTTTAAAATCGAAATCGGTGTGAGGCAGGGAGATGCCCTGAGCGCCATGATATTCAACCTAACATTAGACGCATGCATGAGAAAGCTGAATATAACGGGATACATTGGCAACCGATCAACACAGGTTGCTGCATATGCGGATGATGTCAGTTTGACATGTAGAAGCAAAGACGCGCTAAAGGAAGCACTATTGATGCTGGACGATGAAACGCAAAAAAAGGGATTGAAAATAAATTGGGAATTGGGAACAGAAATCAACAGAACAAACGTAATAGCTAACGAAACTAGCTCGCGAATACTTAGTGGAAACCAATGCACCTACGGATACCAAAAACTGACGAAGTCCAAGTTATTGAGTCACAAAATCAAACTTCAAATATACCGAACACTCATAAGACCAGTAGTAACGTACGGATGCGAGGCCTGGACCCTAACCACCGCAGAGGAGGACGCGCTACGCATCTTTGAAAGAAAGATCCTCAGAAAGATCTACGGACCGATCCTAAATGAATGGAATTTGGAAGATACGAATGAACCATGAACTAAGCAGGTTAATAAACGAAGCGGAGATATGTAAAAGCTCAAAGAATAGCATGGCTGGGACACCTGTACAGAATGCATGACGACAGACCAGCCAAGAAAATGTACAACTGGCGGCCAGTAGGAAGAAGGAAAAGGGGCAGGCCAAGGAAAAGATGGATGGAAGACGTGGAGGAAAGTCTTAGAAAGATGGGAGTAAGGGATTCGAGAGAGAAAGCCGCTGAAAGGACAGAATGGAAGAAGATTGTTGTAGAGGCAAAAACCCACCGCGGGTTATAAAGCCAACAGAAGAAGAAGAAGAAGAAGAAGACACCAAGCACAAATATAGGCAGGGGAAGGAGGTCAAAGTCGTCAACTAGGACTAGGGTACCACAGGAAGATTGAGAAAATATATGAAGTAGTACATACGAGTACACACACTACCGTGGCAAACATACGTCTAACTACTTGTTGTAACTTTGCCTGTTAAAGGGAGCTGAAGCTTTGTATTAGGATAAGAAGAAGTTGCAGATGTGAAATTTGGTAATAAATACAATATAATCTCGATAATTCGGCCGTTGTTTAATCGGACGACACGTTCACAGGAAAAGAGGCAGGAAAGGGAAAGATGGATGGAAGACGTGGAGGACAGTCTTAGAAAGATGTGAGTAAGGGATTGGAGAGAGAAAGCCGGTGAAAGGACAGAATGGAAGAAGATTGTTGTAGAGGCAAAAACCCACCGCGGGTTATAAAGCCAACAGAAGAAGAAGAATGTACTGTTTCGGTGTTGTTTGTACCGATTAAGATAATATGTCTGGTTTTGATGAAGACAAATGGAAAAATTAATATTTATATATTAATTCGTTTTAATTGTCCTGTCTGTATTGTCTGAAGCATAATTTATTGCTGACAATTAATAATCCCGATTAGTTCAATTAAAATTTTTGTTTGTTAATTTCTTCAAAAATAAACAATTGTTAAGTTTAACAAAAAGTTAAAAAAAAATAAAATTTTTAATCTTGAATCTTATGTAATTGATGCTAATAATCTTTTCTTTAATAATTATTCGAATTCGAAAGTTAAGACGTTGAGAAGTTTTCAAAGGGTGCGCCATCTCACCCAGTTTTTTCGATCATTCTATTATAAATGAGATTTAGAACTAAATTTCAGATAACTAATGTAATGTTTCGGTGTTGTTTGTACCGATTAAGATAATATGTCTGGTTTTGATGAAGACAAATTGAAAAATTTGAAAAATATTAATTCATTTTAATTGTCCGTATCTGTATTGTCTGAAGCATAATTTATTGCTTACAATTAATAATCTTGATTAGTTCAATTATAAATTATGTTTTTTAATTTCTTTAAAAATCAATCAACAAGAAGTTGAAAGTTAATTGAATCAAAGAATAAAATTTTGAAACCTGAGCATTATATAACTGAGTATTACTTAATTTTGGAACCCTTGATAGTCAATATATTTTGGTACGTAATTAAATTTTGCAACTATTGCAAAAAAATATATAAGATCAATCAATTAATTTAAATTTGTTTCATTTATCGAAATATTATTCAAACATATAAATTATGCTAAATTTTAACCTTAACTGGACATTTAACTACCTCTCGAAACTAATTAAGTAAATAACCAAATATTTGTTTGAATTGGGTTAATTAACAGCAGAGCAAAACAAATAAGTTTCTTGGATATGTAAATATCACCACCAATAAATTAATTAATTCATAGCAAATTTGTTTCCATCCAAAACTCGCCACACAACATATTCCTTGCATAAATTAAATAAACTGTTCGTTTTTATGATGCATAGACATTTCCTCAAGGATATAATAACAAATTCATATTGTTTCAACAGAAATATGTTCACTGTAACTAGAACATTCCGACGGAAAATGGTAATTATTTTACGAATTACAACAACGGTAATAATAAATGTTAATGTAATCTAGCCATTTATAAACGCTTCAGAAAATAGTGGTCTATAGAATATGAAAATGATTCTATACTGTTTATTTATTTATTGAGAGGTTTTAATTTGTGAAGATAATTTGATGTAAAACATAGCCTTGTGCCTTCACCACACAATCAAAAACAGATTAATATTAAAACTGATAATAATAATTACAAATAGACAAATTACAAGCCGTGTCAATCCATATGTCTATTTTTAAGAGCGGCCATTCAGAAATAATGAAGTTTCTGGCGCACTTGGTGCTGCCTTCTAATAATAATCCGACAGAAAAAACCTATTGTCCATTCATATACCAACGTGATAAATCCACGTCGAAAACTTAATTGATTTCAATTAAGACTCGAATTATGACAGTTTATATCTTGAACTATTACAAAACGCCGATGTTAGATAATGAACAGTTAAATAACTTAACATAATCAATTCCTCGAACAATGCGTTACGAAATGTATTATGACATAAATTACAATTAGTATTAATTTTATATAACAATAAACGTGTTTAAATATGATTCAAGTTTCTTAATCTTGACATTTAATGGTGCGTTTGTTTGGATTATAAGTAAAGTTTCTTCAGGTATTCGCTCCGTGCATAACCGCCACCAGTGGCCACAAAGGCAACTTCGTCTCCTATTCAATTCATTTTTTTACCGGTTAACTGAAGATTCTGAATTGTCAAATAATGTCGGAGTATAACTTGGGCTTTCAGGATTTTCGGACTTTTTATTGCCAGCAAAATGAAACCCACAAATTCTACTCCGCTTATTCGGAATCCAAAAGCGGCTATGAAGATGCTATTTGTATATTCACAACCAGTAAGGAAAACACATACATACAAACTTTGAAATCTTCCATTCAGTTGATAAATAATGAGTTTCTGGAAATACTTTTTATCGTATTTTCCGCGAATTTCTCGATGTCATAACTTTTGAATGGCTTGTCACAGAGGGTTCTAGTTGGCACCAATCGATTCTGCATCTCAAAATTTGTCGGAAAACGTATTTCATATTCCTAGGAGGCTTTTAATTAAATTCGGAATCCAAAAGCGGCTATCAAGATGCTATTTGTATATTTACAACCAGCAAGGAAAACATGGAACCATGGAACCGGGTAGTAAGAAACCGGGAAGTATTAAAATGCAAAAAATCGATTTTGACAAAATCGTTGGTTTTGAATTAAATCTGTCGTAGTTTCTGAGATATCCACTTTATCAAATCGACAATCGTAAAATTTTAGTTTAAAATTTCTGAATGAAATATTGAATCTTTTGGAACAATTTACACATCGATTTGTTCGTCTTGTCGTGTAGTTTATGTGTGCTCAAAATGATTCCGTTGCTGTTTAACGTTTTTGAGAAAATTGAAAAAACCGAAAAGCACATTTTTCGCCGATATGATGATATGCGAATTTTTTGGAACATTTTCTAACGTTTTTGTTTTGGTTACTCGAAGAAAATCGAAGTGCTGAAAACAATTTTCGAGTTTATTTCGCTCTGAAGTTACAAATAAGCAAGAAATAGCCTATATCTTGGGTATTTTGAGCATTTGAACCGAATAAACTGGAAAATCGTGTTCAGAAATTTTTTTCTGAAAGCCCTAAAATTTTCTGAAAAAATCGCCAAAAAAATCCATTGTTTTGATCAGCAAAAAAGTTGCAGTTTGGGTTCTCTACGATCCTCTCGGAAACAACAAATCCCAGCGAAATCATTTTCGACACACTGAAACTAGACGACAAAATTGAAAATCGATATGTAAATTGTTTGGAAATATTCAATCTTTTACTACGAAATTCTGGATTCAAATTTTTCGGAATTTCGACTTCACAAGTCCGTATCTCGAGGACGGTTGCAAATAATTAAAAACGGATTGCGGCATCGTTTTCAGGTCATTTCCCTGCGGCTACACCCAAACATCCTATATACAAAATATTAATTAGTTTCCCAGTTCTCTCTTCGCGCGACCAAATTTCGCCTAAATTCGCTCGATTTTGCCAATTTTATCAAGTCATGTATTGCGAACAGAAGCTGTTAGCAAAATGAAATTTATATATTTACAACCAGCAGGGAAAACACTTTCAGACACACTTTGAAATTTTCCATTCACATGATAAATAATGATTTTAAGGAAATTGTAGCATGACTTAATTTTTCCCGCCTCGGATGTGCGTATCGGCAACACAGCCTACGCGTCTCGCTAAAAGGGATGTTGCGCGTAATGTGCTAAGGGATTCTAAGTAGAACCGTGGAAAATAGCGGTTGGTTTTCAGGCCATATTGGTGTGCTTTGTCACATGTTTTGTGCCGGTTGGTTTTCGAGTGTGACCGCGGTGTCCCTCGCGTTGTAATTGTTTAAATTACTATATAGTGCGGTTATTGATTTTCTATATATGTAATTCTTTTCCTTAATTAACTTTAAGTGCTGTGGACTGTTGAATCCACTTATTTCGCCATTTTGTTGGTGCCACGTGTTTTGTTTAAGAATATTACTTGTTTTGGTTATAATCTTAAGAATTGTTTAATTATTTGTTTAGCTTATTTGTTAACAATCTTTCTTTTGTTGGTTTATTTGTTTAAATATACCCTTGTTGCGTTATTTGGCTTAATAGTCACATGATTTACAAATATTGCTTCACCTAAATTATAATTAAATGTCAGGGGGGAGATTATTTCCGTCCTTAGGAAGCCCTCACCCTACAATATATATTTTCTAGTATTTCGCTCATGAAGTTCTTAAAAGTGTCACCTTTGACGCTTTTGCGCTCGGAGCGAATTGTTAAAATATTATAAGTGATAATTCCGATTGTCATTTCATTATTTCCTTTATGAAATCGAATTACAGTATACTCTTGATATTCCGACACATATGGGATCAGACAACCGACGGATTATAAAAAAATGCCGGATCATTAGGATTAAAACAAAACAATAACAATTTTACATTTTTTATGTACAATTGTATTTCAGAAAGAATAAAATATGTAGCTATATAGATAAACGTGTACATAAAATAGTATATTTTGTAACTAGGGTGGAAAGTTGTCAATTTCAAGCGAGAGCGAAATTAGGCGCACGAACGAAGTGAGTGTGCACATTCGCTCGAGAGGGCAATTGACAATACCGCCCGTGTTAAAACCAATATTTTTATTACCAATGCGAGGGGATGTATCTTACAAGTTTGGGATCCAGTGGCCATCAAAAAAAAAAAAAAAATGGAATCTAAAATGAAGAATTTGCTTTTTCAATTGTCTCCGATGGTGTGGATTCGTCATAAGGACTCTCCTCAGTTTCCGGTATCTCCATAGAATTTACACACATTTTAAAACGTTTTCTTTAATTTTTATTATTATTTTGTAATGAAAAAAATGTCTGACACTTCACGTCACTTTTTTAATATCGAGGTCTTGATTGTTTTTATTTGTCTTTTTTAATGTAACCTAGCGATATTGAATATTTTCGTGCGTTACCCAGGTTATGTGGAAAGATAATGCGAAGTGCCATTTCTCGTATTAAAAAACCCGCGTCAGGAATGAGAAATACAAAAAATTGTACAAACTTAGAACTGATAGTAAGACAATTGTAGAGTATAGTTGGCATGGTCAGAATCGTCAATCAAGTATTCAGAGTTAACAGCAGGGTGTGTTGGCCAGACCTTGTTCTAAGAACACTTTTTTTTAAAGTTTGGTTAAATTTGGATACCGGGTTTTTAACCCTTCAAACACTGCTGCCCAGTGGCCTATTGTGTATTGCCCACATTTTTCTCTTATAGGCTAGATACCTAGATGTTTATATAAATTTGCGCTAATTAATTACACATTTGTCTTCTGGTACAAATGCGGCTGACACTCGGGATTGAACTCGTTACCTCCAGATTTGTTAGCTAGCGCTCTAACACTAGACCACGAGAGCCTGACTGGATGGTGTTGTTTTCCACTATAATTTTCCTGTCCGCGAGGTTTATATTCAGCGTAAAGAAAAGACACGTGTTTTCCCAGAGCGCCGAATTACTGGACGTGTCTGATTAACAAACCGCCGGATTATACTGTATTTAATTGTATTAAGGTCCACTCACACCAATGCGGCTGTGCGTTGCGTTTCAACCGTCGCGGTTTGTTGCCGTACCGGCGAGAGCCGATAAACATGTACTGCACACACCAAGTTGCCAGTGCATTGCGTTTCAACCGTTGCGGTTCGTTGTAATACATGCGAGAGCCCAAAAATATGTTAAATATGCGCAAATGGGTCTTATCTTTACTTATTTTTGTGTTTTCCCTGAGCGCCGGATTACTGAACTTGTTCGATTAACCAACCGCCGTATTATCAAGATTATACTGTATTCAATTATATTAAGGTACACTCATACCAATGCGGCTGTGCGTTAAGTTTCAACCGTTGCGGTTTGTTGCCGTACCGGCGGGAGCCGATAAACATGTACTGCACACACCAAGTTGCCAGTACATTGTGTTTCAAACGTTGCGGTTCGTCGAGTGCGCGCTAAAATATGATAAATATGCGTCAAATAGGTTGTATCTTTACCTAACTTATTACGTTCCCTAGTACAAATTGAAAGTGGGAACCGGGTCGGGCATAGAATGAAGTGCCCGATATGGTATGTAATGCACTATGTAGAAGGCTCCTGCATGGTTAGCCCGATTGGATGAATAGTGGAGCATCAGTTTACTCACCCGTCTGAAAATACATATTTTTCAAATTACTTCTATATCACCGGGATTCCCTTCTATTTGTTACTAAATCAATTCAAGTCTCACCGGTTAGGTTTGAACTCTTCACGGAAGCATAAAGTTATTAATTGATTTAAAATTAAGCATAAAGCTCGTTATAGCGCATTACATTCTATATCGGGTACTTCATTCTACGCGCGACTAGGTCCCCAGTTTCAATTTCTACTAGGGTTGTTTCGAACGAATATGTTGTATCTATTTGTGTCTTTGAATTAATATCAGCATTCATACTACTCGGCGGAAACAAAAACAAATCGCAATTACAAGAGTAGCCTTCATACGTATGAGATCCGTGCTGTGCAGTCACAATCTTAGCCTGAAGTTAAAAATACGTATTGTGAAATGCTATGTATTTTCGATCTTACTTTACGGTATGGTGGCATGGACCCTAACAGAAGCATCCTTGAAGAAGATCGAGATGATGTATCGAAGAATTCTGCGGATCAGTTGGGTTGACAGAATAAGCAACGAAGAGGTTCTGAGAAGAATAGGAAATAAGATCGAAGGCATGCCAAACATCAAGATAAGGAAGCTCTCTTACCTGGGACACATCATGCGAAATAATAAATACCGCCTACTGCAGCTCATCATGCAAGGCAAGATCAATGGTAATAGAGGTCTGGGGAGAAGACGAATCTCATGGTTGGGAAACCTTAGACAGTGGTATGGCAAGACTTCAGTCGAGTTATTCCGTGCTGTTGTCAATAAAGTTATTATAGCGGGGATGATCGCCAACATTCGCTAGGCGGATATGGCACCAAGAAGAAGAAGATTCATATCTTTGTAACTTTTTCTACATCATTTCTACATCGTTTTTTTTTTAATCAAATTATTATATTTTGAAATAATGAATTGCTATTCAGTTTAAAAGTTCAATTTATTATTCATTTTTTATTACTCATGCGTCAAAAGGACTACCTTGACGCATGTTTTTTAGTGCGACAAATGCTATTTTTGGTTATACCACCACATAACTTGGGTAACATTAAAGTTACATTAAAAAAAACAATTGAATAAATAAAATAAACACAATCAAAACCTTAATAAAGTGAAAGTGACAGAATTTTTATTTCATTACAAAGTAAAAATAAAAATTAAAGAAACGTTTTATCGTACCTACTGATTTTCTGATCGATCATAAACGTATTTTACGTATTAAGAAACGTATTTTAAATGTTACATATATGTAACATTTGTCCGATAAAGGTTAAATTCTGGCGGTACAGGAGACTGAGGAGAGTTCTTATGACGAATCCACACCACCGGAGATAATTGTAAAAGCAAATTTTTCATTTCTGATTGCATTTTTTTTTGCTGGTCCCTGGATCCAAAACTGTAAGATACGTTCCCTCGCATGAGTAACAAAAAATATTATCTGCAAAACACGGGTGGTACTGTCAATTGCACTAGAATGTAGTGCACACTTCGTTCATGCGCCCAATTGCGCTCTCGTGACCAATTGACAATTTAACGCCCTAGTTGCAAAATATACGCATATGGTATTGTAATGATAAATTACAGAATTATAAGTTACACGTACTGAAAGTGTTCCTACGTATAACCCACACAAGAATCTACCAGAAGTGTGACAATCAGATGGGCCAAACACAATTTGGGTTTCGATATGGAGTCAGTACACGTGAAGCTTTGTTCCCCTTGAATGTTTTGGCCCAAAGATGCCGAGATATGAATTGCTACCTATACGTCTGCTACAAAGCCTACCGAAAGGCATTCGATTGTGTTCAACATGAGAAAATTATAAACATACTGAAATCAACAGACATACATATGAGAGACAAACAGAATATCACAGAATTATACTGGAATCAAACGGCTCAAGTATCAGTGGATAATGTACTAACAGATGCTATACATATAAAGAAATGTGTCCGGCAGGGGTGCGTGCTATCGCCTCTTCTATTCAATCTATACTCGGAAGTAGAGATGAGCATGGGACGAGTTTCTCATCCCAGATCCCATCCTGTGCGACGTATCCCTCTCACTGTCCCATCCCATCACATTTTCGTCCCACTGTCCCATCCCATAAACGTAAAATTTTCGTCCCATCCCATCCCATTCATCCCATCCCATCCCCGTCGCGCGGCCCGTCCCATTCATCCCATTTTACCCATACAGCAGACTTTCTTTTCGGTTTTTCGACAATGAGTAATTCTTTTTCGTCGCAAACGGATCGGAATATTTTTCAGGAACTACATCGTTATCCCAGAAATCTCCTGAGCTGGACATTTAATAATAATTTTGCGTGCTGGTACGATAAACGTTAATTCGTCTAATCGTTAAAATCAAGGCTGCACCATTTTCAAGGATAAAATAGTACTTTTCTTTTTCACAAAAGAAAAATACCAGCCGAACTGCGCAAGCGCGATTCGATAACCGACAAACTACCGCGCCGAGTCAAACAAAAAACAAAACAAAACCTAGAAATAGCTAACAAAAATACAGTGATTTGTATTCGGAAGCCTACTTGTGTCTACAAACAAATGAAAATAAAAAGATTCTTATATGGAAGCAATTAATTATGCACGAACTAGTTTTACTACATTATCAGAATCCGTCCCACTCCGTCCCATACAAAATTGTCGTCCCATCCCATCCCACGCGACTTTTATCCCACTCATCCCATACCATGGGACGTGGGATCACATGCTCATCTCTACTCGGAAACAATATTCAACGAAGCACTTGATGAAACTTGATTCGGAATCACGGTAAATGGACGAATAATATCGTATATTTTGTAACTAGGGTGGTAAGATCAAAATTGGGCGCACGAACGAAGAGAGTGCGCACATTCGCTCGAGAGGGCAATTGACAATACCGTCCGTGTTATAGACAATATTTTTTATTACTCATGTCAAACCATCCAAAAAAATGGAATTAAAATTGAAGAATTTGCTTTTTCAATTGTCCCCGGTGGTGTGGATTTGTCATAAGAACTCGTTAGTCTCCAGTATCACCTTAGAATTTACACACGTTTTCTTTATTTTTTTTATTATTTTATAATGAACAAAATTTCTGACACTTTCACGTCACTGTTTTAATATTGAGGTCTTGATT
Organism: Phosphuga atrata; assembly: GCA_944588485.1. Classification (NCBI taxonomy): domain Eukaryota; kingdom Metazoa; phylum Arthropoda; class Insecta; order Coleoptera; family Silphidae; genus Phosphuga; species Phosphuga atrata. The sequence goes on from OX155899.1 coordinate 64,215,996, forward strand.
GTGTTTATTTTATTTGTTTTTTTTTAATGTAACCAAGCGATATTGAATATTTGCGTGCGTTACCCACGTTATGTAGAAATGCAACGAGAGGTGGCATTTCTCGAATTAAAAAACGCACGTCAAGAAGTACTTTTTGCGCATAAGTAATAAAAAATAACTTGAGAGATGCCGACGACACGGTCAACATTGCAAATACCCAAGTCGAACTACAGAAAATGATAGATAACGTGGTGCAGCATAGAGAGAACAGCGGATCTCAAATGGCAATGGGCAGGATAAGTGGCCAGATAGAATACACAAGAATGGAGCCACAAGAGTACCTTCTGGAGACCCCGGGAAACAAAAAGAAGCACGGGAAGACCCCAAACAAGATGGATAGGTGACATAAAGACGATAGCAGGAAAACGACAAAGATGAGAACAGCAAATGACAAAGAAGCATGGAAAAAATTGAAAGAGACCTATATCCAACAATAGCAGTATGAAAGCTAATAAGAAGAAGAGAAGCATAGTAAAAAGGTTGTATATAAACATTCTGAAGACAAAAACAATGATCTTCAGCAAAACAGCAAACGTTTCCTTAATCAACGCGGAATCTACACAGCAGGTTGCCAACTTTAAATATCTTGGCGCTTTAGTCAACCAACACTGTAACATGACGAAAGAAATAAAGTCGAGAATAGAACAAGCCCGCAAAAAAATTAAAACCATGCGATAATATTAAAGTAGACCTGACCTAAGTCTAGAAATGAGGGTCCGCATGTTGAGATGGTACGTTTTTTCATTGTTGCTGTATGGATGCGAAAGGTGGAACTCTAAACCCTGCCATGGAAAAAAAGATCAAAGCCTTTGAAATGTACCTGTGCAGGCTCATACTGAGAATATTGCAGTATTTTGTAATAGCTTATATTTTGTATAATTTATAATTTATTGTTTTTTCTCTAGTTACTACTGCATCGGACCTTATATACTTCACATACTGAGAATATCTTGGGTACAAAGAGTAACTAATGCTGATGTTCTTTACAAGTCAAAAGAACTACTTCATACTATGATGAGAAGAAAGGCCGAATACCTGGGGCACATCATGAGAGGGAAGCGTTACGAAATCCTACGATTAATTATTGAGGGGGAAATACAAGGAAAGAAGTCGACTGGTTTTTTCCAGACGGCAGAACCCACGGATGAAAGACCTACGCCGTTGGTTCAACTGTACGACCAGTGATGTCTTCCGAGCATCCGTGTCAAGAATGGTAAATTGGATCACCAACCTCCGGAAGAAGACGAAGAAGTAAAACTTGATAGGAAAAATAATCTAAAAGTTGTTATTATGTTGAGCGAAGGATATTTTCAGAACATCATTAAGATCAGTATCCATTTCATTTTTCACCGTTTCCTCGTAACATCGGATTTTTCGGATTGTCGGATATCAGTGAACATCGATGTTTTTATCAAATCAAAATCGTGATTATCGTTGTTTCTATCAGTGAACATTGATGTTATAAAATATAAAAAAAAACCGGCCAAGTGCGAGTTGTGACTCGCGCACCGAGGGTTCCGTACAAACTTGTAAGTAAGGTATCTTTAGGAGGACCTAACTGTATGCAACCCATATGCTTCTGGTGCCTGACAATACCACGCAACACATTAGTGTATGTTCATAAGTTTCTAATAGTAAATTCGCATTTTTCTTGTAATTAAACTACATATTTACGGTTTTCTACATATTTTTCCCTTTACATGTGCTGTAAGACACCGCTTCTTGCCAAATTTCATGATTATAGGTCAACGGGAAGTACCCTATAGGTTTTGATTTCCTTGTGAAATCGCAAAATATGCTACATAAACGGTCATATCTATTGAACGCGTTGACTTACAAGTTTGATTTTTTTACAGCTGAAAGGGACCGCTGACCCGAGTATTTGATACAAATTTCAACTTGTTACCTCTCCGCGTTCGTGAGAAAAATTGTCTTAACAGACAGACAGACCGACGGACAGACGGACAGACAGACAGACAGACAGACGGACAACAAAGTGATCCTATAAGGGTTCCGTTTTCGGTACGGAACCCTAAAAATAATCTGTGATAACAAAAATAAGCTATGAATTGTTATTATTAGAACGAAGGATATTTTCAGAAAATATTAAGATATCCGATTATAACCCATTTCATTTTTCACCGTTTCCTCCTAACATCGGATTGTTGAAGTTGGATTTTATTTTCATTAAAGAAAGTCATAAAAAGGTTTCTTAACGAGCATTTAACCATAGTCAGCACCTAGTTAGATTATCATCAGCATAGACCGACATGTTTAAGTTTCTCATAGTAACAATTACTCTAATTCAGATGTTAAGAAGACGTTGACAACTTTTCAAAAGGTGCGCCATCTCACCCAGTCTCTGTGACCGCTATATTATAAATGAAGTTTAGAAATAAGTTTCAGATAACAAATGTAATACTTCGGTGTTGTTTGTACCGATTAAGATAATACGTCTGGTTTTGACGAAGACAAATTGAAAAATTAAATTATTTAGATATTAATTCGTTTTAATTGTTCATATCTGTATTGTCTGAACCATAATTTATTGCTTACAATTAATAATAACGATTAGTACAATTATAAATTGTTTATTTTAATTTCTTCAAAAATTAATCAACAAGCTAAAAGTTATGAATGAGAATTGAAAAAAGAATAAAATTTTAAAACTTGAATCTTACAAGGAAAAAGTACACTTTAAAAATTACAGTTTCAAAGAGTAGTAGTTCCTTTACGCATTTGAAACTGTAAAAACTACACTGTAATTTAAAAAATAATTTTAAATTTAATAACTTTGTGATTATTCTTACATAATGAATTCCTGGAACATTGCGTTATAATATAAATCACAATTAGTATTAATTTTATATTTCCAAGGTTTAAATATGCTTTACATTTCTTAATCCTGAACTTGAGCGAATGTTGCGTTTGTTTGGATTATAAGCAAATTTTCTTCGGATATTGTTAAAATTGTATTGGTTAATGTAGGTGATAATAGATTTGTTACTGTTTATAGATTGTTATTATGTTTTTGATACATGGTATGATATTAATAATTTCAAGACTTCTTTCTTATGGATTAAGTTATGTCAGCGACGGTGAATAATTCTCGTATTTTTTTGTTGTTTAATATGTCATTAATCATGTGTTAAACTAAACCGTAACGAAAACATCCTAATAAATCAATTGGTAGAAATAAAATACCTCTCAAGCGAAGCGAAAGGTAAATTGAGGGGCGACCGAAAATTAAGACCTGTCAAATTTTGTAAAAAAAATCGCTACCATGCAATTAATGCCGTGAAGCCAATGAATTTGTTTCTCTACCTGTATTCATATTAGGCACTCCGAAAGGTCCCGGTCCTTGGAACATGTGTCCAGGTCCACCGAAAGGCCCGACGAGGCCTTGAGGCGGCCAGTTTGGATGAGCGGCTTGGTAAACGGCGGCGGCTAGAGCGGAGAATGGCGTCGGTCTAATAGGTCCTTGGCTGAGATCCCTTTGGAAGTCCCTTTGGTCGTCCTTTGGACTCTCTGCTTTCTCGGGGTTGAGATCTTCGACGTCGACGATGGAATCCTCGGCGTTGGAGTCGTATTCTTCGTCGCTGCTGTGGTGCAGCGGGCTTGAAGCTGAGGGATTTGGCGAAGCCGAGCGCGTCGGCCGCGTGTCGGCCAAAAGCGACGCAACACTAAAACTTATGTGTCCGTTTTTACTCGCGGTTTGCTGGCCGTTATTAGATTTATCGCACATCGTTTCACCGTTTTTCGTGTTCAAATTTTCGAGGCTTTGGATAGTCATACTTTGCGCACTATCTATCTGGTTTTTAAGCATGAATTCAAACTTAATAAAATTTATTGGTTTTCTAAAACTAACTCACTAATTATTCACACATTGTTTCGCACTAGACCACTAATTGCTCAGCTGTGACAAATGGCTCAATTAGGATTTTAGTTTTTTAAAATAAGGATATTCGATTTGACGTCCAGTTGGTAAGAGCAACTGAGATAAACTGACCGGGCAACAGCTGGAGTTAACAGATCTGTTAATTGTAGGTGGCGCCTAAAGGCGTATTTGAAGTGAAACCGCCTTGTTTGGCTAGTTATATCAACAGCGGCAGCCAATGGAAAGGCAGTAGGGGATCGTTCCTGCAGTGAGTCGACCAAGCTGAGGGTGGGTGCAAAGCTGCTCGATTTGGTCCACTGTGCCGGGGGCTTTCGCTTCGCTTTTTCTACTTTTCATATTATTATAACTACAGTCCTATACACACGTTTTAAGTGCTTGTACATTCGTTTATAGACGCATTAAACTGACCACTATAATTACCATCATGTTATTTGCTTGTTATATCTAGCCTTTATGAGATTTTTAAAACCAGTTTCGCGTCTTAATTACAATTACTATTCATAAATACAATTACTATAACGATTTTAAGAATTTCAAGCAAATAATTAACAATATTCTACTTTAGACCAAATATTAATAGTATATTACGTAACTCGAGTTGCAAGGTAATTACGTACTCGGGTAACAGTTACACACGACCCGCGTAGCGGGGAGTGCGTAATTCCGCGAGTACGTAATTACCTTACAACTCGAGTTATGTACTTTACTTTATCTACCACACCAATTACAATTAGTATTAATTAGTATTTTATATACTTTTATTGTATTTTATACTTTTTATATATTATATTTATTAATTAGTAGAAATGTCCACACTAATTTTCACACTAACAAAGTTTCTGTTTAATAGGAAAAATATGTTTGATGTAACACATTTATTTCTTATTAGGTACATTATTTAACATTATAATAAATAATTTAACATTATAATAAATTATTTAACATTATAATAAATAACATTTGTATTTTCATATATAACTGTTACTCGACATTATTGAACTTGATAGAAATGAAAAGAAATACATTCTTAATGGTTTGATACCTTAATATTTAGTACTTATTTGGGATATACTGGAATAAGAGTACTCATAGGTATAGGCAACCCAATGTATGCAATGTCAATTTCGGTTAGTTTGAATTGTGGCACGTGGGGCGCTGAACGTATACATAGTAACAGATCTTAACCAATCAACGAATCGTAAACCAAACGCACGTGTGTGTTATCATTCATAAGTTATCATTAATCGCGGACTGTTACATACTTGTGTGTTGTGATGTATTTACATAGTCCACGAACTGTACAATAATGGGCATTTACAATAGTGGTCGTAGATAAAATAAAAAACAGCACAATTAAAAAAAAATCAATTATGGATCCAAAATTCGAATTTTTCCTTTTGGAATTAGTTTTTATTGTGAAGTATTTCCCCATACAAGCTACATAGCTAAAAGAACCGACTAAGTTCTTGTCTTTCTCTACAAATGTCAAATTAAAACCTAACCTCGTCAATCATGCACGAGGCGTTCAAGTTCATGTAAGTGTATTCTAATTTATAATTAAAAAAAAGGAAAGCTGCACTGATGAGAGATAAATTTCGAAACTCGTCTGCAGATAGGTATTCTGAAGAAATGATTTTGAATAATATTACTATTGGTAAAACCATACTACATTATAGATAATCATATAAACCAGGCATGTCAAACACGCGGCCCGTGGGCCGCATGCGGCCCGACTATACACAAAATATTTTTGATAAACGGCGGAAGTATTATGTCCAGCACAAATAAGTCGAAATACTGCAGCAAACCGAGTTGGTGAAATAGCCGAGATTTTGAGAAATCGGCATAACTAAATAATATCAACATTTTAAGCCTACTCTGTTGCAATTGATGATTGAAGTGCAATTTCACATGCAAGTGAAATGAAGTGCAAGATATTGAAGTTACAGATATTCGATATATCGTTCAGCTGGCCGTTTTTATTCGCGGATGCGATGATAACTTTAAGAACATCAATCATTGGAATTGGAACGAATCAAACATTGGAAGTCATAATACAACCACTGAAGCTGATATTTTTGTTACGCGTTTGGAAGTTTTCAAGAAGCATAAGTTTCCATTGTAGAAGTTGGTGCACCTGCAACTGATGGTGCACCTACCATGACCGGTATTACTAAAGGAATTTTTGAGGGATTAAAAGAAGTATATAAATACCGTGGTGATAATATTTTGAACATTTTTATGGTATTATTCACCAGCAAGTCACCAAAATTATATTCGAGCACATGGGCTTTACCATCGTCAATTTATTTTATATTTGGAAGATTAGGTTCTCTAAGATAGAATGTGAATACACCGATCTACCATATTATACGGGAGTACGATGGCTTTCTAGTCATAAAGTGTTAAAACAATTCTTTAAATTGCTGGACGAAATCATAATTTTCTTGGAAAAAAAAATTATGAATGTGTTGAATTAAAAGATGGACAATGTATTACAATATATTGACAAAGGACTTAGCTTCCTCCGTTGATATTACAAGTCATCTTAATCAACTTTATTTTAAACTTCAAGGAAAAAATCATGTTGTTACAACGCTATTTGATAATATTATATAATATATAAAATTATATAATATATAATATTATATAATAGAAAATGATGTCTTTGGATGAAGTCTACCAAACATGCATTTAACACTATTTTATAGAGCAGATTTTCATCTAAAAATTGTATCATTTTCATCTTTCCAAAGCGAACCGTTTTGGCTGAAGATTTTTTTTGCAAAACATCCAATCGCGTTCTGCATTTAAACCATGTAAATTGAGAAATGAAATTCAAAGAAGGGGTTCATTTTTATATTTTCTTCTTTTGCGACTAAACCGAAGGTTTTTGCAAAATTTGCAAAGAATACTTTTTTGTAGACACCCACGTCCTATATACGGATAACCCGGCTATAATTTTCAATTTTGAGGCGTTGACGAGATATTTGCGAAAAACGGATGAAGACAAAATAATTCATCACGTCGTCCTCATTGGAGGAGGAGCGTTCAAATTTTATCAGCTGATACTTCTGGTGGATACCCACATCCAGTAAAAGTTTCATTGAAATCCCCCCAGAGGGAATACATTTTTTCGCAATTTTTGAATATTTTTAAATTTTCGTGGTCGTTTTTGGTTGAAATTCCTGATTGATATGTCTGGATTTGTTAAAAAAATATTTGTAGAGAATTAGTCAGTCTATGATATCCTTCAGTTAGTTTTGCAAAATATTTTATCTGGCAGCGGTCGCCGTCCCTCAAACTCGGGCTTTAACAGAAAGTAATAAATTCAAATAACTATAAATTGAAAACTGCAATAGATATATTTAAATTTCTTTCAGATCTATATAGATTATACTTTTCTCTATTGAAATTGAGGTTTTTTGGTATCTTCGTGGCCGATAGCCGTGACGCAGGATTTTTTCAAATAAAGAAATATTTTTTCAAAATTTACCAATTTATTTTTTAGTCAGTAGGGAAAGATCCTATGTTCTGGACCCACCTCCCCCTCTGACCTTGACCACTTCCGGTAACCAAGACGACTTCCGGTCCTCGCCTCCACCCCCGCTTCCGGTTCCCCACCGCCTTCCCCGTTTCCAACGACCTTGACCACTTCCGGTTCCATTCACATTGCTGCACCATGCTAACCAGTGGGATTAAAGCTTAAAGATTAGGATAGGTTAGCATTAGGTTACTTGGGTTAGGTTACGGGAGGTTTGGAATGAAGCGCGCTTCAGTCTTATGCTAACCCAACTAACCTAACCCAAGGAGATTAAAGCTGATTAAAATCTGATTACCTGATTAAAGCTGATTAAAAGCTGATTACCAGATTAAAAGCTGATTAAAGCTGATTAAAAGCTGATTAAAAGCTGACTAAAGCCGATAAAAGCTGATTAAAAATAGAGATCACACCCTCTTTAGCGTGGGTCAACATAGACTTCACACCGTGTTTAGCGTGGGGTCACATAGACCTCACACTTCGTTTAGCGTGGGCCTACATAGACCACACACCTCGTTTAGCGTGGAGCTAGATAGACCTCACATTACTTTATTGTATTAAAGCTTTAAAGCTGATTGTAGCTAATTAAAGCTGATTAAAAACTGATTAAAGTTGATTAAAAGCTGATTAAAGCTAATTAAAGCGAATTAAAGGTGAGTAAATGCTGATTATAGTTTTAGGTGTTTAAAAGCTGATACAGCCTAGCCCTCATTAAAGTGTTAACGGTAATTAGACCGTCAATTGAGGATTATGAGGGAATCATAAGATTCCATGTGAAGGGCTGTAAGGTATTTATCTAAACGGAGATAAACTAATGGTGCCGTGTGAATATATGGGATTGCTAGATCCATCCAGAATTATATCTGTGGTCATTTGTTGAGAATCCGCATTCTCGTTCAACGGCTGTTCAATTTACTAATAAAACTATCGACATCAATCCCTGAACTATTCATTCTGTAGCTGGGTACTCTAAAACTGGCACAAGCTTGGATGTTCTGCTGGACCGGCACGTTCTCGTAGAAGAATCAATCATTTGGAAGAGTTGCTGATGTCAATACTGAGAAAGAAGCATCTCATTCATATGGATCGACGATTCATTATCGATGTTCAAGGATTCAATGTGAATGGAAAATTTACGCCAAAAGAACTTTGTAAGTGGTCCAGGTCGTCGGAACCTTAGAACGGTAAGAAACGGTATAACGGTAGAACCTTAGAACGGTAGGCGGAAGCGGGGGCGGGGGACCGGAAGTCGTCAAGGTCACCGGAAGTGGGCGGGGGACCGGAAGTCGTCAGAGTCACCGGAAGTGGCCAACGTCGAAATCAGAGGGGGAGGTGGGTCCAGAACATAGGATCTTTCCCTACTTTTGTCTAACTCTTCGTTATTGAATATTGGGGTGAAACCAAACGAATTATAGATACAATCATACCAACTTATTAAAGCGGAATATAGCTTGAATATATAAATATATTCAACCTTACCGTAGCTCTATAATATGATTGAGTGTAAATAATTAAGTCATTTTAAGACTTCAAAACAAATCTCATGTTGACAAACAACAGATATTTGTATGCTATTTACTAGACCTCAGTCCACGTTCGTGGCACTAAACAAGAACTACATAAATAACATTCGAAACGCGTCTGATGATGGCTATTCACTTGGGTTAAATAGAAAGATGTGATCTTAAAAACTATGTTATTTATCTGGTTCTTGTTTAGTGCCACGAAAGTGGACTGAGGACTAATAAATAGAATACAAATATATGTTGTGTTTCAACATGAGATTTGTTTTGTAGTTTTAAAAAGACTTTAATTAAATTATTAGAAATGGAATTCCATCCAAGATTTCTTAATTTAAAAATTGCAACAGTTATTCAACCAAATATTGAAGACTTGCAAAACAAACGATGTCAAATATCTTCTAAGAAGTAGTATTAAACTAATTTTGTTTATTATAACTTTTATTTTAGTTTTTTTTTTAAATATAGAATATTTATAGTTGCAGTGTAAAAAATAACATGAATAAAATAAATACAAAATATAATCATTCTAAAAATCGTATTTTATTAATGTTTTGAACAGTAAAAACATGCGGCCCCTAACGTAGTACAAAATAGAAAATGTGACCCGCAATATCATATGAGTTTGACATGCTGGATATAAACTTTAAGTCGGAACACAACCTGAATATATAAATAAATTCAACCTATCCGGAGCTCTATAATATTACTGAGTCTTTTTAGAACAATCAAAACAAAACTAATGTGAAATTTGAACATTTTTATTTATCTGGTACTCGTTTAGTGACACGAAAGTGTACTGGGGCTAGTAATAACATACAAATGTCTGTTGTATATTCAATATCTTGCGTGGCATTGGAAACGGAAGTAGTTGTTTCAACATGTGATTTGTTTGGTAGCCTTAGTAAGACTTAAGACTATAGAGGTTCGAACAGGTTGAATATCTAGGTCCATAAAGCTGGCACCCCTACCTCTTCAAAATTCAAATTTGATAAGACCAGATTTATGTGCTCTTTATGTGCTAATTATATGTCGCAATCGCGATTTTTGTGCTCGAAGCGTTCAATGAAACAATCAAATTTTACTAGTAGGGGTGCTAACTTCCCGCGGGCCGGATCCTCCCTTCAACTTGATTCTATCCGGCCCTCGTAACAATTTACAAATCTTATAAAACCTAGCCGAGTATATAGACTTTGTCTACAAAGGAAGGATCGGCCCACGGGACAGTCAAGCTGAAATCCATCCACCCATCTGAAAAAATTGGGATACCGATACCAAATAAGCACAACAATTATGTGTTATTTATGTGCTTTTCAAGTACGGAGCGAATTCAAGTACGGAGTGGTTTTTCCTGTAACAGGTAGTTTTTCGCACAAGGGTTTGAGCACAAAAACCGTAAATAGCATATATGGCGAGCACATAATTATTGCAACAACGTTGCGTCATTTAAAATTTCTGTTCTCGATTATTAAAGATTTCACCTCTTCAGGCTGATACAGTTCGGAGTTAATTTTTCGTACAAGGGTGCGAGCACAAAAATCATATCTGGAGGGGACATTATTATTGGAATAATTTCGATACCGTTAAAATTTCTGTTAATTTTCTTGAGCACAAAAATGGCGAATAGCATATCTAGAGAGCACATAATTATTTCAACTATTTCGCGGGGATTCAAAAGCACATAAATAGCATAAAATTGTAGTGCTTATTTGGTATCGGTTTCCTAATTTTTCAGATGGGTGTGTGCTAGCTTCACTGTAAGTTAGCACCCCACTAGTAAAATTTGATTTTTTCATTGAACGCTTCGTGCACAAAAATCGCGATTGCGGCACATAATTAGCACATAAAGAGCACATAATTCTGGTCTTATCAAATTTTAATTTTGAAGAGGTGGGGGTGCCACCTTTATAGACCTTGAATTGTCTATATATACTTTCATCTTTAACAATATTAATATTCAAATAATTTCTGCTTACATTAATTTATTTTTGTAATTATCTTAAAACTATTACGCAAAAGTTAAAATGTTTTGGGTCTTTTTCTGTCATCATCATCGATATGCATAGCTGGTATATAGCGAGTTTGTGTCCTTTGTTTGCCTTTTTTGAAGACACCTCTGCATGATTATATATACTTTTGATTATAAATAATCCTCAGTTTCTGTTTTGGTATACTGAATAGATTTTGAGGGCTTGATACTAGAGATGCCACGAATATTCGGTATCTATTCGTTATTCGGCCTATTCGGCCATTTTTTTAATATTCGGTATTCGGCCGAATATTGCTAACTGTTCGGCCGAATACCGAATACCAAATCATGAAAAAAAAAAAACTCACACTGCTACCGTAAGATGATAGGATACATTTGTGCGAATTCTGTCAGTTTTGGATAATGCTGTACTTTTGCTGACCACCACGTGTAAGGGTCTGTTGTCCTAACTAGGCTAGCAGTTTTTAGAAAAAAATATCATTTGCAATAGCACTTTTCTGTCTCCATATTTTCTGTAGCGACTTCCTCAAAACAATTCCAGAAACTGTCGTGTATTTTATCATTATTGTGTATTTCAGTTACATAGTACAGATTTTTTTTTTTTTATAATAACATTGAATACTGGAATACACAAATGGACATGTTTGAGGTATCATAAGAAATTTCTCAGTCTTCCATATGCCCGTTTCAATGTTTTTTTCATTTTCATTTATGTTTTATTACTAAGTGGAGAACAATCATTATCGGTACTACAAGACTCATCACAACTCATTTTCAGAGCATGTAAAAGAATATTTTGTTTTGGTCTTTGTGTTTGATCTAATCCCAGGAAACTGGTTTTGTAATGAGGATCAAGAAAAGTAGCAACCAAGTATTTGTCATTTGCATCAAAGTTGAACCTTGAAGCTCAGGTTGTAGTGGAGATCTCATTCTCAGTAAATTTGTTGTTCTATCTGTTATCTTTTCCTTTCCCAGATATTTCAACAATGTGACAACGTATGGAATCACTTTGGTGATGCAAGAAATACCAGTGCTAGTTATTTTTGTTATCTCTTGAAATGGTTTGAGGAGTGTGATACACTGTTCCAGTAACTACCACTGAGAAAGGTGTTAAGATTGTATAATGACTCGTGATCATTTATGTATAAAGAAACAACTCGTTTTTGTTCTAATAATCTCTCCATTAAATAGTATATAGAATTCCAACGTATGCTTACATCTTGCATTAATTGGTGGTTTGGCAAGTCAAGTTATTGGCGAATGGATTTGAGCTTTTCTTCTGCTATACCTGTGGTTAGAATGTGTAACTATTCGTCTTGCAGCAGCTACCACCTGTATTATTTTCGTTTGAGATTTTAGTGATAAAACACCTGGCAGACCCATTTTCTGCGTCTCGTACACCTTTTATCATATTGGCTCCACTGTTGTGGACAAGCAAATGTATCTTGGAATAAAAAATGTATGTTGCTAAATGTATGTTGCGGCAGCACTGCCGCGCACTCACTGCCTCGCTCGTTTTTTGAAAGTTGCGCAGTTTACGCCAAAGCCGCGCCGAATATTCAGAGGCCGAATATTCGGCGCTTCGGCCAAGAGGGTGGCCGGATATTCGGTATTCGGAAAAATCACTATTCGTGGCATCTCTACTTGATACACTACCCCAAAAGACAACGCCAAAACGAAGATATGAATGAAAATTGGCGAAGTAAAACAGCTTTCAATACTTCACTTACAGGTCCCTTCAAGATTCTCATAGCGTTGTTCTGTTTAATTTGACTTCTAAACATGCTCAGATCTCTACCAATGTGAATTCTCTACAAGCTGTACGTTTTTGTTTTGCTTCTAATATATTATTGCCAATCTGTAATTACTGTGGGTAAGGTAATACTGATCTTTGTGTTTTAAAAAACACATATGATATTTGTTTCGTCCTCGTTTATAACTAATTTATTTGTATGGAACCAATTTTTTCAGAATCAGAATTCCTATATTAGTATTTGTAGCGATTTCTTCTAGCGTCTTATAACCTAGACGCAAAGTAGTATTGTCGGCAAAATTAAGAATTTTATCAGGGGCATAGCTGCTAACACCGTATCAGCCGTCTTAGTGACACAGGAGCCCAGTAGGGAAAGATCCTTCGTTCTATTCCCTCCACCTCCACTACCCCCACCCCACGACCCCCACCAGCACTCCCCACCCCAGACACCACCCCCAGGTCCGTCCACCGTTCACTTTAATCAGCTTTTAAAAAGCTTTTTAATTAGCTTTTAAATAGGTTTTAATCAGCTTTTTAATCAGGTTTTAAACAGTTTTTGAATCAGCTTTTAAACAACTTTTTAATCAGCTTTTAAACAGCTTTTTAATTAGCTTTTTAAACAGCTTTTGATCAGCTTTTTAATCAGCTTTTAATCAGATTTAAACAGCTTTTAATCAGCTTTTAAACAGCTTTTAATCAGGTCTTAAAACTGATAGCAGCTATATAAATCCGCCAGTCTTGTCTCAGACATTCACACTGCAAAGTAGGTAGGTAGGGTACGATTAAAACAAAGGACGTTTGAAACAAAACAAATATCTCGAGAATCGCTACTCGGGGAGCGAGGAGTGCAATGAAAGAACGAAGCGCCCGATAGGTCCGAACACGAATATCAGTGTTGCGTCACTCCCCGCGCAGTGTTGTTGTTTACAGAAGACCATATTGTATTTTGGTACCCAAAAGTAAGTATTTTTGTTCGTTTATTTATGCTAATATTGTGTATTATATTTTGATCAAAGTATTGAGTGTCAGTTTTTGACTTTTATGAAGCTTGTAGATTACGGAATAATAACTAGTTTTCATCTGTTATCATTACTACCATTACTACAAACTGCCAAAGGTGGGGTTGGGGACGGTTGAAACAATTTTTGTAGGTACAGTTGAAACAATAAATATATTTTTTTTCTCGTTTTCTAGATGCCGAGAGTTCGCGTAAAAAAGACTTCCAGAGTGCAGATTAGCATGTCGAGTTACACAGATGCATATGAAGAAGTAAAAGCTGGAAATTCACTACGAAAAGCAGCGGACAAGCATGGAATAAACCACTGTTCTCTCCTGAGATATATAAGAAAGCGAGATACGTCTGGCGAGGATGGTGAAGTTATGAGGTATAGAGCATACAACCGAGTTTTTAATGAAGAGCAAGAGCGAGTATTATCAAAATATTTGATTCGTTGTGCAGATATATATTGTGGACTGTCTAAGAAGGAGGTGAGAAAATTAGCGTACGAACTTACCATTAAGTATGATTTATCACCACCTACAACTTGGGTAGACAACCAGATAGCTGGTGAGGAATGGTTTCGACCATTCTGATCCTGAACCTGAACTGTCCGTAAGCGCCGCGCAAGCTACTACCCTGTCAAGGGCGACTAGCTTTAATAAAACTAACGTCGATGGTTTTAATGACAATTTGACCATTGTCATGGACCGGCATAAGTTTGAGCCCCAAAACATATATAATACCGATGAAACAGGCATAACGACAGTGCAAAAACCTGATAGAGTTGTAGCTAGACGTGGTGCTCGTCAAGTAGGTTTAGTAACTTCAGCTGAAAGGGGTACATTAGTGACAGTAACTTTTGCAGCAAACGCCATCGGTAATGTAATTCCTCCATTCTTTGTTTTTCCACGAGTGCGTTACCAAGTCCATTTTGTTAGGGATGGGCCAATAGGGTCTGCTGGAACAGCAAATCCCTCTGGTTGGATGCAGGATGAATCATACATGAATTTCCTGGAACACTTCAAGAAACATACAAATGTATCTCCTTCACATAAAGTGTTACTCGTTCTTGATAACCATTCCTCACACATTCATATTAATGCACTGGACTTTTGCAAGAACAACGGAATTATTTTACTGACTTTCCCTCCCCATTGCTCACACAAACTCCAGCCACTTGATCGATCTGCATATGGTCCTTTAAAGAAGGCTGTGAATTCGAGCTGTGATGCCTGGATGCGAAGCCATCGAGGAAAAACAATGTCAATTTATGACATTCCGGGGATTGTAGCGTCTGCTATGCCCCTTGCTCTGTCATCATCCAACATTCAATCCGGCTTTTGCAAAATGGGAATTTACCCATATAACAGGCATCTGTTTACTGAGCTTGATTTTGCTCCTGCATTTGTGATGGATAGGCCGAATCTAGAAGATACAACTGAGGTAACGGATAGAACTATCGCCTTCTATTTTAACTGCAACTACAAGAAGATACAACTTTAGAGACAGCGGTTCAATAACAGGCTATCAATAACTCACCAGTTCCAACAATTGAGCAAGAAAACGTTGATGAACCACGAGAAACTTTGGATGCACCACCTGGACGTCACAGCAGCATTATAAATCTGGAAACTTGACCGAGACCGTTTACAAGTGCACAAGCAATTTCTAATGATACTATTGTATTTACACCAGAAGCAGTACGGCCATTACCCAAAGCTCCCCCGAGGAAATCTAATAAAGGCCGTAAAACTAGAAAGTTTAAAATTTATACTTATAACTCAGAGATAGAAGAGATAAGAAAAGAACATGAAACAAGAATGAAACGGACCAAAGCTAAGCAAGTTAAGAAAAAATTGGATGGAAGAAAAGATAAACAAAATACTTCAAAAGGAAAAAAAAGTGATACACAGCAGGAAATGTTATCAGAAAAAGAAAAATGCTACTGTATTGTTTGTTTGACACCATATTCAGAGAGCAGATCCGGAGAAAAGTGGATTCACCAGTTGTAAACAGTGGGCTCACGAAGAGTGCACAGAAGGTGGTCTTAGCTATGTTGGGCACAATTGCGAATCAGATTGATCCCTAAGCTAAATTTTTGATTGAAGAAATGTTTCTTTTAGTTTTTTTCTGTTGATTTTGGAATGAATTTTTATTGTTTCTGTTAATTGCGTTAATTGTTTATTACACGTTAAGGCTGATTAGAAATTAAAACCTTAAAGGCTGATTATTGTTGTCATACGGAACAAAGTTATGCTTATAATTAGAATTAATGACAAATAAAATATGTTTCAATATTATATTTAGTATTATTTGCATGCGTTTCAACCGACCCCAATCACTGTTTCAACCGCCCCGGATTTTTTTTTAAATTTTGCTTACTTCTAAAAATAACACACCAGGAACTAAAATTGCATAGCACTTTCACAGTTACAAACGCGCTCTTGAATTTGACCTATCGTCATCGTCGCTAGGTTCATAAACAACAATACTATGAACGATAAAAGCCAAATCGTTTCAACCGTACCCAGTCTACCCACCACAAATATGCTCTCTGTGAATTATTATCCACCGATAGAATTAGACTCACACATTATATTGGATTTCAGACATATAATACTATTCCGAATATTGAAGAAGATCGTAATAATCTATTTGAGTATGCAGACAGAAAGCAAATTAAAATACCAGTTGGCTCATATGAAATAACCGACATTGAATTCTTTCTACAAAATTATCTGATTAGTGCAAACCACAGTGACAAGGTTGATGGTAGTGGAGGTAATAGTACGAAGGATCTTGCCCTACTGAGCCCTAACACGAGTAAGCAAAAATTTGCGCTTCGCCGCAGCCGGGTGAAAAATCCCCCCAAGAAATTTTATATTCTTGCATTTTATGTTCTTATTGGGCTATTATTAAAGGAAGATCATTTTAATATTTGGTGAAGATCAAAGGGCCTAATATGATACCTTGAGGTATCCCAACGACAGATTTTGATTTTGCGGAGCCACATCCAGTATATTTCTGCAAATAAACTTAAAGGTCTTCATGTTATCGTGAGCCCAACCAGGGAACTACTCGGGCTTATGACAAACATCGTTTCCTTATATGCTCCCAATCGGGCTGCTGACAGGACTCACCGAAATCGGATAATGTATTTTACCCAGGTTACTTACTACATCAGGTCACCTACAATCAAGTAACTGGAATTTTCCCCAATAGGGTCCATTAAGAGGTTCAAGTACACGGGCCTTTATATCCCTCCCCTGTCGGGTGCTTTTCGATGCCCGGACAAACCCGACGTTCTCTCTACTACAGTTGTTGAGTTCTTTTGTTTAACACCATCTCTACTATTACACCACTACACCTATAATTCCATAGGCCCATTTAGAACTAATTACGCAACTGCATTTTATATTCTTATTGGGCTATTATTAACCCCTTGGCATACGAATAAAATGCGCGTTGACGTGTCCATATACATGAGATCTTATGACATATACACGACGTCTTAGAGACGTCATTAATTATCACGGGGTTAAAGGAAGATCATTTTAATATTTGGTGAAGAACAAAGGGCCTAATATGATGCCTTGAGTTATCTCCACGACAGATTTTGATTTTGCGGAGCCATATTCTGAGAATGGTATGGTTACTATGTCGTAGGCTTTAGATAAATGTATTAAAAATCCGCATCAACTCCTTCTAAACGTTTAAAATCGTTATTTATGAACAAGCGGTCTCAATGCGGGAGAAGCATTTTAGGTTAAAGTGACCACACGTCCCGATTTTGGCGGGACAGTCCCGATTTTTGGAGGATTTTTGGAGAAATCGAGTCCCGCCGATTTTTAAAAATGTCCCGCCTTTTAGAAAATATCTGCATTTCTTATTTTAAATGTACTGTAATATATAAAATAAGATTTTTTCAAGTATTCCCATAAAATCTCCTTTTTTTAGTGTAACCCAATGAAATTTTTTAATATCCTCCAATTGAACTGTCCATTCTTCAAGATATTCCAATCAGTTATTATAAAAAATTCATAGTTCTTTCAGAAAATCCGGTCGTTTAATGGTT
Organism: Phosphuga atrata; assembly: GCA_944588485.1. Taxonomy (NCBI): domain Eukaryota; kingdom Metazoa; phylum Arthropoda; class Insecta; order Coleoptera; family Silphidae; genus Phosphuga; species Phosphuga atrata. The sequence goes on from OX155899.1 coordinate 64,233,812, forward strand.
TAATTTATCTCTCATCAGTAAAGCTTTGCTTTTATGAACAACAAGCGAATGGTTTACAAATTGTTTTCACAGAAGCAAAGCTGTACTGATGGGAGATAAATCTAGAAATGCGTCTACAGATGGCTCTCCACTAAAGGTATCGGAAAGGCATGATCTTAAAAAACAATGTTATTTTTCTGATATTTGTTGAGTGCCATGAAGGTATAAAGACTCATTACTGTTATAGAGCTTCGGAAAGATTCAATATATTTATATATTCAGGCTGTATTCCGACTTCATAAAGCTTATCAAAATATTGAAAATGGTAGAATACGCGCTCTCCCTTCCAAAGTGTTTTTAAAAAAAAAAAAAAAAAAAAAACTGAATAAACGCATTTGAACATTAAACTTTAAAATCTATATTAAGCGTAAAAAAAAACCGGCCAAGTGTGAGTTGTGACTCGCGCACCGAGGGTTCCGTACAAACTTGTAAGTAAGGTATCTTTTTTTTTGTTAAGGACGTAGAAAGCACATTCAGTTAACTTGACAAGTGGCCCTCCTGAAATCACGACCATCTTAGTACCGCTGCAAGCACAACCTCAAGATGTCGCTGTCGTACGATGGAATTCCAACCTATATTTTCTTACCATACATCCCCCATTCACTATGAGTGTTTAGGGGTTCTGGAACTTCAATATTTGTTTTTACTGCTCCATTTTGCTTCCGCCGTTGTTCGTTCTTAACATAACCGAGGAGGACCTAACTGTATGCAACCCATATGCTTCTGGAGCCCGACAATACCACTACGACAACATTAGTGTATTTTCATAAGTTTCTAATAGTAAATTCGCATTTTTCTTTTCTACTCTTTTCAATTAAACTACATATTTACGGTTTTCAGATTTTTCCCTTTACATGTGCTTTAAGACACCGCTTCTTGCCAAATTTCATGATTCTAGGTCAACGGGAAGAACCCTATAGGTTTTGATTCCCTTGTGAAATCGCAAAATATGCGACATAAACGGTCATATCTTTTGATCACGTTGACTTCCAAGTTTGTTTTTTTCACAGCTGAAAGAGACCACAGACCCGACTATTTGGTACAAATTTCAACTTGTTACCTCTACGCGTTCCTGAGAAAAATGGTCTTGACAGACAGACAGACAGACAGACAGACGGACAACAAAGTGATCCTATAAGGGTTCCGTTTTCGGTACGGAACCCTAAAAATAATTTGACCAATTATTGTGAGAAATTTCAAGACATTTTAATAAATGATCCGAGTATTCTCTCGGATCAAAAATTTGACCGTGAAAGAAAATCATATTTTCCTTTTAAATACAAAATTTCAATTAATGAAAAATCATAATTTTGCAAATTATTGTTTTTTACAAATATTTTTATAGTTACAAATAATTAATAATAAATACATTTTTGTATATTAATAGACAAGTATATGAATGTGTACAAACAATAATAGTAGTTTATGATAGAAGTGTGTGAAGAGGGGCTTTTATGCATGAGGTTCGAGTTTTATGTAATCGCAATAAGTGCACGTCAGAAAATTTATTTTCACTGCGTCTATGTTTTTTGTTTAGTGATGCAAGTTGTTTCCATTGTAACAACATACAGAAATCATTTAATAATGAAACTCCATTTGATTTACATTGACTTTTTACGCACGATTTGGATACTTTCACACACTATTATAATAATGGCATCCTTCACATACAATAATATATTAAAGTGTTCATTCATGGTGGGTGAGTAGATTTTTTTAATTATTGGTCTGCTTTCATAACTAAATAATAATTCTCATTTCATCCCATTTGTCCCGCTTTGTCTCAATGAAAATGTGGTCATTTTATTTTAGGTAGTCATGTTGAGTTTCAGTAAATAATAATAAAAACGTAAATATATCGTTAATAGTAGTTTATGATACAAGTGTGTGAAGAAGGCACTCTTTGCGATTGCACTTCGCAACTCATGCACTAAAGCCACACGTGTGTCAAACAAAATTTTATCTACGACGAATTTAAAATACTGCCGAATCTACAAAAACTAATTGTTTCTTACCGATAATATTGCAAAAATTATAATTTTGACAGACAACATACTTCAAACGACTGACACAATAAGGTTCGAACGTTCAGCGCCTCAGTGAAAAAATTAATTCAATTTTAATATACGTCAGAAAATTTATTTTCACTACGTCTATGTTTTTTGTTTAGTGACGCGAGCAGTTGTTGCCATAGTAACAACAAACAGAAATCGTTTAATAATGAAACTACGTTTCATTTACATTGGACTTTTTCGCACGATTTGGATACTTTTACACACGATTATAATAATGGCATCTTTCACATACAATCATTTAATTATGTGTTCATTTTGGTGTGTGAGTAGAAAAATAAAATTTTTGTTTCTCGTTAAAAAATCTGCCACTTTACGTAGACAAGAAATTGTAATGGCATTTTGGCAAACCCAATAATTGAGTGTGATCAGATGCAGAAAGCAGAGATAATAAAAGAAAAAGTGGGTTTGTGTGGAGAAACATGAATCAAGATATGAAAGTTATTTTATTAGATGCGTAAGGAATTGTTAAGACGTGATTTAAAATTTGTATTGTTTATAATGTAATCTAAATGCTGCAGACACAATACTTAACTCAGAATTAGTTTATAAACCGTTTATTTTATTTAGTTGTCTGTCGTATTGACATGTCGTCCAAAAAGTGAACGTACATTACACATTTCCCATTGAAACGAGTCCCAATAACTCACAATTAAGTGATCATTACGTGTAATTGCGTCTCGCCGTATATACAATATCGATTTCGAAACTCGCGTGAGCTCCAGTCGAGAGACTTCTTTTTGTCATCCGACCCGATTTTCGGAGCCCGTTAACAACCAATTTGCAGAGAGCCATCTCGTTAAGTCCGCCCGAAAAACGGATCGATCGGCGGAATTCGTGGAATTCCAAAAATCGAAACCGCCAACAAATAACGAGCACATAACGAGCGTTTCTAGTCACATTACCACAACAGAAATGTAATAATTATGTTTAGCTGATATTTTAAATATTATCATTTTATCATCGTTTCTTATAATTAACACGATTCCCAAGGGTTTTTGGTATTAGCACTTTACGTGATGTAAACGATATATCGATTTTGATCGTGCTAATTGCACCAAATCGCAGACGATTTACACAAAACCGAAAACATTAACGAACAGACAGATTCGTAATTAAGGAGCGTCGATGGCCAAGAATGGCTCTGTACCGCATTTTCTAAAATAATAATTACATTTTACAACCGCTCAAGTTACATTTCGTGCCTTCTTCTAACGTCGTTATAATTTATTGCACCGCTCCTGCACATTCTATAACTTCGCGTAATGTTTGGCAGACATTCCAATTATCTGCTCTTTATATGAAATACACGACATCAAATTGCTAATTACTAAAAGCGCAGACGGAATCAGAATTAAAAGCGAAAAGCTTCTGCTACTGCCTCTCAATATTAATAGACTTATAACATAGATCTGTATTATTTTACTGTAAGAGTACGTAGTATACATATTAACTGGTATATATATATATATATATATATATATATATATATATATATATATATATATATATATATATAGAATATATATATATATATATATATATATATATTTATATATATATATATATGTGTGTGTTGTATTGTTTTCTCGGGGATTCCGCGTTGATGCTGAGGGTTGGCTCTGAAAAGAACCGGATTCTCGACGTCATTCCGGATTCTCGACCGGTTCTTTTCAGAGCCAACCCTCAGCATCAACGCGGAATCCCCGAGAAAACAATACAACACAGGTATCTATCCGCGAAAACCTCAAATACAACATATATATATATATATATATATATATATATATATATATATATATATATATATTAATATATATAGATATATATACATTAACCAGCTTTGTTGGTAAATGTGACTTCTTACATTTGCTAACCATTTCCCGCGTTTCATTTTCACCAACTTATTAGAATCCTATTTAAATTTTATTTACACGTTTTATTTACATTTCCCAGTAATTTTGAGAAATTGTTTTTGATTTCTTGAATTGAAATTTAAAATAAAAAATGGTTTTTATTTATTGATTTCCCGATATTTTTCCACAAATTTTCACTAATTTTAACGAATTTTCTTCGAAGTCATGTCGTAACACAACTCAGCAAGTTCTATCAAAGCTGCAATTGCTGTTCAATCAAAAGAACAATTTTAACAAAATTTTAGAAACAAGAAAACTTTAAATTTTTCTGCAACAAATTTCTCATTAAAGGCCGATTTTCATATACGCGACAGTCAGCTACGCAACGTCGCGCGACGTCGCCTGTCAAATAATGATTACATTGTTTTAAATGGGCACGTTCTCACTATAGCTATGCGACGTGCCCATTAAAACAATGTAATCATTATTTGACAGGGGATGTCGCACGACGTCGCGTAGCTCAAAACAAGCGGCCTCAATGCTCCTCCCTTTTCAAGTAGTCAAGTTAAGTTTCTGTAAATATTAATAAAAACGTAAATAACGTAAATATATCGTTAATAGTAGTTTATGATACAAGTGTGTGAAGAAGGCACTCTTTGCGATTGACTTCGCAAATCATGCTCAAAAGCCTTTCACACACGTGTTTCAAACACGTGTTTATCTACGAAGAATGATAAAATACTGTCGAATCTACAAAAATTAATTGTTTCTTACCGATAATATTGTAAAATATAGTCAGCTACGCAACGTCGCGCGACGTCGCCTGTCAAATAATGATTACATTGTTTTAAATGGGCACGTTCTCACTATAGCGATGCGACGTGCCCATTAAAACAATGTAATCATTATTTGACAGGGGATGTCGCACGACGTCGCGTAGCTGAGTGTCGCGCCTATGGGAACCGACCTTTATTTTGTAAAGTTGTTAAATCAAATAACTAGATTTAAATAAATATAAATCAATGCAAAAACTTCAGAAGGAAACTTCTCAGAATTATCTTTGGCCCCACTCAAAACAGGGCGACGAAAGAGTACACAATTAGGTTCAACCTGGAACTCCTAGATCTCTACCGGTCTCTACCAAATATTGTTCAACTCGTCAAAAGTCGCAGACTGCGATGGGCTGGGCATGTTATACGAAGTAAATCACTCTCGAATCATAAAATCTGCTTGGGAGAAATCACCAGATGGAAAAATACTAAGAGAAAAATTCATCGGAAGAGACCTGGAATCCCTCGGAGTTTAAAATATGGAAACGGCAGCCCAGGATAGGACTGTATGGAGGAGAATCGTCCCTGAGGTCAAAACCAAGAGGGGTTGTAGTGGCCAGGAGTAAGTTAGGTTAGCTTAGGTTGAGCCTATTTGCCAACGAATTTTGCAACGAATTGACAGGGAGGGCGGCGCTCTCTGCGAGACAGCACGGGTTCAGGAAAGGGAAGTTCACTGTTACGGCCGCAAGTTACATCTTCAACCTGGCGGAGGAAGAACGAAGGAGGTCGCTTAAAACAAGAAAACTGGTAGCACTGGTAACGATAGACGTCAAGAATGCCTTCAACTCGGCACCGTGGACGATCATTGTAGAGGTGATGGAACGCAGGAGGATGCCTGAATACCTGGTAGGCCTGACCATGAGCTACTTCAGCGACAGGCGTCTGTTGGTGGAGGGGCGAGACGAGATAGATGTCACAGCCGGGGTCCCACAAGGATCCGTGCTGGGTCTGCTGTTGTGGAACATTCTTTATGATGGAGTTCTAAATGTGGACCTACCGGACGGTGCGGAAGCCGTCGCCTACGCGGATGACCTCGAAGAAATAACGAACGCCGCCCTCGACACTATACAGGAATGGATGGACGCAAATCAGCTGGCTATTGCACCGGACAAAACCGAGGCGGTGCTGCTAATCGGCAGGAAGAGATGTGGCCCGGTGGAGTTCGTTCTCGACGGAAGAACGTTTCGCTCGCAGAAGTCCCTAAAATACCTGGGGATAGTCTTTGACGAGAAGCTAACCTTCGGTAGACACGTTGAGGAGGCATGTGCAAAAGCTCACGGCAGGGTGAATAACCTCTTGAGGATACTCCCGAGGATTGGAGGGGCGTCTGAGAACAAAAGAAGAATACTGGCATCAGTGGAAAACAATATTGTCTTGTATGGGGCATCGGTGTGGACCAGCTGCACTAAAGTTATGAGCCTCAGGGAAGCCCTGAAAAGGGCACAAAGGAAAATAGCGATCAGGATAGTCAGCGCTTCCAGAACTGTCGGGACCGACGCCGTGCGAGTATTGGCAAGGCTTATTCCCCTGGAGCTACTGGTAGAAGAAAGAGCCAGAATCATGAGGCGCACGCTTGACAAAGAGGAGACTGATGCAAGGGCGGTCAAAGAAAGAAGAGGAAAGAAGAGGCAGGAAACCATTCGAAAGTGGCAGGAGATGTGGGACAAGGATGCGAGCAATTGGACCTACAAGCTGATTCCGGATGTCAAGCCATGGCTTGATAGGAAGCATGGTCAGATTAATTACCACATGACAATGGCGCTGACGGACCATGCCTGCTTTCAGAGTTTTAGAAAAAGAATCGGCAAGACGAACGCGGAGAACTGCCCTGTAACACGGAGTCGGAGACGGCCGAACACACGCTGTTCACCTGCGATAGGTGGGCAGGACAGAGGGCGAAGTTGGAAGTGTTAAGTGCCGGGGCATAGCATCCCCGGGCGTTAACAGAGCTGATGTTAGAAAGCGAGAAGAGGTGGAGCGACGTCGGTGCCATTATCAAGGAAATCATGCAGCAGAAGGAGAAGGACGAGAGGGAATGGCAGAAGGAAAGAAACGGAACAGACAAGTAAACCAGGAGCCCGCAGTTTGAAGTTATGCAAGATTGCAGTGCCAAGCTGTTTCTAGGGCGTGAATCAGGGGGTAGGTGGTTCTAGTGAGTAAACTATCTCTGAAAGAGAAGGAGTCCCACACTACCGAGTTAGTCGGTGCCTATAAAAGGTTTCCCCTTCCTCCCAAAAAAAAAAAAAAAGGTTAGGTTAGGACTCTCGAATCATAAAATCTGTTTGGGAGAAATCACCAGATGGAAAAAGACCAAGAGGAAAGCTCGAATGAGATGATGATGAAGATAACATTGGAAGAGACCTGGAACCCCTCGGAGTTTAAAATATGGAAACGGCAGCCCAGAATAGAACTGTATGGAGGAGGATCATCCCTTAGGTCAAAACCCTGGAGGGGTCAGGAGTAAGTTAGTAAGTAAAAATTTCAGAGACTTATAAAATATTGTACAACAATTTCACAAACATTTAGCACAATTTTATAAAAACAAAATATGAGAGAGCTCTACCAGTCTGTACCAAATATTGTCCAACTCATCAAAAGTCGTAGACTGCAATGGACTGAGCATGTTATACGAAGTGAATCACTCTCGAATCATAAAATCTGTTTGGGAGAAATCACCAGATGGAAAAAGACCAAGAGGAAGACCTCGAATGAAATGATAATGAAGATAACACCAGAAGAGACCTTGAATTCCTCGGAGTTTAAAATATGGAAATGGCAGCCCAGGATAGGACTGTATGAAGGAGGATCGTCCTTGAGGACAAAACCCGCGAAGGGTTGTAGTGGCCAGGAGTAATTTAGTAAGTAAAAACTTCAGAGACTTATAAAACGTTGTACAACAATTTTAGTTACAACAAGAGAGAGCTCTACCAGTCTCTACCAAATATTGTCCAACTCATCAAAAGTCGCAGATTGCGATGGGCTGGGCATGCTATACGAAGTGTATCACTGACAATCATAAAATCTGTTTGGGAGAAATTACCAGATGGAAAAAGACCAAGAGGAAGACCTCGAATGAAATGATGATGAAAATAACACCAGAAGAGACCTACCTGGAATCCCTCGGAGTTAAAAATATGGAAACGGCAGCCCAGGATAGGACTGTATGGAGGAGGATCGTCCGTGAGGTCAAAACCCACGAAGGGTTGTAGTGGCCAGGAGTAAGTTTGTAAGTAAAAACTTCAGAGAGTTATAAAACATTGTACAACAATTTCACAAACTGTTAGCTCAATTTTATAAAAACAAGATAAGAGAGAGCTCTACCAGTCTCGACCAAATATTGTCCAACTCATCAAAAGTCGCAGACTGCAATGGGTTTGGCATGTTATACGCTGTGAATCACTCTCGAATCATAAAATCTGTTTGGGAGAAATCACCAGATGGAAAAAGACCAAGAGGAAGACCTCGAATGAGATGATGATGAAGATAACAATAGAAGAGACCTGGAATCCCTTGGAGTTTAAAATATGGAAACGGCAGCCCAGGATAGAACTGTATAGAGGAGGATCGTCCCTGAGGCCAATACCCAAGAGGGGTTGTAGTGGCCAGGAGTAAGTTAGTAAATAAAAACGTCAGAGACTTATAAAACGTTGTACAAGAATTTCACACACTTTTAGCACAATTTTATAAAAACAAGATCATTTTAGCTTCAACATTCACCAATCAACCAGTTAAGATTGTGTCCGTTACCCATGTCATCTCCTGGATATTAAGACATCTTTCACAGAATACGTATATTTTTGTTTTGAAATTATGGATGCTTTGTTTCCTTTTAAAAATGGAATTAATAATTTACATCTAACCCTCGTTTTACACGGTACATTGTTTTACACTTTCTCGCTTTACTTTCTCGCTTTAAAAAAATACCATTTTTATTAATCATGCGTTAAAAGTACTATCTTTGTGCACGTTTTTTAGACATTTTTATTTAGTTTTTAATTCATTTTTTTTAACCGTGTAAAATACGGTGTAGTGTATGGTGTTTAATACGGTAAAAAAAAATATGAAAAATAAATCGTTTATAATTTAAAAATACCATTTTTATTACTCATACGTTAAAAGTACTATCTTGGTGCACGTTTCTTAGTGCGACAAATGCAATTTTTTGTTGTATTACCACAACGCACACTATATATACTTTTTTTTAACCGTGTAAAATATAAATACGGAAAAAAAAATTATTTAAAAATTTAAATTACTATCTTTGTTCACGTTTTTTTAGTGCGACAGATGCCATTTTTTGTTGTAACACCACAACGCATGCAAATAGTATTAAAAAGGTGACGTGGAAGTGACAGTAATTTTTATATAGTTTTTAATTCATTTTTTTTAACCGTGTAAAAGCGAGAAAGTGTAAAAAAGGATTTAATACCGTTCAAAAGAAATAATGAAAAATAAATCGTTAATAATTTAAAAAATACCATTTTTATTACTCACGCGTTAAAAGTGCTAACTTGGTGCACGTTTTTTAGTGCGACAAATAACATTTTTTGTTGTATTACCACAACGCACGCAAAGCGTATTAAAAAAGTGACGTGGAAGTGACAGACATTTTTATTTAGTTTTTAATTCATTTTGTTTTAACCGTGTAAAAGCGAGAAAGTGTAAAGAAAGATTTAATACCGTTCAAAAAAAATAATGATAAATATATTTATATCGTAATATTATAATCGTAAATATTATAATCGTTTATAATTTAAAAAATACCGTTTTTATTACTCATACGTTAAAAGTACTAGCTTGGTGCACGTTTTTTAGTTGCGACAAATGGAATTTTTTGTTGTATTACCACAACGCACGCAAATAGTATTAAAAAAGTAACGTGTAAGTGACAGAGATTTTTATTTAATTTTTAATTATTTTTTTTTAACCGTGTAAAAGCGAGAAAGTGTAAAAAAGGATTAAAAAAAAAATAATGAAAAATAAATCGTTTATAATTTATAATTACTCATGCGTTAAAAATACCAATATCTTGGTGCACGTTTTTTATTGCGACAAGTATCATTTTTTGTTGTATTGCCACAACGCATGCAAATAGTATTAAAAAGGTGACGTGGAAGTGATTTTTTATTTAGTTTAAACTAATTTTTAGGGTTCCGTACCGAAAACGGAACATCCATTATAGGATCACTTTGTTGTCCGTCTGTCTGTCCGTCCGTCCGTCGGTCTGTCAAGACCATTTTTCTCAGGAACGCATAGAGGCAACAAGTTGAAATTTGTATCAAATACTCGGGTCTGCGGTCTCTTTCACCTGTGACAAAATCAAACTTGTAAGTCAACGCCATCAAAAGATATGACCGTTTATGTTGCATATTTTGCGATTTCACAAGGGAATCAAAACCTATAGGCTACTTTCCGTGGTTCTAGAATCATGAAATTTGGCAAAAAGCCGTGTCTTACAGCACACGTAAAGGGAAAAATCTGAAAACCGTAAATATGTAGTTCAATTACAAAAAAATGCGAATTTACTATTAGAAACTTATGAAAATACACTAATGTGTTGCGTAGTATTGCCAGGCACCCGAAGCATATGGGTTGCATATAGATAGGTCATACCTTACTTACAAGTTTGTACGGAACCCTCGGTGCGCGAGTCACAACTCGCACTTGGCCGGTTTTTTATTTAGTTTTTAATTCATTTTTTTTAACCGTGTAAAAGCGAGAAAGAGTAAAAAGGAAGCGTGTAAAACGAGGGATAGATGTATGACATGGTTCAAAAAAATAATGAAAAAAAAATCGTTTATAATTTAAAAAAAAAAAAAATTTATTACTCATGCGTTAAAAGTACTATCTTGCTGCACGTTTTTTAGTGCGACAAATGCCATTTTTTGTTGTATTACCACACGCACGCAAATAGTATTAAAAAAGTGACAGAAGTTTTTATTTTTAATTCATTTTTGTTAACCGTGTAAAAGCGACAACGTGTAAAAAAAGAAACCGTGTTAAACGAGGGATAGATGTATAAGGCAAATAAAGACTTGTAAGCGTAATCATTATGATTTATTTTTGTTGATTTAATTTCTATTTCTATGGAAAGCAATTTATTATTTTGAATGCGACACGAATAAAGAACGTTGTTGTATTATTGCGAAATGAACTAAATTTGTTCCGTTCTAAAGTTGGCGTACAAAAAACATTTTTTTGCGAAAAATATACTGGGAATAACTAAAAACATGCATTTGGCACACATTTCACAATGCAATTAAAACGGTGAAATTAATTAAAAGCATTTTAATTGCCAAAATTGGATGACGTCCACGAGTTTCATATTTGGATCGACAACAAAAGCAACATCCACAAATAGTTGTGGCAAACAAAAATAAAACCCATTATGTTAATAATTTAAACCACCCATGGTTTTAGTAAAGTTGTAGCATTGATATTTGCTTTGCTAACTTGAGTCCTTTGTGGCTCGGCAACCAAGCAAGTATGACCTTTTTGTGCTACGGCCTTTAGGTCATGAAGGCAGTTCCATGTTGTTAAAGGCTAACGCTAAAGCATTAATAACAGCCCGACTGTCTGTGAAATTATGAATGTAGTCCATTCACTTTTCTAGTCCATATACTTTTCTAGTCCATATACTGTTTTAGTTCATATACTTTTGTAGTTGATCTTTACATTTTCATGAGCACATATCACGATAGCGTGTATTTCCGCTTGGAAAGTCATAGCATGTGATCCCAGGGGCACATATAAAATGTACGACCTCAGGGATGGTCCGTAGCTTCCTGCACTAGTTCCACTCTCCTTTTTGGAACCGTCTGTATACCAATTCAGCCTAGCTAGACATGTGTTTGGTTTTTTGCCTTCCTTCCAAAGTAGCTGTGTTTCGTAGATCGAATGATAGCCTCTCTGGCTTTGATTCTCCTTCAATATTGAGGTTTGGCTCTGATATTACATTCATAATCGTGGTGTGATCTGGATCCTGACCTCGCCAGAGCCTCCCATGTACCATTACATTTGCACCTATCCTTGCCTCATCCATGATAAAGATATCCAGGGGAGAAAGGACCTCCAGAGCTAGAGTTGGGGTGGTTCTCAACGATCCCGTAATTGCTAAACAGTCCAATCTTTGAACAATAGAAAGTTCCTTTCTGGCCTGTTTTTGTTTCAGTTTGGTCCATCATACTGTGGAGCTATACGTAAGTATCCGACTTTTAGCCGGTAAAAAAAACTGGCATACCTGGAGCGTTGGAAACCTAATCACCCTCTCATTGGGACTTCACACACTTTTCCCAGCCATGCCGCCATTGTTGGAAGCATTCCGAAAAAGCCTCTTTCGGAATCGACTTTGGCTCGGCTGTCGTTGCAGCCATAATGTCCTCTCTCGTCTGAAATCGCGTTCCTTTCAATGGTCTCCTGACTTTGGGGAATAGCCAGAAGTCGCATGGGGCCATATCAAGAGAGTAAGGAGTCTGTCGAACCAGAGGAGTCTGGTTTTTTGCCAAAAAATTATGAACCAAGTGCGAAAAATGTGCCGGAGCATTGTCGTGATGGAGTCGCCAATTTCCTGATGACCACAACTCCAGTCGCGGCGTAGGCGGCATCTACGTAGGCGGCGTAGGACATCCCTCATTTCACTTCTCGTCATTTTACTTGCATTGAAAAACCAACGCGAGCACTACACACTACGTCACTCGAACACTGCTCGACAGCAACTGACGCTATCTACAAGCGGGAAAATATTCAGGCATGCGCACGAAGGTTCAAGGTCGGCTCATGCAAGCGCGCTTGATTCAAATTCATCAGGTTTTTTAAATAAAAAAATAAGGTTGGATACTTTTCTAACAGACCACGTTTGTCAGAATGGGTCTAACTACCAAAGTATACAACTAGTGTACCATGATTGGTTTTATTACCAATGATTTGCAATCCAAATCTTTTATTTTGAAGGATTTTAAGGATTTCTAAGTGAAATTCTTAAGGATTTTAACTTTTTCGAGAATTAAATTCTAAGTATTTTATTTTATGTATTGCATAGGTGGAGCAAAATAAATGTAGAGCAAATCCTTGACACAAATATTTATCGGCAAAGGAAAATAGTTTAACGATCAACGAAATATTGAAGCAATAACGAATCCACAAATTTGAAGATAAAGAGGCGAACATAAAGCCGGCAGTGTAACACAATGTAATTAAATCAAATTTATAACCCGATTCGAGTAAACAAACTGTTTATCGCTCGGATTTCATTAACAAATTCGTACTTATCTCCTAAATGAATTAATTATATTTTTTAATATTTAATTAGTAAACAGATTACAAAATGTAATTATTCATGCGCGATAAGAATTTTCCCATTTATTTATTTATTGGAATGAAATCTCGCGGAAATTTCTAATCAGAATATCAAGCAATAACTTTCTCTATAACGCAATTATCCAATCATATAGGAAATAGATAGTTAAACATAACTTAACATATTAACTTATTAACATATTAACTTAATCCATTGGGTATAATCAAGTATCGCCTCGATTGGTTTAAGTCATATCGGTCAGGACGAATGCTGGCGTAGATGAAACGTCTATCTGTATTTCATCTGGTGTTCCACAAGGTTCTAACGTAGGTCGTATGCAGACTACATCTATGCCTATCTCTATTTCCTCTCAGGACGAATGCTACATCTATGTCTATTTCCTCTTAGGACGAATGCAGGCTACAGATACGTCTATCTCTATTTCATCTGGTGTTCCACAAGGTTCTAACATAGGTCGAATGCAGACTACATCTACGTCTATCTCTATTTCATCTCAAGACGAATGCAGGCTACACCTACGTCTATCACTATTTCCTCTCAGGGCGAATGCAGACTACGTCTACGTCTATCTCTATTTCATCTGGTGTTCCACAAGGTTCTAACATAGGTCCGCTATTATTTATTATTTGTATCGACGATTTTCAAAGTATTTAAGATTAGTTGTATATGCATATGACCAATAGATCTCTTTATTTTTTCTTAAAGCTTCGCTGAAACGACCGTCTATTTACAAATACCGAAAGAAATATGACTAGAAAAGAGAAATAAAGTCGAACGCAGTCTACATCTACCTATATATATATATATATATATATATATATATATATATATATATATATATATATATATATATATATATATATATATATTTCCTCTCAGGACGAATGCAGGCTACATCTACATCTATCTGTATTTCCTCTCAGGACGAATGCAGGCTACATCTACGTCTATCTCTATTTCATCTGGTGTTCCACAAGGTTCTAACATAGGTCGAATTCAGACTACATCTACGTTTATCTCTATTTCATATCAGGACGCATGCAGGCTACATCTACGTCTATCTCTATTTCATCTGGTGTTCCACAAGGTTCTAACATAGGTCCGCTGCTACTTATTATTTTTATCGACTATATTCAAAATATTTAAGATTACTTGTATATGCAGATGACCAATAGATCTGTAGCGGCAACGAGCCGTTCCATTTTTATTTCTTAGTTTACGAGGACATTACGGTGATAACCCAAATGTTTTCGGACGTATTTCCGAAAATATTTTATTAGGATCAATGGTGTAATCCCCGGGGAAATTACGACAAGAGAATCGGTAATCGCCAAAACAACAAATTGCCGAATATAGAAAAATAATCACCCCCACATGAGGGACCAGTATACCTGGATATAATATAAATACCTGGACCCCCGAATTAACAAGACAGTTAAATCCACACAGTCAAGCAAGACAGTCAGGCGCAAACAGTCAGCAAGTCGACTCCCCTTCAGTTCAACAGTCAGGCGCAACCAACCAACGAGTCCAGTTCACTCCAGCCAGTGGACGCAGTAAGCGAAGTGGACCAGTCGGTTCAGCCTTGAGTCCAGCAAGGGTTTCTTCAAAATATACCTATTCCACGGCGTCTCTTACCACAAATTGGTGACCCCGACGTGATCGACAAGAGGAATACGATCATCTACAAGTTGGTCGTCGTGATCGATAAGAGAAAACTAGGCACTCAAATATGGAACCAAATGCACCTGAAATCTGCTGCATCGTTGAACTACACCCTGCATCTCTGCCAATAAAACCTTACACGCGAAAATGAACACCGCAAGTGAAGCTCCGTCTCTCGTACACCTCATGATGCCGCTTCCGACCTGCAACAGAAAACGACGTCTACGATGACGCCTTCAGCCGTCTACGAGGACGCCGGTAACTACAACGCCTACGATGATGCCTTCAACCATCTACGAGGACGTCGGCAACAACAACCTCTACGATGACGCCTTCAGCCGTCTACGAGGACGCAAGCAACAACAACCTCTACGATGACGCCTTCAACCATCTACGAAGACGCCGGCAAAAACAACATCTGCGACGACGCCTTCTTCCGTCTACGAGGCCGCTATCGACTTTTTAACCTTCCTGATCGACTCATACTGATAGGTGCAAGCTGGTTTTGCATAACGACGTCCACGAGGATGCCTTGCAACAACGAAGTCTACAATAACACTTCAACCGTCTACCAGATGTCTACGAACAAACACCGCAACAACGATGACGAATTCAACCATCTACCAGGACGCCGGCAACAACTTAAAACGTCTACGGTAACGACTTCAACCGTCTACCAGACGTCTACGAACAAATGCCGCAACAGCGACTGATAGGTGCAAGCTGGTTTTGTATAGGAAAACGCCTATCACCAAACGACGTCCACGAGGACGCCTTGCAACACACCTGCAACGACAAACAACATCTACGGTAACGACTTCAACCGTCTACCAGACGTCTACGAACAAACACTGCATTAGCGACGACAATGACGAATTCAAACGTCTACGACGAAACCTGCAACAGCAAACAACGTCTACAGTAACGAACTCAACCATCTACCAGACGTCTATGAACAAACAAACCACAACAGCAACCAACTCTACATAGCGTTATCACTGGCAAGGGGGTGATGTAGCGGCAACGAGCCGTTCCATTTTTATTTCTTAGTTTACGAGGACATTACGGTGATTACCCAAATATTTTCGGACGAATTTCCGAAAATATTTGATTAGGGTCAATGGTGTAATCCCCGAGGAAATTACGACAAGATGTTTTTCCCGAGAATCGGTAATCGCCAAAACAACAAATTGCCAAATATAAAAAATCACCCCCAGATGAGGGACAGTATACCTGGACATAATATAAATACCTGGACGCCCGAATAAACACAGTCCACAAAAAAATCCACACAGTCGGCAAGACAGTCAGGCGCAAACAGTCAGCAAGTTGACTCCAGTTCAGTTCAACAGTCAGGCGCAATCAACCAACGAGTCCAGTTCAGTCCAGCCAGTCGACTCAGTAAGCGAAGAGGACCAGTCGGTTCAGCCTTCAGTCCAGCGCGGGTTTCTTCAAGATATGCCTATTCCACGGCGTCTCTCACCACAGATCTCTTTATTTTTCCTTAAAGCTTCGCTGAAACAACCGCCTATTTACGAATACCAGAATAAATTTGACTCGTAAAGAGAAATAAAGTCGAATGCAGTCTACATCTACCTATATCTATTTCCTCTCAGGACGAATGCAAGCTATATCCACGTCTATCTTTATTTCCTCTCAGGACGAATGCAGGCTACATCTACGTCTATCTATATTTCATCTGGTGCTCCACAAGGTTCTAACATAGGTCCAATGCAGACTACATATACGTCTATCTGTATTTCATCTCAGGACGAATGTTCCACAAGCTTTTAACATATGTCCAATGCAGACTACATATACGTCTATCTCTATTTTATCTCAGGACGAATGCAGGCTACATCTACGTCTATCTCTATTTCATCTGGTGTTCCACAAGGTTCTAACATAGATCGAATGCAGACTACATCTACGTCTATCTCTATTTCATCTCAGGACGAATGCAGGCTTCTTCTACGTTTAACTTTATTTCATCTGACGTTCTACAAGGTTCTAACATAGGTCGAATGCTGGCTAAATCTACGTCTATCTCTCTTTCATCTCAGGAGCAATGCAGGCTACATCTACGTCTGTTTCTATTTCATCTGCTGTTCTACAAGGATCTAATATAGGTCCGCTGCTATTTATTATTTTTATTGACGATATTAAAAATATTTTAGATTATTTGTATATGCAGATGACCAATAGACCTCTTTAATTTTTCTTATAGCTGGGCTGAAACAACTGTCTATTCACAAATATGAGAATAAATTTGAGTCGAAAAGTAAACTAAATAAAGAAGAGAAAATAATAAAATGCTTAGACATATTTTCATTCGTTCGGTGGATCGTTAAATACGTCACCATTGGGACAGAAGGAACCGGGCGCGAGTCTGCATCGAATAATTAACAGGAAAAGAGAAATTTAATATCTAATTAGCACTTACATCTGCATTTTATGAGTAGACATATTGGCCAAAGCGTATGGGGCATGTGGCACGAATTATACGATCAAAATAAACAAATTCGAGGAGACGTCTCTCTATCCGTTTTATTTTTTGTGTGAGCCCACCGCTCGGACGGAACGAGGCTCATCAGTCTGAATGAATAAAGTCTCTAATGAATTGTGCGCGTCGTGCTAAATTTAGACGGTTGACTGTAAAACATGTGTCTCACAATTAAAACCTTTCAAAATCTCGAGCACTTAAATAACTTTTTTAGAGCTATTTTTAATTCCGGAATAAAAAAAAAACTTAAAATCTAATGCGCATAAAATTAGTGAAACTAGTCCAACAAACAAATATTTAAGAATAGTAAAACTTCTTTAGGTGCGACTTAAGAGTAACGTAGTTATTTTTTGTGGAGGAAATGACGTTTTTCTAGCGGAAATAAGCTTGAGTTAATCCATATCAACATACGTGGTCTGTTAGAAAAGTATCCGACCTTTAGCCGGTAAAAAAAACTGACATACCTAGAGCGTTGGAAACCTAATCAGCCTCAAAGTAGTCTCCTTGGGACTCCACACACTTAACCCAGCGGTGCCGCAATTGTTGGAGGCATTCCGAAAAAGCCTCTTTCGGAATCGACTTTAGCTCGGCTGTCGTTACAGCCATAATGTCCTGTCTTGTCTGAAATCGCGTTCCTTTTAATGGCCTCTTGACTTTGGGAAATAGCCAGGAGTCGCAGGAGAGTAAGGAGATTTCAATGTTCAGCTTGGATCTGAGAGAAAATTTTCTGATATAATAGGTAAATATCACGCTCATAATAGAACCAACAGGAATGGTGAGAGATTGGTTAAACTCTGTGAACATCTAAACTTAAAGGTTATGTCCATACATTTTAAAGCAAAACCAAGTAAAAAGAAAACCTGGGTCTCCCCAAACGTGTTGCTGGGTGAGTTTCAATTAGATCATGTAGCTTTTTCTCGAAATTGTTACAAAGAAATCCAAAATGTTAAGGTCAGAAAATCCTTTAATGTAACTTCAGATCATTACCTTTCTCAAATCAAGATGAATTTCATACCTCTTACATGCAAACAAAATACAACTAGAATTAAAATTCCAAAAATTAATAGAGAGGTTCTTGCAAATGAAAAAAGGATAGAATTTCAAGGAAAACTTAAAATACCAACCAATTGGAATGATGTTACTAATAACCTTCTTGAATCAGTTTAGGAAATTGCACCGTTGAACTTTTATAGGAAACATGCTTGGTGGAATGAACAATGTGAAAGAGTGAAAGAGTGATCAAAGAAAGACATTGTGCTTGGCACAAGTGGAACGGGAACAAGACTCCAGAAAATTTAGAGGAAGTACAAAGATTAAGGAAAATGGCCCACCAGACTTTAAGGACGATTAGAAGAAAATATATGAAGGACCAAATAAAGGAAATGGACGACAATTTTAAGATAAATGACACGATTATTTTATAGAGCATTTAAGAATGAAATCACTGGATATTCAACGCCGAGTTTAAACTTCAAAAGGGAAGATGGTACGCTAGTATTAAACAACAAGGAAAATTGTAATATCCTGGCCGCGTATTTTGAGAAGTTGTTAAACTGCCCAAAACCAACAGACAAGTTGAGTTTTAAATTTACAAAACAAAATTCTGACTCTACGCCACCAGATGTAAACGAAATTAAAGGTATTATCAACTCACTTAAAAATAATAAAGCCTCAGGCGAGGATGGGATAATTGCAGAGATATGGAAACTTGTAAATGATGAATTTTTAATAGCGACGACAAATCTATTTCAGAAAATTTGGATTGAGGAAGCAATTCCAGACGACTGGTTAATCGCCTTAATTCATCCACTACATAAAAAAGGCTCAAAATTAATGTCAATAGTTATAGGGGGATCTCATTGTTGTCTCTCACATATAAAATATTTGCAAAATTACTTCTAAACAGACTTGAACCACAGATCGAATCACAGCTTGGTGAGTTCCAAGGGGGTTTCAGAAGGAATAGATCGTGTGCAGAACAAATTCTCAGTTTAAAATTGATATTAAAATATTACAACAGGCCAAAGAATATCTTTATCTCATTCGTTGATTTTCAGAAAGTGTATGATTCAGTGGAGAGGGATACTGTTTTTGACACATTGAAGGAATACCAAGTTGATAAAAAAAACCATAAATTTAATAAAACTTACATTAACTAATACGATTTCCAGAGTAAAATGTTTAAGTCCTTCGAGGTTAAAACAGGGCTAAGACAAGGGGACAGTCTATCACCACTGCTTTTCAATTTGGTCTTGGATAAAGTCATGAGAACGTTTTGGGAGAAGAACGATTCAAGTGCTAAAATTGGTAGAAATAATCAGAACCTCAAAGGTTTAGATTTTTTTAATCAAATTCTTTAAGTCAAAAGGTTTAGCATTTGCTGACGACATAGCGCTGTTTGCTGAATCAGAACAAGAAGCTATTAACCAAATTGATCAGTTGAAAGAAACGGCAGAAAAAGCGGGCTTACAGATTTCGTTGGTAAAAATAGAGATGATGACAAGTAATCAGAAATATACTAAGAAAATGATAAAAACAAATTATGGGAGCATCAGGGTCACAAATATCTTGGAGAAATAATTAGTAGCAATGGGACGGATAAATTGGCAATTGAGAACAATAAAGGGAAATTGGAAAGATTAAATTTTTGTACAAAAAATATATACAATAAAAAGAACTTGTCTATCAATGCAAAATTACGACATTTTAATACAGCTGTTAGACCAGTCATCTTGTACGGCATGGAAACTACAAATATAACCGGAATGAAGAATTTTCTGAAGATAGAAAGAAGAATTTTAAGAAGAATTTATGGACCTAGGAAAACACAGGAAGATTATAGATTGAGATCCAATGCAGAAATTTATAGTAAAATTGACAACCTTGAAGTGATGATCAGAAAACGGCGACTTCAGTTCTACGGACATATGGTCCGCATGGATTGCTCAAGGTTAAATAAACAAATTTTTGATAAAATCTGGAACTATAAGGGGCAAGGGGGCTATTTAAAACAAATGAAGGAAGAACTTCAACAATTCAAAATTACTGAAGAAGATTGTCTAAACCGAATAGAGTACAGAAAAAAAAAATTTTGGCCTCAAAATTCTGGTCGGGGAGAAGAAGAATCTCAACAGAGGAGAATGGACTGCTGAAAGAAGAGCTGCGCAGTCGACCAGGATGAAAGACTTGTGGAAGAGAAAGAAGAAAACTAGACCTACAAAGAAATTATATTTGTGTGGTCCTTGTTGGCCTATCCGTGGGTAAAAAAAAATAATAATGAATGAACTTTATTTTTCGTTTATTGTTTATTATTATTGATACTTACGTATAAACCGCGTACCGCAGCAGAAGTTGCATGCACATTGTAGTCGAAAGACATGGCGTTGTAAAAAATAATTTGAATACATTTTGTGAAGGATCTGTTATGTAACTAGAAAGTATAATATTTTTTTCATATTTCGGATCGAGAGGTCGCGCGATACGTGGTCTGGATTTATCTCTCTAATATAACCTAATCTAACGCTTATTATGAAAGGAGTAATTCGTTCAGTGCCAAACTGTCTACCCGTATGTTTTAAATTAGTTCAATTTGAGGAAACAGAATTCCATTTTGTTCAAATCTGTAGCTGCAGTGGCATTAATACGTAAGTACCTTATTATTTTGTTTATGTACTAAAAAACGGAAACAATAAATATTTCATATATCACTGTAATTTAAATTTTCAATTTTAACACGTTTAACCTTGAATATTTAAAAAAATCGGCTGCGACGCATTTTGGGTGGTTAATTTTTTTTAAGGGGTACTTAAAATTACGAAAATGTTAGAAGGGTGAAAAATGTTACACATATCGTCGTTGTGAAATCAAACCGGCATATGTGCAAAAATTGAGTTTTTGAGTTGAAAAAATTTCTTTTTTTCCCGTCTATTTTTATGTCGAACCGGCATATCGTATAGCTGAATAAAAATCCGTCAGATGGCGATGGGGCCGGTATGCATTTACGCGGGAATAGCCATTGTGTTTATCAGAAGACAGATCTATTGCGCAATACGCCAGTCGCTTCAAAACCTTCAAGGAGGAAAGACGTCCATCATGTAAGTAAAACTGAATTATCTCACAATAGTACATTTTTATTATTACCCAGATATGACTTATTGGCAGATAATCCGGCTTGCACTTAACATTAACGTGTTTATAGCAGCCTCAACTAAAACAAAGCTTGGGTTAATAAGCTGCCTGATCCGTTGCTTCCAACATTATTTATGGATACAGAAAGCACTACTAAAAATGTTCCTAAAATTAGCAACACTGATTTGACTGAACTACAAGCACTCTCTAATGATGAATGGGTGGAATGTGAAACTATACAAGAAGAGACTGAAAACCACATTTCCCCTTCGACTGGTAAGTTCAGGCTTTTGCCCTTTTGATTTATATAAATCAATACTGTTCGTCGTTTGCATCATCATTGGTGGCATATAGATAAATATATATTTTTTTAAATTTTAGAATTTGAAGTTACTGCACCAACGATGACTGACTTTTTAGACTGCGGTAGATCCGGTAGAAGTTTCAATAGAGCAAATGGCACGGGAAGCTCAGAAGTCGACGATATTGTTACGGGTCAATTAATGGTGATTGAAAGCTACAGTGTCAACAACAATATTAACAAGGACTCTATTGATGAGGAAGACCAAGATCCATTTCATAATTCTGATGACGATGAAGCCGACCCCGGTTATAATCCATTAAATTCTGGCTCCGAAAGTGACAGTGAAAGTAGAGATGAACCGGCGACTGGGATTGAAATCGAAAATGCAAACGAATAAACTACAAGAAAGAGGAAAAGAGGCAAATTTAATAAAAGAACTTTAGCAAAGAAGATGCGAAACTGCGGTGAGGAATACGAGTCTAAATCCCGAGGAAGAGTGAACAAACGAAGCATGAAGCCTCCTTGCCACAACTGCAAACTCAAGTGCACTGAAAAAATTGATGAGAACTATCGGAAAGAGATTTTTGCAATATTTTGGGGAATGGGAGATTTGCAAAGACAAAGAGAATTCATAAAAGATAGCACACAGGCAGTTGTTCCCAAGTATCAGAGGATTACATTGAATCGTAAAAGGGAAAGGGGCTCTAATCAATCATACTCGATAACGAAAGATGGAGAAAAAATACGGGTATGCAAACAATTTTTTAAAAACACTTTTGACCTATCAGACAGACCTATTCGTACAACCTTTGAAAAACCATACCAAAGCACAGGTGTGCTAAGCTTGGAAATGAGAGGCAAGCATAGAAACAGGAATCGAAAGTTGGATAAAGAACTCCCAGAATCCTTCCAGATCCTTCCCAGAATTCCTAGTCATTACTGCAGATCTCAAAGTTCTCGGGAGTATATCGATGGGGGAAAATCTATCGCCGAACTTCACCGAGATTATCTGATAGAAAGAAAGGAGTCAAACCTTGCAGGAATCAGCTACTGCCAGTACAGAGCTATTTTCAAGTCATACAACCTTACTTTTTTCACACCGAAGAAAGATCAGTGTGATGTTTGTCTTATTTACCAAAATACGACAGAATATGAGAATCATATTCTGGAAAAGGACTTGTCTAGACTGGAAAAGGAGAATGATAAGAAAACCACAGATTCAACCGTCGTAGCAGTATACGATCTACAGGCAGTGCTGTCATGTCCGCAGGGGGAGGCGTCTTCTTACTACTACATTTCGAATCTAGCCGTTTACAATTTAACAATTGCTGAACTGAAGGGCGACAAAACGGTAAACTGTTACACTTGGGATGAGACACAGGGAAAAAGAGGCGTGATGGAGATTGGGAGCTGTGTGCTGAAATAACTGCAACATTCAAATGACAAAGCTGACTGTCCAATAGACGTCGTCTTTTACAGCGATAATTGTTGTGGACAACAAAAAAATAACTTTATGATGGCAATGTACAAATATGCTGTTACAACATTAAAAAACATAAAATTATTACCCACAAATTTTTGTAAAAGGCCACACCCAAAACGAGGGGGATTCGGCTCACTCAACCATTGAAAAAGAAGTTAAAAGAGCACTCCGAAGCGGACCGATATACTTACCTTCCCAATACGCCATGGCCATGAAAACGGCAAAGAAAAGTGGCAAGCCTTACCTGGTTCATGAGTTGAGTCATGGGGCCTTTTTTGACATAAAAGCTCTGAAGGACTCCCAAGTAATTTTACCCATGTTGGACATTCGAATGTTTAAAGTAATTAAAGACGACGGCAACTTTTACTTCAAAACATCCTACGGATCACATGCCTGGGAAGAGGCGAAGAAGTCATTACTGCAGATCTCAAAGTTCTCGGGAGTATATCGATGGGGGAAAATCTATCGCCGAACTTCACAGAGATTATCTGATAGAAAGAAAGGAGTCAAAGCAGGAATCAGCTACTGCCAGTACAGAGCTATTTTCAAGTCATACAACCTTACTTTTTTCACACCGAAGAAAGATCAGTGTGATGTTTGTCTCATTTACCAAAACACGAAACAAAATACGACAGAATATGAGAATCATATTCTGGAAAAGGACTTGTCTAGACTGGAAAAGGAGAATGACAAGAAAACCACAGATTCAACCGTCGTAGCAGTATACGATCTACAGGCAGTGCTGTCATGTCCGTAGGGGGAGGCGTCTTCTTACTACTACATTTCGAAGCTAGCCGTTTACAATTTAACAATTGCTGAACTGAAGGTCGACAAAACGGTAAACTGTTACACGTGGGATGAGACACAGGGAAAAAGAGGCGTGATGGAGATTGGGAGCTTTGTGCTGAAATAACTGCAACATTTAAATGACAAAGCTGACTGTCCAATAGACGTCGTCTTTTACAGCGATAATTGTTGTGGACAACAAAAAAATAACTTTATAATGGCAATGTACAAATATGCTGTTACACCATTAAAATTATTACCCACAAATTTTTAGTAAAAGGCCACACCCAAAACGAGGGGGATTCGGCTCACTCAACCATTGAAAAAGAAGTTTAAAGAGCACTCCGAAGCGGACCGATATACTTACCTTCCCAATACGCCATGGCTATGAAAACGGCAAAGAAAAGTGGCAAGCCTTACCTGGTTCATGAGTTGAGTCATGGGGACTTTTTTGACATAAAAGCTCTGAAGGACTCCCAAGTAATTTTACCCATGTTGGACATTCGAATGTTTAAAGTAATTAAAGACGACGGCAACTTTTACTTCAAAACATCCTACGGATCACATGCCTGGGAAGAGGCGAAGAAAAGGAATAAACGGGGCAATGGGAGCGTGAATCCTGTTCTAATGCAAGCTTATTCCTAGAGACTTACCATTGATGAGAAGAAGAAAAAGGGTATCCTGAAGTTAGTTACCGAAGGGATAATACCGTCAATTTATTCAGATTTCTATAAAAATTTGTGAAACTTTGAAGTTACCAGCAAAGGGAAAAGCAATATTATGTTAATTGTTGTTTAAAAAAATTGTGAAGCAATAAATTAGTTTTTCATTGACAACATTATCTTTTTTTTCTACCTAAAACAGGTTCCAAAAGAAGAAGTCACTGGGACACAAAAGCAAATATCACACTGATTTTAAAGTCATACTGGCATATCTGCATATTTCTCCTAATTTAAGCAATTTTCGATTTATTTTCAACTACTACTTCAATAAGAAGTATTCGTCTAAATTTTATTCATGCATAAGGTGGCTTTGAGGTGAACCAAACGGACGTTAAAAGGAAAATATCACATGCGAAAACTTTAAAGCGCTCTGGTGAAAAATATGCATTTTGCAGATATGCCGGTTTGATTTGACAGCGACGATATGTCGAAAGTTTGGGAAACACTGTTCTAATATAACGAAATGTTCTGCCTCCGTTAGAGAATGTATATAATTTAAGCTTTTAAAAAATATTATTCAAACACATTCAAACAGAAATTTGTTAATTTGGAAAATAAAATTGGGGTGTAAACGTGGAGGTTGTCAGGTAATTAATTTATTGTGGGTAAAAGAAAAGGTTTGATTTTAATGGGAATGCGAGCTGAAGGTAATTAAATTAGTGCAATAATATAATTTCGGGCGCTTTCGAAATGTAGATGCATATCCTGGTAGGAGGGGCAGATGTTATAGATATAATAATGAAGCTGTATAGATAATCGCCGTGGAAATCTCATCACATACATAATTATCTGTCATGAGCGGTTCGTGGAAAACAATAAAAAAATATATGTGCCCTCCGAGTCTCGGGGGCATTTGAGTGAGGTAGGTGGCACGTATATATTTAAAACGGGCTTAATACATACAACCGAGCTGTAAAATAAGCCCATCTCCTTCTTTAAACGATGTCATTTGTTAAGGGTCTCGTTCCGTCTCCTTCGCGCTGTCTACAAAGAGCGCATTCGTCTCCGTCGAGCTCGCGTTTAATTTTTTTGTTCACTTTCTGAGACTTATTTTCTTTGGCTGCCATGCACAGTAGCATCTTAATTGCCATTTAAAATAACGCAGACCTCGTTGTCTCTTTGCAAATTAAATTTAACTTACGTTAGAAACGCGCCAGTAAAATATCCCCCGTGGGAGAGACGGTGCATTCGTTGTCTTTGTCCCGCCAGAGCGCGAGCCCGCCGCTTTTTCCTTCTTGGACAATTAGCATCCGAGCGATTGTCCTTCTCTCGGACGCTAATTAAAACATCCGAAACGCGCGCTTTAATTACGCACCCCCTCCCGATAATCCTTCTCTTTCTCTCTCGCTGCCTTATCTAGATCATAATACTAATATTTCGGTGAACGAATTAAAATGGAAAATTACCAATTATTTTCGTTCCCTAATATTTTAATTAACTCATTACGTACCATCTCCGTCTCCCTCTTCTACCACCCAAAAATATAAAAAACCCATTGTATACTAAATTATCTTAGAGTTAATTAACATTTAGTAGCTTATAAATATTTTACACATCTCACACATTACTCATCGTTTCTGTATACCACACATTACATTTTAATTTTCAATTTGTATGCTACTAATAATCACCACACGCAACACCTTACTGCCTTCCCTGCTTACATTTACATGTGCCGTTGCCCTCATTATTTCATGAATTGTAGATTTTATGGAACCCTCCCACAGATTTTCGATCCATTACCTAGAACTATTCCATTAACTTCGACTAAATAAAATCTCGATTTTTACACACCGCTGCTTGCTATTTTAGTCCATTTACATCTGTAAAATATAGCAAATAGCGATGGAACTGTCTCCCAGAAGAAATTTTATTATTCAGTATCAATGAACTAGTGATTACTGTTTGTTTTATTGGATTTATTACATCAATTATTACCCTTAAGTAAGAGTTTTTCGGTTGATATTAATAACCTGATAATCAAATTTCACAAAAAACTTATTAACCCTTTGCAGCCCAAATTACATCTCAATATATTTTTATGAAAATTTAACATACTGACATCAATTTAGTGTAATTTCTAGTTATTTATAGCTAAAATATGGCACCCTTAACCCCATCGTTCCTAGTGGTGTCCTTATAAAACCACCTTTTTGATATTTTATTTCTTGAGATTCAGTGGTAATTTCTTGTAACCACCTAGATAATAGTATGCAAGTACTATTACCTAGGTGGTTACAATAAATTACCACTGAATCTCAAGAAATAAAATATCAAAAGCTGGTTTTATAAAGATACCACTAGGAACGATGGGGTTAATATAAAACTAATATATTTTAGACGAAAATGTTAATGTTACCCGTTGTACAAAATTGATAATTTTTTAATTGAATATCTTGAGATTTTATCACATAATTGAATTTGTTACATTGTTACATGGTATATTAAAATATGGCACCGCTTGTATACTATTACCTAGGTAGTTTCAAGAAATTAGCGCCGACTTTTAAGAAACGTAATATATAAAGGTGGTTTTCAGAAGATACCACTAAGAACGAAAGGCTTAATGGCAAAATTTAGATTGAATATATAAATGTAATAACTGTTCGTAGCTCTATAATATTAAGTCTTGATATTAAGGCCAATTTGAGAAAAAACCACCTCAAAAGTCAAGTTTCGAGGTAAGCTCTCTGAGAGCTTTCCCGGTCAAACGGGAGTTAGACAGGGTGATGGTCTTTCTTGCATACTGTTCAACTGTTTACTGGAGAAAATCATCAGGGAATGGACTTGCTCATTACCATCTGGAACTGGACTGATGATTGGATACAAGAAAGATAACCTAAATGTAACCTTTGCTGTTGACCTTGTCCTGGTATCCAACGATATAGAAGAGGCTACTTACCAAATGGGGGAGTGGTGGTGGGGAGGAAGAAGTTGTGGAGTCTGGCGTGCGCGGATGATGTGGTAATACTGGCAAAATCGGCAGGAGAATTGAAAGAAATGATTGAGAGATTGGAGAGATTTTTTGATAAAAGGAAACTAACTGTAAATGTAGATAAAACAAAATGGATAAAGTTTAAGAAAGGTGGGGTGTGCAGGAAGGAGAGGTTCGAATGGAAGGGAATGGAGATTGAGCAGGTTGGGCATTTTAAGTATTTAGGGTTTGTATTTGGGAGTGGGTGCGGTAATAAAGACCATATAGAGTACGTGGCAAAAAAAGCGTGGGTGGCGGCAGAAAGGTTCTTGAAGGTATGGGGAAAAGAGTTTAGCACAAATTACGGGGCGAAGGAGATGATGTGGAAGGCTTGCTGGCGAAGTATATTGATGTATGGAGCTGAAATATGGGGGGTGAAGGAAGAAGAAGGCGTGGAAAAGGTGCAACTACAATTATTTAAAAAGGCCCTGAAATTAGACAGATCAACCCCGTCCTACATATTACTGCAGGAGCTAAATGCATTTAAATTAAGAATTGAAGCAAGCCGACGAGTAGCAAGGTATGAAAGTAAAGTGAAGGGAATGACTGAGAAAAGAATTGTAAAAGAAGTGTTCAGGGTAGCAAGTTTGGAAGGAATTAATGGGGGGAGAGAGACAAATTGGGGAAGGAATCGAAGGAAACTCTATGAAGGAGGTGGTATGTCTATCATGGAAATGGAGAGGCTTAGGAGGAAAGGCGTGCGAGTTGACGAATTGCTAGTGGTAAGGCTAAAGGAAGTTGAACTGCAAGAACGTCAAAGGGAAATAATGGAAAGTAGATATAGTAAGGACTATGCGGAAATACAAATATTTGAAGAGCTACCTAAATACTTAAAATCAACAATGTGCCTGAATGCCCAGTTAGTAATTGCCAGGTTTAGATGCGGCTGTGAAGAAAGAGGGCGAAAGTATTGGATGGATGACAAGTATAAGAGTTGTGGTGTATGTGGGGCAGGGAAAGACGTGTGGGTGCATTGGTTTGAGGAGTGCAAAAAAAGAGTGGACCGAAAGAGAGAGAGTGTTAGGGTCGAAATGGAAACAGTGCATGAATGAGGATGGTAGTGGTTTAGTAATGATGGAAAGGATGGAAGGAACAGGGAACGGAAACAGAGGAATGTCCAGTGTAGTTTTTTTTTCTCTCTTTTAACTTGGACTTTATTGTTTATGGTGATTATTGATTTTGTTTTCTTTTTTATATTTTGTTTGTTTTGTGTTTCTTTGCGGAATCTAAATTGTTTTTATTTAGTATTGTAATAGGAAAGGTTTATGTTTTTTATTTTTATTTATGCCAATAAAGGATTGTATGTACTTACCAAATACAGAGCCTCTCCAGCATAGCAGCTAAGGCCAGTTTGAGAGACAAAAAACTGTGTTCATGACTAACATAAAGCTCCAAACTAACGCTCCATCTACAATTCCACTACCATTCGAAAAGTCGTTGCAATCAAGTATTAGAGAAAGTGGATTTCATCAGCAAACGAAAGTCAGAACTTGGCTATAGATACCAGGTGTACCAAGTTGGAGAGGGTCTACCACTCCTGAAAGAGCATTTACATCTCCAAACAGCTTGCCAAGAACCTTAAACTTAAATATTACAACTTAGTAGTAAGACGCTCTGTACTCTAGAATGCCTCTTCATGAACAGGAAAGGACCACTCAGAAAACTAGAGCTTAAAGAACGGTAAATCCCGAGGAGAATACTAGAGCTAATACGAGAAGACGATTGCACATACAGGATCAGACACAATAGTGAGCTGTACCACTTTTAAGAAGAAATAATGATATCTATGAGGAAAAGGCGCCTAACCTTCTATGGACATTTAACCCCCGCAGACTCACGAACAGGATCTTCACCAGGACAGATAGAGGGAAAGCCTCCAAAAAGAAATGGATCACCACAGTGAAATCAGACCTGGAGCAACTTAAAATTCCACCAGAAACCATAAAGGATCGGTCCAAACTCCGGCAGACCATTCGACAAGGAGTATTCCCAAGCGCCCTTACCAGCAAAAACAGCACAGGAACCAGCAACAGACCAAAGTGGACAGAGGAGAGGAAGCTTACCCATAGCCAGAAATTGCAAGCTTTCTAGGCTAAGAAGAAACAGCAGACCCATAGAAGAGTCAAAACAAGCCCCGTGGTTCAAAGCTTTTGTTCTTTTCTGGTTAAAAGATTCCAGCATTACTTTCGATTGTCTCAATCCTGGAAGTTCTTTCCAGGTTTTTATCGATTGTTCTCTTATTTCGTCATCTAAACTTTTGTGGATAGTGTTCACACTCACACCGCAAAAGGTTTCTATAAAGGGATTACTGGATCCCTTCTTTGCTACGTGATCAGCTTCTTCGTTTCCGTCTATACCAGTGTGTCCTGGTACCCAGTATAGGATTACTTTATTTTCTTTGCCAAGCTTGTTTAGCTTTCCCACACAGTCCAATACCAGTTTGGATATGATGGTGTATGAACTAATGGCCTTGATGTCTGCTTGGCTGTTGGTGCGTTCCCGACGTTGTACACAATTAAGTTTTCTTTAATGAGCTATTCTAAAAGGTACTCACCTCCCTTATTAGTGTCCGTGCTGCCCCACATCTCGTCACATCCCAAGATGAGCGGTAGCCTTCTCCTAATACAGTGTTCCACCAGCCTTTGTACTTCTATGGGTGGTATACTGTTACCATCACCAGGGAAGTATGTCGATGCGATCACTACTTCGCGGAGGATACCCTCGGTGTTGATGAGGACCTGGATAGGAACTAAATCCCGCGTTAAAAATTCTTAGAGACATAAATAATTAATGCCCTTCCTTACCATGATGCAAGTTCTAGAGGAGACCTCTCGGCTGTGCCATAGCAACTTACATTCCCTGTTGCGCCCTCACGTGGAAGTCACCTTGTCGCGGTGTGAGGGCTTAGTTTCGCGTACCGTTGGACGTCACGACTGGAACAACCCCGGTTGGGGCGTTCGGCGGAGGGCGAACAACCAAGAACTTCCAAACCCTTAATCCCAAGGTGTCATGCGACCCGTGCCAAAGGGACTGGTTGATGGCCAAGGGCAACCGGCCATCGCTTACGGAGCCCCTCTGATACCTGGCGACCTCAGAGGGTATCCAGCCTTACCACTATCAAGCGGGGCTCTGATGTGGTGGACCTTTAGTTCCCTTGCGACTCGTGGGATTTATATGAATTCCAAAGGTAAAAATAATCCATGTGTACGGGACCTAACCGACACAGAGAACAAGGAAGTCAGCCCGGATTCCCGGGAAGACGACCTTGACCTCACACTCGTAGACATGAGCAGTCCAGCCATGTCTACAGAGGCAGAGGTAGATGTTCTTGTAGGGACAGAGGAGGACTTGCCGCCTCCTGTCACAAAACAAGAATGACCAGCAGGCGCACCAAAATAGCCCAAGTGAACATCCATCATGCCAAAGCAGCTTCAGCTGTGATGGCTAGGATGTTCACCAAGCAGCACCTAGGGCTAGCGCTGCTTCAAGAACCCTGGACCTACGGAGGTAAGATCAAAGGCCTTAGCAACAGGGAATGTAAGTTGGTATGGGACAGCCGTGAGGTCTCCCCTAGAACTTGCATTATGGTAAGAAATGGCATAAATTACTTATGTCTTTCAGAATTTTTAACGCGGGATTTAGTACCGATTCAGGCCCTCATCAAGATCGAGGGTCTCCACCGCGAAGTAGTGATCGCATCAGCATACTTCCCTGGCGATGGTAACAGCATACCACCCATTGAAGTACAAAAGCTGGTGGAACACTGTATTAGGAGAAGGCTGCCACTCATCCTGGGATGTGACGCGAACGCACACAATGAGATGTGGGGCAGCACGGACAATAATAAGAGGGGTGAGTACCTTTTAGAATACCTCATTAAAGAGAACTTAATTGTGTACAACGTTGGGAACACACCAACATTTGTCACTAAAGTCAGAAATGAGGTACTGGATATTACAGTAGGTAGCGCTAACGTAAGTAAACTAATTAAAAAGTGGAGGGTTTCAAGTGAGCCCTCAATGTCAGATCATAGGATCATAGAGTTTGAGCTGGAAGGAGCGAGTGAGGAAAACACCCCCATTCGAAACCCCAGACAAACTGTGTGGCCTATGTTTAGTTCCCAACTAAAAGAAAACCTAGAGCAGGTGACAGTGCGGGGTAGTATCAAACACTACACCGTGCTGGAGCAGGCTGTAGGAGAAATAAATGTAGCAATCACCACGGCATTTGAATCCAGCTGCCCGGTAAAAACCGTGAAGGAGCATAAGGACGAAAAATGGTGGAACAAAAATTTGTCTACATTAAGAGCAAAAGTACGTAGGCTTTTCAACAAAGCCAAGCAATACGGAAATTGGCTAGAATACTCTGAGGTGCTTACCACCTACAACAAAGAGATCAGAAGGGCAAAAAGGGAAAACTTTAGGACCTTCTGTGAAAACATAGAATCCACGCCGGTGGCAGCTAGACTGCACAAAGCACTAGCGAAGGATAGAGTGGAAATGACAACCACTCTCAAGAAACCGGATGGGACCTTCACGGAGGATGAAGAGCAAAGAGCTCTCCTCCTACTAGAAACCCATTTTCCGGGATGTAGAGTATACAGGGAGACCGAGGGCTTGATGCAACCACGGAAACCAAGTCGGGCCGACTGGAAGAGGGCAGCGTCCATCTGTACGGAAAACCGAATCAGATGGGCTATCGGCACTTTCCAGCCTTTTAAGGCCCCAGGAGTGGACGGACTAGTTCCTGCCTTCCTACAAAAGGGAGAGAGAGAACTAATGCCGTATCTTCTAAATATCTTTAGAAGTAGCTTAGCGCTCGGATATATACCGGAGCTATGGAGAAGGGCTAAGGTGGTATTTATACCGAAGGTGGGGAAGAAAGACACCACTCAACCGAAGTCATTTAGACCCATTAGTCTAACATCTTTTATGTTAAAGACAATGGAGAAGGTGATTGATAATTACCTTAGGACTATAGTGCTGGTAGGTACACCACTACACAGGAGTCAGCATGCTTACAGAGCAGGGAAATCCACAGAAACCGCCCTGTATCAGCTGACAAACGAAATAGAAGCAGCACTAGAGATAAAGGAAGTAGCGATATGTGCCTTCTTGGATATAGAGGGAGCTTTTGACAACACCTCACACGAGGCTGTCAGGGCGGCCCTCGAAAGAAGGAATATCGACAGCACTATCTCAAAGTGGATGGGAGAAATGCTGAGAACTAGAACGGCGGAGACACAAGTGGGAAAAGACACCATTAAGATCTCCACAACTCGAGGGTGCCCACAGGGAGGTGTACTATCACCGCTAATGTGGAGCCTGGTAGTTGATGAACTACTGGTTAGGCTAAACGACCTAGACATCAAATGTCAAGGTTACGCCGATGACATAGTCATAATGGCCAGAGGAAAATTTGAGGGAACGCTCTGTGAAATTGTTCAGAGAGGCCTCAAAGTAACTAGTAGATGGTGTCAAACAGTGGGATTAAGACTCAACCCGAGCAAAACCACGGTGATACCATTTACTAGAAGGAGAAAACTAAACTGCCTACATCCCATACTCATAGATGGGAAGGCAGTAGAATACCAACAGGAGATAAGGTATCTGGGTATCACACTAGATAGCAAACTCCTATGGAATAGACACGCTGAGGCAGTGGTAGGTAAAGCCAAACGCGCCCTAATGGTGTGCAGAAATCTGGCAGGAAAAACGTGGGGTTGTAACCCCACTATCCTGCGATGGATGTACACCATGATAGTGAGACCTGCAATCACTTATGGGGCGGTTGCGTGGGGAAGTAGAATCAAGCTGGCCTCTATGAGGAAACAGCTTGAGAAGATTCAAAGACTGGCGTGTGTCTGCATCACGGGGGCGATGGGGTCGTGTCCGACAGCAGCATTGGAGCTGCTGCTGGATCTGACTCCGCTGCACCTTGTGGTGGAGAGCGCCGCCAGATCGGCGATCGTAAGGTTCAGCAAGGAAGGAATGGGCAGAGGCAAAATAATCGGGAGCAGAGACCGAAACAGCCTCGCTACCAAGATCCCCTGGCTGGAAGTACCAAAAGACGAAATGGTATGCAAATACCACTTCAAGAAAAACTACACAGCAATGTGTAGTAGTAAAGCCGATTGGAGCGACGAATCCTCAGCATACCACATAGAGCAAAATGCCATCAAGTGGTATACAGATGGTTCGAAGACAAAGGAAGGCACTGGTGCAGGAGTGTTTGGACCTCGTACCAGATACTCCGAATCCATGGGAACATCCCCAAGTATCTTCCAAGCAGAGGTACACGCAATCGAAAGATGTGCACAGTTTAACCTCGACAGGAAGTACCGCAAAAAACGAATTGCTATCCTGTCAGATAGCCAAGCAGCCATCAAGGCCATTAGCTCATACACCATCAGATCCAAACTGGTATGGGACTGTGTGGGGAAGCTGAACAAGCTTGGCAGGGATAATAAAGTAACGCTATACTGGGTACCAGGACACACTGGTATAGACGCAAACGAAGAAGCCGATCACCTAGCAAACAAGGGATCCAGTAGCCCCTTTATAGGTCCGGAACCCTTTTGCGGTATGAGCGTGAACACCATCCGCAAAAGTTTAGATGAAGAAATAAGAAGAAAATGGATGAAAACCTGGGAAGAACTTCCAGGGCTAAGGCAATCCAAAGTGATGCTGGGATCTTTTAACCAGAAGAGAACTAAAGCTTGCCTGAAACTAAGCAGGAACAAGCTCAGAATTCTGACAGGAGCCCTGACGGGACACTGCAGACTTAGGAAACATCTCAAGGCCCTAGGCCTAGAGGAGGATGATGGATGCAGATTCTGTGGCTCAGCAGAGGAAACCCCCATACATCTGTTCAAAGACTGCGGAGCATTACTCCGCAAGAGACAAATGTACCTTGGGGCTCACTGCTTGAACACAGAGGAGCTGCAGGCCTTGAATCCCACCCAGATCCTGAGATTCCTAAAGGAATCAGGATTAGAGGAGGCGCTCTAAATGGGTAAGTACACCAACACTTGGAGGAGGAGGGTGGGGTACAATAGATCTATAAAGGTCGCAGTACAAGTCGTCACCACCATATCTACAATCTACAATCTACAATCTACATTCCCTGTTGCTGAGGCCTCTGATCTTACCTTCGTAGGTCCAGGGTTCTTACAGCAGTGCTAGCCCTAGGTGTGTAGTGAACATCCTAGCCATCACAGCCTTGGCATGGTGGATGTTCACTTGGGCTATATTTGTGCGTCTGCTGGTCATTCTAGTTCTGTGACAGGAGGCGGCGAGTCCTCTTCTGTCTGTCCCTTTCTGTGGCGTCATTCTTCCGCCCATGAACTTTATTCTTCCCGAATCTATAGTAGAGGCTATGATTAGTCTCAGCTATAGCTCTAGTAGATGCTACGTCAATTCCCACAGTTAGGAGTTGAGCTCCACTTTCCACCAGGCACCCAAGGACTTTCCATTCGGAGATGTAAAGTCCTATGTTTTGGGCCCTGAGGTAGTTGATGAAGGCCTCCGGGGTTTGGTCCCCGCTCCTAGGGAGGAACATGGTGATGACTGCGCATTTCTACGAGAATGAGGTCAAGGTCGTCCCCCGGTAATACGGGTTGACTTCCTCGTTCTCCGCCTCGGCCATTACAGTTTCAGCGGAGGGAGTGGCCGCCATTGCTATTTCCTCCACCCCGGAAGTGGCCATTGTTGCAGTCTTAACTTCCAAGGGAGGAAACGCTGTGGCTGCCGCTACTACCTCTACATCTGCTTTTTCTGTGACGTCATTCTTCCGCCCATCAACTTTATTCTGCCCAAACCTATATCAGAGGCTATGATTAGCCTCCACTATAGCTCTAACAGATTCTACGTCAATTCCCACCGTTATGAGTTGACCTCCACTTTCCACCCGGCACCCAAAGATTTTCCATTCGGAGATGTTAAGTCCTTTGTTTTGAGCCCTGAGGTAGTTGATGGAGGCCTCCGAGGTTTGGTCCCCGTTCCTAGGGAGGAACGTGATGATGACGTGTGGCTTGGGGATATAATCACCCATTTTCGGCACCAGAGCCTCTCCTTTCCAAGATCTTAGGATAGGTGCTCTCGCGTATTAGCCATTTTGCAGTCTGTTTGTTAGCGCAGTCAACAATGCCTAATACCGGTTTGAAGTGTTTTCCTTCAAACTGTATTTCGTGGGACTAGTCTTCGACTGTCTCGAACCAAGGAAGTGATGTTTTGATGTTTTTACTAGATTTTCAGAAATATCGTTATATGGATTATGAATTATTTTGTCAGACAATTTAGGAGAGGCCAAAGACATGCTCCAACAACTCAACGATGTTGCACAAACAATTGGACTGACAATAAATTTTGAAAAGACCAAAATGATGACCAAAATGATTCCCAGTGACCAAACACAAATTAATAACAACAAAGTAGAATTGGTTGACAAATATATATACTTGGGTCATCAGATTAAAATAACCAGAAACAACCAAACCTGCAAACTAAATAAACGAATTACCCTGGGATGGGCGGCATACGGAAAAATGAAGGACATCCTTAAAGGAAATATCCCAATTCGCTTGAAACGAGAAGCATTCAACCAATGCGTATTACCGGTCCTGACGTATGGCTCAGAGACCCTAACTTTAAGGAAGAAAACCGCAGAAAAACTAAGAGTAATACAAAGGCAAATGGAGAGATCGTTGCTTGGCCTGACCCTGAGGGATCGAGTGAGAAATGAAGAGATACGCCGACGTATTGGAGTAGATGATATTATACAACGAATCACTACACGGAAATGGGCACGCTGGGCATATTGCTAGAATGGAGGACGGGCGATGGACCAAGAAACTGTTGGAATGGAGACCAAGAGCTGATAAACGCAGCCGAGGCAGACCTCCCACTCGATGACCGGATGACCTAAAGAGGATAGCGACAAATTGGATTGCAATAGCCAGGGACAGAGAAAACGTGATGGAGACGTTTGAAGGAGGACTATGTACAACAATGGACGTGAAAGGGGCTGCATGATGATGATGATGATGATTATGGACCACACCTTGGAAACTGATAAAGGCGTTGGTACAGTATCCTCTCGATTTTCGGAAAAATTGATGGATTGGACAATGAAATTGCTAATTACTTTTTTGTAAAACTACAGGTACTGCATTGGACGATGGGAAACAGAGCAACAAAAAATTCCTCGAAAAATTTGTTATATGTTCTTTGCCTTCGAAAAAAAGCAGCTGCTAGCAGTATTTTGAACCATCTTTCCGATTTTCCTTTTTTAAATTCATTTATATTTTTCTTCTTCTTCTTCTCAGCCTTCGTTTATCCATTCCAGGATGTAGGCCTCTTCCAAGGATTTCCACGTCTTCCTGTTTGTTGCAGTTTCGATCCAGTTTTTTCCTGCAATCTTTTGTATACTGTCTCGCCATCGTGTCTGAGGTCTGCCCGCGCTCCGTTTGGTCTCTCTCGGCGCCATGTTGAGATTCTCTTTGTCCATCTGTCGGCGTCTTGCCTCGCAATGTAACCGGCCCATCTCCACTTAAGTTGCGCTACTCTCACTATCCGTCATACCAATTCTTTTCCGAACCTCTTCGTTTCGAACTCTGTCCCTGAGGGTAATTGCAAGCATAGCCTTCTCCATAGCTCTCTGTGTGGTTTGTAGCCTATTCGAATACTTTCCTTCAAAGGCTTATCGGGAACTCCCTGGACTTGAGAATGTAGCTTAATTTTCCAAAAGTGGCCCAGGAGAGCCTTATTCTTCTTGACACCTCTAGAGTTTGGTTTGCTTTACCCAATTGAATGTTGTTGCCCAGGTAAATGTAATGTGATACTTTTTCGATTTGCTGGTTCTTAATGGTTAAATAGATATTCTCTGGGCTTATTGTCTTTGTCTTTGTTAGGTTCATTTCGAGTACGACTTTTACTGATTCTTGATGAAGTTCTCGCAGCATGCTTGTGAGGTCTTCTGCAGTACTGCTGATGACTATAATATCGTCTGCAAATCGCAGATGATTAATGTGTACTCCGTCGATGTTTATTCCCTTTTCATTCCAGTATAAGTTTGTGAAGAGTTCCTCCAAGGCGAGTGTGAATAGTTTCGGCGAGATCGTGTCTCCTTGCCTCACTCCTCTATTGATTGGGATATACTCTGTTTTTTAATCTTCGTCAATTTTCACCTGGATGGTCCCGTTTTTGTAGATCTGCTTGATGAGGTTTGAGTACCTGAAGTGGATTCTCGCATTATCGAGGGATATTATTATTGTTTACTTAATATTATTTAATATTATTATTGATATTAATATTGCATTTTTCGACGCAGTCGAACGCCTTGTTGTAGTCTACAAAGGCTATATGAGGCTATTGATATGTTATACTCCGTACTTTTTTCGACGAGATTGCGAAGTGTTTGCAAGTGGTCTGTGGTACCAAATCCTTTCCGAAATCCTGCTTGGTCGCATGGTTGGTATGAGTCCATTTTGTGTGTTAACCGGTTAGTTATAATCATTGTTAGTAGCTTGTTTAAGTGCGATAACAAGCTTATAGGAAGGTAATTTTCAATGTTTTTTCTGTCTACTTTTTTTGTACAGAAGTGTAATTTCTGCATTGTGCCATTTGTTTGGGATTTTTCCTTCCATAACACTTATTCAGTAGGAATCATACGCTTTGAAGGAGGTCTTCTCCGAACCTTTTGATCATTTCGATAGTGATTTGATCTTCACATGGGCTTTTCCTGTTTTTCATCTGCTTTAGTGCTGCCATCATTTCTTCCGGGTCTACCTAGGGAATTTCTTCCGGTCCTACGTTTTGAATGTTATATCTCTGATATTGGTTACCTAGAGATGTGGAAGTGTATAAGTTGTTTGTAGAATCCCTGAATAGCTTCTGTGATCTCTTTTATATTTCTGACTATAATGCCCTCTTTGTTCTTTATTTTTGTAAGTTTCGGCCCTACGTTCGATAGTTTAGATCTGAGAACCCTCATATTTCTGTTATCTTCGATTGTATTCATAATCATCTTGGTTTTGTGATCTCTCAGGTCTTTCAGGATGTTTTTCTTTACATTGATTCTATTGATTTCCTTATAGCCTTGTGCTTCCAGATTCATTCCCCTCCTTATTTCTATTAGGTCTCTTGTTCCTACGCTGATCTTCCTCGACCTCGAGCTTTCTTTTTTGTTGGAGCATATTTTCGCTGTTGCAACTTGAATGGTTTTTGCTATGTGTTCAAACAGTTCGTCGATTCCTACGTTAATTAGTTCTATTTTCTTCTAGTTTAGATTTTAGAGTGTTCTGGAATGCTTATCTGTTGTTGCTCAGTACTTCTACCGTTGCGTATTTTTGTCTATGGATTAGTTTGTTCCTCTCGAAATTTGTGTTGATTTGTATGGTTGCTCGGACTACTTGGTGATCGCTGTTTGTATCGAATCGGTTGAGGATGGTTACATCCTGGCATATATTCTTTCTGTTGGTTAACACGCTGACTGCCAGGGTGTTTTTAAATCTCTTTTACATTTGAGATATCGCAAATTTTTCATATGAGGACAAAATTTTCAATCAATGGGCTATTATGCGCAGATGTAGATATCGACAAATAATGACGGCCTTCACAAGAAATGTCTCGGTCATATTGACCGAGCCGGCGCTGTGTAAAAGTTATAAATAATGTTACCGCGCAACGCCGACTCGGTCAGCTGCTCGGTACTCTCGATACATGCGCAGAGACAGCTGAGCGTTTATTTTATTTACACGTTTTGTTTACTTGTAAATCGTGCACAATCGTGTCGCAAAATCAAAATATGGACAACAAGCGTCCACTGACAGATAAGGAATTGTACGACATTTTGAATAATTCATCTGAGTCCGAAGGTATTTCCAA
Organism: Phosphuga atrata; assembly: GCA_944588485.1. Lineage (NCBI taxonomy): Eukaryota > Metazoa > Arthropoda > Insecta > Coleoptera > Silphidae > Phosphuga > Phosphuga atrata. Next base: position 64,273,376 of record OX155899.1, read on the forward strand.
AATAATTGTAAATGACTGTTTTATCCTGCATTCTGTATTTTCAAATAGTTGACGCTATTGAAGATGAAGAGCAGCAAAGTGATGCTGAAGAATTTGAGATTACACAGAACGAGAATGTCGATTCTTTAGAGGACAGTGAGACTGGAGATGAGAATGCGGAAACACAAGAACCGGGTAGTGAAAGATGTAGCGAAGAATCCGAAAGATCTTCTGATTCTGAAGATGATAGAACTACTAGAACTGCGCCCAGAACAAACGACAACCCTGAATGGAAAAAGCCGCAAGGTAGGCAGCCAGTTCAAAATGTCGTACAATTCCTTATCTGTCAGTGTACGCTTGTTGTCCACATTTTGATTTTGCGACACGATTGCGCGCGCTTTACAAGTAAACAAAACGTGTAAATAAAATAAACGCTCAGCTGTCTCTGCGCATGTACCGAGAGTACCGAGCACCTTTCACTAGAGAGTCAGGAGTCAATAAAAATCTGTCCGAGCTTCTTACTGATGAAGGACCTCTAGCGTTCTATTCTGCGCTTGTTGATGATAACATATTTGAATATATTGTCGGGCAAACGAATCTATATGCTACGCAAACTATTGTAAATAATAACGATGTTACACCACAAGCAAGATTACACGAGTGGTTTCCGACAGATATTTACGAAATTAAGCGTTTTTTTTGGATTAATTATTTATATGGGTATAGCCCTTTTACCAAAGCTAGCAGATTATTGGAGCAGGAAACCAATGTTCAGAAACGAATTTGCTTCTGCAGCAATGTCAAGGAACAGGTTCGAGTTACTGTTGAGAATGGTGCACTTCGCGGATAACGAGAACAATCCTCAAAATGACAGACTCCACAAAATCCAGAGTTTAGTCAATAAGGCAGTGCACAATTTTCAAGCAGCACTCGAACCTGGAGAAACGATATGCATAGACGAGTCACTAATACCATTCCGTGGCCGCATCGTGATGCGCCAATATCCAAAAGGAAAACGTCATAAATATGGCATCAAAATATTTAAGCTCTGTTGTAATGGAGGTTATACCTATAACATGGAAATTTATGCCGGCAAGAATCTCGATATGCAGCAAACAACCCCATCCAGAGTCGTGATGAAACTAAGTAATCCATTGTTGGACTGCGGAAGAACCATGGTCGCGGACAATTCGTACACTAGTCTGTCATTAGCCGAGCAGTTGCTAAATCGGCAAGCACATCTAGTTGGCACCTTGAGGAAAAACCGTCAAGGAAACCCACGCCAAGTGGTCCAGAAAAAACTTAAGCGCGGAGAATGCATTGCAAGAGAAAATCGTAAAGGGATAACAGTACTTTCCTGGCAAGACAAGAGGTACGTCTTGATGCTGTCGACAAAACACTCAGATTCTGAAGTTGAAATACGAAATCGTCGGGGCCAAGCAAGCACAAAACCAGAAACGATACTGGCTTATAATGAAGGAAAATCGCCAGTTGATCAGTCCGATCAAATGACGGCATACCAAACACCTCTCAGAAAAAGTATCAAATGGTATCGGAAGCTAGCGTTTGAGATCTTATTGAATACTGCTATGGTAAATGCGTGGTTGATGTACAAAGAAGTTAAAAGTTCGGAAACAGGCATCTTGGAATTTCGTAAATCCGTTGCCTATGGCTTATGCAATGCGCGTCCAGCAGCAGAAGAGGTAGAAGTCGACACGCCAAGTCGAAGTCGTCGCCCACGTCATGAAATGGGTCAAAGAGAAGTCCAAAAACGCAAACCATGTCAAATGTGTTACGAAACCGCAAAGAAAAATCTGGGCTGGCGTGTAGCAAGGAATCTGAAAAGGATTCGAACCTACCGTAAAGGATGTGAAGGGGAGCCCTTTATGTGCATTGACTGTTTCAATAAAAAAAACATCGCTATGCTGCGGAGTAAAATCTTATATGAGTAGTTTATTACTCAGAATTAATGTTATTTTTGCAAGAATTTATATTAATTTGTTTAAATTAGACTAAGTGCGTTGAATTTTTAATGGATTTACAGATTTGTTTTCAATTATAAAAGAATAAAGACTGATTTTTACATGAATTTCAAATTTTTTGCTATTTCTTTGTCGTTAAACTTGCACGCCAGAAACTGCCGCTGCGCAGCGTTTCTTGTAGGCCGGCACGGTCACTCTGCATGGTCAGAACCATTAGATGCCGAGCGCCTGGCTTGTGGGGCTTAAAAAACTGACTCGGTCATATTGACCGAGTCAGCGTGGAGGTGAAAAAAAATTTCTCGGTCATATAGACCGCGCCGGCCTGAAGGGATTTTTTTTTGTCGGTCATATTGACCGAGACGGCAGTCAACGTGTTAAGATATAGTCGATTTCATTTTTGGTGGTGCCGTTTGGACTTTTCCATTTCCATCGTATTTGTGTTGGTTTCTGGAAAAAGAGTTAATACAGAAAAGGTTTTTGCTTCTGTAGTAGTTAGTTAACATATCTCCTCTGATATTATTTTGGCCCAGTCCAAATTTTCCGATGTTCGGGATATTCTTGTCTATGTTTTATCCAATTTTGAAGTTGAAATCTCCTATAATTATGACGAATATGGCTTTCTCGTTATATTTCGCAGTTGATATGACCTCATATAGCTGTTCCGCTTCTTGATCCTTTGATGTGCTGGCCGGTGCATAGAACGGTGTTAATTTGTATCACGATGTATATGACTCGGGTTGATATTGATTTCATTTTTGTAACTCGATTTTTTAGACGTTTATTTATCAATAGAGCAACTCCCCTACGTGATGGTTTGTTTCTGAATTGTTTTGGTAGAGCAGATGTCCGGACTTTAAAGATGTGCTTAGTTCTCCTTTGAATCTAGTTTCACTTAAGCCCAGGACGTCTCATTTTATATGCTGTAGTTCTTGATCGAGTCTTTCCATATGTTCTTCAAGTCTTATGCCGGCTCCAGACTCTCGCAGAGTTACTCCGAAGGAAAGTACTGTTATCCCTTTACGATTTTCTCTTGCAATGCATTCTCCGCACTTAAGTTTTTTCTGGACCACTTGGCGTGGGTTTCCTTGACGGTTTTTCCTCAAGGTGCCAACTAGATGTGTTTGCCGATTTAGCAACTGCTCGGCTAATGACAGACTAGTGTACCAATTGTCCACGACCATGGTTCTTCCGCAGTCCAACAATGGATTACTTGGTCTCATCACGACTCTGGATGTGGTTGTTTGCTGCATATCGAGATTCTTGCCGGCATAAATTTCCATGTTATAGGTATAACCTCCATTACAACAGAGCTTAAATATTTTGATGCCATATTTATGACGTTTTCCTTTTAGATATTGGCGCATCACGATGCGGCCACGGAATGGTATTAGTGACTCGTCTATGCATATCGTTTCTCCAGGTTCGAGTGCTGCTTGAAAATTGTGCACTACCTTATTGAATAAACTCTGGATTTTGTGGAGTCTGTCATTTTGAGGATTGTTCTCGTTATCCGCGAAGTGCACCATTCTCAACAGTAACTCGAACCTGTTCCTTGACATTGCTGCAGAAGCAAATTCGTTTCTGAACATCGGTTCCCTGCTCCAATAATCTGCTAGCTTTGTTTGTTCTGGCGCCGCCTCCGCCTCCCGACCAGTGCGCATGCGCGAACAGAGGATTTAATCAGCTAATAAACAGGTTTGATCAGCTAATAATCAGGTTTAATCAGCTGATAATCAGGTTTAATCAGCTAATATACAGGTTTAATCAGCTAATAAACAGGTTTGATCAGAGTTAAATCCTCTGTTAGCGCATGCGCACTGCTCGGGAGGCGGAGGCGACGCCAGAACGAACTATCTTTCAGGTCGGTGGTTGTGGTGGCGCCAGAACATACTACCTTTCCCTACTGCTCTTCATCTTCAATAGCGTCAACTATTTGAAAATACAGAATGCAGGATAAAACAGTCATTTATAATTATTTTGGAAATACCTTCGGACTCAGATGAATTATTCAAAATGTCGTACAATTCCTTATCTGTCAGTGGACGCTTATTGTCCATATTTTGATTTTGCGACACGATTCTGCACGCTTTACATTCGCGGTGATGGAAATTTTTTGAAAATTTCTTGTGCAGGCCGTCATTATTTGTCAATATCTACATCTGCGCATAATGGCCTATTGATTGAAAATTTTGTCCTTATATGAAAAATTTGCGATGGCTCAAATGTAAAAGAGATTTAAAAACACCCTGGCAGTCAGCGTGTTAACCAACAGAAAGAATATATGCCAGGATGTAACCATCCCCAACCGATTCAATACAAACAGCGATCACCAAATAGTCCGAGCAACCATACAAATCAACACAAATTTCGAGAGGAACAAACTAATCCATAGACAAAAATACCCAACGGTAGAAGTACTGAGCAACAACAGATAAGCATTCCAGAACACTCTAAAATCTAAACTAGAAGAAAATAGAACTAATACACGTATGTGAAGATCAAATCACCATCGAAATGATAAAAAGAGGCGGAGAAGATCTCCCTCAAAGCGTATGATTCCTACTGAATAAGTGTCTTATGGATGGAAAAATCCCAAACAAATGGCACAATGCAGAAATTACACTTCTGTACAAAAAAAGTAGACAGAAAAAACATTGAAAATTACCTTCCTATAAGCTTGTTATCGCACTTATACAAGCTACTAACAATGATTATAACTAACCGGCTAACACACAAAATGGACAAATACCAACCATGCGACCAAGCAGGATTTCGGAAAGGATTTGGTACCACAGACCACTTGCAAACACTTCGCAATCTCATCGAAAAAAGTACGGAGTATAACATATCAATAGCCTCATATAGCCTTTGTAGACTACAACAAGGCGTTCGACTGCGTCGAAACATGCAATATTAATATCAATAATAATATTAAATAATATTAAGTAAACAATAATAATATTAAGATCCCTCGATAATGCGAGAATCCACTTCAGGTACTCAAACCTCATCAAGCAGATCTACAAAAACGGGACCATCCGGGTGAAAATTGACAGGTGAAGATTAAAAAACAGAGTATATCCCAATCAATAGAGGAGTGAGGCAAGAAGACACGATCTGGCCGAAACTATTCACACTCGCCTTGGAGGAACTCTTCACAAACTTATATTGGAATGAAAAGGGAATAAACATCGACGGAGTACACATTAATTATCTGCGATTTGCAGACGATATTATAGTCATCAGCAGTACTGCAGAAGACCTCACAAGCATGCTGCGAGAACTTCATCAAGAATCAGTAAAAGTCGTATTCTTCAAGTCTTATGCCGGCTCCAGACTCTTGCGGAGTAACTTCGGCGAGGATCCTCGCCGAAGTTACTACCGAGAGTAGGCACGACTACACGGAGTAGGCATCCACACCCTCGCCTTACTTTGCGAGGACCTCAGTACTCGCATCTCGTGTTCCTTTGACTCGGGCACGAAAAACCGCTTCATGAAGCCAAGTTAGCTAAGGCGAGGCGAGGAAGCACAAGGCGAGGCGAGTAACCTGACCACACTCTCGTTCCTCGCTCAACTCCGTGCTACTTCGCGAGAGTCTGGAGCGGGCATTAGCGTTCGGATCTTGTATGTTGCTATGTAAAGTTCCTCTTTTCTTTTCCGTATTCGTCGTTGTTGGTGATTATTATTCGAGCTTTCGCCTCCTCCAGAGTCCATGAGGCTGCCTGGCCTATCAGGGCAAGATTCTGAGCTACTGGTTCTACTTGCCTGGGGTATAAGTGTTTCAAAGTTCGGCATGTCATGTTGGCAGGTATACGGCATTTAAACGCCACGCTTGCCGGACGGGTTGGCGAGTTTTGGTTTGAGCCGCCCATTTTGGGTGCAGACGCTGTTGACCCCCGCCCATTTTGGGTACAAACGCGGTTTAGGTTTGCTTGCAGCCGCTTAATCTAAGACAGACGCTGCGATGCTTGTGCTAGTTTTGGTCCGTCGCGGGTACCACCTATATCTAGGAGGCATTCCCCTATCCGCCACCTGGGGAGGCGCCCGATGGAGGACTAGCAACCCCACACGAGATATTTTCCTTATTTTGTATTTTTGCTTATTTTGAAAAATATAAGATTTTTATATTTAACAATATATTTTTCTTATTTTGTATTTTTCTCTTCTCTTCTTTTTCTCTTATAAACTTTTATTAACTCTTCAAAAAAGGGGGCCAGCTTTTGTTTATGTTCTTCTTCTTCAATCTGCGGTTGTATATTGTTCAGATAATAGTTCGCCCGCGAACGAACACGCGGGCTATCCGCTCCGTGCGTAACCGCAATTAGCCCCAGCCGTGGCTAAAAAGACAACTTCGTCTCCAATAATATTGTATAAAAACAACAGACAAAAACAAAAAATAATTAATTTAATAAAATATACAATATTTAACAGAAAAAAAAAATTGCCAATTCTGTCGTCATATCTTGTGAACGGAAGCGGCTAAGAAAATGTAATTAGTATATTTGCAACCAGCAGGGAAAACACTTTGAATTTTGTTATATTTACTGTCATGTCTGACATATCTTGTTATATTTTATATTTCCTGTCATTTTTTCCTTTCCTGTCATTTTTGACATTATCTTTAATTTTTTATATTGACTGTCATTTTTGACATTGAAATTTTCCATTCACTTGATAAACAATGATTCAAATCATTTTGATCAGGAAAGAAGTTGCATTTTCGGTTCTCTATGATCCTCTCGGAAAGAAAAAATCCCAGCGAAATGATTTTCGGCACACGGAAACTAGACGACAAGAAGAGAAAATATAATCAATGTGTAAATTGTTTGGAAAGATTCAATTTTTTATTGCGAATTCTGACATTTCAAATATGACATTTGTTATCAAAATTTGACTTTTAAAATTCTGTGATTTAAAATTCGACATTTGTTAAGATTAAAAAAAAAAATTTGATATTTCTTATCAAAATTTGACATTCTGTCATTTAAAATTTGACATTTGTTATCAAAATTGAGACATTTTAGAGATTCTGTTATTTAAAATTCGACATTAGTTAAAATTAAAAAAATATATAACTAAAATTCGATATTTGTTATCAAAATTTGACATTTTTACATTTAAAATTTGACATATGTTATCAAAATTTGACATTTTTGAGATTATGTCATTTAAAATTCGACATTTGTTAAAATGAAAAAAAAAATCTATATTTGTTATCAAATTTTGACATTTAAAATTTGACATTTGTTATCAAAATTTGACATCCTGACATTTAAAATTCGATATTTTTTATCGAAATTTGGCATTTTTGTCAAATAAAATTCGACTCATGTTATCAATATTTGATATTTTTGACATTTTGACATTTGAAATTCGACATTTGTTATCAAAATTTGACATTCTGACATTTAAAATTTGACATTTGTTAACAAAATGTGTGTAAAAAACTTTATTATCAAACATTTTGTTGAATGTTATTGTTAAAACTCAAACTTAAAGTTTATTTCTCAAACTTTTGATTGATTTTTGTTGTCAAAATGGAAATTGCGAGTTTAGAATTCTACTGTCACACTTAAAATTGAAATTTCTTATCAAATGAAAAATAAACCTTTGTTGTCAAACTTTTTGTTTGTGAAATTTTGACTTTCTATGTCAAGCTTTAAATTGTCACTACACTACAACTTGTCACACATTATATACAAATAAATGCTGAATAATGACGTAACTGGTCATGAAGTTCTTAAAAGTGTCACCTTTGGCGCTAATGCTGTTGCGCTCGGAGCGAATAGCTAGTAAACTTACGTTCTTATTTTGAAGACAAATATAAAGATACCCCGTTGTAAGTTTTGAAAATTATTATGAGGGCCGGATAAAATCAAGTTGAATAACTTACTTTCTCTTATTTAAATTTCTTTGTTGCTAATATTTCTTTATACAAAACTATCTTGTTTTATGCATTAGCATACAATATTTGTATACAAATAAAAATAAATAGCAGATGCAAGTTACAATAAAGTAGAATTCAATTCACAAATGGTGTTTATTGAAATCACATTAAAGTCAATTTGTTTTGTGTATCGCATTAGAATGAGAATAGGTGATGCGCTTATAATAAACTGTATTAAATGTCATCTCACCCTATTAAGTGGACGATGAAGTGCCGAAACCAGAAGTTATTCCCTCCGTGATCCCTTCGCTCACCATTCCCGCTCCGGGTTCAGTTCCGGATAGTGATTTCCTAATAGAGGATCGTTTACATATGACTTGTGTTCCCAAACCATTGATTTATTTCCTTCCCTAATACACGCATATTGCACACCGACACACCCCTCCGAAAACTGGCTAATAATAAATATTATAAATGCATTATGTTTGGTGCGAGTGTGTGTGTGTGTGCACACTATACACTTGAGTGTATATAATGGGGTTTTGGCGGAGGGAACTTGGTTTTTCTGTTTGGAGTTGAGAAATTTTGATTGGGCCGTAAATCGACCGGGGGACCCGAATTAATTGATTTAACAATGTTTTACAACTGTCTACCATAACAAGCAGTCACATTAAAATGGCTCTTGGTTTTCTTTTTCTTTTATCTCTTCTTGTTTCGACACAGCCGGGTGGCCGAAGACTACCGCTTTATGATCTCAACGGGAACTTTTAATTCATAATATACGTTTTTATTGTGCGTTTCGTCTGTGTGTACGTGAACACGCATTCCGTTTTTTTTTTAATGTGACCCTTTTTTTTTCTTTCCTCTTTAACTGCTTGATCGTAGATACTTTGAGTCGTAAAACGGGAAACGGCGAAAGAATTTCTCCCCCTGAAATTTTAATTTAATTAAAATTATTTTTCCGCTGTGTATAATAAAAACGTATAAAAGTTGGAATCCGATTTGCGAGTCGAATTTAACCTCATGTAACGAGGGGGCCTTCGGGACATTTTCTAAAGACATCAATGGTTTTAGTGTTCATTATATTTTCCAGTTCGCCCTCTTTCTTGCGCACGGGGCATTTGCATGTGTGTGTGATCGGGACGCGATTGTGCTTTCATACAAAATAAGGCCCTATTTTACATGAGAATAAGCGCGAAATTGCCTTCGAAACAGACCTAGGTCCCGGCATCCGTCCTAACGAGGCTAGCACAATGGTTCTCTCAAAGATTTATCTTATTAAAAATATCGCGAATAACAGAGCCAATTTACCTAACTGATCATTATCTTATATTTACCTAACGATCTCTTTATATGTATACAAAACACACATATGGGGAAGCAGACACAACGGGGTAGAGTGTGCGGCGTCCTCTACGTCTCGTTCCTTCTCTGTCCGTCCAGCTAAATCCGAACGATTAATTTTAATTTGTGCAAAAACGAACGGATCAATTAAAGCCGCGGATCAAAGGCTCACGCCGGTATTCCAACAGCGCATACATCAAAGCCTACCTCCACCTTATTGTCTAAATAATATAAGTACAGCATAAACCAGATATCATCTCTTATATAATTGAACAATTAAAACTTTTTTAATTCCATTTCGCTTACATCCAACAAAACTTGCTTAGTCAACGTTTAAAGTCCAAGGACTTCAGGCTCTTTTTTGTACAAAATATGGATTATTAATCAAAATTTCGATTGTCAAAATTTGCTAGATATTATTTTGCTATAAAACTTCAAAGGTTAAATTATTGATAGATACAACACGATATATTAAACTTGATTACGCAGCTACATATTCAGCATCAATTAAGAAATCGTATTAAATTGAATTTTATCTACTCGCATACCAAAATTAACACATTTAATAAATACATTATTAAATGTGAATTGTATGTGAAGGATGCCATTATTATAATCGTGTGTAAAAGTATCCAAATCGTGTGTAAAAGTTCAATGCAAATCAAATGAAGTTTCATTATTAAACGATTTCTGTTTGTTGTTACTACGGCAACAACTTGCGTCACTAAACAAAAAAAAAACAGAGACATAGTGAAAATAAATTTTCTGACGAATGTTAAAAGTCAATTAATATTTCTTATTTTGAATCAAGAAGTTTATTGTATGTGAAGGATGCCATTATTATAATCGTGTGTAAAAGTATCCAAATCGTGTGTAAAAGTTCAATGCAAATCAAATGAAGTTTCATTATTAAACGATTTCTGTTTGTTGTTACTACGGCAACAACTTGCGTCACTAAACAAAAAAAAACAGAGACATAGTGAAAATAAATTTTCTGACGAATGTTAAAAGTCAATTAATATTTCTTATTTTGAATCAAGAAGTTTATTGTATGTGAAGGATGCCATTATTATAATCGTGTGTAAAAGTATCCAAATCGTGTGTAAAAGTTCAATGCAAATCAAATGAAGTTTCATTATTAAACGATTTCTGTTTGTTGTTACTACGGCAACAACTTGCGTCACTAAACAAAAAAAAAACAGAGACATAGTGAAAATAAATTTTCTGACGAATGTTAAAAGTCAATTAATATTTCTTATTTTGAATCAAGAAGTTTCGGCCTCTCAGTCTGGATTTATCTGGCTCTGATATAATTTAACATAAGCATAATCTAATCTAGATTATATCTAGGTTAATCTAGATTATATCGAAGTATGGAAAGATGGTTCCTTCTAGGCCCCCACCTCCATTGACCTTGACACTTCCGGTTCCGACTTCCGGTTTCGACTGCCTGTTTCGACTCCCGTTTTCGGTTTCGACTTCCGTTTCCGGTTTCCCACTTTCGGTTTTACACAGATGAGAATGGAACAGATGAGGTCTACGTAGCCCCACGTGCGAGGTCTATGTAACCCCGCGCTAGGTGTGAGATCTACGTATCTCCACGCTGGCTGTGAGGTTTGGTTTCGACTTTCGGTTTCGTGTATGGCCAAAAGCCTTTCACACGATGAAAACGATGATTTTAACGATTTAATAACCTAGATTTAATCTAGATTAGATTATGGTTAGGATATTAGAGTAAAGTGACCACACGTCCCGATCTTGACGGGACAGTCCCGCTTCTTGGAGGAAAGTCCCGCGTCCCGCCGATTTTTAAAAATGTCCCGCTTTTTAGAAATTATTTACATTTCTTATTTTAATTCTACTGTAACATCTAAAATATATAAAAATCTATATTAAGCGCAAAAAATAATTTGACCAATTCATGTGAGAAATTTCACGACATTTCAATAAATGATTACGAGTATTCTCTCGGATTGACCTTGAAATAAAATCATATTTTTATTTTAATAAAAAATTTAAATTAATTAAAAATCATAATTTTCAAATTATTGTTTTTTAGAAATGTTTTTATAGTTACCTACCAATAATTAATAATAAATTTTGTATATTTATAGACAAGTATATGAATGTATTCAATAATAGTAGTTTATGATACAAGTGTGTGAATAAGGGCTTTTGTGCATGAGTTGGGAAGTTTAAAACACGAGCCGAAAGCGAGTAGTTGAATCGCAATGAGTGCACGTCAGAAAATTCATTTTCACAAGTTGTTGCCACAGTAACAACAAACATAAATCGTTTAATAATGAAACTCCATTTGATTTACATTGGACTTTTACGCACGATTTGGTTACTTTTACACACGATTATAATAATGGCATCTTTCACATACAAAATCTATTAATTTGTTAATTTTGGTGTGTGAGTAGATAAAATATCTTTTTTTGAATTATTGGTCTGCGTTCATAACTAAATTATAATTCTCATTTCATCAAATTTGTTCCGCTTTGTCTCAATGAAAATGTGGTCACTTTATTAGAGCCAGATAAATCCAGACTCAGAGGCCGAGACTTTTTGATTGATTAAATGCACTGCGCACGGGAAAATTCAAAACTCGGCGTTGGCGGGAAAATTTAAAAATTGACGCAGGCGGGAAATATTCAAAATCGAAACTGCAAGTCGAAACCGAAACTCGAAACTGGAAGTGTCAAGGTCAGGTTGAGTGGGGTGGAGGGCCTAGAAGGAAAAATATTTCCCTACTCATCTACAACGACCAAATAGTCTTCCCGTCACTATGCGTTTTTACTCACTACGTTAGCATTTTTTTCCACGGAGGCGTTAAACGTTCTAAACTTATAGTGTCAGTGATTTGAAGTATCTCAAAATTACATTTATTTTTACAATATTATCGGTAAGAAACAATTATTTTTTTGTAGATTCAACAGTATTTTAAAATGTTTCGTAGATAAAACAATGTATTACACACGTGTGTGAAAGGCTTTTTTGCACTCACTGCGATTAAACCACTCGCCTTCGGCTCGCGCTTTAAACTCCGCACACCATTGTTTTCACACACTTGTATCATAAACTACTATTATAAGATAAAGCTTGATAGAAATTTCTTTGAAAGATGACCATTGATTGACAAAATTTTGATAAAATTCTGTAAGGTAGACAAATCTTGGTAAAATTTTTGAAGATAGACAAAATGTGTAAAGCTTGATAGACAAAACCTGGAAGACAAACTTTTGCAAGATAAACCTTGAACGACAAAACTTTGGAAGATTCATCGTGATAGAGAAGGCTTGATAACATTTTGGATACAGATAGGGCTTGATGACACTCACTCACTCACTAACTCCGTTGGGTTCTTTGGGACGTGACGATCCTGTGCCGCTCTCACTATATGCCTCCATTCCTTTCCTTCCTATCCAGCGCCGCAACCTCCCATCCAGTGACGCCCATCTGTCTCCAGTCAGAGGTCACCTCATCTAGCCATCTACTATTCGGTCTTCCAGGAGGTCTTGAGCCTTCCATCTTCTTCTCATAGACTGGCGTACTATTCTGGGATCATCCATACTGATCACACATTCTTTCATGATGTTCACTACCCTGGATTGATTGGCTGACTTGTACAGCTCATGGTTTGATCTGAGAACCCATCTTTGAGTTTCCAGTTCAAAAGTGGGTATGACAATTTTCCTGAGCACCTTGTTTTCAAAGACTGTAAGTTGGTGTTCCTCCCTTTTGGTCGCACTCGTAGTAATACTGATCTGTTGATCGGCTTGTATAGCTTTAGTTTGGTTTTTCTGGTCAGCATCTTGGAGAAATTGGGTAATTTCATTTAATAAGGTAATTTCTAATAAAGTGGTGGTGGCTCAGATATCTAAGCACTTGACCCTTGAGTCAGACAGCTGGGGTTCAAATCCCCACAGAACCAAAGCAGCAAAAATTAATAACTAATGGCTGCAACCCATCAAACCCAATCCGGTTTAGGCAACCGTGGGGTATCAACTGCCTAACACCTTCTCATATTCCCATATTCAAATCGAAGTGCTGAGGTTGGATATGTGGCAGAGAAGAGGCCGGTGCCCAGCAGTGGGACATAAAGGCTCATGATGATGAAGGTTATTTCTACAGGGAAAAGTAAACTTTGTTTGCGTTCTGTAATCTAATTTGGTGTTCAAGTTGTCGTCTGTTGCAGTCATTTATATTGACACCGAGGTATTTTTTAAAATCAAATTTTTGCTACTTTGCTATAACTGCTAACTGCTATAACTTTTGCTCTTTTTGCTATAACTTGATAGACATATTTTTTAAATCTTTGATAGACAAAACTAAATATACAGGGTGTGTCAGAACTCCACCTACAAACTTTCAGAGCTGATTCTATGATCCAAACTAAGCATAAAACTCGCTTTACCAAAAAGTTTTACCAGTAACACAAGCAATGGGGTGGAATTTATTGATCAAATTTACAAACCTAATGCTATGTACAAATACAAAAATTGTTCAAAATTTCGCCCCCCGTGTTCAATGTAGAGTCGACCCGCTGTAATAAAGAACGACGAATGCGTCCAAAAACAGCATGTTTCTAACACGCTTCAGTTATACGTTGCAGTAGCTCCTCAAATCATCTAACTGGAGTCTCGTACACCATGGTTTTCAGATGACCCAAAACAAATCCAGGGGGTTCAGATCTGGCGAGCGGGTTGGCCATGGTATCGGACTGCTCCTGCATATCCATTTATCAAGATACCTCGCATCGGGACATGCACGGGCCTGGCGACTAAAATGTGATGTACAACCGAGACATTTCATGTCTCGGTTGTACATCGAACGGGTGTAATCCATCGAGGAAGTCATTTTCAAGAAAATATGCGCAAGCCGCCTCCGTTAAGCGTTCCGGCAACATAAATGAACCTATCAAATCGTTGCCAACAATCCCACACCAAACATTAATTGAACATCTGTGTTGATAACCTCTACCATGTATTGCGTGAGGATTTTCTTCAGCCCACAAGTGCATTCCATGGCTATCGAACATTCCATCCCTTGTAAACGCTTATCGGTAAAAAGTATAAAATCTGGAAACCGTTAATTCAATTGTGTGCTGTTCAAGGACCACCTACAAAACTGTACTCGAGGAGCAAAGTCATTGCAATTTAATGCCTGGACTTTGTGAATTCTAAAAGGGTGTACGAGCTGTTCGTGAAGAACTCGCCACACTGGTTCCAAGTTCATATGCTTCAGTTCGAACACTAGTTCTCGGATTATTGGCAAATGCATCCAAGAAATACATTGTGGGATTAATAGATACAATAGTGTAAAGTTAGTAATTTAAAAAAAAGTTGTTAAACCTTCGAAGAATTTGAAAAGCGCTGAGGTATGATTAGCTTCGCGTGGGAAAATGTAAAAAATTACTTTGTAATTGGGCGTTACGTGCTCAAAAGGCTTAAGCAATAATTTGAAAAAGTTTTTCAAGAGATTTGGAAATAAGCGTGTTAGTTGTTGATTCCTAGTGCTTAAGACGCGTTTTGTCCGCAAAACCCTTTTATACCTGTAATATTTTGTCGAGTGTTTTTAAAGCGACGTGTACGTGTGGCAGAGAGCTGTACGGATTGAAATCTCAAGTATTCTGTGTGCAGAATACTTGACTTTTTTTCTGTGTATATTTACGCCCTCGCTGTGTGTGTATACAATTCGGTTTAACAAACATTCAAAAATTGTTATTTAATGTGAGCGAGGCATGTGCCAGGGTTCTTGTACCTACCGCATTTTCGTTGTGCGTAATTCCCGTAGCAAACAATATAGATTGTTTAGATCTCGAGGACTTTTGCTTTGTGAATGGGAACATAGAAAGCTTTTGGGTGGCGAAAACGAAAATGCTAGAAGCACCTCAATAAAATCTAATTGTGTTTCTCGAGTGGTCTAGGACGATCCGTTAAAGGTGTAACTGGAACAAATTTTTTATTTTATTGCCAGACACTTGGCAGCAGCTGGATGCGTGCAACAAAGGATCATTTGCAGAAAAGAGAAATAACAGACAACGGCAACAACTGACTCGGATAATTCTGAGATGCGACAATTTGTTTTGTGGTCGGAGACGCGCAAGATTTATTCCTCGTTAAACGGCGATTGTTGTCCGGAGCGCTGTAAATTAGACGGAATGCGGCCTCGCGGTACAACAGATAACCGAACACCCCCTAATTAAAAAACCCTACAGCTCTTAATTGCGTCGTCCTCCACCAGAAAAACATGATTAATATTTAAGGAACACATGTCAGTTTAGCGCTGCATTCCTCCTAATGAGATCGGCGCTCCTGACATACTCTCTCTCCTATATCACCAACATTAGCCATATCCGGTATACAAACATACCTCAACTGCGCAGACTGCTCGACTACACACAATTTAAAAAAAAATGCATCAAAAACAAAACTATTTGTTCCGTATATTCAAACAAAAAATACATGGTAAAAATGATTTTTTGTCAAATCCCATTCATTTACTGGAAAATATTCGGAGCAATAAATCACGGAAAGTTTTTTTTTAATAGAATTTAAGCTTCCTTTATACGAGTAATATAAATTATTTTGACGCTGTCTCGCATTCCCGAAGGGAGAACGAACTCCCGAAATGGAGAAAAGACGGGAATGAGTAACAAACAAATGTTTTGCTTTGGACGCCGCATGTAAATGTTTGTAAATGCCTTCTCTCAAAAATAAAACTTTTAATTTTATTGTCACATTATTGGATCGTAATCGATTAATAATTGCGCAAATTATAACACGTGAACTAAAAATAATCACCATTTCCTTCGGGCAACCAACAAACAAATCATGAAAAACTTTTCCAAAAAATTTTTCAACAAAAATTTTCCATCATTTCGTTCGAAAAATATGTGCTTTTTCGGTTTTATGCGATTTTCACGAGAACGGTAAAAGGCAGCGAAATCATTTTCTGAACACAGAAACTACACGACAAGACGAATAAGTCGATGTGTAAATTGTCCGGAAAGATTCAATAATTCGTCGAGAAATTTCAAACTGAAATTTACCCGATTCTCGATTTGCTAAGTAGATATCTCAAAATTTTGAACACCTCGTGCATGCCTGGCGAGATTAGGTTTTAATTTGACATTTCTGAAGATAAATTGTCGACGAATGAAAATTGATTATGATGCAATATATACAATCATATAAACTTATTATAGACAAAACGTAACTTGAATATATAAATATATTTAACCGTTTCGTAGCTCCATAATATTAAGTCTCATTAAGACTATGACAAATGTAATGTTGAAACAACTACTTCCCTGGATAATACCACGCAGGATATTGATTTATACAACAGACATTTGCATGTTATTACTAATACAAGTACATTTGCATGTTATGAACAAGCACTAGATAAATAAAAATGTTTTTAAGATCAATTGTTTCTAGTTATATTAAGTGAATAGTTATCTGCAGACGCGTTTCGAGATGCATCTCTCCTCAATGCAGCTTTGCTTTTCTAAATTAAAAATTGGAATACATTTACATGAACACCTAGTGCATGACTGGCGAGGACTTATGGAGGATGCATGACTTAGGTTTTAATTTGCATTTATGGAGAAAGACATGAATTTAGCCACTCGACTCGCGAGCCACGCTATGCCGACCCCTGGGCTACAGCAAAGCAGTGATAAATAAATGTTTGTTTTGATAACTAGTTAAAAGTTCTTAAAGAATCAACAGTTATTTGTATCTTCCTAGAGCGGTGTGGTCCTCTATTATATTTAAAATTGCACCATTCATTACACTTAGTGGACTTCGTTATTCAAGATGTCGCAACTTCTTTTGTATTCTGCCTAGTCTTTCGAAAATCGGTTTGTTCGTTTGTTAACTAATTCATGCTATTCAACTGTTCTATTCATGCGAACCGGTAATAGAATTTCTATTGAGCCTAAACGCATTACAGAGAGTATCTTTTTTTAAAGGATCGTGTGTAATAAATTAGCATTGGATTGTCACAGTTTATTATGAAAGAATTGGCGTTACTAGAGATTTTACTTGCTTAAGCGAAACGTATTAAAGTGTCCTCAAAGGAAAGTTTTGCTAATCAGAGTTAATTTCCTAAAGTGTATCTTAGAAATTGTATCTATCAAGTTTTGTGTATCAAGGCATTTCTCAAAAAGTTTATACCGGATTTGTTAAAATACCGGATGTGTTAAAATTTCACCGACGAACTTTCTGGGCTGATTGTATCCAAAATCCAAAAAGCATAAAACTCTTAATACATATGGGGTCAAAAACGCTTAGTTATACGCTTAGTTTGCTTGTTGTAGTTATTCGTGGGGGCATGTGCGTTGATCAGTGCATAAGCTTTGTTCCCAGATCGAATCGTAAGTGATGATATTTTTTCTGATTTTGAGGTAAAATCCATTACAGAATCCAGTATCGATTTGTGTACTACAAATCCCGTTGCGAAGAGTTTGAGGTTTCTTTTTGAAATGGTTATGGCTGGCTTCCCTTTGTATATTCTGTAGTTTTCCGAGTCAAGTGTTTCTCATCTGAGAATCGTGTTTCCTGTATTGCCAGTATCTTGATATTGAATTTATCCATGACGTTCGTCAGTTGTTTCAATTTACCTACTTTCAGTAGTGTGTTCGTGTTGAGTGTTCCCATGTAAAATATTCTCTTAGTCCTGAGTGTTTTTGAGAGGCTTCTCTTCATGACCTGCCTGATCCCCTGGAATCCGATGATCAGGTCTATTACCCAGCCCTTTGGACTGAGGCCCAGGGTAGTGGATTATTTCCCGTTGTTCTGACATGATTACTGGTTTGTGTTGAGGTTTTGGAGGTGAAATCCAAACGGATCTCACAAAATTTCGACTGGAGTTTTGAGTTCCAGAAGGTTCAATCACAGCAGAGCTCACAGAGCCAACAGACGCTGACCAGAGTACCGGTGGTTCCCACACATACGTGTCTGGATTTTCACCTGCAACCCTAGGCAGGGGCCCTCACAGGGTGCTACCATCCGGAGCCAGATGGACCCAGGTTTTTTAATGAGGTGTTACTCCTTTCCCTTCTTAAAAATTATTCAATCCAAAAAACAAAAAAAGAATGTTTATTCCACATATGTTAAAAAAAAAACGATTAACTATCGCGGAATATTTCTCCGAACCAGAAATTTTGAAACTTCCCCACCCATCACAGTAACTATGAAATTTTGGTAATCAACTTACACTTGACAACAAATAGGAAAAATAATTCCGTTAAAGAAATCATCACTGGTCTTCAATCCGAGGATTAGTTTGCAGCAATTCTCCACTCTGCGCTGTCTTCAACCTTCCCCTTCATTTCTTGATCTGTTGTGCATCCAGCATTTCGAATTAGTTGGTCAATCTCAATCAGTCAATTAGTTGGTCTCCCTGTGCAGTTCTTACGCATAAATGGATACGCAGGAACGGTCCGATACCATGGCCAAACCGCTCGCCAGATCTGAACCCCCTGGATTTTTTTATGGGGTCATCTGAAAACCATGGTGTACGAAACTCCAGTTAGGGGACTTGAGGAGCTACAGCCACGTGTAACTGAAGCGTGTTAGAAAGATGCCCGCCGTTTTTGGACGCGTTCGTCGTTGTTTTTGGTAAAGCGTTGGTAAGGAGTTTTATGCTTATTTTGGATCATAGAATCAGCAATGAAAGTTTGTCGGTGGAGTTCTGACACACCCTGTATATTTAGTTTTGTCCATCAAGATTTTTCTTACAAAATTTGATTTAAAAAATGGGTCTATCAAGCCTCAAACACCCTCGGTGTCAATATAAATGACTGCAACAGAAGACAAGTTGAACACCAAATTAGATTACAGAACGCAAACAAAATTTACTTTTCCCTGTAGAAATTACCTTTATTATCATCAGCCTTTATGTCCCACTGCTGGGCACCGGCCTCTTCTGTGCCACATATCAAACCTCAGCACTAAGATTTGAATATGGGGACCTACAGTTTACCGTAGAATCCGAACGACAAATTTCCAGAGGAGGTGTTAGACCCTACGGTTGCCTAAGCCGGATTGGGAATTGAGTGTGATGGATTGCAGCCATTAGTTTTTAATTTTTGTAGCTGTGGGGATTTGAACCCCAGCTGTCTGACTCAAAGCCCAAGTGCTTAGCTATCTGAGCCACCACCACGCCATCTAGGCACATAGTAAAGAATATTTATTAGATCAACAATAATTGCAGACCAACAAAGAGAATCTAAAAAATAGGGCTGAAAATGAACGTTTCAAAAACAGAAGAACCGATAATAGTGGGAGGACAGGAAGTCAAAAAGGTGGAAGAATACATGTACCTAGAACAGAAAGTTATTATCAAGCAAGCCAAACAGAAGGAAGAAATTAGAAAGAGAGTAAGGCTAGGATGGGTAGCTTTCGTCAAACTATCATTCAACCTGCGAAATAAGAAAATAGTTCAACACCTAAATCAAGAGTTTTTGAACAGTAAATTTTACCTGTGATGACATAGCACTAAAAACTCCCCAAATGGCAATGAAGAGGTCTATGATGGTGATTACAAAAAGGAACAGATAGCGAAACGAAAGAATACGAGTAATAACTAAAGTCACCGATATTGCAGTGAAAATTGCAATCCTGAAATGAAGGTTTAGTATCAAAAATTAAAAGTAAAAATGGTTCCGGTCCTGATGAACTTATGAGTAAACCGCTAAAAGAATACTCAAATGAACTTCTGTTCCCAATTACACACCTTGTGAATCTTTCATTTACCGCTGAAGAGTTGAACCCGGCAATCCTAAAAACATTTTCTCCAAACAACTCCTATACATAAAAAAGGCGATAAAACAAACATCGAAAACTATAGACCTATAGCAATTCTCTCGGTACTATCAAACATCCTCGAATACTGCATGCTCGACAAATTAGCGCCCGTCATAAATAAATTCCAACTCATTCCTTTCGAACAACACGCATTCCGTAAATCAAAATCCACCACAACGGCGATTACCCACATCCATCAAAGAATTCTACAAGAAATTGATCAAGGTAAGAGCCATATAGGCATCTTCTGCGATCTTAGCAAAGCTTTTGATTGCGTGGCTCACAAACAACTTATAAATAAACTAGAGCATTACGGCAGTAGAGGCAAAGCAGCAAGATGGCTGGAATCTTTAACAAAGCGTCAACACTCGGTTCGAATTGACAACGGAAAGGACATTGGAAAACCTGCCCCCGTCGAAACGAACATTGGGGTCCCGCAAGGAAGTATACTCTCACCAACTTTATTCTCACTTTATATAGGAGATATTGGCAAATACATTGATGGAGAGCACTGCACCATGTATGCAGACGACTCTAGTTTCTTCATTTCACACAGTACCGCTACATAAAACGAGAATTAAGCGAATAACCTTCTGAATAAGATATGCAAATGGTTCTCAGGCAACAAGCTTCTCTTCAATATACTTCTTTTTCTTGGTGCCATATCCACCAGTGTTGGCGATCATCCCCGCTGTAATAACTTTATTGACAGCTGCACAGAACAACTCGACTGATGTCTTTCCATACCACTGTCTAAGGTTCCCCAATCATGAGTTTCGTCTTCTCCCCGGTCCTCTATTACCATTGATCTTGCCTTGCATGATGCAAGCTGCAGTAGGCAGTATTTATTATTTCGCATGATGTGTCCCAGGTAAGAGAACTCAATATACAAAAAACTAAATTCATGATTTTCCGCACAAGCCGAAGAGCAACTGAAAATTGCAAGCTAAAAATCGGCTTGGTGGAGCTATCACAGACTGATCAAATACAGTTCCTTGGAATCCACCTGCAGGACACTTTACAATGGAATCTCACTATAGACGCTATAAGAAAAAAACTAGCCAGCAAAACTTTTTTAATCCGCATTCTACAAAAAGGAGTATCGAAATCAACTCTATTAACACTCTACTATGCAGAGGTGCAATCCGGACATATGTATGGCATAGTTGTTTGGGGCTTATGTCCGGAATCCAATGCAATCTTTAGAACCGAATAAAGAGTCATAAGAACCATCATGGGTATCGGGCCCACCACTTCGTGCAGACCTTACTTTAGAAGTCACACAATTTTAACACTGCCATGTGAGCTATTACTCGACAGCTGGATATGACACGCGCCGCGGTTCGAAGAGTGTTTCAACGTTATGGGGAGACTGGATCATTTCATAGACGACCTGGTACAGGCAGAAGGATATTTACAACGGCTCGGGATGAACTCTTTATTGTGTCAACATCATTAAGAACTCGTCACCTTAAGTTACCTTTCGAGTATGTAGACTCGAAGTAGCATGTCTTTTACATAAAGACAAACACTCGTTTAAGAAAAACAAAGACTATCATGAACACGACACGAGAATCTGCCAACTCTTGCACACTAAAAAGGTCAATTTAACTATTTGCAGTAAAAACCCAACATTCTGTGGAATAGCTACCGATCCCCCTCACCAATGCCAGTCACTACATTTTTAGAACAAAACTAAAAGAACTACAGCAGCATCAAGCTTTCTACAACTTAGAAGAATTCTATAGCTACCACTCCTGACTTATCTAATAAATATTTTGTTATATTTTCTTATAGAAGAAGAATAAATTTATTTTTGATTTTTTGAGTCTTGAAGATGCGCAGGTTATGTTGCAAGAAGTGATAGGATGACATGGGGCAAAAAGACCGCATGAACACAAAAGAGGAAGAGGAAGACCACCTATGAGATGGTGAACAGCCGGACTAGCATGGATCCAAATAGCACAGAATATGGTAAGAAGGAAACAATTGAGAAAGACCTATGTCCAAGGATGGACATAATGGCTAAAGAAGAAGATTGGAAGGTAGAAGGTAGTGGCAGGTAGAAATGAGTAAACATCAGGCGTGCTAAACATTATAAGCACATTATAGATATACTTTCGGGATTTTTTGTAGTTGTTGGATGTTTATGTTTAAGTAAGGAATATGAATAGGATGAATATGAAGAATTAAGATGTTTCATTATGGGCTCTATGTATAGATAAATTTGTAATTGATTTCTCAGCGAAGTAATAATTTTTTAATTTATATTATAGATAGATATATTTTTTTAAACTAAATATATAATGCTTCGTGGGCTGCATAAAATGTTGCCATGGGCCACAGGCGGCCCGCGATCTGCCCAGGCCTGGTTTAATGCATACTACACCGCAGAAAACCGCCAAAAAAATCTTTGTTCCAATCGAAAATGAAGTCAGTTAGCGAGATATTGCTCGACAGCTGGATATGACACGCGCCGCGGTTCGAAGAGTGTTCCAGAGTTCTGGGGGACGGGATCCTTTCGTATACGACCTGGTACAGGCAGGTTTTTTACAGGCAGAAGGAAATTTACAACGGCTCGGGATGACCGCTTTAATGTGTCAACACCATTCAGAAATTGTCACCTTAATGCTATTCAACTGCAACAACAGCTCCGTGAAGTACGAAGAGTGGCTATTAGTCAGTGGACAATAAGACGATGACTGTTGGAAAGTAACTTGACAACTAAGACACCTGCAGTTTGTGAAAAACGTACCTCAGCACATCGTCAAGCACGCCTGCGTTTTGCAAGGGATCATTTTAATTGGACGTTGGAACAATGGGGTTCTGTGTGGGGACCTTTATAGGTCCGGAACCTTTTTGCGGCATGACTGTGAACACCATCCACAAAAGTTTAGATGAAGAAACAACAGAACAATGGATGAAAACCTGGAACGAGCTTCCAGGGCTAAGGTACTCCAAAGTGATGCTGGGATCTTTCAACCAGAAGAGAACAAAAGCTTGCCTGAAATCAAGCAGGAACAAGCTTAGAATTCTGACAGGAGTCCTGACGGGACACTGCAGACTTAGGAAACATCTCAAGGCCCTAGGCCTACAGGTGGATGGCGGATGCAGATTCTGTGGCTCAGCAGAGGAAACCCCCATACATCTGCTCAAAGACTGTGGAGCACTACTCCGCAAGAGACAGATGTACCTCGGGGCTCACTGCTTGAACAGAGGAGCCCCGGAGCTGCAGGCCTTGAATCCCACCCAGATCCTGAAATTCCTAAAGGAATCAGGATTAGAATGGGCTCTAAATGGGTAAGTACACCCACGCTTGGAGGAGGACGGTGGGATACAATAGGTCTATAAAGGTCGCAGTACAAGTCGACACCACCATATCTACAATCTACAATGGGATTCTATTCTGTTCTCAGATGAGACCAGAATATGCCTCCGTGGTAGAGACCGAAGAAGAAAAGTGTAGTGGAGACCAAGAGAGCGATTTGCAGAATGCTGCGTCGAAGAGTCGACTGCTTATGGAAGTAGTTCCTACATGATCTGGGGTTTAATTTCTATGGAAGCACGAACTGACTATGCTTTCATCATTAGCGGCGCCTGTGGACATCGAGGAGATTTTAGCTGTTCATGTGATACCTTACGTCGACTACATTGGAGAAGAATTTATCTTTATGCATGACAATGCGAAGCAGTGTGGTTTTCGTGTTATAGAGTGGCCAGCATGCAGTTCCGACCTAAATCCGATAGAACCTTTATGGGATGAGCTTGATCACAGAATTCAAGCTAGGCTTCGTGCCCGTATTATCTTTGCTGATCAAAGATTGTCAAGGATACAATTTATCAGGATATTATTATTATTATTTGTTGGAGCCATCTAGGACCACGATAAGTCTTGTTACACTTGGCAGTTTGTGTCGCTTTCTTCTGATCCCAGAATTCCCTCATTCTCTGTGAGAGGGCCAGCATGCGCTCCGCTGTCCAGGTGGTGCCTTGTCTTTTTTTGGTTCATCTCGGTTTATCCCATTCGTCAATATGTTTTTGCGGAAGAGATTGCTATTGAAGACGATGTCTGGCTTTAGATGCAGTATTTTGAGGTCTTCTTCGGTATTTATAAATCAGGGCATTGTGGTTTTGTGTTTGGAGTCAAAAAAGTGAAAAATCTGTTTTGTCAGCCTGTTTCCGTCCATTCGTTTACGATGACCACAATACCGTGCCCGCCTCTTACGGATCGTTTCTGGAATTTTATCTATTTCACTGTAAACTTCTTTGTTGGGTTTTTTATGATGGATGCCATTCCTGTAATTCGATCCCATTACAGCTCTAACGATTTTGCACTCTTTCTTTTCAAGTTCTTGGAGGAGTCCTTTGTTAGCATTTGGGGAAAGGGCTGCATACATAACTACTGGCTTCAGAAAAGTTTATAATGACGGAGTTTGATATTTTTGGACAGGCATTTTTTGTTGTAGATTGAGCGCGACGTTTGATACGCTATTTCGAGTTTGCGTGCTCGTTCCTTAAGTGCTTCTTTGTAAAGTCCACCTTTCATGGTGATCTCTCCCAGGTACTTAACCCTCCGTTTGGTACATAGTCCGCTAACCTTTGGTTTGGTACATGTGGTCTAGGCAGACCCCTGTATATCTCTACTATACTTCTTTGAAAATGTAAAATACAGCCAATGCCATCACATCCAACATATTGAGAAAAGAAACAAAGTTTATCGCCTTGTTGGGCGTTTCGTTGTGAAATGAGTGACCATTTGATCCATACAATCGACACAGGCATTATTTGCATTTTAAAATGAAATTGCTTCTGATTTAATTGCTCCTCGATACAATTTTTGGTGTAGTGCACGCTGGAAAGTAAAATTGCGGCCGCATTTTTTTTTTCGCACGTAACAGCAAATGGAAACCGTATCATGGAATCTAAAATGAGATGAAACAGGAATTTTCATTTCTTAGTGAACACATTTTTTATTGAATCGAATTGTGCCAACAGAAGCAATGCCAATTTTAGCAAGTCGCTTTGCTCCTTCCAATATGCCCACCAAATTTTGATGCCATATTTTGATGGTTTTGATGGGATGTATTGAGTAAATTTTGTTCTGCCACGGTATGGAAATAGCTGTTCATCAACCGTAAGGGTTTCATGCGAATCATAGGATCTGGCAAGATTTTGATTAAAACAATTTTTATATTACGAATTGGTGCGGCTTTGTCAGTTGGCGAAATGCACGTGTACGTCTATCATCAAAACGGATATATCGTAGCAATGCAAGGCATCGATTTGAGACATAGCTGTTTGGAATATGAGTAGGTCGTCTGTATACCAAAGAAGTAGTGATTTTTGCATGTTATTGTGCGAAACTGGTCAAAAGTGCACCAATGAATGCATCTAATTCAGTGCTCGTTAGCTCTTTCCAAACACTTATTATTTTATCGGGATTTTTCAGATTCCACCTTTGAAATGTGTCTTTCGCAAAACGATTCTATTCGATGATTTTTTTCTTTTTTAAAAGTTTGGTTCGATGTGAATGCCGGGTTTGCCGACCCTTCGAACACTGCGGCCTATTGGTAGCCTATTGTATTCTGCATTCACATTCACTTAGTCACAGAAACCTGTTGTTATTGTAAATTGCGCTAATTACCATTTTTCAGATTTGTCTTCTGGAACAAATGCGGCCAGCACTGGGGATAGAACTCGGGACCTCTATACTTGTCAGTTAGCGCTCTAACATGAGGCCACGAGCGTCACCACTACACCACTCGCGCCGGCTTTCGATGATAATGATGAATGTAATGTTTTGTGAATTTTTTTTTAATGCATCATTTGGAACTGAATTTTATTCTTTGGACCCAGCTCGAAAACTCATAATATTGTGAACGGTCAACAGCAGCTGGTCTGGATTTTGGATTTCTGGATTTTGTATTGTCTTTGTAAAAGAAATCTCCCTCTACTTCTGCTTCTTCGTCACTATCTAGAATATCGTTTGGTTCGATTACTAAATCCTCTTCAATATCAGAAGCATCTTCTTCAGGTACATAATCCATATCATTATCGTCGTCATCGTCTCTGAAGGGTTCAACATTTTTATCAAACTCTTCTTGAGGATTACGTTGATTTTCGTTAGATTTCGCTTCCAATCGTGAATGAAAATCCGTATCTTAACTTTGTCTACGTAATCGCATATTGTACACAATTTAAACTTCGTCACTCATTTTTATGAAACAAACAAAATTTTCGCAAGATGCTAAACTGGCGCAACACGTCGCTCTACACACGCTAAATAGATCAAAGGACGATATGCGAGTAAGACAAAAGCTCGAAGGCACGCCTCGGGCTGGCGTAAGATATAGAGCAACTAACAAAACGCGGTAAAAAGTACAAAATACATTTCATATAAAATTTATATGGGTTCGGACAGACCATATGTGCCAAACCGAAGTATATTCAAATACATATCCTTGTAGTTACCCTTTTTTGACATGTATCCTTTTATTTTTTCTTTTAAATGAAAGCCAATGATATTTTAGGACAAGTCAAGGAAATTTAAGTCGATAGCTAAATTAGAATTATATTAGAAAAATAGATTAAATCGCAAAAGGTCTGGTGCTAAACGGAGGGTTAAATGTTTCCACTCGGTTGATGCTCCGATATTTTCCCTGGAGTTTTGCTGGGGCATCTCTGATGTTGGTCATTACTTCTGTTTTCTACAAAAAGAACAACAGTTTGTTCCGCGATTTTTTCTTAGAAGGTCGATTTGCATCCTAGCAGTTTCTATGTCATTTTACAGAATGCCGATGTCATCAGCGAATGCTATACAGTCAACCACAATCCCCTTGGATTTTGTTCCCATTCTCAGAGGGCTATAATCAGCTTCTAAAAATTGTGTTCGCCAAGTCCTAATGATCTTTTCGATAACGCACTTGAAAAGCATTGGAGAGAGCTCGTCACCTTGTCTGACTCCGGTTTTGACTTCAAAAGAGTCCGATAGACATCCCAGAAACTTTACTTTTGATTTTATTTCAGATAGGGTGGCTCTAATTAGTGCCAGCAGCTTCCAGTCAACCGGAAACAAATTCGTTGAGGATGTTCAGCAGGACGCCGCGGTCTATTGAATCATAGGCCTTTTTAAAATCCACAAAGACCGACACGTACAGTTTGGACCTGAGATTGCAATATCTGATGATCGTTTTGAGGTTGTAGATCTGTTAAGCAGTTGAACGACCCTTTCTGAATTCTCTTATTTGTTGCTCTATTTCAGCTTCTGATATCTGCCGGGTAACGAGAGATTTACCTGTAAGAAGGATATTCCTCTATTGTTGTTAACGATTTTTATGCTGCCTTTCTTGTGTAATGGATGGATCAAGGCTGTTTTCCAATCTACTGGTAAGATTTCTTCTGTCCAAATTTGCTCTGCAAGATTTCAACTGCTTCCTCAGGGTTATATTGCCAAAGTTCTGCAACTACAAAGTCTTTTCCTGGTGCCTGATAGTTTGTAAATCAAGCAATGTGACGTTTGATTGCATCTTTTTCGTTTTTATCAGGATATTTTATATTAACATTTAATTTAATTTATGCATAAACTTGAGTTTTACGGTGACATTGTTTATAAAATTGAATCTCGAACAATTGGGGCCTTTGTTTTGGTACGGGGCATCAAACTTTTAATTTACTCATCGAATAAATTAAAATAATTTTGATGTATCGCATTCGGCGTTGCAATTAAGTATGTTAATCCGTGTTTAATGATCAATTGAAGTTGTGTAAAACGACAATGGCGCATTTATCCGATTAAGGAGCGTTATAAATCTATAAGCATGAACGATAATCCGTGCGGCTGAATGGTTTATGTGTGTGTGCCGTGGAGATTACACCGACGCAAACAGGAATATAATTCAAGACGCAACAATAAATAATAAAATATCCTTACTAATTTTCTGCTTTTAAAATTTATATTTTCACGCAAACAGAATACGGCCGTAACGCAACGCGCTCGCTTCACGAGACGCACAATCAATTAGCGTTAAGGACAGCCGTGCACATACATCACACCACACAAATCTTTTAATCCGATATTTATACCGTCATTATAAATAAATTATTCACCGTGTCGCCCCCTATTAGGCTCTATTCGACCACAATTAGGAACTCAAGGACCCGAATGGATCCTAATGAACTATAAATATGGGACCTGGCCCCACAATCAACCATTCCAACACTTATTCACGCGTAGCTATCCTATATTTTAAATGCATCGCACAATTAGTTACAGTGATACTCAAACACTTTGCAAATAATAAATTCTTATCCACTTTACAAAAAAAAATATTAACATTTTTTTTTAAGAATTTTCACATTTTGTCAGTTTGTTTTTTCAATTTCATGTTTGAATTTTCACATTTTTGTCAAAATATAATATTTAGTGCAAATTTAAAATTTTTGAAGCAAAACTTCTTTTAGCGCGAAATGGAAGAAATAAACCTTTTCATAGTTGAAATTTGTTTGTGCACATGTGTCAATTTCCGCCATGTTTTGCCCGAACTTTTTGACGTATAACCTTATTATTTGCCCGAAACTTTCATATTCCCGCCTTTCAAACTTCGCGGATGCGCATGCGCTTAACTAACCGTAAAAAGGTCTATTCAGATCCTTTTTCGATCCGAAATGGCTTTAATTGGCGGAAATAAGGTTAGGTTAACTCATAACTACACTTTAACAGTTCCAACATTTTGACTAAACATTGAAAAATTGTTGTAAAACTACTTTAGGCGCGACTTGATAGTCATTCAGACCTTTTTTTCTGACGGAAATCACATTAAGTAAAGTATATAATCTGCTTACAGTTTAAGAATATTATTTTATTGAAGCAAAACTTCTTTAGGTACGACTGGGGAGTAACTCGGATCGTTTTTAATGGGAAATGACGTAGACTGAAATAAGGTCAGGTTAAGTCTTGTGTGCATAGATCCTCCTCGCTGAGCGAATGACCTGGCTGGAACCCGTGGGATGGAGATCGGCGCCCCTTTTCACTCCGGCCGGGCTGCTGAGTGCAGTTGGCCGGATGAAGGAGGGAAGAGGGCGGGGTCCTGATGGTGTTCCACCCGAAGCGTGCAAGGGCATGTGTGCGAGGACATGTGCTTGAGCATGATGAATGAATTGTTGATGAATGGCAGTTTCCCCAAAGAGTAGAAGAGTGCGAGACTGGTGATGATTGGAATAGAGCGAAAGGAAGGAGAGGAAGCCAAATACAGCCAAATCTGCCTACTGAATGGTATAGCGAAGATGTTTGAGAATATTATCTGAACTAGGATAAATGAGGATCTCGAGAGGGCAGGGGGTCTTTCAGAGGAACAGTATGGGTTCAGAGGCGGCCGCACTACGGTGAACGATAGAGAGAGGTTACCCAAGGTTACCCAATACGGGTCCATGGCGTACCCGCAACTACTGCGTGCTTGTAACCCTGGACGTGAAAAATGCTTTCAATTCGGTCCCATGGGGCTGAATCATGGAGGCTTTGGATCTAAAGGGCGTAGCTCCCTACCTTCGAAATATGGTGGACAGCTACTTAAATGATAGGGAGATAGTGACTGTGGAAGGTAAAATCTTCGAAATGAGTGCGGGTGTTCCACAGGGTTCGGTTCTTAGGCCGATACTGTGGAGCATATTTTATGATGAGGTTTTGAGATTGAGGTTGCCAGACGGGGTTACACTCGTCGGGTACGCTGATGACTTAGCGGTGGTCGCTGTCGCAAGAACTGAAGAATGTCTACTGAATGGGATAGCGAAGATGTTTGAGAATATGATCGGAACTAGGATAAATGAGGATCTCGAGAGGGCAGGGGGTTTTTCAGAGGAACAGTATGGGTTCAGAGGCGGCCGCACTACGGTGAACGATAGAGAGAGGTTACCCAAGGTTACCCAATACGGGTCCATGGCGTACCCGTAACTACTGCGTGCTTGTAACCCTGGACGTGAAAAATGCTTTCAATTCGGTCCCATGGGGCTGAATCATGGAGGCTTTGGATCTAAAGGGCGTAGCTCCCTACCTTCGAAATATGGTGGACAGCTACTTAAATGATAGGGAGATAGTGACTGTGGAAGGTAAAATCTTCGAAATGAGTGCGGGTGTTCCACAGGGTTCGGTTCTTAGGCCGATACTGTGGAGCATATTTTATGATGAGGTTTTGAGATTGAGGTTGCCAGACGGGGTTACACTCGTCGGGTACGCTGATGACTTAGCGGTGGTCGCTGTCGCAAGAACTGAAGAATGTCTACTGAATGGGATAGCGAAGATGTTTGAGAATATGATCGGAACTAGGATAAATGAGGATCTCGAGAGGGCAGGGGGTTTTTCAGAGGAACAGTATGGGTTCAGAGGCGGCCGCACTACGGTGAACGATAGAGAGAGGTTACCCAAGGTTACCCAATACGGGTCCATGGCGTACCCGTAACTACTGCGTGCTTGTAACCCTGGACGTGAAAAATGCTTTCAATTCGGTCCCATGGGGCTGAATCATGGAGGCTTTGGATCTAAAGGGCGTAGCTCCCTACCTTCGAAATATGGTGGACAGCTACTTAAATGATAGGGAGATAGTGACTGTGGAAGGTAAAATCTTCGAAATGAGTGCGGGTGTTCCACAGGGTTCGGTTCTTAGGCCGATACTGTGGAGCATATTTTATGATGAGGTTTTGAGATTGAGGTTGCCAGACGGGGTTACACTCGTCGGGTACGCTGATGACTTAGCGGTGGTCGCTGTCGCAAGAACTGAAGAATGTCTACTGAATGGGATAGCGAAGATGTTTGAGAATATTATCGGAACTAGGATAAATGAGGATCTCGAGAGGGCAGGGGGTCTTTCAGAGGAACAGTATGGGTTCAGAGGCGGCCGCACTACGGTGAACGATAGAGAGAGGTTACCCAAGGTTACCCAATACGGGTCCATGGCGTACCCGTAACTACTGCGTGCTTGTAACCCTGGACGTGAAAAATGCTTTCAATTCGGTCCCATGGGGCTGAATCATGGAGGCTTTGGATCTAAAGGGCGTAGCTCCCTACCTTCGAAATATGGTGGACAGCTACTTAAATGATAGGGAGATAGTGACTGTGGAAGGTAAAATCTTCGAAATGAATGCGGGTGTTCCACAGGGTTCGGTTCTTGGGTCGATACTGTGGAGCATATTTTATGATGAGGTTTTGAGATTGAGGTTGCCAGACGGGGTTACACTCGTCGGGTACGCTGATGACTTAGCGGTGGTCGCTGTCGCAAGAACTGAAGAATGTCTACTGAATGGGATAGGCAAGATGTTTGAGAATATGATCGGAGCTACGATAAATGAGGATCTCGAGAGAGCAGGGGGTCTTTCAGAGGAATAGTAAGGGTTGAGAGGCGGCCGCACTAAGGTGAACGCAATAATGCGTGTAATAGAGAGAGTAAGGTTAGCCAATACGGGTCCATGGCGTACCCGTAACTACTGCGTGCTTGTAACCCTGGAAGTGCAAAATGCTTTCAATTTGGTCCCATGGGGCGGAATCATGGAGGCTTTGGAACTAAAGGGGGTAGCTCCCTACCTTCGAAAGATGGTGGAGAGCTACTTGAATGATAGGGAGATAGTGACTGTGGAAGGTAAAATCTTCGAAATGAATGCGGGTGTTCCACAGGGTTCGGTTCTTGGGCCGTTACTGTGAAACATATTTTATGATGAGGTTTTGAGATTGAGGCTGCCAGACGGGGTTACACTCGTCGATTACGCTGATGACTTAGCGGTGGACGCTGTCGCAAAAACGGAAGGATGTCTGAAAACGATAATGAATGAGGCAATTTGTGGGATTGATCGGTGGATGGGGGAAAAGGGCTTGCTCTGGCTCCCCACAAAACCGAGACGGTCCTGCTAATTCGGAGAAAAAAGCTGCGTGAACTGACCGTGTGAATGGGGACAGTTGACGTACGTAAGATAACTTGGGGTAGAGCTTCAGCGAAATCTCAGGGTGTCCGATCAGGTCATCCGGGTGGTGAGCAAGGCTACAGCATGTGTGAGAGCCCTTGGACGGCTGATGCCCAACATAGGTGGGCTGTTAGCCTCCAAGAGGAGGGTTATGAATGCGGTCGTGCACTCGTGCGGCCCCATGTGGCGGAATCATGGTGGCTTTGGAACTAAAGGAGGTAGCTCCCTATCTACGAAAGATGGTGGAGAGCTACTTGAATCATAGGGAGATAGTGAAGGTAAAATCTTTGAAATGAGTGCGGGTGTTTTACAGGGTTCGGTTCTTGGGCCGATACTGTGAAACATATTTTATGATGAGGTTTTGAGATTGAGGCTGCCAGACGGGGTTACACTCGTCGGGTACGCTGATGACTTAGCGGTGGACGCTGTCGCAAGAACGGAGGAATGTCTGAAAGCGATAATGAATGAGGCAATTATTGGGATTGATCGGTGGATGGGGGAAAAAGGGCTTGCTCTGACTCCCTAAAAAACCGACTCGGTAATTCTAATTGGGAGAAGAAATCTGCGTGAACTGACCGTACGAATGGAGACAGTTGACGAACCGGGTCGGGAATCTATAAGATACCTTGGGGTAGAGCTTCAGCGAAATCTCAGGGTTCCGAACAGGTCATCCGGTTGGTGAGCACGGCTACAGCATGTGTGAGAGCCCTTTGACGGCTTGCTCCGCAGTGTCCTCAGTCGCTCCACAATAGCTACAATGCGCCTCAACCAGTTTCCCGATGCGCACCAGGTAAGACCCAAAGCATCCATGCCCCGTAAGCGCCTGGGTGAGGTGATAATTTATCTCCCCGTGCCCACGGTTGACTCATTCATCGATAGTCAGAAACAATTGCCTGGTTCAGGCTCCCTTTTCCGACCTCTCCCATAGCTCTTGCCATACACACATTGTTTTTTCCCTTTCAGTTCTAGTGTCATTACCTCCCCAAACTCTCACCCTTTCATGCGCCAGAAGGTCTAACAGGATAACTCAAGCAACGACCGCCACGGCGTCGCTAGAAACAGTCCTGTATGCGCTGCACGCACTCATTTCGAAGATTTTACCTTTCACAGTCACTATCTCTATATCATGCCCAACAGCCCTTTGACGGCTGATGCGCAACATAGGTTATGAATGCGGCCATGCACTTCATTCTCCTGTATGGGGTACCGGCTTGGATAAATGCGTTCAGGATTGAATGTTATAGAGGGAGACTGATGAGAGTGCAAAGGGCTGCTGCGTGCGTGCAGCGCATACAGGACTGTTTCTGGCGACGCCAGTTATCCCGTTAGACCTTCTGGCGCATGAAAGGGTGAGAGTTTGGGGAGGTAATAACCCTAGAACTGAAATGGGAAAAACAATGCGTGTATGGCAAGAGCTATGGGAGGGGTCGGAAAAGGGAGCATGGACCAGGCAATTGATTCCGACTATCGATAAATGGGTCAACCATGGGCACGTGGAGATAAATTATTACCTCACCCCGGCGCTTACGGGGCATGGATGCTTTGGGTCTTACCTGGTGTGCATCGGGAAACTAGTTGAGGCGCACTGTAGGTATTGTGGAGCGACTGAGGGCACTGTGGAGTTCCATCTTCGTTAGTTAGTAAACCTATCCTAAACTCTAACTGCTGAAATCCTGCAACTACCAAGGAAGCAGATCGCAATTGTGGTAGGCCTAGTTACAGGACACTGCCCACTACGAGAACACCTGCATAAAATGGGTATCTGGAAGGATGAACCTTTATGCAGGTTATGCTATGAGGAGGACGAAACTGCCGCCCATATAATCTTCCACTGTGAAGCAATTGCACGTAAGAGACACAAGCTTGATATTACAGCTGAGGGAGTCCCCGTGAAAAACATGGCACATAGAATCCTGGACCTGATAGAGGGACTGGATCTATATGCATGAACGACACAATGTGGGGAAATACAATATTCCAATGGGCCGCCGCAGTGTTTTAAGGCCTAAACCCCCTGGACTCACATTGGTTAGAGACAAAAAAATACCATCTTCGAGTGTACGAGATGGGAGAGAATAAGGAGCTTGGGGGGGGGGGGGGTCACGGCGATTAGCGTCGCGCGGCACAACGAGTGAATGCGGATGAATGCTTTGGACATGAAAGGGGGAGCAACGTGATGAAGTTATGCCAAATTTTGGATTCCATCGCGTTCTCTCCAGTTTTGTCTGGGGGGTCTGAATGTTGGGGGTTTTTTAGTGGGTCGCCCCTTTAAGGGGGGCACAAATTTATTGTAAACTCTTATGTGAGGGGAGGGGGCACCTTGGGACGCCCCTTTTAGGGGGCAGCCCCACACTACCACTCGGCACGGGTCGGGTAGTGTCTGTTTGCAGATTTTCACCTTCAGCACGTGACAAAAAAAATATTCCTCGCTCCTTCTAATATTTCCAACATTTTGACATTTCTCAACATTGAAAAACTGAAGTAAAACTTACGTTTAGGCGCGGTTTAAGAGTAACTAGAAACTATTTCTGATATAAATAACGTTAAGTAAAGTCTATGTTCTACTTACTTGTTTTAAACTAAACTTAACAGTTGTCACGACTTTCAAACAATAGTTATTTATTAACCAACAAAACCTAAATTGTGCCATTTATAATTTATTGCATTAATAAATAAATGGAGTTGTATATGAATAATACGTAGCCGTAAATGGGAGAAACAATAATTCAGGTGTTGGTAATAATTTTTTTCTGATTTATTTCCCAGTTAAGAAATTAGTGAAGCTCTTAAAATATTTGTTATTGCGGATTGGCACGGAATGTGTTTCGCCTTAATCATGTAATTATCTCCTCGCGAGCTGCAAATATAATATAGCGGAGATGTACGGCGTGAAAATTGCAGGTAATTTAATATATACCTGCACGGCGTCAATGAGTTGCACCCATAAACCGAGCAGCCCGAAAGTAATTGCCTCCCGGTTCAGAGTTCAAATTACGAACGATTTACTTGATAATAAATAAATTGGAAGGAGGACGAGTGAGTGTGTGTGTGTGTGCCGCGGCGTCGGCGTCATTCTCGAAATTAGATCACGTATTAAGCGGCGGTCATTAGCGGAACGCATCCCATAAACAAATTGATCTTTGATGGGGTTCGGGCGTGTATACAACTCTATTAGTTCACCGACGATTTTACTATTCATTTTGTTAATAGTTACTTGCTCAACCAATTATGATTGATTGGAAATTGTTAAAGAAAACAATCAATACAGGTTTTTTAATGATTGGAAGAGAATATTTAATCTTTAATTTAAAGTAAAGATGTCTGCACACTGGGGCGAGGTTTAAAAAGTTTAAATTTCAGTCGACAATTAAGTTCTCGATAATTGTTGATACATAAAGATAGACTTCTGAGCAACGCGGCTCTTGCGTCACTAACGCAGCGATACTGACACGACGACATAGCGATAGTATTATGCACTGGAAATAAATGAGGCGCCATTCGAGCGCAGCGACACTAACGCATTGACGCTGAGCGCGTCAGTGTCGCTGTGCTCGAATGGCGCTTCATACGTTTCCATAGTGCATATTACTATGTCGCCGCGTCAGTATCGCTGCGTTAGTGACGCCAGAGCCGCGTTGCTCGGAAGTGTACCTTTATGTAACAACAATTATCGAGAACTTAATTGTTGAGTGAAAAGTCGTTCAGTCGATCAATTTGAAGTTTAACTTAAATCTCGTTGTATATTTTCTATACAAAATTAGATTTATCTATAGAAACGGTTTTGTAACAATGGGTGATCAGAGACACGATGGAGGTAGTTGATTCACATCCGTTAATACTGGAGACGTTTAGAATGTTTCTCTGAAGATAAATAATATTTTGATTTAATTGAAAATATAAACATTTTGATAATCTCTGAAATAACTCCTTAAATGCAATATCATCGGTCGGCGAACAATGTCTATGTGTGTTCGACCCCGTGCCCGATGAATAAGAAAAAAGATTAATAGATTGTTTAATTTACGAGCCATTCATTAATTTCTCATTGCCGCAAGAATTTCTTTTTTGGGATTATCTTTTTCTTTTCGAAAAAATAAGAGACGGAAACGTTATCGAACGATTACATCACATTTTAATAGATTCAAGCGGACGATAATCGGATAAGTTATGGTTGTTTGGATGCTTAATGGGGAGAAGAAAGGAGCGTGTATTATATAAATGCATAATGGGGCTTCAGTGATTTTCTTCCTCCCCTTATTGGATTATTAGATTAACGCTAGTTTCTATTTATATTTAGGGCGATTACATTGATAGCTTTTTTTCCATTCTCATATTACTTATACATACTGAGTTTTGTTTGAGTTTTAATCATTAATTTTTGTTTGTTTAACTTATATTTATGAATTGCTTAGACCTGTGGGAAATATTTTTGCTACACAAAACTAAATTTCATATAACTAGACATACAAGACAAGACAGACAAGACTAGAAAGACAAGACTAGACAGACAAGACTAGACAGACAAGATTAGATAGACAAGATTAGATAGACAAGACTAGACAGACAAGACTAGACAGACAAGACTAGACAGACAAGACTAGACAGACAAGACTAGACAGACAAGACCAGACAGACATGACTAGACAGACAAGACTAGACAGACAAGACTAGACAGACAAGACTAGACAGACAAGATTAGATAGACAAGACTAGACAGACAAGACTAGACAGACAAGACTAGACAGACAAGACTAGACAGACAAGACTAGACAGACAAGACTAGACAGACAAGACTAGACAGACAAGACTAGACAGACAAGACTAGACAGACAAGACCAGACAGACAAGACCAGACAGACAAGACTAGACAGACAAGACTAGACAGACAAGACTAGACAGACGAGACTAGACAGACAAGACTAGACAGACAAGACTAGACAGACAAGACTAGACAGACTAGACAGACAAGACTAGACAGACAAGACTAGACAGACAAGACTAGACAGACAAGACTAGACAGACAAGACTAGACAGACAAGACTAGACAGACAAGACTAGACAGACAAGACTAGACAGACAAGACTAGACAGACAAGACTAGACAGACAAGACTAGACAGACAAGACTAGACAGACAAAACTAGACAGACAAGACTAGACAGACAAGACTAGACAGACAAGACTAGACAGACAAGACTAGACAGACAAGACTAGACAGACAAGACTAGACAGACAAGACTAGACAGACAAGACTAGACAGACAAGACTAGACAGACAAGACTAGACAGACAAGACTAGACAGACAAGACTAGACAGACAAGACTAGACAGACAAGACTAGACAGACAAGACTAGACAGACAAGACTAGACAGACAAGACTAGACAGACAAGACTAGACAGACAAGACTAGACAGACAAGACTAGACAGACAAGACTAGACAGACAAGACTAGACAGACAAGACTAGACAGACAAGACTAGACAGACAAGACTAGACAGACAAGACTAGACAGACAAGACTAGACAGACAA
Source organism: Phosphuga atrata (assembly GCA_944588485.1). Classification (NCBI taxonomy): domain Eukaryota; kingdom Metazoa; phylum Arthropoda; class Insecta; order Coleoptera; family Silphidae; genus Phosphuga; species Phosphuga atrata. The sequence continues at coordinate 64,310,862 of OX155899.1, forward strand.
GACTAGACAGACAAGACTAGACAGACAAGACTAGACAGACAAGACTAGACAGACAAGACTAGACAGACAAGACTAGACAGACAAGACTAGACAGACAAGGCTAGACAGACAAGACTAGACAGACAAGACTAGACAGACAAGACTAGACAGACAAGACTAGACAGACAAGACTAGACAGACAAGACTAGACAGACAAGACTAGACAGACAAGACTAGACAGACAAGACTAGACAGACAAGACTAGACAGACAAGACTAGACCGACAAGACTAGACAGACAAGACTAGACAGACAAGACTAGACAGACAAGACTAGACAGACAAGACTAGACAGACAAGACTAGACAGACAAGACTAGACAGACAAGACTAGACAGACAAGACTAGACAGACAAGACTAGACAGACAAGACTTGACAGACAAGACTAGACAGACAAGACTAGACAGACAAGACCAGACAGACAAGACTAGACAGACAAGACTAGACGGACAAGACTAGACAGACAAGACTAGACAGACAAGACTAGACAGACAAGACTAGACAGACAAGACTAGTCTTGTCTGTCTTGTCTTGTCTGTCTAGTCTTGTCTGTCTAGTCTTGTCTGTCTAGTCTTGTCTGTCTAGTCTTGTCTGTCTAGTCTTGTCTGTCTAGTCTTGTCTGTCTAGTCTGGTCTGTCTAGTCTTGTCTGTCTAGTCTTGTCTGTCTAGTCTTGTCTGTCTAGTCTTGTCTGTCTAGTCTTGTCTGTCTAGTCTTGTCTGTCTAGTCTTGTCTGTCTAGTCTTGTCTGTCTAGTCTTGTCTGTCTAGTCTTGTCTGTCTAGTCTTGTCTGTCTAGTCTTGTCTGTCTAGTCTAGTCTTGTCTGTCTAGTCTTGTCTGTCTAGTCTTGTCTGTCTAGTCTTGTCTGTCTAGTCTTGTCTGTCTAGTCTTGTCTGTCTAGTCTTGTCTGTCTAGTCTTGTCTGTCTAGTCTTGTCTGTCTAGTCTTGTCTGTCTAGTCTTGTCTGTCTAGTCTTGTCTGTCTAGTCTTGTCTGTCTAGTCTTGTCTGTCTAGTCTTGTCTGTCTAGTCTTGTCTGTCTAGTCTTGTCTGTCTAGTCTTGTCTGTCTAGTCTTGTCTGTCTAGTCTTGTCTGTCTAGTCTTGTCTGTCTAGTCTTATCTGTCTAGTCTTGTCTGTCTAGTCTTGTCTGTCTAGTCTTGTCTGTCTAGTCTTGTCTGTCTAGTCTTGTCTGTCTAGTCTTGTCTGTCTAGTCTTGTCTGTCTAGTCTTGTCTGTCTAGTCTTGTCTGTCTAGTCTTGTCTGTCTAGTCTTGTCTGTCTAGTCTTGTCTGTCTAGTCTTGTCTGTCTAGTCTTGTCTGTCTAGTCTTGTCTGTCTAGTCTTGTCTGTCTAGTCTTGTCTGTCTAGTCTTGTCTGTCTAGTCTTGTCTGTCTAGTCTTGTCTCTCTAGTCTTGTCTGTCTAGTCTTGTCTGTCTAGTCTTGTTTGTCTAGTCTTGTCTGTCTAGTCTTGTCTGTCTAGTCTTGTCTGTCTAGTCTTGTCTGTCTAGTCTTGTCTGTCTAGTCTTGTCTGTCTAGTCTTGTCTGTCTAGTCTTGTCTGTCTAGTCTTGTCTCTCTAGTCTTGTCTGTCTAGTCTTGTCTGTCTAGTCTTGTCTGTCTAGTCTTGTCTGTCTAGTCTTGTCTGTCTAGTCTTGTCTGTCTAGTCTTGTCTGTATAGTCTTGTCTGTCTAGCCTTGTCTGTCTAGCCTTGTCTGTCTAGTGGTTTGGGGGAAGCTCTCACTAAACCCCCTATTCCACTTGCTACTAGTCCGGCTAGAATATTAGACCATATACGGAAATTAAGTTTATGTTACCTTATAGATAACTATATTATCTCGTTGACAATGAAAGCTGCAACTTTATGGCCCAATTTTCTAGTAGTCTATATTGGTTCAAAAATAAATTTTAAATTTAGTTGGTAGTCTAGATTTTTGGCTATATGTCAACTAGTAATCTATGAACAAAGACGAAATTAGATATAGCATCTAGATAACTAATTTAGTTAACTAATAGTGAAAACCAAAATGTTCTACCTAGATAACTTCTCAAACTACAAGGCTTCAAACTTTCTAATTCGTTACAGACTTAATCTACATAACCAAATAGTCGTTTATCTACATTTTTGAGTCCAGCTAGAATAGTAGACTAGATACGGATATTTAGCTTATGTTGCCTTATAGCTAACTAATTTATCTTGAACACAATGAATACTGCAACTTGATGGTCCAATTATCTAGTAATCCATATTGGTTCAAAAATAAATTTAGTTGGTAGTCTAGATTTTGGGCTATATCTCAACTAGTAGTCTAGATACAAATACGAAATTAGATATTGCGTCTAGATAAATAATTTAGTTAAGTAACAGTGAAAACCAAAATGTTCTACCTAGATAACTTCTCAAACTACAAGGCTTCAAACTTTCTAATTCGTTACAGACTTAATGTACATAACCAAATAGTCGTTTATCTACATTTTTGAGTCCCGCTAGAATAGTAGACTAGATACGGATATTTAGCTTATGTTGCCTTATAGCTAACTAATTTATCTTGTACACAATGAATACTGCAACTTGATAGCCCAATTATCTAGTAATCAATATTGGTTCAAAAATAAATTTAGTTGATAGTCTAGATTTTTGATTATATTTCAAATATTCTAGATACAAACACGAAATTAACTGTAACTGGCTTTTAGTATGCGCAACCCCGGTATCTCATATTTCCAATTCATTCAGGGTGGGCAGTCCAGACGGTTAGTGAAAACGGCCCTGGTTGAAAATGCCTCCTCGGCCGGGCGACAGAGAAGACTAGACAGACAAAACTAGACAGACCAGATTAGACAGACAAGACTAACCAGACAAGACTAAACAGACAAGACTAGTAAGACAAAACTAGACGGACAAGAGTAGACAGACAAGACTAGACAGACAAGACAAGATAAAAGAAGCTAAATACTTAAGAATCCGTTACATTTCTAGATCTGTTGTTTATTATTAATTATGATTCAATAAATGTTTCAATTGTTATGACTTCGCTTAATAATCGGACAATCTGTTAATATATGTGTTTGTGAAGAGGGAGAATGCAAGGTTTTATTAAATATTTTATGGTCGGTGTAATCAAAAATGATTCAAGTGAAAGAAAAAGCGTTGTGTTGGGCGAGAGAAATGTCTTTGAGACCCAGGTGTTGTATCATCTCTCCACTAATGAATGCGTGCATTGTCCGTTCCGCCGTGAAATGATCCCTAATTGCCCAACAATCGGATTGCTGTTCCAATCGGACAACACACACACACACACGTTCACTCACAGCACTGCCTCAATAGCACTTTAATTACATTGTATTTATGTAGGTATCCGCATTTATGCGGGTAAAACCGACAGCACTACGTCGACGCAGATGAAACTAATTTGTAACGTAAATATTTTTATTGGAGAAATTGCATAACAAACGGGAAGGTGGTTTTTGCACTAAACTTAAATTCCACAGATTAAATCCCTAGATAAATAGGCGAGAAAAGACTAGGAAAACAGGAATTAGCCCGACTAGGTAAAATAGGATTAGGACATACTTTTGGTTCCTTTTAATAAGTTTTAACAGCCACAGCAAATTTCAAAATATTCTCAGAGGAAATCAAAATGATATTAGAAAACTGATATAATAATAGAAAGACACAACAAGACTAGATAGACAAAAACTAGTATAAACAGTATATCGATGCCTTAGCTCACAAATGTGGTAAGTGCAAAAAACGAAATTTTACAGGACTCAAAATAAAGTCTCAAAACTAGTATTCAAATTTGAGTTTATTAAGTGAAAACGAGTGATTCGCACAAATACAAACTAATATTATGTGAATAACTCATTTTCACTTAATAAATTCAATTTTTATTTTGAGTCCTGTAAAATTTCGTTTTTTGCACTTAACACATTTGTGAGCTAAGGCATCGATATACAGATAATACTAAACACGTAAAAATAGATAGAAAATATCAGATAAATTATATATTACAACACAATGAAAACTTTTTTAGTTTTTCTATACTGTATGTGAGATTACATAAAACATATTTTGTTTCCTGTAATCAGCAAATTGGGAATTGTATCAAAATACAGGACGCTCATAATGGCGCCCATAAAATCATTGAATTTATCACAAAGTTTTTTAAAATGCGCCGAAAACAAGCATTCGGTTGTATAAATATTCATGGGAAATCTATTTTATGAGTGGACATAAAGCGTGGACCTTTGAAATCACTAAATATGCAAATTACCAAAAAAAATGTATTATTTTAAAAAAATATTCGTTTTCCGAGATTTTAATTGCAGCCGTTTATAAATATTTTCCGAAACTGCCTACATCCTGTCGTTTTAATTAATTAATTTATTTTTACGGAATTGCTTTGAATAAATGTAATAATTATAATTAACAGATATAAAAAATATGAATAAACAAGGAATGTATTAATAGTTCGTATTAAGATAGATCTATTCCGAGAACTATAAAACCTTGTAATTATTCGGTCGGAGACTAAGAAATTAAGACTAATTGATGGCATAACTTTGAAATTTTATTAAGACATTCTATCTCGGAAATTCATAAATGCTAATCGACAAAAAATATCACCAAATTATAAAACAAATTATTAATATGTCTCAAACAAAATTCGGTATTTATTGCAGATTATATAATTCATTTTTAATGCTTTTTAAGAACCGTTTAAACCCAGGAATTATACACAAATTTAGTCTTGTTTAGTCTTGTATCTGTCTATCTAATCATACATGTCTATTATCTGCCTACTATGGTTTGTCTACTCTCTATCTGTCTACTATTGTACGTCTAGCCTTGTTTAAGTAATCTTGTCTGCCTAGTCTTGTCTGTCTAATCTTGTCTGTCTAGTCTTGTCTAGTAGAGAAAGATCCTATGTTCCTCCTCACTCTTCGACCCAAATACTAATTCTCAAGGGAATGATAAGGTAGCCTAATCTAATATGAAGGGGTAGTAGGTAGGGGTAGTTAGTGATGGGTGATATTGGGAGGTTGATGAAGTGAAGGGTGAAATCAAATCTGGTGTCAGAACGTCTCTAGCATGCACCCTAAGAGAGATACCGTCCGGCCGTCACCATTTCAGTAGATGACGTCATCCGCCGCCACGCATATTACCAAACCAATTCTCTCGATTCTGATTGGTTGATTAATGAATAAATAACCACAGTTGACCGTGTGACTCAATTTATACGTAATCTTATGGAAAAGTGTGGCTTTAACACTGATTTATGAAAATTAACATTACTTCTTATCTGAAACCGGTACAAACTTTTTCTCAACTCAAGCTTCAAAATAATTTTGCGTTTGAACTTGTATGTGACTACTTAATGTGAAATAGTTGATAAGAACCGCCGAGTCAGCATTTTAGTAGTTCAACTTGTATAAATTCAAATGTTCGGACGTTTTCTTTACAATAAATTTATTAACACACGCCTCGAGCACGGTCGGATATTTAGCATTGATAAATAATTATTTTATGGCTATTCGGAACGCGATTGATATTTAAACCAGAGCTCTAAATTCATCGTCATATCAACAATTGAGACTGTATCCCTGCGATCAATGTGTAAAGGTTCTCGCAAGCAAGTATAATCTTGGTAGCCATAAGGAAGTATGTGATGACAATAAAAAAAATGTACTACAAATGCACCACCACCATTGCAATTCAACTTTTAGAAGATAGCGACATATGAGAAAATATAATATAAAATCCATAATAACAGTGAGAAGAAGAGTCTAAATACTAAATATTCACCCTACACCTCCAAGAAGATAAAGTTGGAGCTGTAGACAGTCAAATAATTTCTATAAAATATGCAATCAAAAATCCCCTACAAGGCTAAAGTTTGCAGGGGATCTACGATCACAGAAACACCTCCAAGCAACTGTAAAGCCGGTCCGGCAGTACATCATCCAAGCTTGTGTCAGTTTAAGAACAGAGTAGTCAGCTATAGAATTGATGGTTCAGGGATTAATGTAGATAACTTTATTAGTAAATTGAACAGCCGGTGTACTAGAAGCCGCATTCTATCCATCCACTTTTCGTCCACTGTCCGTACACTTTCCATCCACGTTCCGTCCACTTTCCGTTCGCTTTCCGTCCACTTTCCATCCACTTTACGTCCACTTCGTCCAATTTCAGTTCACTTTCCGTGCACTTTCCGTCCACTTTCCGTCCACTTTCCGTCCACTTTCCATCCACCTTCCATCCACTTTCCATCCACTTCCCGTCCACTTTAAACAGCTTTTAAACAGCTTCTAATCAGCTTTTAAACTGCTTTTAAATAGCTTTAAACAGATTTTAGTCAGCTTTAATCAGATTTTAAACAGCTTTTACTCAACATTAAAAAGCTTTAAACAGCTTTTAATGAGCTTTTAAGCAGCTTTTGGTCGGAAAGTGAACGGAAAGTGGACGGAGTGGACGGAAAGTGGACGGAAAGTGGACGGAAAATGCACGGAAAGTGGATGGAAAGTGGACGGAAAGTAGACGGAAAGTGGATGGATAGAATGCGGCTTCTCATACAACGGCTGTTCTTCTTCTTGTTTCGAATGGGACTACTTTGGACCATGCTTGTTCAACTGTTGGGTTTTGATCTTTTCCCAGTATTGTCGTATCTTCTGCCGGTGTAACTCCTTTATCTCTTCTGTCCAGGAAGTACCTTCCCTTCGGGGACAACGGCTGTTCCATTTACTAATAAAGCTATCTACATCAATCCCTGAACCATCAATTCTATAGTCGAGGAGTGAGGAGGATCCAGAAAATAGGATATTTCCCTACTTTGTCTGTCCAGTTTTGTTTGCCTAGTCTTGTTTTCTAATCTTGTCTGTCTAGTCTTGTCTGTCTAGGCTTGTGTGTCTAGTCTTGTCTGTCAATAGTCATCCACATATAATGAGATGCCGTGCAGCGCACGATCTGCTAACCGCAACAACCGTAGAGCTGAAAGCGGACTTAATAATAGTGAGGGAACCTAACAAAAAAACTTGCAGCTAGGGCAAATTGGTTCATGTACCAAAAAAAGGATGCAGCAATATGGATAAAGAGCCGAAAACTACAAGTTATAAGAACAGGTCGAGGACCAGGATTGGTCTGGATCGAGTTGCTCCAATCTACATCTGCTACTTTTCTCCCAATGCAAAACCCGAACAGTTGTCCCAATCCCTAGAAGCTATAAGTCATAACATCAGGAATCAAGGAAAAAGAGAACAAGTTATTTCGGGCGATTTTAACGCTAAGTGGTAAATTGGCGTTCGTCAGGCATGGACAAAAGAGGACACCTGGTAACTGGATTGGGTTGCGGAACTAGAACTATTGGTACAAAACCAGGGAAACACACGTTTGGGAGAGGAAACTCTCAGTCCATTATAGATATCACGTTCTACAATAACTTAATCGCAAGCAATCTCCAGGGCTGGAGAGTGCTGGTCAAGGAATCCTTGAGTGACCACCGATACATCATCTACAGCAATAGTCCCCTACCCTATGCCCGCGGGCACCATGGCGCCCGCTGACCGTTTTACGTATGCCCGCCACAAGTAACCGTAAAAATCGCCAAAATTGCTCCATATATTGCAATTAAGGGCAGAAGAACTGGAGCTTGAAATTTTGGACCTTGAAAACGACATTTTCCTAAAATCCAATGTATCAGATGGGGACTTCTTCAAAATATGCCCACTGCTCGACCGACATTCTACAATATGCTCTTGATTGCAAAAAGGTTAGGGATCCCTGATCTACAGTATACAGGAAAACAGAAGTTTAAAAGAAATAGCTCCCCTATCAAGAACTAGGTGGACAATGAAGCAACTGAATGAGGAAAAAAATAAAGAATGTCTAACTTAAGACCTAAGTAATAGCGACACAAAAAGTGCAGAAATCAGGCAATGCACAAAGTATGTAAAAACTCCATAACTGTGGAAGGACGACCAAAAATAAAAAAACAACATATTGGTGGAATTTAGAGCATAAGAGCTGATTGCACCGCTGCCAGGAGGAAGTACCAACGCCTATGGACAAAACATGCTTATAGAAAAGTTCCTAAAGAGGCAAGTCAGATGGATCCCCAGGCACAGGCATGGGGATCACCGTATAACGACTTAAGAGGGGAAATGGTAGCAGATTGGATGGAACAGGAAAAACTGCATACCGCCAATGTCGGAAATGTTTGGTCCGACCTTTGCCAGAAGGAACAGCAGCTCTTACATAGACATTATCTTATACACGGAAAGCCTAGCGGCGAGGGTGCAAAATTGGAGGGTCCACGAGGAAGAAGAAAATTTTAGTGACCACCACAACATAACTTACGAGCTCAGCACAGAAGGAAATATAAAACAAATGGAAATTAAGCAAGGAAAGAAACGCGCAGCCTGGGGAACCAACGCGATAGCTATGGAAAACCTGGCAAAACAACTCCGATCGCTTTTATAGGAGAGAAAGAAAGAAAAAGAAATAATAAATACCGAGGGAGAAGCTATGAAAATGATCACTAAAGCGTGCAACTTGTGCTTCTCGAAACGAAGAAGCTCAGAAACCCAAAGGAAAGAGGTATATTGGTGGAACCGAGAAATAGCGGAACAGAGACGCGAATGTGTGAAAAAACGAAGGGAAATGACGACCAAAACTAAAAGGGCAAAGCCGGAAGAAAAGGAAAGACTGAGGCAACAATACAAAGTAAAAAGAAACGAGCTGAAAAAAGCTATAAAAAGAAAGAAAGAGAAAGCATGGAGGGACCTGATAGAGGAACTGAACAACGATATATGGGGAGATGCCTATAAAATAGCATGTACAAAACTGAGGGTGCTACAAAGAATACAGAAGACTGACGAAGATCTAATGACGGAAGCACAAAAATTGTTTCCTAAAAACCCAAAAGTAATCTGGAATAAGCCGTGGATAGAAGAACAGGAGATCCCCCTCTTCACTCTGGACGAAATGGAAAGAGCAGTACAAAGGACAAAAACGAACAAAGCTCCAGGCCCGGAAAATATAACACCGGAAATCGCTAAAATCTTTGTCGAGACACAAAAAGAGTACTGCCTACACGTCATGAACCACCACCTAGTTAAAGGCGAGGTACCAAGGGAGTGGAAAAAATCGCGGATGGTACTAATCGAAAAAGGCAGAAAGAAGGAAAATACAACTACTGCCTATAGGCCGTTGTGCCTTCTTAACACAATGGGGAAGCTTGCTAAACACAAGACTAACAGAAGAAATAGAAAAAAAAGGGGGACTGGCAGATCTACAATACGGTTTCAGAAAGGGAAGAAGCACAATAGATGCGATGAAAAAAGTGCAGGACATTGCAGAAATCGTAAACAGCGGAGCATATAAAAGACGAAAATGCTGCCTGCTAGTGACTCTGGACGTCAAAAACTCTTTTAACTCTGCGCCATGGAGAGAAATAGTGGCAGAATTAGAGAAAATAAAAATAGCTCAAGAATACTTGATAAGAATGATTCAAAGCTACCTGGAAGAAAGAACACTACTGGTAGGGGAAATTGGTGAGATGGAAGTAACGTGCGAAGTTCCCCAGGCTCTGTCCTGGGACCCACGTTTACTGCGATGGTGTCCTTAAAATATAAATGCCAAAAGAGGTAACCATCATAAGGTACGCAGATGATATAGCATTGGTCGTTAGCGGTATGACGGCCGAAAAAATTAGACAAACAACGGAAACCGCGATCAGCAAAATACAACAATGAATGGATATGAAAAAACTGAAACTGGCGCCAGAAAAAACGGAAGCGGTAATGATAGTGGGAAGACGGAAAGTGCGGCACTTGACGATAACAGTGGGAAATAATGACATAGAGACGATTCCTGCGATTTTGTCGCATCTTGGGCTATACTTCGACACTGACCTTAGAATGACAAGACTTATTAAAGAAACTGTTAAGAAAACGGAAGGTGCGGTCAAAAGACTAAACATGACTCTGCCCAACATAAGAGGAACAAAGGAGGAGAAAAGGAAAGTAATGACGTCAATTGGGTATTCCACACTACTATACGGAGCACCGATCTGGCAAAAGGCGATCAAATATAAAAAAATATAAAAACTTAATAACAAGAGTCAAACTAGCACAGGCATATAGGACTAATCAAAATAGCACAGGCATATAGGACAGCTTCTACCGAAGCGCTACAAGTAATAACGGGAACACCACCTATAGACCTCCTAATTGAAGAAAGGACCAACACATACAACGCAGGATCTGAAAACAGAGGACAAGAAAGGGAGAAATTAATAAATAAATGGCAGGAAAGATGTGATAGCCAGCCGCAAACAGCCAGATGGACAAAACGACTCATACCGGTGATAAAAACATAGGCCGAGCGAAAGCACGGAGAAATCACACACTACACAACACGAGCCATATCAGGACACGGGGACACGGGGACTACCAAAAGTATATACACAGATTTAAAATAATCGATTCGCCGAACTGCCGCTTCTGCGATGAGGAGGATGATGCGGAGCACACGATTTTCAGGTGCTACAAATGGGGAAAAAAACAGAAGGTACCTTACGTCAAATATAGGAAGAACACTAACGCCGGAGAACATCATCAACCTAATGCTGGAAACACCTGACAATTGCAAGGATATCCAGGATACCATAAGAGCGATTATGGAAAGCAAAGCCCAAGACGAAAGGGATAATAGAAATAAATAAACAGATCATTCTGACATTCTTACACCCCAAGTAATACTTGACGGTCTCCGGGGTGAAAGGAGTAGAATTGACGAGTGGGTTTTTTAGTGGGTAGTCAAGCCACGAAGGCGAGTAGTCCGACACTCCTCAGAGCAATTTAGAGCACTGGGGGCTGTACGTAAATGTTTTACTCCTCCTCCCGAAAAAAAAAGATATATAAGAGCTGAAGAAATGACTTACGGCAGTTAATAAACAACACTAAGCAAGAGCACTGGAAAAAACTATGCTCTGAGTTACAAAATGACACATGGGTGAAAGCCTTCTAAATCATATGAAGAAATATGAAAATTTGCTCAAAAATTCCTCCATTAACAATAGAATCAGTACGTAGGGTAGCTTATGTGCATTTTCCACACCACACTCCGTTCGATTGGCAACAGCCTGAAGTCACCGATATGCCTCTCTTCACTGCCGAAGAATTATCGCTCGCAAGCAGGCGAATTAAAAACAACAGAGCACCGGGTCCAGATGGAATACAACCTGAAGTTGTAGAAATAGTTGCCCAGCATCAAACAAGCTACTTATTGGACACGATGAACACGCTGCTCACAGCAGGAAACTTTCCGGTCAGATGGAAAAGGGCAAAGCTCGTTCTCATCAGAAAAGGAGATAAAGAAATAGGGAACTCCACATCTTATAGGCCCGTGTCGGGACGTGTCGGGAAAACTCTTAGAGCAACTTTTGTAAGCAGCATGAGAGGAGAACTTGAGACTGGGCATGGTCTGTCAGAAAAGCAATTTGGCTTCAGGCAAGGAAAATCCAAGCAAGGGGTATCAAAGGGGGTAGTGCATGCGTACCGCACAACAGTCATTGGGAATGAACTAGTTGCATAGCCACTCCTACCCAAGTCTGACTCTCACCTCCACGCTTGGTGATCCCTGGTAACCTCATGGACAGCCTTTGAGATGCGGTGAAAACCCGTATGGACAAGGGCGGAAATGAGGGCAAACGAGATCGCCTGCCCTCCGAAATGGGGTTGGGCGACGGGTTAACTCTCCGTCACCGGAAAAACAAACTTGTTACGAAAACTCCACGAAATAAAACCGGACTGGAACCACGACAACGAACCACGCAACGAAAAAAGGACAAGAGATTGGAAATGAAAATAAGCACATGGAATGTACGAACCATGCTAAGACCTGGAAAAATGCAGGAGATTGCCGAAAAACTTATAAAGCAAAATATAGATGTAACAGCCCTGCAAGAAATCAGATGGAAAGGACAGGGCGAAGTACGAAAAAGAGAATACTCACTAAACTATAGCGGGAGTGAAAAACAAGGATCATATGGAACTGGATTCATACTAAACAAGAAAGCGAGAAGTACGCTTATGCACTTCGAACCAATCAACGAACGAATGTGCAAGATCCGCTTAAAAGGAAAATTTACAAATATAACCATTCTAAACGCATACGCTCCAACGGAAGAAACAGACGAAATGATAATCGACCAATTCTATGACAGGATCCAACAAGAATGCGACAAAGTACCCAATCACGACATCTTGATATTGATGGGAGATTTTAATGCAAAGATAGGACAAGAACGGAGGTACAGGAGTTGCTGGACGACACAGCTTGCACGCAGAAACAAGCCCAAACGGAGAGAGATTATGCCACCTAGCAGAAATGCAAAATTTGATATTAAGTAGTACACTCTTTCCGCACAAACGCATACATAAAGGAACATGGAAAATTCCGGGCACGAGAAAATGTAACCAAATCGATCACGTCGCAGTATCAAGAAGATGGACATCAAATATAAGAGATGTCAGAGATGACCACTTCTTGGTAATAGCAACTGTAAGACAGAGAATAAGCAACATACAAAAACGCGGAGGAGATAAACCAAAGAAGTGGAATGTGGAAAAACTGAAAAGTGAAAAGGGAAAAAGAGAATATCAAGAAACAATACTGGAACACCTACGTAAAAACCCAAGCGAAGACGATGTGGAGAATGAATGGAGACACATCAGAGATAGTATTCTAAAAGGAGCTGAAAAGATGGGAGAAAAGCAAAAAATACGAAACGAAGAATGGTTTGACGATTAGTGCAGGAAGAAGATAGACATAAAAGATGAAGCAAGAAACAAGTGCCTCCAGCGTGAATCGAGAAGCCAAAGGAAAGACTATGAAATAAAAAGAACAGAAGCATACCGAACGTGTCGAAGAAAGAAAAGAGAATACTATAACAAGGAAATAGAAGAAATAGACGAGAGCAATAACAGAAAAAATTACAAAAAGTTCTACCGAGAAATAAAACTACATTCTTCAGAGTACAAAGCGAAAGAAATGTTGTGCGAGGACAAAAATGGAACGATCCTAACAGAGAAATCAGACGTCCTGAAACGATGGCAGGAATATTTCTGCGACCTGCTTAATAATAAAAATGAAGCAAACTCAGAAGAAGAACTAACTCAGTACAAAACAGCTGAACCAAAAGTTGAAACACCGACACTGGAAGAAACAACTGAGATCATAATTGCCTTTAAGAATAACAAGGCGCCTGGTAGCGATAACATTACAGCAGAGCTACTAAAGGCAGGAGGCCCAGAACTGTGGGCCCGTATCCACCAATTAACCAAACGAATCTGGGAGGTAGAAACAATGCCAGAAGAGTGGAATTTAGGCCTTATACATCCTATTCACAAGAAAGGAAGCAAAAGAGATTGTAAAAATTACAGAGGAATTACATTATTAAATGTAACATATAAAATCATTTCATGCCTCATTCACAAAAGGTTGAACGTATATGCAGAAGATATACTAGATGACTATCAATGTGGATTTCGACCTAACCGATCAACAACAGATCAAATACACCAAATGCGACTGCTGCTAGAAAAGGGATACGAACACAATTTTGACATACACTGCCTTTTCATTGATTTTCAACAAGCCTTCGATTCAGTCAATACAAATAAGTTATACCTGAACTTAATACATATGGGCATACCAAAAAAGATTGTCAATCTAATTAAACTAACATTAGAAAGAACGTCAGCGGCAGTAGTAATACAAAACGATAAAACCGAAAAATTCGCCATTACGTCTGGAATCAGACAAGGTGATGCGCTATCCGCTCTACTTTTCGGAGCCTATGCAGATGACATAGTAATCACGGGGCGCATGGCAAATACAGTAAATGACACATTTAAGGACCTCGAAAAAGAGGCAAGGAAAGTAGGACTGACAGTCAATCAAGAAAAAACAAAATATATGATGATGTCCAGAACTGCACCACAAAATGAAGATAGATACATAGTAGGCGACCACAGCTTTGAAAAAGTTAAAAATTTCACGTATTTGGGATCTCAACTAAATCAAACCAACGACGAGAGTGAAGAAATAAAGATACGAATATTAAAAGGAAATAGAACCTACTATGCGAACAGAAAACTACTTACCAGCAAACTACTAAGACACAAATCCAAGATAACTATATATAAGTGCCTAATACGACCGGTAGTTACTTATGGCTGTGAAACATGGACCCTCCTTAAGAAAAGTGAGGAAGAACTAAAGACATTTGAAAGAAAAATATTAAGAAAAGTATATGGTCCGATAAGGGAACAGGACGGAACATACAGGATAAGAATGAATCACGAACTAGAGTCTCTAATTGGAAACAACAACATAGTAAAACATGTAAAGGCACAGAGACTGAGGTGGATAGGCCATGTGCAAAGAATGGAAAAAGATCGAAACACCAAGCTTATCATGGAATGGAAACCCACCAATTGGGTGAAACCCACCAATTGCTGTCTGCATCAATCCTTCTTCTGTTCTGGCTTTTACCACTAGAGCCAATCACTGTCGTTCCCAATGGCAGTCTTAATCTCAGCACATCGTCATATAGATAGGACGTTCCACAAGGTTGGGCCTAATATCGATCCTTGTGGAACACTGCTGCTGATGCTTCTCTCTTCCGCTTTAGGATTAACTTTCTGCCGCTGAGGTAGCATCTCACCATGCGTAGTAGATACGGTATTATAACTTTTAATATTAGGCCTTCCAATATCTACTTCCAGCTGGCGCTATTAAATGCTTTTCTAACATCGAAGGTTAGCAGCTCACACAGTTTCCTTTAAGACACAGTCTTTGCGTGCCAGACTTTGCCTTTGCGGCAATCTCTATGATAGATCTTAGCGCGTCAATTGTGGATTTTCCTTGCTTCTTCTTCTTCTATTCGGCTATTGGTGGGTTTCCATTCCATGATAAGCTTGGTGTTTCGATCTTTTTCCATTCTTTGCACATAGCCTATCCACCTCAGTCTCTGTGCCTTTACATGTTTTACTATGTTGTTGTTTCCAATTAGAGACTCTAGTTCGTGATTCATTGTTATCCTGTATGTTCCGTCCTGTTCCCTTATCGGACCATATACTTTTCTTAATATTTTTCTTTCAAATGTCTTTAGTTCTTCCTCACAATGGAAACAGACCAAGAGGAAGACCACGTAAAAGATGGAAGGAAAGCGTGGAAGAAGACATAAAAGCACTAGGAGTAAGGAATTGGAAAAGAGCAGCAGAAGATCGTGGAGAATGGCATAAAATAGTAGAGGAGGCCAAAACCCATAAAGGGTTGTAGAGCCAAAGGAAGAAGAAGAAGAAGCAATGAAAATCCACAATTGACGCGCTAAGATCTATCATAAAGATTGCCGCAAAGGCAAAGTCTGGCACGCAAATACTGTGTCTTAAAGAAAACTGTGTGAGCTGCTAACCTTCGATGTTAGAAAAGCATTTAATAGCGCCAGCTGGAAGTAGATATTGGAAGGCCTAATATCAAAAGTTATAATACCGTATCTACTACGCATGGTGAGATGCTACCTCAGCGGCAGAAAGTTAATCCTAAAGCGGAAGAGAGAAGCATCAGCAGCAGTGTTCCACAAGGAACGATATTAGGCCCAACCTTGTGGAACGTCCTATCTATATGACGATGTGCTGAGATTAAGACTGCCATTGGGGACGACAGTGATTGGCTCTAGTGGTAAAAGCCAGAACAGAAGAAGGATTGATGCAGACAGCAAACAACGTTATATGGCAAATCATTAATTGGATGAAATCCAAAAGCCTCAATCTAGCGCCAGAAAAAACTGAGGCGGTCCTTGTCATAGGAAAAAAAAGGTCCAACCAATAAAATTTAAAATTGAAAAACTAACGATAATCCCAAAGCATCAAATAAAATACCTGGGTATAGTAATAGACAAGGCATTATCTTTCACACCGCACATAGCAGAAGCTGCAGCAAAGGGGATGAGGACAATGGCAGCAATACAGCAACTAATGCCCAACATTGGAGGTCCCATGAGCAGTAAACGCCGAGTGCTCAGCTACGCGGTACAGGCCACTATAATGTACGGAGCACCAATATGGCTCAGAGGACTGGAAAAACAGAGAAATACCCAAAAGCTCCTTGCAGTGCAAAGAAAAATGGCTGCAATGAAGCACAATATCAGTGAGGTATTCTTGACCATCGCGGGTATCCCGCCAATCGACTTGCTTGTGGAAAAGCAAAGAAAACTACAGGACCACCTAGTTGTCGTCTCCCTAACCAGGATTCGAACCCAGGTCTCCCGCATTGAAAGGCAGGTACGTTGTCAACTACACTACCGAGAACGACAGTCTTGTCGGTCTAGGTCAGTGGTTCTCAAACTTTTTTTTGCCGCGGCTCCTTATCGAATTAAAAAAAAATCTCGCGGCACCCTTGTCGGGCAAATTTTGACTTTTTTGACAATTTTCGTTTGAAGATTTCTTCAAGTTTATGTACTAAATCAGACTGATTGCATTCCAGATGTCTTTTTAATTTGTATGGAACCAAGCCGCGGTTAGCAACAATTTTATGAGAGATTGCCCTTCCGGTGCTTGTTCGTTCCCAACAGAAACAAAGCCAAACGATATGAGGTAGCTAGGATCATATTTCCATATTTTTCCTCGGATTATCTTTTGGTCGTGAGTTGCGCTTTAGCGAACTGAGGCGGACGAACTTGAATGATTTAGACCAATCCAGATTTCAGCCAATTGTCCATAACTTTGCATTAAAAGTAGGAACTCAAATTCGTTTACATCTTCATGTAATTTTCTTTTTACATTTCTGGATTATTGCCGCTGCACCCAGTTTGAGAACCACTGGTCTAGGCAGACTTAATTAGACAGGGATACGTACGTGTGTTTCAAATGTTATGTGGGGGTTTTGCGGTTGCTTCATTTCTATCAAACAGGCATGCCTTGTTCGAGCCCAGCAAGCTGACATTCCTAGTAAATCCGGTCGTAGGAGACCCACCATTACCCACCGTTGGAGCGAGTACTTTGACAGAATTAGCAATAAGGAATTGCCTACCGAACCACAACGCTGACCAATTCTAGGAGTTATCCTGCCAATTTAAATCAAGGAAGTCGATGAGGGTGAAACGCGAAAGCCACTGGCCCTGATAATTGTATGGGAAAGTTTTGGCCGTTAAAGAACTACGATCCTCGTCAACAGAATCATTAATGATGTTATAGTGTCAGAGACAAGGACTATCACCGTCAACATCTGTAAATGACCTGGAATGCTTTAATTCCAGACTAATTTGAACTCACTGGATTTGACCATCCCAGAAATGATTACGTAATTAACAGATAATTGAAAAGATGATGGAGGGAAGGCTCCGCTTCTATGGTCTTGTCATCCGTACTGAGGAATACTTGGTGGCGATGACCAGAGACCACGCGGACAACCAAAGAACAGGTGGATGGACCGCATCGTGAAGGACTTACGTGACATGAAGCAATGAACCTAAGGAAATGAAGACAGAGAGTAGTTCCTGTAATTCTGCGGTATTAACGCAAAGGCGAAAAAAATGTTTTTTTGTTAAGATGAGAATAAGTAATATTTGCGCAAATCCATGGCTTATCTAAAGCGTAAGAGATTGTTTTTAAAATGGAGTGTAAACGTTATCACTAAACGGGCCTTTGCAAAACAAATTAGTCAAATTGAGATTAATTAAAGGAAATATCCATTTAATAAACGAAAAACAAATTATTAATTCAATCTGTTTTCAGAGATTTGTGTCAGGGCGATAAGGCACTGTGAGAGAGAAAAAGTGTCATAAATTATTAAAATTATCTGAAATTAATTTGACCTCCGGGCATTAAATTATGTGTGTACGCGCACGATAAACCGTCTCCGTTACACATATCCATATAAATATGTTGTCTTAATTGAATATTAGATTACGAGATTTATGTTTATACTCGAAACGATTGTCGAAGGAATTAATTGAAATAATGCCCTAATGGCGTGAGCAGATGCTTATTTAACCCACCTATCTAACGTCTCAATAATCTACACTTATTATCGACAGATGCAACCACAGCAAATTAGATAATGCAGGGAGAAAATTACAGGCTTCGATTACTTAATACACACGGAGTTGCCTAACGTTTTAATTAATGTTTATGTTTGTTTGGGAACTATTTACAAGCTTAAGGCGCGATTATCGCGCGGTCATAGTCGCCTAATCATAATTAATATTTTATTTAATATAAACAGCAATAATTAAGGCGAACATTAATGGATTATCGCAGTCATTCGTATAAATAAACCGATGCGTAATAATTAATTTCAGAACTAATTCGTTTGTGGATTTCGATCAAAATAAAAATGTTTTTGTAAAATATAGATATCTAGGACGGACGTTGTTCTTGCTGCATTCCAGCGATTGTTTTTCAGCGATTGATCAACAATTTACATTCAGTTTATTGTTGCTTTTAAAAACACTTTTTGTTTACAGAAGTCTTAACTGCATTTCTCTCATTGTAATGTATAATTTATCAACCATATGGCCTTATCAACCATATGGCCTAAATATTTCTTATTAAAAAAAATTTCTGGTTAAGCAAAAATAAGTGGTAATATGTTCTTCAAAATAAAAGATTCGACGAACAAGACTAGGCAAAGACTACATAAAGAAGACAAACAAGTCTAGACAGATCAGACTAGACTTGACAAATTAGACAAAACACACAAAACTAGAGTCGAAATAAACTTTTCTGGTAAAACTTATTGTATTCAGTTTATATATGGTAGTTCTCAGTAAAATAAAATTACGACTGTAATGAATTTTTCTATTAGGTTGTTAAACTTAGTATAATTCCATTGTTATGAATTATGTAAAAATACAAAATTACTTTAATTATGCAATTAACAAGCGCATAGTTTCTGCGTGTTCGGTACAAATATCTATTTGCATTTCGAATTGTAATTATCCCAGGGGGCAGTTTAAACGCGTTCCACGGCACGGCAACTTATTGTTTAATTAGGGACGTGCTGATGTTTTATTACATAATTGGATTATTAGTCGTTTAAAAATATTCAACTTTTTTCTTTGTTTACTCGTCCGTTTACGCACCTTGAAATTGGGTGCGCTTTAAAGAAATGGAAATGATCAGGGCTCATAATTAGAGACTAGAAAACGTGTAGTTTCCTTAATTGCTTAAAAGGCCAAGAGTTTTTTTTTTTTTCTTCGGTTGGAGTTTATTACGTGATGCCTGGATCTGATGATGGAGAAGTGTCTTGGGGAAAAAATCTCATTAGTGAAAGGTTCTCTTTTTTCTCGTAAAAGGGCAATTTGTTTGAGATTTTTATTAGGTTTTGGTTAATTTACATAATATTAATTGGTATTAATATTTTGTAAACCTATCTCTCAAGGGGGAATTTCTCACCCTTATTTAAAACTAGTTTGCTTTTATAAATTCTCTACTATTGTAGATTATTTACATTACAAGCTGTGTTCAGAACATGACAAATTAGGCAAGATTAAACAGACAACACTAAACAGACGAAACTACATAGGCAAGACTAGACATTGAACACTAGACAGACAAGATTATACAGACAAGACTAGACAGACAAGGCTATACAGACTAGACAGACAAGACTTGACAGACAAAACTAGACAGACAAGACTAGACAGACAACACTAGACAGACAAGACTGGACAGACAAGACTAGACAGACAAGACTAGACAGATAAGACTAGACAGACAAGACTAGACAGACAAGACTAGACAGACAAGACTAGACAGACAAGACTAGACAGACAAGACTAGACAGACAAAAGTCGACAGACAATACTAGAGAGACAAGATTAGACAGACAAGACTAGACAGACAAAACTAGACAGACAATACTAGAGTTGTATATCTAGTCTTGTATATCTAGTCTTATCTGTCTGTCTTGTCTGTCTAGTCTTAACTGTCTACTCTTCTATGTCTAGTCCTGTCTGTCTAGTCCTCTATGTCTAGTCTTGTCTGTCTAGTCTTGTCTATGTAGATATACAAACAAGACTAGACAGACAAGACTAGACAAATAGGACTAGAGAGACAAGACTAGACAACTGTCTGGTCTGTCTGGTTTTTCTGGTCTGTATGGTCTGTCTGGTCTTGTCTGTCTAGTCTTGTTTGTCTGGTCTTGTCTGTCTAGTCTATCTAGTCTTGTCTGTCTAGTCTTGTATGTCTAGTCGTGTGTGACTAGTCCCATCTATCTAGTCTTGTCTCTCTAGTATTGTCTGTCTACTTTTGTCTGTCTAGTCTTGTCTGTCTAATCTCGTCTCTCTAGTATTGTCTGTCTACTTTTGTCTGTCTAGTCTTGTCTATCTAATCTTGTCTCTCTAGTATTGTCTGTCGACTTTTGTCTGTCTAGTCTTGTCTGTCTAGTCTTGTCTGTCTAGTCTTGTCTGTCTAGTCTTGTCTGTCTAATCTTGTCTGTCTAGTCTTGTCTCTCTAGTCTTGTCTGTCTAGTCTTGTCTGTCTAGTGTTGTCTGTCTAGTCTTGCCTGTCTAGTCTTGTCTGTCTAATCTTGTCTGTCTAGTCTTGTCTGTCTAGTCTTGTCTGTCTAGTCTTGTCTGTCTAGTCTTGCCTGTCTAGTCTTGTCGGTCTAGTCTTGTCTGTCTAGACTTGTCTGTCTAGTCTTGTCTGTCTAGTCTTGTCTGTCTAGTCTTGTCTGTCTAGTCTTGTCTGTCTAGTCTTGTCTGTCTAGTCTTATCTGTCTAGTCTTGCCTGTCTAGTCTTGTTTGTCTGGTCTTGTCTGTCTAGTCTATCTAGTCTTGTCTGTCTAGTCTTGTATGTCTAGTCGTGTGTGACTAGTCCCGTCTATCTAGTCTTGTCTCTCTAGTATTGTCTGTCTACTTTTGTCTGTCTAGTCTTGTTTGTCTAATCTCGTCTCTCTAGTATTGTCTGTCTACTTTTGTCTGTCTAGTCTTGTCTATCGAATCTTGTCTCTCTAGTATTGTCTGTCGACTTTTGTCTGTCTAGTCTTGTCTGTCTAGTCTTGTCTGTCTAGTCTTGTCTGTCTAATCTTGTCTGTCTAGTCTTGTCTGTCTAGTCTTGTCTGTCTAGTCTTGTCTGTCTAGTGTTGTCTGTCTAGTCTTGCCTGTCTAGTCTTGTCTGTCTAATCTTGTCTGTCTAGTCTTGTCTGTCTAGTCTTGTCTGTCTAGTCTTGTCTGTCTAGTCTTGTCTGTCTAGTCTTGCCTGTCTAGTCTTGTCTGTCTAGTCTTGTCTGTCTAGTCTTGTCTGTCTAGTCTTGTCTGTCTAGTCTTGTCTGTCTAGTCTTGTCTGTCTAGTCTTGTTTGTCTGATCTTGTCTGTCTAGTCTTGTCTGTCTAGTCTTGTCTGTCTAGTCTTGTCTGTCTAATCTTGTCTGTCTAGTCTTGTCTGTCTAGTCTTGTCTGTCTAGTCTTGTCTGTCTAGTCTTGTCTGTCTAGTCTTGTCTGTCTAGTCTTGTCTGTCTAGTCTTGTCTGTCTAGTCTTGTCTGTCTAGTCTTGTCTGTCTAGTCTTGTCTGTCTAGTCTTGTCTGTCTAGTCTTGTCTGTCTAGTCTTGTCTGGCTAGTCTTGTCTGCCTAGTCTTGTCTGTCTAGTCTTGTCTGTCTAGTCTTGTCTGTCTAGTCTTGTCTGTCTTGTCTTGTCTGTCTAGTCTTGTCTGTCTAGTCTTGTCTGTCTAGTCCTGTCTGTCTAGTCTTGTCTGTCTAGTCTTGTCTGTCTAGTCTTGTCTGTCTAATCTTGTCTGTCTAGTCTTGTCTGTCTAGTCTTGTCTGTCTAGTCTTGCCTGTCTAGTCTTGTCTGTCTAGTCTTGTCTGTCTAGTCTTGTCTGTCTAGTCTTGTCTGTCTAGTCTTGTCTGTCTAGTCTTGCCTGTCTAGTCTTGTCTGTCTAGTCTTGTCTGTCTAGTCTTGTCTGTCTAGTCTTGTCTGTCTAGTCTTGTCTGTCTAGTCTTGTCTGTCTAGTCTTGTCTGTCTAGTCTTGTCTGTCTAGTCTTGTCTGTCTAGTCTTGTCTGCCTAGTCTTGTCTGTCTAGTCTTGTCTGTCTAGTCATGTCTGTCTAGTCTTGTCTGTCTAGTCTTGTCTGTCTAGTCTTGTCTGTCTAGTCTTGTCTGTCTAGTCTTGTCTGTCTAGTCTTGTCTGTCTAGTCTTGTCTGTCTAGTCTTGTCTGTCTAGTCTTGTCTGTCTAGTCTTGTCTGTCTAGTCTTATCTGTCTAGTCTTGCCTGTCTAGTCTTGTTTGTCTGGTCTTGTCTGTCTAGTCTATCTAGTCTTGTCTGTCTAGTCTTGTATGTCTAGTCGTGTGTGACTAGTCCCGTCTATCTAGTCTTGTCTCTCTAGTATTGTCTGTCTACTTTTGTCTGTCTAGTCTTGTTTGACTAATCTCGTCTCTCTAGTATTGTCTGTCTACTTTTGTCTGTCTAGTCTTGTCTATCGAATCTTGTCTCTCTAGTATTGTCTGTCGACATTTGTCTGTCTAGTCTTGTCTGTCTAGTCTTGTCTGTCTAATCTTGTCTGTCTAGTCTTGTCTGTCTAGTCTTGTCTGTCTAGTCTTGTCTGTCTAGTGTTGTCTGTCTAGTCTTGCCTGTCTAGTCTTGTCTGTCTAATCTTGTCTGTCTAGTCTTGTCTGTCTAGTCTTGTCTGTCTAGTCTTGTCTGTCTAGTCTTGCCTGTCTAGTCTTGTCTGTCTAGTCTTGTCTGTCTAGTCTTGTCTGTCTAGTCTTGTCTGTCTAGTCTTGTCTGTCTAGTCTTGTCTGTCTAGTCTTGTCTGTCTAGTCTTGTCTGTCTAGTCTTGTTTGTCTGATCTTGTCTGTCTAGTCTTGTCTGTCTAGTCTTGTCTGTCTAATCTTGTCTGTCTAGTCTTGTCTGTCTAGTCTTGTCTGTCTAGTCTTGTCTGTCTAGTCTTGCCTGTCTAGTCTTGTCTGTCTAGTCTTGTCTGTCTAGTCTTGTCTGTCTAGTCTTGTCTGTCTAGTCTTGTCTGTCTAGTCTTGTCTGTCTAGTCTTGTCTGTCTAGTCTTGTCTGTCTAGTCTTGCCTGTCTAGTCTTGTCTGTCTAGTCTTGTCTGTCTAGTCTTGTCTGTCTAGTCTTGTCTGTCTAGTCTTGTCTGTCTAGTCTTGTCTGTCTAGTCTTGTCTGTCTAGTCTTGTCTGTCGAGTCTTGTCTGTCTAGTTTTGTCTGTCTAGTCTTGTCTGTCTAGTCTTGTCTGTCTACTCTTGTCTGTCTAGTCTTGTCTGTCTAGTCTTGTCTGTCTAGTCTTGTCTGTCTAGTCTTGTCTGTCTAGTCTTGTCTGTCTAGTCTTGTCTGTCTAGTCTTGTCTGTCTAGTCTTGTCTGTCTTGTCTTGTCTGTCTAGTCTTGTCTGTCTAGTCTTGTCTGTCTAGTCTTGTCTGTCTAGTCTTGTCTGTCTAGTCTTGTCTGTCTAGTCTTGTCTGTCTAGTCTTGTCTGTCTAGTCTTGTCTGTCTAGTCTTGTCTGTCTAGTCTTGTCTGTCTGTCCTCCTCGGTGGTGTAGTTGACAACATATCCGCCTTTCAATGCGGGAGACCCGGGTTCGAATCCTGGTCGGGGAGGCGATAACTAGGGCGGTTTTCATTAACCGTCCGGGCTGCCCACCCTGAATGAATGCAATATATGCGATACCGGGGTGGCGCATACTAAAAGCCAAGGTGGAATAGGGGATTTGGTGAGAGCTTACCCTGAACCACTTTAAAAAAAAAATAAAAGTCTTGTCCGTCTAGTCTTGTCTGTCTAGTCTTGTCTGTCTAGTCTTGTCTGTCTAGTCTTGTCTGTCTAGTCTTGTCTGTCTAGTCTTGTCTGTCTAGTCTTGTCTGTCTAGTCTTGTCTGTCTAGTCTTGCCTGTCTAGTCTTGTCTGTCTATTCTTGTCTGTCTAGTCTGTCTAGTATTGTCTGAAGAAAAAAAAGGGCCTCCACCGCGAGGCAGTGATCGCATCAGCTTACTTCCCCGGAGATGGTAATAACATACTACCCTTAGAAGTACAAAGGCTGGTAGAACACTGTGTTAGGAGATGGGTGCCACTCATCTTAGGATGCGACGCAAACGCCCATAACGAGATGTGGGGCAGCACGGACACTAATAAGAGAGGTGAATACCTTTTAGAATACCTCATTAAAGAAAACTTAATTGTGTATAACGTTGGGAATACACAAACATTGGTCACTAAGGTCAGGGGTGAGGTACTGGATATAACGCTAAGTAGCACTAGTGTAAGTAAACTTGTTAAAAGTAGGAGAGTTTCAAGTGAACCCTCAATGTCACACCATAGGATCATTGAGTTTGAACTGGATGAAGCGAGTGAGGAAAACACCCTCATTAGAAACCCCAAACATGGGGACAAACTATGTGGCCTAAGTTTAGTTCCTAATTTAGAAAATAACCGTATCACAAAGTGGACCCAACAGCTAACTACTCGGGAACCCCCAAGAGAAGAAACGGCCCCAGGCAAACACCTCCCTTTCGCGGTATGGAAATCCCTAAATCGGTTCAAGGCAGGAGTGGCAAGGTGCAAGACAAATCTCTTGAGGTGGGAAATGTCTGAGAACGACGATGTGCTGTGTGCGTGTGGTCAGCCACAGGATATGAGCCACATACTGGTCTGCCCACAACTGGAAGAAGGATGCACGCACGAAGACTAAATTTTGTGTAACGACAAGGCTATTGCAGCCGCTATTGAAAAGATGTCGTATGAGCCGGACATGGAAAGTAAGTAAGTAAGTTTAATTCCAAACTAAAACAGAACCTAGAGCAACTGACAGTGCGGGGTAGTAACAAAAACTACACCGTATTAGAGCAAGCTGTAGGAGAAATAAATGTAACAATCACCACGGCATTTGAATCCAGCTACCCGGTAAAAACCGCTAAGGATGAGAAATGATGGAACAAAAACGTCTACAGTAAAAGCAAAAGTACGTAGGCTTTTCAACAAAGCTAAGCAATACGGAAATTGGATAAAATACTCCAAGGTGCTCACCACGTACAACAAAGAAGGACAAAAAGGGACCTTTAGGACCTTCTCTGGAAACATAGCGTCCACCCCGGTGGCAGTTAGATTGCATAAAGCACTATCGAAGGATAGAGTGGAAATGACAGCCACTCTTAATCCACTTTTGACCACTGCACAGAAGCAGGTACATCGGTATTTATTGTACCCCTATATTGAGTGTAGGAGTTTGGGCAAAAATGGGTTATGAGACCTAATAGGAGCTACACGGAGGACTAAGAGCAGATAGCTCTCCTCCTACTAGAAACCTATTTTCCGGGATGTAGAAAATACTAAGAGATCGAGGGCTTGATGCAACCACGGAGACTAAGTCGGGCTGAATGGAGGAGGACCGCGTCCATCTGTACGTAAAACCGAAACAGATGGGCTCTCGGCACTTTCCAGCCATTTAAAAAAAGCAAGTTTTTGGTGAGGTACAATAGATCTACGAAGGTCGCAGTACAAGTCGTTACCACCAAAACTACAATCTACAATCTAGGGTAGAGCTCACCAATGAAGCATTAACAGCCTCGAAAGGTCTACAATCCGTAGAATGTTGTTATGAACGTAGTAACAGCAGAAACTTTATACGTACGCAAAGAGTTGTAAAGAATCAATTAGAGCCACATCCCCTCGATTATATTAACTAAAATCCATTTTTTCTTTCTAATAATTTACTTCTATTTGGTATATTACATTATGTAAACCAAACCTTCTTTAACTTCGTAATAGGCATGATGACTGATTTTGAAAAAGTGTTCTGTAATTTATTTACATAATTTACGCCCACATTGGAGCACTTAAATCAAACTCTTTTGCACTATCTTCGTCCTTTCCCAAAACCTCTTCATTCTGGCTGATCTGGCTGCCCTTTCTTCATCAGATATGACATATTGTTTCCTTTGTACAGTTCTTAATGAAAATCATATTTGTTTATTCTTGAGAATCCGTTTTTCTTCTCTATTTTCAATTTGTTTCATTGTAACATTCAACTCTTCTAAATCACTCTGAACTTCTTTCAACCAATTATTTTTCGTTTTATTTTGCCAAAAGTAATTAAATAGTTGTTTTATTATCCTGTTATCATTTAATCTAGATCAGGGATGAGCAACCCGCGGCCCCCGGGCCGCTTGCGGCTCGTTAAACACCCAAGCGGCCCGCCAAGCATTTCTAAAATTGAATTTATTTTATCGACTTTCTCCCATCAATATATTGTTATAAAAATAATTATAATGAAATGGTTGTACATACTAAACCGAAACAATTTTTTGTGACTAGTTACTCATTTGTCGGCGACTTGTTTAAACGTGCAATACGAACGCGCTGCGTCTGTGCGATTTTTTGTGACGAAATACTCACTTGTCGGCGACTTGTTCAAACATGCAATACGAACGCGCCGCGTCCGCGCTTGTTTGCATTTGCTCTGTCACACAATCAGTCAGACTGGTAAGCTGTTAACTAGCAATTTTAGCACTTCTTGTGTTTCTTGAAAGGCGTGAGTGCAATATTATTGCCAAAAAGGTAATATTAGAGTTTTTTTATTCAATTAAGTTTTCCTACAAATTTTTTTAACTTTCAAATTTTGAATCCATAATAGCATGTCGGAAAATCAAACAAAAAAACGGAAGGTTGCGGATGAGCACAGGCAATTCCAAGAAAAGTGGAAATTTGATTATTTTTTCACTTTCGTCAAAGATAAAGCTGTATGCTTAATATGTTCAGAGACTGTGTCGACATTAAAAGAATATAACCTAAAAAGGCATTACGATACAAAACATGAACAACGATATAAAAACTTAACAGGACAACTCCGGATAGATAAGTTTAATCAAATGGAGAAAAATTTGGGAAAACAACAGGCTATTTTTAAAAATCAAGCTATTTTTGTAGCTATAATTTTGTAATCATTTTTGTAATCAAGGCAGTAAAGGCTAGTTTTGTTGTCAGACAAATACTGGCAAAAAAATGAAACCCTTTGCGGATGGAGAGATGATAAAAGAATGTCTGACTGCTGTTGCAGAAATAGCATTTCCTGATAAAATAAATATTATTTCAAATATTAGTTTATCAAGATTCACCATTACAAGAAGAATTGAAGACTTGTCCGAGAACATAGCAACAAGGCTTCGTGAACGTATTGCAAAATTCGAATGCTGTTCTTTGGCACTTGATGTGAGTTGCGAGATTAGCGATACAGCACAACTGGCTATATTTTTACGTGATATTGACACCAAATTTAATATTACCGAAGAATTGTGTTCACTGATTCCAATGCAAGGGACTACAACCGGCAAAGACCTGTACGATGAACTCAAGTCTGTGTTGGAAAAGTTTTCAATTTTATTAGGAAAGATTATTGATATATCGACAGATGGAGCACGAGCAATGTTAAGCATGGAGGTAGGAGTATCGGGAAGGCTATTTCAAGACATTAAGAAGGCCACAGGAAGGGAAATATTCGTTAACAATTGCATAATTCTCCAGGAATATTTGTGTGCGAAAAGATTGAGTTTGAC
Source organism: Phosphuga atrata (assembly GCA_944588485.1). Lineage (NCBI taxonomy): Eukaryota > Metazoa > Arthropoda > Insecta > Coleoptera > Silphidae > Phosphuga > Phosphuga atrata. The sequence continues at coordinate 64,338,446 of OX155899.1, forward strand.
ACATGTAACAGTACCAATAATTAAAGCAATCAATTTTATAAAGTCGCGCGCGTTAAATCACCGTGAATTTAAAGAATTCCTGAAAGAATTAGAAACTGAATATGGCGACGTGGTTTTTAATACCGAAGTACGTTGGCTTAGTAGAGGTGCAATGTTAAAAAGAGTATACAACTTAAAAAGCGAAATACAATTGTTCTTGGATATGACGGAATATGCCTTTCCTCGTTTTGGTAATAAAGAATGGATGTGCGATTTTGGGTTTCTTATCGACATGACTCAGCATCTCAATGATCTTAACGTGGAACTTCAAGGCAAAGGACAGTTTATTCACAATTTGTATGATAAAATTCAGGGCTTTGAGCGCAAATTAAAATTGTGGAAACAGCATCTTTTGCAGAATAAGGTGTCTCACTTTCCACATTTAGAAAAAGAAAACGTTACTACTTCTCAAAAATACACAGAATATATAGACATTTTAATCAACGAATTTCAATTACGATTCAAAATGTTTAAAGCTGAGAAGACAGCGGTTTCTATGAAAATGATTTCCTCGCCATTTAATATCGATGTGGATACAGTACCCGAAGACTTTCAAATGGAAGTAATTGACCTGCAGAATAATACCGATTTAAAAAATATATTTTTCTCAGTAAGCATCGAAAATTTTTATAAATCTTATGTTAGCCCTGAAAAATTTCCGCGTTTGACTAGAAATGCAAAGCAAATGATGTCTCTGTTCGGAAGTACGTATGTTTGCGAACAATTATTTTCAACCATGAAATTAATAAAAAATGACTACCGATCAAGACTAAACGATGCCCGATTAGAAAGCTGCGTACGTGTAGCTACCTCTTCAATTCCGGCTGATATTGATCAGCTTGTATCAAAAAAACAATGCCAAATTTCGCATTAAAAATTTCAAGTAAATTCGTTTTTCTGTTCTTTTCTTGTTTGTTTTAATTTTGTATTGAAATTTGCGTAAAAAATTTGAGTAAAATTTTCTGTATTAAAAAATGAAATTTTTTTTAAATTTATGTTTTTTTATTCTAATGCTTATTATAAAGTTTTGTAAAATATTAATAAGTGTTACTTTATGTGCGGCCCGCCAAAAATTTTTAAAATTTAAATTGGCCCGTTGATTAAAAAGGTTGCTCACCCCTGATCTAGATAGATGACAGAAAAATGCAATTCTTCTTTTTCTCATCGTATCTATTATAGATTCACTTTCCCTGTAAACCACTGCATTAGGCAACAATCTCTATTGTCCATCTACCTGATGTTTTTTATTAATGATTGTTCGGAGTATCCTTCTGTCAACCTTTTGCAGTGTATCAGTTGTTGCTTTGGTATTCAATTTAAATAGTGTTTCACAAGCGTATGTTGCTTCAGGTTTAATGACGGAACAGTAATGTTGAAGTTTAGCATTTATCGAAAGAGATTGTTTCTTGTACGTTGCCCATGTAATTCGTTTTGCTCTTTTTAACTTAAATGTTCTGCTTTCTATTGATAATTTTTCATTGGAGTTCCAAGTTAAAATTTCACCAAAATATTTAAACTTATTTACAATTGGTGATGTAGCAGGGAACGTTAGCATTATTTCTGTTTTTTTCATATGAAATTTGCAATCCAGCTTTTCTTGCTATATTATCAAGTTGTTCTATTTGAAATTTAGCTTCTTCTATGTCATTAGCCAGTAGTGCAAGATCATCCGCGAATGCTAAACAATTGAGTCTTATTTTTTTGCCAATCTTGATGTTAGGTTGACATATCTTATTCCATTCTCGCATGATTTTTTCCAACACACAATTAAACAATAATGGTGAGAGTCCATCTCCCTGCCGAAGTCCAGTGTTAATGTCAAATGGTTTTGAGAGTTCATTTCTGAATCTGACTTTAGCTTTAGTATTCTTTAGGGTAATTCCAATAAGGCGAATAAGTTTTGAATGTAAACCAAATTCCTTTAGGATATTCAATAGTGACTCACGATGGATACTATCATACGCCTTTTTAAAATCAACGAAAGTGATAACTAACTTTTTGTTTCTAACCCTATGATGCTTCATAATCCACTTTAAACTGATAATTTGATATTGTGTTCTGTGATATTCTAAAGTACCTACTATTTCCAAAAATATATAATATTTCTGCAGGAAACAAAGTTTTATTAGAAAAAAAAGCAATTGCAATTCAAAGTTTAGAATGAGCTTGAAAACGATCGTAGGTGTCATGGCGTCTGCTTGTGACGTCAGGTGTTAGTAAATAGACCAAAAACATTAGGGAGCCAACGAAAGAAATCAGCTGTTTTGCGTGTTAAATATGAATTCTAAAGTGTATAAGGTCTGTCGTCATAAGGTAATAAAGAGAAAGCAAGAACCCAAAATGTGTGACCACACCGTTGAGTTCCGCAAGGGTACCTCCTTTACCAGGACCAAATTACCATTATTGAAGATACTTGAGTTTTGGTACACGGTGTATCATTGACAGTGATCGCTTTATCACCATATGACGACAGACCCATCGAAAACCATCCAACCTAAAATAAAACAATTACTTTGTCTTCCAATCAAAATAAAAGAATATATTAGAGGCCACTAAACATATGATAATAAAAAAAATAACCAATAAATATCCCGACTCAGGGTCAAAATACCGTCACATTCATCTCATATACTGCCCCTCGTCAGGTATCAACTTCCATTCAACTAATTTTTGAATTGTTTGGTCGGGATCTCTTAAAACATTCTGAATATCCAGAATGGATAAATAATTTCTGGAAACCAGTTGTGTATATACTTTACACAAACATGTGACGCAGAAAAATTCAAATAATTTATAATATGTTGTCAAAATTAAATTTATCACCGCTTACCCAGCTGTATGAAGATTCTTAGTTATGTGACCAGTCATACACGGCAGTTATTGTGTTTAAAATGTCAGTTTTTTTTTTTATTACAAAAACCCAAATATTTCTTTAACCGGAGGACTTGGAAGCTTCATTTTACTTTTCCGCGCTTACTAAAGCACTGTGAAGACGATTTGATCAATTAAATCAGGTTAAAAAAAAACGAGAAACCCGATTTTCAGATCCTACCATATTCTTTACTATACCCGCATCTGCACATGCTTCTGAGTCGGTTTCCCATTTTCTACATAATTTTTCAGTCTTCATATTTACTGGACACTTTATTTCTATTATGCTGGATTCACAGTTTCCATCAGGTAATCCTGATATCATGGGATATTTTTTACAGACCATTAGGTCAAATTTTTTAATTTTTTTTTCCCCGGTGCGGTACTGACGGTTTTCCTCACTTCATCCTCAAACATTCTATCACGTTTAATTGCAGGCATGTCTGGGATTTTTCCTCCCGTCATTAAAGCAATCAGCGTTCCATCACTGGTTTTGCACCTAAATTCATATGCTCGTGAAGCCGTAGCCCTGCCATATCTTAATTCATGCCAAAGGCAGCTCATATGTTTCGTCTCTTCCTCAATTTTTGTTATATCTGCATCAGTCAATACATGTTTTTGCAAAAAAGGACTTTTCTTTGTATATCAGCAGCAATTTGTGCATGGATAATCTTTCAATTGTATCACATAGTCTTTCTCGTACTTTATTAACTGACAAAATTATTACAACAAAATGTTTTATTAACTTGAAAGTGCAGGGAACGTCCAAGTTCGTACGAGGTTTACTAACGCGTGACGTAATTCACTCTGATTAGTGTTCAACTTATCATGGCGGACTGATGTATTTTGTAGTTTTGTTTTATTAAAAATATTATCAGTCTCGTACTAAATATGAAATTAAATACATTTTTCACAATCTATTATTCCCATCACATTTGATAAACACAATATTTTTGAGATTCTTGGTTACTGTCGTCATGCCCATTATTCATAAATGTGATTTACCTACTAATGACGTAACATTTATTACCGATAAATTAATCATTTATTTATAAATTAATTTGTTCGAAAAATTAACATTGAAATAGTTCTAATTATTGTTTGAATCTTGTCTGAAAACTTACTAAATGAAGATATATAATCAACATAATCAGAAATATCAACCTTAATTTTTTTTTGAATTAATCATTTTTATTATTTTAATACGTTTAGTCAAAAAAACTATAAAATTTAAAACAAACCAAGTTTACTTCCACAACTTTATTTTAAAACCAATTAAAAGATGTAACTTTAATTTTTGTTATTTTCGGATAAAACGGTGGTAAGTGTCGAGTTGTGCAACGGCGTCCGTCCACATCGTCGGAATTTAATTAATAAATATCTCCGGCCGAGATAAACGTCCCGAGTATCTTTGCAGCAATTTGTATTAATTATATTCGTCCGATGCGGCCAGAAATATTTTAATTGGGGACCCCGCCGAATCAAAAACCAGTAGCGTTTTTTCAGATTGGTGGTCTTTAATGTGCGCCCATGTTATGTAACCACCGTCTCCGTATCCCACGTGAACCGTTCTTGTTTCTCTTTTTTATAACTTTATATACACAAAGATGGAAAAAAAAACGTTTTCTTCCTTATAAATTAAACGGCGATTTAATGGGATTGTAAACTTATACAGTTTATGTGGCATTTTTTATAACTATATTACAAGACGGACGGTAAAAAAATTTAAAAAGCAAAGGGACCAATTTGATACTAGTTTTAATCCTTTTCTATAATTAAACGAAATATTTTTATTGTTAATTAGCCAGCCAGGACTATTAAAATAACTTTTTTTAAATGTCAATTATAAATAAATACAGATTTTGTTTTTTACTTGAAATGTGTGGACTGAACAAGGTTAATACTTAAAACGGACTTTGATAAGTTTAGCTTTTTAAATTGCAAACGATTAAAATTCTTTGATTGCACAATTTTTTTTAGGTAATTAAAAACATAAATATGAAACAGTAGCTGAAAGTTAGGAGAAACTAGAAATTGGCTAGCGTTTTAATGTAGCTACAACTATTTAAATTTTTGTAGCCCGAACCGTACTAATTACCATATATAGATTAGATGAATATAAGGACTGACTATTTTCTTAATGTTATAGCCATTTTAAGAGGATAATTATTTTATGGTTCCTTATTAACTTATATCTGCTTTTATTATCTCCTTTAATTGGGAGCCTCTAATTTTAATTAAGTCAACTCGGAATTTCTATTCGGAACGTGTCGATGATTGGTTTTAATTATAGTATTAGACCAGTCGAAGAAATGCACAAAAAGAGAATCGTTTGTTTGAAGAGGATCTCCCTATTGTTTGCCGGAGCGATTTTGAAAGCGGCAGGTCAGTTATATTGAGAGAGACACGGCCGCGGCACTTTGCGGTCCTCAAAAACTAATGACCATCTCTGCTAAAACAACATTTAATTAGATCCCTTGTTGGCTTGCGAGGTTATTTACTGTTTGCCCAAGTGCTGGACGACACGCGGGGGAAGGAACGGAACGCGTCAGGTAGACAACAAACTCTCGGGAAGCGCTCGAGAGGTGAAGAGTTCTTTACTTTATTGCCAATAAAAGTGACAACGAGAGGGAAATAAATACGTGTTTTATATAGAATAACGTTTACAACATTTCCCAAAAAAAAGAGTGTGTGTAAGCTTTACACGCGGTTCATGTAAAAGTTCTTGGACCGTTGTGGCACGTATTACCAAACAGATTAAACTTATAAATTTGTTAAATAAAATATTTATAATTCAACATGTTGACGCCGGCGCTCGGTTTTGTTTTAGTCTAGCCGCCGGGCCGTGTACCACCGGTGGTACGCGCTAATGCGTTAAATTTGTTAAATTGTAGTATATTTGTTAAAAAACAAAATATCTCCATTTATGGGGAAAACTAGCTATAATACGCTTATTTATTTTTTAAATACAAATGAGAGATATAATTTCTAAAAAACATTATAGTTTTGTAATAGGCACAGGTACAGATGGAGCTATCAATGTTTCATTTATGACAACTTAGATATAAACTGTTGTATGATCTAAGAATGCTCTTAGATCCTACTCAAGCGTTTGACACGGTTAACTATGCTAGAGACTATTAGGCAAACTTGAAGCATATGGTATTAGTATCGTTGCTTATGAACTAGTTAAGGATTACTTAAGATGTAGGTCACAAAGTGTTAAGAACATTAAAAGTGTAAATAAGAACATAGCTGTTAGTGTAACGCAAGGTACAATTTTAGGTCCACTGCCTTTAATTTTCTATCATCATCATGGCGGCCTCTTTGTGCGCCTTTCCTGGATACAGGTGTCTTCCCTTCTTATCCATTCCTGGCGGTCTTGTGCTCGTCTCATCCAGTCACGTCCAGTGCTTCCACACGGCCGTCCTGTTCCGCCGTGATGTCCGACGCCGTCTTACCAACGAATAAAAGGTCTCCACTCTAAAACTCTCCTGGTCCAGAATGTCGCGTCCAGCATTCCTCTTTTCTAAGTTACCCATCACGTCACATTTTAATTTTGCTTCGAATCCAGTCGTTACGTTGTCGGTCTCGTATTGTTATTCCAAGCTTTACTCTCTCCATACCTCAATGCACCACTTTGAACTTCTCTGCTGTTTTTTTTGTGAATATCATGGTCTCTGTACCATAGCTGAACACGGGCATGACACTCTGCTCGAAAACTCTGACTTTGAGGTGCAATGGCAATTTACCATGTAGTGTATGTTTGTTTGCGCCGAAAGCTTGTGCATCTCTGCGTTCCACTTCTACGGTTTGGTTTTCGTAACCCAAAGTTATCTTATGACCAAGATAAATGTACTCTGTTCACGAGAACATCACGATAACAATGACCATAACTTGGGCGAGTATCGCTTTGAGCAGGTTGAAAGTTGTGTCTACTTGGGAACAGAAATCAACAGAACAAACGTAATAGCTAATGAAACAAGCTCGCGAATACTTAGTGGAAACTGATGCTACTACGGATACCAAAAACTGATGAAGTCCAAGTTATTGAGTCACAAAATCAAACTTCAAATATACAGAACACTTATAAGACCAGTAGTAACGTACGGATGTGAGGCCTGGACCCTAATCACCGCAGAGGAGGACGCACTACGCATCTTTGAAAGAAAGATCCTCAGAAAGATCTACGGACCGATCCTAAATGAGCATGGAATTTGGAGGATACGAATGAACCATGAACTACAGACCAGTCAAGAAAATGTACAACTGGCGGCCAGTAGGAAGAAGGAAAAGAGGCAGATCAAAGAAAAAATGGATGGAAGACGTGGAGGAAAGTTTTAGAAAGATGGGAGTAAGGGATTGGAGAGAGAAAGCCGATGAAAAGACAGAATGGAAGAAGATTGTTGTAGAGGCAAAAACCCACCGCGGGTTATAAAGCCAACAGAAGAAGAAGAAATTTACTCTGTTACCGTTTCTACTGCTAGTCTTAAGTTAATTATGTCTGCCAAGTATGGCCTGTTGTTGCTGATTCCTGTCTCAAATCTTCGAACATAGACATTATGTCATCCTCATTATCCCATATGAGAACCAAATCGTCTGCAAATCGAAAGTTAGAACCCCATCCACTGTTAGCCCTTTATTTCCCCAGTTCATCCGTCGAAATATATATTCCAGCGAGAGTGTGAAACTCCTTCTAATCGGAATTTGTTAGTTTTCTTATGGAGCAAAACAAGCTGTGGCATTCAAATGGAAGTGGTTCAGTATTTGGATGTATCTCTCGTCTATTAGATAGCTAATCAATACTTGCTACTTCCCACCATTCTACAGAGTTGAACGCTTTCTCATAATCAACGAACATTCGAATAAATGGCTTACTGAATTCATTACACTTCTCAATGTCGATTATAAACTCGGCTCCACACATTGGCCATGTGATGTGGCATACGTCACATGGCCAATGTGTGGATGAAGAAGTTGGCGCTTGTGAATGGGCTGGTGGAGGCACATGCATTGGCGGCTAGCCATAGGGTTGTCGGTTTCCTGTCCCGCTTCAAAGGAATTGGCATATGCTCCCACATGACAAGTTCTCCCTCCACACATTGGCCATATATTTATTATCATTGTATGCAGCAGATGCTGCATAAAAAGCAGCAACCGCTAGTTCAAGATCAAGATCACCAGATATGGTACCATTGACTCTACAACTTGTGAACTGAGAAGTTGGCACTTGTGAGCCAATTTGTAGACGCCCACTTGTGGTGTGTGAAAGAACAGCAAATGTTGGAACACACATTGGCCTGGCCGTGTGAGCCAATGTGTGGAGCCGGCTTAAGAGTTTGGAGAAGGTCATTTGTGCTGAATCCTGGCCGAAATCCAGATTTTTCGCGCGGTTGAAAGTAGACCACTTTCTTCTCTATTCTGTTGACTATAACTCTAGTGAATAACTTGCATAGGTGACTCATCATCAGCCTTTATGTCCCACTGAATGGCACCGGCCTCTTCTCTGCTACATATCCAACCTCAGCACTAAGATTTGAATATGGGGGACCTACAGTTTAACGTCGAATCCGAACGACAAATTTCCAGAGAAGGTGTTAGGCAGGTGAGACCCCACGGTTTCCTAAGCAGGATTGGGGAATTGAGTTTGATGAGTTGCAGCCATTAGTTTTTAATTTTTGCTGCTTTGGTTCTGTGAGGATTTGAACTCCAGCTGACTGACTCAAAGGACAAGTGCTTAGCTATCTGACCACCACCACAACCCAGAATAGGTGACTAATGGGTCTATTATCCAGTTTTTGAATGTCTCTTTTCTTATGAATGAGGGTTATAACGTCATTGTTCCAGGTTGAGGCAACTTTGGTTTCAAATGTTTCATATTAATGATATTTTCAACTTAATACCAAACAACCCACTAATATCATATGCAGATGATATAGCTGCACTGGACAAAGCTGGATTGTATAAAAGATATTATCGTAGTAGTTAAATAGTATGAGGCTTTGGCTAAGTGCAAACCAATTATATCTGACTGTAGATGAAACTATTTAATTAGATACATAATTCACACCATAATGAAGAGAAAGTTACACTACCTAGGCCACACATTGATAGAACAAATAAAGAGCAGAGGAAAGTACATGGGATGACGCCGAATGTCCTGGCTCAAAAACCTAAGGGACCTTCAATTATTCGGAGCGGCAGGCAATGAGGTTCGGATAACTGTGATGCTTAAAAGTTAATATCGACAAGACAATATAATAATAATAATATGGTGCTAGCTAGGAGCGGAGCGCATCGTACCAACGCACAGTGGGCCAAAAATTGGCCAACCAAAAATTGCCAAAAAAGTGGACAAAAATATAATACCTCGTTCTATATATCTGACATTATGGTTACAGGGGTTATTTTTATCGCTGAATACGAATGTGTTACCAAAAATTTGAAAAACAAAATTGCGGACTTAATATGGTTTTGTTTCTTCGAAATAATCATCCAATTTTTACAAAATGGCGTACAAGGGTTTTTTTACATCGGTGATTGCGAATCTTTAATCAGAATTTCTCGAAACACGTTCTCCACGTTACCGCTGCTAATTTTTCGTTGAAGTATGTGATGTCAACTCTGCTTATTGAAGAATGATCCTGAATGTTTTGACATTATTAAATATCAGTTTATGCTAATTCAAGAAAACCACTGCCAACTGCGAGGGAAAACCTTTTTCTAAATATTTTATTGGCACAAAACATCAGAAATAATGCGTCACCCAATACATCCCGGGTTAGTATCATGTTTATTGCGTAGATAATAATGCATGAATCCAGAATTCTAACGAATTGCAAGCCGAAACGTGCCTATACGTATTTGGCACAGTGTGGATAACCCTTAACATGCAAGTTTTTAAAAAAAAAAATCCGCCATATAGGACCCGCCATTTTGTTTTTCGAAAATCGAATAAGTGCTACCTGATCAAGACCGTCGAAAACTTCTTAATACTCAATTTCAATCTGATAAGATTTCGAAAAATTATCCGCCATATTTGACCCGCCATTTTGTTTTATAAAATGTTGATAACCCATTCATAATAAGGGAGATGATGAACCCCTTGGTACGGAATATTGAAAAAATTGAATGAGTTTCTCGAAAATTTGGCCGCCATATTAAATCCGCCATTTTGTTTTTAAAAATTCATTTGTTTTATTAATTTTAAAAACAGATTCGTAATCAGAGACGTAAACAACACCTGCAACAAAAATTTCAAATTTATATGTACATTCCATTTTTGTCCACATGTTCGACTATCCAGCCCACTGTGATGGGTAGAAACAGGCGGAAGATAGCTTGCGTCGTGAAATTCTTGAAGTAACTGTGATCTATAATAAACAGCAAAAACGAAATATCCGAAAAAGTCACAACCCGTATACAACTAGGGAATCTTTGTCTGTAAAGTCTACAGCCAATACTAAGCAGCAAAGATCTGTCGCGCAAAACCAAGCTATGAATATACAAGACAATAATTATGACAATAAGTGACATATAGCAGTAAGACTTGAACCCGTACAACTGTACACGAACTGTAATTGAACCGTTTCGAACGGGAAGTACTACGCAAGATTTTTGGCCCAGTAAAAGCAGACCGGCTTGGTGGATCTTGAACCATGCGCTAAGACAGATATTCAATGAGCCAGATTTGGTAGCGACAATAAAATGCGGTAGGTTACGATATGCGGGGCAAATAATCAGAATGGAGGACACTAGGCTCCCAAAACGGGAACGGGAAAATAAGTCACTATAGAAGCACACAGGTCGCGTGCCAAACCGACGACATGGTTACTGAACAGCGTGGAGGAAGTCGCGATGGCAAATTGGAAAATCTCTGCAAGAAACCGAAGTAGGCACAGGCAATCCTCATTGGGAAGAATGCCAAAGCAATAAACGGGCCGCAACGGCAAGAAGAACTGTAATAATAGCAAACTTGATGCACTTCGATGAAAAGTAGATAAAACTACATATATTACTATCGCATGCTACAAAGATAGTTTACCTGATGATGTAAAACTAGTATAAATGATATATAAATTAAAAGGGTTCAATACAGAAAATACTTATTTAGGTATATGTCTAGCTGGTATTTGTATAGATAGCTGCGTGAAGTGGCAACATCATATTAAAGGAGTAGTTAAGATATTGAGATATTTTGTCTTTGTATTCTATAAGTTGAGTCTATGTATCCATAAAAAGAACATTAAAAGTAATATAACATGCACTAATAGACCTTTTCATAGTTGAAATTTTTTTGTGCGCATGCGTCAATTTCCGCAATGTTATACGTCAAAATTGCCCGAACTTTTTGACGTATATATATATATATGAGCCCGAAACTTTCATATCTCCACCTTTCAAACTTGGCGGATGCGCATGCGCTTTACTACCCGTAAAATGGTATATTGAAAGTTTCTGTAGCGAATAAATTCTGTTTTCATAAAAATGTTTCTTGAGTTAGCAAATGAATATTATCCGTAAAAATGACATTCATGAAAACACATTTATTAGCAATTTCTTATTAGGAGACCTGCTGATCCAGTTTTGCAAAGAAATTGAGCACTCAATAATGAACACCTTCTTTAAGTTACCTCCAAGAAGGTTATACACGTGGAAATCGCCGGCCGACCGCGAACAATGTGTAATTAGAAACCAAATAGACTTTATTACAATAAATAAAAGGTTTAGAAACTCCATCACATCCACTAAAACTTACCCTGGAGCAGACGTATATACCGACCATAACCTACTGCTGTCAACACTGAATATACTGAACAGAGAAGAAGCCCCAATTGAAGAGACATGACATACAGAGGCTGAAAGACCCCAACGTGATGCAACAAGTTAAAGACCATATTAAAAAAGGTATGAACAAGATCAGAAGCCTTGCCAGCCGCAACATAGAACAACAAGTCGAAGCCATCACCAATGTAATGAAAACTGTTGCAGATAAAAACCTTTACACAAATCATAGAAAAAAGAAAAGCAAGTGGATTACAGATGAGATCTTAAGTTTGATGGAAGAACGAAGAAAAACAAAGAGCAAAGACTTAAAGTCATATAAGCAAATCCACAACAACATTACAAAAAAGATCAAAGAAGCCAAAGAAAACTGGTGGAAAGAACAATGCTCTGAAATAGAAGAACTAGACAGAAAACATGACGTTTTAAATACACATAAAAAAATAAAGGATGCAGCTGGAATAAACAAACCACGACAGAATAACATAATTACCGACAAAAACGGGACTGCACTACTGAACGTGAATGACAAAGTAGCAAGATGGCAACAATACATACAGACTCTTTATGCTGACGATAGCCGAACAGTTTCTAACACAAATAGCGCAGCACAAACAGGACCTTCTATAACTCATCAAGAAGTTCTTAAGGCAATTGGAAGACTCAAAAACAACAAGTCCCCGGGCCCAGATGAAGTTCTTGGCGATATGTTAAAGCTCATTGAGGAAGAATACCTAGACCTAATCACGGACTTATTTAACAACATATATGAATCGGGAGATATACCCGAGAAATGGCTAGTCTCTACGTTTATACCGATTCCTAAAAAAACCACAGCTAAACAATGCGAAGACTATAGAACTATCTGTCTCACAAGTCACTTCATGAAGGTCTTTCTTAAGATTATTTACGAACGAATATATCAAAAACTAGAAGAAGACATTAGCGAGACGCAATTTGGGTTTAGGAGTGGATTGGGGACTAGAGATGCCCTTTTTGGTCTGAGTGTTCTGATTCAGAGAGCAAGAGACGTGAATTGCGATGTTTTCACGTGTTTTATCGACTTCGAAAAGGCATTCGATAGGGTTAACCATGATTTGCTAACAGAAACCATAAAGCAATCAGGAATAGATGACAGAGATGCACGAATAATCAACAATCTGTACAGACAACAAACAGCATGTGTTCGTGTGGAAAATATAATGTCAAAGGAATTTCCAGTAGAACAAGGTGTCAGACAGGGCTGCGTACTATCCACGCTACTGTTTAACCGATACGCAGAAAACCTTTTTAAGAATGCACTCGAAGAAGAACAGATTGGGATAAAGATAAACGGGGAAATAATTAATAACTTAAGGTATGCAGACGACTCTGTACTAATTGCCGACAGTGCCGAAGGACTACAGAGACTGATTGATAAAGTAGTAGAGGCATGCGAACCACTTAATATGCGATTGAATGTGGCAAAGACAAAAATTCTAATCGTCAGCAAAAATGCGTCTAATGCCCAATTCCTGGTAAATGGGGCCCAACTACAGAGAGTACCATCAATATCGTACTTGGGTGTAAACCTCAATGAGCAATGGGATCATAGTCGTGAAGTAAAGATCAACATAGAGAAGGCACGTTCTACATTTAACCAAATGAAGAATGTTTTGTGTAACATGCGCTTGAACATCCATCTTCGAACACGCATACTTAGATGCTACGTCTTCTCTAAGCTTTTGTATGGAGTGGAGGCATGGACACTCTCCGAGGCAACTAGTAAGCGACTGGAGGCCTTCGAAGCATGGTGCTATCGTCGAATGCTTCGCGTTTCCTGGACCCACCATGTTAGTAACGAAACCATACTCCTACGCATGCAGAAGGACAGAGAACTGCTCACAACAGTCAAACACAGAAAACTGTCATACTTTGGACATATCATGAGAAACAGCAACAGATATAGGCTACTTCAACTCATCATGCAGGGAAAAATCGAGGGGAAGACGTCACAGGGAAGACGACGGATCTCCTGGTTGAAGAATCTGCGACAATGGACCGGAAGAACATCGGTTGACTTGTTCAGATCGGCTGTGGATCGAATCCGATGGGCCATATTGATCGCCAACGTCCACTGAGGATATGGCACAATAAGAAGAAGAAAAAGAAGAAGCAATTTCTAAAAAAATTAAAAAAACTGAAAAAGTAAGCAAAATATAGACTTTACTTAAGGCAAGGTTTCTCTTAAGTCGCGCCTAAAGCAGTTTTACTTAATTTTTTCGACAAATGTCAAAATCCAGGAACTGTTTCCAGAGCGACATATATGTCGGTATGACTTAACCTAACCTCATTTCCGTCAGTCAACGTTCGTTCTGATTGAAAAAAGACCTGAGTTACTTACTCCCTAAAGATGTTTTACTTCAAAAAAGTAAAGTCTTTTGCCTGTCAATGTCGTTTACAATTTTCTCTCTTTTCTCTGCTAATAAAGGCAGACTTGCTTTGCGTATAAAATTAATTAGGAGATCTTTTATTCCTTTTTGATACAACATGCATATTTTATAGTAATTTAAACTGGGAGCAACATATATATTTCTTTAATTTAATTAATTAATTATGAGTTTGAATAAGAATTAAACGCAAGATGTGCGTGTATTTAAAGCAACGGGATTTCGAACGAGACATAAATATTATTCCGTATAAATGTTTGGAAATTTAATTACATTTGGAACAAACTATTAATTACGAAGAATGTTTCGGGTTAAGGTCGGCTTAATTTTTATTAATTTACTCGCGACTAACGAACATTCTCTTAAATTTATCACTTATTCTCAATTCACAACTTAATATTTTTATGCGTAAAACGTGGAAACATCCAAGCAACTACTTCTCCAAAATTGACCTGACACATAATATAAATTATTGTCAAAATATTCAAACGTCAGTGTCGTGTAACCACGATTTTATACCGATAACATTACGTAAAATAATGTCAATGTCAGAATTTGTGTGTTTTCAAAATAGTTGTGAATTTACAAAACATTGAAATAATCTTGATATTTTGATTCCGAGAAAATTAAATGGTATCAGCGCATAGGGTAATCGAAATCCTATTTAAAACATCAACAGTTTTATAAATATCAACAAATTTTAATCAATTTACATAACTGTTTTTAATGAATCAACTTATATCAATGCTATTAATAATTGTGTAGTCATTTCATATCATCATCAGATTTCTATCAAATTTTGATATATTTATAACTTAATTATTTTTATTACTCTTTGTATATTCTTTGTAGTTTCTATTTCTCTCTTCATATTCTTCTTCTTTTTCAGACTTTATTCTTCCAATATTGGACATAGTCCTCTCTTTTAACTTTCCATTCTTCTCTATTCCCCGCCAGACTTAACCATTTCCTTCCTGCTACTTCCCGGATATCGTCACTCCATCTTTTTGGGGGGCCTGCCTATGTTTCTTCTTCCGTATCTTGGTCTCCATACCAGGATTCTGTGAGACCATCTGTCATCAGTTGTTCGTAGGATATGCCCAGCCCAACTCCATTTCTGTTGCGCCACTCTTTCCACCACATCCGCAACACCTGTCTTCTTCCGCACCCATTCGTTCCTTTTCTTGTGGCGTAACGTTATGCCTAGCATTTTCCGTTCCATTGATCTTTGCGTAACGGCCAGCTTCTTGATGTTCTGTTGGGTAAATGTTGTGGTTTCTGCGCCATATGTGAGAACCGGTGCAACACTTGAATCAAATATTCTCGCCTTCAACTTTCTTGGGAACGTCTTATAGGTTAGAAGCCCATAGGTTGCTGCCCAGCCTAGTCCTATTCTTCTTCTGGTCTCCGCATCTTGGTTTTTCTTCATATTATTTACAACTAATTTACACTTACCAATTAACCAATTTACAACCAAAATTCCAATTTTGTTAGAATTTAGTTAGAATTACTTTTTACTACTATTCTTTACAAATAACTTGATTTCTGAGTTTATTTAATAATGCAAGACATTTTCAAGAGGGTTGTTAAACCTTTCTTCGTCTGGTGTCGATTTATGGTAAGTGTATGGAATCGCAAAAACATGCCCGTAGAGTGGAAGATCGGGCTGATATGCCCACTCCACAAAAAAAGGCAGCTAGCTAGAGTGTGGTACCTATAGGGACATCACGCTTTAAAATGTTGCATACTAAGATACTCTCAAATATTGTAGCTGTCAGAACTTCGACCCTAGCTGAAAATACCATCGGAAGCTATCAGTTCGAGTTTCGACCCAAAAGGTCGACCAAATCTTTGCCCTAAGAGAAATCATCGAGAAAGCCTACGAATGGAATACAGAAACTCACCATGTATTCATTGAAGAAGGTGTTTGGCTCAATATAGTTATATTTATTATTAATTTATTTATAAGTTAGTTAATCTAACGAAGAAAACAATGAAAAAGGCTGTCTATGCTACCAAGAAACAAGGTGACGCACAGTGGGCCAGAATCGAAAAAACCTGATCAAAAATCAAAAAATAAAAAATCTTGGTTTCTTTTACAATAAAAGTTCATTTTATTGTAAAATTTGTTGCTTCCAATTATTGGGTTTTGTATTAGAGGTATTTGTACATCTATCTTGATAAGAATAACCTGCTTTAATGTTTACCCTATGGGTTTTAAGTAGTGTCGAAATCACCACTCTCGAGTATCTGGCGCTATGTAGAGCAGGTATTGAAAATTCACTCCGCTTGAAGTGCATATCATTTTTTTCAAAGTGCTTGTGTTAAAATATATGAAATGTCAGATGATACTGAAGGTATGTAGAATATTTTAGTGTAAAATTATAGTATTTAAAAATTATCTTAATGTGTTTAAAACATTGCAAAACTATTGCAAAACATTGCCCGAGAATACTACTTTTCTTTGAATCGAAATTTAAAAAAAACCGGTCAAGTGCGAGTTGTCACTCGCGCACCGAGGGTTCCGTACAAACTTGTAAGTAAGGTATCTTTTTTTTGTGGAGGACGTAGCAAGCACATTCAGTTAACTTGACAAGTGGCCCTCCTGAAATCACGACCATCTTAGTACCGCTGCAAGCATAACCTCAAGATGTCGCTGTCGTACGATGGAATTCTACCGTATATTTTATTACCATACATCCATCTCCCATTCACTATGAGTTTTTAGGGGTTCTGAAACTTCACTATTTGTTTTTACTGCTCAATTTTGCTTGTATACCTATATACCCTGTATAAAGGTATACAGGGTATTTCTTTTATAATTTTTTTAAAACTTTATTTTAATATTAAACTTATTCACAAACTTATATTAAGATCTAACTATTTCTAGATCTAATATAAACTAATATATTAACTTTTTCTAGATCTTGACTGCTTTTGGGCAATTGACTACCAAAAAAAATATAGGGCGTACGTGATTTAAGTATATGTAGATTATAAAAAAAAAATTAGACGAAATATAATATATACAGGATGTTACGGGACTTAAGTATGTCGCATGTCGGTTATAAACAAGCAAAATTTCGATTGTGTTGCTTATATAGAGCGTACGTGATGAAATGCATAACGAATATAAACAAAGAAAATTCAGAATAAACAGTTTGGTGCCGGCACATACTTTTAAACCTTCGTACCTAACCGAGGAGGACCTAACGGTATGCAACTCATATGCTTCTGGTGCCTGACAATACCACGCAACACATTAGTGTATTTTCATAAGTTTCTAATAGTAAATTCGCATTTTTCTTGTAATTAAACTACATATTTACGGTTTTCAGATTTTTCCCTTTACATATGCTGTAAGACACCGCTTCTTGCCAAATTTCATGATTCTAGGTCAACAGAGAAGTACCCTATAGGTTTTGATCCCCTTGTGAAATCGCAAAATATTCGACATAAACGGTCATATCTTTTGATCGCGTTGCCTTACAAGTTTGATTTTTTCACAGCTGAAAGAGATCGCAGACCCGGGTATTTGATACAAATTTCAACTTGTTACCTCGCTTTCCTGAGAAAAATGGTTTTGATAGACAGACAGACGGCCACACAGACAGACAGACGGACAACAAAGTGATCCTATAAGCCTTTTCGGCACGGAACCCTAAAAATCATGGAAATAAAAACGCCCACTACTGCCCGCCCTGGCTTTCACTGCAATGTAAAGATGGTGAAACAATCAATCAAAATTGCTAACAATTGGTTGCTATTTTTTGTGACCTTTCGAATGAACACGTAGTTCATTGTAGGCCGCGTATCTCATTGTAGTTTCTATTACTTTCTTCATATTATTTACAACCAATTTACACTTACCAATTTACCAATTTACAACCAAAATTTCAATTTTGGAATTAAATAGTAAGCATAACAAAAACACCATCTTGTATTCACAAATTTGTTTCACAAAAAAATGAATTTCAGATTCGTGACTGGCAACCTCGAGAAACCTCTTATACTACTTTGAAGAAAATCAATCACATTTTTGGGGAAGTCTTCCACTATTTTTCATCAGCCATTTGGTTTTTGAAAAAAATAAATATCACATTCGCGATTAGCGACCTCAAAAAACCCAATATAGTACCTTGAAAAAAATTAATAACATTTTTTGGGGAAGTCATTCGCCATTTTGCAGCAGCCATTTTGTTTTTGAAAAAAATGATAGCGGATTTATCATTAGCGTCCTCGAAAACCCCCATGTAACAAATTTCTTGAAGATTCATCATCAGCTTCTATTTATGATCGGGTTTTTTCGATTCCTGCCCACTGTGTGACATTTCAAATCCTTTCCCGTCATCAACAGGAGTACGACAGGGTGACGCACTCTTGCGCACAGGGACGCACATGCTATTTAACTTGGTGCTAGAACAGGTCGTCAGAGATGCGGAAGTGCAAACAACGGGCACTATATTTACTAGATCAAGTAAGCTCCGGGGATACGCTGACGATATTGACATAAATGGCCAAGGAGCATTCGTTTAACCCATTTTTGCCCAAACTCCTACACTCAATATAGAGGTACAATAAATACCGATGTACCTGCTTGTGTACAGTCAGTTGTATAGTAGTATAGTATAGTATCAGTTGTATAGTAGTCAAAAATGGGTTAAATAGAAACAGTAGATGAATTAAAACTCTAGGTGGTCAGATAGTTTGTCTATCTCGGATCAACGATAAACAACAGCCAAAACAACATAAGTAAGGAAATCCAACGAATAATAGTCAGCGCCAACAGATGCTTTCACTCTAGATTTCTCTCATAATCTAACCAAAAGCTCTAAACTTACTATCTGCAAGACCTTAATCCTACCAGTTGCAATATTTGGTTCAGACACCATGTAAAAGAAAGATGAAGATTCTTGGACCAGTTCGTGAGGAACCTCTCTGTAGACACCGCTATAACCACGAAGTCTACTAGCAGACCGAGGATGACGATATCGCCTCAATGATCATCATCCGTTGGCCAGCAGAGAACCCTGCGAATAAAGTTATCGCGGCGAAGCCGGTAGGGACGAGAAGACCTCTAAGGCCAAAGCTGCGGTGTTAATACGGGATGCAAGCTTGGTATTCGGAGGTGGTCTATTACTGCAGAGGACTATAATTTCTGGAGGCAGAAACTGGAGGAGTCTAAAACTCACACAGGGTTGTAGCACATATCATGATATCATGACTTGATACAAAATTTAAATGTGAATTATGATTTAGATTTCAAATTAGTTTTTACTAGTTTCTAGTACAATAGTTTATAGACGACCTTTTTTAGCGACAACATACAAATAATCATCATCATTGGTCCTACAGCCTTGAGAGAGCCTCGACCTCCCTTAGTCTTGTCCACCATTCTTCCCTATTCTGTGCTGCTCTGCGCCAGTTTGTTGTGTCATTTTCTTGACGTCCTCGTCTAGGTGTTTGTTCACGTAGGAACACGCGGACGCGGTAGACGTGGCGAGTTCGTGTTCACATTGGCCGCCAGGCGTTTGCGCGAGTGTGAGCTGTTGTCAGGTTAGGTTAGTTTACTAACCTAAGTATAAGTTTTGACTAGTATACTAAGCTGAACACCACTAATAAACTCTTCTGTATTGAAAAACATGATGAAAACATGCTCTTGTTTCTAGCTCATGCTGGTTGAACTTAATTGACGTCGCGAGTGAATTGCGCGTTACGCCGCTTGTTCTACGTGAACATACACAAACATCTCATGCATTTGATATTGCCGCGAGCGCGCCGCGCGAGCCAGTCGCTAGCTTGCCCGCCACTTAGACCGCACCTGCGTTTCGTACGTGAACACTTGGATATTACGCCATATGTTTGATATTTCGTGACCGCGCCCGCCACTGCGCCCGCGAGTCAACGTGGATGAGCACTACCCCGTCTCGCCAGCGCAGTTTGGGTCTTCTTCTGCGTCTTCTTCCCTCAGGTTGGGCCGTTAGCATGCGCGTCGGAGAGTACGTTTCCGGCGCTGTTGCTAAATGTTTACACCTTAATCTTCCCATTTTTATGCGGTGTACCACGTTTCTTCAATTGTCTATTTCGCGGTACATGTGGTAGATTTCGTTGTATCTTCTTCGCCAGAATCCGTCCTCGCATATGGGTCAAAATATCGTTCTTAGAATCCAACGTTCAAAAGTTAATAGTAGGTTTTCATCGGCTTTTGATATCGCCCATGTTTCTCTATATCTGTGGACTGGCACGATAAGTGTTTTGTGTATGAGTAGTTTGCTTTTCGGATAGGTAGATGCAGACAGATCCTCTTTATATGCTTATGCAAACCGCAGTTACACTTATTTGCTATTACTATCCTTCTCTTCACTTCCACCGTCGTATTGTTATCACTGGTAATGAGGAAGACCAGTAAGCCCTAAAAACACTGCGGCTTTGTGGCCTATTATCCCCACAATGTTTTGTTCATGCGAATATATCCAGCCCCTGTTCTAGACATTCTAGGAGTCTATGCGCTATGTTTTTCACGCGGATCTCATTTGCTGTAATGCTAAGCTCGTATCTTCTACGTGCAATTGCTTCACAATGGAAGATTATATAAGAGGCAGTTTCCTCCTCTTCATAGCATAGTCTGCACAGTGGTTAATCTCTCCAGATCCCCATTTTGTGCAGATGTTCTCGTAGACGGCAGTGGCCTGTAAGCAGGCCGGCCACAATTGTGATCTGCGCCCTTTTCAGTTCAGCAGTTAAAGAGGCCATGCATGGTCTTCGTTTTGTCTATGTTTTTCTGAAGGCTCATGCAGTCGTAGAGAATGCGGTGGTCATTTCTTTTAATTTTCCCTTTGTTCCTGCGATTATGTCAATGCCGTCGGCATATGCTAATATTTAGGACGATCTGTTAAATATTGCTCCTTTCTTGGTCTATCTGGGCTTCTCTAACGGCGGTTTCTAAGGTAATGTTAAAAAGAAGACACGCCAATGCGTCTCCTTGCCGTAAGCCGACTTCTGTTTTAAAGGGGTCAGACAACTTGCCTTGTATTTGTACTTTACATATAACGTGGTGGAGCATTGTCGCATTTACAAGCCTTATTATCTTATCAGGAATGGCGAGTCTGTACATTGCTTTGTCCAGATTGTCCCTTAGCATGCTGTCAGAAGCTGCTTTAAAGTCTATAAATGGATGATATGTATCGATGTTGAATTCGTTCGATTTTTCTAATATCATCATCATAAGCCATTTCTCGTCCACTGCTGAACATAGACCTCCTCCAGGTGATTCCACTGTCTTCTGTCTTGCGCGGTGCTAATCCAGTTTCCCGCAACACGTTTAACATCGTCCGTCCATCTGGTGGGTAGTCTTCCTCTGCTTCTCTTGTCTTCTCTGGGTCTCCATTCCAGGATTAGTTTTGTCCATCGGTTGTCTCTACTGCGAGCCACGTGTCCAGCCCATCTCCACTTGGATTTTGTGATAAGTTCGATAATATCGGCGACTTTTGTTCTGTTTCTTATTGTTATGTTCGGCATTCTGACTCTCTTAGTGATTCCCAGCATCGATCTTACCATTGCTCTTTGCGCTACTCGAAAAGCTACTTTGCGCTACGTGGGGTGTAGGGGTTTACGCTGGAGAGGTAGTACCTCTCACCGACAGCGGTCACATCGAGTGTCTTGGACAGGTGATGGCTGAAGGAAACTGGTCCTCCCAGGGTACCCAACTCTCACTTATGGCTCCAAGTTGCCACACCCCGGCAAACTGCATTGATCTGCAGGCTAAACTAAGTGAGGGTAGCCAGATATGGTGAAAACGTAACGTCTGACCCAGAATGGGCGGCTACGAACAGCGTCTGCTCCCCATGTTAGGAGCGGCTGAAACAAAAACTCGTCAACACGCATGGCAAGCGAGAAGTTTTAAACCGCCAAAACCCCTTCGTAGTACAGTATAATATCGATAATCCGATACATATGGGACGAGACAACCGCCGGATTATAAGAAAGAGTGGTGGGAGGGAAGAGCGAGACCGGTTTTCAGACCGCCGGATTACTAGATGTGACGTCCGATTATCCAACGGCCGAATTACCGAGATTATACACATTGATTTGGTCCATTGTTGAGCGATCAGGCCTAAAACCGCTCTGGTATCGTCTTATTAATTCGTCTAAAAGCTTTTATATACAAATAAATTATAACACAATCAAATTTTGTATTATAAAGAATTTGTGTAAATTGACGCTAGTGTTAAAATGAAATTAAAATTAATAGATTGCTATTTGAAAGCAAGCAGTTACATAACTAATCGTACGATTTTTATCTCAATTTAATGTAATTATCGAGTTTTATGTTTCTGGGAAAATTTATTGCTAAATTAGTAATATTTTTATTGATAATTAAATTTATTTCCGTGCTCGATCAATAAACAACCAATGTCGATATAAGAAAATTACCAATCAAGTCCCATTTAAATATATTACTGCAATAAATATATAAACACGTAATAAACGAATAAATCGTTTATGAGAAAAAAGGAACGCGTTTATTTTTAATATGTTGTTTTTAAAAAATGTTATAATTATAAATCGATTTGAATATGAGTCTGTCCATATTTTGGACTTCTGAAAGCGCCAGATAATTAGGGCTCTGACACTTATAACCATTTAATGAGAAATTTTTTGGTTATTAAAAACACATGTATACACTAATAGTCATAATGATGGATGGGTAATCATTCAAAATTAGCTAGAAAAATATATTAAGTATTACGTTACACAACGGCCCTGTTCTCACAGGCAGAAAAACGTGCGCCCTAATGGCCTCGGTTATAAAACAATAATTACACACTCAGGGCAATCAAAACGAAATAAATTTTCGGGGAAGAAAAGGATGGACAACAAAGCAATTAAATCCTCTTGATAAATTGCATTATCAAACAATTTGGGCCGTGCGTTAAAACGATGATTTATTCGGTTTAAAAATAGAAGGTTCGCAATTAACAAAGATTTATGGGGGTGAAGTTAGTAGCCGAGAGGAAAAAAAATTGCCAACTAATCTACGAAATCTAAGAAACGCGCTACCTAAAATAGTCCGATCCGTTGTTAACAAACCCAATCCCGCTTTGTCGCTACTTCGGATGACATTCTTTTTGCCCTAAAAACCAATTAAAACCGAAAATCTGTAAAGATTTACAACTCTCGATACCCATCGACCTACTTAAATTATTTCGATTATCAAGAAAAAAAAATTCTTCCTTTATATTATAAACTAGATATCTATAATTTATTTACGTGAGATTAAGTTATGGCGTTTATGTGAATAGAAATTAGTCATTAACAATTAATCATTATATTAATTATATTTCTGGCGATAGAGGACGAGTTCGGGGTCAGGGGTAGGTCAGCCCGATAAGATATAAAGCAAATTAAGTGCTTTTATTAATCGTTAAGGCGCCTGATAATTTACACCCTCTCAAATCCACCGCAGAAAATATCCTCTTTATTATTTTCCTCTGTGTTAATTGAAAGATGTCGAGGGATCTTTTTCCGCCGTGGAGCTAGACCGTGGAGACAACCCCCGGCGCCCTGCTGCTCCTCCCCGCAATACGAGACACCGGCAGCGGGCTCCTTTGACCCGAAAAACTCTGGAGCGCGGGCGGACGGACGGACGGACGGCTCGTTCCACGAACATTCTCAATTCACCACGCCGAGCTTGTGTTTAGACTGCTCATTATAAACGCCAGAAAATTACCGAGAGGAAACGAAAAACAGGAAACTCGAATGCATCTCACACTGGGCATTTGATGGACTGTAACGATATTAAATATTCAGCTTCAAAATCTTTACAACCTATTATTCATGGGAAGCTACAACGAATAATTACAAACCAGACTATTAACTGCGACTTGTTACATCTGTTCTACCAGTCAAATTACATTTAAGAAATTTTAGATGTAAACTTAATAAAGGCGGAAAACAGACTGAAAATATAAATATATTCAACCTTTCCGGAGCTCTATAACACAAATGAGTCTTTTTAGGACTACCAAAAACAAATCTTATGTGAAATTTGTCAGTTATTTTATAGTTTCCAGTCCACCTTTGTGGCACTCAACAAACACCAGCAAAATAACATTGTTTTTAAGATAATGTCTTTCCGATAACTTAAGTGGATCTGTAGACGCGTTTCGAGATTTATCTCTCATCAGTACAGCTTTGCTTTTATGAACAACATTTTTTAAACCACTCACTTAAAGTACACGTAGTCCTAAAAAGAGTCATTAGTGTTATTGAGCTCCGGAAAGGTTGAATATATTCAGGCTGTGTTCCGACTTTATTAAGTGTATATGATTATCTATAAAGTAGTATGGTTTTACCAATTCTAAATTTAGATGTAAAGATTGAGAACATTTATAAAAGCTAATACAAGACTAAACATGACCAGACAACACCTGGGAAGATGAGACGAGATCAAACAAGACCAATAGGATTGGAAAAGACCAGACAAGAATAGACCAGTCCAGACAAAACCAGACAGGATCACACAGGACCAGACAAGACTCACAAGTTCGAATAATACTAGATGAAATAATAGACACAAAACAGACACATTAGATAAGACAGATCCGACAAGATAAATCAGACAAGACAGTATTAATCGCGCATTAAAAACAATTTAATAAAAAATAAGTATCAAAAAGTAAAGATTTACTTTGACCTGTCTTCATAATTTTCATTCCATTGAAAGTTATTGGTTTTCTATTCGAAACTTAAGTGTTAGAAGAATGTAAACCCAAAATCATAAACCCCAACAAAGCTGTTGACAGTTTGCCGATGGATTCCACATTGTCGGAATATTTGGCGAGCGATTTCAAAACACTTGTCTGAAGTGTTTTTCTCTTGTCACCGTTGAGCAAGTCCATAAAATTTTTATTAGTTCGACACATCGATTCAAGCTCTCGTAGTTTTGATCTTTCGACAAAAGAAATTTTATTGCTCTCGCTTACCCAAGAAACGAAATAAAAAATCAAAATTTTGTTTTGTAAAACAGAATAAAAGGAATTAAAAGCAAAGACGATCCCAAACAAGACTATACAAGATAATATAGTGTTAAAACTAAACTAATTATAGATATAATCACAAATACTTAATAAAGCGGAACACAGCTTGAATATCTAAATATATTCAACATTTCCGAAGCTCTATAATAATTATTGGTCCTTTTTAAGACTACAAAACAAATCTAATGTTCGAAGACAACCGATATTTGCGTTATTCACTAGGTCTCAGTTCACTTTCGTGACACTCACCGAGAAACTAACATTGTTTATGATAAATATGTTTATGATAAATAACATTGTTGTTAAGATCAGATCTTTCTGTTTAACCCAAGGCGAATAGCCATCTACAGACGCGTTTTCAGATCCATCTCTCATCAGTGCAGCTTTGCTCTTTTAAATTAGAAAATGGAATACTAATGTAAGCAGGGCCCTCTTTCCCACTGGGCACTCGGGGCACGTGCCCAGGACCCCGCAATTGTAGGGGCCCCCTTGTTCCTGCCAGATCACCAAACGATAACCGATATTTATTACCGAAAAACATATTTAATTCGGAAAAATTAAGCGATAATGTATGTGACTACAAGGACCTATCTCAAAGAACAAGCGACCGAGGAACACATCACGGTATTCATCTGGAAAACAATGAAGTCTGGCCAAGTTGTGCCTGCCTACAGACATGCCATACTCAGAAAGACTAATCCACGTTTCACTTGCCAGAGAGAGTTTGCCCTTAAACATTAGCCAAACGACCCACTCTTCCAGATCGTATCTAACGTCCTCAAAGTTGTACCCACTAATTCTAACGGGACTTGGAAAAAATGTACGCCAAATGTAGATGCTCACTCTGGTGTCCTCCTTCAGTATTATGGACTCAAAGAAATGAGTTATTACACTGTGTCGTTTGGTGTATCAAGAGCTTTAGGTGTTTTGGCACGGACAGTTTGGAACCGTGCTCTGGGTGTACTAATTGAAAGGCCAAAATCCATATCCACTGAAGCATTAATGAAGCTAATGAAATCTATTAACGAGAAACAGTTGGAAATGGAAAGTCTGCATTTAACAGAAATTTTGGAATTATATTGAAAATGAAGGAAGTAATAGTATATTGGAAATACATATCATCTTTTGGAAGAAAACGAAATTGAAGATAAATTTCCACATGTAGAAATCGCATTCAGAATTTTTCAATGGTAACTAACTGCAGTGGAGAATGTTCCTTCTCCAATTTGAAAAGAATAAAAAATGAGTCAGTTTGTCGCTGATGTCCATTCCGAATGTTACATGTATTGCCCAGTCAATGGGCCAAGGTGTTATAGAGGCCACGAAGAGACTTTAAAGGAAAGACCTTATGCTCCAATTGTTAGGAGAATATGAGTTCGTTCATGGGGTTTTGGAAAAGTCTGCACTTAAAAGAAGCAATTTATGTCGTAACTCTTGTCTCCAATCGTGCGTACGAAAAGAATATGGAAAAGGCATTTGATAAAATAATAGCATTAGATGACACTGAAATTGAAAAAGAGGATGAATTGAATGATAAACAACTATTTTTTTTTTTTTTTCCAAAGTGACTCCACTCAAAACGGAAGGACAGAGGGACCGCCAGCGATGGCATTACTGCCTCTGCCCACCCTTCGAATAAAAATACAACAGTATTTACACGAAAGTAAAAAAAAAGTAAAGCAACATATGCTATACAATAGCATTTACAATTGCAACAATTACAACACAAGTAATAAAAACAAAAACAAAAACAGAGACAAACAAAAAAAAACAAGAAAAAAAACTCTACCGCCCTTGTTCCCACACAGGCAACTCCTTAGCCCGCATGACTGTGGCCGCGAATCGGCTTAAGGCCGCCCACACGCCCCGCCCCACCTCGCCGGCGAGGCCACCCGCCACGGCTTCGACCGTGACTTCCCGTTCCAGGGCCGACGCCAGGGCCTGTCGCTCCTTCTCCCAACGCGGACACGCCACGAGAGTGTGCTCCGAACTATTATTATTATTATTATTATTATTATTATTATTATTTGGCTTTGACTTTGTTCTTTTCCTTCCTTTCATTGGTGCTACAGTCTCAAGCAAGACCTGGACACAAATATAGTTTGAATTTGTTGACAGACCAAATTTCTTAGGAAGTTAACAAAATTTGGACAGACAAACAATTGCAAGATTTTACAAAATATTTGATTTGGTTTTGAATTTGTGGACAGACAAATTTTCATAGGAATTTACCAAAATTTGGACAGACAAACCAATTTAAGTAATTAAATATTTTTAAAGTTGCCGTGAAAAACTTTCGTGTACTAATTATGGTGCCTTAAAGAACCAAGACAAAATTTTGAAAAGTCGAGTTTCAAAATCGTGTCTTAGTTGTGGTTCCTTGAGGAACCAAGACAACATTTTGACAATTCGCGTTTCATATTCGTGTCCTAATTATGGAGCCTTGAAGAACCTAGACAAAATTTTGAAAATCCGCGTCTCAAAATCGTGTCCTAATTATGGAACATTGAGGAACCAAGATATAATTTTGAAAATTCGCGTCTCAAAATCGTGTTCTAATTATGGAGCCTTGAGGAATCAAGACATAATTTTGAAAATTCGCGTTTCATATTCGTGTCCTAATTGTGGAGCCTTGAGGAACCTAGACAAAATTTTGAAACTCCGCGTCTCAAAATCGTGTCCTAATTATGGAGCCTTAAGGAACCTAGACATAATTTTAAAAATTAGCGTTTCAAAATCGTGTCTTAGTTGTGGTGTCTTAAGGAATCAAGACATAATTTTGAAAATTCGCGTTTCAAATTTGTGTCCTAATTATGGAGCCTTGAGGAACCTAGACATAATTTTGAAAATTCGCGGCCAATTCGAAAACCAATTTAAGTAATTAAATATTTTTAAAGTTGCCGTGAAAAACTTTCGTGTACTAATTATGGTGCCTTAAAGAATCAAGACAAAATTTTGAAAAGTCGAGTTTCAAAATCGTGTCTTAGTTGTGGTTCCTTGAGGAACCAAGACAACATTTTGACAATTCGGGTTTCATATTCGTGTCCTAATTATGGAGCCTTGAAGAACCTAGACAAAATTTTGAAAATCCGCGTCTCAAAATCGTGTCCTAATAATGGAGACCTGAGGAACCAAGATATAATTTTGAAAATTCGCGTCTCAAAATCGTCTTCTAATTATGGAGCCTTGAGGAATCAAGACATAATTTTTAAAATTCGCGCTTCATATTCGTGTCCTAATTATGGAGCCTTGAGGAACCAAGATATAATTTTGAAAATTTGCGTCTGAAGATCGTGTCCTAATTATGGAGCCTTAAGGAACCTAAACATAATTTTGAAAATTCGCATCTCAAAATCGTCGACTTAGTTGTGGTGCCTTGAGGAACCAAGACAAAATTTTGAAAATTCGCGTTGCAAAATGGGGTCTTAGTTGTGGTGTCTTCAGGAATCAAGACAAAATTTTGGAAATTCGCGTCTCAAAATCGTGTCCCAATTATGGAACCTTGAGGAACCAAGATATAATTTTGAAAATTCGCGTCTCAAAATCGTGTTCTAATTATGGAGCCTTGAGGAATCAAGACATAATTTTGAAAATTCGCGTTTCATATTCGTGTCCTAATTATGGAGCCTTGAGGAACCTAGACAAAATTTTGAAAATCCGCGTCTCAAAATCGTGCCCTAATTATGCAGCCTTAAGGAACCTAGACATAATTTTAAAAATTAGCGTTTCAAAATCGTGTCTTAGTTGTGGTGTCTTAAGGAATCAAGACATAATTTTGAAAATTCGCGTTTCAAATTTGTGTCCTAATTATGGAGCCTTGAGGAACCTAGACATAATTTTTAAAATTCGCGGCTCAAAATCGTGTCCTAATAATGGAGACCTGAGGAACCAAGATATAATTTTGAAAATTCGCGTCTCAAAATCGTCTTCTAATTATGGAGCCTTGAGGAATCAAGACATAATTTTGAAAATTCGCGCTTCATATTCGTGTCCTAATTATGGAGCCTTGAGGAACCAAGATATAATTTTGAAAATTTGCGTCTGAAGATCGTGTCCTAATTATGGAGCCTTAAGGAACCTAAACATAATTTTGAAAATTCGCATCTCAAAATCGTCGACTTAGTTGTGGTGCCTTGAGGAACCAAGACAAAATTTTGAAAATTCGCGTTGCAAAATGGGGTCTTAGTTGTGGTGTCTTCAGGAATCAAGACAAAATTTTGGAAATTCGCGTCTCAAAATCGTGTCCCAATTATGGAACCTTGAAGAACCAACATAAATTAATTTTATAAATTATTTTCAAATAATTTTGAAAATTCGCGTTTCAAAATAGTGTCCTAATTATGGAGCCTTGAGGGACCTAGGTATACTTAGTTGTGGCGCCTTGAGCAACCAAGACAAAATTTTGAAAATTCGCGTATCAAAATGGTGTCTTAGTTGTGGTGTCTTGAGGAATCAAGACAAAATTTTGAAAACTCGCGTACCAAAATCGTGTCCTAATTATAGAGCCTTGAGGAACCTAGACATAATTTTGAAAATTCGCATCTGAAAATTGTGTCCTAATTATGGAACCTTGAGGAATCAACATAAATTAATTTTATAAATTATTTTCATATAATTTTGAAAATTCGCTCCTCAAAATAGTGTCCTAATTTATGGACCCTTAAGGGACCTAGACATAATTTTGAAAATTCGGGTCTCAAAATCGTCCTCTTAATTGTGGTGCCTTGAGGAACCAAGACAAAATTTTTAAAATTCGCGTTTCAAAATAGTGTCGTAGTTGTGGTGTCTTGAGGAATCAAGACAAAATTTTGAAAATTCTCATCTCAAAATCATGTCCTAATTATGGAGCCTATAGGCACCTAGGCATAATTTTGAAAATTCGCATCTCAAGATCGTGTCCCAATTATGGAACCTTGAGGAACCAACATAAATTAATTTTATAAATTATTTTCATATAATTTTGAAAATTCGCGTTTCAAAATAGTGTCCTAATTATGGACCCTTCAGGGACCTAGGCATAATTTTGAAAATTCGCATCTCAAATCATGTCCTAATTATGGAGCCTATAGGCACCTAGGCATAATTTTGAAAATTCGCATCTCAAAATCGTGTCCCAATTATGGAACCTTGAGGAACCAACATAAATTAATTTTATAAATTATTTTCATATAATTTTGAAAATTCGCGTTTCAAAATTGTGTCCTAATTATGGACCCTTCAGGGACCTAGGCATAATTTTGAAAATTCGCATCTCAAAATCGTCGTCTTAGTTGTGGTGTCTTGAGGAACCAAGACAAAATTTTTAAAATTCGCGTTTCAAAATGGTGTCCTATAAGTGTCCTAATTATAGAGCCTTGAGGAACCTAGACATAATTTTGAAAATTCTCGACTCAAAATCGTGTCCTAATTATAGAGCCTTGAGTCAACAAGATATAATTTTGAAAATTCGCGTCTCAAAATCGTGTCCTAATTATGGAGCCTTAAGGAAACAAGGAATAATATGCTTAAAAAATAGATTTTGAAAAAGTGATTAACGATTTTGCCCATCTCAAATCTAGAATGTGTGAATTCTAAGAGTTACTTTTGTGGATTATATTATTTATATATATCCATTCAATGTGACTATAATAGTATATTAAAGGACGAGTTCAGTAAGCGCGATTTTACAGCACGCGTCCAAGGTTGGAACAAGACGAGCGTAGCGAATTAGCGATTTCTAAATAGCGATTTCTAAATACGTAGCGATACGTAGCGATACGTAGCGATTTCTAAATACAAAAACCGCCGATACATATTGAGAAAATTGTATCGCACTAGGCGAGCCATAACCGCACGCATATGAGTGTTGTTATGAGTCAATTACAGACGCAAAATAGAAAAAGAAATTTAAAAAAATCTAGAACTTTGCTTATCTACTTTCTTTGCCTATTCTAACAAAATAGTGCTCTGTCAAGGTCATTATCGTTATGTGCCCAGGGCCTCCCATAGGTTGAAGACGACCCTGAATTTTGATTATTCCATTTTATAATTTAAAAGAGCAAAGCTGCACTGATGTGCGACACATCTCTAAACGCGTCTGCAGATGGATATATAGAAATACCAACTCTTATTTTATTAGAAAATTAACTGAAACGCTTGTGGATGAGTGTTTTATGGCTTAATTAAAAAATATATAAATGGATTGGTGCTAATATTATTAATTTATTTAGTAAATTCAGTAATTCAAACAAAACGAAACATCGACAGAATTACCATTTTACACTTTCGTTTGTCTGTTTCCTAGACAAAATATAAATACGATTTACTAGCATTCGCCTGAAACACGCGAAAGGTGATCCCAATCGGGCTCAAAAGCAAAGTTTTCGAAGGAAACCGTAAAGAAAAGCCCCGTGACGGTTGTATCGTACGGCAAATATATTACCTCAATTGAAGATGCGGTGAAAAACTTTCGTGACCTTATTATGGTGAAGGTGAAGAACCAAGACAAAATTTTGAAAACTCGCGTTTCAAAATCGTATCGTAGTTGTGGTGCCTAGAGGAACAAAGACAAAATTTGAAAATTCGGGTTTCAAAATCGTCGTTTTAGTTGTGGTGCCTTGAGGAAGCAAGACAAAATTTTGAAAATTCGGGTTTCAAAATCGTGTCTTAGTTGTGGTATCTTTAGGAATCAAGACAAAATTTTGAAAATTCGCGTTAAAAAATCGTGTCCTAATTATGTAACCTTGAGGAACCAAGATATAATTTTGAAAATTCGCGTCTAAAAATCGTGTCCTAATTATGGAGCCTTGAGGAACCTAGACATAATTTTGAAAATTCGCGTCTCAAAATCGTGTCCTAATTATGGAACCTTGAGGAACCATGATATAATTTTGAAAATTCGCGTCTCAAAATCGTGTCCTAATTATGTAACCTTGAGGAACCAAGATAAAATTTTGAAAATTCGCGTCTAAAAATCGTGTCCTAATTATGGAGCCTTGAGGAACCTAGACTTAATTTTGAAAATTCGCGTTTCAAAACTGTGTCCTAATTATGGAGCCTTGAGGAACCTTAACATAATTTTGAAAATTCGCGTCTCAAAATCGTGTCCTAATTATGGAGCCTTGTGGGACCCATAACATTATTTTGAAAATTCGCGTCTCAAAATCGTGTCCTAATTGTGACGCAAGCTGACGAAAGGGACCTTATCTTGCCAGAGTAAAATTTTCAGTACAGGCCAAAACGTGAACTTAGGTCAAAAGCATTTTCAGCAGGGTTCATCAATTTCAGCAGGGATGGGGATATTAATTAATAAATTAATTAAGCCTAAATTTGCGCGTGGGCACTTTATTAGACTGACATAATGCTTGAAAACACGTCCAAAAACTAAGTCAAACTTTAACATCAATTATCTCGAAACTACCTTTTTGTACCTTAAACTTCAAAATGCCACAACTTTGGCAATTTTTGACATTTTTGCGCGATTCTTATGACGTTCTCTTCAGACATTTGTTCTTTATCCAGTGGCATTAAAAACTCAATTTTCACCTCTGGCAAGATAGGGTCCCTTTCATCAGCATGCGTCACAATTATGAACTTTGATGAACCAAGACTTGATGAACTTGATGAACCTAGACATAGTTTTGAAAATTCGCGTCTAAAAATCGTGTCCTAATTATGGAGCCTTAAGGAAACAAGGAATAATATGCTCAAAAACATAGATTTTGAAGAAGTGGTTAACGATTTTGCCCATCTCAAATCTAGAATGTGTGAATTCTAAAGGAGCTACTTTTGTGGATAAAATTATATTATATCTATCCATTCAATGTGACTGTACAGAAATAAAAAAAAAATCAAGAACTTTGCTTATCTACTTCCTTTGCCTATTCTAACAAAATAGTGCTCTGCCAAGGTCAAAGGGGCCCCATTATCGTAATGTGACGATAACGTAATAAAGACGACCCTGAATGTAAGTCTATTCCATTTTATAATTTAAAAGAGCAAAGCTGCACTGATGAGAGATAGATCTCGAAACGCGTCTGCAGATGGATATATAGAAATACAAACTGTTAATTTATTAGAAAATAAATTGAAACGCTTGTGGATGAGTGTTGTATGGCTTAATTAAAAAAAAAGAAATGGATAGTTCCTAATATTATGAATTTAATTAGAAAACTCAGTAATTCAAACAAAACGAAACATCGATAAAATCATCATTTTCCACTTTCGTTCGACTGTTTCGTTGACAAAATATAAATACGATTTACTAGCATTCGCCTGAAACACGCGAAAGCTGATCCCAATCGGGCTCAAAAGCAAAGTTTTCGAAGGAAACCATAAAGAAGCCCCGTTACTGTTGCAAAATAAATTCCCTCAATTGAAAATTTATGCTTTTAATAGCTGCTTTACATGCGCTGCGCATTTTATTTAAAAAAGTTTTATTAATTAATACGAATATTTCGTATTTATTTGCATAGGGGACAATAGGACAAATTCCGATTAGCATTTCTTATTGAGCAGACAATGCTTTAACCTTTGACGTCGCATTTTTTTTCATATTTACAAAAATTACTTCGACCTCGTCGCAGTCCGGGATTATTTACAAATTTGTTGCCGACGAATAATATTTCAAAAAATTGTTACGTTTGCCTTATAACTATTATAAAAACTGGTATAATCTAATAATAGTTTGATGGGTTTTGAAATGGCACAAAGGTTTTGCCGAGTGTGTGCATTGAATTTGGCAGTGTGAAAGGAAACCGTTCTTAATACAAATGTATTTCGATAAATATTAACATCTAGTTTTCTATGAGCATCTATATCAAAGTGTAGACTACCAGGTGGCGAACAATGAGGATTTCGGTGTTCGGTCTGACATATACGACATCAACTTTTTTTTGATATATTAATATTTAAGTGTTGCGGAGTATAATGGAAGCTGCAGTCGTAGATTTATGGGTTTTTGATGAACGGCCGCTTTATTATATCGTGCCTGATTGCATGATTTATTAATAATCAGGTTTTATTGGGACGACAATTAAACATCTCTTTGGTGCCGCGCTCCACCCGACAATTATTTATTAACTTTCTGG
This sequence comes from Phosphuga atrata, assembly GCA_944588485.1. NCBI lineage: Eukaryota > Metazoa > Arthropoda > Insecta > Coleoptera > Silphidae > Phosphuga > Phosphuga atrata. Next base: position 64,372,676 of record OX155899.1, read on the forward strand.
GGTACAGACTAATTTTTAAACTACCTGAACGGTTTTTACAATACACAATGAATCAAATTCCATATTATTAAATACAAGTATTTCATTGCAGCATCCAGTTCCAGTTTTCATTGCATTCATCCAAGTATGTTATTCGTTGCTTTATTTAGATTGTTTGTTGATTATCTTATTCCAAACTTTTCGTTTAATATAGAAATATATACAGGGTGAAAATGACCTTCAACAGTCGAAACTCGAGAAGTGTAAAGTGTGTTGATATATGTAACTTCACAAGTTATGTTCGAGTTTGAGTATTTGGAGTATTTTTGGTTCGGGTTATTAGTTCTGTTCTGTTTTTTGTTCTTTTTTAGGGTTCCGTACCGAAAACGGAAACCTTATAGGATCACTTTGTTGTCCGTCTGTCTGTTTGTCTGTCTGTCTGCCTGTTTGTCTGTCCGTCTGTCTGTCTGTATGCCGTTTCAAATCACTTCAAATTAAAGGATATTACTCCAGTAACATCGGACCCCGTATTATACTCGTGGGACCAAAAATGGATACACTTATAAACTCAAAAACTCAGGAGATCCCCATCTCTCAAAACATGGGACCTAACAATCAGGAGACGGTGGTTTCGTCGCCCCGGTTTCTGATTATAAAAAAGAAAGATGGAACCAACTTTGAAAAAGAGAACCCTTTTAAAATAAGCAAAGCAATATATGGTTTAATTGGTGGTTGCAATAGCATAAAGAAAATTAGAGAAGGAATTTTAATCGAAACAAGAACAAATAAACAATCTGCGCGATTGAAGAAAATAAACGTGTTCTGTGAAAGCGAAGTGGAAGTAAACCCACACAAATCGCTCAATTATAGTAAAGGGATTATTTTTGCTGGGATTTACTTAACTCGACTGAAGAAGAAATTCTGTCAGAGCTCAAGGAGAAAAACGTTACTGACGTGAAAAGAATAAAGAGTAAGAGAGACGGGGTGCTTAGAAACACACCGTCCCTCATTCTTACCTTTAGTACACCAATACTACCTAAGAAAATTTACGTTGCGTTTTATAATTTGGAAGTAAGAGAGTATATTCCAAATCCACTCAGATGTTACAGATGTCAGAAATTCGGCCATAGCGCCGCTCGATGTTCAAGCCAACAAGTATGCTTATGTGGAAAACCCCTCCATGATGGAACTGCGTGTAACACTCCCACATGTGTGAACTGCGGGGAAGACCACTTGGCCAACTCCAGATTATGCTCCAAGTATAGGGAGGAAATGGCAATACAAACACTAAAAACATTAGAAAAAATTACATATCACGAGGCAAGACGGAAGATCTCTACAGTCACACCTATTAGAAACCTGTCATATGCTAAAGCTACAACTTCCACTGCAGATAAGCCCACAATAGATGTAAAGGAATTGGCTGCAGCTCTAATTCCCATTATTATGATCTCTATTAAAGACATTATTGCTAAAGAGGCCGAACAACAAAAGAGATTGAGCAGCGGTGCTTGCAATATTTTGGAAGAAGACAACATCATCCAAAACAGTTCATCTACCTCAGCTCAAATCATAGCAGCGCCACAATCAAAATCAAAGGAACCAGCCATAACCTTCAGGACACCAATGACATCTGAAAAAGACAAACGGAAACGTGGTGGTCTTCCTATCCGCTCTCCGTCTATCTCTATCGAAGATGGCTCCGAATCGGAACCAGACCCAAAAAAGAACTGGATCAAGAAGAAGGGGGACAGATGGGAAAAAAACAGACTTCGCCCAAGGATACCATCCCCGGCGAAAGATATTGACAAAGCAAATAAAGATAAACAGTAAATCCAGTCTTCAAATCGTGATTACAAGTTTTATCAAATATTTTATTTTATTTTATTTAATAAGTTTTATACACATACTTCAAAATCTGTTTTCGATTTTATTGTACATTTGCTTTTTTACATATTTGTCTAGATATTTGTCTAGGAGCTGCTCAGCTTATTTTACTTATTATGGAAATATTTTTAATGAGTTTCATTTCATGGCTTGCCTTTTAGTTATTTTATTTATTCAATTATTTATTTTTTCATTTATTTACTTATGTATTTATTCTCAAAATGTTTATTTTATTGTACATTTGCTTACTTACATATTTCAGTTCTATTTAGTACGCAAATATGTTTATCTGGTTCTCACGTCATTGCTTGTCTGTTACTTATTTTACTTTTTCAATTATTTATTCATTTATTTAATTATTTATGTATTTATGATCTATTTTTCAATTTATTTATTTATCTGTTTTGTAATGTATGTCAATTTGTGCGCAGTAGGTAATGCTGATAATCCATTTCGAATCTCTTACCGCTTGTCTCAATTTCACCGACAATGGCCGTGAAAACTAAACCTAATGAATATATCAGATGTTTGCAAATTAATTTGGGTAGATGCAAAGCTGCAACAGCGGCCCTTTTGGAAGAGATTGAAAGAGATAGAATTCAAATGGTATTCATCCAAGAACCTCACGTCTTTCGGGGAAAACTCCCAGGCTTTCCGGCCCACTATAAAATTCTACATTCTAGAAAGCCAGATGAATCTACCATTAAAGCCGCTTTAGTAGTAATCGACTCTCGGATTACCGTCATGCTTGATCCTGATCGGTCCAGTAGCCTGATGACAGTAGCGCAAATCCTTTGAGGCAGAATTAATATTTACGTTATCTCAGTCTATATTCCTCCACAAACAAGACCGGTGGAGCTGGACAGATTTAATGATAACCTAGACGCCCTCAACAAAATCGTTAGAGAGGTTAGTTCCAAGTCCGAAGTCTTAGTTGCTGGCGACTTCAATGCGAAATCCTTTTCGTGGGGTAGCGCACTGAAGGACAACAGGGGTAAATGCCTAGAAAAGTTAATTTTAGAGAATAACTTGCCCATACTGAATATCGGGTCGGAACCTACGTTCATCGGTCACAACGGTCAAAACGTTATCGATTTAACACTTTCCACCCACACCTTGAGCAAGAAGATTGTTGATTGGCATCTTCCCGATGAGAGTAGTCTGTCTGATCCCCGGTACATCAGTTGGTCAATAGGAAATGAAACCAAGCTGCCAGAAGCTCAACGTGGTTTCTGTACAAGAAAGTGGGACTGGGCAGAGTTTAGTGATAAATTCTGTCTCCAGAACATTGCCCCGCAGCTTCACCAGTGTTCTGCCCCTGAGGATATTTCAATATTCGCCCACAAATTAAATGCAGCCATGGAAAAGGCAGCACGAGATACCTTTCCTCCAAGGAAATACTTTAGACATTCCGTGCCTTGGTGGACTGCTGAACTAACTGCCTTGCGCAAGGAAAACAACAGGCTACGGCGACTGTATCAAAAGGGCAGAGGCGAACAAAGAAATTATAGTAAAATAGCTTATAACGCTAAATCAAATGAATATAAAAACGCAATTCTAGAGTCGAAGAAACTCAAGTGGCGAGAATTCTGCACTCGATCTTCACACGAAAACCCATGGGGCCCTGTTTTCAAGGTTCTTAGAGGTAGAAAAACCTCTACAAGCTATCTGAGTAGCCTTAAGGTTGGGGATAATTCATTAGATATTTTTGAAACCTCTCACAAACTTCTTGAGACATTCTTTCCGCAGGACGATAAGAAGGAGGACACTCAGCAACACACGTTTGTCAGATTACTTTCTGAAACTGGTCAAGGAGGGCAAGACGATATACCGTTCACTATGTCTGAGATTGAACGAGTTATACAAAGTATGAGCTCGAAGAAAGCCCCTGGGCTGGATGGCATTACCTCTGACATAGTATTGGCTGCCTTCAACTCAGCACCAAACACATTTCTTAATCTTTATAACAAGTGTTTGAGCAAGTCCATATTCCCGTCCTGCTGGAAAGAACAACTAATCAAGATTATCCCTAAACCCAACAAACCAGCGCTATCCATAAAAGACTTCTGACCAATAAGTTTGCTTCCAGTGGCCGGAAAGGTGTTGGATTGTCTTCTCATCTCGAGAATTGACCATCACTTTTATCGGAACAAGTTGGTGAATCAAAATCAGTTTGGCTTTAGAAGAGGCACAGGAACTGTTCAGGCCATCTCAAAGGCGGTCAGATTTATAAGGGAGGCATTAAGATCGAAGCTTTATTGTTCAGCCATAGCCTTGGATATAAGTGGGGCATTTGACAACGCCTGGTGGCCGCTTATTATCCACAGGCTGATTGAAAAAGATTGTCCTGACAATCTAATCAAGTTAGCCAAGTCTTACTTTGTAGATTGCAGAGCAATAATCAGCTAACCTGGTTTATACTTAGAAAGGAGCATCGGCAAAGGTTGTCCACAAGGTTCAAAGTCAGGTCCAGGTTTCTGGAATATATTATATGGCACCATTTTCGAAAGAGATCTGCCTGAAGATTACGAGTTTGTTGCCTATGCGGATGATACGTTTCTACTCTGCAAAAGCAAAACCATCACGGGCTTAAAGGAGAAAACTGATCGGTCTCTAGATAATCTTTGTCAGTGGGCAATTGAAACCCGACTTAATTTTAATGCCCAAAAGACCGAGGCCCTTTTTTTCGGCAGATCTTCGAAGCAAAGGAGTCCCGTATTCACTGTTGGGAATACAAAAATTAGATGCCAACAACACCTACGGTACTTAGGTGTCATAATTGACAAATTCCTGAACTTCAGAGAACACATGAAGCAGGCTTGTGGTAGGGTAAAACGGTTCAGCATAAAGTGGAGTATCGCTGCGAGAAAGGAGTGGGGTCTGGGGAGTTCACAGCTGATTGATATATACCGTGGCGCTATAGAACCCGCACCATTATACGCTGCTCCAATATGGCAGAGGTCGTGTGGCGTGAAGGGAGGCCTAAAGCTTTTGAGCGGACAGCGCCTGAGCACCATCCGTGCTGCAAAAGCGTATCGCACAGTCTCCTCTGAGGCAGCCTGTGTGATTACGGGTCTCCTTCCAGCCAACATCCGTCTCAAGCAGCTGGCCCTCCACAACTCACACCAGATCGCAGACGATACGATTATTAGAGATATAACGGGCTTACCGGTTGCACTGAGCGAGCTCGAACTGACCGTAAATACCCAAGAACTAGTTCATCCTTCACAATTGTCGCTGGTTACATACTATTTGACACTGAGTAATATATTTCAACTCCGGGTTTACACGGGCGGTTCGAGTTCGATCAGATGTACGGGGGCTGCATTCGTGGTCTACTTTCAAGATGAGGAAGTGTACCATAAGCTGATTAAATTAGAAAAGTATTGCTCAATTTTTCAAGCTAAACTTTTGGCCATGCTGCAAGCTTTGCTTTATGTGGAAAATAACAGCAGCAGACCCTGTTCAATCATTTGTAACAGCCGATCTATTCAGGATGCTCTGAAGAGTTTAAATTCACCCACTGAATTATTGTTGGAGACGTGGAAGACAGCTGCCAGAGTTTCAAGGAAGAACAAGATCCGTTGGCATTGGGTTAAGGCACATGCTGGTTTTGAAGGCAATAAACGAGCAGACATGCTTGCCAAACAAGCAGCTTACAAGGAAGATCTGCCAATTTCCTTTAGTAAATTGCCCAAACAGGCTTTAAGATCGTGCTCCAAAGGGCATTTCCATAAGCTCTGGCAGGACATATGGGTTCTGGCTACAACTGGCTTGTGGACCAAGCAATTTATACCGTCCATTAAGACCTTTCAACATCAGTCTGTCCCACCACGCAATCCAGTTAATAACAGGCCACGGTAATTTCAAAGCGTACCTTCATAGATTTGGTAAAAGAGAAAATCCCCTCTGTGAGTGTGGCCAAAATGACACCGCGGCACACGTGCTATTTTATTGCTCAGATACCGAAATATGGAGACGATCTTTGGAGACAGATATGCAGATGCATGAACTTACCTGGCCCAAGGATGAAGATGACATCTTAACAGTATCAAAATCGAGAGAGTGGTGGCTTATCTTTGATAAACATGCCAAACAATTATCTAGAATGGATCATGATGAACAGTTTAGAATTTAATAACTCCAGAGAGATGGTTCCGAGATTCCAGGAAACTACATAAAAAGAAAAGTAAAACTGATAGCGTTATAACCAGCATAGTGTCCTTTGGACGGAATGCTGGCCTTCGTGCGCTAGTCTCCACATGAAGGAAAATACAAATAGGCTGTCTGTCTGTCAAAACAATTTTTCTCAGGAACGCGTAGAGGTAACAAGTTGAAATTTGTACCAAATACTCGGGTCTGCGGTCTCTTTGAGCTGTGAAAAAATCAAACTTGCAAGTCAACGCGATCAAAAGATATCACCGTTTATGTCGCATATTTTGCGATTTCACAAGCGAATCAACACCTCTAGGTCAACGGGAAGTACCCTCCCGTTGACCTAGAATCATGAAATTGGCAAGAAGCGGTGTCTTACAGCACATGTAAAGGGAAAAATCTGAAAACCGTAAATATGTAGTTTAATTACAAGAAAATTGCGAATTTACTATTAGAAACTTGTGTTGCACTACATGTGTTCCGTTGTTTGCGTGGTATTGTCAGGCACCAGAAACATATGTGTTGCATACAGTCCTCCTCGGGTTCTCCTCGGTTAGGTCCGAAGATTAAAAAGTATGTGTCGGCACCGAGCTGTTTATTCTGAATTTTCTTTGTTTATATTCGTTATGTATTTCATCATGTACGCTCTATATACATAATATATACAGGGAATATATTATGTCTAAATTTTGCTTGTTTATAACCGACATGCGACATACTCAAGTCCCGTAACATCCTGTATATATTATATTTCGTCTAATTTTTGTTTATAATCTCCATATACTTATATCACGTACGCCCTATATTTTTTGGTAGTCAATTGCCCAAAAGCAGTCAATTGAACAGCTGAATGTTAAGAGTATCGAAATAGATCTAGAAATAGTTAGATTTTAATATAAGTTAGTGAATAAGTGTAATACTAAAATAAAGTCTTCTTTTTATAAGTTATATATATAAAATATTTGCGTTATTTATAAAAATACCCTGTATACCTTTATACAGAGTATATAGGTATACAGGCAAAATTGAGCAGTAAAAACAAATAGTGAAGTACCAGAACCCCTAAACACTCATAGTGAATGGGGGATGTATGGTAATAAAATATAGGGTAGAATTTCATCGTATGACAGCGACATCTTGAGGTTATGCTTGTAGCGGTACTAAGATGGTCGTGATTTCAGGAGGGCCACTTGTCAAGTTAACTGAATGTGCTTGCTACGTCCTCCACACAAAAAAAGATACCTTACTTACAACTTTGTACCGAACCCTCGGTGCACAAGTCACAACTCGCACTTGGCCGATTTTTATTTTTTATTGTGTTTTCTTTTTTTGTTTTGTTTTGTTGTATTGTTATAGTAATTGTTGTAAATATGCCAATAAAGGTAAATAATAATAATAATATAACTTCACAAGTTATATAATATTTTCTTAAAAATTAGTGGTATAACATAGTGAATTTTCAGTTTCAGATATAAAGGGTGTTTTTAAAAGTCGGAGAACTTTAAATTGGCTTTCTGTGACAAATTCCGGTTGTTTTGGGGTCAGTTTGGTTTGGCAATTCATCGTTCGCGCCGAACATTTGATGAATGGGCGGAAGGAAGCAACGCAATTCTTCTTACCAGACCGACCAGACTTACCAGACCTACCAGAACAACCAGACCGACCAGACAGATCAGATGGCACGACATGTAAACTAGATGGTACGTGATGATAAAAGATTGAACTGGATGTAGTTCGACTCTACAAGATGTGTTTTTGATGTGGGATTGATTAAATGGAATTACAAAGAAGTAATTTGCAATTAGCTCAGCCATTCTAGACAGTTCTAATTGTTGGTAGTTGCTCTGCGATGAACTCTTTTATCTATAAATATGCAAATATATATTTTGGCAAGCTCCTAGGTAATTTTGAACAACACTTAGATCATTTTGAACAGCAGTGGGGATAGTATTGGATGTTCGCATAGCTGATTCTTGTTGAAAATTCGTTGATAAGGCTGATAAGGACCATCAACCGCTGATAAGGACCATGTCCTTCCAGAACGTTGCTCACCAACAAGGCTATCCTTACTCCGTCGACGGCAAGAACAGAGAGCTTGAGTTGATTTTGTAACACTCACGTAGATTCTTGAGCCACGATGGTTTTCTGCGCCTTGGCTTTCTTTTGCCAAAATGTGATGTTCTGCAGCGATCGATATTTTTCGCATCTCATAACATGCCCGAAATATTCTAGTTTCCTCCTTTTGACAGTAGATTTACTTTATCATCAGCCTTTATGTCCCACTGCTGGGCACCGGCCTCTTCTCTGCCACATATCCATCCTCAGCACTAAGATTTGAATATTTGGACCTACAGTTTAACGTCCAATCCGAACGACAAATTTCCAGAGAAGGTGTTAGGCAATTGAGACCCCACGGTTGCCTAAGTCGGATTGGGGAATTGAGTTTGATGGGTTGCAGCCATTAGTTTTTAATTTTTGCTGCTTTGATTCTGTGGGGATTTGAACCCCAGCTGTCTGACTCAAAGGCCAAGTGCTTAGCAATCTGAGACACCACCACACCCGTGGCTTTACTTAGTCTTTGGAATATTACCAAGTTGGATAGTTTTTCCGACCACGAAACTTTTAATATTTTTCTGTAAGCCCACATATCAAACACTTCAAATTGTCATTCCTCATACTTTTTTATTGTCCACGCTTCCATACCGCACACCAAGCTGGAGAAGACGTACCATCTGAGAAGTCAGATTCTTAGATTTCTTCACAACTTCAGATCTCTACAGCACCCTACTCATGTTTCTAAATGCTCTCCGAGCCAGCTCAATCTTCGATTTTACTTCAGTTTGACTATCCGCGCTGTTAGTTATTAGGCTTGTCGCACACTGGGTCCGCTCGTCTCAACCTTTCAGCCCAGAAAAATATAAAACCCATGTATTTAAATAGAAACGCACGTACTGCGTCCGCTAAGATCAGCTTGGCTCCGTTCCGCTCCTCTCCGTATCCTCTGTTTCTCAAGAATACTAGGCCGGAGGTCGGATGATGGCGGATGGTTCACGCAGGCGCAACACTAACGTTTTTTTTTTGTGCAACCAGGTATTTATGCAACCAGGATAGCAGCACATATTTAGCTCTCCCGACGGAGAGGTGGGAGGGGATTTAGTGTATGGAAAATGACGTAGCTGAGCGGATACAATATGTGGAAAAATGACGGAGCTGTGAGGAGCGGACCCGATCGGATCCGATGTCAGCTGAGCGGAGCGGATACAGTGTGCGATAAACCTTATGCTGCCTAAACATTTTATTTGGTTTACGTGCTTCAATAGTTTGATCCAACTATTATGTTAGCTATGATATTAGATTGTTTGCTAATTACTAATACTTTTGTCTTTTTGCATTTAATCCGAGTCCATTGCAAATTTTTAGACGACTGCATCTAAAGGCCGATCCAGACGCTGCGTTTTGCACAACCTTTTGTCTGCGCAGTCGAAATGAAAACGTTGCGCAGACAAAAGGTTGTGCAAAACGCATCGTCTGGATCGGCCTTTCAGATCGCACAGTTTTAGTCAAATCGTCATGTAAGAGGTACTAGTCTGGTCATTTTTTAACAAAATGCATCGCAAAACGGAGCTACCGTATAAATGCGCTGACTGGTCTGCACAGTACATGGATATATATGCTCTTTAGCTCAGTTATCGTTGCAACTATACCGTCTCACAGTAGTCTGAATCTGAAAAAAGTTGGCCAAAAATCGAAAAATTGAGAGTCACCGAAGGGTTAGGTTAAGAATCTTGTAAGGAATACTTTGGTGTATTATTCTAAAAGAAAAGTGGGTTATATTTTTTCCCTGAGACGCTACGCTCCTTCAAAGTTACCCTTATCGACATTACGCGAGCAGGTGTAGCGGCTCCGAAATATAATTGTTAATTCAAATGCGTGTAACTTTACAAGAGTGTCCTTTTTCATTTCTGTTTGAGGGAGGGTGTTAAGGAAGGTATGTAGAATTTTTACATATATAACGATTTCATAAAGTTTTTCATTAATATATACTCGCGTGTATTAAAAATCATGTTAAAGATGTGTCTACATAATAATTTTTCTAGTAAAAAAAATTCCGTAAATTAGCAAAAAAGTTATTACCGCAGCGGGGCTTAAGAAGTTGAGATATAGAACATATAGATTACGATGTTTTGTAATAGAATCTAGAAGAAAATCTTGCCCATGCCTGCCTCTGTAGATGTGAGATTAAAAATACGAAGCGACGCGAACACGAATTATTACCAATATTGTAATACCCTTACATACCCATTTATATGAAATTCCCAACAATTTTTAAAAGACTGCTCGGTCATATTGGATCTGCCATTTTGAATTTTAAAATTGCATTATTAAATTCGTAATCAGTAACCTCGAAAAACCTCATATACCAATTTATATGAAATTTCGATGAAATTTTAATGAAGTACTCGGCCATATTCCATCTGTCATTTTGAATTTAAATATTGTACTATGAAATTTGTATTCAGTGACCTCGAAAATCTTTATGTACCAAATTATATGAAATTCAGATCAAATTTTAATGAAGTGCTCGGCCATATTGGATCCGTCATTTTGGAATTTTAAAATTATACTATGAAATTCGTAATCAGCGGCCTCGAAAACCCCTATATACTAATTCACGTTTACATCTGGAACTTCTTTCTATTTTTGGCCAACTTTTTTGAAATCCATACCACTGTGCGTCTCCGCCCAGTTTTCAAAACTGCGCAGTTTTCCTATCTACACGCAACGTTTTATCTGCAACGGGTTGAACTGCGCAGACAATAGGTTGTGCAAAACGGAGCGTCTGGACCGGCCTTAACAACCGAAGTTTGGTTCCAATATAGATTTTCAATTATCCTAATACCTCTTCCGTCCAGTCCTATATGGTCTAAAGTCTCCAACAATACATCATGTTTGACCCTGTCGAATGCCTTTTGGAAGTCCATGAAGCAACTGACATATCACCACTTCTTTGAGCCAGGTCACTTATTCCAAATAGAGCTTCCGTTGTGCCGAAGCCATTGCGGAACCCGAATTACGATTCGCTTATGCAGTGTTCAAACTTTAGGTTAGTTGTGGCAAACCTATGGCACGCGTGTCACAGCTGATTTTTCACGCTTTGGATCAGTGGTGGCAAACCTATGGCACGCGTGTCAGAGCTGATTTTTCACGCTTTGGATCAGTGGTGGAAAACCTATGGTACGCGTGTCACAGCTACTTTTCACGCTTTAGGTCAGTAGTGGCAAACCTATGATACGCGTGTCACAGCTGACACGTAGGAAAATTTTATTGGCACGCGAACTATTTCACACGCGTGCCTTCTAAACTTCTTAAACTTTACTTTTTCTAAAAGAATTTTTTTAGTTTCTCAATCTACCTTGTGCAATATAAAAGGTGTAAAATATAAGACGTGTTATATTCAGGCAAATACGGTAACTGATTTTCACTACCACATTGTAAAAGTTGACTTGGCATGTCAGAATTTCAAAATGTGACAAAAATTAACACGCGGCCGGAAAAAGGTTAGATTAGGTAAAGATTTCAAAAAAAATTGGCGCGCGGCCGGAAAAAGGTTTTATCCACCCCTGGTTTAGATCAACTGGAGAATAAAATAATATAATTTTATGGAAAAGTGTAGAAAAAAATTTATAATTTAAAATGAGATGTCATGGTTTGAACCAAATTAATAATAGAATTGAAAGTAGGAGATAATCACTACGATATCTTCAAATCTGTCAGTAGCTTGAATTACACGGATATCTTCTGTTACTCTTTGGCACACTCCGCTGAACACCTTGGCCTTTCCCGTTACTTGCTTTGACGCAGCGAACGGCTCACACCACGCATCTTCAGCGGGGTGTGCCAAAGAGTAACAGAAGATATCCGTGTAATTCCAGCTACTGACAGATTCGAAGATATCGTAGTTATAATTGAATTGAAAGTAGGAGTTCAAAATTTATAATTTTATAACAAAAATTTTATTATTATTTTTGTTGTAAATTCCAAATGTTAGAGGAAACGAAGGAGAACAAAATGAGAATAAAATGAAGTAGAATTAAATGAGGAGGAAATGAGAAGAAGGAGAATAAAATACAATTTTATGCGGAATGAAAGGAAGAAAATTTGGAATTCTTTATTAATTGTTATTTTTAGAATAGTAATAAATATATAGCAACTTTTTTATAACTCATGCGTTAAAAGTACTATCTTGGCGCACGTTTTTAGTGCGAAAAATGGCTGTTTTGGTCAATTCATTTATTACCACATAACTTGGTACACGCACGCAAATATTCAAACAAATCGCCAAGTTACATTAAAAAAACCGGCCAAGTGCGAGTTGTGACTCGCGCACCGAGGGTTCCGTACAAACTTGTAAGTAAGGTATCTTTTTTTTGTGGAAGACGTAGCAAGCACATTCAGTTAACTTGACAAGTGGTCCTTCTGAAATGACGACCATCTTAGTACCGCTGCAAGCATAACCTCAAGATGTAGCTGCCGGACGATGTAATTCTACCCTATATTTTATTACTATGATTAGAATGCCGAGTGCAAGAGCACCCAGATCCATCCATAAAGCGCAACCTAACACCTCAAGAAGCAGAGGTAGACCCAGAACCAGGTGGAAAGATAAGATAGAGGAAGATGTTGAAACTCTAGAAGTAGGAAACTGGACACGTGTCGCTGAAGACCGTCAAAGGTGGAAGGGGATTGTTAAGGAGGCCGAAGCTCACCCTGGGCTGTAGAGTCAAAAGAAGAAAAAGAAGATTTTATTACTATACATCCCCCAGTGGTTCTGGAACTTCACTATTTGTTTTTACTGTTTCAATTTTGCCTGTATACCTATATACCCTGTATAAAGGTATACAGGGTATTTTTTTAAATAACGCGAATATTTTTAAACTTATAAAAAGAAAACTTTATTTTAGTATTACACTTATTCACTAACTTATATTAAGATCTAACTATTTCTAGATCTAATATAAACTAATATATTTCTAGATCTATTTCGATACTCTTAACATTCAGTTGTTCAATTGACTCCTTTTGGGCAATTGACTACCAAAAAATATAGGGCGTACGTGATTTAAGTGTATGTCGATTATAAACAAAAATTAGACGAAATATAATATATACAGGATGTTACGGGACTTGAGTATCTCGCGTGTCGGTTATAAACAAGCAAAATTTAGACATAATATATATCTTGTATATATTATGTATATAGAGCGTACGTGATGAAATGCATAACGAATATAAACAAAGAAAATTCAGAATAAACAACTTGGTGCCGACACATACTTTTTAACCTTCGGACCTAACCGAGGAGGACATAACCGAGGAGGACATAACCGAGGAGGACCTAACTGTACGCAACAATATGCTTCTAGTGCCTGACAATACCACGCAACACAATAGTGTATTTTCATAAGTTTCTAATAGTAAATTCGCATTTTTCTTGTAATTAAACTACATATTCACGGTTTTCATATTTTTCCTTTACATGTGCTGTAAGACACCGCTTCTTGCCAAATTTCATGATTCTAGGTCAACTACCCGTACCCTATAGGTTTTGATTCCCTTGTGAAATCGCAAAATATGCGACATAAACGGTCATATCTTTTGATCGCGTTGACTTACAAATTTGATTTTTTCACAGCTGAAAGAGGCCGCAGACCCGAGTATTTGATACAAATTTAAACTTGTTACCTCTACGCGTTCCTGAGAAAAATGGTCTTGACAGACAGACAGACGGACAGACAGACAGACAGACGGACAACAAAGTGATCCTATAAGGGTTCCGTTTTCGGTACGGAACCCTAAAAAACGATTGAATAAATAAAATAAACACAATCAAAACCTCGGTATTAAAAAAGTGACGTGAAAGTGACAGAAATTTATTTTAAAACCAAACTTGTAAGATACGTCCCTTCGCATGAGTAATAAAAAATCTGTAACACGGGCGGTATTGCCCTGCCGAGCGAATGAGCGTACTCACTTCGTTCGTGCGCCCAATTTCGCCCTCGAAGCCAATTGACAACTTACCGCCCTAGTTACACTATATACTATTGTTTGTATACTATATACTATTGTTGTAAAATTTAAAATTTTCCTAAAATTGTTCCTTAAAATCACATTTCATTCTCCAGTTATAAATTTGTTATTAACAATGTAAATCATGTAACTTATCTTGTTTAAATAAATATTATTATTATTATATCTTTTGTTTTTTCAATAACTTGTGATGAATAAATGAACTTTTCGGGTCACTTTTGACAGAACTTTTCGACTGGACCGTGATTTATTGCATTCCGCATCTTTGGGAACTCCCGCTTTTCCACAAAGGAAATACGAAATCCATTTCATAATTTGATACACTTTCACAGTTCGTGTTCTCGGCTCCGAAAAATTGCTTTCAAATTATTATCCCGCTCCCTTTCAACATTTCACTATTCAAAGTGCTTTTGTATTTTGTAATTTCACGCCGGAAATCTACGTTTTGTTAAAACTCGACGACTTATTCTACACCCACTTCAAATCTACCACCACTAAAATGGAACACACAAATCGAAATTACCATTTCTCAAATTATTACAAACAAGAACTCAAATATTTTATAATTCATATATTTACCAAAATTAAACTTTAATAGTAACTGACGTAATTGTCTAGTTGTTTAAGTTTCGTTGCATATTTTAAAGCGTAAAGGGGCTCACAAACCGGTGTGGAAGTTTGGCTGCCGCGATCGGTGCGTTATCGCGGCGGATGCTTATGTACATGTTCAGATCAACTGACGCGTTTTCCGCCAAAGCCGCTGTTGTGCAGCGTTGCACGACCTGAACGCTGCATGCGCGGTTAGTTTCGCTGCCGCTGTGTTGAAAGAGCGATTACAGAGAAGTTGATTGAGAATTAAAAAAAATATTTTTCCTATAATGTATGATCTGGACGATGAAAAGTGTAAAAACATTAGGCAAAAGACAACATTTGTAAGCAGTTAGGATTAAAATTGGAAGAAAATGTTGAAAATTAAGTTGAATGAATTTTCTTTATCTTTTATTTCTTAAATGAGTTTTAGGTGTTTTTTTTAAATAAAAAACAAATAAAAACTAACAAACAGACCGATTTTATTCTTCTGTGGTCAATACTAATACTAGCACAGCTTCTTCCTCTGCGGAAATCATGACTACTACACGTAAACATCGCGTTTTGATGTGGGCATGGCCATTTCGCTGAATTTCTCTCTGCGGAAATTTCGCGTCGCGAACGCTCCGCGCCGGTCTGAAGGAGCCTTAAACCGCTTAAGGCCGAGGCCGCACTACGTTTTTTTCCCGCGAGCGGTAACCGCTATAACCGTGAAACCGCTCGATAAACCGGAAAAAACCGCAAATGAGGCCGCTTGCATTAGTCATAAAATCACGGGATTAAAAACTGCGGCGGTTTAGCAGTAGTGCGGCCTAGGCCTAACTTACGAAACCTTGAAGACAAAATCTACACGCCTGGACAGGTTTAAAAATATTTGAAAATTGCTACGAGGGCCGCAATAAATCAAGTTGAAGGCTGTTGAAGGCCCGAGAAAATCCAAATCAAAGTTTCGAGTCTCTCAAAAAATTAGCAATTATTTTTAATTATCAAGTCTTGTAGGAACTTATTAAAATAGCAACTGCAAGTATTATACATAGTTATATTCTGCATTTAATTTAAAATTATTTAGAAAAAGGTTTAGTCATTTTTGTAAAAAGTTTTATAAAAATTTGAAAGTAAGATAAATTTGCGCGCTCTTATTTGCTCCGTGCATAACCACGCTTAGCGCCACCCGTGGGCAAAAAGGCAACTTCGTCTCCAATAATAATGTATATAAACAACAGGAAAAACTAATTAATTTAATAAAATATACAATATATACACTTTACACTAAAATACAATATCTCGCATTTCCGGCAGATTTCACGCTGTTATAACTTTTGAACGGCTTACCACAGAAACTTCTAGTCTTCACCAATCGATTCAGCGTCCCAAAATAAGTTACAAAAAAATATAACATTTCTTGGGAAGCTTTCGATTAAGAAATACTATCGACACGGGGAGTCTAGACCGCGGAACCGACGAAATGCGAGAAAATCGATTTTGTCAAAATCGTTATTTTTTAGTTACAGCAAAATTTTAAAACGTTTCGGCAAGCATTTTTGCTGCTGATTACAGATATGCAAATTATATTTTGCTAGCTCTATCCGTTCACTTTCGCCTACAAGAATTGAAGAAATTTTTAAGAAATTTCGGCGCTCGAGTAGAGATCTCGGAAAGTCGTGAATTTCCCGCGGATAATCTTAGTGTATTAATAGGAAAATGACCTTCGGAACACGATGCCGCAATCCGTTTTTGATTGTCTGCAACTGTTTCCGAGACATCTAGTTATCAATTCGAGAATCGGGTAAATTTCAGTTTGAAATATCTCGACGAATTATTGAATATTTCCGGACAATTTACACATCGACTTGTTCGTCTTGTCGTCTAGTTTATGTGTGCCGAAAATGATTGCGTTGCTTTTTATTGTTCTCGAAAAAACCGAAAAAGTACATATTTTTCGAACGAAATAATGGAAAATTTTTATTGAAAGTTTTTTTGCACATTTTTTTCGTGATTTTTTTTTTACACGAAGGAAATTGAAGTGCTGAAAACGGTTTTCCAGTTTATTTCGCTCTAAAGTTATAAATAAACAATTTTTATATTTTTTTTTCGCTGTACACAATCACACATTTCTTACTGATTTGACGCTGTCATAACTTTTGAACCGCTCACCACAGAGACTTCTAGTTTTCACCAATCGATTCAGCGTCCCAAAATTAGTCGGAGAACGTACATAATATTCCCTGGGAATCTTTCAGTTAAGAAATACCATCGACTCGGGAAGTCTAGACCGTGGAAACGACGAAATGCGAAAAAACGATTTTCTTCAAAATCGTTATTTTTGCAGTCACAGCAAAATTTAAAAATGTTTCTGAAAGAATTTTTGCTGCTGATTACATATATGCAAATTATATTTCGCTAGCTATTTCGGTTCACATTCGCCTGCAAAAATTGAAGAAATTTTTATGAAATTTCGGCGCTCTAGTGGAGATCTGGAAAACTCGTGAATTTGCCGGGGACAGGCTTAGTGTATCCATAGGAAAATGACCTTCTGAAAACGATGCCGCAATCCGTTTCTAATTATCTGCAACCGTTTCCGAGATATCTACTCAGTAAATCGAGAACCGGGTAAATTTCAGTATGAAATTTATTGACGAATTCTTAAATATTTCCGGACAATTAACACATCAGCTTGTTCGTCTTGTCGTGTAGTTTCTGTGTGCCCAAAATGATTTCGCTGCTCTTGGCCGTTTTCGAAAAAATCGAAAAAAACGAAAGAGCATGTATTTTTCGAACGAAATGATGGAAAATTTTTGTCGAATTTTTCTTTGCAAATTTTTGTTGTGATTTTTTTGGTTACACGAAGGAAATCGAAGTGCTGAAAACGGTTTTCCAGTTTATTTCGCTCTAAAGTTACAAATAAACAAATTTTATATTTTTTTTCGCTGTACAAATCACACATTTCCTACTGACTTGACGCCCTCTTAACTTTTAAACCGCTCACCACAGAGACTTCTAGTCTTCATCAATCGATTCAGCATCCCAAAATTAGTCGGAGAACATATATAATATTCCCGGGGAAGCTTTCAGTTAACAAATACCATCGACTCGGGAAGTCTAGACCGCGGAAACGACGAAATGAGAGAAAATCGACTTTTTCAAAATCGTTATTTTTTGAGTCACAGCAAAATTTAAAAACGTTTCTGAAAGTATTTTTGCTGCTGATTGCAAATATGCAAATTATATTTCGCTAGCTCTTTCGGTTCACTTTCGCCTGCAAAAATTTAAGAAATTTTTATGAAATTTCGGCGCTCTAGTGGAGATCTCGGAAAGTCGTGAATTTCCCACGGATAATCTTAGTGTAACCATAGGAAAATGACCTTCTGAAAACTATGCAGCAATCCGTTTTTAATTATCTGCAACCGTTTCCGAGATATCTACTTAGCAAATCGAGAATCGGGTATATTTCAATTTGAAATTTATTCATGAATTATTGAATATTTTCGGACTATTTACACATCAACTTGTTCGTCTTGTCGTGTAGTTTCTGTGTGCCGAAAATGATTTCGTTGCTTTTTACCGTTCTCGAGAAAATCGAAAAAAACGAAAAAGCACATATTTTACGAACGAAATGATAGAAAATTTTTGTCGAAATTTTTTTTGCAAATTTTTTTCGTGATTTCTTTTTTGGTTGCACGAAGGAAATCGAAGTGCTGTACACCGTTTTCCAGTTTATTTCGCTCTACAATTACAAATAAACAAGTTTTATATATTTCTTCGCTGTACGCCGTCTCGCATTTCTATAAACATAAATAAAATCTACATATTTTTTAAAAACTAATTTCTAATATTCATAGTTTTCTTTCAACATATGGTTATTAATATTCACTGTAAAGGGCGAGCTTCGCAGAAAATAAGATGGACTAAACAATGCATTATTGATGATAATTTTATTTAAATTTTTTGAAATTTGGGTCAAATACCATCATTTCTTGGTATTCTACTTTTCAAGTGGGTGTACAAAGGAGTCCTTGAGTCTAACAATGGCCGGGTTTTCAATTCAAAATTGAGAAGCTATTTAAAGCAGGCATACAAAATGTTTCAAGCTAACTAAACTTCTTAACTGAAAATTATTAGGAAAATAGCACCGAAGTACCGAATAAATTTATTAGAATAACAAATTAAGGAATAAATGTACTTACGTATTAACGCCACCACCGCTACATTTATAAATGCCTCCAATCTACACCTAAAATTTTTATTATAAATCATAAAATAAAACATTTTATTTAAAATCAAAACATTTTTAAAACTCAAAATACTTTATTTTTTAACCCCGGTTAGATTAAATTGTCCGCCGCGAAGCGGAAAGATAAATCAAGACAACATAACTCTCGATCCAATATATAGCGGTGGTGGCGTTAATACGTAAGTACCGAATTAAAAAATAACAAATTTAATTTCACTAAAATGTATTATTTCTCATTTCACTAATATTTCTTATTTCACTAATATTTCGTATTAACTTTTATAATTCACTTTTATTTCTTCCAGTCCTAAATCCAACCGCTTGTATCCTCTTTTTCTTTGTCTAGAATGAATACAATTCAAAATTGTTCCGCCAGATTGTTCTTAAACGCCTGATTTTTCACGTCTAAACCCCCTATACCACATTGGCTTTTAGTATGCGCCACCCCGGTATCGCATTTTTTGAATTCATTCAGGGTGGGCAGCCCGGACGCTTAGTGAAAACCGCCCTAGTTGTCGCCTCCCCGACCAGGATTCGAACCCGGGTCTCTCGCATTCAAAGGCGGGTATATTGTCAACTACAACACCGAGATTTTACACGTCTATTCCTTTATTATTGATTACCATTTCAATTAAATCGGCTCTATCCAATCTGGTTATTTCAAAAATCATAGATACTAGAGCAGGCCTTGGCAAATTGCAGTCCGCGGGGCACATGTGGCCCGCCCCGACCTTTTACGCAGGCCGCGAAGCTTTTTATAAACTACTTTAATTACACAAACTTAAAACAAACGGAACACAGCCTGAATATATAAATATACTCAGCCTTTCCGGAGCTCTATAACAACATAACATAACAACATAACGAGTGAGTGGTTTACAAAACTGTGCTGATGAGAGATAGATTTCGAAACGCGTTCACAGACGGCAATCCACTTAAGGTATCGGAAAGACATGTTTTTTTTATGGTTTTTGTTGAGTGTCACGAAAGTCCATCTTCGTGAAAGCTATAAAAAAACTTACAAATTTCACTGAGTTCGTATTGGTAGTCCTAAAAAGACTCAATAATTGTTATAGAGCTCCGGAAAGGCTGAGTATATTTACATATTCAGGCTGTGTTTAAGTTTGTATGATTATCTATAACATGGGATGGTTTCACCAATCTCTACTTTTGCAACTTTGCACTTTCTAATTGCAAAAATATCTTAAAAACAAATAAGTTGGTTTTGTAATTGTGTCCTACCAAAATATTACTTCACGGAGAAAGTAATTACAAATGTATCTATATATGATGCATGAATGATATTAATTCGTATTCCAACATAAACAAAACTATAAAAAAGCTCGAAAACATGCCTATGGCATGTGTATTATGTTTACCAGGCCGTTTATCTACCCGTTACTATTTTATAGACACTGCAGATTTAAGAGTGTTCTCTGAGAATCTTACAAGCAGCGTTACAGCAGCATTATAAGCTTACAAGCTTACATATTGTCCATTATGAGAAAACCTAACAATTTTGATGTGTTTAGGCGAGTACCTATATATGCAACGCTTGTGGTACACAGATTCAAATAAAAAAAATCTATTCCGTCCCGCGGTCAAATTTTCATACGTAGGCCCAACAGCCAAAAGATTTGCCCACCCTTGCACTAGAGCAGGGATGGCGAACCTTTTTTAGTAGTGGGTCAAATTTTGTTCACTATATTTTTCCTACAAGCTCGTGGGTCACCAGTTAAAATTCTGGCACTGGCATCACTTAGAAAAGAGGAGGGAGGTCATAGACTAGTTTTTTTGTTCGAAATTTTCAAGGCTTTTACAAAATTCAAAAGTTTCCTTCTTGTTTTACAACTTCTACTTTGGAAGTGAAGAGCAAAAAATAAAGGTCGAAGTCAAAATATTTATATCAATGTTTATCTTCCTGATGCATTATTCGCTCCGTGCATAACCGCGCCTGGCGCCATCCGTGGCCAAAAATACAACTTCGTGTGCAATAATAGTGTCAAAACAGCAGCCAAAAACGAAAAAATAATTAATTTAATAAAATATACGAAATTTGACAGAAAAAAAAATTAAAGGTTTTGTATTACGTCAATTAAATATTTGTATTTTTGTACGGAAAGTTAGGGTTATTAGCTGACCGAAATCAATACAATTCATAGTTTGAGTTTCGTGTAGTATTTTTAAAGTTCGCCACAGAATGCTTGAAAACGGGTTTTGGCCTTGAATACATTATCAATTTATGCACTTTATTAGTTTTTGTAAAATAATAAAACACTTTTTATTTAGCAAAATACATGTCAATATATACAAATAAATGAAAAATAATGACGTAACTACACATGAAGTTCTTAAAAGTGTCACCTTTGGCGCTTGTGCTGTTGCGCGAATACAATGAAATCCAATTAGAGGATGTGGAATATTTTGTTTATCTGCACACGTTCTGTTCGTTGCTTGGTACACAGAATGGGGATTTTAAATCCCTGTACTTGGTAATACTTTACCGATTATTCTCGAGACGCAACGTATTGTCGCGATTACTTCGGACTATACCTGACTAGTTTGCTATTGTCAAATTTCACCAGATATAAGGAGAGGTTACCCCCAAAAAAGCCGAGGCGAACCCTCAAAAAAGCCAAGGCGACCGCCCCAATAAGATAAGTTGACCCCTTTGTGGGGTCGCGACCCACCGGTTCCTTAGATATATGCAACAAATCGGACAAACTAAATAGACGACTATTCTATATATAGACCAAACTATATAGAAAGATTAAATACACGCACCTCTGGGAATATTTAAAGGAGAAGAGCGAGAGGAAGGAGCGGATTTCGGATAGCATACCGCTAGGAAACCAGAAAGGCACTATATGGTTCTACTAGAAGGAGTGGAGATAATGGCAGACCCTGGGAATGGCAGATGGAAAAGGGAACAGGTATCGGAAGAAGTAGGTGAAGAAAAAACTAGGGCCGAGGAGGTGTACCAAGTAATTCCAACTTTAAAGCAAAAAAAGAGGCAGGACCGGACGGAGTGAGGAATGAAGCGTTGAAGAGGTTGCCAGAAATATGTATTAACAACTTGGCTTACGGAATGAGATGGGGTAATACTGCCAATACACAAAAATGGGGACAGGGGAAGGGTTGAGAACTACAGTTGAGGGTTCATGTTGATGAACTCTTCGTGCAAAATGTTGGCCAAAATCCTTGAAGCGCGACTGGAAAAAGAGACGGAGGAAAAACAGTTAACACGGAGGTCTAAGAAGGTTTCAGATATGGAAGAGGCACAGTTGAACATCTAATAACCCTTAAATTGAGAATTGTTGTTTTGTTACCTTTTTTGCCCTTTTTATCGATCTGAAAGCACCATATGATTCCATAGGCAGGGGAAAATTGAATGAGTGTTTGATTAAAAAGGGGATTCCGAAGAGTGTGAGGAGGAATGTAAGGGAGGTGTACAGGGAAACGGTATGCAGAATCAGGGTGAATGAGTGTGTAACATAATGTTTTGAGATTAAAAAAAGGGCCTGAGGCAGGGTTGTCCACTGAGCCCCGCACTTTTCAATCTATATGTGGCCGATTTAGAAAGAGTTTTGGCGGGCGGGCAAGCTGGAGGAGTGGTGGTACGGAGAAGAAATGTATGGAGTTTAGCATACGCCGATGACATAGGGATATTTGCCAAGACCGCAGGTGAATTGAGAGGGGTGATTGAGAGGGTTAGAGGGTAAAATAAAAAGGTGAAAATAGAAAAGGTGGGATTTATGATTTAAGTGAATGTCGAAAAGAATAAATGGATGCGTTTCAAACGAGGTGGTAATTTATAGAAAGAGCGGTATGACTGGAGAGGGATGGAAATTGAGGAAGTGCAGAAGTTCAAGTATCTGGGGTATGTATTTGGAAAGGAGGGCAGCAATAGAGAACATGTGGAGTACGTTTGGGTTTAAGCGTGTGTGGCGGCGGGGCGATTCTAGAGCGGATGGAAGAATAATTTCAAAAGGAAACTAGAGCGGCTGAGACGGCGTGGAAGGTAAGTGTGAGAAGCATTTTAATGTATGGCTCAGAAATCTGGGGGACGAGAGAGGAGGACGGGATAGAGAGACTCCAGTTAATTTTTTTTTAAAAACCGGTCGACACCGGATTATATCGTCCTCCAGGAGGTGAATGCGAGCAAGACTATATTGGTAGCGAGAAAGGTCATAAGACTTGAAAATAAAATTTGAAAGGTGAGTAATATGGGAGACCAAAAGTTAATAAAAGAGGTGTTTAGAATGGTAAATCGAGTGGAAGGAGGCGGTAAGAAGGGGTATGAATGGGACAGGAACAAGAACAATTTATATGACAGAGGTGGTTTATCTAACGTGGGGCTAAAAAGGCTGCAGCAGGAAGGGGGGCAGTGGGCTAAAAGTTTGGTGGAACGTTTGCAAGTGGATCTACAGGTGCGGCAAAGCAAAATAGAAAGTAAATTCCATAAGGAATTCCAGCTTATTTAAGCGCAAACCCAGAGATCGGTGCTCAAGTCATGATAGCAAGATATAGGTGCGGGAATGAGGAGCGTGGATGGAGATACTGAACGAATGAAGAGCATAGAAGTGCAGTGTTTTTGTGGGTCACTAGAACATATGTGGGAGCATTGAATGAAAGTGTGTACAAGGGGTAAATGGATTGAATTTGAAGGAGTGGAAGGAATGTATGGATGAAAGGGGAATGGGTATGGATTTGTTGAGACGAATAAAAAGATGGAAAGAGCAAACAGGAAACAGAGTAGGGAGATTATGAAAGTCTTCTTCTTCTTCTTCTATAGCTCTACAGCCCTGGCTGGGTCTTGGCTTGAGTTACAACATCCTTCCACACCTCCCTGCTGTTAACCAATTGCAGCCAGTTTCTCACACCTAATATCTTTAGGTCGTCGATGCAGTCATCTCGCCATCTCTTACGTGGTCTACCCCGAGCTCTTCTTTCATGTGGACTCCAGTTCGTCAGTATTTTCGGTCCTCGGGTGCTTTCCATACGCATAATATATCCAAACCATTGTAACCGTAGTGCCTTTACATGCCTTCCGATGTCCGCTCCTCCAATTAGTCTGTCCAGTTCATGGTTCATTCTGCATCTCCATGTACCACAGTTTTCCTGTACGGGGCCAAATATTCTGCGTAATATGCTTCTTTCGCAGACTCGTAGTGCATTTTCGTTGATCGTAGATATGGTCCATGTTTCACACGCGTATGTTATGACGGGTCTAATGAGTGTGTTATAGAGCTTTAACTTTGATTTGACACTTAGAAGCTTCTCTCCCAGTAGCTTCTTCGTAGCGTAATAAGGTCTCTTTCCTCCTACAATTCTCGCACTGATTTCTTCGCTGATTCTGTTGTCATTAGTTATTTTCTACCCTAGGTAAGAGAAGGTTCTGACTTCTTCGAAATTAAATGCGATGACTTTTAGTGGCTCTGGCCATGGTATTGGATCCCTGGTACTTCTCATGAACTTGGTTTTATTCACATTTATTACTAGTCCGGCTCCGCTAGATTTCTGTTCTTAGGAGGCAGTAGCTTCTTTTAGGCTTTCTGCTGTTCTTGCTGATATAATTATATCATCGGTATATGCGCATAGCTGCTGAGATTTTGTGTGTATGTTGCCTGTTATGTGCAGGTTTCTAATAACTGATTCATGTATAAATTTGAATAGCATAGCAGATAACGTATCACCTTTCCTGACCCCTGTCCTGATGTTGAATTCGTCCGTGAGTTTGGATGCTACTAATACTTGAGCACGTGTATTGGTTAGAGTTAAGTTTACCATTCTTATAAGTTTTTGAGGAATTCCAAGGGCAAGTATCTGGTACAATAGTTCTTCTCTAGACACGCTATCAAAAGCTTGTTTGTAGTCAACAAACAGGTGGAACAAAGTTATGTTTTGCTCATAACATTTTTCAAGCATTTGCCTTATTAGACGTATTTGGTCCGTTGTTGATCGATTCGATGTTGAGGGAGATTATGAAAGTCATTCGAGTTTATTTCAGGGCTGTTTTTGAGTTTTTGTTTAGATAAGTTAATTTGTTGATTTGTTTTCTCGGGAATTCCATGTTAATGTTGAGGGTTGGCTCAGTATACGTCTACGCTGGTCTACGGCTTAACCCGCACGGACGCATATATCTCTTGATTGAAAATGGCAAATGTTTGTTCGCCGAAACGTCGAGAATCCGGTTCTTTTCAGAGCCAACCTTTAACATCAACGCGAAATCCCCGAGAAAACAAATCAACACATGTTTCCATCCGCGAGAACCTCAAATACAACATAGCCTAAAGGAACTACGCAGACTGGATAGACATATATATAGACTTGATAGACTAGATTACGCACTTTACGCAAGTTAAAATTACAAGTATTAAGACAAAAGTTATATTACCTTCTTTTTAATGTCGAATATTCTAGATACTTGTACAAATACACAATATTCGATAGATTATATTAGAATTTGACATGTAGAAACTAGAAACAGACTAAATATGATTATATTCGATTAGATTTTGATAAGTAAAATAAACTATACTAGATTGATTAGAGCAAACAAAATCAAAAAATCAAAATCAAGAAACGTTTATTTCCCTATGTAAGTTTGCAACACATACATACATATTAACATGTTTATACATATTTACAAACTAAGTGAAATTATGTTATAATCAAAACATTTCTCCACTTCTTTTATTTTTGCGAAATATTCGGCCATATCGTATGGTTCCATATCAATTAATATATTCCGTATATCCTGTTTAAGTTTATTAGAATTCGTTGTACATTTTATTCTCTTCGGTAGTGTGTTATATAGTTTAAACAAAGTTACATGAAGACAAATTTATATTAGTTAATGATGATTATTCTTGTTAATGCAGAATGTTGCAACTTATCTCTTCTAGTTTTAGAATACCAGTTTTAATTTACATTTATCAACATTAATTTAAATTTTTTATATAATAGTGTTACAAATGGTAATATAATTCTTTTTGCGTTTGACCTCCATGCAGCGTCTTGTAAATGATTTAGTTGTTAGGAAAGTTCGTTTATTACATGAAATATTTCTGAATTATATTTTATGAACGTACGTTATTCCGGTGGAAAACTGTAACGTGCCTGAAGGCAGCGCCGTGAATAATTTATACTCAACCAGTGTTTCTCCCAGTTGTATATATGCTAAAGTTAATAGCGCCCCCCAAATCTATCGTATGTGGCAACTTTGGTGCAATAATTTGAAATTCAATTGAAAGAAGCTTTTTTTTCTCTTTCTAGAGTAAAAGTATTTTGACTTACCAATAATTTTATAGAATAATGAAAATGTTTCAGTTTTATCGAAATTTTTATTATAAAACAACGAAAATTCTTAAATATTCACTACAAATCTAGCAATGTTGAAAGTACAACTTATATATCAAGAATACACGCGCTAGTGACAAGCCGCAATTTCTTGTAACATCATCATTCAAAATAGTTTAGGTCAAGTTTAGGTCTGAAAACCTATTTAGATTAATAATAGATGCATTCTTAAATAATTAGCAACAATAATTGTGATAGTTTTTGAAATATTTCAAATAAATGTAAGATAAAACCAATGTTTTTGCTACCAATGTTAGGTGCATCGTTTGTTGTAGCAGAAACAATTTTCGGTAGGTCAATATCCATTTTTATAAATGCAATATCAAATTCTTTAAAAATATCAAGGCCAGTACAGATCCCATTCAACGTTATTAGTTTCAATAGCTCTTAATTTACAAGATTTGCGTTATATATTTGCGAAAAATGTCTCTTTCTAATACCAGTAGTCGATCTTTAATTGTATTTCGACTTATTGGTAACTGATTTACTACTTAATTTTTGCTCATTGCAAAAATTTTTTGCTCATTACTACTAAATTTGCTCATTGCTACTTAATCAAGTCTTTGTCTTTCAAATCTGGAAATAAAGCAGCAGTACATTCTAGAAACGCTTGTTTTACAAACTCTCTTTCTGAAAGCTGTTTATCGCGACGAGCAATGCAATGGGCAACTTGAAAACTAGCAGCTGTAATGTTAGTTTATTTACTCGCACATCAAAATGAACAGATTAATAAGTAAATTATTGTATGTGAAAGATGTTATTATTATAGTCGTGTGTAAAACTATCCGAATCGTAAATCCTCCTTACTAACGATTTCTGTTTGTTGTTACTATGGTAACAACTCGCATCACTAAGCAAAAAATATAGACGTAGTGAAAATATATTTTCTGACGTATATTAAAATTTTATTAATTTATCTTACTTTGAATCAAGAACTCTCGACCTCTAATTCTGGATTACTAACCTAACCTTAGAATCTAGTTTAAATCTAATCTTTAACCTAGATTGCATCAACAACGGCCAAATAGTGTTCCCGTCGCAGTGCGATTTTACTAGTTAGTAATTTTTGCCACGGAGCGGTTGAATATTCTAACCTTATTGTGTCGGTGATTTGAAGTATTTTGTCTGTCAAAATAACAATTCTTTAATATTATCGGTAAGAAATATTTTTTTTTTTTTTGTAGATTCAACCGTATTTTAACATTCGTTTCGTAGAGAAAATAATGTATGATACTCGTGTGTTACACACACGTGTATCATACATTATTTTCTCTTTTCGGCTTTTGTACATGAGTTTCTCAATGAGTTGCACTTGTATTATAAACTTCCATTTTACGATCAAAAACGCTTTTAAAACAAAAAATGATTCTCTTTTTTCGTTTATGGAAAATATGTTTTGCTCCCTTTATCTGTTGTAAAGGCGAGATTAGAATGCAACATGTCTTTTTACATTATATGTATGTGAAGTAACTTTTTCATTCGCAATTACACACACCGTCTTTTTATTCTCTTCAATCACACAATATTTATCAAACCATTCTGTTTGATATGATCTGGGATTTGTATCGCTTGTACCGCAGCCATATTCATCATCATCATCATCATCATCAAACAACCCTTTGCGTCCACTGCTGGACATAGGCCTCCCCAATTTCCGCCCATTTCCTCCTATCCTGAGCCTCTCGCATCCAGGCTCCTCTTGTTCTTTTTATATCGTCTGTCCATCTTGTGGGGGGCCTCCCCCTGCTTCGTATATCTGCTCTTGGCCTCCACTCCAGTAGTCTCTTGGTCCATCTTCCATCTGACATTCGGGCCACGTGTCCAGCCCAGTTCCACTTTAGCGTCGCCATACGCACAACCACATCTGTGACACCTGTTGCTCGGCGTAGGTCTTCGTTTGTGATATGGTCTCGTAGCGACACGCCGAGCATCGATCTTTCCATCTTTCGTTGTGCAATTTGGAGCTTTTTTGCAGTGGCGACGGTAAGTGTTGCGGTTTCAGTGCCGTAGGTCATAACTGGCAATACACATTGATCAAACACTTTCCTTTTCAAGCAGACTGGCAGATCGCTTTTGAATACGTCCCGAAGTTTTCCATATGCGGCCCAAGAGAGGATTATTCTTCTTTTAAATTCGCATGTTTGGTTGTCTCTAGTTATGCGTATTTCGTGACCTAAATAGGTGTATTTGTCTACGAAATCAATATCTCTATCGCCTACATCTATCTGTCTGCTCGGGACCAAGTTTGTCATACATTTTGTTTTGGAATAGTTTATTCTTAGGCCTACGGTATTACATGCTTCCTGGAGTTCTAATAGCATTGTTTTTATATCGTTAAGATCGTCAGCAAGCAGCACTATGTCATCTGCAAATCGCAGATTTGATAGATTTTTGCCATCTATGGTTAAGCCTTTTCTCGCAGCCATATTACAAGATTACAAATAAAAACATATTTAAAACAATAATTTCAATAGAAAGTTATTGATATATTTAATATCCATACCTTCGTGGTTGAGAAACTTTAATAAGACAATAATGAAAGATCCGTTATGGAACATTTCTAAAATCAATGCCTGGGTCACTTAAAGAGCCTGTGTGAAAATCAATGCCTGGGTCACTTAAAGAGCATGTATGAGTCAGTGTCTGACCCGCGGGTCATAGGTTCGCCATCACTGCACTAGAGTCTTTATTTTGTGTGAAAATTTTTATGAAAATTGCAACATTTCTTAGCCGCATTAACGGTAATATTTTTGCAAAGTTTCAACATTTTTCACAAATAAATGACAATTTAATAATGATTTTAACGTAATACATTTTCACGCTTTTTCCGCAGACTTCATAACTTTTGAACCGCTCACAGAGAGCACAGAGAGCCAATTTTCCGAAAATTCGCTAGTTTTTGCGTCACATCTCGCGAACGGAAGCGGCTAACGATATACAATTTACATGTTTACAACCGGCAGGGAAAACACTTTCAGACGCGCTTTGAAATTTTCCATTCGGTTGATAAATAACGATTTTACTAACTCGCATTTTCCGCGGATTTCACGATCTCGTAACTTTTGAACGGCTCATCGCAGAGACTTCTGGGACTGGCACTAGGATTTCTGGTTCGGATATATCCTAACCCCGCAAAACCGCGGTTTTCTGTGAAAACCGAATACGCATAACCGACATAAAAAACCGCGGTTTTCGGTTTCATCTAAAGATAAATAAAAATAAAATACATTGAATTAGTGCTCTTTCAAACATTGCAAACTGTTGTTGCAGAAAGGGCAACCATCGATGTTACATGTGTTCGAGCAATTTCAAAATCTGCATTTATTTGGAAAGCAATAGCTGGCCGGTTTCCCAACCAAATCTTGTCGAATTGTTCTTCAGGTTCTTAAGGTCATAACTTAATTCAAAAGGAATGGGAAGAAAGAAAAAAGGAAATGATTTTAAAGTTTCAAGAATTAAAAGCAAATCGACAAAAAAATAGTATTACGCTAGATGAGTAGACTAGTTTGAGACGCCGAAGATACTTAAACATTCATATTCATGGAGAAAACATTTTTTATTGCAATTTAGGTTTTCTGTAAATTGAAGGAACTTGTTCTGCAAATAATATCGTAATAAGTGTTGAAAAATATTTAGATTCATTTAGTATCAGTTTCAGAAATGATATTGTGGGTGACTTGGATTAGAAAGTTGAAGTTCACGGTGACGTCGCGACGCCGTTGTCAAAAAATTCGCAACGCGGTTTTTAGTCGGGCTTCACCACAGGCTTTCCCTTCGGCAAAAAATCAAATTTGTTTCGCTATCTGCAAAATTGCGAAAACTACAGCGGAAAAACCACCACGAAATTCGACCTAGATTAGCAAGTTGAACTTTGCGGCGACGTCGCAACGTCGCTGTCAAAGATTTTGCAACGCGGTTTTCACTACCGCTTCCTGACAAGCTTTCCCTTCAACAAAACGCCAATCCTTCAACGTTTCGCTAGCTTGAAAATTACGAAAAGTAAAAACCAGCAGCAGCCGCATTAGGAAATTGAATTTTGCGGTGGCGTCGCGACGCCGCTGTCAAACATTTCGCAACGCGGTTATCAGTCTCACTTTCTGACCACGTTTTGCTGTAACAAAACGTCGAATTTGTTGCGGCAGTTGCGAAATTCCGAAAAAACAAATGCAACCAATCCTCGATCGGTCTAACTTTGACGGGCCGTCGTGGCGTTTGTTATCGAGCGATTTCAACGCGGTTTTCAATTTCGGGTCGCAAAAACCTTAAAGTTTGATTGAGTCTGGGATTTATTCCTATGAGATTATTATTGAGTAAGATACTACATATGCCGATGCCCGGGTAATTAAAAAAATGGTACAAATTGTCCTGCTGAACCAAAAATTTGCATTAACCATACAATTCATCTCGCTGTATATGACACTTTTTACAAGAAATCATCTCAAATAGTAAACAACTGCAGCAGTGAAGTTGAAGATTTATTTTCTAAAGAATTGTACGTAGAAAATGAGAATAATGAGTATTACGCCGAAGAAGATGCTGAAATGAAAAGTAATTCTCAAATGGTAAGAAAACTTGCAAATTATTTTCGTTTGGAGTTTGCTAAATATAAAAGAAGTTCTGAGAGAACAAAAAGATTAAATATTTTGTTTCTAGCACTCTCTACAATTAAAGCTACATCCACCTAACCCGAAAAATCACTTTCCCTGAGCGCCAACTTTTGTACCAAACTAAGATCTCGTTTAAATATCAGACACTACTACAAAAAGTTCTTAAAAACCGAATCCGAAACCGCGGATTTTAATTTTTAAAAACCGAAAACCGCGGTTTTGAATATGTGCGGATATTCAGAAACCCTAGTTTTCGCCAAACTATTCAAAGTCCCGAAATTAGTCGCTAAACGTATACGACGTTCCAAGGAAGCTACCGAAACTAAAAAATCCCACCGTGTCAGCCATCGATCCAACGGTGGACATTTTAATTCACCGCTCGTTCAATTTTCAACCGATTTCGACAAATTTTGTCTCAAATGATGCGAGAGGAATTGAGCTAAATTATTCTGAGAGGAAACGGCCAAAAATGACAATATAAGTATAAAATAGGCCGCATCTTGGGCATTTTGAGCATTTGAACGAAATAAACCGGAAAATCAGCACTTCCATTTCCTTCGGATGAACTGAAAAAAGGTCCTAAAATTTTCCAAAAAATCGGATACTGGATGTTACCGACTAGGATGTTACCTTATGGACAAGTTACCTGTATGTTCTTTTAGTGCCTCACACTTGCAATTTGATAGCAACAGTAATAATAGCACTATATATAATGTCCTTGGTTTGAGTGTTACTGCTCAAGAAATATCCAATGTCGCTATAAATGTTTTTAATAATTCTACCATTGATGGACAGAATTTAAATTAAATATGTGTTATATCATTTATTTATTTCTCCGTAGCTCTACAACCCTATGTGGGTTCTGGCTGACTGCACAATGCGTCTCCAACCCCGTCGGTGCATCATCATCTGAGAGTCGTAGTCCAATCCCATGGTACGTACGTCGCTGATTACGTTATCGCGCCATCTCATTCGCGGTCTTTCCAGCGGGGTAGTTCTTCCATGCCAATTTTGCCGTTCGTTCGCTTGGCAATCTTTGGGCATGTCCCACCCATCTCAATCTCATCCCTTTGATCACATTTACAATATCGGGTTCCTTGTACAACTCAGTGAGTTCCCTCCATTTTTTCTAGTTCTGTGGACAAGATGGACTGGATCCAGTATCGGCCCAAACACTCTCCGGAGTACCTTCCGCTCGAAAACTCTCAATTTTCGTTCGCTATCTTTTGTGAGTGTCCACGTTTCACAGCCATACATAACCACCGATCGTATTATCGATTTGTAGATTCGTATTTTGGCTCTTCTACTAATACGTTTGGATCTCAGTGTTTTGTCCAAAGCATACATACATCTGTTGCTACTATGAATTCTGGCTTTAGCCTCTTCTGTTATGTCATTATCGGCGGTTATTACCGCTCCTAGATATTTTAAGCTATTCACCCTGTCGAAATTAAAATCTCCAATCGTCAAATTCTGGCCTATACGATCTCTTTGAGCCTGCCTTGATACGTACATGTATTTAGTCTTAGTTTCGTTTATGGCTATCAATATATAATTTATTAACATTAATTAATTAAATTTGTGTATTCGAGATTTCCACACATCACATAATCTCATAAAATTTTACACTGACAGCACTGAATTTCAGTGCCAACCTTGAAGAAATTAACTCATAACAGAATTCGGCGAACCATAACCGC
Source organism: Phosphuga atrata (assembly GCA_944588485.1). NCBI lineage: Eukaryota > Metazoa > Arthropoda > Insecta > Coleoptera > Silphidae > Phosphuga > Phosphuga atrata. The sequence goes on from OX155899.1 coordinate 64,405,273, forward strand.
ACGCATATGAATGCTGTTATGAGTCAATTACAGGCGCAAAATAAATAATAGTATATTAAAGGACGAGTTCCGTAAACGCGATTTTTCAGCACGCGTCTAAGTTTAAAAAAACGACGAGCGTAGCGAGGTTTAGAAGGTTTTAGAAAAGGTTTAGAAAGTTTTAGAAGGTTAAGAGGTTTAAGTTTCGGACTTAAACTTGGATGCGTGCTGAAAAATCGCGCTTACGGAACTCAAATCAAATCATTTATTTCTCTTGTGATGTACAAAAGAAAACTCGTCCTTTAATATACTATTATTGCATTGTATTGTCACGTATTCTATATGTACTGATGTATATTCAAGAAATAAATGTATGATTGATTGATTGATTAGACAAAGACAAAGACTTGATGACATTAGATAACATTAGACAAGACTACAATATATTAGACAACATCTGACAATATTAAACGAGACAAGATTATTCAAATATTGTACTACTATCTTGTATTATCTAATCCTATTTAATTTTATTTAGATAAGATTTGATAACACTAGACAAGACACTGTTGTACAATATTATTTAAGTCTAGTCTTTTCTTGTTTTTAATGTCTGGTCTTATTCAATATTACCTAGTCTTTTCTATTTTTGACTGATTTAATGTAGTCTTATAAACTTAATAAATTCGGAACACAGCCTGAATATATAAATATATTCAACCTTTCCGGAGCTCTATATAACTAATGAGTCTTCTTAGGACTACTAATAACAAATCCCATGTGAAATTTGTCATGACTAAACAAATTTCACATGAGATTTGTTTTTGGTAGACCGAAAAAGACTCATTAGTTTTATAGAGCTCCGGAAAGGTTGAATATATTTATATATTCAGGCTGTGTTCCCACTTTATTAAGTTTATATGATTAGTATGGTATCTATAAAGTAGTATGGTTTTACCAATTCTAATGTAGTCTTATTTAGTCTTAACTGATTGTAACTTTAGGCTGTGGGAGGAGGTCCAGGTCCTACTAGGACTGTAAGTAGGGAAAGATCCTATGTTCGAGGCTCTCCACCTCCACTTCCGGTCTTATGAGGTCTATCTAACCCCACGCGTGGGGCTACATAGACCTCACACCCTGTTTAGCGCGAGACTATATAGACCTCATAAGACCAGAAGTGGAGGTGGAGGGCCTAGAACATAGGATCTTTCCCTACTACTGTAGCACCATTGAGAAGAAGAAGAAGATTTTAACTTTATTCCTGAATCTAATTCTAAATCTAGTCACAAATCTAAAGGAAAGTTTAGTCATAAGTTTATTTTAGCACGAATGTAGACAAAACTAGTCAGGAACTAGTCTTAATGTAATTGTAATTTTCCATAATTCTATTTATTTCATTTGATTTTATAAACTGGATTTAAATCAAAATTGTGTTCAATAAATTCATTTCTGCTTACTTTGATAGATTTAGTTAATGAAAAGACTCACTAGTGCCATTTATGTATACTTTGCCGGAATGATTTAGTTAATGTATGAATTTACTAGCGACATTTGTGTATACTTTGATTGATTTAGTTAACGTATACATTTACTAGTGTATTCTTTGAATGACTTTGTAAATCTAGTAACATTGACTGAGTTAACGCTTTAACTGTAACAGATAAATCAAGTAGATTATTGATTAAGAGTGTCGATTAAACATTATTCCACTTGAGTGAATCAATTCGATGATTTGAAAAATTATCGTAATGGCGCTAATTCTCGCAAACGGTCTGACTAGTTTTACAGGGCGGCTTACGGGCGAAGTGTCTCTGTGTTTGGGCAGTTACCGTGACGAGCCCGCCGGTTTTCGACAATTGAAACTGCACCATCTGCCCGTCTGCGGATGAAAGAAATTGGCTGAAAGTGCGCAAGAGAGACGGCCCTCTCCCCTCATAATGAGGTCCTAAACGTTTGCTAAATAGTTTATATATTGAGTCGATCTCTTTCTATGCGGAGTCACTACATTATTTCCGAGACCGTGAAATGCAACATTATTTGTGTCGGGCCATTGTGCTGGCCCGAATGATTAATCATTTTTTACTGGGTCCGGCGCACCGAAATGATTTTTTTTTATTATTAATTTATTCATTGCATACAAAATATTATTTGATATGAATATAATGAACTGAGTTTCCGGTTGGAAACGTTTTTGGTAGTCATAATCGGTACAACATTGTTAGTTTTTTTTCATTAAAGTTGTTTTGTAATTAACTTGGGATTTGCATTTTGGGGATTTGGATTTCGGGAAAATGCGATACAAAGTCTATGGAAAAACGGATAAAAAAGGGATTACATTCGTGTTAATGTAAACATTAGGAGAGAGACGTCAAAAACGATGAGATTAAGTCAAAAACCAATTTCCAGGCGTATAATGTGGAAGAAGTTAATCCGGGTTCTGGTGATCGAATAATCTTTTCTACCTCTGAAAAATTGTAATCCTGGTTTTTTTGTATGTTGGGCGTAACGTGAAGCACGTGCCTGTTGCAGTGAAAAGCTTTGGATATGGAGATTGAAAATGATGTTGGAGTTGACAGACATCTATGTGCGATCTTCATATTCGCATCGCGACGAGTTTTTGCTCGCCGGCTAGTTGAACTACACGGCGTCTGATTTACGACATCACGAACGGACATTAAATCGCTTGCAATATGGCGCGAGCGCGTTTTATATTGCACAAAGACAATAATGCAATTTTGCATCACGATTTTGCTAAAGTTATAATATCTACAGGGGGAGGAAAAAATGGCCATTTTGATAACTGCGAGTGCAATATCATTAAAAGTCTAGATAAGCCGCGCCAGTTCCATTATTGCCGCAGTTTATATTGCATCATTTGAATATAACGGCGCAATTGCCGTCGGCGTCCCGACGCCGCGATTCTAAACCGTTTGTCACTGGGGGGAGCGGGTAGCGGCTTTTATTAAAAAATATTTTCAAACGGAATTAAAAAACTTTAAATGGTCGCCCGTAAAAATATTTTCCCGAGGAATATCTTTTACTTTAATTCCGCTTGCTACATTTAATTTCATTAATTTTACATAAAACGTGCAGGAAAATACACTTTTTTCCGCGCCTTACTCCATTTAACTTCGCTCTTTGCCGAGTTAAATTACTATAAAGGTGCAGTAACGAGATCTAGATATATACTCTCCTCGCGCTCTCCTCGCTTTTATCTATTACACTCACATTATATTTTACTACGCTTTCAACAGAAAATTGCTCGCACTTTATGTTAATATCCCACCATTTCCCACAATATTATTACACTTTAATTAAAAAAATATACACTCAATTCCATTTTAACAAGTACTTTTTTACACGATTTTGATTTAACACGAATTAGAAACACAATTCAATCTCTTTTTACACAATTAGTTTTCTTTTATCGCAATCAACCCGAATACTAAGATTATTTTTACCACGTATATATTAGCTTGCTCTCTTGTCAACAGACAAGACTAATCAGACAACTTTGGCAGCCAAGACTAGACAGACAAGACTAGACAGACAAGACTAGACAGACAAGACTAGACAGACAAGACTAGACAGACAAGACTAGACAGACAAGACTAGACAGACAAGACTAGACAGACAAGACTAGACAGACAAGACTAGACAGACAAGACTAGACAGACAAGACTAGACAGACAAGACTAGACAGACAAGACTAGACAGACAAGACTAGACAGACAAGACTAGACAGACAAGACTAGACAGACAAGACTAGACAGACAAGACTAGACAGACAAGACTAGACAGACAAGACTATACAGACAAGACTAAACAGACAAGACTAGACAGACAAGACTAGACAGACAAGACTAGACAGACAAGACTAGACAGACAAGATTAGACAGACAAGACTAGACTGACAAGACTAGACAGACAAGACTAGACAGACAAGACTAGACAGACAAGACTAGACAGACAATACTAGACAGACAAGACTAGACAGACAAGACTAGACAGACAAGACTAGATAGACTAGACTAGACAAACAAGATTAGACAGATTAGAATAAATTAGTTTTCAAAACTGAGACGAAGTTATTTGTGTAGCGGGTAGTTTATAAACGACGTGTAAATAACAATCTCTCGACTCGGCGCCGCCCGGCTCGGCTCGGCCGAGATAAAATTCTAATAGGTCCTTGTCTGTCTGGAGTTGTGTGCCTAGTCTTAAAGACTACACGTAATATTTGTGTAGCGGGTAGTTTATAAACGACGTGTAAATTACAGTCTCCCGACTCGGCGCAACTACACAACACAAATATTACGTGTAGACTTTATGACTAGAAAAACAACTCTAGACAGACAAGACTAGACAGACAAGGACCTATTAGAATTTTTTCTCGGCCGAGCCGAGCCGGGCTGCGCCGAATCGAGAGACTGTAATTTACACGTCGTTTATAAACTACCAGCTACACAAATATTACGTGTAGACTTTATGACTAGACACACAACTCCAGACAGACAAGGACCTATTAGCATTTTGTCTCGGCCGAGCCGAGCCGGGCTGCGCCGAGTCGAGAGACTGTAATTTACACGTCGTTTATAAACTACCAGCTACACAAATATTACGTGTAGACTTTATGACAAGACACACAATTCCAGACAGACAAGACTAGACAGACAAGGACCTATTAGCATTTTGTCTCGGCCGAGCCGAGCCGGGCTGCGCCGAGTCGAGAGATTGTTATTTACACGTCGTTTATAAACTACCTGCTCCACAAATATTACGTGTAGTCTTTAAGACTAGACACACAACTCCAGACAGACAAGGACCTATTAGCATTTTGTCTCGGCCGAGCCAAGCCGGGTTGCGCCGAGTCGGGAGATTGTTATTTACACGTCGTTTATAAACTACCCGCTACACAAATATTACGTGTAGTCTTTAAGACTAGACACACAACTCTAAACAGACAAGACTAGACAGACAAGGACCTATTAGCATTTTGTCTCGGCCGAGCCGAGCCGGGCTGCGCCGAGTCGAGAGACTGTAATTTACACGTCGTTTATAAACTACCCGCTACACAAATATTACGTGTAGTCTTTAAGACTAGACACACAACTCCAGACAGACAAGACTAGACAGACAAGGACCTATTAGCATTTTGTCTCGGCCGAGCCGAGCCGGGCTGCGTCGAGTCGAGAGACTGTAATTTACACGTCGTTTATAAACTACCCGCTACACAAATATGACGTGTAGTCTTTAAGACTAGACACACAACTCTAAACAGACAAGACTAGACAGACAAGGACCTATTAGCATTTTGTCTCGGCCGAGCCGAGCCGGGCTGCGCCGAGTCGAGAGACTGTAATTTACACGTCGTTTATAAACTACCCGCTACACAAATATTACGTGTAGTCTTTAAGACTAGACACACAACTCTAAACAGACAAGACTAGACAGACAAGGACCTATTAGCATTTTGTCTCGGCCGAGCCGAGCCGGGCTGCGTCGAGTCGAGAGACTGTAATTTACACGTCGTTTATAAACTACCCGCTACACAAATATTACGTGTAGTCTTTAAGACTAGACACACAACTCTAAACAGACAAGACTAGACAGACAAGGACCTATTAGCATTTTGTCTCGGCCGAGCCGAGCCGGGCTGCGCCGAGTCGAGAGACTGTAATTTACACGTCGTTTATAAACTACCCGCTACACAAATATTACGTGTAGTCTTTAAGACTAGACACACAACTCCAGACAGACAAGGACCTATTAACATTTTGTCTCGGCCGAGCCGAGCCGGGCTGCGCCGAGTCGAGAGATTGTTATTTACACGTCGTTTATAAACTACCCGCTACACAAATATTACGTGTAGTCTTTAAGACTAGACACACAACTCTAAACAGACAAGGACCTATTAGCATTTTGTCTCTGCCGAGCCGAGCCGGGCTGCGCCGAGTCGAGAGACTGTAATTTACACGTCGTTTACAAACTACCCGCTACACAAATATTACGTGTAGTCTTTAAGACTAGACACACAACTCCAGACAGACAAGGACCTATTAGCATTTTGTCTCGACCGAGCCGAGCCGGGCTGCGCCGAGTCGAGAGATTGTTATTTACACGTCGTTTATAAACTACCCGCTCCACAAATATTACGTGTAGTCTTTAAGACTAGACACACAACTCCAGACAGACAAGGACCTATTAGCATTTTGTCTCGGCCGAGCCGAGCCGGGCTGCGCCGAGTCGAGAGACTGTAATTTACGCGTCGTTTACATACTACCAGCTACACAAATATTACGTGTAGACTTTATGACTAGACACGCAACTCCAGACAGACAAGACTAGACAGACAAGGACCTATTAGCATTTTGTCTCGGCCGAGCCGAGCGGGCTGCGCCGAGTCGAGAGACTGTAATTTACACGTCGTTTATAAACTACCCGCTCCACAAATATTACGTGTAGTCTTTAAGATTAGACACACAACTCCAGACAGACAATGACCTATTAGCATTTTGTCTCGGCCGAGCCGAGCCTGGCTGCGCCAAGTGGGGAGACTGTAATTTACACGTCGTTTATAAACTACCCGCTACACAAATATTACGTGTAGTCTTTAAGATTAGACACACAACTCCAGACAGACAAGGACCTATTAGCATTTTGTCTCGGCCGAGCCGAGCCGGGCTGCGCCGAGTCGAGAGACTGTAATTTACACGTCGTTTACAAACTACCCGCTACACAAATATTACGTGTAGTCTTTAAGACTAGACACACAACTACAGACAGACAAGGACCTATTAGCATTTTGTCTCGGCCGAGCCGAGCCGGGCTGCGCCGAGTCGAGAGATTGTTATTTACACGTCGTTTATAAACCACCCGCTACACAAATATTACGTGTAGACTTTATGACTATACACACAACTCTAGACAGACAAGACTAGACAGAGAAGGACCTATTAGCATTTTGTCTCGACCGAGCCGAGCCTGGCTGCGCCGAGTCGGGAGACTGTAATTTACACGTCGTTTATAAACTACCCGCTACACAAATATTACGTGTAGTCTTTAAGACTGGACACACAATTCTAAACAGACAAGACTAGACAGACAAGGAACTATTAGCATTTTGTCTCGGCCGAGCCAAGTTGGGCTGCGCCGAGTCGGAGTCCGAGACTGTAATTTACACGTCGTTTATAAACTACCCGCTACACAAATATTACGTGTAGACTTTATGACTAGACATACAGCTCTAGACAGACAAGACTAGACAGACAAGGACCTATTAGCATTTTGTCTCGGCCGAGCCGAGCCGTGCTGCGCCGAGTCGGGAGACTGAGATTTACACGTCGTTTATAAACTACCCGCTACACAAAGATTACGTATAGACTTTATGACTAGACACACAACTCTAGACAGACAAGACTAGACAGACAAGCACCTATTAGCATTTTTTCTCGTCCGAGCCGAGCCGGGCTGCGCCGAGTCGGGAGACTGTAATTTACACGTCGTTTATAAACTACCCGCTACACAAATATTACGTGTAGTCTTTAAGACTAGACACAAAATTCTAAACAGATGAGACTAGACAGACAAGGACTATTAGCCTTTTGTCGTTTTCGAAAATATTTGAAAAAATAATTGCCATTAGAACTGTAGTATTCTTAAAGAAATACAACCTAACAGAAAGGCAACTTGGATACGCAAGAGACAAAAACATAAATACTACTTGTTTCTATTTTATAAACAGTGTCCTAAAATACTTAAATACTCAACAAATGCCAAGTGATATTTTATTAGATCTTCCCAAAGCATACGATACCGTACAATCTTTCTATCCGCATTAGAGGAGTTGCTTTAGACTGGTTCAAATCATATCTTACTGGAAGAACTGGGCAAACGGAATTAATAACTAACTACGCTTATGGAAAATTGAAGATTGTATCAACGACATTAGGTGTGCCACAAGGGAGTATACTAGGTCCGTTGCTTTTCGTAATATATCTAATGCCTAATTCTGGTTTAGTACGGGTATAGTAATGGGCAGAGTAGAGTAGGGAGTAGAGTAACTCCTTAACTCCTAAGTACTCGTAGTTTAGTAACTCCCAAGTACTCGTAGAAACCCCCAAAAACTGACCGAGTTGAGCAGAGTACGGAGTATCTAGTAGAGTAGAGTACTATACTGCGTGCAGTAAAATGGACTCTACTTACCCCCACCACAAGCCCCACTCTACTAGCCTCTTCACTCTACCTGTGTAAACATCTTCTCCCCTACAACACCAAGTACCAGTAGAGTTCAAGTTGCTGTGTACACGTTGTTGCGCAATATATTCTTTTATAAATGGTTCTCGGAGGATGAAATCTCAAGTTCTCGGAGGATGAAACAATTAAACTTGTTGATCTATTTGTTGAACAAGAGTGTCTGTGGAATTTAGGCAGTATACACTATAGAAACAAGAACATGAGGAAGGCCGCGGAAAAAGAAGGTCTAGAGAGCCTACAAAAATGTGAAACGCTTCTGTAGCTGTTCCCAATAGCTAGAAAGTTCAAAGTAACTTGTAGTTTGACCTCAGCTTTTATAGCATCTCTCATCATCGTATCTTCGCGTTGAATTTTGTCTCTCACCATGCTCAGCAGCTGTTCAAAAGTATCTGGTGTCATTCTGAGACATTGTTTATAATCTAACTCAGTATTTCTCAAATTTATTTGTCTCATCGCCCACCTGTGATATGCTAAAGTTAATAGTAGCACCCCTAAATCCTAAAATCCTAAAAAACCGTCATTAGACCCGATCATAACTTTAGACATTTTATTGTCATTAAAAAATTGCTCAATTATGCGAAATATTGATTCCCCTTTGGTATCTGTTTCAAAATATTTTGTAAATAATAGTTCCTCTTTCATTTATTCATCATATACAAACCGAACATATCCTAGCAATTCATTTCCAGGTAACATACTTACATCTATTTGCAAAGAAAAATCTGTAATTCGCAAAATATAAATTTTGTTTTAAACGATTCTGCTGTAATTTCAGCCGCTTTATCAATCCTTATTTGAATAGTGTCATTACTGACAGGAATTGGTTTTATTAAGTTTAAAGGAGATTTGGGCAACACAGTGCTGATACCCCAGCTACTGCAGGCAAAATTAATTCTTTCCCATTTATTTGTTTGTTTTAAATCTTCAGAAATACATTGTCTAGCTCATGATACCTACCGCCCCCTAAATCGCTCCCTGGCTACCTAGGACCCCCAAAACGACGTCATCGCAAACCGGGGGTCCGGGGGGTGGGCGATATCGCCCACTTTGAGAATCGCTGTTCTAACTGATCCTCTACGGCTAACTATTTTAGTAGAAGCGATGTTGCTCCGAGTGAATCTCTTCTTTTGAGCCATTCTCTTACCCACATTCTTTCTTCTCTGTTTATCTCCTCATCAATCGCTCCCGCAAATTCCCTAATCAGAGCTATTAAAACTCTAGGTAAATAATTGTGCTTCAATTTCTTAACAACCATTTTGCTTCATATAGTATAGCACTACTGTACTACACTTGTTTAAACGAAAAAAAATCAAAAGTGGTAGAGTAGCTAATAGAGTCAACTCTACTTGCTACTCTACTATGTTTAAACAAAAAAATAATAAAAAGTGGTAGAGTGGCTAGTAGAGTGAACTCTACTAGATACTCTACTCTCCTGATTACTATACCCGTGTAAACCATGCTTAAATGATCTACCATAAACTGTAAATCAATCGAAAGACATACAAAATGGTAAATTTCGAAGACGATACCACTTTGCTACTAGGAACCAAAAACAAAAAGTGTCTTTATATACAAACCTGGCAAAAAACATTGTGAGGAATTGGTTCCATAAAAACAAACTAACCAACAAGAGAAACATAACGACATTTAAGACGAACAGGTCTACAATAAATTACCCGCAGCGTCTTCAAAATGGAAATAACAAGATAATTGTTCAAGAAAATGTACGGTATTCATTATATTGCTGCTTGAACTGGGGCACTCATATTAATCTTGTAACGTGAGTCCCAGAAGTCTTGGAATACTCTTGCCATGAATTTGAAGAAGTAGGTCATTTCTTGATTCAGATACATAAAATTAAACAAATTATCAAATGTCATTTTTAAGTAGCTGTCAGTGGTCTTGAGGTTATGTCGCATTGTTTTTAGTGTAAAGTTCAACAATTTCATTAGTTATAAATAACACGCCTTCTCATAAATTTAACAATGATTTATTTTATAGTGTTGTGAATTATAAAATTAACAAAGAACAAACATTACAACAGATGTTGAATGTGTTGTCTATTTTCACGAATACACAAATTAATTCGCCGTTATATGTTATTTCTACCGGCCTTACTTAATATATTTAATCAAAAAATGTTTACAAAAGATCAGAAAACTTTTATTATCGTAATGGTAGACGCCTGGAAAATGGTGAAAGCGAATACGGTATCGACCTGTGCATTGAAGAATTTAGGCAACGTTTTCCTATGGCTATATTTAATAGGAATCAGTTTAGATGGCAGGTATTCGATCAGTGGATTGCCTTCGAAGTACTGGTAACATTAACAATAAACAAAGAAGTGGAAGGCCTCGTATTAATAATGAGAATATTATAAACAACATCAGAAATGTAGTCCAAGACGAACCTACCACTTTACCACAATTAGGAGACTAGCTCAAAAGTTGAATTTAAGTCGTACTACCACTCACAGGATTATTCGTCAAGATCTTCACATGAAACCATATAAGTTGCTAATGTACCAAGAACTTTTACCACTCGATTATAATAAGAGACAAGTCTACTGTCGGTGGTTCAATGAAAATATGAACGACGAAGTGTTAAATTTAACTTTTTTCACTGATGAAGCATCTAAACGGATACATTAATTCCCAAAACATGCGCATGTGGAGTGTTGACAACCCACATTTTTTAAAGAGACCCCACTGACAATAGACAATTCTGCGTCTCCATCAATCGGTCCAATATTTTCAATGGCAATTTAAACGCTGCCACTTATAGAGCCACTATTTTGCAACAATTTATTAACGAATTTCATGATGATGAACTCCAAAATGGCTTCTTCCAACAAGATTCTGCTAGACCGCCCCTTGCCCGTGAAACATTAAATTATCTTAAGAAATTCTTCGACGACAGACTAATAAACAAAGACCGATTTCCAGCACGTTCTTGTAATCTAACTCCTCTGGACTTTTTTCTTTTTCCATAATTAAAAAAATCAGTATTCAGCTGTCCAGTGCATACAGTAGAACAGTGTTCTTCAACCGGTGTTCCATGGAACCCTAGGGTTCCACTAATATTTTCAGGGGTTCCGCGAATCATTTCTAAAAAAATCTGAACTTCAACCGGCGCTGGCGCAGCAACACAACTAGACACGATGCGTTGCGCTGCTCTCTGGAACACGTGTGTCGATTGGTGTTTCTTATTTGAACTATTCATTCTTATTTGAAAATTCCACCAGTTTTCCACCCATATTAGAGCTGAAGGATAATATTTAAGAAGAAAATAAATCAGGATCTACTTGCCGAAAAATACGAAAGTATGAAAGTAGTCAACAACTTCATTTTAAATCCAGAAAAGTTAAAGCGCCATTTGGAGGTAAAAGCGAATATTTCAAAAGAAAATGTTTTGAACTACAGTAGAAAAAGAATGCATTTGAAAGGTATGTTCGTGATGATAATAAAAATGTTCTAAAATCATCTTACTAAGTTAGTTTGCGCGTAGCTAAAAAAGGCGAAGCTCATACGATTGCAGAAAAATTAATTAAACCTTGTAAAAAGATTAATTAATCAAATGTATGATCGGTGAAAAAATTGCAAGCAAAATTGACCTCGTCCCATTGTCTGATACGACGATTTCACGGCGAATTAAAGATATGTCAGATAACTGCGAAGTGGAACTAGCAAGTCGTTTGAAAAATGCTAAAGATGGATTCACTCTGCAAATTTCGTGAGACACGAATCAAATTTTCAGGAAGATCCAATTTTCAGGAAGATATGCTTTTTTGCAAAGCTCTACCAACTCAAACAACAGGTGAAGAAATATTTAATTTATTTAATGCATAATTTGAAAAACATTCAATTTCTTGGAAGTTATGTCATCATAAATGCACTGATGGAGCCAAAGCTATATTTATTTATATGATGGAGCCAAAGCTATATAAAGAAACTAGTTCCAGACATCAAAGCCAGCCATTGCTGTCTTCATCGTCATGCTCTCGATGTTAAACCGATACCAGAAGAATTGCACGAAGTTCTCAATGAGGCCGTTAAGATGGTTAATTTTATCAAATCCATACCCCTGAATACCCCATTGTGCGATGATCTGGGAAGCTTAGATAAAAATCTCCTTCTTCATTCTGAAGTAAGATGGTTATCCAAGGCAAAGGTTCTGACAGACTCTGGGAATTGCATGAAGAAATTCGAATCTTTTTATCTGAACGTAAATTTTCTGGTAAACTTAATGACACTAATTGGCTTCAAAATCTAGCCTACCTAGAAGATATATTTTCGTACATGAACGAAGTTAATCTTCCACTTCAAGGACTACAGTCCTACTGAACTATAGAATTTAAGGTCAATAGCAAAAAACTTGATCAAATCGAAAATCAAGCTTTGGGAGGGATGCATCATCAAAAATAATACAGAATGTTTTGCTAATTTCGCAATCCACCAGAAGAATAGACTAAAGAGTGTAGAAATGACCCATATTTAATTAAATGCAATAGGGTCGGACATGCAGCAGGGTCAGCTAAATGCGGGGCATGTAAGGAATCTAAAAGGATGGGGATGTGTGATAACAATCAAAAATGGCAACTGTAAGAATAGATGGAAGACGAGGAGGTGGGAGAGCATCACTACAATCCAAGGCCAAGGCTTTGTAAATGAGGACCTTGAGACTTTGCGTTGTACTCATGCTACTTCTCGCCTAACAAGCATCTTAGCGAATTTGAAGAATTCCTTCATGAAATTCTAACCAATATAAAAAGCTCTCGAAAGAAACATATCATCGTGGTGGGGGGGGGGGGACATGAATGCCAAATCGCAGATGATTGGCTCGGCGAAGACAGACAAACGAGGACAATCTTGAAAGACTGGGTGAGCGCAATTAACTAGTTGCCATAACCGTCGGCACCAAACCGACATTTGCAGGTCAAGGAGGCACATCGATAATAGACGTTATCCTTGCATCGGAAGGTATAAGCGGAAACGTAGTCACTTGGAGAGTAGACGAGCACGAGGAAAATTTCAGCGATAACAACAACATATATTACGATCTTATAGACAAAAAATAATAATAACTCATACACTCAATATATAAGTAAGGTATGGCGAATAACTCAAGAAGGTTGGGAGAAGCTGCAAGAAAACGGAAAAATGACAATGGAAGGCCTACCAGAAACACAAAGGTAATTAGATTACTAGATAGATTCACCGCTAGCATTACAACGATGTGTAATAAATGTCTCGACCTAAGGAAGAGCTCAAGATAAGAGCACACCCCCACCCACCTATTGGTGGGTGGACAACAGAAATTGCCAAATTGAGATGGGAGTGTGATTGGAAAAGAAGGAAAAAATAAAAGAACGAAAAACATACAACAAGAAATGAGCAAAAGAAAGAAGCCCGTAGTCTCTAAAAAAAAAAAACGAAAAGGCACTCCAAAGAGCAATCACGACACAAAAGAAAAAAACCTGGGATGAGCTATGTCTGGAACTCTGGAATATATGGGGTTTAGCGTACAAAATAGTTACCAAACTCAAGGTAAAACCAAGGACGAATATTACCAAAGAAGCCACACTGGAACAGATACAAATTCTATTCTCGGAGAGCGAAGAAACCATCTGGCCTAAGAATAAACCTTGAAACGTACCAATAGTCACGGAAGAAGAAATAGAAGCATCAACTGCAAAGCGAATGAAAGAAAAAAAGGCACCCGGGATAGACCAAATACCACCGGAGGTCATAAAATATGTAGCTATCGCTTACCCGGGAATAGTCGCTAGTCTTTAACGAATACCTTAAACTAGGCAACTTTCCCCCGAAATGGAAAATTGCAAGACTAATCCGGATAATAATATTTTGGATCATTTAACGCGATTGCAAACGAAATTTTTCGAATTTGAATTTTTTCAATATTTCTCTCTTTTGATTACAATTTCATTTCTATGTATGTATAGTACAAATATTTTATATTTTATATGGAATTTATAATTTTGTTTGAATAAATGCAAATTTATTTATTATGAGACTTATACAATTTTTTTTATTACAAATGCAGGGACGATCCGTGTTGATAACATGTTCGCACTTCATTCTCCCCCTTAATCAAAGTGCTACTAAACATAGGGTTCCATTAAAAAAATTGTCAAAAAAGGGTTCCGCGGGATGACAAAGGTTGAAGAACACTGCAGTAGAAGATCTGCGCAACAATGTAATAAGAAAATGTGAAGAGATAGACAACACAGTATTACAAAATGTGTTCGATAACATAAAACGGCGAATTAATTTGTGTATTCGTGAAAATGGACAACACATTCAACATATGTTGTAATGTTTGTTCATTAACAAGTAATCTGCGAAACAATGTAATAAGAAAACATGAAGAGATAGACAACACAATATTACAAAATGTGTTCGATAACATAAAACTGCGAATTAATTTGTGTATTCGTGAAAATGGACAACACATTCAACATCTGTTGCAATGTTTGCTCTTCTTTGTTAATTTTATAATTCGCAACACTATAAAATACATCAGTGTTAAATTTATGAGAAGGCGTTTTATTTATAACGAATAAAATTGTTGAACTTAACACTTAAAACAATGCGACACCACTGACAGCTACTTAAAAATTACATTCAAAAATTTATTTAATTTTATGTATGTGAATTAAGAAATGACGCTACTTCTTCAAATTCATGGCTTCCAAGACTTTTGGGACTCACGTTATATTACGGGTATTGTGCACAATCACCTTTTTTAAACTTTAAAGATATCTTCACTCTTAGACTAATTATTTTTAAAATGACATTTTCTTTCGAGTAAATTTGCATTAATTTTACCTTTCTGTTCCATTGTATTAAATGAAATTTTAAACCTCTCCCATAACAGTATCATTACATTCTAAGGGTAGCTTCATGCACAAAAAAATATCTCCCTGAAAATTATTAGTCTTCCTTATCTTAATTAATAATTATTAAATTCTGCGGGGTCGAAACAATTTATTGAACATTTTAATAAAGCGCGGTCGGCAGTTAATTTTCCCTTTGTTGCGGCGGCTACAATTTAAACTTACATTAAGTTACATAGTGCGTATTTACGCGATACGAATACCATCTCTTGCTGTGGTTTTTGGGTCGTTGTTTTAGCTTTGCCGGCGGGGGGTTGAAGTTGGCCGCAACAATAGGGCCCCGTCAACTGTCACTCAACTCTTTAATCCTCCCGGTTTTAATCCCTTAAACGTCGTTTAAGTACGACAATGTTTAAGTTGACGGGGGGTCGGTGCAAGGTGGTCCCCCTATATCTTGTTACTCTAATGCTATGTTTACTAATAGGATTTTGGTAGGATTTTCATAATCTATACCCGATTTACACCTTTGACGAAGATTATGAAAAGTAAAAGTTTTCTAGGAAATTATGAATAAATCCAATTTATATTCTTATATCATATATACCTTATCGGAAATAATACTTAAATTAATAAAAATATATCTATGCTTTTTAGGCGTGCATCAAGTTGGCAAAGACTATAAACACAAACCTTAATTTCTCTTCTAACCTAATTTGAATTTTAATTAATTTTCGCTTTAAATGACAAATTTTGTACACAAGAGAAAATCAAATCTAAAATTTCCTCCTCCAATAAATTTCTCAAAAACACATTTTTGGTCTTTTTTACTTGAGATGTGGGAAGTGAAACCTCACCCAATTCCAACTTAACTCCCGTTTAAATCCGTGTTTAAATTATTGTCGGACAGGGATGAAATAAAAACATTCGAAAATTGTAAACTATTTAGCTCCGGTCCATCTCCCAAATGTAATTGCGATACTTTAAATTCTTTTGTCCGTTTCGAAGATCTGGAGCGATTTATGTTCTATTTAGCTTTACAAATTTGAGCCTTTTGTGCAGCGTTACCATAACAAAGATTTTATGGTTTCTGGTCACACTAGATTTTCAACCGACCGATTTTTTAAAAAAGCGACGTCTTAAAAGCTAAATAGTTTACTACTTCTTATCAATTTCAAGATAATGTAATTATTTAATGATGTGTGAAGACTTTAGAAAGCCATTAAAACTTCTACCAATAGAAAGTTTAAAATTTGAAATAAAAATAAGGAAAATAAAATATAATTTAATATAATTATCCAAAATATTAAGGTGTTAAGTGTATTTTTTTGTCAAAAACTCTCTTAAAGTAAAACAAACGGAATTCAGCCTGAATCTATAAATATATTCAGCCTTTCCTGAGCTCTATAACAATTGTTGAGTCTTTTTAGGACTACCAAAACAAATCTTTTTTGTTTTGGTAGTCCTAAAAAGACTCAATAATTGCTATAGAGCTCCGGAAAGGCTGAATATATTTATATTTATATGTTCAGGCTGTGTTCAGGCAACAAATCTTTTTTGTTTTGGTAGTCCTAAAAAGACTCAATAATTGTTATTGAGCTCCAGAAAGGCTGACATTTATATATTCCGGCTGTGTTCCGTTTGTTTTAAGTTTGTATGATTTTCAATAACGTAGGATGGTTTCACCAATTCTTTCATTCAAGTAATTCGATGCATTTACTAATTTTGGCTCAGTAAATGTATTTTTCTATTTAGTAATTTTAATAATTATTCGTAATCTTAGTATCATTTCAATAACTAATAAACAAGAAAGTAACTCTGAGGGAAATAATATTAAGTAAAGTCTATATTCTGCTTACACACATTTCAGTTTAAGTTGTTTAATTTGTCCAAAATTCTGACTACTAGGCTAACAAGGCTAAAAATTAAATTTCAATTTTGTTCGTCTATTACTAATCTATTGGACAGGATAAGTTTGTCTATACCGCTTATTAGACTCATTAATGTAGTTAGTTTCAATTTAAGTTGTCTAGTTTGTCTAAAATTATAAGTTTTGCTTAACCTGGTCCATAAATTAAGTGGACTAATGTTTAGTCGACTAATTAATGGTTTATAAATATTGAGACAGTTTCAGTTAAGTTCGACTAAAATTTGAGTTTTCGTCTAACCATATCTAAAAATTTAATTTTAAGTTTGTCCATTACTAATATGTTGGTCAAGTTTACTTAAGTTTGTCTATAAAGGTTAGTAGACTAGTGCATACGGTTTATACAGTTTCAGTTTAAGTTGTCTTAAGTGTCTAAAATTTGAGTTTTTGTCTAACTAGATTTATAAATTATCTTTGTGTATCTACATGAATAAGTTCTATTTGTATAGTTAAATAAGTATAACCTTTAGCCCAAAAGTAAAAATTTAAATTTGCCTCTCAGTTTCTAATTAATTAGACAAGACAGCTAAATTTGTCTAAATTGTTTAACAGACTAATTCTAGATTTGTCTGTCTGGTCAACCTTGTCTAGCTTGTATGACTAGTTTTGTCTGTCCAGTCTTGTCTGACCAGTCTTGTCTATCCAGTCTTGTCTGTCTACTCTCGTCTCTCTAGTCTTGTCTGTCAAGTTTTGCCTCTCTAGTCTAGTCTTATCTGTCTATCTAGTCTTGTCTGTCTTGTCTTGTCTGTCTAGTCTTGAGTCTCTAGTCTTGCCTGTCTAGTCTTGTCTGTCTAGTTTTATCTATCTAATCTTATCTGTCTAGTCCTGTATGTCTAGTCTTGTCTGTCTAGTCTTGTCTCTCTAGTCTTGTCTGTCTAGTCTTGTCTGTCTAGTCTTGTCTGTCTAGTCTTGTCTGTCTAGTCTTGTCTGTCTAGTCTTGTCTGTCTAGTCTTGTCTGTCTAGTCTTGTCTGTCTAGTCTTGTCTGTCTAGTCTTGTCTGTCTAGTCTTGTCTGTCTAGTCTTGTCTGTCTAGTCTTGTCTGTCTAGTCTTGTCTGTCTAGTCTTGTCTGTCTAGTCTTGTCTGTCTAGTCTTGTCTGTCTAGTCTTGTCTGTCTAGTCTTGTCTGTCTAGTCTTGTCTGTCTAGTCTTGTCTGTCTAGTCTTGTCTGTCTAGTCTTGTCTGTCTAGTCTTGTCTGTCTAGTCTTGTCTGTCTAGTCTTGTCTGTCTAGTCTTGTCTGTCTAGTCTTGTCTGTCTAGTCTTGTCTGTCTAGTCTTGTCTGTCTAGTCTTGTCTGTCTAGTCTTGTCTGTCTAGTCTTGTCTGTCTAGTCTTGTCTGTCTAGTCTTGTCTGTCTAGTCTTGTCTGTCTAGTCTTGTCTGTCTAGTCTTGTCTGTCTAGTCTTGTCTGTCTAGTCTTGTCTGTCTAGTCTTGTCTGTCTAGTCTTGTCTGTCTAGTCTTGTCTGTCTAGTCTTGTCTGTCTAGTCTTGTCTGTCTAGTCTTGTCTGTCTAGTCTTGTCTGTCTAGTCTTGTCTGTCTAGTCTTGTCTGTCTAGTCTTGTCTGTCTAGTCTTGTCTGTCTAGTCTTGTCTGTCTAGTCTTGTCTGTCTAGTCTTGTCTGTCTAGTCTTGTCTGTCTAGTCTTGTCTGTCTAGTCTTGTCTGTCTAGTCTTGTCTGTCTAGTCTTGTCTGTCTAGTCTTGTCTGTCTAGTCTTGTCTGTCTAGTCTTGTCTGTCTAGTCTTGTCTGTCTAGTCTTGTCTGTCTAGTCTTGTCTGTCTAGTCTTGTCTGTCTAGTCTTGTCTGTCTAGTCTTGTCTGTCTAGTCTTGTCTGTCTAGTCTTGTCTGTCTAGTCTTGTCTGTCTAGTCTTGTCTGTCTAGTCTTGTCTGTCTAGTCTTGTCTGTCTAGTCTTGTCTGTCTAGTCTTGTCTGTCTAGTCTTGTCTGTCTAGTCTTGTCTGTCTAGTCTTGTCTGTCTAGTCTTGTCTGTCTAGTCTTGTCTGTCTAGTCTTGTCTGTCTAGTCTTGTCTGTCTAGTCTTGTCTGTCTAGTCTTGTCTGTCTAGTCTTGTCTGTCTAGTCTTGTCTGTCTAGTCTTGTCTGTCTAGTCTTGTCTGTCTAGTCTTGTCTGTCTAGTCTGTCTAGTCTTGTCTAGTCTTGTCTGCTTGTCTGTCTAGTCTTGTCTGTCTAGTCTTGTCTGTCTAGTCTTGTCTGTCTAGTCTTGTCTGTCTAGTCTTGTCTGTCTAGTCTTGTCTGTCTAGTCTTGTCTGTCTAGTCTTGTCTGTCTAGTCTTGTCTGTCTAGTCTTGTCTGTCTAGTCTTGTCTGTCTAGTCTTGTCTGTCTAGTCTTGTCTGTCTAGTCTTGTCTGTCTAGTCTTGTCTGTCTAGTCTTGTCTGTCTAGTCTTGTCTGTCTAGTCTTGTCTGTCTAGTCTTGTCTGTCTAGTCTTGTCTGTCTAGTCTTGTCTGTCTAGTCTTGTCTGTCTAGTCTTGTCTGTCTAGTCTTGTCTGTCTAGTCTTGTCTGTCTAGTCTTGTCTGTCTAGTCTTGTCTGTCTAGTCTTGTCTGTCTAGTCTTGTCTGTCTAGTCTTGTCTGTCTAGTCTTGTCTGTCTAGTCTTGTCTGTCTAGTCTTGTCTGTCTAGTCTTGTCTGTCTAGTCTTGTCTGTCTAGTCTTGTCTGTCTAGTCTTGTCTGTCTAGTCTTGTCTGTCTAGTCTTGTCTGTCTAGTCTTGTCTGTCTAGTCTTGTCTGTCTAGTCTTGTCTGTCTAGTCTTGTCTGTCTAGTCTTGTCTGTCTAGTCTTGTCTGTCTAGTCTTGTCTGTCTAGTCTTGTCTGTCTAGTCTTGTCTGTCTAGTCTTGTCTGTCTAGTCTTGTCTGTCTAGTCTTGTCTGTCTAGTCTTGTCTGTCTAGAATATATCTGTCTAGTCTTGTCTGTCTAGTCTTGTCTGTCTAGTCTTGTCTGTCTAGTCTTGTCTGTCTAGTCTTGTCTGTCTAGTCTTGTCTGTCTAGTCTTGTCTGTCTAGTCTTGTCTGTCTAGTCTTGTCTGTCTAGTCTTGTCTGTCTAGTCTTGTCTGTCTAGTCTTGTCTGTCTAGTCTTGTCTGTCTAGTCTTGTCTGTCTAGTCTTGTCTGTCTAGTCTTGTCTGTCTAGTCTTGTCTGTCTAGTCTTGTCTGTCTAGTCTTGTCTGTCTAGTCTTGTCTGTCTAGTCTTGTCTGTCTAGTCTTGTCTGTCTAGTCTTGTCTGTCTAGTCTTGTCTGTCTAGTCTTGTCTGTCTAGTCTTGTCTGTCTAGTCTTGTCTGTCTAGTCTTGTCTTGTCTGTCTAGTCTTGTCTGTCTAGTCTTGTCTGTCTAGTCCTGTCTGTCTAGTCTTGTCTGTCTAGTCTTGCCTGTCTAGTCTTGTCTGTCTAGTCTTGTCTGTCTAGTCTTGACTGTCTAGTCTTGTCTGTCTAGTCTTGTCTGTCTAGTCTTGTCTGTCTAGTCTTGTCTGTCTAGTCTTGTCTGTCTAGTCTTGTCTGTCTAGTCTTGTCTGTCTAGTCTTGTCTCTCTAGTCTTGTCTGTCTAGTCTTGTCTGTCTAGTCTTGTCTGTCTAGTCTTGTCTGTCTAGTCTTGTCTGTCTAGTCTTGTCTGTCTAGTCTGGTCTGTCTAGTCTTGTCTGTCTAGTTTTATCTGTCTAGTCTTGTCTGTCTAGTCTTGTCTGTCTAGTCTTGTCTGTCTAGTCTTGTCTGTCTAGTCTTGTCTTGTCTGTCTAGTCTTGTCTGTCTAGTCTTGTCTGTCTAGTCCTGTCTGTCTAGTCTTGTCTGTCTAGTCTTGTCTGTCTAGTCTTGTCTGTCTAGTCCTGTCTGTCTAGTCTTGTCTGTCTAGTCTTGTCTTGTCTGTCTAGTCTTGTCTGTCTAGTCTTGACTGTCTAGTCTTGTCTGTCTAGTCTTGTCTGTCTAGTCTTGTCTGTCTAGTCTTGTCTGTCTAGTCTTGTCTGTCTAGTCTTGTCTGTCTAGTCTTGTCTGTCTAGTCTTGTCTGTCTAGTCTTGTCTTGTCTGTCTAGTCTTGTCTGTCTAGTCTTGTCTGTCTAGTCCTGTCTGTCTAGTCTTGTCTGTCTAGTCTTGTCTGTCTAGTCTTGTCTGTCTAGTCTTGTCTGTCTAGTCTTGTCTGTCTAGTCTTGTCTGTCTAGTCTTGTCTTGTCTGTCTAGTCTTGTCTGTCTAGTCTTGACTGTCTAGTCTTGTCTGTCTAGTCTTGTCTGTCTAGTCTTGTCTGTCTAGTCTTGTCTGTCTAGTCTTGTCTGTCTAGTCTTGTCTGTCTAGTCTTGTCTGTCTAGTCTTGTCTGTCTAGTCTTGTCTGTCTAGTCTTGTCTGTCTAGTCTTGTCTGTCTAGTCTTGTCTGTCTAGTCTTGTCTGTCTAGTCTTGTCTGTCTAGTCTTGTCTGTCTAGTCTTGTCTGTCTAGTCTTGTCTGTCTAGTCTTGTCTGTCTAGTCTTGTCTGTCTAGTCTTGTCTGTCTAGTCTTGTCTGTCTAGTCTTGTCTGTCTAGTCTTGTCTTGTCTGTCTAGTCTTGTCTGTCTAGTCTTGTCTGTCTAGTCCTGTCTGTCTAGTCTTGTCTGTCTAGTCTTGTCTGTCTAGTCTTGTCTGTCTAGTCTTGTCTGTCTAGTCTTGACTGTCTAGTCTTGTCTGTCTAGTCTTGTCTGTCTAGTCTTGTCTGTCTAGTCTTGTCTGTCTAGTCTTGTCTGTCTAGTCTTGACTGTCTAGTCTTGTCTGTCTAGTCTTGTCTGTCTAGTCTTGTCTGTCTAGTCTTGTCTGTCTAGTCTTGTCTGTCTAGTCTTGTCTGTCTAGTCTTGTCTGTCTAGTCTTGTCTGTCTAGTCTTGTCTGTCTAGTCTTGTCTGTCTAGTCTTGTCTTGTCTGTCTAGTCTTGTCTGTCTACTCTTGTCTGTCTAGTCCTGTCTGTCTAGTCTTGTCTGTCTAGTCTTGTCTGTCTAGTCTTGTCTGTCTAGTCTTGTCTGTCTAGTCTTGTCTGTCTAGTCTTGTCTGTCTAGTCTTGTCTGTCTAGTCTTGTCTGTCTAGTCTTGTCTGTCTAGTCTTGTCTGTCTAGTCTTGTCTGTCTAGTCTTGTCTGTCTAGTCTTGTCTGTCTAGTCTTGTCTGTCTAGTCTTGTCTGTCTAGTCTTGTCTGTCTAGTCTTGTCTGTCTAGTCTTGTCTGTCTAGTCTTGTCTGTTTAGTCCTGTCTGTCTAGTCTTGTCTGTCTAGTCTTGTCTGGCTAGTCTTGTCTGTCTAGTCTTGTCTGTCTAGTCTTGTCTGTCTAGTCTTGTCTGTCTAGTCTTGTCTGTCTAGTCTTGTCTGTCTAGTCTTGTCTGTCTAGTCTTGTCTGTCTAGTCTTGTCTGTCTAGTCTTGTCTGTCTAGTCTTGTCTGTCTAGTCTTGTCTGTCTAGTCTTGTCTGTCTAGTCTTGTCTGTCTAGTCTTGTCTGTCTAGTCTTGTCTGTCTAGTCTTGTCTGTCTAGTCTTGTCTGTCTAGTCTTGTCTGTCTAGTCTTGTCTGTCTAGTCTTGTCTGTCTAGTCTTGTCTGTCTAGTCTTGTCTGTCTAGTCTTGTCTGTCTAGTCTTGTCTGTCTAGTCTTGTCTGTCTAGTCTTGTCTGTCTAGTCTTGTCTGTCTAGTCTTGTCTGTCTAGTCTTGTCTGTCTAGTCTTGTCTGTCTAGTCTTGTCTGTCTAGTCTTGTCTGTCTAGTCTTGTCTGTCTAGTCTTGTCTGTCTAGTCTTGTCTGTCTAGTCTTGTCTGTCTAGTCTTGTCTGTCTAGTCTTGTCTGTCTAGTCTTGTCTGTCTAGTCTTGTCTGTCTAGTCTTGTCTGTCTAGTCTTGTCTGTCTAGTCTTGTCTGTCTAGTCTTGCTCTTCCTATCGCCCTTTATATTTACTAGACGGAGCTGGTAAACTACTAGAACAACTGCTCGTAAGTCGGCTTAAAAAATAATTGAAGAATGGATTAAATATCTCGGAGAACCAATTCGGCTTCCGGGAAGGCAAATCAACTATAGACGCCGTAAAACGGGACATAGTTATCGCCAAAAAGACACCAAAAGTACTCGGAAAATATGTTCCCCAGTTACGATTGATATTCGGTTTCAACTCCGCTGTTTGGCAAGACATCTAGCAAGAACTAACAAGAAGAAATATATCTCCGTAACTACTGCGAATGATTCGCAGCTACTTCGAGGGCCGCAGTGTCATACTTCAAGCCGAACAAGATATGCTACCCGACAACGTCACCAGTAGTGCCCCCAGGGCTCTGTATTAGGACCGACACCGTGGAACGTACTTTACGATGAAATACTTCGGCTGGAGCTACCTGAAGGGACTAAGCTAACAGGCTTCGCTGATGATTTTGCACTAACCATCGTCGGCAAAACAGAAAATGGTATCATGCTAAGGGCCAATCAAGCAATCAAACAAATTGTCTGCTGGATGGAGTCAAAATCACTGCGCATAGCACCTGAAAAAACTGAAGCAATTATGTTGACGGGATACAGAAAACTTGCACACATCTCCTTCCAAGTACTGGATTCAGAAATCATACCTAAAGCAAACATCAAATATCTAGGAATTATAATCGACAAGTGTTTGTCTTTTAAAGAACACTTTAATATGGCAGCAGAGGGAGCAATAAAAACCACGTCTGCCCTCGAAAAACTTATGCCCAATGTTGGAGGGCCTAAGAGCAGTAAACGCAGGTTACTCAGCGCAGTTGCCCAGTCTGCGATGTTATACGGTGCCCTTATCTGGGCCACTAATAGAAACAATATTGGAAAACTAGAAGCTTATCAGAGAAAACTGGCTCTGCGGGTATGTAGCGCCTATCGGCCAGTGTCCAGAGATGCAGCGTTAGTTATCTCAGGCAAACCGCCAATAGACTTGCAAATCAGGCTAAGGAAATACCTACATCATGCTTCCAAAGACGACATAACAAGAAACAAGGCAAACGATAACCTCTTAAGGGAATGGTAGGAAGGAATGGCAAAAAGGCGAGTGGACAAGGATACTCATCCCCAATATAGAGACTTGGTGACGACGAAAACATGAGGAAATAAAATATCACCTAACCCAAATACTCACGGGCCATGGGTGCTTTAAGGAATTCCTTCACAACATCGGGAGGGCATCAGACCCAGACTGTATATACTGCGGACAACTAGACAACGTAGTCCATACGCTATACGATTGCCCGAGATGGGACAAAGAACGCAAGGATATAGCAAGAGACAACCTAAATCCAAAGAATACAATTGACCAAATGCTACAATCACAAGAAGACTGGGACACTATAAACAGAATGATCAACAAGATCCTATCCCAAAAAGCAGCTGATGAACGTCTCTGGCAAAAGATGAAAACAACCTAAACAGCCACTAATCCCAGCTACCATGTACTGCGATAGAAGACACAAGCATATTTAACGTATTTTATTGTAAATTAATTTTAAAGTATTTAAATGTTATGACAACTGACACCCTGAATGTAAATGCTACAAGCGGTGCCAGGGTGCTCAGGATTAAAACAAAAAAGTCTTGTCTGTCTAGTCTGTCTAGTCTGCCTAGCCTTGTCTGTCTAATCTTTTCTCTCTAATATTATCTGCCTACTGTTATTTGTCTAGTCTTTTCAGTTGTGTTTTAATTATCATTTCAACTTAATTCATGCTTAAATTAGAGGAAATATTATGTAAAAATAATGCCTAACGTATTTCGAATAGCGTCGAATTATTTTCGAAACAATTCCGAATAATTAGAATTGAATTATATTTAATTTTCCAGTTAATACGCGATTCAACGTATGGAAATAACGAGTATTTGTTTAAAACGTTACATAAATAAACATGACGCAATGAAATCTGGTGTATTGTTCGTTCTAATTATTGAAATAATTAACTGTGTCCAGTTATCGGTTTAATTAAATATCGGCAGTGAATCAAAATCTACGTTTTAAAAACGGCGATTTAACGGGGCTAACTATTAGAAAGTTAACCAATCAAAATTCAAATTATTTTCATTCCCAATCCAATGAAATACATTTGGCTAATGGGTTTTTAATGAAAAAAAGAACGTCGATATATAATAAATGAATGTCGTTTCTTTTTTTGTGTTCATTTTTGTTAAGAAATTTTGTCTCGGCTCAAAATTAATGAGCACAATTGATTATAAATCAAGGAACTTTTAATTACAATTAATTACAATCAAGGGCTATTGACCGATCTGTTTCCGCTATTACAACACTAATTGAGATAAAAAGTTCATTAAAACAGCAATTAATAGAAGTCTGAGGGATACGGAGAGGGGAGTGTGATTGATTTTCGATGTATTCGTAATTACACGATTTTGTTTTAATTTAATTAATGTGACGCTAATGTTGAGATTTTTTTGTAATTAACGAAACGTTGAAATGAATAAATGTTATGTAAGATTTCATAGTTATTTAATGATACATGAAAGATTGGCGTGTATCATTAAAAAGCTCTAAAATTAATTATTTTTACAAATATATTTCTTCCTGGAAACAAAGATATGTTAAATTTAATCAAAGAAAACTCGAAGAGTTTTAGATGAAAGAGTTCCAGACTCAAAGATGCCAATGTGTTGGTTAAACTCACAAGTCTAAACGTCACATAAGTAGTTTTATTTTAAATATTTTGTTTAAAATGTCTATACATATAGTTAAGGCTAAAACAATTAATTCTTTAATAAAAATCTTTGACTAACTTAATTTATAACATTTCCCGGTGCTTACGTACTAACGCCACCATACAGATATGAACAAAATGGATGGTTAGATTTGGTTATAACGGAGCAGATAAATGCAGACCACATATCGCTCGGTAGCCTCGATTTGGTGGCGTTAATACATAAGTACCCATTTCCAATTAGTTTTCCGAAATTGTTGAATTATTAAGGTTGAAGATGATATATTAACAGTACCAAAATCGAGAGAGTGGTGGCTTGTCTTTGATAAACACGCCAAACAATTATCTAGACTGGATCATGATGAACAGTTTAGAATTCAATAACTCAGGTCCAGGGATCTCGGGAAAGTAGATAAAAATAGAAAAGTAAAACTGATAGCATTACAACCAGCATAGCGTTCTTTTGGACGGAATGCTGGCCTTCATGCGCTAGTCTGCACAAGAAGGAAAATACAAACAGACTGTCTGGTATGCCTGGCCTGTCTGTTCTGTCTGGTCTGTCTGGTCTGTCTGGTCTGTCTGGTCTGTCTGGTCTGTCTGGTCTGTCTGGTCTGTCTGGTCTGTCTGGTCTGTCTGGTCTGTCTGGTCTGTCTGGTCTGTCTGGTCTGTCTGGTCTGTCTGGTCTGTCTGGTCTGTCTGGTCTGTCTGGTCTGTCTGGTCTGTCTGGTCTGTCCGTTCTGTCTGGTCTGTCTGGTCTGTCTGGTCTGTCTGGTCTGTCTGGTCTGTCTGGTCTGTCTGGTCTGTCTGGTCTGTCTGGTCTGTCTGGTCTGTCTGGTCTGTCTGGTCTGTCTGGTCTGTCTGGTCTGTCTGGTCTGTCTGGTCTGTCTGGTCTGTCTGGTCTGTCTGGTCTGTCTGGTCTGTCTGGTCTGTCTGGTCTGTCTGGTCTGTCTGGTCTGTCTGGTCTGTCTGGTCTGTCTGGTCTGTCTGGTCTGTCTGGTCTGTCTGGTCTGTCTGGTCTGTCTGGTCTGTCTGGTCTGTCTGGTCTGTCTGGTCTGTCTGGTCTGTCTGGTCTGTCTGGTCTGTCTGGTCTGTCCGTTCTGTCCGTTCTGTCCGTTCTGTCCGTTCTGTCCGTTCTGTCCGTTCTGTCTGGTCTGTCTGGTCTGTCCGTTCTGTCTGGTCTGTCCGGTCTGTCCGGTCTGTCCGGTCTGTCCGGTCTGTCCGGTCTGTCCGGTCTGTCCGGTCTGTCCGGTCTGTCCGGTCTGTCCGGTCTGTCCGGTCTGTCCGGTCTGTCCGGTCTGTCCGGTCTGTCCGGTCTGTCCGGTCTGTCCGGTCTGTCCGGTCTGTCCGGTCTGTCCGGTCTGTCCGGTGTGTCCGGTCTGTCCGGTCTGTCCGGTCTGTCCGGTCTGTCCGGTCTGTCCGGTCTGTCCGGTCTGTCCGGTCTGTCCGGTCTGTCCGGTCTGTCCGGTCTGTCCGGTCTGTCCGGTCTGTCCGGTCTGTCCGGTCTGTCCGGTCTGTCCGGTCTGTCCGGTCTGTCCGGTCTGTCCGGTCTGTCCGGTCTGTCCGGTCTGTCCGGTCTGTCCGGTCTGTCCGGTCTGTCCGGTCTGTCCGGTCTGTCCGGTCTGTCCGGTCTGTCCGGTCTGTCCGGTCTGTCCGGTCTGTCCGGTCTGTCCGGTCTGTCCGGTCTGTCCGGTCTGTCCGGTCTGTCCGGTCTGTCCGGTCTGTCCGGTCTGTCCGGTCTGTCCGGTCTGTCCGGTCTGTCCGGTCTGTCCGGTCTGTCCGGTCTGTCCGGTCTGTCCGGTCTGTCCGGTCTGTCCGGTCTGTCCGGTCTGTCCGGTCTGTCCGGTCTGTCCGGTCTGTCCGGTCTGTCCGGTCTGTCCGGTCTGTCCGGTCTGTCCGGTCTGTCCGGTCTGTCCGGTCTGTCCGGTCTGTCCCGGTCTGTCCGGTCTGTCCGGTCTGTCCGGTCTGTCCGGTCTGTCCGGTCTGTCCGGTCTGTCCGGTCTGTCCGGTCTGTCCGGTCTGTCCGGTCTGTCCGGTCTGTCCGGTCTGTCCGGTCTGTCCGGTCTGTCCGGTCTGTCCGGTCTGTCCGGTCTGTCCGGTCTGTCCGGTCTGTCCGGTCTGTCCGGTCTGTCCGGTCTGTCCGGTCTGTCCGGTCTGTCCGGTCTGTCCGGTCTGTCCGGTCTGTCCGGTCTGTCCGGTCTGTCCGGTCTGTCCGGTCTGTCCGGTCTGTCCGGTCTGTCCGGTCTGTCCGGTCTGTCCGGTCTGTCCGGTCTGTCCGGTCTGTCCGGTCTGTCCGGTCTGTCCGGTCTGTCCGGTCTGTCCGGTCTGTCCGGTCTGTCCGGTCTGTCCGGTCTGTCCGGTCTGTCCGGTCTGTCCGGTCTGTCCGGTCTGTCCGGTCTGTCCGGTCTGTCCGGTCTGTCCGGTCTGTCCGGTCTGTCCGGTCTGTCCGGTCTGTCCGGTCTGTCCGGTCTGTCCGTTCTGTCCGTTCTGTCCGTTCTGTCCGTTCTGTCCGTTCTGTCCGTTCTGTCCGTTCTGTCCGTTCTGTCCGTTCTGTCCGTTCTGTCCGTTCTGTCCGTTCTGTCCGTTCTGTCCGTTCTGTCCGTTCTGTCCGTTCTGTCCGTTCTGTCCGTTCTGTCCGGTCTGTCCGGTCTGTCCGGTCTGTCCGGTCTGTCCGGTCTGTCCGGTCTGTCCGGTCTGTCCGGTCTGTCCGGTCTGTCCGGTCTGTCCGGTCTGTCCGGTCTGTCCGGTCTGTCCGGTCTGTCCGGTCTGTCCGGTCTGTCCGGTCTGTCCGGTCTGTCCGGTCTGTCCGGTCTGTCCGGTCTGTCCGGTCTGTCCGGTCTGTCCGGTCTGTCCGGTCTGTCCGGTCTGTCCGGTCTGTCCGGTCTGTCCGGTCTGTCCGGTCTGTCCGGTCTGTCCGGTCTGTCCGGTCTGTCCGGTCTGTCCGGTCTGTCCGGTCTGTCCGGTCTGTCCGGTCTGTCCGGTCTGTCCGGTCTGTCCGGTCTGTCCGGTCTGTCCGGTCTGTCCGGTCTGTCCGGTCTGTCCGGTCTGTCCGGTCTGTCCGGTCTGTCCGGTCTGTCCGGTCTGTCCGGTCTGTCCGGTCTGTCCGGTCTGTCCGGTCTGTCCGGTCTGTCCGGTCTGTCCGGTCTGTCCGGTCTGTCCGGTCTGTCCGGTCTGTCCGGTCTGTCCGGTCTGTCCGGTCTGTCCGGTCTGTCCGGTCTGTCCGGTCTGTCCGGTCTGTCCGGTCTGTCCGGTCTGTCCGGTCTGTCCGGTCTGTCCGGTCTGTCCGGTCTGTCCGGTCTGTCCGGTCTGTCCGGTCTGTCCGGTCTGTCCGGTCTGTCCGGTCTGTCCGGTCTGTCCGGTCTGTCCGGTCTGTCCGGTCTGTCCGGTCTGTCCGGTCTGTCCGGTCTGTCCGGTCTGTCCGGTCTGTCCGGTCTGTCCGGTCTGTCCGGTCTGTCCGGTCTGTCCGGTCTGTCCGGTCTGTCTGGTCTGTCTGGTCTGTCTGGTCCGTCTGGTCCGTCTGGTCCGTCTGGTCCGTCTGGTCCGTCTGGTCCGTCTGGTCCGTCTGGTCCGTCTGGTCCGTCTGGTCCGTCTGGTCCGTCTGGTCCGTCTGGTCCGTCTGGTCCGTCTGGTCCGTCTGGTCCGTCTGGTCCGTCTGGTCCGTCTGGTCCGTCTGGTCTGTCTGGTCTGTCTGGTCTGTCTGGTCTGTCTGGTCTGTCTGGTCTGTCTGGTCTGTCTGGTCTGTCTGGTCTGTCTGGTCTGTCTGGTCTGTCTGGTCTGTCTGGTCTGTCTGGTCTGTCTGGTCTGTCTGGTCTGTCTGGTCTGTCTGGTCTGTCTGGTCTGTCTGGTCTGTCTGGTCTGTCTGGTCTGTCTGGTCTGTCTGGTCTGTCTGGTCTGTCTGGTCTGTCTGGTCTGTCTGGTCTGTCTGGTCTGTCTGGTCTGTCTGGTCTGTCTGGTCTGTCTGGTCTGTCTGGTCTGTCTGGTCTGTCTGGTCTGTCTGGTCTGTCTGGTCTGTCTGGTCTGTCTGGTCTGTCTGGTCTGTCTGGTCTGTCTGGTCTGTCTGGTCTGTCTGGTCTGTCTGGTCTGTCTGGTCTGTCTGGTCTGTCTGGTCTGTCTGGTCTGTCTGGTCTGTCTGGTCTGTCTGGTCTGTCTGGTCTGTCTGGTCTGTCTGGTCTGTCTGGTCTGTCTGGTCTGTCTGGTCTGTCTGGTCTGTCTGGTCTGTCTGGTCTGTCTGGTCTGTCTGGTCTGTCTGGTCTGTCTGGTCTGTCTGGTCTGTCTGGTCTGTCTGGTCTGTCTGGTCTGTCTGGTCTGTCTGGTCTGTCTGGTCTGTCTGGTCTGTCTGGTCTGTCTGGTCTGTCTGGTCTGTCTGGTCTGTCTGGTCTGTCTGGTCTGTCTGGTCTGTCTGGTCTGTCTGGTCTGTCTGGTCTGTCTGGTCTGTCTGGTCTGTCTGGTCTGTCTGGTCTGTCTGGTCTGTCTGGTCTGTCTGGTCTGTCTGGTCTGTCTGGTCTGTCTGGTCTGTCTGGTCTGTCTGGTCTGTCTGGTCTGTCTGGTCTGTCTGGTCTGTCTGGTCTGTCTGGTCTGTCTGGTCTGTTTGGTCTATCTGGTCTGATCTTTATCAAATCTCGCTAGGTAGCCTCGATTTGGTGGCGTTAATACGTAAGTACCCATTTCCCATTAGTATTCAGGAATTGTTTTTGATCTCGTGAATTTATTTAAAAAAAACACAAATTTCCACTAATATTCATGTCGTAGCACATTCCTACGAATTCAACCAAGTATCTTCAATTTTCACCAAATTTTCCATAATTTTGAAGAATTTTAACAAAACGTTAGAAATAAAAAAACTTGAAATTTTCCCTCAACAACCTTCTATTTTCTGTGAAATTCAACAAATTTTCCTTAAATCTAGTTAATAAATCTATGCAAAAACTCACCCACCAAAGCAGAAAAATCAACAACAATCTCACAGAATGTTTCACAGAATTCACAAAATGTTTTACCAAAATCTCACAAACTTTTAGCACGATTTTCACTGATTTTCCGCAATTTTTGCTCACGAGAAAACTCATTCACACCCGACAATCGCCCGCTAATAACTAAATACGTTCCGAATCGCTTCAAACTGAGAACGATAGTTGCAACCGTGACAGTCAAGTCTAGTCTACACAATCAGATTAGATTATTAATTGTTTTGACTAGATCACGGGTCTACAAACTTTTTGAGAATGGGACCGGATTGGAGGGTAAAACTAAAAATATTATTGAAATCCTATTTGAATATTAATTTACATTGCAAATATTGTTTACATTGATGTTATTTTATGTTTACATTTCTATTATGTAAGATTAATGATACATGAACATAGATTACATAGTTTTTTAATGATACATGTATGATTAGAACATTAAAAAGCTCTAAAATTAATTTTATATTGATCTTTATAATGAGAGAAGAATTCAACAAAACACAAACGAGAGATTACTATAAAACATTCAGTAAACAACTTCAGAAATATTAACCTCCAACGCTATTAATGCAGATTGGAAATAGTAATTTGGCCGATAACAATACAAACAATGCAAGAATCCTGATTAAATACTTCAATAAACGGAACTTACGTATTAACGCCACCGCAGCGAGAGGTCTAGCTACCGGTCGCGCTATTTATCTACTCTAATATAACTTAATCTAACACTTATCCAAACGATGGTGCCTGCACAAAAGAAATAAACAAATGATGTGAAATGGCCAGACGAACCGAAAAAGAACTTCAAAGAACTTGGATGGATAGTGATATAACTCTAAACACTAAAAAGCAAATAATAAAAACACTGGTATTCAATGTACTACTATATGGTTCCGAATCATGGACAATTAAAAAACAGGATAGACGAAAAATTGATGTGGTGATGTGGTGCTGGAGGCGAATACTACTTGTCCCACGGACAGCTCACAGAACTAACGTATCTATTAATAAAGAAATAAATGAACCCCAGCGACTGTCACAGATTGTCTTTACTAGTCTTTACTAGAATCCTAAACATTTTCGGCCACATCAATAGTAAAGAGATTTCTTTGGAACCTTTAAGCCACTTCAGAGACTCACAAGGCAAACTGGCTTATAACGACAAGGACAACTGCCACCTTTTGGCTCAGTACTTTAAAAATCTACTCAACTGTAACCCACCCAGCGAAGACTTCGACTATAAACAAACCACACCAGACCCGGACTCGCTTCCCCCTTCATTGGAAGAAGTTGGCCAGATCCTAACCGAGATCATCCAGGACATCTGGGAAACTGAGAAATTACCACCCGATTGGAAATCTGCGCTGATCCATCCGCTCCACATAAAGGGAGATTTTACGGATACCGTGGAATTTCTGTCGTCCCGGTAACATACAAGATTCTCTCGAAGGCGTTACAAACAAGGGCAGAAAATCAGTTGGATAGTCAACTGGGAGAATACCAGGGAGGGTTCAGGAACACCCGATCCTGTGTTGAACAGATCCTCAATCTTAAAACTGTACTTGCATACTCCAAGATGAGAAACCGCAAGGTGGTCGTCACCTTTGTTGATTTTAGGAAGGCCTACGACCTACGATTCCATTGATAGAGAAACGCTTAAGAAAGTACTCCAGGAACTAGCACTAGACAACAAAACCCGCAGACTCCTCCTAGAAACTTTGACCAACATCCATTCCAAGGTTAAATTTAGAGGCGAGATTTCAGAAAGCTTTGAAATAAAAACTGGAGTGAGACAAGGAGATGGACTTTCCCCACTTCTCTTCAACTGTGTCCTTGAAAAGATTATGAGAGAATGGCGCAAGGAACTGAACAATTTGGGTGCTCAGAGTGGTATCTACCTGGGACGTAAAAAAGGATGGACTGGTTGTAGATTGCCTGGCCTTTGCAGATGACATGGCACTGTTTGCTGATTCTCTTGAGATGGCAACAGTGCAGGTAAACTGCCTCAGAAAACAGGCTGCCAAAGTGGGTCTTCAAGTGTCGCTGGAGAAAACAGAATTCTTCACCAGCATCAGAGAAGCAAACAGAGAGATGTTACTAGAACAGAGAAACATCAAGAGGACTGAGAAATTTAAGTATCTCGGCGAATGGATTGAACCCAACTTATCAGAAAGAGCATCATTATCCAAGAGAGTCAACAAGTTAGAACTAGACTATTGGCTGACTAAGAACACTTACAATAAGAAATCCCTGTCATGCAACCTGAAACTTAAGCACTACACATCAGTCTTACGACCAGAAGCCCTGTATGCCATGGAGTGTCTTTCCTTGAACCGAAGGTGTCTAGTAGAGAAATTGGAAATCAGAGAGAGGAGAATCCTCAGGAAGATCCTAGGCCCGGTAAAGGAAGATGGAGAATTCCGAAGGCGACATAACTCTGAGCTCTACGAACATATTGAGATGCTCTATGACTTTGCAAGGAAAAGAAGGGTAGCTTTCTATGACCACGTTGCAAGATTGCCTCCAAACCGACTAACCAACCGTCTGTTCACCTTCTGGCAAAACAAGAAGCTTCGTACCACTTGGTTGACAGAGACCGAGAAGGATATTAAAGAACTGGGAATGACAGATCTCAAAAACAGACAGTCTGTGAGACGCACCCTGAAGGAAATCCGTGGATTTCAGGAGAAACCTCGAAGGAAAGGTACCCCCTGGACAGAAGAGAGAAAGGAGTTACAGCGGCAGAAGATGCGACATTACTGGGCAAAGGTCAAACCCCAACAGTTGAATAAGCGTGGTCCAAAGTAGGCCTATTCGAAAGAAGCCGAAGAAGAAGAAGAGATGATAATAACCTAGAAAAAACTGGTGATACAGGGGAAAATGGAAGCAAAAAGACCTAGAGGAACGACCAACAGCACGATAACACAAGCAACAAGGGAATCCGGGAACAGGGAAAGATGGCGGGATAATATACGAAGAGCGACAGCAAAACAGTAAACCATAATCACGACCTCTCTGAAAAGAGAGAAAACGAAGAAGAAGAAGAACCCTTATCCAATATGTCTTCTTATTTCGGGTCGAGCTCACGCTACCGCCCGATATGTGGTCTGGATTTATCTGCTCAGTTATAACCTAATCTTACCATCCACTTTGTTCAAATCTGAGGCTGCGGTGGCGTAAGTTCCCAATAAACTCCGAAATTGCAATTGCAGAATCAACATAACTCCTTAACTTAGACAGCGACACTCCAATAACAACACCACCAGTAACCATCAAACCCCCCCCCTAATAAAGGAAGTCTACCTAGCACTGGATGAGATGAAAAATTACAATGCAGCGGAATATCATAGAGATCTAAAAATATGCAGAAAGATCAGCAAAAATTGCTCTTCGTCAAAAGCTTGTTAACGTGTGGATTCAAGGAGAGCTACCAGAATACTGGACCACAGCCATCATTCATCCAGTACACAAAAAAACAGACAAAACAGATCCTAACAATTACAGACATAACATACAAAATCCTTTCAAGAATCATCCTTAATAGAAGATTACAACTTGAGAAGGAACTAGGAAAAAAAGTTCCAAAACCAGGAGGAGCTGTCCTAACCAGATAATGAGTCTCAAGCTAATAATGGATTACAACCGGAAGGGAAATAGAGATATGGTGATCACATTAATAGACTTCCAAAAAGCATATGATTGCATTCACAAGGAATCCATACTATAAATTCTAAGGCACCTTGGACTACACCCAAAATTAATAAACATGTATCTCAGGGAATGGATTGAACCCAACTTATCAGAAAGAGCATCATTATCCAAGAGAGTCAACAAGTTAGATAGCCTATCGACTGACTAAGAACACTTACAATAAGAAATGCCTGTCACGCAACCTGAAATTTAAGCACTACACATCAGTCTTACGACCATAAGCCCTGAATGCTATGGAGTGCCTTTCCTTGAACCGAGGTCTAGTTTAGAAGTCCGAGAATTTGGAAATCAGAGAGAGGAGAATCCTCAGGAAGATCCTAGGCCGGGAAAAGGAAGATGGGGAATTCCGAAGGCGGCATAACTCTGAGCTCTATGAACATATTGAGATGCTCTTTAACTGTGAAAGGAAAAGAAGGGTAGCTTTCTATGGCCACGTTGCAAGATTGCCTCCAAACCGACTAACCAACCATCTGTTGACCTTCTGGCAAAAGAAGAAGGTTCGTACCACTTGGTTGACAGAAACCGAGAAGGATATTAAAGAACTGGGAATAACAGATCTAAAAAACAGACGGTCTGTGAGGCGCAGCCTGAATGAAGTCCGTGGATTTCACGAAAAACTTCGAAGGAAAGGTACCCCCTGGACAGAAGAGAGAAAGGAGTTACACCGGCAGAAGATGCGACAAAACTGGGCAAAGATCAAAGCTCAACAGTTGAACAAGCGTGGTCCAAAGTAGGCCCATTCGAAATAAGAAGAAGAAGAAACATGATAAAACTGAGCCTCACAAACACCTAGTCAAAAGTGAAGTTCAGGGGCGAATTATCGGAACCATTCGAGATCAAAACAGGATTATGCCAAGGTGATGGACTCTCACCGCTACTGTTCAACTGCGCTCTAAAAATGGTAATGACGGAATGGTTTAAACAATACCTCCAAAAATAAAAATAGGCATAAAGATCAAAACAAACTGCCTTGGGTTTGCTGACGAGTTTTCGCTACTAGCAAATGACAAAGATGAAGCAAAAACTCAGATATCAAAATATTGAAAGCAAAATTAGCCTGAAAATATCATTTCAATAAACAGTAATTATGCCTCAAAAACCAACAGCATTGAAAGAAATAAACATAGATAGTAATCAATTCAAAATTGTAGTCCAATTCAAATACATTGAAGAAATAAATAATAACAAACAATCTAAATAAAAAAACTTCGATCCAAATACGAACAAATAAGCTAGCTAATGCACAAAAATTAGCCTGGGGCATCTACAGAAAAAAGTACCATACATGCAAAAATTAAACACTACAACACAGTTATAACAGCAGAAGCCATATGCAGCAGAAACGCTGTTTAACTTAAATGAACAATCAAAGACCGATAAACTTCAGAAGATAGAAAGAAGAATTGGAAGAACGTGTATCAATAAAAAATACCAGAAAGACGGACAGTGCCCAGCAAAGTCGCTTACCAAGAGCTAGAACCCATCACTGATACTATACGTAAAAGGAGACTGGGTTTTTTGGGCACATAATGAGAAGCTTCTGAAACAACTGGTGCAATACAATCTCAACTCCAAAAATACCACAACAGGGTGTAGATGGATCAGAGAAATACGAGAGGATCTGAAAGAAATTGGGCTTACACCAGAAGATACCACAGGCGAGATAAAATTAAACCAAAAAATCAAGGACATAAATCTCCGCTTCCCAATCACAAAGAAGAAATTCACAGCACGGGTATTTTCAATTGAAGAACGGGTACGAAGATCAGGACGCATGAAAAAGTGGGCTCGAACTGGGAGGGCTCGAACAATCCCCTCAAAGACACTCAGTTAATGGACTGACTAAAGTGATCCAATGTGGTCACAAAAGAAGAAGAAGAAATGAGAGATGAGCAAAAATATACACACCGTTTCATTAAGTAACTATGAACAAGGTCCGGAACAACAAAGAATGCAGATTACGCCCAAGTACAATAAAACTAATGGTTCAAAGGAAGAAAACACCTAGAGACAATTTAGTTGGTACAAGGAGCTTAAAGAATAAGCAAAGAAATGAGAAAAGAGCATACAAGACCAGGCTAATAGAAAATACTGTAGAAAACAACGAAAACATGAAAGTACAAGAAGCCAAAATCTCAGTGGGTAAACCTAAAATCACAAAAATCAAAACACAACAAGCGACTCTTACAACAAATCGAAAGGGGATAGCTGAACACATCGAAGACTACGCCCGCCTATATACGTCCTCAATACCGTATCCGAAAATATCCAACAGCAAAGTGTGCAACGAGGGTTCGGAAGAGATGCCCGACATATCAAAACCGGAGATAGAGATAACCTAGAAGACCTACACATCCTTACAATACGTCCACAGAAATTAGAAGACGCATAATTCTTGCGAAAACAGTCATGACGAAACTAACCACAGTATGGAAAGATTACCACATCACGAAAGAAACAAAACGAAGGCTCATCAACACACTGGTGTTCCCAATAGACCTTTTTACTATTAGTGGAGCGCATGCGCGTCCGAAATGTTTAGAAGGCGGAAATATGAAAGTTTCGGGCACATTTTGTTATTTTCACTGGTTATACGTCAAAAAATTGCCCGAAAACGTTTCGAAAATTGACGCATGCACACAAAAAGAATGGAACTATGAAAACCGAGACATGGACTCTGGAAGCTAGAAAATAGACGTTTTCAAGATGTGGGCGTGGAGAAGGCTCTAAGGATCCCTTGGACAGCGCATAGAACTAATGCATCTATACTAAAAGAACTCGACATTGACATAAGACTATCAACCGCGATCAATCGACGAATACTTTAATATTTCGGACAAGTCAATCGTGGAACATGTGACAATCTCGAAAAACTGATTATCCAAGGGAAAATTGAAGGTACGCAAATGGTGTATCGACCAGGTACTAGAGATCAATTACTACAAGAAAATTTAAGAACGATGGCAGACAGTGGTAAATGGAGGAAGATCACTAACTCCGCTATGACATAATAAAACGCCAGC
The DNA here is from genome assembly GCA_944588485.1 of Phosphuga atrata. Taxonomy (NCBI): domain Eukaryota; kingdom Metazoa; phylum Arthropoda; class Insecta; order Coleoptera; family Silphidae; genus Phosphuga; species Phosphuga atrata. Next base: position 64,442,606 of record OX155899.1, read on the forward strand.
ATGGGATCACGACACTTCAGCCATGAAATAAACGGAGATCCTCCTAGAGGCCTTACAAATAATATTCAACAAAACTCTAACAGAGGGAAAATCCCTAAAGATTGGCAAAACGCCCAGGTCATATTAATCACAAAAAAAAAATCGATAACAACAACATCATCGATGATAACAACAACAATTCCGCCACATCAGTTCACTGTCTCACATGTATAAACTAATGGTTGTATGTATCATAGCGGAGTAAACTAATGGTAAAAATTTGAACAAACAGATTAAAAAACAAGTTCGATGATTACCAGCCAGTAGAGCAGGCAGGTTTCCGCAAAGAATTCTGTACCATTGACCACTTACAGACATTAAAAACGCTAATAGAAAAAACAACGGAGTAGAACATACCCATTTACCTTGCTTTCGTAGACGATTACAGAGCATTCGATTTCATGAAAGCTAATCCATCATGCAAGCAATGGACGGCGCCAGAAACGACTCACGCTACTCAAACCTTCTAAAAAACATATACGAGGACGCAACCCTTCAAGTAAAAAAAAACGAGAACCTGCCGACAAACAGCATCAAGATCAGAAAAGGGGCACCCCAGGGAGACTCCATATCTCAAAAACAAATTACTACGGCGCTAGAAGACTTTTTTAAAACACTAAACTTGGACAATGAGGGTATAAACATTGACGGCATCATTCTGAACCACCTGCGATTTGCAGATGACATGGTCATCATCAGCAGCGATAACCAAGATCAAGAGGAAATGCTAGAACAACTAAGAATAAAATACAACAAAGTTGGCCTTAGGGGTCGTCCAATAATCACCTGATGTTTTTTAGCAACTTTTTAAGCCCTCCTCCCTCCCTCCCGGTGATACGTACTAAAGTTTTAGGTTAAGGCTCCCCACCCAACCCTAAATCACGTGTATTTTTTGGTACAAGTCGCGCGCCGATTTTAGGTTTAAGAATCGCGCGTTCAACAAAAAAATAAATACACGTGATATCTCACTAGAAACCCCACACCCCCCCTCCCCCCCCCCATGTGATATTTCGTGATTTTTCACAAACCCCCCCCCCCCACCTTTCGAGCCTCACTTGATTAATGGACGATCCCTAAAGAACCAGTCCTAGAAAAATAATGAGTGATCTAAAAAGGGGCAACGCGATAAATAATAGAGTATACCTACCTTGGACATGTCATTAAGCTGGGTAAGGGAAACCAGACGTCCGAAATAAAGAACAGATCAAGACTAACGTGGGCTGTCTTTCGCAGACTGAGTGACATCCTCAGAAATAAGGACATCCCAATACATCTTAAGTTTCCGTCTCCTGCGTAGTACCTGTAACAACATACGGCTTGGAGAGAATGGCACTGACAAATAAAAGTACGGACCATCTGAGGTCTAAGGACAATGCAAAGAGCGATGGAACGTTATAAAATGAATCAGTTGAAGAGGAATAGGTTTTTTTAATAAAATTGATGAGAGCAAAAAATGATTGATGGTTTCATTAATCATTTTTTTTTGCTCTCATCAAAATATAATTTGAATTTATCGAATATTTTTATAATAAAGTCTAATTGTTTAAAATAATATGTAAAATTGCCATGAGTGAAAAATTGACATACTTCTGATTACTTAAAGCTAATAGACCCTTTTACGGTTAGTTAAGGGCATGCGCATCCGCCATGTTTAAAAGGCGGGAATGTGAAAGTTTCGGGCACATTTTGTTATTTTCACTGGTTATATGTCAAAAAGTGCCCGAAAGCATGGGGGAAATTGACACATGCGCACAAAAAAAATTCAACTATTGAAAGGTATATTATAAATTGTTTTGGTAAATGTGTATTATTTTCTTTTTTTCTATTATAAAGTTAATAATGCGTTGTTGATGTGACCAAATGACCTAAGTCTCTTGTTGTTTGAACATGTAAGATTTTCCTAAAATTAAAATTTATTAACTTAATTAAGATAACAAATAATAATCAATTTAATTAAGATTAAAAATAATTTCCTACTGCTACCATTAAGGCAGACTGAACTTTCAAACAATATTTTCTAAAATAAAATAATGTATAAACAATCAAAAATATTCTATAAAGTATTTGTATCAATATTTATAAAGCAGAAAATTTTTGTGACTTTTTTTTAAATTTCAGTAACAGTTTCAATAACAGTTTCTAAAATATAATTATAATAAGGAATAATAATAATTATTAATATTTTTCAAAATCGGATCAGATCGGAGTTCCATTTTTGAGGAACGATATAGCAAGTCTGCATGATGAAGGTACTTGGCAAAGCCTTGACATATTTCACATGAGATTTGTTTTGGTAGTCCTAAAATGACTCATTAGTGTTATAGAGCTCCGGAAAGATTGAATATATTTATATATTCAGGCTGTCTTCTGACTTTGTTAAGTTTATACAAATGCATTAAATTAACTAAATTACTATTTTTTTATTAAAAAAAGTTTACAAATCTACACATGTCAAAAATTGAATCCAAAATTTCAATATTTATTTTTTCATCTCTGATTGAAATTCATAGATTGAAAGATAAGTTTAGAGAGTCGAGAATAACACGATATTTCTGCCTTAAAAACAAACTCGTTTGGAAATATTTAGGTATCGCAAATTGATGGGCGGGGCAGAGATAAACGCAGGCTTTTCTTGAATCTGCTCGAAAAGTACCCAAAAATTTAAAAAAAAAATCCTACTCGGTCCCTAAAAACTGGCGATTCAAAGAAAAAACAAATTTATTCAAAAAGTCAAAATAATCTTCTGCAACAACAGAAAGAATCCTTACAAATGTTTAATCCCAGAAAAAAAAAACATGGAATTATATCGAAAAGTTAATTAAAAAATAACAACTTGTTTGATCTCTTGTCGTATCTTCAATATTGTCTTGCCCAAACGAGTCTAATCTAGTTCGATGTATATTGTCTAGTCTTAACTACCAACACTAATTCAGCAAATGTTATCTTCTTGTTCAATCTGCATTATAATATTTAGTCTAGTATGATCTTATTCGATCTTACTTATTGTTTAGTTTTAACTAGCAAAACAAATTATCTAATTCAGGTCAAGACTTCACAATACAAGACTATACATATATGTAGTCTTATCCAAGCGAGTCTAATATTGCCTTGTCCAAGCGAGTCTAATACTGTCTTGTTCAAGAGTTCAAGCGATTCTAATATAATCTTGCCGAAAGGATGTCTAATAATATTGTCTTGTCCAAGCGATTATAATATTCTCTTGTCAAAACGATGTCTAATATTGTCTTGACTAAGCGAGTTTTAAATTGTCTTGTGCAAGGGAATCTAATATTGTCTTGTCCATGCAAGTCTAATATTGTCTACTTCAAGCGAGTGTAATATTGTCTTGTCCAAGCGAGTCTAATATTGTCTACTTCAAGCGAGTGTAATATTGTCTTGTCCAAGCGAGTCTAATATTGTCTACTTCAAGCGAGTGTAATATTGTCTTGTCCAAGCGAGTCTAATATTGTCTACTTCAAGCGAGTGTGATATTGTCTTGTCCAAGCAAGTCTAATATTGTCTACTTCAAGCGAGTGTAATATTGTCTTGTCCAAGCGAGTCTAATATGATCTTGACCAAGGGACTCGTAAGAATATCAAATCAAACCAAGTTTTATCAAAATCCGTCGATTAATTTGTCCGTAATTGCAAAAAGCGCACAAAAAAATACAAACTTCAAAAATTCACAAAAGCCGTATTTACAAAGCTACAATTTTGAAATTTGGAAATTTGTGAGACCTCGCAAGAATATCAAATCATTCCGCACATTTTATCAAAATCCGTCGATTGATTTGTCCGTAATTGCAAAAGGCGCACAAAAATTTACAAACTTTAAAAATTCGCAAAAGCCGTATTTGCAAAGCTACAATTTTGAAATTTGGCAATTTGTGAGATTTCGCAAGAATATCAAATCATACCAAGTTTCATAAAAATCCGTCGATTGATTTGTCCGTAATTGCAAAAGGCACACCAAAATTTACAAACTTCAAAAATTCACAAAAGCCGTATTTACAAAGCTACAATTTTGAAATTTCGGAATTTGTGAGATCCCGTAAGAATATCAAATCAAACCAAATTTTATCAAAATCCGTCGATTAATTTGTCCGTAATTGCAAAAGGCGCACAAAAAAATACAAACTTCAAAAATTCACAAAAGCCGTATTTACAAAGCTACAATTTTGAAATTTGGAAATTTGTGAGACCTCGCAAGAATATCAAATCATTCCGCATATTTTATCACAATCCGTCGATTGATTTGTCCGTAGTTGCAAAAGGCGCACAAAAATTTACAAACTTTAAAAATTCGCAAAAGCCGTATTTGCAAAGCTACAATTTTGAAATTTGGCAATTTGTGAGATTTCGCAAGAATATCAAATCATACCAAGTTTCATAAAAATCCGTCGATTGATTTGTCCGTAATTGCAAAAGGCACACCAAAATTTACAAACTTCAAAAATTCACAAAAGCCGTATTTACAAAGCTACAATTTTGAAATTTCGGAATTTGTGAGATCCCGTAAGAATATCAAATCAAACCAAATTTTATCAAAATCCGTCGATTAATTTGTCCGTAATTGCAAAAGGCGCACAAAAAAATACAAACTTCAAAAATTCACAAAAGCCGTATTTACAAAGCTACAATTTTGAAATTTGGAAATTTGTGAGACCTCGCAAGAATATCAAATCATTCCGCACATTTTATCAAAATCCGTCGATTGATTTGTCCGTAATTGCAAAAGGCGCACAAAAATTTACAAACTTTAAAAATTCGCAAAAGCCGTATTTGCAAAGCTACAATTTTGAAATTTGGCAATTTGTGAGATTTCGCAAGAATATCAAATCATACCAAGTTTCATAAAAATCCGTCGATTGATTTGTCCGTAATTGCAAAAGGCACACCAAAATTTACAAACTTCAAAAATTCACAAAAGCCGTATTTACAAAGCTACAATTTTGAAATTTCGGAATTTGTGAGATCCCGTAAGAATATCAAATCAAACCAAATTTTATCAAAATCCGTCGATTAATTTGTCCGTAATTGCAAAAAGCGCACAAAAAAATACAAACTTCAAAAATTCACAAAAGCCGTATTTACAAAGCTACAATTTTGAAATTTGGAAATTTGTGAGACCTCGCAAGAATATCAAATCATTCCGCACATTTTATCAAAATCCGTCGATTGATTTGTCCGTAATTGCAAAAGGCGCACAAAAATTTACAAACTTTAAAAATTCGCAAAAGCCGTATTTGCAAAGCTACAATTTTGAAATTTGGCAATTTGTGAGATTTCGCAAGAATATCAAATCATACCAAGTTTCATAAAAAATCCGTCGATTGATTTGTCCGTAATTGCAAAAAGCACACCAAAATTTACAAACTTCAAAAATTTACAAAAGCCTTATTTACAAAGCTACAATTTTGAAATTTCGGAATTTGTGAGATCTCGTAAGAATATCAAATCAAACCAAGTTTTATCAAAATCCGTCGATTAATTTGTCCGTAATTGCAAAAGGCGCACAAAAAAATACAAACTTCAAAAATTCACAAAAGCCGTATTTACAAAGCTACAATTTTGAAATTTGGAAATTTGTGAGACCTCGCAAGAATATCAAATCATTCCGCACATTTTATCAAAATCCGTCGATTGATTTGTCCGTAATTGCAAAAGGCGCACAAAAATTTACAAACTTTAAAAATTCGCAAAAGCCGTATTTGCAAAGCTACAATTTTGAAATTTGGCAATTTGTGAGATTTCGCAAGAATATCAAATCATACCAAGTTTCATAAAAAATCCGTCGATTGATTTGTCCGTAATTGCAAAAGGCACACCAAAATTTACAAACTTCAAAAATTCACAAAAGCCTTATTTCCAAAGCTACAATTTTGAAATTTCGGAATTTGTGAGATCTCGTAAGAATATCAAATCAAACCAAGTTTTATCAAAATCCGTCGATTAATTTGTCTGTAATTGCAAAAGGCGCACAAAAAAATAAACTTCAAAATTTCACAAAAGCCGTATTTACAAAGCTACAATTTTGAAATTTGGAAATTTGTGAGACCTCGCAAGAATATCAAATCATTCCGCACATTTTATCAAAATCCGTCGATTGATTTGTCCGTAATTGCAAAGGCGCACAAAAATTTACAAACTTTAAAAATTTGCAAAAGCCGTATTTGCAAACCTACAATTTTGAAATTTGGCAATTTGTGAGATTTCGCAAGAATATCAAATCATACCAAGTTTCATAAAAATCCGTCGATTGATTTGTCCGTAATTGTAAAAAGCGCACAAAAAAATACAAATTTCAAAAATTCACAAAAGCCGTATTGACAAAGCTACAATTTCAAAATTCATGGGATCTCATAGGAATATCAAATGATACTACGTTTCATCAAAATCCGTGGATTGGTTTGCCTGTAATTGCAAAAGGTGCAAGAAAATTTCCAAATTTCACCAAAACCGTATTTACAAAGCTACAATTTTCAAGTTTGGTAATTTGTGATATCTTGTAAGAATATCAATTCATACCAAGTTTCATCAATATCCGTCGATTTGTTTGTCCGTAATAGCAAAAGACGCACAAAAATTTACAAATAACAAAAATTCACGAAAGTCGTATTTACAAAGCTACAATTTTGAAATTTGTGAGATCTCGTAAGAATATCAAATCGTTTTATCACAATCCGTCGATTACTTTGCCCGTAATTTTAAAAGGCGCACAAAACACGTCAAATATACACGCTAATACAGTAACCGATTTTCACTATCACATTGTAAAAGTAGACCTGGCACGTCAGCATTTCAAAAAATGAAAATTAAAAAAATGGCACGCGGCCGGGAAAGGGTTTATCTAAGTGTTGTCTTTTCCGAAAACTGTGTTAAAAAATGCAAAAAAATCAGACAATAAAACCAATAATTACTTTTCAGTTGGCCACAACATATTCAAAATGAACTGAAAGTTAGAAAAAACCGAACCGCTTGGAACCCTAAAACACAATTTTATCCTCGATATTTAAAAATAGGAATAAATAACGTTGTGAAGTCGGCTCAGAGGCAAACAAATATTTCCTGAGGGAAGACGCCGAAAACACTGTGTTTGAACATGGTTTTACTAGAAGGTAGACTGAAAGTATTGAATTTCAAGCACGACTTAGAGATCGCCCTCAACGGCCCCACGGTCTACAAGACATTTACATAAAAACATCCTGTGTGTCTATATAAACATGTACCTGTTTATCTCGCATACATCTATCTAGAATATATTTCAATATTAACATTTATTACGGCTACCATTTTTCTCTTCAATCTAATTAGGATACGTGAATTTTAAGCTTGTTAAGTAAGTGAATTAGTTAGGTTCATTCTTGAATGTTCCTAATAATTTAAATATAACAAGAATAACATTTTATTTTTAATTGACATTGAAGCAATTTAATTTTTTCCTCAAAATTTTCATATATACAGGGTGTTTGTATCTATCCAAGTAACTCATAGAATCGTATAATCCGCTAAAAAAAACTTTAGAACATCAAAGTACGTAGACCATTTGTTTAGAAAGGATTTAAATGTTCTTAACATTTTCACATTTTACTCTGGTAATAAATTTTAAACGCCGATCTATTATTATAATCTACTCATTAAGAAACGAGAAGTTGCATTATTATCAAAGAAAATATACATTCGATAATTTTTACATTTGATACATTTTACATTTGATAATTACATATACATGTGATAATTATACAATTGATTATTATTAGTGAAACCATAACAGCAAAGCTGCACTGATGAGAGATAAATCTCGAAATTTAGTTAAAGAAAAAGTTAAATAGAAAGATACGATCTTAAAACAATGTCATTTATCTAGCACTCGAAAGTGGACTGGGGGCTAGTAATAACATACAATTGTCTGTTGTATAATTCAATATCCTGCGTGGTAACACGAGATTTGTTTTGTAGTCTTAGAAAGAGTTAATATTATAAAGCTACGAACAGGTTGAATATATTCGCCATTAAAATATTTCGCCTTTAATAAGTTTATATAAAATTGTGATTGATACAGTTTATCACTTACATTGCATCATGTCTAGCATTGCACTCGTTTCTTTAGTAAACGAGAAGGATTGTTGTCATTTTGTGGTAATTAAACTGTGATTGATATAGCTCTATACAAATTCAGTTTATCACATATTTTGTAACTTGCCTATCATTACAATCGTTTTTATTAAAAAACTAAAAGTTACACCGCTGTCAAAGAAATATACATTTTGTGATTATTACAAAATTGTGATTGTTGCAGTTATGAATATGAGAATAGAGTTTATCAAACGTTTTGCATCCTGTCTATAATTACAATCGTTTCATTAATTAACGAGAAGTTGAATTGTTGTCAAAGAAAATATACATTTTGTAAGTATTACAAAATTGTGATTGACACAGTTAATTTTGATTGATACAAATACGATAACATAACTAATAGGAAGTGAAGCTTTGCTCTGCAAAAGACAAATGTACCTTGGGGCGCACTGCTTAAACGAAAAGGAGTTGCAATTCTTGAATCCCACACCGATCCTAAAGAAATCAGGATTAGTAATACCAACGATTACAGGAAGAGGATGGGGTACAATAGATCTATAGAGGTTGCAGTACAACTCACCAACGAAATCTACAATCTAACTAATGGGAATAAGATAGACAAGCTTTTTCCTAATCTCGGAATTTTTGGATGCCATCGTAATAAATGGTCGAAGAAGTAATTCCCATAGAACAAATACCAGTAGAAAAAGAACTTGAAACCCAGTCATGTGAACTTTAAACCAAAATGCTATTGTGTGCCAATTTGTCTACAAATAAAGAATTAGTACTACTACTACTATTCCTGTCCGGATCACACTATGTCCTTCCAAAAGTTTGCGGCTCTGATGACCTTGTCATTTTCTAAAATTAGGTCGTTCCCTGTGCAGCTCTGTCTCATGTCGGTGCAGGTCAGCAGATGTGGAGGACTCTGGATTTCGACACAGAGGGTTTTCGTCCTCTGGTAGCATTCCCCATTTTTGCAGGTTTTCTCTGCACCTTGAGACTCTTGTGCGAAGTCTGTTGAGCGTTCTCCAGATTGGGTATGGGAGGAAATGTCCCGGTGCTAGCTCCTCTTTTTGTTGGGTGATTGGCTCTTGGGCATCTGCGCGCCATTTCTGGAGCCTTCTGGCTTCCTGAGACACTTGCAATGGTGCTGTTCTGGCCAAAAAGCTGTGGCGGGATCGGAGTCTGGGTCTAGCTGGTTGGTGGCCATAGAGCGGGTGCCTTGGGTCGGTCTCTCGTCGCCCCCTTTCTTCCACAGCGGCCACCTTTTTCCTAATATGAGGCGGTGCTATCCCGGCGAGAGAGTATACCTGATATAGTGTCGTAGGTTCGTAGGTTATCTGTTATTAGGCGGACTGCAGACATACTGGAGCGGCGTATTCGGCTGCAGAGAAGCTTAATGCAAGGGCTGAGGTTCTAAATGTTGCTCGCTGTACGCCCCATGACCTACCAGTCAGTTTCTGGAGAAGGTTGTTTCTTGTTGCTATCTTTTTCCTGGTGTTCAGGCAGTGGCGCTTATATGCGAGAGCTCGATCTAGTATTATCCCGAGGTATTTTGGAGTTGGGCAGTGTTCTAACTGTTGGTCACACCACACTATATTAATCTGTCTCCTTGCCTCCCTGTTGCGAATGCGGAAGGCGCACACTTGAGTTTTTGCTTGATCCGGTCGGAGGAGATTGTGCGCGTAGTAGGCGGCAAGGTCGTTCAGGGCATTTGTCAGTTTTCTCTCTACCCCATGGAAACCATTTCCTTGGTCTGCTAGCGCTGTGTCGTCGGCATATATAAAGTGCCTTATCTCCGTCCGTATGTTCTGGTCGTTGGTACAGATATGGTACAGTAATGGGGCCAGTACACTGCCCTGCGGAAGTTCATTCCTTTGCAGGCGCCATCTACTATTTTTTCCTAACAGGCTGACAAAGAAACGGCGGTTTTGGAAGCAGGCTCATACAATCGACGTGATGTGGAAATCATTTGTCATTTCATACAGTTTGCATAGCAATTTTCCGTGTTTGGCCGTATCGTATGCGGCAGATAGGTCAATGAAAGAAGTCCCTGTGATCTTCTTCTCTTCGAAGCCATCCTCGATGTATTAAACAAGGTTTAGGACCTGTCCGCCACAAGATATCCCCGGTCTAAAGCCAGCCTGTTCCGGTATTGGCTTCTCATCGATAGTCGCTGAGATTCTGTTCATAATCATTCGCTCCATTAGTTAAACGTCTGGCATAGGAGGGAGACTGGTCGGAAGTTTTTAGGCTTTTCCCAGGCTTTAGGAGAGCAACGACCCTGGCTTGTCTCCATTATTTTTGTATCTTAAAAGTATCGATACGCGTGTTAAACATTTTGAGCAGCCACTGAAGTGTTTCTGGCCCAAAGTTCTTAATCTGTTCTTAAACAAATCTTAACAAATTAAGAATGAATACAACTAGACCAGATTTGTCAATGTCTGTTAGTTGTGCTACAAATCAAGGATGTCCAAATTTGTCAGCGTTCGTCTAAAAATGTATAGTGTATCTACAAATCAAGAATTAACTCAGGAAGTCTTGATTTCGTAACGGATATTTGTCCAAAAATCAAGAATTGGTCTAAATAGCCTTGTCTGTCTAATATTAGCCTTCTCTGTCTATCTAGCTTTCCTATTAAAATTTTTCTTCAAGAAAAGTTTTTTCTGGGCAAAACAAGGAAAGTGTTCAATATCATATAATCATTTGATTTTCTTGTATGTGTGTTCGTCCATGCCGACTTGTTACTTAAATATTTAATCATTTTAAATGAAACTAAGTTTTCTTTACTTTGAAAGCCTTGCTGTCATTATTGATTATTCCTAGGCATTATATTCACATAAAATTGAAAAAAAAACCTGAAACTGATGGTTGGCAAGCTTGGGATATGGTGTATAACGTCCGTATCTTATAACTTATAACTAACCATCTGATCTGTATTCTGGAGGGTTATTAAATATTCTAAATACATTCCTTATTATTATTAATTAATTAATAATGATATAAAATATCTAGACACAATAGCTAAGTCAGCATATACTTTGAAAGTCACGGGAAAGAGGCCCAAGGGACGACTAAGGCAGATGTGGGTTGATACGATCCATAATGATCTCAAGACTGCACATCTACACCCAGATATAACTCAAGACCGAAAGAAAGAGAGACAACGAATCCTCACAGCGGACCCTGCCACCAAGCGGGACAAACGCTAGGAAGAAGAAGAATAATAATATATAATATTTAACTAGAGGCATTATATTCAAATGAAATATACCTTTTTTACGGTTAGTAAAGCGCTAGCTCGTCCGCTATGTTTTAAAGCCGGGAATTTGAAACTTTCGGGCACATTTTGTTATTTTCACTGGTTATATGCCAAAAATTGCCCGAAAAACATGGCGGAAATTGACACATCCACACACAAAAATGTCAACTATGAAAAGGTCTATTGAAAAGACCTGGAACTGTAGGTGCCCAGCTTCGCGTATGCTGTACATCGCCCGTATTTTATACTAACTTGGAGGGTTAATAAATAAAATAAAAAGATTTCTTATTAGTCTTCATGAATTATTAATTAAAATATTTCATTAATTAGTGAGTTTTAATAAATTAGTAACGCACTAAAAGTGTGTGAAAGCATCTTACCTCAAGTACCCAATTATTGAGAGTGAAACACGAACTTAGCGAACACTTGCTAGTAACTATGCAAAACCCTCAAGGCACAGTACTGGGTCCACTTCGTTTTATTCATTATTTAAATTCACTTTTGGTGATAGACTAAAGTGACCACACGTCCCGATTTCGGCGGGATAGTCCCGCTTTTTGCAGGACAGTCCCGCTCCTGCCAATTTTTAAAAATGTCCCGCTTTTTAGAAAATATCCACATTTCTTATTTTAAATGTATGTAAATACATTTTTGTATATTTATATACAAATATATGAATGTATACAATAATAGTAGTTTATGACAGAAGTGTGTGAAGAAGGGCTTTTGTGCATGAATTGCCATGAGTTTAAAGCACGAGCCGAAGCCGGTTCCGGAAGTGGTTTAATCGCGACGAGTAGATTTAATCTGTTAATATGGTTAGGTTAAGTTACATTAGAGCCAGATAAATCCAGATTGAGATGTCAAGACTTCTTGATTCTAAATAAGAAAAATTAATTAAATTCTAATACATGTCAGAAAATTTATTTTCACTAAGTAGATGATTTTTGTATAGTGACGGAAGTTGTTGCCATAGTAACAACAAACAGAAAACGTTTAATAATGAAACTTCATTTGATTTACATTAGACTTTTACGCACGATTTGGATACTTTTACACACGATTATAATAAAGGAATCCTTCACTTACAATAATGTATTTATGAATGTGTTCATTTTGGTGAGTGAGTAGAAAAAATATTTTTTTTTTGAATTATTGGTCTGCCTTCATAACTAAAATATAATTCTCATTTCATCCCATTTGTCCCGCTTTGTCTCAATGAAAATCATTTCACTTTACGATAGACACAAATGTCTCAATCAACTCATACGCCGATAACACCTTCATACCTTTAGAGCTCTCAAGTTGTGATGAAGTCAAACATAAAGCAGTTAACGTTATGGAAGCCGTCATTAAATGGCTTAAGTACAGTAACAAGGAATTAACTTTAATCATTAAGAAAACAACATATATAGCATTTACTATCTTAAATTGTTCTAGACCTGACTCGAAAGAAATTAATTTTGATAATAATACAAGAATCTAAGAGTAAAAATACCTCGGACTGATTTTTGATAATCATCTGAGATGGGACATCCAGTTATTGGATCTAACAGTGGTAATTTATGATACAACTGTGTGAAGAAGCGCTTTTGTGCATGAATTGCGACGTTTAAAGCACAAGCCAAAGGCGAGTGCTTGTAATTGCAATGAGTCAATTCTGCTGGTGAACATTTCACATCCTCTTTGATGCTCGTTCGGAGTCAATTCTGCTAGTGAACATTTCACATCCTCTTTGATGTTCGTTCGGAACGTTCGGAATGTTCGAACGGTTGGTAATGCGTCGAACCAACCTTTATCCTCGTGACATTTAATTGCTGTCTTCAGTGTGTCAACGCTCAATTAAGCCATTGGCCTGTAGGATGTTGTACAGGATCGCTTAATCCCCAGCAAGTTTGTCAGTGAAGTCATTAGCGATGCTTCAAACTGATGACTAGCTAAATAAAAATGATTAGCTGATTAGCTAAATAAAAACCTAGCTACAGTATCCGCGGAGATATCTGGCAATTGAGTTGCTTCTAACCACCTGGTGAAACGATCTGACATGGTGAGGCAGTATCGATATCCTTCAGATAGTGGTAATGGACCAATGATATCAATGTACGTGCTCAAACCTAGCATCGGGCAGTTGAAATATTCCTATGGGGTTTTTATTATGTCGAGATATTTTCGCACGTTGACACTAAATGTTTGCCCAGCAAGTTTGTCAGTGAAGTTATTAGCGAGGCTTCAAAACTGACGACCTTGATCTGTGATGATTATACGGGGGCAACCGAAACGGGCTATAATAACGGCTATAACCGCGGAGATATCTGGCAATGGATTTGCTTCTGGCTACTTGGTGAAACGATCTGACATGGTGCGGCAGTATCGATATCCTTCAGATAGTGGTAACGAAGCAATGATATCGATATGTACGTGCTCAAATCTAGCATCCGGCAGTTGAAAGATTCCCAGGTGTGTCGAGATATCTTCGCATGTTGACACTTAATGCAGGTGCGAGCCCACTCCTTGATATCGCGGTTCATTAAGGGCCACGTAAAATTAGCACGATTGGTTGTTCTGCCGCTTAGGTGAGAAGTTTTGGCTTGTGGAAGTTTTCAAAGATTCTACGGCGTAGGCTTCTGGGGATGTACGGACGAATTTGATCTGTTGAACAATTACACGTAAGGGGAACTCTGATGGGGTGAACTTTTTTAAAACAAATAACAGTAGAAAAAGAACTTGAAACCCAGTCATGTGAACTTGAAACCCATATGCTATATATGCCCATAAGAACTCAAAGAGTTGACAAGTTCAAACCAAACTTCCCTTTTTGTTTTGAACTTGTCAACTCTTTGAGTTCTTACACTTTTTCCTGCTCGAAGGCTAATTCCTCCGGTTCGATTATAATCGGGGTTGTAATCTCATCAAGCCGAGATAGTGCAACTGTCGTATTTTTAATAAATTTCATTAATTTAATTTTTCAACTTCTATTGTCAGTTCACATACAGGTACACGTACCTAGGCGCAGTCATGTACTTGTATTTATCTACGACCACTATTGTAAATGCCCGTTATTGTACAGTTCGTGGACTATGTAAAAACATTATACCACACACATATGTAACAATCCGCGATTAATGTTATGTAATAATTCAAAATCACCCATGTACGTTTGGATTACGATTCGTTGATTGGTTGAGAGCTGCACGTTGCTACTATTTTTAAATATAGTACTCCGTTATTTCCAAACAATCATTAAACGTCACATCATTCATATAGACACTGTCATTAATTTCGTTTTTTCACGTTTAAATCTAACGAAAACTACTAATAAGTAGTAAATTAAAAGGTATGTAACCATTATTTCTTTTCATTTCTATCAAGTTAAATAAGGTCGAAGGTGTTACATCAAACATATTTTTTTTATTAAACAGAAACAAATTAGTGTGGTCGAAGATAAAGTATAGTACATAACTCGAGTTGTGAGGCAGTTACGTACTCGCGGAATCTCGTACGTAATATGCTTCTTACAACTCTTCTCACGTAATATACTATTATGTAATTAAACTATGTAACTGTAATTATATAACTGTTTAAGTAATAATAATAATAATATAATACGAGTTTTTAAATTAGTTTCTAATTTTTAATAATTATGCTATTTACTTTAAAAGCTTTGCCATTATTATTAATATGGTAATTCCTGGGCATTATATTCAATAATAAGGTAATTAAACAAACAAGTCCATACAGACAAGACTGGAAACATAAAAGAATAAAAAATATATAAGATTAGATAAGAAAATTACAAAGTCTACGATAGGCCATACTAATAACACAATTGTTTGTCTATTGATTTGATGAGTACTGTTGATATGATGAGTGTGAGTATTGTCTGTAAAGACTGAATTGTTAATGCTGAGCAGGCAGAAAAGGTTAGACAATTATGTCTTGCCAATAAAATTAAAAAACCTGGAACTGTTGGTAATAGCTTGGTGTACGCTATATTATACCGTATATTATACCGTACGTCCATACTATCCAACTATACGCTGTACTCTAGAGCAGTGTTTCCCACCCATTTTCTCCTCGCGAACCCCCTGTAAAATTGAAAAGAATTTGGCGAGCCCCCTATACTCGCGTGTAAAAAAGTAATAGAATCCGGTACACGGGAAAAAAGGACACTGTAGAAATTACAGTTTAAATAGTAACGTGGGTCCTTACGAATACAAACATGTAAAGATTGCAGTCGCATACTGTAATTTTTAAAACTTATTTACTAATAAAAATCTTACAATTCCAAGCTATGAATTTTACAGTTTGAAAAAGTACTTTTTGTTAAATGGAAAGTTAAAATATTTTTTACTTATTATTTTGTAACTTTTCATCATATAATATCTATACATTATTAGTCCAAACTGTAAAAATTACATTTTTTTCATGAAGGATGTATTACTTCATAATATAATATTTCTTATTTATTTTGAAACTAAAAATTACAGTTTGAGCTATTCTTCTTCTTTAAGTTCCATGTCCGTTCCGAACGTTGGTAACCATCTGGGCTATGATGACTTTATTCACTGCGGCACGGAAAAGTTCTGTTGTCGTCATGCCGAACCAGGTTCTTAGGTTTTTCAACCAAGATATTCGTCTGGCGCCGATTGACCTCTTTCCTGCCACCTTTCCCTGGATAATCTTCTGCAGCAAATGAAATCTATCTTCGTTTCTCATGATGTGGCCAAGATATTCTAGCTTTCTGCACTTGACTGTGTTTAGAACCTCTTTCTCCTTGTTCATTCTATGGAGGATCTCATCATTGGTTATTCGATCCCTCCAGGAGACTCTCAGCATTCTGCGATATATCCACATTTCAAATGCCTCTAACTTTTTGCTGGTGGCTTCTGTCAGTGTCCACGATTCCATTCCGTAAAAAAGAACCGAAAACACATAGCATCTCATCATTCTCAGCTTTGTAGTCATTGTTAGGTTGTGGCTTGTTAGTACATATCGCATTTTGGTAAAAACAGATCTTGCCTTTTCAATGCGAATTTTTATCTCCTGAGAGTGATCCCACCGATCATTAACATTTGTGCCAAGATATGTATACCTCTCCACCCGTTCGATTGGCTCTTGATTGACAGTAAGTTCACGGTTTTCAATATAGGACTTGCTGATGATCATAAGTTTTGTCTTCTTGATGTTAATATCCAAGCCATATTCTGTGCTCTTTTCTACAAGTCTGTTTATTAGATGTTGTAGTCCTTCTATACTATCTGCAAACATCACTGTGTCATCTGCATATCGTATGTTGTTGATTTTTTCGCCATTGAAAGAGATGCCAGCTTCACACTCTTCCAGAGCTTCTTTAAATATGTATTCAGAATAGATGTTAAAAATAAGAGGGGACAATATACATCCTTGTCTCACTCCTCTCATTATGTCTATTTGTTCGGTCTTTTCTGTCTCTACTCTCACTACGGCTTTTTGGTTCCAGTAGAGGTTCGTAATAATTCGTAGATCCTTGCCGTCCATCCCAGTTTCCTTTAAGATGTTAATCATTTTTTGGTGTTTGACCCTGTCGAAAGCCTTCTGGTAGTCAACAAAACAGGCAAAAATGTCCCAGTTCATATCTCTGCACCGTTGAAATAGTACTTGCGTGCAATATAATGCTTTTCGTGTGCCCATCGCATTTCTGAAACCAAACTGAGTTGGTGATACTTGTTCTTCGCAAACTCTGTAAATTCTTCTGTGAATTATTTTTAAAAATAATTTGAGAAGGTGACTCATGAGACTTATAGTTCTGAACTCTTCACACTTCTTTGCTTTTGTTTTTTTGGGTAATGTTATAAATTCTGACTTTAGCCATTCTTGTGGTATATTTCCAGAGTTATAAATTTGGTTGAATATTTTTGTCAGATTTTTTACCCTGTCGTCATCCAGTAGTTTAAAGAATTCCGATTGGATTTCATCTGGTCCAGGTGCTTTACCGTCTTTCATTGTTTTTATTGCCTGCTTTACTTCATCCATCAGGATCTCCGGTCCATCCGAGTTGTTTATGGATGGAGGTTCCGCTCTAGTATCATGAAACAGTTGTTCAATATATCTTCTCCATGTTTCCTTTATGTCACCTGTGTCAATGATCAGTTTTCCTTCGCCATCCACCAATTTATTTATCGTTCTGGGTTTTGTTCTGCTTGTCATGTCTCTAATTTTTCTGTGCACGTTAAAGCTATCGTACTTGTCTTGTAGTTCTTCAATCTCTGTGCATTAACCTATATGTTCGTTCTCCTTGGCTTCTCTGATTTTATCTCTGATACTCCTCTTTATTTCTGCATATTCTCTCGTATTGTTGCTGTTTTTTAACGATCTTCTCTTTTCCATAAGATACAGAATTTCATCCGTCATCCATGATTTTCTTTTAACCTTATCAGCCTTCAAAAGTTCTTCTTTAACATCCTTAACAGAGTGGACCAATAACTCAATTTCCTTTTCAAAGTCCCCATCTTCTTATACTACTCTGTATTTACTGTTAATCAGTTCTCGAGCTCTAGCCTCTATTGCTGGTATTTTAAGCTTACGTAGATCGTATTTGTTTATATTGTTTTTTCTTTTTATGGCTTTCATTGTTACTTTGAATACACCAACCACAGGGTTATGATCTGATTGGATATCGGCTCCTGGATATGTTTTTACGGAAGTGCAACTATTTCTATGTCTTCTATTAATTAGAATGTAGTCAATTTGGTTTCGGATTATTTTATTGGGAGTATCTCCAGGTGCTTTCCATGTATATAGTCTTCTTGCTGGAAGCTTGTACCAAGTGTTTGCTATCACAAATTCGTTCTCTTCTGCAACTATGCTCAACAGATCTCCTCTTTCGTTTCTTTCTCCCAGACCATATGGACCTATATACTCGTTTGTTCGTCCTCTACCAATTTTAGCATTAAAGTCTCCCATTATTATTGTCAGGTCTTGCTTTGGTAGTACTTTAAGTATTTCAGTTATTTTTGCATAGAGTTCTTCTACATCTTTATCACTTGTATCAGATGTTGGTGCATATACTTGTATTATATTGATTTTGGCAGGTCTGGCATCCATCTGAAGCAGCATTAATCTTTCCGAGATTGGCACGAAATTTGTCACGCATTTAGCTATTGATCCGTTAACAATGATCCCCACACCATGTTTTTTCTCTTCGGTTGTTGTTCCAGAGTAGTAGATACGATGATCTCCAATATCACTATAATTGAATCCATTCCATCGCATCTCACTTATTCCCATTATTTTTATGTTCATTCTTTCCATCTCCTGGATAGCGTTGTAGATTTTTCCAGGGTGTGCCATCGTTCTTACATTCCATGTGCCTAATCTCATGTGTACGTCTGATCGTAGTTTTTTTCTCGTCGCCTCATTCTTCAAAACTGTCCCCCCCGGAGATCCGATCGGGGGACTTTTTACTCTGGAATATTCTGTTTTGATTGTCATGATGCCGTGATAGTTATACTAGAGAATCCCATTATGGGCTTTACTGCAGTGGTTTCTCGGGGCCTTCTGCATCCCTATGCCGTTGACCCTGCAATTGGGTTCTTCCGCCTTTGGGGTCAGTTTCCTAGCCCCAGAGCAAAGAGGTGCCCTAATTCTTCTTAACTCATCCACCCTAAGCTGTTGGTCAACAAGATACAACTACTTATACCGGTAGTTTTTCGGTAATACCCTCACTTGGTTTAGTCTGCGGACCAACGCAGTTTACCAGGGTGTGGCGCTTGGAGCCAACAAGTGAGAGCTGAGGACATTATGGAGCCCAGTACTTGAAAACCACCTATGCAAATGCTTGGTGTGGCCGTTTCCAATGTAAAGGTGCTACTCCTACATTGCCCCCCATACACCCCCTTGAGCTATTACTCGTTGAGTACGAGAAATGAACGTCGAGAAATTACATCTCGATACTGCGATTTTTAAATTATTTTTAGCAGAGTGACACTTTACAGCAAAAAAATTAAAATTTTGTAACAAAAACAATTTGTAACATGATAACTCCAATTGTAGTTTTTACAGTTTCAAATTCGTAAGGTCGCTACTATTTAAAAGTGTACTTTTTTCCGTGTAGAACATTTATTTTCCATATTGAACAATAGTTCTTAACAAGAATAGAAAACATAATCAAATTTTGCACAATATCTGAAAATTTCAGTCTTAGAACAGGTTCCGCATTTAACCTGTTTCTATATTCATCATTCAGAAAGGTATATATTGAAAATCCTCTCTCACATAGATATGTTGCGCAAAAGGGAAATAGAACTTTAATTGCTTTTTTCGACATAACACGATATTCATTTTTATTGAGCCAGAAGACAATTAAAGAGTGATCTTTAAAAATTAGATTAGATTAGATTTTAGAGAAGAGTCACAGGATAACTCTATGAGTTTTTCTTTCTCCAGCAAAGTTAGAGGTTTGTAAACATACATCGCCTTGAAAAGGACTACGTGTCCAGTTGTTTGAGAGGCATATATTGGATCTATAATATAAACATATATTTAATCTATAATATATAAATAATTGGATCTCTGATAATAGTCATCAGAGAGTTAATTGAAGTTCATTTTCATCAAATTTAATTTAATTTTCTGGTAAAATTTTTGATTTTTGATTGAAAATTATTTTTCTGGCCTCGTGAAGCTGGATCGGAAAATAATTCATTTTTAATCATTCAATCTCTTCAAAAGTTCCATTCCAGTTCTACATTATTTTTAAAATAATTAATTCTACACAACACCGTATTGCTTGATATAGGAACAAGATCGATTTTGTTTACTGCCTTTTCTCCAATATATTTTGCACATGGTCCAATATATCTGATCTTTCAATTCTATAACTTACTGGAAATGATGCCCAATGGCCGTTTTACTATCGTCGTTTGAAGACAGGAAAGAATAAACAAAAAATACTCAAAAAGTTTATCCCTGTGCGTCGGATGTTTTGTTTCAAGGTACGTTTCATGTTTCATGTACGTTGTTGCAGAATACACAAAGTGGTTTAGGTTTAAGACTTTTCCCCAGTATAATAAAACTAATTTGTAAATAGTCTTTGCCATCATTTTTTCTTTGTTTTTAGTCTGTTAAAATGATAGCCCACGATAGCTTTCAGTACCATCATGTCTTGCTGTCCGATGTCTTCAGGTCCGATGCTACTAGAAAAAAAACAATAAATTGATCGCTTGCAAAGTGTGAAATGTACCCAAAATATTAGCTTTTGCAAAATACTGCAACTACTGCATGTCTTGCTTCTAAACCACTGGTCTACAACCATCGATCCATAATAAAATTGAGGCATTATGATTATTGAAAAGAATGGCACTAAACAAACAAAACCACAATAGCTATGCTACTAATCCAGAACTAAATCACAAGTTTATAATCCTCTGAATGAACATCTGTGAAGGAACGCCTTAACAGATTTTGACGTGCCTAGTCATTGCCTACCAACATAAGAATGTTGATAGGCAATCTTTACCCAACAAACGAGAGGATATTCAATATTATGCAAGTTGTGTAAAGTATTTTAGGTTACCTAGTTAGGTTGTCTAGAGAAGTTGCCCAGTAGATATATAATGAGACATGAACAAAGCGATCAAAAATAGAACTAGTACTTTTTGTTTGTTGAGATTTGCATGTTTATTTGGGTATAATTTTTCTTGAGTTTCTCTTTCTCTGGCAATTTAAAATGCCTCCTTTACAATAATATTTTCACGAACCCTCTTTGTACACCTTGCGAGCCCCAAGGGGTTCGCGTACTATTGGTTGGGAATCAATGCTCTAGAGTTTTAATAAATATTCTAAATAGATTTCTTATTATTAGTCCCAGTACTAGCACTAGTAATAACATACAAATATCTGTTGTATAATTCAATATCCTGTGTGATAGTAGCCAGAAAAAAGTTGAGATTTTTTCATAGTCTTAATAAGACTTAATATTATGGAGCTACGAACAGGTTGAATATATAGTGGAATCCGCTTATAATGACATCGAAGGGGAGTGACAAATCCGTCATACTAAGCGGAGGTCATACAAAGCGTAGTCTTAGAAAATAAGAAACTTAAAAAAAACCTATTTTTGTTAGTTATTTAGTCTAATAGAGAGAAAAAAGACAAATTGTAAAATCAGCAAGGTTTTCAATGAATCCTGCATGTTTGAAACAGTTGTAAATAGTATTTTGTAATGGAACTTAGTAATGGTACTTTGTGGCAGTTTATTTAATATTCATCATGCACCCTAAGAATTGCATTTGGAACTGTTATTTTAGTAAAAAAGCTATTTTGATTCTAATCAAGGCTATTAATCAATTTAATTACAAGGTTCTTTCTGAAATTGCTTCTGAGTTACCGTATTATTCCTTGATCCATTGGCTGCAAGACCGATGTTGTATTTGCTGGTGGAAGGCAAATGTGATAGACTTTAATTCAGTAACTTTTGGATGCGACAATTATCAACCAGCAATAAAATCTTTTTCTTATTCACCAAATCTTCACCAAAACTTTTCGAACAATTATCGAAAAGCGTTATCCAAGCTTTACGGTTGTTTGCAGAATCGACTGGCAACGATTTGCTAAAACACTGCTAAAATATCTTGGTTTTTTAGATTTACCAATAACGAGATTTTTTTCTTTGTGCCGCTCAGATTTGCTGCTACCATGACGGCTATTCTATCTTTTGACAACTAGTCTCCACTATAATTCTCTCCCTTAAATTTTATAGTTCTATCCTCCATTAATTTGTAAAACAGAACAATTTCATTTGCATTGAAAATCTCATCATCAGAAAATTGTTTCCGTAGATTTGGCCAAACAGTGGTTAACTAGTTTGTTTTAGAACTTTGATCAACAGACCGCCACAATGTTATGTCTCACTTTAAAACGACTTATCCACCTCGCAGAACAATTAAAGTTGAGGATACAAAAAACGTGGAGCAAAAACATTTGCCGTTTCCTGTAACATATGGCCGGTGATGGTCACTATAACCGGACATAATTTATTAAAAATAAGTTATAATAAGCGACATGTCATTTTAAACGAAGTCATTATATCCGAACTTTGCTATAAAGAATTTAATAGGAGAACCAAACTTTACACTGCATTTACTTCATATTAAGCGTTTGGTCAATATATGCGGAGTCATAATAAACGGATTCCACTGTATTTATATATTCAAGCTATATTTCGTCTTTGATAAGTTTGTATGATTGTAACTATAATTAGCATGGTTTCACCAATATGAAATATTAAACGCTATATATACAGTAAAGTCTCATATAACACGAAATCCTACAACGCGCTAAAACTATTGCGACAATTTTATATAACGCCTAGTGTGGTACAATGTACAATGGTCTACACAGAGATTCCACGAATAGTGATTTTGCCGAATACCGAATTTCCGGCCACGCTCTTGGCCGAAGCGCCGAATATTCCGTAAACTGCGCAACTTTCGAAAAATGAGTGCACAGCAGTGAGTACGAAGCGAATTCTTTTTATTGTTAATTGATTGTTTAAATTGCTTTGTGTTTGCTGTGTCAAAGAACAAGATCTCACTTGATCTGGTGGGGAAGGAACGAAAGTAAGTAAAATCTTATAACGTGTTAATGAAATGAAACAAATGACATTGATTTTTATCTAGAAACAGCTCTCCTAGAAAGGACAACAGGCCCTTACAAGTGATGGTGAGCAAACGGACAGCAGTATCCAAAACTGACAGAATTCGTAAAAATGTATCTATCATTACACGGTAGCAGTGTACTCAGTGAGAGGCTATTTTCAAAAGCGGGTATAGTTTATGAGGAAACGCCCAATCGGTTACTATCAAGAAATGGTAAAAAAATGTTTTAATTAATCACAACTTACCTGTGAAAAATTTTAAGTTGTTTTGTTAATGTTTTGTTGGTAAAATATAATCATTTTTTAATATAATAATTAACATTTTACAAAATTTTAACATTTTACAAAATTTCACAACAAATTAATATCTTTAATTTTTTGTTCATGATTTGGTATTCGGTATTCGGCCGAATAATTAGCAATATTCGGCCGTATACCGAATATTAAAAAAGTGGCCGAATATGCCCAATACCGAATATATACCGAATATTTGTGGCATCTCTAGTCTACACAAGTATACTATTTAAATTATTCGTGTCATACGAAAGTACTATGCCGAGATTTCAAATAACGCGTGATACGTTACATTATTCGTATACGTTACATTATTCGTATATATATTTATTTAGATATAGTCAAAATTGTTGGGATTTATTTTTATCAAAAGTTAAAAATGATTTTTATTCATGGAGTTTATCAATACGAATGTAGTTTATTCGGATGCCTCACCATTGTAACTCGAAAACAATATATTGTTCAAGTGGGAAACGCAAAAATATTTTTTATCAATTCGAATCTCATTTCCTAAGGGTTACCACCCTAAAATTCCATTGGCGATATTAAATTTCAAAATATGGGTTGAGAAATTACATCCCCATTATACTAGTCGCACACAAAAAATCGTCCATCAAATTGATCGCGTGTTGCAACAACAGAAAAATAAACCGTTATCTGCTAAATAATTCGGCCGGGGGTTATGAGTGATCCGTCCATTTCGGGGACCAGGGGGTGGCGAAACTGATACGCATCTCTTCATTACAAATGAGCATCAATGGATAGAGCGGGATGGCGTTCAAACAGAAAGAGATATAAAAAAAACTGAGTAATTGATTTTCCCCCGCCGCATCCAATTATCCCCTTCGCACAAAGCGCCGCCCCCGAACCCCGCACGCGTAATTAAAAAAAGTTTACACAGCCGCCCCCACGCTGATCACCACCCCCCGTGCACCGAAACATACGTACATCACGCGTTTCGCTAACAAGCACCCTCACCAGTGGCGGCGAGCGGGGGGGCGCCGCCGATTCCATTTCATGAGTCAGTTGAGCGAGTGAACGATAGCATTAAATTGATTTTATTATCCCCACCGCGGACTCGAACCAATCCAGGTCCGGATCACGGCCGCCCCGCTAGGCGTAAACGAACAGAAACCTGCCAATCACGAAAACACATACTTAAATAAAAAATCAGAATATTGAAAAAATATTATTTATTTAAAATTTAAATATTATTTTTAAATTTAGTTTATATTTAATTAATATAATTATTATAAACGAAGGAGGGATTGAGACGGCGGTGAAGTTGTTTTCCATTACTTGAGGGGAAATTGAAGCAATTTGCTGTTGGAAAATTAAGGAGCAGAGCGTTATAAACGCTTCAATTCTGCACCCCCAATCAACAGGACAGCGACTTGTAAGGGTCGAAATTACACGTAATAAATCGTCAGGCGTGGCCAAACGCTTAAGCACCTCCCACAACCCATGCTCCTTCGACAGGAGCACGCAAGCATTCAGTCGGCCGCAGACACTTCATCCAAGTGCACGGCAAAAAAAGAAAACGTAGAACGTGAGTTGAAACCGTAAAGAGAGAAACCGGTTTTTCGTTGTGCGAGTTGTTTGTTCCATGTGAATAAATCTGTGTTTAACTAGTGACAATAAAATATAAATCTATGTTAAATATGGAAGATACTAAAGCCGAGTTGAATTTGAAGAGCAAAATCTCTTTCAGTGTAGAGTCACTACTCTCCAACAAGCCCTCAAGTCCCAGGACTATAAAACACGAGGATCCTCTCGACGAAGAGATTAACCAAAGACTACAACCCGAGGATACCAGTTTAGATGAAGACATCGACGAGGATATCACCGTCGACGATGATACCGATGACATGGAAAGTCGCGGCAGTTTAAGTCCCAACGCTCATCATGTCATCATACCTCAACCCTTACATCCATCAATGACCCGAATGATTAATCAAACGACACCTCATTGGCCTTTCCCATGGATTGGACATAACCCCATGCTTAGATCCACATCTCCACAAAGTAAGTTCCCATGAAAAAATGGTAATTTTGCTAAGTTCAGGTTAACTATCATAAATATAAAAGAAAAATGATAGCAGGGAGACTTTGAGGTCGATACATACATGTTACAATAAATATTATAATGATCATAATTTTAATACAGTTTTTCTAGTAATTGTTGTGAATATTTCAAAGTTAATTAGTAACTAATATATTATCAAAATGTTTAAAGCAAAATTTGGACACAGATTTACTAGGAATTGTTGTTATTTTTTTCAGTTATTAATTAATGATTGTTTTTGTAACAACAAATGTTCTAATTTTCTTTTGTTTTTGTAATATGGGAATATTTATTTATTTTTCTTTTTTTGTTTGTTTTTTTATAGCAAATTTACCAAATATTGGTCAAAATCCTGGACAACCGATTGTCAGATGCGCTCTGCGAAAACATAAGCCAAACAGAAAACCCCGAACCCCATTCACCACCCAACAGCTGTTAGCTCTAGAAAAGAAGTTCCGCGATAAACAGTACCTAAGCATAGCGGAACGCGCCGAATTCTCGAGCTCGCTTCGTTTAACCGAAACCCAAGTCAAAATTTGGTTCCAAAACCGACGGGCCAAGGCGAAGCGACTCCAAGAAGCCGAATTAGAAAAACTTAGACTATCAGCCAGGCCTCTGCTCCCGCCGACGTTTGGTTTGTTCCCCGGTGCTCCAGGTCACGTGATATCACCATTCCTGGCAGCCATCGCGCATCGGCCGCCGCATTTCGCTTCGGCGATGTTCCCGACGGCGCAACACGAATCTCTCTTGAATATGCCCCACTGATAATCAAACCCGCCGGCGTGGTCAAAAAATAATGGTTGTGCAAAAACGTATACTTTAGTGCAAATTTGTTTACTTTTTTAATTAATATTATTATTGTTGTAAATAACAAAGTTTTATAAGACTGATTGTATATTTTGTTCGATATCTCATTGTATAGAAAGGAAAATTAATTGAAAATGTGTGCATTTCTGTTTTCTGTTTTTATTTTGTATATAAAAATTTATTTATATGTATATTAATTGTAAATATGAAATTAATACTATTATATTACTTGATACAATTGTTTCTTTTATCTTACAACAGCTGCATGAAGATAGCCCCCCGAAATTGAAAAAATAAAAAAATTAAAGTGGGATTCGTTTGACCAAGATTTGACCATGATTGACCACCAAATAGTTTTGTTTGCCCACATTCCGTTGAAAAGATATTGTAACAAAATTATCGGGGGCCTAGCCCCCCAAAATTCATTTTTTCTATATTTGATAATGTCATCTTAAAAAACTTCGTTTGACCATGTTTGCCCACCATTTCTTTTCATAATATTTTTTTTGAACCCCATAATCGTTTTTTTTTTAAATAATATTATTTATTAATATATTAATTATTTTTTTTCATTTGTTGTTGAAGAACTTCGTTTGACCATGTTGACCATCATTTTTTTTTAAATAATTCAAAATATTTTTAAGAACCCCAAAATCGTTTTTTATAGTGTTTTACTTAAAAAAGTTG
Source organism: Phosphuga atrata (assembly GCA_944588485.1). Lineage (NCBI taxonomy): Eukaryota > Metazoa > Arthropoda > Insecta > Coleoptera > Silphidae > Phosphuga > Phosphuga atrata. Next base: position 64,469,473 of record OX155899.1, read on the forward strand.
TTTTGATACGTTGAATTTATACGGAACAAAAAATGGGCAAACCTCGAAAATTAATCAAAAAACATATTTGGCGTATGCCAAAATAGTTTTTACGTTTGCCCACCCTTGCTCTTGTACTGCAGAAGAGGTGAAAAATTGTGCAATAAATACATTTTAATAGGTCCTTGTATTTTCCGTACTGGAAGCACATTATAAATATATCAGTAAGTACATCAAAGTCAATACCAAAGAAAACAGTTTTCTATTATTTTTTTTATGTTCCATTTTTAAGTTTCATTTTACATTTTTAATTTTCCAATTTTCATTTCCTTTATTTATCGTCAATTTCTGTGTAAAAAATGATAGAAACTTTTATTTTACACTTCTATGAATTATTTAATATTTGTTTTTTCTTGCATAGGTCATTGCGAACTTCCCAGCCATTTGTAATTCGTCGACAATATGCCACGTAAAGCCCGTTATCTCTCGTTCCTTTCAATTGTTTCTCAGGTGGTTCGACATATTCTATTGCCCCGTTCAGAATATAAGTTTTTCCCCTGATTGCATTTTTTTCGGGAATATCAACGAGGAAAATCACTGCTTCATTTTTTATGGTAAATGCTCATCAATGCACACTCAAAGTCGAGAATGATGTTTTTACCTGAATTTATTTCCGCGACGGATGAATTGCGACATTTGATGCAGGTCCGTGTTTTTTTTTTTTAAATCATTGACGAATTTTTGTATGGCGTTTTGTTTGCTTTGATTGTAATTTGCGTTTGTTCTGCAGTTGGATTTACAAGAAATAGTTTTCCGTTGAGATTGCTGATGTTTGCTTGGCAATCAAGGACGACATTGTACTCCTTGAATATGCATTCCAAAATTTCTCCTCTTGCGCTGTAAAGTCTGGAAGCTGGTCCATCCAATGCGTATGTTTTTATGAAAGATATCTTCTTCTTCTACTTCTTGGAGATCTGTCGATCTTAATTCTGGAGCCGCCTCTGCATCTTTTCCTGAGAAGTAGATTTCCAACTATCTCTACATCTGTTAGGTGATCTCTCGGGAGGTCTTGAGCCGGGCGGGTTGTTTTCTAGAACTATTTTCTGTCTGTTCTCCGCTGTTGCATCCGTCTTACATGGTTGTACCACTGCCTCTTACGTTGTCTTCCCCATATCACACACAATGTCTAATATTTCGGAATTTTTCTCTGATATCTGTGTTTCTTACTCTATCTCTTCTTGTTTTCTCCACTATTGTTCTCAGTATTTTCATTGCGGCCACCCTTAGCATGTTTTTCGTCTTGTTGGTGTCTTCGCGGGCTTCTGTACCGTACGTCATGATCGGTCTGATACAAGTCTTGTAGATTCTAATTTTGCTATCTATCTACTATATCTCGAAGGCATCCAGATAGTGCGGATGCTTTGTTAATCTGGCTCCTCATGTCTTTAACTGGGTCGTGGGTGCTTGATATGCCTATGCCCAAGTATCTGAATTGTATCACCTGTTCTATGGGATTGTCCTCCACCACTAGCTTAAATCTGAACGGATCTCTATGAAAGATATAGTTAAACAATTTTCCTCCAAATTTTGCAAATATTCTTGAAACAATTCATTATTTGGATAAGCTTAACAATGCTATCAAACGAGCAAGTGCTTTTCAGTTGTATCAATCTTGTATCCAATCCAAAGTGGTCTCGCAATTCCTGCCATTCTTAAAATCACCTTACTCTTGGCCCTCTTCATTCGTCGATCATGAATGAGTCGTACTTCTGGACACGGTGTCAAACATTTTCCTCTTGCTTTTTTTTTTGGTGTCCAATTTTCCACTTGATTTTATTTTTCGTCTTCTTCTGATTTGTGGAATGGTATTGATTTCCGGTGTTTTCTGTGCAAAATCCACAGAAGCAAAATGTGAATCCTCTGGTGAGACCAACGGGTTTTTGGGAACTTGCATTGTTGAATGCAAATAACTTTATTGAATTGAACTGTTACGACCAGAGGATGAATGAGCCGAAAGGTTTTCTATATTTGTGTTTAAAACGTTTTCTTTTGCAAAGCAGCTGGCTGAAATTTACTTGTCGCTTCGATGGAACGTATATGTTTGACGATAAATTTATCCGCGCAAGTTGGACCGGCAACGTCGCCCATGTCAATGTTTTTCAAATTCTTGAAGTACATTTCAACATTTGCTGAACTTCCAACATCGCATTGTGACCCGAATTTCTTTTTCATTACATTCGTCCAGAGGGGAAAGATTCGGGCCAACATCAATAGAGGTTCAGTAGTTTCCGGAATAAGCGTTCGGTCGATCAAAATTGAAACATTGTTTCGCCTCTTTTTCATCGCAAATCCGAATGCTTTCTACGACGTACGTCCCTCGGCACAAGTACAAGTTCGGCAATCCATTTCTTTTGGGGAATCGCTCATGCTGTTCATGGATATCAAACACTAAAAAATCGATTTTGGGGCTGTTAAAAACATTTTGTATAAAAAATTAATGATGGGCAAACATGGTCAAATGAAGTTCTTCAACACCAAACAAAAAAAAAAACAAACAAAAAAATAATAAAAAATTTAATAATTAAAAATCTATTTTGGGGTTCTAAAAAAAATTTTGTCGAAAAAAATGGTGGGCAAACATGGCCAAACCATGTATTTTAAGATGCTATTCTCAAATACAGAAAAAAATGCATTTTGGGGGGCTCGGCCCCCGATAATTTTTTTACAATATCTTTTGAACGGAATGTGAGCAAACAAAACTATTTGGTGGTCAATCATGGTCAAATCTTGGTCAAACGTATCCCATTTTACTTTTTTTTATTTTTTCAATTTCGGGGGGCCATCTTCACGCAGCTCTTTACAACAATCTCCATGAAACCGTTCGGTTATTATATCTTTCACAGACCAAATTAATTATCTAAATATGTTTATAAGAATTAACCCAATAAGAATTAACTTGATAATTAGCCAATAATGCCAACCAGTGTCTCTGATAAAAACATTTCTAAACTAAATTAGTTTTAAAATTTTGCTTAGTTGCTTTAAATTATGGATATTCTCAATTCAAAATTAATAATTTCAGAATAATATTTAACACGTTGACAAGCGGGCGGGTGGTGTACCACCGGTGGTACACACCGGTAAACGTATAAAACTTGAAACTGAGGAATAACGATACTTGATGAATATCCGCTATCATAATATGCTACCCTGGAATCTAACTATCTGGAACAGGATGTTTGAAGTTTTTAGCATTCATCCATTTCTTTTACACCTTTGAGCAATTTTCTAGTTGTAATGGGGTATTTTGAGTTTTCATCATTTTCGTGATATAACAAAGTTTGTGCAAAGGAAAAAGTAGTTCTTGATATGTAATAAGCCGGATTCAAACAACACGAAGTAGCTCATAAATTGAATGTGTTTCAAAGCGTCACACTATGGATTTTCATGAGATTTCAAAAAATATTGAATATTAATATTGAATATTTTTTGCTGAAAGCAATTGTTGAAAGCTAGACGGCTAGAATAAACTTAATCTCAAGTTCTTTTAAAACCTATTTTAGGTTGTAGTGAAACCTAAAAGTGTTGATATGGTTCTGAATTCCCAATTTCAATTGAATATAATATTTACGTAAGAGATGAAAACTACGCATTTCTCGCCGAAAGAAATAAAAAGCGAGCAAACTTTAAATGAACATCTTATTTATTTCTTCACATAAAAGTGGCTTATGCCACTCTGGACGGGGTGCTGGTCACTCCGTCCAGAGTGGCAGAGTGGCACTCTGGACGGAGTGCTGGTCACTCCGTCCAGATGGAGCGAGTCCAGACACTATGCTGATTTCATAGCTATTACCAATGATGCTATTACAATTTAATCGGTTAATTTAATCGGAGTGCTAAAGGTCGTGATACAGTCTTTTTAACCTTGCACAGTTTGTATTAGGTCAATAACTGCCACCATTCACTATTTTTCTCGGTTGTGGTGAGAGTGTGTCTCTTCGCTTCAGTTTTTGAAGCAATGAAATTTAGTTTACAATCCGCCGCCCATGATTGCAATGCCTCCAATGCCTGATTCGTCTTGTGCCTCAGTCATCATATTGTGTCACTAGATACCGAGTAAGAAGTATCATATGCCACTATGTTAGTTCTCACCCGTAGGTGAATTTCAACTTCAACGCTTCAATGACATCCTACCTTATGCTTTGATCACACGTAACGAGTAGAGTGGCGAAACAGTCAACTCGGCCGAGTACTCGGTACGTGTAAACATGTCACCGAGTGCTCGGCCGAGTGCTCGGCCCAGTAAAATGGCGAGACAGTCACTCGGACCCCTTTCTATTTACTAGGCCGAGTGCAAGCCGAGTGGCTACCCCCACTCCTACCGCTACTGACTCGTTGTCCCATTCCGCATGTCTGAACAAGTACTCTCCTCGTTTTGTCAGTACGGTGACGGTCGCTAGTTGGTTTGTTTTAATTTTAAATACTACAATTGAAACTTTTGATGAAGTATTGCTTTATTTAATTATTAATTAATTTTGGTTTTACGTTTTTTAAAAAAGAAAAGAAAATGTCGTTAAAATTGGACAAGGAAAAAACAATTAAAATTATTCAAATATACAGGGTGCTTCAAAAAAATGTATACACACTTTGAACTTCCATAGAAAATTTATTTACCGTTCTATAAGGTTAAATTTCAGGAAAATAGAAAGCTGAAAGTCCAATGTAAATGAAACATAAATAACAAATGTTAATACTGTTCAAATTGGTGACCTGCAGCATCAATACAATTCTGAGTACGAGTCACCACTGATTCTGTATATCGTATCAAAACGTCCAATGAGATTTCTCTACACACTGCTTGAATCTCATTCCAAAGAATGTCTAGGTTACGTGGTTTACGTTTGTACACCTCATCTTTTACTGTGCCCCACAAGAAGAAATCCAGTGGTGTAAGGTCTGGAGAGCGTGCTGGAAACTCGATTGGCCCCCTGCGTCCTATCCACTGTCCCAACAAATTTTGATCCAGGTAAGCTCGTACGTCCCTGTGATAGTGCGGCGGAGCACCATCTTGTTGAAAATAAAAATCATCATTACCGTATAATGCACGAATGGCAGGAAATATGGAATCAGCAAGCATTGTTAGGTAATTAATACCAGTTACAGTGCCTTCAAATCGAAAAGGTCCAATGAGTCCCCTTGAAGACAAACCGCACCACACATTTACACCAGGCAAATTTACAGCTTTTTCAATTGTAATGTGAGGATTTTCTTCACCCCAGTAAACACAATTGTGCCTATTGACAGTTCCATTAAGTTTGAATTGGGCTTCATCCGACCAAATGATGCTACCCATAAATCCCGGTTCACGTATCACCATCTCCTGAATCCATTCACAAAATTGCAACCTTCGATCTGGATCGTCGTCATTTAGCTGTTGCACCAGCCTTGGAATGTAAACACGATACTTGCCTCTCTTCAGAATGCGTAGCACGCTGCTAGCACTTACATCACTTTCACGTGCCCCTTGCCTTGAAGATTTGTTAGGAGAGCGTTGAAACAGTTCCAAGACTGCCGTTGATGACTCATCACTTGTAGTTTTCCAGTAAATTTCGTTCTAAAGTTACAAATAAACAAATTTTATATTTTTTTTTCGCTGTACAGAATCACACATTTCCCACCGATTTGACGATGTCATAACTTTTGAACCGCTCACCACAGAGACTTTTAGTCTTCACCAATCGATTCAGCGTCCCAAAATTAGTTGGAGAATGTATATAATATTCTTTGGGAAGCTTTCAGTTAAGAAATACCATCGACTCGGAAAGTCTAGACCGGGGAAACGACGAAATGCAAGAAAATAATTTTTTTCAAAATCGTTATTCCCAGATATATAATCGAGTCCCAGCAAAATTTAAAAACGTTTCTGAAAGCATTTTTGCTGCTGATTACAAATATGCAAATTATATTTCGCTAGCTCTTTCGGTTCACTTTCGCCTGCAAAAATTGAAGAAATTTTTATAAAATTTCGGCGCTCTAGTGGAGATCTCGGAAAGTCGTGAATATCCCGCGGACAATCTTAGTGTAACCACAGGAAAATGACCTTCTGAAAACGATGCCGCAATCCATTTTTAATTATCTGCAACCGTTTCCGAGATATCTACTTATTGTAAGTGCAAAGTCTCCAGCAGCAGTTCGGTAGGGCTGGGCATAATATGACGGCGTCGAGAGCCGCTCTGATATCCGAAAAGAACGAGCATTCGAGGATTAATCCATGCCCCAACCTTATATAATTTAATACTCTGTTGTTAGCTAAGAGTTCCCCCTGGAAAAAGGAACAATACTTTTCTGGTTTCACAATCTCGTAGTGTACTTCGAATTCCTCAATATATACAATAAATGCTGCACCGGAATCAGATTTCGAGCCGAATCAGATTTCAAGCCGTCAGTATGGAGTGTAAAGCTTTGGGTGTCGTTGTGCGTTAACCCTGTCACCGTCATTCCGGAGATGTGACCCGGGGCCCTTAATTTATATAGCGCTGTCCCGGGCGATGTAGTCCGGGTTTTCTGTTTTTGACTGGGTTAATGTTTCCAGGTTTTTAACATTATCCCACACAACTCGTTTTCAACAACATCGTCGTTTTGGAACAACAGTTTTCGACGCACGTACGTTATTCCGGCACGTTTCTGGAACGACGCCACACGTCCGACTGTAACCTCACTTTTCGGCTTTTTTAGTTAAAATTTTTGCAAATATGCGAAAAACTTACTTTTCTTTGCGAAAAATCGACATTTTTGGATGCCTAAATGACGCGATCCGGAAGTCCTCGAAAACCGCCGTACGTGGGGTCGTTCGTCTGTTCTTTGGCTACAAGAATCTGATGCACGCCTGCCGTAAGGTTGCACATTACGCTTTTTCATGCCGCCGGAGGCGGCAGATCTTCGGTGTTTTAACCGCGCGTCTTCGATGCTTTAACTGCAAATGTCCGTCCGCACGTTGCGCAGCCCCAGGTTTTGTTCTCCATGACTCAACTCCCCTAGGTTCGAATACACCAGACCGAAACCTAAAATCACGATTTTTTTACCTTTGGCGCATTTTTTGTCGGATTTCAAAAATTCTTCCGGATCCATTGACTGCCGCCGCGCCACGTTTTTAGAGCCCTCGCTAGCCGTCCTGTTCACCTGCTGCAAGAAAAAATTCAACTTTTTTTTGTCGATTTTGCAATCAATTCCACGAACGCCCTACACTTATTTAAAGGGCTCTGGGTCACGGGTTGGATTCGTTCTCTTCAGAACACTTGCCCGCAACTATTCAGGTACTAATTTTTAAACTGCGACGAATTTTTGCGAATCTGCGGCAGTTTGAAGAGAAGAGTGTGCAAAAAGTGAAAAAAACCAGAGGCGTATTGCGGTGGTACCTAGAACGTCCGAACCAATTAACGGATCGGAACTGGACCGGCGCCGTTCGATCGGGCATAGAACCTATTAATTTGTTTGGGAGTTTAATCCCGACTGCGTTGAAGATGGCGTCGCAACACTATAAAAACGAACACACAGAATCGCCAACTTAAGCTCTGCGGGAACGGTTTCACGAGATTCCCGCAGAAAGTTGAACGCTTTATCTTCTATTGTAAGCCGCTTCGCGCTGCGTCGTTTTGAACCGTCGCGACTCCCGCCGAAACTCACCGCATTGTAGGAAACAAATCACGAAACTAAAAAGGTCTAAATTTTGCAGCTCTCAAAAAAAAAATTCTGAATTTTTCAGTGGATTGTAGAATGGTGTTTTGGCTTTCCGCATTAATAATTGGACGCCGCGGAATCGCGTCGCTACGCCCACTTATAACCTTGTTAATCTGCACAGAGAAAAACTTGAATGTCGATTTGGGTCTCGAGGATGTCGCGTTTTTTAAATTCCGAGACCGGCACGTGGGCCCCGCAGAGCCGCGCATTTTGGTACCGGCGCTGCGTCGATGCGACCAGGGAGTCGCCCGCCACAGTTCGAGACGTATCGGCTCTCCTTCGCTGGAAGGTGCGGTCAGTCTGACCGCTGCCGTTTCTGGGCGCAGCTACTCGACAGTGCACGCGTTCGATTCGGAACGGACGCCCGCGCCTCTGTTGTTTTTATGGGTTTGCGATCCAAGCTGTCCCCGTCGAGCTGCCGACGCTGGAAAATATCACTCTTTTTTGCACGATTTTTTTTACATTTACCCCCCTCGCCGCGTGGCCGAAACCGAGGCGATGCCGCCCACCGAAACGCGAATTTTGGTACCACTCGCGGCTTGCTGCGTCGCTCCCTTCACCCGGTGCGTCCGAAATGCCGAAACAAAATCCGCAACCGCCTCTTTGGTCGAGAATTTTCGAGTTCGACAAATCGACATTCGAAAATTTGGGTTCGAATCGCGTAGGATAGATGGGGGATCTAAAAAACCGATCGGCACATCCGTCCGGCCCCCCGATGCGGAATCCGGGGGTCGAGTTATGGAGGAGCAAAGGTAAGGGCAAAGGACGGTATCGCTGTCTTCGTCTAGTACAGTCCAAAAGGAAAACTAAATGTGTGTCCGACGTTCATTTTTTCTTACAAATACCACATAATTTTACCATTATCTTTTTGAAAACAACTTTCATTAAAATGGCATCCGAGCATCCGTAGAAGTGTCATTCGGAAGGAGACGGCGTGAGTAGAAGACTCTCCCAAAATACTAGACTAAAGAAACAAACCTTCAACAGAACTTAAAGACTTAGATCCTGTTTCACGCAAGAGTGATATATTACCAATATTCTACAAAGACTATAGTCAAACTATATATCGCACCTTCAACAGAAAACTGACACAAGTGCGAAATCGCCATTTTTCAACTTCAAATTTTCAAACTGAAAATTGGGTATCTAGGATGTTGTTTTTTAGTATCATTAAGTCGATTTTGGTTTAATTCAATGATTGTTCTTTATTAATCAGAAAAAGAAGAGTAGTAGTAAAAATAAACAAATTAATTTGTCTAAATTGCACCAAGCTAATTTTTAAAATATTATTAAGACGAATTATACAATATTCAGAAGCTCATGAGGAGAGCCTTCGTGGTGTAAGTTCAAACCATTAGTCTTCAGAATTAATCTTGGTAGATACACTATCTAGGTAGAATCGCGGATTTTGCAATTCAAGGCGCTGAAGTTGTCCTCTTCCAAAACGGACAGTACAGAACAACTGTAGTTAATCTAGAAAACAAGTTTTCCAAGGATATCCTTCACCGTAAGAACAATTTTGTTAAATGTTTGATCCAACTATTATGTTAGCTATGATATTAGATTGCTTGCTTATTACTAATACCTTTGTCTTTTTCGCATTTAATCCGAGTCCATTGAACATTTTTAGACGACTGCATCTAATCTTCCCGAGTGGAGGAATTTTGTTTCTTGGAAAACTTGTTTTCTAGACTAGCTACAGCTGTTCTGTACCGTCCGTTTTGGAAGAGGACAACGTCGACGGCTTGAATTGGAAAATTCACGATACCAAGTTAGACTGTGTATCTACCAAGAGTCAACCAAGATCATCCCTTCAGAAAATCATGTATGTAAAGCAATAATGTAAAACACTCAAAATTGTGGATTGTTTTTTTTTCTCTTATTAATTTTTTAATACAACCCAGGGCAGACCAAAAACTAACAAACCACAGCCTCTGAACTCCAGAGGAGCGGCTCGAAATGGCCCAAAAAGCAATTTCCCCCCTGAATTTCAAACAACTATGCATGATGTCATTTTCTCTGAATGGAACTACTCCAGGAGGTAACCAGGCCTCCGTCACTAACAGCGGCGCAATCAGCCCTAAGGATTCTGGAGAGCGTGAAACACCATGTCGTTCAAGAAATTGAAAATCCTCTAATCCTCTAAAAAACATACATTTATTTGGAACTTTAAATATTAACTCTCTCTAGAAGCCCGGCAAACTGAAACAGCTCACCAAAGTTTTGAAGAAATATAGAATCCAAATTTGTGCATTGCAGGAACTGGAGGAACACTGTGGACAGAAGACTGAAGGGAGCAGCAAAGAGATATGATGAAGATATATTGGCAGAAGAGAAAAGAGGATTAACGCAATAGGAGAAATGTTCAATGAACAATAGATGTTTAACGCGGTCCTTAGACGGCCAAGATCGAAAAAAAAATTAGGACGAGTTATACATTTCTCTCCTGTGGTAAAATTTCAAACCATTACAAGTCTTCAGAATTAATCTTCGCATATCCACAATCTAGGTAGAATCGTAGACTTTGCAATTGATTCCTGGAAAAGCAAATTGCATCTGTTTTGTCCGAATACGCGCGGAGAACAACCGCGTTCGCTTAACGGAGATGCGCTGGAATTGTAGACTAAGGCCACTGAGCTTCAACTTTCTCTAATGCAATTACCCTTCGTTTGTATATAATTAAAATGAAAGCGATTCCATTAAAATAGTAGATGAGATATTGAAAACTGAACAAGATTAGATATAGACTAGTCAACAACATTGACTACTTAGACTTGTTCATCCTTGCCTCTCCCTTTTCTACATGAGATTCAATTGAAAGCTATTCAATCAAGAAAGTAAATAAGGTCTATAAAGCTGGCACCCCCACGTTTACAAAATTCAAATTTGATAGCACTAGAATTATGTGCTCTTTATGTGATAATTATGTGCCGCAATCGCGATTTTTGTGCTCGAAGCCTTCAATGAAAGAATCAAACTTGACTAGTGGGGGTGCTAGCTTAACAGTCAAGCTAGCACCCACCCATCCGAAAAATTAGGATACCGATACCAAATAAGCACTACAATTATGTGCTATTTATGTGCTTTTCAATTACCCTGGAGCGAACTCGCTAACTCAACCCCTTGTGCGAAAAACTCACCCCAAACGGAATGAGCCATAACAGGCGAAATTTATAATAATAACTTCTAACCAACGCGATATTTTTGCAATAATTATGTGCTCTCCAGATATGCTATTTACGATTTTTGTGCTCAAACCCTTGTGCGAAAAACACCCTGAACGGAATGAGCCACAAGAGGTGAAATCTATAATAATCGAGCACACAAGTTTTAACCAACGCGATTGTTGCAATGATTATGTGTTCTCCAGATATGGTATTCGCGATTTTTGTGCTAGCACCCTTGTACGAAAAATTCACCCCGAACGGTATGTGTCATGAGAGGTGAAATCTTTAATAATCAAGAATGGAAATTTTAACCGGTGCGAAATAGTTGAGATAATTATGTGCTCTCCAGATATTATATTTACGATTTTTGTGCTCAAACCTTGAGCAACGGAATGAGCCATAACAGGTGAAATCTATAATAATGGCGCACAAAAATTTTAATCGACGCGATATTGTTGCAATAATTATGTGTTCTTTAGATATATAATTCGCGATTTATGTGCTCGCACCCTGCTGCGAAAAAATCAACCCGTACGGAATGAGCCATAAGAGGTGAAATCTATAGTAATCGTGCTCACAAGTTTTAATCAACGCGATATTGTTGCAATGATTAGGTGTTTTCCAGATATGATATTTGCGTTTTTTGTGCTCGCACCCTTATACGAAAAATTCACCCCGAACGTGTTAAGTCATAAGAGGTGAAATCTTTAATAATCGAGAACAGAAATTTTAACCGGTGCGAAATAGTTGCAATAATTAAGCGCTCCCTAGATATGCTATTCGAGATTTTTGTGCTTGCGCCCTTGTACGAAAAATTCACCCCGAACGGTGAGAGCCATAAGAAGAGAAATCTTTTATACTCGAGCACAGAAATTTAAACTGACAAGATATTGTTGCAACTCTTATATGCTCTCTAAGAGGTAAAATCTTTAATAATCGGGAACATACATTTTAAATGATGCAAAATTGTTTCAATATTTCTGCGCTCTCCAGATATGCCATTTTCGATTTTTGTTCTCAAACCCTTGTACGAGAAATTCACCCCGAACTGCATGAGCCCTTAGAGGTGAAATCTATATTAATCGGGTACAAAAATTTTAATAGACGATATTGTTGCAATAATTATGTGTTCTCCAGATATGATATTCGCGATTTTTGTTTTCCCATCCTTGTACGAAAAACTGACCCTGAACTTTATTAGCCATAAGAGGTGAAATCTTTAATAATCGAAACATAAATTTCAAATGACGCAAAATTGTTTCAATAATTATGTGCTCTCCAGATGTGCTATTTACGATTTTTGCGCTCACACCCTTGTGCGAAAAACTCACCCCGAACTGAATGAGCCACAGGAGATGAATTCGGAAAACGGAATCGATATTGTTGCAATAATTATGTGTTCTCCAGATATGATATTCGCGATTTTTGTCTTCCCATCCTTGTAAGCAAAATTCACCCCGAAATATATGAGCCATTAGAGGTGAAATCTATAATAACAAAGCACAGAAATTTTAACGGAATCGAATTTCGTGCAATAATATTATCCTATCCAGATTTTTGTACTATCACCCTTATATGAGAAATTCACCCCGAAATATATAAGCCATAAGGGGTGAAATCTTTAATAATCTCGTACATAAATGTTAAACGACGCAAAATTGTTTCAATAATTATGTGCTCTCTAGATATGCTGTTTACGAGTTTTGGGTTCGTACCCTCGTACGGAAAATTCACCCCAATTCTATTAGCCTTAAGAAGTGAAATCTTTAATAATCGAGAATATAAATTTTAACCGGCGCGAAATAGTTGCAGTAATTATGTGCTCTCTAGGTATGCTCTTAGCGATTTTTGTGCTCCCTCCCTTGTACGAACAATTCACCCCGGACAGTATAAGCCATAAGAGGTGAAATCTATAATAATAGAGCAAAGAAATTTTAACCGAATTACAATTGTTGCTATAATAATGTCCTCTCGAGATATGCTATTCGTTTTTTTGTCCTCGCACGTTTGTACGAAACTTGCACCCCGAACTGTATTAACCTTAAGAAGTGAAATATCGTGTCGGTTTAAATTTCTGTGCACGAGTATAAAAATTTCACCTCTTATGGCTCTCACCGTTCGGGGAGAATTTTTCATACATAGGTGTGAGCACAAAAATCGCGAATATCATATCTGGAAAAGACATAATCATTGCAACAATATCGCGTTGGTTAAAACTTGTGTGCTCCATTATTATAGGTTTCGCCTCTTATGGCTCATTCCGTTCAGCGTGAGTTTTTCGCACAAGGGTTTGAGCACAAAAATCGTAAATAGAATATCTGGAGAGCACATAACTATTGAAATAATTTTGCGTTATTTAAAATTTCTGTACTCGATTATTAAAGATTTTACCTCTTAAGGCTAATAGAGTTCGGGGTGAATTTTTCGTACAAGGGTGCAAGCACAAAAATTGCGAATATTATATCTGGAGAACACATAATCATTGCAACAATATCGCGTTGGTTAAAACTTGTTTGCTCGTTTATTATAGATTTTACCTCTTAAGGCTGACACAGTTCGGGGTGAATTTTTCGTACAAGGGTGCTAGCACAAAAATCGCGAATATTATATCTAGAAAACACATAATGATTAAAACAATATCGCGTTGGTTAAAACTTGTGTGCTCGATTATTATAGATTTCACCTCTTATGGCTCGTTCCGTTCAGGGTGAGTTTATCGCACAAGGGTTTAAGAAAAATCGTAAATAGCATATTTGGAGAGCACATCAATATTGCAACAATTTGGCGTCATTTAAAATTTGTGTTTTCGATTATTAAATATTTCACCTCTTAAGGATGATACAGTTCGAGGTGAATTTTTCGTACAAGGGTGATGGCAAAAACATTGCGAATATCATATCTGGAGAACACATAATTATTGCAATAATATCGCGTTGGTTAAAACCTGTGTGCTCGATTGTTATAGATTTCACCTCTTAGGGCTCATGCAGTTCGGGGTGAATTTTTCGTACAAGGGTTTGACATATCTGGAAAGCGCATAATTATGGAAACAATTTGGCGTCATTTAAAATGTATGTTCTCGATTATTAAAGATTTTACCTCTAAAGGCTAATACATTTCTGTGTGTTTTTCGTAGAAGGGTGCGAACACAAAAATCGTGAATATCATATGTGGAGAGCATATAATAGTTGCAACAATATCGTGTCGGTTTAAATTTCTGTGCTCGAGTATAAAAGATTTCACCTCTTATGTCTTATGGAATTTTTCGTATAAGGGCGCGAGCACAAAAATCGCGAATAGCATATCTAGAGAGCACATGATTATTTCAACTATTTCGCACCGTTTAAAATTTCTATTCTCGAATATTAAAGAATTCACCTCTCATTTGTCATACCGTTCGGGGTGAATTTTTCGTACAAGGGTGCGAGCACAAAAATCGCGAATATCATATCTGGAGAACACATAATCATTGCAACAATATCGCGTTGATTAAAATTTGTGTGCTTGATTATTATAGATTTTACCTGTTATGGCACATTCCGTTCGGGGTGAGTTTTTCGCACAAGGGCTTGAGTACAAAATCGTAAATAGCATAACTGGAGAGCACATAATTATTGAAACAGTTTTGCGTAATATAAAATTTGCGTTCTCGTTTATTAAAAATTTCTTATTAAAGTAAATTTCACCTCTTATCGCTCATATATTTCGGGGTGAATTTCTCATACAAGGGTGCGAGCATAAAAATCGCGAGTTATATATCTGGAGAGCACATAATTATTGCCACAATATCGCGTCGATTAAAATTTTGGTGCGTTATTATAATAGATTTTACCGATTATGGCTCATGCAGTTCGGGGTGAATTTTTCGTACAAAGGTATGAGAACAAAAATCGTAAATAACATATCTAGAGAGCACATAATTATTGAAACAATTTTGCGTCATTTAAAATGTATGTTCTCGATTATAAAAGATTTTACCTCTTAAGGCTTATACAGTTCAGGGTGAGTTTTCCGTACAAGGGTGCGAAGACGAAAATCGCGAATATCATATCTGAAGAGCATATAATAGATACAACAATATCGTGTCGGTTTAGATTTCTGTGCACGAGTATGAAAGATTTCACCTCTTATGGCTCTCACCGTTCGGGGTGAATTTTTCGTTCAAGGGTGCAAGCACAAAAATCGCGAATATCATATCTGGAAAACACATAATCATTGCAACAATATCGCGTTGGCTAAAACTTATGTCCTCTATTATTATAGATTTCACATCTTATGGCTCATTGCGTTCGGGGTGAGTTTTTCGCACAAGGGTTTGAGCACAAAAATCGTTAATAACATATCTGGAGAGCACATAATTTTTGAAATAATTTTGCGTTATTTAAAATTTCTGTTCTCGATTATTAAAGATTTTACCTCATAAGGCTATTAGAGTTCGGGTTAAATTTTTCGTACAAGGGTGCGAGCATAAAAATCGGGAATATTATATCTGGAGAACACATAATTATTGCAACAATATTATATAAACTTGTTTGCTCAATTATTATAGATTTCGCCTCCTATGGCTCATTCCGTTCGGGGTGAGTTTTTCGCACAAGGGGTTGAGTTAACGAATTCGCTCCAGGGTATTTGAAAAGAACATAAATAGCACATAATTGTACTGCTTATTTGGTATCGGTATCCCAATTTTTCGGATGGGTGGGTGCTAGCTTGACTGTTAAGCTAGCACCCCCACTAGTAAAGTTTGATTCTTTCATTGAAAGCTTCGAGCACAAAAATCGCGATTGTGGCACATAATTAGCACATAATTCTGGTGTTATCAAATTTTGAAGAGGTGGGGGTGCCTGCTTTATAGACCTGAGTAAATAAAATATTGAAGATTAAATAACTCTACATATAGACTAGTCAACATCTTTGAATACTCAGTTTTGTTCATTTTACCTCTCCCTTTCTATATATAATTCAAATTTAAACGATTCAATCAAGACAACATATGACAAAACCAACCGAGCTTCTATTGGAGACATGGCTGCTGGCACATGAAATCCGACAAAGGGCTAATCTTCGGCTGCACTGAGTTAAGGCTCATGTAGGTCATAGAGGATCCGAAAAGGGCTTCAGGAACAGAGAATACCAGCGACGAAATAAACTAATTGCCAATCACAAAGTACTTGGTCAGGCAATAAAAACAGGACTATCAATTAAGTTCCATAGAGAGTGGCAAGAGGGATGGGATAAGACCACAACTGGACTTTGGACCAAAAACATTATTCCTGCAATTGAGAAATGGAAGAACATTGATATAAGACCCACACACCACATGGTTCAACTGATAACCGGGCACGGTGATTTTAACGCATATCTACATTAATTCGGGAAGAGGCTGTTTCCGCTCTGCACTCCGTGGAGAGGAAGATATAGCCGCTAATCTACTCTTTAGATGCCCGCTTATAGAACCCGCTAACAAACCGAAATAAGTATGACTAAGGCAGGATGTCCCCGGCCAAGGAACGAGGAGGACCTCGTCATAATTGATAAAAATTGTGAATGATGGCAGACATTTAATATAAACTGTGCAAAATTAAAACGACTAGACCATGACCTTTAGAATTTAGGACTAAATTACTATTTGAATTGTAAACTATTATTGTAATCGATAACCAGCATATTTGGACGGAGCGCTGACCACATAAGTTATGCTTAAGAATATAAAAATTAGGTTTATTGTCCGTTTTGGAAGAGGACAACGTCGACGGCTTGAATTAAAATATCCACGATTCTACGTAGTTTATGTATCTACGGAGATTTAACCGAGATCATCCCTTCAGAAAATCATGTATGCATGTATGTAAATCAATAATGTATAACACTTCTTTTAGTTTTAGGGCAATGCCTTAGCAGAGACTGCTGAGGAATTGCTCTCAGAGTTGAAAAGAACTAATCTAGCTTCAACAACATTGTGAGAGTTCATCACTTTGTACGAGTTCATGAAAAAAAATCGTCCAAATATCCACGCATAAAATCTTACACAAATCTCAAACTTTTCTACAGGAGTTTATTCTACGAACACATGAAAATTTCAAGCAACAAGAGCCCAACAATATATCCATCCACACGTAACGGCTCTCTATGAATAAATTTATTATGTAATGTTTTTCTTTTTGGGAGGAAAACGTTTTATTGTTTGCTGCCGCTGCACAAAACTTTGCAAACGAAGTTTATCGTGCTTCTGGGTAAAACGTTTAACACTCCGCTTTATAAAAGGCTGCCTTCGCGTGTAAGAATAGCCGGTTATGATTCCGCGAGACGTTAGCGAATGTGTTTACGGCGAGGACGTTTCTATAAAATTAGGTAATGCGTCCGAAACGATTAAAGTAATATTAAATTGTTTATGGATATAGCTTATTAAAACGATGGTTGTAATCGAGCGAAGTTTATGCTAGTTTCTTAAAATAATTTTTATCCGAAATATCTCCCATGTTCATCAACGTAAATTAGAATATACAAGGTGTTCTTTTAAGCCCGATAGAATTTGAAATTGTTATATATTGTTATATATATTGTTATTACAAATAACATAAAAAATTAAATTTGAATGAAAAGGCTTTTTTATTCGAAAGGTCAATACATCGCATTAACATTTGAAAATGATTTCGGGCATATGGCGACCACGGCTGTTCTTGACGAAGCGCATTCTAGACGTCCAATTTTGGGCCAGTTTTTCTCGCATTGCTGGCCGCATGTCACGAATAGTACGAACAATGTTGGCCTCCAAGGCGTCAATTGTTGCTGGTTTATCAGATGGTTTATCAGCATAAACCACTGACTTCACGTATCCCTACAGAAAATAATCTCGAGGTGTCAAATCGCATGATTTTGGAGGCCAATTGCCAAGTCCATTTCTCTAAATCAACTTATCGCCAATTTTTTATTTCAATAAGTCGATGGATGCGGTCGCCGCCCGCCGTATGGTCGCCATCGTGTTGAAACCACATCTAGGTGCGGTCACTCTCTTCATTGGAGCGAGTTCCTCCTTCATTTTTTAAGAAATAAGGTCCGATGGGGTGTTGTGGTGGCTCAGATAGCTAATCACTTGGCCTTTGAGTCAGACAGCTGGGGTTCAAATCCCCCACAGAACCAAATAAAGCAGCAAAAAATAAAAACTAATGCCTGCAACCCATCACACTCAATTCCGCAATCCGGCTTAGGCAACCGTGGGGTTTAAACTGCCCTCAACCTTCTGTGGAAATTTGTCGTTCGGATTCGACGTTAAACTGGTCCCCCATATTTAAATCTTAGTGCTGAGGTTGGAAATGTAGCAGAGAAGTGGCCGGTGCCCAGCCGTGGGACATAAAGGCTGATGATGAAGGATGATGCCACCAGGGTATAAACCGCACTAAATGGTGCATTTTTCTGGATGAAATAGACAACATTAGTGTATTTTCATAAGTTTTTAATAGTAAATTCGCATTTTTCTTGTAATTAAACTACATATTTACGGTTTTCAGATTTTTCCCTTTACATGGTGCTGTAAGACACCGCTTCTTGCCAAATTTCACGATTCTAGGTCAACGGAAAGTACCCTATAGGTTTTGATTCCCTTGTGAAATCGCAAAATATGCGACATAAACGGTCATATCTTTTGATCGCGTTGACTTACAAGTTTGATTTTTTCACAGCTGAGAGAGACCGCAGACCCGAGTATTTGATACAAATTTCAACTTGTTACCTCTACGCGTTCCTGAGAAAAATGGTCTTGACAGACAGACAGAGGTACAGACAGACAGACAGACAGACGGACAACAAAGTGATCCTATAAGGGTTCCGTTTTCGGTACGGAACCCTAAAAAACAGTCCGCGCTTACCCCACTCCACCTTATGGTTATTGACAATTATCTAACTTTACACTTAATTTTTAATATTGGGTATGACCCCCTCTAACCCTAATAACATCTCTCATACGTTTGGGCATATATCTAATCAAGTTCGCTGTTGTTTCTTGTGGGATGTTAAGTCCACTCTTCCTCTACTGCAGTGATTCTCAAAGTGGGCAATATCGCCAACCAGTGGGCAAAGACGTCGTTTTGGTGGTCGCTAGGTAGCCGGGGACCGATATAGGGACGGTAGGAAAAATTATTATTTTTTCAAAACGTATTACATATAACGTGAAAAAAACGTTACAGATTACACTACAACTTGCATAACATAAGCATAAGTCGTAGTGTAATCTGCAACGTTTATTCCATGTTTAAAATCTTCTTTGAGAGTAATAAAAAGATCTTTTACTTTGTTTTCTGTAACAAATTTGTAGGTCCTGAAAAAGATTTAATTAATAAATCGAAACGTCGACTTAAGAAGAATTTGATTTAGTTTCTCTTGATCGTATTACCCAAATTTTACCGTTTGTGTAGTGAAAAATACAAATCTTTCAATTTTTAACTAATAACGATTGTTATTACCCGCTCTTAATGCGATAGATTTGGGGGTGTTATTAACTTAAGCATATCACAGGTGGGCGATGAGATACATAAGTTTGAAAAACACTGCTCTACTGCAACAATAAGCTCTGGGATCGATCCCATACATTTTCCATCGGATGTAGGTCGAGGCTGCATGCTGGCCACTCCATAACCCGAAAACGGATTTCTGTAATGTAATCTTCCACGATTCTTGCGGTGTGCGGCTTCGCATTGTCATGCAAAAAAATGAGTTCTTCTCTAATGTAGTCGACGTAAGGTACCACATCATCATGCAGCCCCTTTCACGACCATTGTTGGACATAGGCCTCCTCCAAACGTCTCCAGTTCTCTCTGTCCCTGGCTGTTGCAATCCAACTTGTCGCTATCCTCTTTAGGTCATCAGTCCATCGAGTGGGAGGTCTGCCTCGACTACGCTTGTCAGCTCTTGGTTTCCATTCCAACTGTTCTTTGGTCTATCGCCCGTCCTCCATTCTAGCAATGTGACCAGCCCATTTCTATTTCCGTGTAGTGATTCGTTCTATAATATCATCTACTCCAATACGTCGGCGTATCTCTTAATTTCTCACTCGATTCCTCAGGGTCAGGCCATGCATCGATCTCTTCATTCGCCTTTGTGTTACTCTTAGTTTTTCTGCGGTTTTCTTCGTTAAAGTTAGGGTCTCTGCGTCATAGGTCAGGACCGGTAATACGCATTGGTTAAATGCTTTTCGTTTCAAGCGAATTGGGATATTTCCTTTAAGGATGTTCTTCATTTTTCCGTATGCCGCCCATCCCAGTGTAATTCGTCTATTTAGTTCGCAGGTTTGGTTGTCTCTGGTTATTTTAAGGTACCACATGAACTGTTAAAATCTCCTCGATGTACTTAGCACCCGTTGAAGAACACTGCCTAACTCCAAAATACCTCGGGGTAACACTAGATCGAGCTCTCACATATAAGCGCCACTGCCTCAACACCAGAAAAAAGGTAGCAACAAGAAACAACCTTCTCCAGAAACTGACTGGTAGGTCATGGGGTGCACAGCCAGCAACATTGAGAACCTAAGCCCTTGCATTAAGCTTTTCTGCAGCCGAATACGCCGCTCTAGTATGGTGTGCATCCACTCACGCAAAACAAATCGTCCCTTTGAATCAAGTAGTCCGCCAAATAACAGATTGCCTGAAGCCTACGCCACCTCATCAGGCATACTCTTTTCCTGGGATAGCACCGACGTCAATCGTATGGGTTAACAATATTTTACGTAATTGGCAACGCGTTACCCTGCAATTAAACGTCTCGCTATGAGATAAGAATATCGTCCCGAGATGAGATGAGATATAAGATGATAAGTGATACGAATTTTGTAGTGAATTGGTCTCACTCCATATGCGCCAATTTTGGTTATTAACAAACCCGTTAAGCCACAATTTTGTTATAAAACATGTGTCACATCGTGTCAGTTTCAAATTGCTCTAGAGCACAATCGGTGAAAGAAGGACGCATATGATGGTCTCGTGGCTTCAATTCCTGCACCAGCTGTATCTTATACGGATGTAGGCCAAGATCTCTGCTCAAAATTTTCTACGTATTGGACCGACAGAGCCCCAATTCCTGCGACCGACGACGAATCGATAAATTTGGATCTACTTCCACACTTTTGTTTACAGCGGCGATATTCTCTCCAGTACGCACGTTCCTTCGAGGTGTTGGTGTTATTGCATCATATAGAGAGAAAGGTATGAAATCTATCTACAGTTCGATGGATGGCTTGCGATACTTACTTTCCGTGCCCGGCTCATACGACATCTCTCCAAAATAAAAGCGGCTGCAATAGCCTTGTTGTTACATAAAATTAAGTTTTCGTGCGTGCATCCCTCTTCCAGTTGTGGGCAGACCAGTATAACAGGTTTGTCTTGCACCTTGCCACTTCTGTCCTGAGCCGATTTAGGGATTTCCATACCGCGAAAGGGAGGTGTTTGCCTCTGCCATTTCTTCTCTTGGGGGTTTCCGAGTATTTAGCTGTTGGGTCCACCTAGTGATACGGTTATTTTCTATAGACCCTTCGAGTGTGTGTGATCTTGCCATGAAGCTCTTCCTTGATCTTAGGCGTCGACCGGCTGGCTCGTGTTGGTGCAGCGATTATGTGCGTCATAAAAAAGTCATCTATAATTTGCGCGAAACGATGACTGATTTTAAAAGTAAATTTGGATAATTTGCTAGCGTTCTTTAAGCGTAAATCTATTTATGATGATTTGCCAGAGTGTACTGATCATAAATGTCAAAAAGTGAGCTCAGTATGACAGTTAGTTTGTCATCTAGCCCTTTCGAAAGTTCTATCTAAGCAAAAAGAACACCTAGCTTATTCGCTCAGTGCACAACCGCGTCTAGCGTCTATCGCGGCCAAACTTCGTTTCCTATTCAATAAATTTTATGGAAATTTTGATCTCTTCAATGTTTTTGCTGAATTCTCAAATAAAATCCGATTATAACTTGGGCTTTATGGATTTTTCTTAATGGACTTTTCATTGCCAGCAAAATGAAAACCTCAAATTCTACTCCGCTTATTCGGATAATCCAAAAGCCGCTAGCAAGATTCTATTTGCATATTTAGAACCAACAGGGAAACCATTTTCAGACACACTTTGAAACATTCCATTCACTTGATAAATAAAAATTTTAAGGAAATATATTTTCTCGTATTTCGCTCATGAAGTGTCAACTTTGGCGCTAGTGCTGTTGCGCTCGGCGCGAATTGGGCTCGCTTTTTCATTTGTGAAATTAGTTATACTGATGATGTTAAGATTGTTATCGAAATGTATACCTACATTTATGAATTTCTAAAATCATTTTTGAATAAAAGAAAAGAGTTTTTCATTTCATTTTCATATTTATCGAGTCGAACAGAAATATATTTTCTTGAATTTCCTCCTCAATATATGCAACTTTAATAACAGATACATTTTTGAAGCTTTACCAAAATTAAATATTCCCTAGTAGCAATTGAGCCTGGGGACCTGGCCAGGCGTAGAATAAAGTAAGGTTGGCCCGATCAAATTCAATTTTGTTAATATTGAAAAGTTTTTGTATTATTTATAATAAATATCATATATATCATAATCATAAATATATCATAAATAATATATATAAAGCGCTCTTTTAATATGGAGTTTGTTTAGATATTTCTTTCAAGTATAAATATACTGATTATTTTAATTAATACAAAAAATATTGTAATAATTTTCTCTGTATAATTAGTTTGGATGTTATTCAAATCTAAAATAAATCGAGCAAAAAGGCGAAAATTATAGTTTAATTAGCCATAATTTCTCGCGTAAAATTGCTATAAATTAAATTAATTGATGAAATTAAATTAATTATTATCAGCGATCTAGACAAATTATATAATTAAAAAATTGACATTTAAATTTAAAGAAAAACATAATTGTTAATTAAAAGAAACCACAATATACGCAAAACAGTTTGCCTCAGTTTAATAATTCTTGATTTAAATTTTGTAATTGTGCAAATGAAAAACTTATTTTCATAGCAATTTTCAATAAATAATTGAAATAAGTAATAAATTAAAGCAATAAATTTAAATTAATTGAAGTTTATAATTATAAATAACTATAAGTTATTACTTTTTAATAAAGTAAATACAATTTGCATAAAATTATTATAAGACAAAACTGGGCGACAAACATAAATTTTTAAAACTATTTTGCCCCAAGTTACATAATCAAGTATATAAGTGATATATTATATAGTTACAGTTCAATAAAGATGAGCTTGCAATTGGAAAAATCTGCATTTGTATATTATTATATTCTTTTTTACTGTGAAACTGTTGCAGGAATTTAGGGAATAAACGAAGATGAGATTCAGATTTAGCAAAATTAATGTTTGTAGACTTCCACTATTTTCCTCACTGTGTGACAAATTGGAGAAATTTTAAAAATCTTTGAATACTAAGTTTCTCCAAAAAGCCCAAATATTTTGAAGTCTAAAACAGTTTTGTTAATATTTTTAAAAAAAGGCAGCGACACATCAATGAAGATGAGATTCAGATTTGGCAAAATTAACGTTTGTAGACTCGCACTATTTTCCTCACTGTGTGACTAATTGGAGAAATTTTGAAAATTTTTGAACAGTAAATTTCTCCAAAAAGTCCAATTTTTGGAAATCTAAAACGGTTTTGTAAATATTTTCAAAAATAAGGCAGCCACAAATCAATGAAGATGAGATTGAGATTTGGCAAAATTAACATTTGTAAACTCCCACTATTTTCCTCACTGTGCGACTAATACGAAGAATTTTGAAAATCTTTGAAAACTAAATTTCTCCACAAAGTCCAATTTTTGGAAATCTAAAACCGTTTTGTAAATATTTTGAAAAATAAGGCAGCGAAAGATGATTGAAGATGAGATTCAGATGTGGCAAAATTAACGTTTGTAGACTCCCACTATTTTCCTCACCATGTGACTAATTCCAGGAATTTTGAAAATCTTTGGGAGCTAAATTTATCCAAAAAGTCCAATTTTTGGAAATCTAAAACCGATTTATTAATATTTTGAAAATTAAGGCAGCGACAGATCAATGAAGATGAAGATGAGATGAAGATGGGAGTTGGAAAAATTAACGTTAGTAGACTCCCACATTTTCCTCACCGTGTGATTAATTGGAGGAATTTTGAAAATCTTTGAATACTAAATTTCTCCAAAAAGTCCAATTTTTGGAAATCAAAAACTGTTATGTTAATATTTTCAAAAATAAGGCAGCGACAGATCAATGAAGATGATATTCAGACTTGACAAAATTAACGTTTGTAGACTTAAACTATTTTCCTCACTGTGTGACAAATTGGAGGAGTTTTGCAAATCTTTGAATACTAAGTTTATCCAAAAAGACCAATTTTTTTAAATCTAAAACCGTTTTCTTAATATTTTGTAAAATAAGGCAGCGAACAGATTAATGAAGATAACATTCAGAGTTGGCAAAATTAATGTTTGTAGACTCCTACTATTTTCCTCATTGTGTGACTAATTGGAGGAATTTTGAAAATCTGTAAATACTAAATTTATCCAAAAAGTCCAATTCTTGGAAATCTAAAACCTTTTTGTTAATATTTTGAAAAATGAGGCAGCGAACAGATCAATGAAGATAAGATTCGGAGTTGGCAAAATTATTAATTACGTTTGTAGACTCCAATTATTTTCCTCACCGTGTGACTAATTAGAGGAATTTTGAAAATCTTAGAGAATTAAATTTCTCCAAAAAGTCCAATTTTTTTAATCTAAAACCGTTTTATTAAAATTTTGAAAAATAAGGCACCGACAGATCAATAAAGATGAGATTCAGAGTTGGAAAAATTAACGTTTGTAGACTCCCACAATTTTTCTCACTGTGTGACTAATTGGAAGAATTTTGAAAATCTTTGAAAACTAAATTTCTCCACAAAGTTCCATTTTTGAAAATCTAAAACCATTTTGTTAATATTTTGAAAAATAAGGCAGCGAAAGATGAATGAAGATTAGATTCAGATTTGGTAGAATTTACGCTTGTAGACTACCAGTATTTTCCTCACTGTGTGACAAATAGGAGGAATTTTGAAAATCTTTTAATACTAAATTTCACCAAAAAGTCCAATTTTGGGAAATCTAAAACCGTTTTGTTAATATTTTGAAAAATAAGGCAGCGACAGATCAATGCAGATGAGATTCAGATTTGGCAAAATCAAAATATGTAGACTCCCACTATTTTTCCCACTGTGTGCCAAATTGGAGGGATTTTGAAAATCTTTTAATACTAAATTTCACCAAAAAGTCCAATTTTGGGAAATCTAAAACCGTTTTGTTAATATTTTGAAAAATAAGGCAGCGACAGATCAATGCAGATGAGATTCAGATTTGGCAAAATCAAAATTTGTAGACTCCCACTATTTTTCCCACTGTGTGCCAAATTGGAGGAATTTTGAAAATCTTTTAATACTAAATTTCACCAAAAAGTCTAATTTTTGAAAATATAAAACCGTTTTGTTAATATTTTGAAAAATAAGGCAACGACAGATCAATGAAGTTGAGATTCAAGTTTGGCAAAATTAACGTATTGAGTTTGTAGACTCCCACTATTTTCCTCACTGTGTGACTAATTGGAGGAATTTTGAAAAACTTTGAATACTAAATTTCACCAAAAAGTCTAATTTTTGGAAATATAAAACCGTTTTGTTAATATTTTGAAAAATAAGGCAACGACAGATCAGTGAAGATGAGATTCAAATTTGGAAAAATTGACGTAATGAGTTTATAGACTCCCACTATTTTCCTCACTGTGTGACTAATTGGAGGAACTTTGGAAATCTTTGAATAGTAAATTTCTCAAAAAAGTCCAATTTTTAGAAATTTAAAACCGTTTTGCCAAATTTCTTCAAAAAGTAATTTTTTTGAAGATCTAAGACCGTTCTGTTAATATTTTGAAAAATAAGGCAGCGACAGATCCGCGAAGATGTTGTTCAGATTTGGCAAAATCAACAAGTGTAGGGTTTGTGTAAACTCAGTGGATACCATGAAGTTTGTGATTTGCTTTGTTCTACAAAGTACAAAGAAATTGTTACTGGACATGGCTATGTCAACAACCAGTTGAGTATTTGGTATAGTATCCTGGTAGGGCCAAAGTTTATGAATTGACGGGTCATATGGTTACAGTTGGCTATGTGTATGACTTGGCTATGTGTACGAATGGGATTTCGGTGAAGTCGGGCAGACGGAACGGTCGGTTATGGAAGTGTTTTTGTAAGAATCAGAGCCTAAAGAAGCCTAAGGAACCAGCTAAAGCCAAGTGTAAGCCAAGTGTGTTCAAACAAAGCGATACACAATCAAAAACATTTAAAAATTCTATGAACATTGTTGGCTATATACTATATAGATATTATTTCAATGCAATAGGTAAAGAGAGGAACGGCAGGGAAGTAAACACCCAGTGTACAAAAATACCAACCAAAATGGGAAAAGATTACTAGAAATATGTAAAAACTTCGGGCTTCAAATCATGAGCACATATTTCAAAGGGCAATCGAAGAAGAAAATGACATGTCAATCTGCATGGGAACAAATTGGGTGAGTTCCAAATAGATCACGTTGTAATCAAAATCGCAAACAAGAGAAATACAAAATGTTTATGTCATAAGGTCGGCAAACATAGCTTCGGACCACTACCTAACCAAAAGAAAAACTAATGTATTTCCAAACAGGCACAAAACAGAAAGAAATCCTAACAGAACTTTCAGAGTGGACAACGAATTTCTAGAAACCAACAGGGAAAAATATCAGGAAATGACGAATGTAGAAACAACAAGCTGGGAAAACACAATTGTAGAAAGAACAATGGAGGTGGCACGCCACAAAAAGACGAAGAGACATCGGTGGTGGAAGAAGAGACATCGGTCTGCGATAAAGCAATAGGACAAAGGGCCAAACATTGGATGAAATGGTAAAAACGAAGCTATGGAAGAGATAGGCTATGGAAACTTCCGAGAAACCAGGAAAAACACGGCTAAAATAATTAAATTAACCAAAAAGGAATTTCGATAAAGACACAACAGAGATGATAGAAGAAAACTTTAAGAAAACCAAATCATTATTATTACTGCACATTTAGGGACTCAATCCAAAAATACCAGACACCGAACATATGTTTTCGGAAACTAGACGGCAAAATAGCAGTTAAGAATATAGAAAACTGTGAACTATTAGCAAAACAAGAAGAAACATTGAAGGTTTCCCACCAAGCTGGATAACAACCAAAACAGGAGTTGACTCTAAGCCTCCGGATATAAATGAAATCAAACTAATAATTGCAGACTTCAAAAACAACAAAGCACCAGGGGAGGATTGCATCACAGCGGAAATGCAAAAACATGCAACTCGAGGATGGTAGAAAACATCTGTAGCATGATCGAGAAAATTTGGAAGGAAGAAGAGATCCCAGGGAAGTGGAAAGAAGCAATAATACAACCGATACATAAGAAATGAGACAAAAAAAAACGTTTATAACTATCAAGGAAACTAGATGGCCAAATCGGGGATAACTAGATGGCCAAATCGGGGATAACTAGATGGCCAAATCGGGGAGTAGCAAGGCGGCTTCAGAAAAGGAAGTCATAATAAAACATTATAATAAAAACATCGGACGCAAGGGCAAACTATTTTGGCGTAAATGTTCACCTCTTTTGCTTCGATACCAAATTTCCGATCATCTCAATACCGAACATGAAATAACATTAATAAGAACAATTATGTATTAGGTACATATTTGTAAAAGGTAAATAGACATTAGGAAAACTTAATAGACAAACCTGGATGGATCAACTTGTTTTTAACTAGACTTGTTGCCCAGAAGGTCATCAAAAGGAGACGAACTAACTGTGCATATTTGGTTATAATGAGAATCCAAATTAATGCAAGAGCAAATTTTCGATATTTTCAATGCCGAACTTGATTTAAGACCAATAGAAGATGCAGTCATAAACCTTCCCCTTGAGGTTTATAGAGATGCGTGGTTTCCGAATAATGTAGCTGAGACTGTCAAACGCCGCCAAGGTCAAGCCTCTGGTGATACCCCTGGTGATTTCGGCTGTCCTTTCCTAACTTGATGTTGTGTACCAGATATACATACTCATCGACTTTGTCAAGAGTATGATTACCGATGGTGGCTATTATATTGCTCGGACTCATGATTTTAGTTTCTGAAGATTTAATTTCAGCCCCACCGCTTGGGAGACTTCTCCGAGTTCACGTAGCAATATCCCTCGTTCATCTGGGTCGCTGCTGGTATGTACAATATACTACTCTGTTAGAAAAGTATCAGACCTTATTTTTAATTTTGAAAACTTGATGCATTTGAATCAAGCGCGCTTGTGCCGACCTTGCACCGTCGTGCGCGTGCGTGAATTTTTTCCCGCCTGTAGATAGCGTCAGTTGCTGTCGAGCAGTGTTCAAGTGACGTAGTGTGTAGTGCTCTCGTCGGTTTTTCAATGCAAGTAAAATAGCAGAACGACTGAAGCAGCGCTACTGCATCAAATTTTGCCAGAAACTGGGCGACAACCAGGTGGAAACGATTCGGAAGATTCAGACGGCTTACGGTGACGATGCTATGGGCATCACACAGATTAAGGAGTGGTACAACCGGTTTAAAGAAGGTCGCACATCGGTGGGAAGCGAGCCACGCTCTGGTCGACCATCAACATGCCGAAATGACCATGTCATTGCCAAATTGAACGCTGTGGTGATGCAAGACCGTCGTGAGACTATCCGAGAAATCGCGGAAGAGGTGGGCATCAGCACTTTTTCGGCGCATTCCATTGTGACCGAAGATTTGGCCATGAAGAGAGTGGCGGCGAAATTCGTGCCGAAGCTGCTGACGGCGGAGCAAAAGCAAGTTAGTGTTGAAGTCTCACAGGACATGCTGGACTCCATAAACAGTGACCCCGATTTCATGAACACCATAATCACTAGTGACGAGACCTGGGTGTACGGGTACAACCCGGAAACCAAATCCCAGTCGTCACAGTGGAAGCATTCCACGTCACCAAGACCAAAGAAGGCTAGCCAAGTGCGCAGCAACGTCAAAGTGATGCTGACTGCTTTCTTTGACTCCCGCGGAATGGTACACTACGAGTACACACCACAGGGTCAAACAATCACCAAAGAGTACTATAGGGATGTCCTACGTCGCTTACGTGATGCTGTGCGGCGCAAGCGACTGGAGTTGTGGTCATCAGGAAATTGGCGACTCCATGCTCCAGCACATTCTTCGCACTTGGTTCACAATTTTTTGGCGAATAACCAGACTCCTCTGGTTCGACAGGCTCCTTACTCTCCTGATATGGACCCCTGCGACTTCAGGCTATTCCCCAAAGTCAAGAGGTCATTGAAAGGAACTTGATTTCAGACAAGATAGGACATTATGGCTGCAACGACAGCCGAACTAAAGTCGATTCCGTAAGAGGCTTTTTCGGAATGCTTCCAATAATGGCGGCACCGCTGGTAGAAGTGTGTGGAGTCCCAAGGAGACTTCTTTGAGAGTGATTAGGTTTTCAACGCTCAAGGTATTCTAGTTTTTTTTTTGCCGGCTAAAGGTCGGATACTTTTCTAACAGACCACGTATATACATTGTATTACAACATGTAATACAATGGCGGCTTCCGTTGATGTCGACTCCCTTTCGCTCCCAAGAAAGTTTAAATACGTGCATACATTCATTTCTACAGCGCTAGGGTAAAAAGTGTGGGTGAGATGGTATCGTCCTATCGGACGGCCCTCCAGGCTTTTCTATTAATCAAATCCGATTTCTTTCGATTGCTGGTATCACTAAGTTTGTCCAAACTGCATCAAAACAAACAAATCCCTTAAAATCCCAAACAGACGGAAATGACTTTCCGAACAATAAGGTAGATTGCAAAACATTTCTTCAGGAAAGCCCTCAACAAACAGTTTATAAAATGCATTATCCCAAACATATGATAATTGATAAATATGTTTATTCCTCAAATAATTCTTCATTAGCATTAATAACTCTTCGACGTTCCCTTTCTTTTAATTAATCTAACTTAATTATTCGCATTTACGATCATTACGCAACATCCATTAATGAATCCGTTTCATTATTGGTGCCCAAAAGGAAAAACTCTCCACCAATGCATAAAATATAAGTGCATCCCATTAAGATTATATTATTTTTAATTAGATTGAAAATTAAGAGTCGGAATACGTATTAATTAATAAATAATTAATTAATTTTATTTATTTATTCCGTCGCAGGTCTATATATACAACCGGCGCTATTTTTTTGTTAGTTTACTAATTATTCCACAGCGTCGTTGTGAAAGAAAACAGTCCATTTTTGTTTTTAGTATTACGTTCCTAACGTATAATTAAATTGCTGTTTTTCATGAGAATTTTATGTCGCATTCGATTATGATAATCTGGAAACGTTTCGCTTCAATTAAATTACTTTGTCAATATTCGTTTTTAAAGCAAGTAAATCCACATGAGTAGCAATTTCAAACTTGAATAGAGAACGACAAGATTCAGGAATTATATGGGGAAAATACACGACAAAATTGGTTTATCGAACGACAAAATTGGTTTATCGAACGACAAAATTGGTTTATCGAACGACAAAATTGGTTTATCGATAATAATGGATTGATAGGTAGCTAAAACTTTGGAACACAAAATGACTAGAAATTTTGGAAAGGAGGAAATCAAAATAACCATTAAAAAGGGCATTAAAGGGTTATGGATAAAAGGGCATCAGAATCGGTGTCAAACTTATCGGAAGAGCATCATTGATTTAACCGTTTGACTACGAATATATATGTTGTATATTTTGCGATATTCGCCTATCAATACAGACGAAAGGCGTATATATACGCTCTCTGTATAATATGGCATATTATACAGAGAGCGTATTGTATTGATAGGCGTATATCGCGAAATATCTGAATTACTGATTCTCTCCGATAGGTGCCCTATCGGCCAAATGCCAAAAGGTTAAAAATGTTTTAATATTTATTGACTAAAGAAAAGACTAAATGTCTTTTCTAAATTCCAAAGTTTTCTTGGTTGCTTTCTTTGAAGACCCATTTACATATTTTGCTTGCAAGCATAGTCCAAGCTTCAAACGATTTAAAATAAAACTTGTTGAACATATATTTATAACCTTCCGATGAATATTGCATAAATAAGAATAATAATAATTTCTAATTAACAATGGTCTAGTCTGCATACAATGCGCAAGTAAATAGATAACAATTCTTCAAATAAACGAATATTCAGTTTTTTTTTTATTTGCCTGCGGAAATATCGCTAAATAACAAGATTTTAATAGCAAATTTCAAAATGTATTCAATTGATTTGAATGTGATTAAATTAATATTTTATTATACGAAATAATATATAAATATTCAATGTAACAATTTTGTTATTGAAGCGTAATATTTATTGGAAAAATGAAGGATTTGAAAAAGAATTGATGCAACTGTGGTCAGAGTTGTTGCTGGAGACTTACAATGCGTGTCTTCGAAAAGTCTTCTCTGCGCCACACAGTGGTTTGAAATCCCAAAAAGCTGGCCAAAATATGAAGGAACAGTCTAAATATCGTGATTTTTGGTCTCCTTGCATTTTTGAGGTCGCTGATCACGAAACTGAATTCAAAATTTCGAACTTCAAAATGGCGGACGCAATATGGCCGACAATTTTTCGGCCGCTTGTTCAATTTTGTTGAAAGTCGAAATTTAGCGGCTGTAAATGTCACCGATCACGAAATTGAATTCAAAATTTAAAAATTAAAAATGGCGGCCAATAGAAATCGGATAATTTTCCGAAAAAAAGCATTCAATTTTATTGAAATTCGGGATTTATGGGGTTTTTGAGATCACTGACAACGAAATTAAAATTACTTTTCTGGGAAAATGATTCGCCTTCTATTGGCCGCCATTTTGAATTTTAAATTCGGTTTCGTGATCATCGACCTCAAAAATGCTTTCGTGATCGGTGACATTTACAACCGCTAAATCTCGACTTTCAACAAAATTGAATGTTTTCGAAAAATTATCCGCCATATTGCGTCCGCCATTTTGAATTTTGAATTCAATTTCGTGATCATCGACCTCAAACATGCAAGGAGGCCAAAAATCACGATATTTGGACGGTTCCTTCATATTTACTATAAACAATATTTCATACGCAAAAATTACGAAAAACTGCAGAAACTGCACACATCATCGCATAAAAATTATAACCGAAACCGAACGCGCAGCCACGCGCAGTTCATTTTTGGATATGTTCTGAATAAATGTCTGAGCAACAATTTGAATTTGGTTTAAGAGCCCCGGTCGACCAGGGTTTTGTTTTAATGCTATATTTACCAAAACGTCGTTAAGAAAAATATCACTATTTTCATTAATTATTTACTATATCATACATCGTTAATAATAATTTTGAGAAACACATTCAAATTGTAGTTACTATCTAGAGAAGAATCCATTTTTCAGAATCAAAATTCGTTAAGTTTTCCCAATTCTACAGCCGTTTGAACTTCGTGTTACTTACGACAAGCAACGAGCAAAGTATGTATATATACCAAAGAGTTCTATGTTAAATTTTGCCCCTGAATTATATGATTTAATAACGTTTTCAAGCACGCTTTCAACAGTACCCCTGGTATTGCTTAGAAAACTATTTATATCGATTCCCGAACCTTTAATACAATAGCACCTTCTCTCAAAACTGCTGGAAATTTCGGTAATACCTTGCTGGTACGACTTAGCTACTGCCTGGAGATGCTTTTGTGATATGAGATGTCCTGCATATTTGACTCTGGTCACATATGCTGCAGTGATGGATTGATGGAGTCGGTTGATCTATTTTCATCTTCTTCGAGGTTGAGGGTGAATCGTCGATATTTAGGGGGCGCTTCGAGATGGCGGGTGTAGCATCGTCATCCCTCTTCTCAACGATGTTGTGATGTTGCAATATATGGCGTTTTAAGTTGTCCATTCTTGTGAATGTTACAGTGTACAATTCACATTTGAGACCAATTTTTTGCATAACACCGCAGGTTTTCGAATGCCTGGTAAGGGTATCCCTTCTTCCAAAAACTTTCTGGTATTGGTTACAGGCGAACATTTTTAAGCTGTCTCGATGTCGACTTGTAACGGTGTTTAGTTGAGAACTAATGATAATAATGCTGGATGTTTGTTATCAGCGTCAGACATCCGGTCATGCCCAACCGAAAGCTGATAAGCAGAGCAATTCCAGTAAATATGACTCATCTAGACAAGTTGAAACAGGAAATTCTTATCAGTGTCAGACACTCGGTCACGTCTACAGGAAATTCTTATCAGTGCTAGACACCCGTTCACGTCTACAGCTAATAAGCCAAACAGGAAATTGTTATCAAAGCCAGACATCCGGTTATGCTGAGCCGGCAGTTGATAAATCATTAAACTATTATTATTACAATTTAATAAAGAAATAAATTGTATGTAGAGTTTCCATTATTTTACCACCTTATCATTTCCCTTGAGAAGAAATATTTCTTATTTATTATTTCTACACGTTTACAGACAAGATGAATTAAGAAATTGGCGGAGTGTAGGGCGGGCGGGGTACGGGAAGTTGTCAAGTTCACCGGAAGTGATCAAGGTTAAGTTTTTCAAAGGTTCACGATTACAAATCATACTAAAATACCGGTAAAGGTACATACTAGAACTGTACATACTACATACTAGAATACCGCTAGACATACTAAATGTACCACTGCAACTATTCCAACCATTAAAAGTCTCTAGAAAAAAAATATTTTTTCCACATTTGGCCAACTTTTTGGGATTTCCGACCACTGTACGCCATGGAAAAGCCAAAAGCTCGTCCTACTCAGAAAGAGGGACTCATCGTCGCACCGACCGATAAGTCTCCTGGATAACATAGGAAAACTTCTTGATAGGGTAATAAAGGGCCTTAGCAGACTTGAGTCTGTGGACGACTGTCTCAATGACAGTATAGCTTTCGAAAAGGTCAATCAACCGTTGAAGCTATCGCTGAGGTGATAAAGGCAGCAGAAAAAGTGAAAACTGGTACTCGGCAATCGAAAGGTTACTGTGCATTGGTGACCCTCGACTTAAAAAACGCGTTTAACTTAGCCAGGTGGGATGTAGTCGAGGCGTTAGCATCAAGACAGACACCGGAGTAGTTGCGAAAGATGAAAGACAGCTACTTTAGGGACCGAAGGATGATATACTACACGGGCGAAAGGGAAGTCGAGTATGAGGTAACGGCGGGTGTTCCACAAGGATCGGTTCTTGCACCATTCTTGTCGAACGTTATGTACTTCGACTCGACTTGTCTAGAACCGCGAGAATAGTTGGGTTTGCAGATGACGCCGCAGTAGTGGTGGCTGCAGTAGTGGTAGCCGCAGTAGTGGTAACGGCGTGTGTTCCGCAAGGATCGGTTCTTGCACCATTCTTGTCGAACGTTATATACTTCGACTCGACTTGTCTAGATCCCAGAGAATAGTTGGGTTTGCAAATGACGCCGCAGTGATGGAGACTGCAAAGAAACTGAGCACAATGGAACTAGCAACTAACTAGACTGTCTAGACAAGAATAGACAGACAAGACTAGACAGACTAGACTAGACAGACTAGAATTTTTTTCTTTTTAGTGGGGACGTAGCAAGCACGACAGACGTTAACTTGTCAAGTGGTCCCCCTGAATCACGAGCATCGTGGTACCGCTATTAACATTTTCTAAAGATGTCGCTGTATATGTTTCAAAGTGTTTGTCCATTCCTACATCCCCCATTCACATCAGTGTTTAGGGGTTCAGAATTTGTCTCTACCTACGTCTTGTTTCGTTCTTTCGTCTTTCTCTTTGCCGCTGATTATGTTTTGTAACATGTCCTCGGAGTACGCCCAGTCGGTGGGCGATCTCAGCATTATGTTAACTAATATTGTCACTTTCAGTTTGGATCGTGTCTGATTTATCCATGTATCTCTTTTCAGGGCCCATCGGTCGCACTCAAAAATAGTGTGATGGACACTATCTGTGCAGCCACAGTATATGCACAGATTTTCTGCTGATGTTGCAGGTGTATTCTTTAACTGCAACATGGCCGCTGGGTGCACTAAGGGCTTGGGGCCCATCGGTCGCCCTCAAAAATAGTGCGATGGACACAATCTGTGCAGCCACAGTATATGCACACATTGTCTGCTGTGCCGCCGATGTTGCAGGTGTATTCTTTAAAAGAACGAGGGCTGAGTGCCTGGGATATATAATAGCTAACCTCGCCGTGTTATCTTGTAGCTCATGGATCTATCTGTGCTATAAGAAGCCTAGTCCACGACCCGAATTTAGCATTGCTCCACATTCTTTGACATTTTTCAAGCGTTTGTGCCTTTCTAGCGTTTTTTCTTCTTTCCTTCTTGTTTGTCACTGTTGGGTCATTTCCTGCTTTGTGAAGCAGAACTCTCTCCTCCATGGTATACTCTATTGGCGGGATACCAGTTATCACAATTACAGCATGTCCTGATATCGTCCTATACGCGCTGCAGACTCTCATTTTCTATTTTTCGCTAGAGAGATGTTAGCATTCTCCTTATCCTAGATTTTTCTATGGCGTTAGCCCATATCGGAGCGCAATACAGGATGGTAGAGTGAACTACAGCAGCTAGCATTCTTCTTTTGCTGCTTTTTGGACCGCCTACTATAGGCATTAATTTTTCTAAGGCCTTGGTTGTTTTAACGGCTTTGGTCATCACCTGTTTATGTGCTATTTGAAGGAGAATTGCCTGTCAATAATTATCGCTAGATATTTTACAAATTCTTTTGGGATTATTTTCTCCTCTTTCACTTTAAATTTTATGGCCCCTATCTTCCTTTGGCCCGTAAGGGGCTAAGCAGAGAATAAGCTGCAATCAAAGTTTGGATGCGGACTATGCAATCAGAGTTAGGATCAGGATTAGACACTGACTGTAATCAGAGTTTAGATCAGGACTAGTCAATCACTGTAAATCGAGTTTGGTTAAAGTTCGAATCAGGACTAGGCAATGACTAATAAAAGTTCTGATCAGGACTAGGCAATGACTGTAATCAGAGTTTAGATCAGGACTAGGCAATCAGAGTTAGGATCAGGACTAGAAAATCAGAGTTAGGATCAGGACTAGACAATCACTGTAATTCGAGTTCGGATCAGGATTAGGTAATGACTGTAATCAGAGCTCAGGTCAGGATTAGGCAACGACTGCAATGAGTTCAAATAAGGACTAGGCATTTATTGTAATAAAATTTGCGATCAGGAATAGACAATGACTGTAATCATAGTTTGAATCCAGACTAGCCAATTGGAGTTAGGATCAGAACTAGACGGTGACTGTAATCAGAGTTCGGATGAAGCCGAGGCAATCACTGTAATTCCAGTTCGGATCAGGACTAGCCAATGACTGTAATCAGAGTTCAGGTCATGATTAGGCAACGACTGCAATCAGAGTTCGAATAAGGACTAGGCAATGATTGTAATAAAAGTTCCGATCAGGACTAGACAATGACTAGTCAGAGTTTGGATCCGGACTATGCAATCAGAGTTAGGATCAGGATTAGACAGTGGCTGTAATCAATCAATAACAGCTTCTGATTTCTCTGCTGCCTGCTTAAGCCTTTTGCCCTCCAGGCAGTTACCCAATGGGTAGGGCCCATAACGGAACCCTGCGGCACACCGCTGATTACCTCGCAATCTTCGGATTCTCCGCCTGTTTCTATTATTATTCTTCTGTTAGACAGGTAACTGCCAATAAGGCGCAAAATGTATGGAGTAATTTTTCTTTTTTGAAGCTCTGTCATGATATCTTTCCAGGCTGCCGAATTTTCCAGCTTCTGTTTTCTCTGCTGCCAGCTTAAGCCTTTTGCCCTCCAGGCAGTTACCCACTATGTTGATGGCCATGTTAGCCCTATCCATCAACTCGTCCTCTGTCCTTCCGGTTGCAACAATGGCTAAATCATCAGCGAAGCCAACAATTTCTATGCCGTATGGTAGTCTTAGCCTCAGTACGCCATCATATAAGATGTTCCAAAGCGTAGGGCCCATAACGGAACCCTGCGGCACAGCGCTGGTTAAGTCGCATTCTGGGGATTCTCCGTCTGGTTCTATTATTATTCTTCTGTTAGACAGGTAACTGCCAATGAGGCGCAAAATGTATGGGGTAATTTTTCTTTTTTGAAGCTCTGTCATGATATCTTTCCAGGCTCCCGAATTTTCCAGCTTCTGTTTTCTCTGCTGCCAGCTTAAGTCTTTTGCCCTCCAGGCAGTTACCCACTTTTTTGATGGCCATGTTAGCCCTATCCATCAACTCGTCCTCTGTCCTTACGGTTGCAACAATGGCTAAATCATCAGCGAAGACAATAATTTCTATGCCGTAGGGTAGTCCTAGCCTCAGTACGCCATCATATAAGATGTTCCAAAGCGTAGGGCGCATAACGGAACCCTGCGGTGTTGGTTACCTCGCATTCTTCTGATTCGGGCTGTTTATATTATTAATCTTCTGTTACAGGTAGACAGGTAGCTGCCAATAAGGCGCAAAATGTATGGAGAAATTTTTCTTTCTTGACGCACTGTCATGATATCTTTCCAGGCTGCCGAATTGAAAGCATTCTGAACATCTAATGTTATTTTGAATATCTTCTTTGTTCTCTGTGTGCCAGCTGAAATTTTTTTTTTTGGATTCTAACAACTTCAAAACAGCATCCAAGATTTTTGCATTTTTTTATTTCTTCCTTTAGTCTTGAGAGCAGTAGCTGTTCCAGTAGTTTCCCTGTTACATCAAGTAGAACCCGCTTTGCCTTTCTCCAACTTTCTGGAAATTTGCCGTCTGCCAATTTTGTTCATAGTTTTCAGGACGACTTCTGGCTGCATATGTGATGCAATTTTTATGGCTTCTGGTGGGAGGTTATCTAGTCCAGGCGCTCTACCATTTTTTAGAGGTTTGCTGGCCCTATTTAGTTCTCTTACAGATAATTCTGGTATTTCTTGAACTGCTGGTAGTTTCCACGGCAGTTGCTCGTGTGCTGGGAATAGCACCTCCACTACTTTCCCTTCTCCATTGTTAATTGGAAATTCGGATGCTTCAGTTTTAACTCCCTGGTGACAATTGCATAAGACATTTTCGTCTATTTGGCCGCATAGTTCCCGTCAGTGGTCTCTTTTTGTCCTGTTAATCTCTATTCGCAGTTTTTTTTTGCGGCAGCGTAGGCGATTCTATATACAGCATCTTTGTCTCCCATTATTTTCCTCTTACGCTGGTAAGTTCGCCTTGCTGAAATGCAAGTAGCCCTAACTTTGGCAATGTTCTCATTCCACCAATATACCTGTTCTTTTCCCTGTCGTTTCCCCTGTTTCTTTTTTGGCCTGTGGGTAACATCTCAGGTTTTTTTGCAGGCTTAATATGAGTATTTCCGGTGTACATTCGTTTACTTTTCCAATTTCCTCTTCAAACCTGTTAGGAAATTCCTCTACTTCTATGTTTTTGGTATGCCATCCTTTGTGGACTTTATATTTGGGCAGGGGAACAGGATGTCTTTTTTGTATCTGGTAGTACAGATATCTGTGGTCAAACTTTCCCTGTTTAAGACAGACAAGACTAGATGGCAGTATCAGTGGCGTATTCGCTTAGTTCGAAAAAATTACGTCTGTGTCAGTGATAAGTCATTATATTTATTTACATGTATTTGACTTATCGAAACTCATACATCATAGTGCGGTATTTTAAGCAATTTCAGTGATGCCATTGACATTGAGAATGAGTTAATACGGCACTGATACGGTACCAAGACGGAACGGATACGGTAATGACACGGAACTGATACGGTACTGACACGGAACTGATACGGTACTGACACGGAACTGATACGGCACTGACACGGAACTGATACGGTATTGACACGGAACTGATACGGTACTGACACGGAACTGATTAACGGAATTACAGTACTGACAGGGAACTGACGTTACTGTTACGTCAAGAATAGATGTGAATATATTGTAACACTACTTTCATGATAGATGGTTGTGTGAATTGGAACATAAACTTTTTAGTGGATTATCTTGGAAATATTTATAATTTATAAAATCATTTTTGCCGCAGTGCAAGAACAACAAGTTCAACAGTTCAAGAGTAATGCATTATTAAGTGCATTGATTTTATTGATATTAGAACAATGCATTTAAGAGAACAACATTCGCGCTCAGACAACAATAAAAACTCAATTTTAAATTATAATTTGTACGCATTGTTTGCGAAATCTAAGAACCTTCAAATAATTAAAATATGACTGCAATTAAAACTTTGTTTTTCTACGAATAACTGCAGGTGTTAATTAATAAAAGGTGTCCAAATTATTACCAAATTAACAATATACTTATTACCAAAATGAAGAAACTAGTACTGATAGAAAATTCTTTATAAATTCCAAAGGAATATTGCATCTCAAAAGTTTTAATGCAATAACTGGGTCAGTAGACGGTAATAAAATTACATGTTTACAATCCTTCAGATAGATGTAAACATTGCTGGTGTTGCTGAAAACAGAAAGTTCGAATACGTTTAGAACAACTGAACATTGACTCAAACAAATAAAAATATCGAGGAAAGATTTTCATTTGAGGACTGTTGACTCAAACGTAATGTTAATTGACCGCACTATGCGACCTTATACAATTCAATTTGTTTCTTTCTCGTTGGCTGAAGGGAATGGTTGAACGGAATAATTTTGACAAAGGATCAGGACGTTTCGAAAGAGCTGAGGAAGTCTCCCGCACGACATATTTTCCAATATTAACACGTATACTTAGAAAAATAAATTTGGACACCAGTTATTACCTTCATCAATGTAAATAAAAAGTAACAATCGTAGTATTTTGTATGTTTTATTAAAACACGAATCCGAGAGTTAAATTTGGACACCCGTGCAAAAAGGTTTACACAGTTTTCTTCGTTAAAACGAACTTTTTGAACGAAGAAAACACTAGAGAAAACACCGAGAATCAAATTTGGACACTCATTATTATGTTCATCAATGTAAATAAAAAGTAACCATGGCAGTATGTTATGCGTTTTATTAAAACACGAATCCGAGAGTCAAATTTGCACACCCGTAGTATATTGTGTGTTTTGATAAAACACGAATCCGAGAGTTAAATGTGGATACCTTTTATAATGTTCATCAAGGTGAATAGAAAGGTTTACACAGAAACTTTTCTTCGTTAGAACCATCTTTTTAAGAGAATAAAACACGAATCCGGGTGTCAAATTTGGACACTTATTATTACGTTCATCAATGTAAATAAAAAGTGACGGCAGAAGTTTGTGCGTTTTGATAAAACTCGAATCCGAGAGACACATTTGGACACCCGTTATAATGCTCATCAATGTAAATTAAAATGTTTATAGGGAACGTTTTATTCGTTAAAATCAAACTCTTCAGAAGACATTCAAACAATTCTAGCAAAGCATAACTCCTTCAAGCTCCTGTGAAATGCAGCTGCGTGAAGATGGCCCCCCGAAATTGAAAAAATCCAAAAATAAAATGGACCAAGATTTGACCATGATTGACCACCAAATAGTTTTGTTTGCCCGCATTCCGTTCAAAAGATATTATACAAAAATGATTGGGGGCCTAGCCCCCCAAAATGAATTTTTTCTATATTTCATTGTGCCATCTTAAAAACCTTCGTTTGACCATGTTTGCCCACCATTTCTTTTAATTAATTTTTGTTTTGGAACCCCAGAACCGTTTTTTTTTAAAATACTTCATTATATATATTTTTTTAATAACTTTGTTTGACCATAATTTTTTTTCAATTAAAATATTTTTAAGAGCCCCAAAATCGATTTGCAATTAGCAAGAAATGGAATCAGACGCAGAACTGGAATAGCAATCACCACATCCGATACTAGAGGTATTCCACATTCAAAAAGTAGACAACTTAAAGGATCGGCACGTTACGATGTTGGAAGAGCATTGTTGAACAAAAAAGCGTCTTTATGGCGCAAATAAACTACAAAGTGCATGAATTTTGGTGACCCTACTTCTAGCCACATTCCCAATGCTGGTGTTTGGAGAAAACTGCTGAAGAAGCCATAAATCACGACCTTGCTATAATAAAAGGTCTTGACGTTATAACTTCCTTGTACCACATGAAGTATGAGGGTGAATTTGGTGGATGTATAAAAGAAATTGGACTCGACGAGTTTTACTGCATATACGCTTCACCTTTACAAATTGCTCTGTACAAAAACAAAATTAAGACTGCGAAACAAGTTTCAATTGATGGAACTGGTGGCGTCATCAAATCCATTAGAAAACCTGACGGAGAAACGAAATGTTCTTTCTTGTATCAAATGGTTATGGGAGGTGAAGAAGAAATCAACCCCATTGTTTCAAATGATTTCAGCCAAGAATGACACAATCACGATCGAATATTGGTTGAAATCATTTTACTCAACGCCATCCAGTAGCGTCGGTTAATCGGGCAAATGCCCGGGGCCCACGGACTAGGGGGGCCCCACAGTGGCTGTAGATAGATTCTGAGACGACTGACGTGTGGCGTTTCGCGAATTTCACATGGGAGACCGCACAACGTGGGTTTTAAAAAGGCTCAAATTTGACATTTTTATGCCGCCGGAGGCGGCAGATCTTGGGTATTTTAACCGCGTGTCTTCGATGACTTAACTGTGAATGTCCGTCCGGGGATCCAAAAGCCACCCTAAAATCCTGATTTTTGCGGAAACGGCTCGACGGAAGCGGCGGCGGCGGTGCAAAACGGGAATGTACTTTTTTCCGGTGTAGAACCGAGATCCCCGTCGAGCGGTGCCGTTTTCGCGATTCAACTCCCCCAGGTTCGGACGCACCAGCCCGAAAACTAAAATCACGAAATTTTACTTTTGAGGCGCATTTTTGTCGGATCTCAATTTTTTTCCGGATCCTCTAGCCGCCGCCGCGCCACGTTTTTAGAGCCCTCGCTCGCCGTCCTGCGACGTCCCGTTCACCTGGTGCAAGAGCAAATAATTTTTTTTTTACCGATTTTGCAATCACTTCCACGGACGCCTAGAACTTATTTGATGGGTTCCAGGTCGCCGTTTGGGTTCGTTCTCTTCAGAACACTCGCGCGCAACCATTCCGGCAAAAAAAAATTAAACTGCGACGACTTTTTGCGAATCTGCGGCAGTTTGAAGAGAAAAATGCGCATAAAGTGAGAAAAACCAGAGGCGTTTTACGGGGATACATAGAACTTTGGAACCAATTGACGGATCGGAACCGGACCGGTGCCGTTCGATCGGCCATAGAACCTTTTAGTTTGGGAGTTGAATACCGATTGCGCCGAAGATGCAACCATTCCGGCAAAAAAATTTAAACTGCGACGACTTTTTGCGAATCTGCGGCAGTTTGAAGAGAAAAATGCGCAAAAAGTGAGAAAAACCAGAGGCGTTTTACGGGGATACATAGAACTTCGGAACCAATTGACGGATCGGAACCGGACCGGTGCCGTTCGATCGGCAATAGTACCTTTTAGTTTGGGAGTTTAATACCGATTGCGCCGAAGATGGCGTCGCGACGCCATAAAAACAACGGTTTTTTTGACATCCCGAAAAACTCCCACGGAACCGCCAACTTGAGCTATGCGGGAACGGTTTCGCGCGATTCCCGCAGGGAATTGAACGTTTCATCTTCTACTGCAAACGGCATCGCGCTGCGTCATTTGCAACCCAAACTCGCCGAATTTTATTTACTGGGGGCACCACCTCAATATATATGCCCGGGGCCCCACCTCAATATATATGCCCGGGGCCTCCAAATCCAAACGACGGCGCTGTCGCCATCATACTGAGTTTCAACGAATGTCGTTTGGACGTGTATATATCAGTATGTTTCGAGTGGTTGCATATGAGAACCTCCAACATCGGATTCAATGTTTCGTTCGACTGGATATCGCCCACTTCATCAAGATGATCTGGCGGAAGAAAGTTTTTAATGGAAAATCCAGAAAATTTAAAGACTTTTACGTCATATGCATTGGAGACGTGACAATTTGTGAAAGATTGCAAGCATTAGAAAATCTTCTACTCGCCGTTCTTGTAGTTGCTCTAAGCGAATGCGATGGTCGGGATGAAATGGGAGTTGACATTGTCAGTCAACAAAGGGCAATATATCTCTTTTCGACAGAATTTAAGCGTTCACCAGCAAGGAAAAAGACTCAACGATAAAAGATGGAGAGCAGTGTATCGACGAAGAGCCTTCTGAAGTTAGGAGGGATGTACGTCGTCTCGTATAAAGCATTCGGATTTGCGCTGAAAAAAGAGGGGAAACAATGTTCCAATTTTGATCGACCAAACGCTTATTATCTTCCGGAAATTATTGAACCTCAATTGAACTTAATGCAAATGTTTAATGAAGGCCCGATTTTTTCCCCTCTTCACGAATGTAATGAAAAAGAAATTCGGGTCATAATACGATGTAGGGAGTTCAGCAAATGTTGAAGCATACTTCAAGAATTTGAAAAACATTGACATTGGATAAATCACGATAAAACGGATAAATTTATCGTCAAAGATATAGTTCCATCCAAGCGACAAGTAAATTGGAGCGAGCTGCTTGCAAAAGAAAACGTTGTAAATTCATTGAGAAAATTATTCAAAAATCCAAAAAGAACGTGGAAAAACTTCTGAACGGGGCAATAGAATATGTCGAACCACCTGGGAGACAATTGAAAGGAACAAGAGATAACGGAAATTACGTGGCATATTGTCGAAGAATTACAAATCACTGGGTTCGCACCTGTGCAAGGAAAAACAAATTTTAAATAATTCACAGAAGTTTAAAATAAAAATTTCCATCATTTTTTTACATAGAAATTCACGAAAAATAAAGGAAATGAAAATTGGAAAATCAAAAATGTAAAATGGAATTTATATATAAGAAGATAACAAGTTGTGACAATTTTTTTTTTGTATTGACTTTGATGTACTAATATATTTATAATGCGCCTCCAGTACGGAAAATACAAGGACCTGGGTGGACAAACGTAAAAATTTATTTTGTATACGTGAAATATGTTTTCATTAATTTTCGAGGTTTACCCATTTTTTTGGATCTTATCAATTCTCCATGAAATCTATATCTTTCCATTTTTCACCCCTCAGGGGTCGTCCATTAATCACGTGATGTTTTTTAGCAATTTTTTAAGACACCCCCCCCCCCCTCAACCCAGGTCATACGTGGTGAGGTTTTAGGTCACCCCCCCCCCCCTGCCCAAAATCACGTGTATTTTTTTGGTACAAGTCGCGAGCCGCTTTTCGGTTTAAAAATCAAGCGTTCAACGAAAAAAAAATACACGTGATATCTCACAACAACCACCCACAGCCCTCCTCCCCCCATGTGATATATCGTGATTTTTCACAAACCCCATCCCTCTCCTTTCGAGCCTCACGTGATTAATGGACGATCCCTTATGTAAACAAAACAACTTTTTTAAGTACACTAAAACGAATTTGGGGCACTTAAAAATATTTTGAATTGAAAAAAAAAATGCTGGTCAAACATAGTCAAACGAAGTTCTTATCTTTCTCGAAGAAAAAAACAATATAAATAAAAAATTTAAATATTGTATTAAAAAAAAACGATTCTGTGGTTCCAAAAAAAAAATTAATTAAAAGAAATAGTGGGCAAACATAGTCAAACAAAGTTATTTAAGATGGCATTATCAAATTTAGAAAAAATGCATTTTGGGGGGCTAGGCCCCCAATCATTTTTAGGGTTCCGTACCGAAAACGGAACCCTTATAGGATCACTTTGTTGTTCGTCTGTCTATCTGTCTGTCCGTCTGTCTGTCTGTCAAGACCATTTTTTTCAGGAACGAGTAGAGGTAACAAGTTG
The DNA here is from genome assembly GCA_944588485.1 of Phosphuga atrata. Classification (NCBI taxonomy): domain Eukaryota; kingdom Metazoa; phylum Arthropoda; class Insecta; order Coleoptera; family Silphidae; genus Phosphuga; species Phosphuga atrata. Next base: position 64,514,293 of record OX155899.1, read on the forward strand.
AAATTTGTATCAAATACTCGGGTCTGCGGTCTCTTTCAGCTGTGAAAAAATCAAACTTGTAAGTCAACGCGATCAAAAGATATGACCGTTTATGTCACATATTTTCCGATTTCACAAGGGAATCAAAACCTATAGGGTACTTCCCGTTGACCTAGAATCATGAAATTTGGCAAGAAGCGGTGTCTTACAGCACATGCAAAGGGAAAAATACCGTAAATATGTAGTTTAATTACAAGGAAAATGCGAATTTACTATTAGAAACTTATGAAAATACACCAATGTGTTGCGTGGTATTGTCAGGCACCAGAAGCATATGGGTTGCATACAGTTAGGTCATTCTATTAACAACATTCTATTTATAATTCTATTAACAACAATTACTTATTTTACAACATATATGAATCGGGAGATATACCCGAGAAATGGCTAGTCTCTACGTTTATACCGATTCCTAAAAAAACCACATCTAAACAATGCGAAGACTATAGAACTATCTGTCTCACAAGTCACTTCATGAAGGTCTTTCTTAAGATTATTTACGAACGAATATATCAAAAACTAGAAGAAGACATTAGCGAGACGCAATTTGGGTTTAGGAGTGGATTGGGGACTAGAGATGCCCTTTTTGGTCTGAGTGTTCTGATTCAGAGAGCAAGAGACGTGAATTGCGATGTTTTCACGTGTTTTATCGACTTCGAAAAGGCATTCGATAGGGTTAACCATGATTTGCTAACAGAAACCATAAAGCAATCAGGAATAGATGACAGAGATGCACGAATAATCAACAATCTGTACAGACAACAAACAGCATGTGTTCGTGTGGAAAATATAATGTCAAAGGAATTTCCAGTAGAACAAGGTGTCAGACAGGGCTGCGTACTATCCACGCTACTGTTTAACCGATACGCAGAAAACCTTTTTAAGAATGCACTCGAAGAAGAACAGATTGGGATAAAGATAAACGGGGAAATAATTAATAACTTAAGGTATGCAGACGACTCTGTACTAATTGCCGACAGTGCCGAAGGACTACAGAGACTGATTGATAAAGTAGTAGAGGCATGCGAACCACTTAATATGCGATTGAATGTGGCAAAGACAAAAATTCTAATCGTCAGCAAAAATGCGTCTAATGCCCAATTCCTGGTAAATGGGGCCCAACTACAGAGAGTACCATCAATATCGTACTTGGGTGTAAACCTCAATGACCAATGGGATCATAGTCGTGAAGTAAAGATCAACATAGAGAAGGCACGTTCTACATTTAACCAAATGAAGAATGTTTTGTGTAACATGCGCTTGAACATCCATCTTCGAACACGCATACTTAGATGCTACGTCTTCTCTAAGCTTTTGTATGAAGTGGAGGCATGGACACTCTCCGAGGCAACTAGTAAGCGACTGGAGGCCTTCGAAGCATGGTGCTATCGTCGAATGCTTCGCGTTTCCTGGACCCACCATGTTAGTAACGAAACCATACTCCTACGCATGCAGAAGGACAGAGAACTGCTCACAACAGTCAAACACAGAAAACTGTCATACTTTGGACATATCATGAGAAACAGCAACAGATATAAGGGAAAAATCGAGGGGAAGAGGTCACAGGGAAGACGACGGATCTCCTGGTTGAAGAATCTGCCACAATGGACCGGAAGAACATCGGTTGACTTGCTCAGATCGGCTGTGGATCGAATCCGATGGGCCATATTGATCGCCAACGTCCACTGAGGATATGGCACAATAAGAAGGAGAAGGTCCTTCTCGGTTAGGTCCGAAGGTTAAAAAGTATGTGTCGGCACCAAGCTGTTTATTCTGAATTTTCTTTGTTCATATCCGTTATGCATTTCATCACGTACGCTCTATATACATAATATACAGGGTATATATTATGTCTAAATTTTGCTTGTTTATAACCGACATGCGTCATACTGTATATATTATATTTCGTCTAATTTTTCTTTATAATCTACATATACTTAAATCACGTACGCCCTATATTTTTTGGTAGTCAATTGCCTAAAAGCAGTCAATTGAACAACTGAATGTTAAGAGTATCGAAATAGATCTATAAATAGTTAATATATTAGTTTATATTAGATCTAGAAATAGTTAGATCTTAATATAAGATAGTGAATAAGTGTAATACTAAAATAGTGTTTTCTTTTTATAACTAAAAATATTCGCGTTATTTAAAAAAAATAACCTTGTATACCTTTATGCAGGGTATATAGACATACAGGCAAAATTGAGCAGTAAAAACAAATAGTGAAGTTCCAGAACCCCTAAACACTCATAGTGAATGGGGGATGTATGGTAATAAAATATAGGGTAGAATTCCATCGTACGACAGCGACATCTTGAGGTTATGCCTGCAGCGGTACTAAGATGGTCGTGATTTCAGAAGGGCCACTTGTCAAGTTAAGTGAATGTGCTTGCTATGTCCTCCACACAAAAAAAGATACCTTACTTACAAGTTTGTACGGAACCCTCGGTGCGCGAGTCACAACTCGCACTTGGCCGGTTTTTTTTATAATATCTTTTGAACGAAATGTGGGCAACCAAAACTATTTGATGGTCAATCATGGTCAAATCTTGGTCAAACGTATCCCATTTTATTTATTTTATTTTTTAAATTTTGGGGGGCTATCTTCGTGCAGCTGTGACAACCTACAATCTGACCTACAACCTGACAAACTACGACATTTTTAAATAAAAAGAATTAAAAGAGCTTATATAGGATACAGAAAATATAATTGCAATTTTTCTTTAATTTTTGAAAAGTTGAATCGATCATGATTGAAGAAATGCTGTCCGAGTTAATAAGTCTTAATAGATCTTGAAATGAATAGATCATCTATATATTAAAAATAAGATTGGTTGTGCGATTAGAAGTGCAATAGCAGTTAATAAGTGGTCTAGTTTTTCATCTAGCATTTCGATCTCCACGATATGTGGAAAGAATGTTGAAAAGCATTCCAGACGAGCAACAAAATATTTACAACGTTCGGTTTTTAGTCGTTTATTGATTAGTACTAATCATTTCATTGGACCAAATATTTGTTCGAAATCAAACGCAGAACCGATGAACGCATTTGGACAAGCGATTTAAAAGACTCGACATCACCAAATACGGACATACTTTATTTACAAACATTTTATATCTAATTATCTAATCGGAGCTTTTCTTGAATTCAAATTGAATGTTTGCTGGATGCCTGCGTGTAAATTCACGGAAGGTGAGTTAAGAATGTATTGAGCGAGATAAGCGTGTGTGGGATATATGGGCGTTATGGACAAAATAGGCATATTTAGATGCGAAATGGTCGGACGTTGGTATCCCATTAGGACATACTCTCTGATCCACTTACCGAGATAGAGAGGCTGGCTGGCTGTATTGGGAAATCATAAAACACATTTCAGAAAAGCAATTTGTATCATTAATTAACAAATTAACATTTAAATTATTAATAGGCGGCATTCCGCGGTGATATAAATTTAAAACCGGTAGCCTGTCTCGTTTGTAACGCACCTTTAGATATAAATGCATGTATACGCCACCTATATATGCGAGTTATACGTCCAACAAAGAATACAGTCGGCTGGAAGAAAGAAAGAAAAAACTAATTACTCCCATCTCTCCGTATTATAAATTAATATCCTCTCGAAAAACGCCGTAATTAGATCCGAGTATCTGCCTCTTTTTATTTTTAATTAAAAACGACGGTTCTTTGCCAAGCGGAGATTAATCTTTAATAACCCTTTGACCCTTTCAGAGCATTCCCAATTAACCCAACATTAAATATAATGAAAATCCTTTAAAAATTAAAGACAATTTACAACCTCCTCACTGCTACAAACCGAGAACAAAAAATCAATAGATTTGTTGAAAACGATATTGAAAGTAATTAGTATAAAATTAAAGACATCTGTTGGTAATTTCAGCCATTGTAGTCTGCGTAAAAAGACTATCGCCGAACAATTAATACCGACAATAAAATTAATTAATCTACATTGGTCAAGTTTAAAATGTGCCATTAAACATCGCGAAAATAAAATTGGTCGAAAAAACTCGTTCCTCGCTATACATTGCACACACGAAACCTGAAGAATATCCAACCGGTGCAGAAAGAGAAAGAAACGCTTTCGAGACAATTATCCGATAACAACCAATTAAAAAGACGCAATGTCTATTGAATAATAATTACAACCGGCTACCGGGCTTCCCACACGACGTCCCTTCCACGTTAACTGCTTCACCAACGACCAGACCTCGTCCAATAACGTAGGTCGGTTCTCAAGCGCGTTTCACTTCAAATTAAAAGAGCCGGAGAGAGACCAGCAATTTGTGAAATTACTTCTTGGAATTGTGTGCTGTGTGTGCTGATATCAATTAAAATTCTCGACGGGGCGCGGCTTGTCGTCTCGCTCGGACGGGCGTCGCGATGCATGCGCCCGACGAAGATGGACACGGTGGTCGTGAAACAACGCGCGCGGCCATTGTTTTCGAAAACGGAGAACGCTCCTCTCCTCCGTCTTCTCAGAATTTAATTAATTAGTTTTATCACACTCTCGAATGATATTATATCCTACGTTGCGAGTCGACAAAGACAGAAAGTAACTTTTTATGTGGAAAAGTATCTTATTAAAATGCTCTTAATTTAATACCAAACAAACGGGTCGTTTTTATTACCCGCTTTTATTATTTTTAATTGATACAGTAATTAGCATTCTATCGGTTAAATTTACTTTAATTAATATAAATAATTAGTTTGGATTATTGCGGCGAAGAATTCATTTCGAATTATTTATAATTATTCTTGCGAAATCTCGAATTGATTCATTCTAATTGTGGCGGTATAATTATCGGGCTTATTAGTTTTCCATAATATAATTGCATCGTTGCAATTAATTGACTTCTTCTCATTCCTTTGCCGTTTTCTTGCGACTGCTTTTTAAGACGTTTGCAATTGCTTTTCGAATCGGTCTAATTTATATCTAGTTTATATCTAATTTGTCGTAAAAACTTGTCGATGACCCATAGAAATTAAAACCGGCAATTAACTCGCTAATGAAACAATTTAAATTTTGGCACGGATAACAACGAAGACATGGGATACATTTCATGTTATTTTTAGGTAACGTGTAGCAAACTTGCAATCTAAAAATAAATACATCTATGCCAGGGGTAGACAAACTTTTGATCAGTACAAGCGACATTTTTTAAATTTTTTTGTTGGTCTACCAACGTCGTAGGTATGTGTTAAGTAATCATCAGAAGTGATCAGATAAGACTCAGTTTCCTTTGACTATGTCGTTAAACCTTCTTTTTTATTTATTTTCAAATGGAATGAATGAAACAAATAAATCAACATAAACATACAATAGTTACCAGCTGATTGCCAAATCAAGTAGAATTATTAAGTAAATTAGATATTTAGACTTTATCTTATTATAAAGCTACGGTATAGAAAACAAGCGTATAGTCCTGCTATAGGTAGACTATAGCTGTGTGACTGCTTCGTATGTAGTGTATTGTAACCTTTATTATTGTTCGTTTGTCCTCATCCAGAGTGTATTGTCTTTTAAGAGATAAGAGTCGTGTCAGGTGGTCGCAGACGAGACTTCGGTCTCTCTGCTCCCACCCTTCGAAGTGTCAAGACGTACTTTTACAAGACATTATAGACCTTATAGACCTACAAGACCTATTAGACCTATAGCTCAACTATAAGAAAAGTTTTGGACTATACGAAGCGGTCAGCTCAAACTAAAGCAGGACTAGTTAGTGCAGCTATAGTCAAACAGCCGTAGCCGAACTATCGCTAGTTTTCTATACCACTGCTTCCCAAACTTCTTGATGTCGCGGCTCCCCTGCAAGTCATATCGATAAACCACGGCCCCCTATTTTTTTTTAGAATTGGGTTACTTAAAAAATAATTTGCTTTGTGTATACCTATATATGTATACTACTTTTCAAAGAAGTTCATTGATTGTGTTAAATGTAATGGACTCATAACAGCACTCATATGCGTGTAGTTATGGATCGCCGAGTGCTGTTATGAGATAATTTTTTCAAGGTTGGCACTGAAATTCAGAGCTGTCAGTGTCAAATGTTCGTTACGAGCGTAGCGAGGAGTTTTCTAATGAACAAGTGCTAATACAAACGCCTTACGAACGAGTTTTTTTATAGTTTTTTCTTTTCTATTTTGCGCCCTTCTATGTCATTTTATGCCATTTCTAAATAAAAAAAAATAAACGTGAGCGGTCAGGGGACCCCCGTCAGGAACGAAGTTCCACTTCCATACCTTCTGCATCGAGGTCGCAACCGCACCTATAAAGTCGATTTCGCAGTGTAATCACAAGAATAAAGTTTTTGTCGTGGAATATTTAGACTGTATCTATTTCATTGTCTACTATGAAAGGTGAGTGAACTAAGTGTTTAGCATAAAGCCTATCGTCCACATGGGTGTTAAAGGATTTGCGAAAATATGTGTCATTTATGACAGATGACGTGTGGTTGGTGGATGTGTGTGGTTGAGTATTTGATTTAGGTCAGGGGTGTCCAAACTGAGCTCGCAAGACAAGTTGCAATGCGGCTTAAAATAGAACGGTTAATTGAATGAACAAATTCAAACTGAGCGTCATACGGGCAAGATGCAATGCGTTCCAAAATTTAGTAAATAAATGAAAAACAAATTGTCAAACTGGGGCAAGATAAGTTGAAATGCGGCCCAAAACAAAAGCGTCAATTGATAAATGAATGAAAAAAATTGTGGGTTTTGTTTTGGGCCGCACTAGAACTTGTCTGCCAGAACGCGGGCCTTATATATACGTAATTAATGAAAAAAAATCGGTTTTGTTTTGGGCCGCATTGGAACTTGTCTTGTGGCCCGCGGGCCGCAAGACAACTTTTTGTTTGAAACAAAAGCGTCAGTTTGATAAATGAATGAAACAAATTGTCGGTTTTGTTTTGGGTCGCATTGTAACTTGTTTTGCGGCCCGCGGGCCTTATATATACGTAATGAATGAAAAAAATTGTCGGTTTTGTTTTAGGCCGCATTAAAACTTGTCTAATGGGGCCGCAAGAGAAGTTTTTGTTTGAAACAAAAGCGTCAATTTGATAAATGAATGAAACAAATTGTCGGTTTTGTTTTGGGCCGCATTGGAACTTGTCTTGCGGCCCGCGGGCATTTATTTCAGACACTAAATTGTGAGTAAAAGTTTGCAAATTTCGCCACGCAAGCTGTTAGTCTGTAGATTTAGACTAAAATCCACCAATTATTTAGTGTATAGACGAGATTATTATATTACATCAAAACTTGCGGTCGCAAAAAATGTGTGCAAAAATAATCTAGTCTGTCATAAATGACACATGTGTAGTTGAGTATTTGATTTAGGTCAGGAGTGTCCAACTTGCGGCCCAAGACCAGTTGCTATGGAAATTAAAACATCAAGATAGACCTTTTCATAGTTGAAATTTTTTTGTGCGCATGTGACAATGTCCGCCATGTTTTACGGGCACGTTTTGAAATATAACCAGTGAAAATAACAAAATGTGCCCGAAACTTTCATATTCATGCCTTTTAAACTTGACGGACGCGCCTGCGCTTAACTAACCGTTAACCGTTTAACCGTTAACTAATAGTTACCAGCTGATTACCAAATCAAGTAGAATTATTAAGTAAATTAGATATTTAGACTTTATCTTATTATAAAGCTACGGTATAGAAAACAAGCGTATAGTCCTGCTATAGGTAGACTATAGCTGTGTGACTGCTTCGTATGTAGTGTATTGTAACCTTTATTATTGTTCGTTTGTCCTCATCCAGAGTGTATTGTCTTTTAAGAGATAAGAGTCGAGTCAGGTGGTCGCAGACGAGACTTCGGTCTTTCTGCTCCCACCCTTCGAAGTGTCAAGACGTACTTTTAAAATACCTTATAGACCTTATAGACCTACAAGACCTATTAGACCTATAGCTCAACTATACGAAAAGTTTTGGACTATACGAAGCGGTCAGCTCAAACTAAAGCAGGACTAGTTAGTCCAGCTATAGTCAAACAGCCGTAGCCAAACTATCGCTAGTTTTCTATACCACTGCTTCCCAAACTTCTTGATGTCGCGGCTCCCCTGCAAGTCATATCGATAAACCATGGCCCCCTATTTTTTTTTTAGAATTGGGTTACTTAAAAAATAATTTGCTTTGTGTATACCTATATATGTATACTACTTTTCAAAGAAGTTCATTGATTGTGTTAAATGTAATGGACTCATAACAGCACTCATATGCGTGTAGTTATGGATCGCCGAGTGCTGTTATGAGATAATTTTTCAAGGTTGGCACTGAAACTCAGAGCTGTCAGTGTCAAATGTTCGTTACGAGCGTAGCGAGGAGTTTTCTAATGAACAAGTGCTAATACAAACGCCTTACGAACGAGTTTTTTATAGTTTTTTCTTTTCTATTTTGCGCCCTTCTATGGCATTTTATGCCATTTCTAAATAAAAAAAATAAACGTGGGCGGTCAGGGGACCCCCGTCACGAACGAAGTTCCACTTCCATACCTTCTGCATCGAGGTCTTCCGCAACCGCACCTATAAAGTCGATTTCGCAGTGTAATCACAAGACTAAAGTTTTTGTCGTGGAATATTTAGACTGTATCTATTTCATTGTCTACTATGAAAGGTGAGTGAACTAAGTGTTTAGGATAAAGCCTTTCGTCCACATGGGTGTTAAAATATTTGCGAAAATATCTGTGATTTATGACAGATGACGTGTGGTTGGTGGATGTGTGTGGTTGAGTATTTGATTTAGGTCAGGGGTGTTCAAACTGCGCTCGCAAGACAAGTTGCAATGCGGCTTAAAATAGAATGGTTTTTTAATGAACAAATTCAAACTGAGCGTCATACGGGCAAGATGCAATGCGGTCCAAAATTTAGTAAATAAATGAAAAAAAAATTGTCAAACTGGGGCAAGATAAGTTGAAATGCGGCCCAAAACAAAAGCGTCAATTGAAAATGAATGAAAAAAATTGTCGGATTTGTTCTGGGCCGCACTGAAAGTTGTCTGCCAGCCCGCGGGCCTTATATATACGTAATGAATGAAAAAAAATCGGTTTTGTTTTGGGCCGCATTGGAACTTGTCTTGTGGCCCGCGGGCCGCAAGACAACTTTTTGTTTGAAACAAAAGCGTCAATTTGATAAATGAATGAAACAAATTGTCGGTTTTGTTTTGGGCCGCATTGCAACTTGTTTTGCGGCCCGCGGGCCTTATATATACGTAATGAATGAAAAAAATTGTCGGTTTTGTTTTAGGCCGCATTAGAACTTGTCTTATGGCCCGCGGGCCGCAAGAGAAGTTTTTGTTTGATACAAAAGCGTCAATTTGATAAATGAATGAAACAAATTGTCTGTTTTGTTTTGGGCCGCATTGGAACTTTATTTCAGACACTAAATTGTGAGTAAAAGTTTGCAAATTTCGCCACGCAAACTGTTAGTCTGTAGATTTAGACTAAAATCCACCAATTATTTAGTGTATAGACGAGATTATTATATTACATCAAAACTTGCGGTCGCAAAAAATGTGTGCGAAAATAATCTAGTCTGTCATAAATGACACATGTGTAGTTGATTATTTGATTTAGGTCAGGAGTGTCCAACTTGCGGCCCAAGACCAGTTGCTATGGAAATTAAAACATCAAGATAGACCTTTTCATAGTTGAAATTTTTTTGTGCGCATGTGACAATGTCCGCCATGTTTTTCGGGCACTTTTTGAAATATAACCAGTGAAAATAACAAAATGTGCCCGAAACTTTCATATTCATGCCTTTTAAACTTGACGGACGCGCCTGCGCTTAACTAACCGTAAACAGGTCTGTTATCTAGTGTGTCATAAATGACAGATGACATATAAAATTGAGTTACTAAGTTAATAAGATAGTTACAACTTGGAAACTAATTGCAAGTTTTAGCTAAAACTTACCTAGTATATAGATATTATTAAAGACTTTTAATTAGTAATTTTAATTAGTAAGTCTTCAATTTTCCAAAACTTTTTAATTAGCGATATTCAACTGTCGATTGCTGGGTTACTAAGATAGTTACAGCTCGGAAACTAACTGCAAAGGTCTATTTTATTATTTTTAGTCATATCGTGAAATATGTCACTCTGCGAAAGAACAGAGAGAGCACGCATTATAGAAATATGCACTGAGAGAAAGATATAGGCGTATAACGTAATGTAACGTTTTCCGCCGAATCACTCCTACCGGGACCCCCCTAAAGAAACTTTGTTCCAAAAAATCGTCCATACATATTTAGAAAATTTTACGGTGGTTGGTGACACTGATAATTGACATTTCGCGATTTCCACAAATCACATAAACTCAAAACTATCTCGCCGAAAATTTGACACTGACAGCTCTGAATATCAGTGCCAACCTTGAAAAGATTAACTCATAACAGCACTCGGCGAACCATAACCGCACGCATATGAGTGCTATTATGAGTTCATTACAGATGCAAAATAGAAAATAGTGTATTAAAGGACTAGTTTAGTTACGTGATTTTTCAGCACGCGTCCAAGTTTAGAAAACGACTGAACCCGTCCTATAATATACTAATACGGTATTTGTTTTAAGTTTAACGACATTATTTTGTTATTTTCTTTAAGAAATTGATGCAAAGAAACAAACATGCTTGTGCTCCGTTGTCCAAAGCTCTTGGTACGTACGGACATTTTTTTTTTTAAGCCTTGTAGCTTATTGTTAATAATCAGTAAATTTGTACTTTTTCTCTGAAGAGAGTTCTCTTTAAATCGGGCACCTAAATCTGGTTTCTTTTCTAGAAGAAATATCCTAAGGTCTTCATTATTCGTTAACCTATCATATCATTCGTCGTAATTTCAATATTTTAACGGAGTTTATAATTTTAATGTGCATATTTGACACTTAAACTTATTTAACGAAGATATATTTATGTGTTGTATTCGCGGCCCCATTGCGGGTAAGCCCCGGCCCCTTGGAGGGTCGCGGCCCACCACTTTGCGAAGCACTGTTCTATACGATGTATACCTAGGTTAAAGTGATCAGAACGGGCATCAGAGATTAGACAGTCAGTCAACTAGGAATAGTTACGCCGTCGAAGCTTTAGCCACTAATGATCCATGGCATTTTATTTATAATTTTTTTCGCATATTTTGCGTGAGTTCTTTGTTGTCTTGCATGGCACAATATACGAGGAAAGTTTGATAAGTCAGGGACTTTTTGAAAAAAAAAGTTCAGCTGAAAAGCGTTTTAATTATGAACATAGTCTGCTTTTAGCTCAATACATTTACCTCACCGTTTTCAATTTTTTTAATTCCTTAAAAAAAATGGGTTTTCAGAAGACCCTCAAAAGAAGCGTTGGTTTCATTAAACTCTTCATTAGACCCAAATCTTCTTCCACCCAGCCATTTCCTAAGATAAACAGGAAATAGTCAAAAGGAGCTATATCTGGAGAACAGGCTGGTAGATTGTTAGAGAAGGTTGCGCTTATGGTGGTTCGAGTATGAGCGGCAGCCAGCATGTTCAAAGATTCTTGTAAAATGGGATTTTCTCAGTTGAAATGCCTACAGCCTCAACCACTGGTGAAGCGTCATTAGGTACTATTTTCATAAATATGTATTAATATTCAAATTATATTTTAATTATAAAAACACCGGCAATACAGGTGCCCGCTCTTATGGATTCCTTGGTTGTACTCAAGCCAAAGAGATGGCTAATTCCACCCGTATTGTTCCGTGATTTTATTTGAATACGAACTTATTTCTTATTGAATTTCTTGTTCCCAGTTTATCAAAAGATTAAAACTGGTGTAGATATTTTAAAACTCTTTGTACGACATTCATTCGAAGCAGTCAAAATATATTCGTGTGTGAATTCGGCATGGCAAGTTATGACCGTTCGATTCTTAAACAATTTTAAAGAAAAATATCTGTGAATTCTGGACAATATCTAAGTGTCATACACCGCGGTGTTCAATGACGAATTTTCTTGTGGGAAATCCGTCGATTCAACACTTATCTCCTGTTTAAAGAATCCCAGCTGGCTCAACCACGTGGTGGAACCTTCGAACTCTGCAGGTCCAGGTATACACCGGATTGTTGAAGTGATGAGTCCTTTCTACAGTGGGTCCTTTCTACTCTGGTGTTTTCATTTGTATGATTTTCCGCATAGAATTTTCAAATATTTTTTCTCATAATAGTACACAAGTACACGTGGTAATGGCTATTTACACGTCACACCAACTACCTCAACCACTTTCATTTTCTTATCGTCCAATATAATTCCTTTCCTTCTGGGCGACCTGAACGTTCGCCGTCATTTGTGCTGGTACGACCACAACGAAACTCAGTAAACCATTTCTTAATCATTGAAATTAATCGTGCAGAGAACTCATAGTATTTATGGAGCCTTTCCTTCATTTCGATAGAATTATTAAGTAAACATACAGGCATTTGGGTTTTATTTTATTATAAAGCTACGTACACACGGTATAGAAAACCAGCGTATAGTCCTGTTATTTTGATATAGTCCTGTGACATTATCCCAAATAGTTGCGCATGTTAGGTGGCGCTACCGTCGCGGACCCGGACGACTCGGCAGTTCCAAATCGGCACCGGACAACTCGGCATCGGATAAGTCGGCACCGGACAACTCGGCACCGGGAAAATTCGGCACCGGACAAATCGGCAATGAGACATTTCGGCACTCATATTTTTAATTTTCTTTTAACCTCTTATGCTTTAATAAAGCTGTTTATGTTTTATTATTAGTTTTTAATTCAACGCTGTTTTCATGTCAACGTGAATTCTACTGCTGGCTAGAAGGTGACTAAATAAACAGTTTACAATTTCCTTCATCTTTCAAGGGGCGTGCGTTACATTCTTTAATTATAAAAGGATTTCTTTTCATTTTGATATTACCAAAACCTATGTTATAATGCACATTATCCGGTGCCGAATTTTCCAGGTGCCGTGTTGTCCGGTGCCGAGTTGGTAGTGCCGAGTCGTCCGTCCTTCAATCGCCCTTCAATCATAATTATACGAAACGTCTATTTCGAATATGATAATTTATAGATAGTAATGCTCGTCATTGGTAACATTTCACATTTTTTAAAGTTTTTAGCGTTTTTTCGAGGAATTTTCGTTTCTTCTGGTCAAGATCCAAATCAAACCCGACCATCAACAATTTCCAAACCCTAATTTTCTTCATAGTTTCGCAATTTGCCTTCCAAAACGCCTGGAAATTTTTTTTTCGGATAATTCTTCAGTTCCGCAAGATCCTAGCAGTTATAAAAAAAAAGAATTCAGAATTTTCCGACAATTTCTTCAGTTCCCCTTCGTGCAAAATCTATGCACGATATTTTTCGAAAATCGAGGGGAAACTGTTCCAAGAACTTTTTCAGTTTCCTAAGGTATTTTCCATAATCCATATAACGATATTTCCGAAAATCAAGTAAAAACTTCACTTTCCTTAGTTTGGCCCAAAATCTTCAAATTTTCCAATGACGCCTTCTGTTCCTCATGGTCTGATCTAAACGCTACTGTCGTACTTTTTTCTTTTAGCCAGTTTTCGTCCACTCCTGAACGTAGGCTTTTTCCAAATCTTTCAATATCTATCTTTCCTGGGCTACTTTCATCAAGTTTCCTCCATCGTGGCGCCGGATATCGTCACGCCATCTTGCCTGCCAACAGTGATTTTCGATCTTCGCGGCCTCCATTGTAACAGGATTTTAGTCCACTTGATGTTGTCTCTCGGTATGTAACCCGCACATTGCCACTTAAGACGTACCACGCGCTCTACTACATCCACGAACCCTGTTCTCCTCCCGATTTCTTCATTTCGAATTTTGTCCGAGGCTAATTCCCAGCATCGCTCGCTGGCAGACTCGAAGTCGATTTGCGCTGTACATCGTTAAGAGTTACAGTCTCGAGCCCAGCATACATTAACACGTTAGCTGCCACCTATACAGCCGGCTGCCAATTGATATGGTTCCTACTGTGCCGAACGAAATATGCGACAGCTAACGTGTTAATTATCGCAAGGTGCGGAAACCACATTCTCCTATTTTGGATCGCAAGTTCGCGCTACCGCGCGTATGAGGTCTTGATTTGTCTGCCGCTTTGCGGTGGGCAACCTAACTTAACCTGGGTTAAACCATCGGTTCTTGCCACATTATCCTATTTTGAATCGTGAGTTCGCGCTGCTGCGCGTTTGTGGTCTTGATTTATCTACCGCTTCGCAGTGTGCAACCTGGAATCTAACATTTTTTTTAGGGAGGAGAGGAAATGCATTGCTGCACGCACGGAGCCACTAGGCTTCGTGGAGTGTGGGGCTCTCTGGTCGAGCTGTTCGTGACTAGCATACCCACTAAAACCCCCCTGGGATCAGTACTCCACTTCGGGTCCGCGTTAGCATCACTTCAAAGAATCTAACCTGGGCTAAACCAACGGTCCTTGCTACATTATCCTATTTTGGATCGTAAGTTCGCGCTGCCGCGCGTATGTGGTCTTGATTTATCTGCCGCTTCGCAGTGTGCAACCTGGAATCTAACCTGGGTTAAACCAACGGTCCTTGCCACATTATCCTATTTTGAATCTTGAATTCGCGGTTAAACTAAAAGTTCAACCGACCCTTGCCAAAATTAATGTATGCTCTCGATACGTTGCGACCGGCATGCATGAGTTATAAAACTTCCTCTTGAGGTTTATATGGATGCGTGATTCCCGGAGAATGTAGCTGAGCCTGCCAAACGCCGCCCAGGTCAAACCGATACGTCTGGTGATTTGAGCTGTCTGATTGTCTCTTTCCAACTTGATGTTATATCCCATCGACTTCTCAAGAGAATGATTTTGTGGTCACAGTGGTGTAGTGGTGAACGCATCCGCTCGCTATACCTGATATCCCGGGTTCAATCCCAGTACAAAAAATCCCCCCAACTATGCTGTGGCCACCTCGTGGAAAGCAATGGCAAACTACCACGAGTAATTCTGCCAAGAGAACCTCTCAAATAGTGCCGTTCGGAACCGGCGATGAACTGCCAGGTCCCGCATATTAGTGTGACGATGCGTTCCACAAGTATGCGTTCCACAAGTATGCGCGAGAGGTCGCCTACATTCTCGGAAGAGAGTACGGCACGCATAAGTATGATTACCGATGGACCATTATATTGCTCGGACTCTTGATTTTTGTTTTCTGAAGGTTCATTTTCAGCCTCACCGCTTGAGAAATTTCTTCGAGTTCACGTAGCATCCCTAGGTTATCTGGGTACGTACAATATCGTCGGCAAAGCATAGCTGATTAAGACATCTATGTCGACTCCCTTTCACTCCTAAGAAAGATTTTTGAATACGTTCTGATCGTCCGACAAGGCGATACCATATGACCCAAACTGTCGTCCACATAGTCAATATTGGTCTTTTTAGAATAAAAAGGTTTTATTTTTCAACTGAAGGTAGACTTCCGTGCAAAGCGGCTCTGGCCTCACTAACACAGCGATACTGACGCGGCGACGTAGCGATAGTATTATATATACGATTTATACATATTAGTATATACGTATTTTATATACGATTATATATACGACACTGACGCACTGACACTGAGCGTACCAGTGTCGCTGCGCTCGAATGGCGCCTCATACGTTTCCATTGTGCATAATACTATCGCTGTCGCCGCGTCAGTATCGCTGCGTTAGTGACGCCAGAGCCGCTTTGCTTAGAAGTCTACCTTTACGTATACTTTATGTAATTACTATTATTATCAGCACTACCAGTTGAAAACAAAGTAATTTTTGCTCAAAGCAGATTTATTCGGAACTTCGTCATCAGCCTTTTCATGTCCCCACTCCTGGGGCACTGGCCTCTTCTCGGGCAAATATCCAACCTCAGCACTAAGATTTGAATATGAGGCACCTAGCGGTTTAACGACGAATCCGAACGACAAATTTACAGAGAAGGTGTTAACGCAGTTGAGACCCCACGGTTGCCTAAGCCGGGTTGGGGGAATTGAGTGTGATTGGTTGCAGCCATTAGTTTTTAATTTTTGCTGCTTTTTGGTTCTGTGTGGGATTCGAACCCACGCTGTCTGACTCAAGAGCCAAGTGATTAGCTATCTGAGCCACCACCACACCCCCGGGGAGAATCCCCAGGAGAATCAGCAGTTGATGCTACTGCTGTATACCCCTACATTATACTGTATACCCCTACATTAAGAGTCGACCATTTGCAATTCCATCTTTCTTCATGTCGATCTTCCATAGTTGTAACGTTCGATAGTTTGTTCTTCACAAAAATCTAAGTGTTAATATATTAACACTTAGATTTTTTAGATCTTAATTTTCTTCATTTTTGGAATATCAAGATAAGAAACCGACAATCGCGAGAATTTCTATTTCGTGTTTAAAAATTAAGTTTTTATTACTCATGCGCGAGAGGTACTTCTTGACGCACGTTTTCTAATACGAGAAATGCTACCTCTAGTTGTATTACCACATAACCTGGGTAACGCACGCAAATATTCAATATCGGTAGTAGAGATGAGCATGGGACGAGTTTCTCGTTCCAGATCCCATCCAGTGGGACGGATCCCTCTCACTGTCCCATCCCATCACATTTTATATAATATATAACCCATAAAATTTTCGTTCCATCCCATTCCATCCCGGTCTTATGGCCCGTCCCATTCATCCCATTTTTCCCATACAGCAGACCTGACAATGAGCAAACCTTTTTCGTCGCAAACAGATCTCAAGACATCGTCAGGAACTACATCGTTATCACAAAAATATGCTGGGCTGGACATATTATGGAAAATGTGCGTATTTGCAAGATAAGCAATTAATTATGCACTAACTAGATTTACAAGACTATCAAAACTCGTCCCACTCCGTCACATAAAAATTTGTTGTCCCATCCGATCCCATCCCACGCAACGTTCATACCACTCATCCCATCCCATGGGACGATGGGATGGGATGGGAAGAGATGGAACGATGGGATCCCATGCTCATCTCTAATCGCTAGGTTACATAAAAAAATACACAATCAAGACCTCGATATTTAAAAAAGTGGTGAAAGTGTCAGAAATTTTTTTCAATACAAAATAATATTAAAAATTAAAGAAAACGATTTAAAAGGAGTGTAAATTCTATGGTGGTACCGGAGATTGAGAAGAGTTGTTATGACGAATCCATGCCACCGGAGACAATTGAAAAAGCAAATTCTTCTTTTTCGATTCCATTTTTTTTTATGGCCCCTGGTTCCCAAACTTGTACGATACATCTCCTCGCATGAGTAAGAAAAAATATTGTTTGTAACACGGACGGCATTGTCAATTGCCCTCTCGAGCGAATTCGTTCGTGCGCCCAATTTCGCGCTCGCGTCAAATTGAGAACTTACCGCCCTAGTTACAAAATATACTATTTTCTAAGCAAATTTTACTTTATTTGAGTACTAGTGCGTCAAAAATTATTTCGCTGCGATTTATAGTTTGATAGAAAATAAATAAAATTAGAAAACCCAAAATAATAATAATATTTAGGTCTTTGAGTTTTTAAAACGAGAACAATAAAATTATTATATATAGTTCATTAATTGATGTACTTATATTCTTTAATTTTGTGTATATTTTCTAAGCAAAATTTACTTTATTTGAGTACTAGTGCGTCAAAAATTATTTGGCTGCGATTTTCAGTTTGGTAGAAAATAAATAAAATCCAAAAACCCAAAATTATAATAATATTTAGGTCTGTTTAGTTTTTAAAATTAGAATAATAAAACTATTCTATATAGTGCATTAATTGATGTATATTATTTATTTTTGTGTATATTTTATGTATTCGTTATGTTGGAAGTTCGTTTTGATCAAAGCCGTAGTCCTCGTAAAATACCATGGAGAGTTATTATAATTAAAATATGAAATGGGGATTCAGACCGGTCAGCAATAAAATTAATTTTTACGTTAACGGCGCAACTAATAAAATCCGAGTGAAACGTAGAAATTTAATAACGAGATGAGTCCTGGGACATAAATACGAAGAGATCAAAACACATATTACACATTAGTAATAAAGCGCGTATAATAAAATTCAAGCGGTAGGTATATAAACCCGTCCCTAGCATCCTCAACACACATTTCCACGTGTTTTTATTATAATTAAGGGTCCGGGCGTTTCTTTAATTTGTATAAATACAGACACGCTTAATTAGACGTCAGAGCCGTCAAAGGTATGGGATTAAGTTCTTAAGACGCGTTGTTTTCGAACGGCAGCCGGGAGGTTACTTATCTCCTTTCGATTTGTGATTTAAATGAGGCGAACGTAAAGTAAAAAAGTGGCGAATTCGTGAAACGGGGAAGCTCTCTATCGGGGACGCTTTAAGGCCGTAATGCCGTCCCTGTTGCGGGGATCCGTGGCGTCGGATTCATCCGGAACGGCAGCTCACTGATACCGGTTATTTTAACAAGCCCCGGCCAGGCAACGGCAGCAACATTGCCTTTTCAAAACACGTATTTTCACCATTTGGCTAATTGGAACAATAAATTGTAGGTACAGTGTCCGATTTTAATAGGCTGATTGTCTTTTGTTTCATGGCATCTGTTTCGAGACGACGACGTCCGATCCGCTAAAATGAACCTTTGACGCGCGATTCTTAATATATATATATATATATATATATATATATATATATATATATATATATATATATATATATATATATATATATATACGCACAAAACATGATGCGATTATACACGTGCCGTTCTACAACGGCACACTCGCTCTTTACGTTCAGATTTATTTTCCAACGATTTCCAAACGTTTCTCTTGGAGAAAAGTAAATAAACTCGGGATAACATTATCAAACGCTTCCCGTAAATTTCGCAGATGCAATAAAAGAAACAGATATTCCGCTTAAAATGGACATTTTATTACCATCCGAAACGGAGTGCTGACAACGAAGACTAAAGATAATCTTATTAAAATGTTAAAATATTGAATCATTATTATTTAAAATCTTTTTAAAACAAATACGGCGAAGAAATAAAGACACATATAAGTATTAGTTATAGACCGCGACTTCACTCGCGTGGATTGTGATATCAGTCAAATTAATTCAGGTCAGTTATGTGTAGCAAATATTGATTATATAGACCAGTGATGGTGAACCTATGGCACGCGTGTCACAGCTGACACGTAGGAAAATTGTATTGGTACGCGAACTATTTCTCACGTGTGCGTTCTAAACTTCTTAATCTTAAACCTTCTACCTTTCTAAAAGAAAGACGTGTTATATTCAGGCTACTACGGTAACTAATTTTCACTGTCAGAAATGTACATTGATTGTAAAAGTTACCTGGCACGTCAGCATTTCAAAATGTGAATATTTAAAAAAAATGGCACGCGGCGGAAAAAGGCTCGCCACCCCTGATATAGACGAATATTAAGATAGACAGTAATTAAGATTTGAAAATTGTTAAGATAAATTCAAGTTGAAATAAAACTTATTTTTGATAACACATGCGGGATAAGTACTATCTTGGCAAGTTACACAAAAAAACCAATCGCTAAATTACGTTAAAAAACCAATTGAATAAATAAAATAAACACAATCAAAACCTCAATATTAAAAAAGTGACGTGAAAGTGACAGCCATTTTTTTTCATTACAAAATAAAAATTAAAATTAAAGAAAACGTTTTAAAATGAGTGTATTCTATGGTGATGCCGGAGACTGATGAGAGTTCTTATGACGAATCCACACCACCGGAGAAAAGTTAAAAAGTTAATTCTTGCTTCTATTTATTTTAGATGTTCCCTGGACCCAAAACTTGTAAGATACGTCCCCTCGCATGAGTAATAAAAATTTTTATCTGCAACTCGTGCGGTATTGTCAATTGTCCACGAGAGCGAAATTGGGCGCACGAACGAAGTGAGTGCGCTCATTCGCTCTAGTGGACAATTGACATCTTGTCGCCCTAGTTGCACAATATACTATATAAACATTTTCGAATGGATTTTATACAAAATTTGCACAGTTATTACTTATGAATCAAGTTCAAAAGATTAATAAGCTTGAAAGCAAACGAGTGTCTGGTTTCAAAGTTGTTGCTTGTTGCAGACAAATTTTCTTTATGTATTCTTTATGTATTCGTAAAAACCTTTATCCGGCCGCGTGCCATTTATTTTTTAATTTTCAAGTTTTAAAATGCGGACGTGCCAGGTCTACTTTTACAATGTGATAGTAGAAATCAGCTACCGTATTAGCGTGAATATTTGGCGTGTTTTGTGCGCTTTTTGAAATTACGGCCAAACCAATCGAAGGATTTTAAAACGTGATATGATTAGATATTCTTACGAGGTCCCACAAATTGGCAAATTTCAAAATTGTACCTTTGTAAATACGGGTTTTGTGAATTTATGAAATTTTTGTGGGCCTTTTGAAATTACGGGCAAACCAATCGACGGATTTTGATAAAACGTGGCATGATTTTATAGTCTTACGAGATCTCACAAATCCCCAAATTTTAAAATTGTAGCTTTCAAACTTTCGTGAATTTTTTAAATTTGTAAATTTTGTGGCGTCTTTTGCAATAACGGACAAACCAATCGACGGATTTTGATGAAACTTAGTATGAATTGATATTCTTACAAGATATCACAAATCCCCAAATTTCAAAATTGTAGCTTTGTAAATAGGGCTTTTGTAAATTTGTGTGCGCCTTTTGCAATTACGGGCAAACCTTTCGACGGCTTTCGTGTATTTTGGAAATTTTTATGCGCCTTTTGAAATTACGGGAAAACCGATCGACGGATTTTGATAAAACGTGGTATGATTTGATATTCTTACGAGATCTCATAAATTCGCAAATTTCAAAATTGTAGCTTTGTAAATACGGCTTTGGTGAATTTTTTAAATTTGAAAATTTTTGTGCGCCTTTTGCAATTACGGGCAAACCAATCAATCGGCGGATTTTGAACACGTCTTATATTTTACACCGTTGATGTTGCACAAAAGTGGATTGAGAAAGTTAATAATTTATTTCAGAAAAGATAGTTTAACAATTTTAGAAGGCATGCGTGAGTAATAGCTCGCGTGCCAATAAAATTTTCCTACGTGTCAGGTGTGGCACGCGTGGAATTGGTTCGCCACCACTGACCTAGACCAATTACATGAAACCATATTAACAAATTATACTTTGAAATTCTAAGGTTTTCTTAAGCTTTCAGAATATCTAAAACTAAATCCGCTAATTTTATTCCTTCTTAAGATATCGCGGTAAATAAAACAAGGTGCTAAGATGGTTGAAAATTGTTTAGTTTTATAGAATTTACTGAGTTATTGTAAACTAAATTGCATAATGATTTATATTGGCGCAATCTGTGTGAAATTCTGCTGTTTTGATATATAACAGTAAAAATCGGAGAGGTGTCGAAAATTGCGATTTTTTTAAAGCGAAATCGAATTCGCGAAATTTGACATGTCATGGATATTGACATATAATACATCAAAAGACGCGAAATTTTGTATAGAACAAACAACAAACAATATTTTACTGTTTTGGTGAAACATAAGTCTGAATTAGCGATTATGAAGAGTGTCAAAATAGCTACTTTCGGATTTTTGCCCGAAATTTTTCCAAAATAATCTAAATTGAATGAACATGTAAAATATATAATCTAAATTGAATGAACGAATGAACGCTTGTGAAATTTTCGCTTGGCGGAAGACCGTACAGCTTTTGACATGGTGATCGCCAACGTCAGGGAGACCGGAGAAAGCACATGAAAGAAGAAGAAGAATGAACGTGTTTATAAATTATTCTAAATGCAGATTAAAACCACATGTAGTACTGCAGTTTCAAGGAGAATAAACCCCTCAAACTTTCTATAAAACGATTCGATCAATTTTTGAGAGGGTCTAAACTTTGATCTGCATTTTCTTTTAACTGAATGAATTTAAATAAAATTTGGAAAAGGATAATACACTCGTACCTTCACTTTTATAAAAGAATTTAAATACAAATTTCCACATCTCTAACATCTCCAGTTTTTGAGAGATTTGACTCTATTTTCTAAGAGGAATCTAACTGACAATTTGATGGTAAAAATACCTTTCTATTTTCGGAATAACTCAATATTGTTTTTTTGCCCTAAAGCGGGCTGAAAGGAAGATCCTGAGAAGAATATTTGGCCTCGTCAAGGATCCAAGCACGGAGCAATATCGCATAAGGACGAATGCAGAACTCCAGGACCTATACCAAAAGCCGGATATAGTGAAATCAATAAAATCACAGCGTCTGAGATGAGCTGAACATGTCCAAAGAGCACCTGACGACCGACTGATCAAGATAGTATGGGAAGGAAACCCAGCAAGAAAGAAACCGCTCGGGCGGCCGAGAATCAGATGAAAGGACAACATTTTAAAACATCTACAGACTATGCAGCTATATGACTGGAAGGAGGCCATGTTGGACCGGGACCGATGGAGGCAAATCGTTAACACAGCAAAGACCCACCAAGGGTTGTAGTGCAACCCAGAAAAAGAAGAAGAAGTGAAGTTTTCCATGTTGATATTCTTTATTGTGATGAACACGGAGTCAAAATAGAAGTCGTTTGTTTGGTTTTACGGGGTTGCGGGCTAACTACGGACTGTCTATCGGATTCACTACGTACCTACTGTAATCGCACTGACTGGCTTTCTTGTATTTACAGAAGAAAGACGGGAAGGGAATTGTCATTATCTTGTTATTGTATTCAAGAGATGGGAATTGTCATTTTGTTTTGTTTTGTTGTCATTGTGTTGTTAAGGCCCGTAAGGGACTTTGGAAACTGCGAAAGTATCTTCTTCTTCTACTTATTTATCAGCTTTCCATAGTCCTCTCCTGGACATAAGCCTTTTCGTCTTCCGTATCGATACCAGCGATCGATTTAATATCGTCCAACCACTTTCTTTGTGAACGACCCCTACTCCTTGTTGTTTCTCTAGGTCGCCACTGGGTAATTCCACCACGCAGTCCACCTGTTGTTGCTTAATCTTGTGACGTATCCGACCCAACGCTATTTCAACTGCGCTATGCTGTCACTACTCTTTTGCGAAGATATCGTCGGATACTCTTATATACTTAGATACTCTTTTGCGAAAGTATCCAAACAATGTTAATTGTTTAGTTGCTTTCCAAAAAATTTAGTTATGACGAGCAATACAATTCTAAAACATATCACGAAATATTGAGGGTTTCAATTTGCTCAATTTTGAAAAATTGCAAAGGAAGGCAAAGCGAAGGAATCGAGTTTGTACGGGCGTCGAGACCCCCAAATGCGATCGAGCGGTGCGTCGTTCCTATCGACTTATAGACCTTTTCGTTCTCTATTTAGAAACCGCCACCGCGACGCCCTGCTCTTTAATTTAGCGAATCCCGGAGGATTCTCGCGTACGTCTGCAAAACATAATTTTTCGGGCGTCCCGGCGCCATCCGCCAAGCAATCGAAGTTGAACTCCAAAACAATCTAAAAGGCACTATGGCGAATCGATTGGTGTCGGTTCGGTCCCGATCCGACTTTTGGTTATCCCAGGAGAGGGATCCCCGCAAATTAGGTGAAAAAACGCGTTTTTTCCGATTTTTGTGTTAAAATTGACCCAGAGCGGAAATAGGATATCCCAGATTCTTCCACTGCCCGTTGCGGGTAAACATCTCGCATCGAACGAACAGGTTTGGAGAAGCAGTGCTCTTCAATCAAGAGAACGGCGTCCAAAGATGTGATCGAAAAAACGTTTTTTTTTTCGCTTATATTTTCCGCCGCACCGGATGAACCGACGGTCGCGTACTTTTCCGCATAACGTCAAAAAACGTGAAATCGACGCGGCAAGAGGATCCAGTAAAAAAAATCGAATCTCGGACCAAAATTTCTCCTCAAAGGTGCTAGAAACGATTTCCTGGTTTTGGCACCTGGAGGACGCCGTATGAGACTTGCAAACGGCAAACAGACACGGGTCGAAGGCCCGTCCAATTTTACAACAGTAGATGACAATTTCCCGTTTCGGCGCGCTAGAGGAACAGGGTTTTTGAAGAAAAAGTGAAAAATTTTAAACGCACCGTTATAAGCTCGTCTAAAAAAATCTATTTTTTTATCAATTCACCGGCAAAAAATCAAGACGTAAACCGCATTTTTACATAATTTTGCGTAATTTTAGTAAAAAATAATTTTTGCGGTTGTCTTTCGTGTTTCGTTGAACACCTTTAAATTATCTGGGGACTTGTTACTGTTGTATTTCTGGTAAGCCAAATTCTTGGTGACGAGTGCCTTCTCGCAATCAGTGTCACACTAGGGGCGCTTGCATGTGTACCTGAATGTCATGGATATCTTTCTATACTGGGTACGAGATTGCCACATGGTCAATTTGGAACTCGCCTAACTGCTGGACTGGCGAACGCAAGGTTTTCTGTTTTCTAGGATGTTTTCTTGTTTTTATGAGTTCTATGAGCCGTGTGCAATTTTTCTTTGTGAATTTCTGTGCGGGATAATTTCCTACTGTTTTCGTGTGCACTTTTTCTCTGCATTGATGTGTTTCAATGATCTGTGCATTGAAATCGCTCAGGAAAACTTTGATGTCTTCCTTGGGGACTTTGGATAATGCTTTCTCGAGGGTTGGCCATAATTTATTGGTGGACTGTGGATCTTTAATGTTGCTCCGGCTAGTGGGGGCGTGTGAGTTGATCAGTATGTATTTTTTTGTTGGCGTTCATCAGTCGGTTGTTTACTGGTGTGACTTCCCTGATGGATTCGAGTATGGTCTTATGGACCATGAAGACCATCCTCAACAGTGGGCCGCCTTTGGCAAGTCACCTATCAGTTTTGCTCTTAAAGGATGAGGTACTTGCCCGTAGTCTGTGATGAGAGTCTCTTACATTGCGAGGATCAGTATCTTCTGCCTATCGAGTTCTTTCACTAGGTTGTGCAGCTTTCCAGGCTGTATGAGAGTGTTGATGTGGAAGGTACCTATGTACATTAGCGTCTTGTGTGGGAGTTTGCCAGAGAACTCAGACTTTCTCTGCAGTCGTGGGAGTCTGGTTCCCCCAGAATCCGAGTGTCCGGTTGCCGCCTGTTGACGGGTGGATTGGTTACCACCTGGGGCATTGCTGTTATTACTTGCACGAGTCATGATTGCTAGTAAGCATTGGTGTCCAGTGGTCACCCACCGAGTAGTTAGAATCAGGGATTGTCAGTTCAGGGGTCAGTCAGTGCTCGTAGAAGTCCGGGTCCCCCAGAATCCGAGTGTCCGGTTGCCGCCTGTTGACGGGTGGATTGGTTACCACCTGGGGCATTGCTGTTATTACTTGCACGAGTCATGATTGCTAGTAAGCATTGGTGACCAGTGGTCACCCACTGAGTTGTTACAATCATGGATTGTCAGTTCCGGGGTATTGCTATTATTACCTACACGAGTCATGATTGCTTGTAAGCATTGGTGTCCAGTGGACACCCACTGAGTTGTTAGAATCACGGATTGTCATTGATTCAGATTGTTTCTTCTTCTTCTTCTTTCGAATAGGCCTACTTTGGACCACGCTTGTTCAACTGTTGGGCTTAGACCTTTGCCCAGTATTGACGCATATTCTGCCGGTGTAACTCCTTTCTCTCTTCTGTCCAGGGGGTACCTTTCCTTCGAAGTTTTTCCTGAAATCCACGGACTTCCTTCAGGGTGCGTCTCACAGACTGTCTGTTTTTGAGATCTGTTATTCCCAGCTCTTTAATATCCTTCTCAGTCTCTTTAACCAAGTGGTACGAAGCTTGAAGGTGAACAGACGGTTGGTTAGTCGATTTGGAGGCAATCTTGCAACGCGGCGATAGAAAGCTACCCTTCTTTTCCTTGCACAGATTCACATTGTTTATTATATATTCCTTAGGTCCTCTTACCGCATAACAATGGTCCACTCACGGATACCTGCGGCACATCCTTTATTATTACGTATTCCTTGGGTACTCTTGAAAGTTAAGGAGGATTGATTCAATTTTGATACGTTTCATGACGTTTTCCAAAAGCTTCTAAAATTTTGAAATTCAATTTCTTAAATTTATTATTTTATAAAAATTTTAGTTCAGGGAAGGCGACTTACTCGATTAGTATATTGTAATAATATGATATCATAACAATATATTAATCTTCTATTTGGCGCCCAAATATTAACTCACAATATAAGTAGCCTGGAGACTTTGGATAGAAGCGCTTCGACACTTTATTTGACGTCTGTTCTGAATTTACTGTTGCTCCAGAGAGGAGACAAATCGAGAAGACTTACAAGAATAAGAAACAATTAACAAAGTAAGGCAAAAATTGAGGACCTTTCTTAGTTCAATAATATCCAGACTTATAATATCCATCCGGACTGGTATTCAGACTGTAGAGTAGCGTCTTCGTAGATTATAATACAATCTATAGCTTCTCGTAGATTACAATACAATCTACAACTTCTCGTACTGTAATATATAGGATGCCATGCAATTTCATGGGTATCCATGAAAGTTTTTACGGTGAAAGTTCCTACGGTGAAAATTCCGCGGTGAAACGAATGCGGTTAATGTACCCACCACATTCGTTTCACCGCGGAATCTTCACCGTAGGAACTTTCACCACAAAAACTTTCACCGCTGAGCAGTTTCAAATAAATGGACACAAATTATTTTCCTATATTTTTCTTTATGTATTTTATTAATTGGATGCGGTGAAATTGCCAAATGGTGAAACGTGGGCTGTGAAATTGCCGAACGGTGAAACGTGGGCGGCGAAACTTCACAGAGGTGAAACTGCTCAGCGGTGAAAATACTGGCGGTGAAAGTTCCGGCGGTGAAAGTTCCTACGGTGAATATTTCGCGGTGAAACGTATGCGGTGAAAGTTCACTGAACCCATTTCATGAGTTATATAATATATTTGTTAAAATACTTAAAAATTAATAATTAAAATACATTTTTGCCACTGGTGTTCCAAACATAATTCTTACTATATTTTCAGAATGTCATTAACATCCGAACTAGTTATACCAAAAATACTTTTTAAAAATATCTATTCTCAGCATATTTTCTGAATGAAAGAAAATAAATGTATTTGCAAGAATAGACCCAGCGTGTACGCACCTATTATTAACCTTACTATGAGTACTATATCTCCATTCATCGAAACTGGCATTCCAAATAAATAATATTTACTTGTATTTCTCGCTAGCTTTCCGTTTTGCAAGCAGTTAATAATAAAGCTACATAAATGTCAAGAAGCAACGGAGAAAAAAATGGGCCGTAGAAAGTCAAGTGTTGAAAATGAAAAGGGCATTGTGGGTGACAAAGCTTGAGTACCTAAAGGAGACCATGGCGAGTCAAGTGCTAGAAATCGTTATGTAAAGCACAAAGCAGAAAACGTAACTTAATGGGACATATTGTGGCCACTTTCTTTAAATATATTGCTTTTCATTCAGGTTTATGATGGGTGTATTAATGATTGAGATTTCTGAAAAGGGGAATGTAGTAAAATGTTTAAATTCAGTGTGAAAATAAAATATTATTTCAGTGAAAAGACTCTGATGAAAATATATATTTTTTTATTAAGTTTAATTTTATCTCAGTAATAAAACAGAATATAATGAATTCAAGGATTTTTTTCAATCTACAGCCCTTTTCAAAAAACCAATTCAGGTTTTATTGGGTTTTATATTTTATCACGACTATAAAGCTAAATAGATATAGGAAGGGGTTTGATCTATGAATATTTGATCCGTAAACAAAAATAAAAATACATCAAAATATTCAATTTAATTCCAAAACTAAACTAACATCTATTAAGTAAAATAGAAAAAAAAACAAACAGACACAAGTATAGTTACATATTGGGGTAAATCTATACATGTCTGATACATGTGTAGGCTATATAAACCTGTAAACTTTTGACATTAGGTATTTTTTTTAACTATTGATTTACGACAGGGGTGGGCAAATCTTTTGGCCGTCGGGCGAATTACGAATGAAAATTTAACGGCAGGCCGCATTATTTTTTTTAACGTTCGCTTACACAGAATAATATTGCTAGGATTCCCCTAGTGGACAATAAGTACTTCTTGTAGAACGATATATTTTCAGAGAACACCCGTATCTATAAAATAGTTACTGTTAGATAATAAAGTAAACATCAGTTCTGCCAAACATAATAAGCTTGTTATAAGCATGGAATTAAAGTGATTTATAAAATGCTTCGCGGGCCGCATATAAGGCCAACGCGGGCCCCATGTGGCCCGCGGGTCACCATTTTCCCAGGCCTGATTTATGAGATGAAATAAAGAAATATGCCGTTTGAAAGACAATTTAACATGCTTTAATATGAGTTTAAGTTCATTAAAATTTATATCGGTTTCTTGTCTTTAACATGAAGTGAAATTAACTCATAAAGCAAATTATTTTTTTTACTAGAAGAAATATATCATCATCATTCAGCTTTCTGTGTCCATTGCTGGACATAAGCCTCCCCCATTCCCTTCAGTCTTGAGCTCACTGTATCCAGTTGCCTGCACATCTTTTAAGATCGTCCGTCCAACGTGTATGGGGTCTTCCCTTACTTCTTTTATTCAAGCGCGGTCTCCACTCGAGCAGCCTTTTCGCCCATCTCCCCTCCGCCATTCGTACCACATATCCAGCCCACTTCCACTTGAGTTTGCGAATTTGGATAACTACATTTGGAACGCCGGTACTTCTTCGTAAATCTTCATTTCTTATATGATCCCGCAGTGACACTCCAAGCATGGACCTTTCCACCTTGCACTGTGTTACCATAAGTTTCTTAGCACTTGCTGTGGTTAGTGTTAAGGTTTCAGCTCCATAACTCATGACGGGCAGGACCCACTGATCAAACACAAGAAAAACATTGTCTAATCTCTTTAAACATTGTGGTATGTCGCTTTTATTGACTTCCGCAAGTTTTCCATAGGATGCCCAAGATAGTGTAACTCTTCTTTTCATTTCGCAAGATTGGTTGTCTCGTGAGATTGTGATTTCATGACCAAGATAGTTGTACTTATCTACCAGAGCTACTTCCTCATCACCAATGCGAATTTGCTCACTGGGAACTTAATTTGTCATATATTTTGTAAAAAAACCTATTCTAGTTCTTGTAACATATCTTGAATGTCTTAAAGGTTATCTTAGAGCAAAACTATATCATCCGCAAAACGTAGATTCGTTAAGTTTCGACCAGCTATGTTTAGGCCCTTATTTTCCCAATTGAGTTTTTTAAAAGCATACTCCAAAACTGTGATAAAGAGTTTGGGCGACATCCTGTCTGACACCCCTGCCCATTTGAATGGGCAAAATAAATATGGTTATTGACAATTATCTCAATTACCACGAAATTTTTAATAATGGGTTTCATATTATGGGTTTAAAAATTCGCTTTTATTTCTTGTGAGATGTTAAGCTACTCTTCTTCTACTGCAACAATAAGCTCTGGGATCGAGGTTGGGGCACGAAGCCCAGTTCCAGTTATTCACATTTAGGTCGGAGCAGCATCCTAGCTACTCAACAACTCGAAAACCGATTTCTGTAATGTAATCGGGTTTAGATCGGAACCGCATGCTAACCACTCAATAACCCGAAAACTGATTTCTGTAATGTAATCTTGCACGGTTTTGCGTTTTCGCATTGTCATGCATAAACATAAATTCCTCTACAATGTATTCGACGTAAGGTACCACATGAACTGCTAAAATCTGGTAGAAGTACCTAGCGCCCGTTAAATCTCCTCTCCTGTGAACACGGCCGCCCCTAATGATGAAAGCAGGGTCGTTTTGTGTTCCCATAGAAATTGCGCTCCAGATCATGCAGGAAGCACCTCTATAATTTACGGAATTACGGAGAAGAAAATATAAATCTCCGACATGTTCAACATTCACTATTAGTGCATGAAAAATGTCGATATTCACTGGTGTAAGTCAGAAATAAGGGTACTTAGCAAATATTTCTGACATACACCAAGCGATTATGTGAATGTTAACACTCACCGGTGAAAGACGATATTCCCCAAATTTCGGTCTTTCAAGGTAACATATACACATATAAGCCTGAATTTGAACTGAATCTGAAAAACAGGTAGAATAAAGGTTTTCTCAGTGCTCTGAGACTAAGGTGTACATCGCCTATTCAGAGACACATGAAAATAAGGGAAAAAATCGGAGAGAAATTTCTGAAGCTTCCCTGGGACGCAATGTCTACAGAATACGACTTTGACACAGCCGTTGAATGGCGTTGAATGGCGGTCATCAATGACCGCCAAAGCAGTGTTCAAAGAATCGAAAACCTGAAAGGCAAAGCGTCCATATGGTACACCGACGCATCAAAAACTGCTAAGGGTACAGGAATTGGCATATACAGCCGGAGTCACAGGGAGTCCACGGCATTGGGACTGGCTCCCACGGTACTACAGGCTGAAATTATAGCCATTGAAAGATGCGCACAAATCTGCCTAAAGAAACGTCTTAAGGGAGTGCAAATCTACATCCTAACGGACAGCCATGTAGCTCTAAGGAATTTAAACGCTCACAACTTTAATTCCAAGATAACCTGGAACTGTAAACAACCCCTAAAGCAACTGGTGATAGTTAACAGACTCACGCTAATATGGTCACCGGGACACCAGGGCATATATGGGAATGAAATGGCCGACGCACTCCCCAAAAGCGGGGCCGAGGCTTCCTTCTTGGGCCCGGAGCCAACTTGTGGGCTTACAAAGGCCCACTTAAGGCAAGGGGCTAAGAAATGGGAAGAAGAGCAAAAGCAAACCCACTGGAAGAACACGCCAGGATAGAGGCAAGCTAAAATGCTCATAAACTATTCTGCCGCAATAACGCAGCAGATGCTAATCTTCTCTAGAAGAGAAATCAGAACTTTGGTAGGCATTCTCACAGGACATTGTCCGGTAAGATATCACCTACACAAAATGGGAAAAGCAGAGGAAGTTGCCTGTAGATTATATGAATCAGATGAAGAAACCGCTGAACACATAATGTGCACATGTGTAGCGCTAGCACACATAAGGCTTGTCCACTTCGGGGTCGCAAGATTGACTACCTTGGAGTTGAGTAGCAGGCCTCTCAGGAATATCTTAGACTTCGTTCACAAAGTTGAATTCCTCGGAGAGTAATTGTAGTAGGGTCAAGCACAATAGATCAAGTTGGTCGCAGTGCAGAAAGGCTTTGCAGCCAAACGACCCCCACCAAAAAAAAAAAATGTCTGAATTTATTTCTAATCTGCTTTTATAAAGATCTGATCAATAGAAATGTAATAAGGAATATTTTCCACACAAGAGGATTTGAGGAAGATCAGAAAAAACCAACACGACGTGCATGGTCGGAGGAACAGAAACAACAATCCATGTATATGAGGAGCTATCGGACAAGGAGGAAGGCTCAACATACGTTGATTCCGCGTGGTCCTAAGTGACCCATCCGCGAGAAGAAGAAGAAAGTCTTATACTAGCAATTTATTATTTTATTTTACAAATTTAATAAATTCAACCTTTTTAGTAATACGTGTCACAGCCGTCAAAGAAGTTTTACTTCAACACAATCATTTTTTAGCCTATGAATAAAGGTTTTTAAAAGGAGGAAGGCTGAACATACGTCGATCCCGCGTGGTCCTAAGTGACCCATCCGCGGGAAGAAGAAGAAAGTCTTATACTAGCAATTTATTATTTTATTTAACAAATTTAATAAATTCAATCTTTTTAGTAATACGTGTCACAGCCGAAGGAAACAATCATTTTCTAGCCTCAGAATCAAAGTTTTTAACAATAAACAAGAAATTTGTGCTTCAATCGAATATTGTTAAATAATTATGATTATTCATCGCATCAACTACGCCGTGTTAGCCAGTTGTATTTCGTAAAATCTGAACAACAAACGGTCTCTAAATATAACATCTCCAACGTAAATGAATGCTTAATATTTATCTCTTCTAGTATTTTTAGAAACGCATATTACATTGTATTTCCAACAATCTATAAACAACATCAATAGGCACAAATAATCGTTCAGATATATAGCATACATGTTATTGTCTTAGCGTCAATGTGATATACGGTTCTAATCGGATTCGATTTTACACGACAAGTTACAACAACAAAAAACTGTGTCAAGCGGAAAAGTTCAACGAAAACATCGTTGAATGCTTTTTGGATCCACTAGGAAAAAAAGCTACACACAAAAAACTTCCCCACAAACCTTACCATTCAATATAATAGAAGAATAATAGCTATATAATGTAATATTATTTATCTACGACCACTATTGTAAATGCCAATTTATTGTACAGTTCGTGGACTATGTAAATACATCATACCACACATATATGTAACAGACCGCGATTAATATAAGTTATGAATGATAACACACATGTGCGTTTGATTTACTATTCGTTGATTGGTTGAGAGCTGCTATTACGTGCTCATACGTTCAGCGCCCCCTGTGCCACAATTCAAACAAACAGAAATTGACATTGCGTACATTGGGTTGCCTATATCTTATTCCATTTTAAAATAAGTACTACCAAAAAAGTACTAAATAATAAGGTATGTAACCATTAAGAATGTATATCTTTTCATTTCTATCAACTTATTGTTGAGTAACAGTTATATATGCAAATACAAATGTTTGTTTATTGTAATGTTAAATAATGATAATTAAACAAACACAACCTAATAAGAAATAAATTTGTTACATCAAACTTATTTTTCTTATTAAACATAAACCAATTAGTATGGTGGTAGATAAAGTATAGTACATAACTCGAGTTGTAAGGCAATTATGTACTGGCGGAATTGCGCACTCCCCGCCACGCGATTCATGCGTAACTGTTCCGCTTGTTCGTAACATGCTTCTTACAACTCTCGTTACGTAATATACTATAATGTCATTGATGATATTGTCAAGTAATCGTAAGATAATAATGTAAACTAATCTCAAAATAATAATCAACACAGACAGTATACCCAGACAAGGCCAAATAAGATCAAACCAGGCAAGTGTAAACATGATCGGACAAGATCGGAAAAGTTTGATCGAGAGCAGACAAGATTGGACAAGAGCAAACAAGATCGGACAGTACTACTTGACAAGAGCTGAAAAGGTCGGTAGAGCGGAAGACAGGACAAGCCCAGACAATACCAAACAAGACCAAGCAAGACCTGACAAGACCAGACAAGACCAGAGAAGACGAGACAAGAGCAGCGACATTTAGAAAATCAACGTTGATTGATATCAAATTGCTTGGTCCTAGAGTTGAATGCTCAGACTGGAATATTTGAAAGTTTAACATTGTGACCTGAATTATAATGAATTATTGTTTGATTGAAATCGATTTGAATTGTTACATTCAAATATTGATCATTTATTGAATGAAAATAACACCCAGAAATAGTTAGTAGAATGAATTATTCGATTATAACATTGCGTTTAGCTTACCAATCAACGCAATATTTTCATGTGCCGTTTTAGGGTCCGGTATGAACAAAAACCAATTCATACTTTGTTCAGAAATTTTAATCAATATTTATTAAAATTTCTGAACTTGAAATTATAATTGAAATATATTTAAAACTGACGTAACTGTTTAATTTAATTGTTTGGTCTAGAAAAATATGTTGTGGAAGAAAATCCAAATTACATCCACATAAAACGCCAGATTTAATTGTACCCGACCTGCATGTGTTTTATGTTTCCCACTTTTAATGTGCACGTCAAGCGGGAATTTTAACAGGTCTTTATCTCCATTACATTTTTATCATAACGTTATTGTGTCTGTTTAGATACCGGCCGATAGATTTTCTGTGCCTAATTGGGTCGGAAAACATCTTTTACGGCTCCGTTTCGGCTTTTCAAACAATCCCAAAATATTTGTGTCTCAAATAATTTGAGATTTTTCAGGATTACGAAACATTCTTTGGATTCTCAATTTTATGTACTTGTTCATAACAAATAATCAGATTTTCTCTACTCTTCTTCATCCTCTTTTCCCGTTCATGCGGGCTCGACGTTCCGACAAGTCGTTTCCATTTTTCTCGGTCCTAAATGGTGTTTTCTGTTAACTGCTTCTCCCGGAGATCATCCTGCACGCAATCCATCTATCTTCTTCAAGGCTTGCCTCTTTCCCTTTTGCCTTCCACCTCTTGATCAAGCACTCTCCTTCCTACATAACTCTAATCCCTGCGCTTAATGTGGCCATACCAGAGCAAGCGTCTTCCTTGCATCTTTTTTGATATTTCAGTCACTTTTACGCTGCCTCGTATGAAGGTGTTTTTGATGTGATCGTTTCTTGTAACACCACACATCCATCTTAGCATCTTCATTTCAGCTACTTCCAGTCGCTTCTTCATCCTCTTTTCCCGTTCATGCGGGCTCGACGTTCCGACAAGTCGTTTCCATTTTTCTCGGTACTAAATGGTGTTTTCTGTTAAGTGTTTCTCCCGGAGATCATCCTGCACGCAATCCATCCATCTTCTTCTAGGCCTGCCTCTTTCCCTTTTGCCTTCCACCTCTTGATCAAGCACTCTCCTTCCTACATAACTCTAATCCCTGCGCTTAATGTGGCCATACCAGAGCAAGCGTCTTCCTTGCATCTTTTTTGATATTCCAGTCACTTTTACGCTGCCTCGTATGAAGGTGTTTTTGATGTGATCGTTTCTTGTAACACCACACATCCATCTTAGCATCTTCATTTCAGCTACTTCCAGTCGCTTGCACTGTGACTGCACTGTTGGCCAGTTCCTGCTTCGTATAGCATTGCAGATCTCACTGCACATTTATAGGCTTTACCCTCTACTTGAATATTCAGTCTCTTGTCACAGAGAATACCAGATAACCTTTACCAGTTTAACCAGGCAGCCTGAATTCGGTGGGTAATTTCCAGATCTAAATTGCCATAGTCAAATACAGTGGATTGAAACTGTAGCTGGCTACCATCCATCTGAATAGTATCATTTCCAGTTCCTCCAAGGCACAGGTATTCGGTCTTATTTCTACTGATTTTAAGGCCTCTGTCCTCTATGGCTCTTCTCCAGCATTCCAGTTTATATTCAAGCTCTTCCATGTTTGTTCTGCATAAAACAATATCATCTGCAAATAGCATACACCAAGGAGCTGGTTCTCTTAAGCTATCAGAGAAGACATCCATTATAAGATCGAAATTAAAGGGGCTTAGTGCAGATCCTTGGTGAAGACCTACTTGAACCGGTATAGTATCTGACAATCCTACACTGCTTCTAATTCGTGTCCTTGTTCCACGGTACGTATCTTGAACAATGCGCACATACTACTCCCTTGCATCTCATGCATCTCCATATCTCCTGATTTTGCACCCAATCATAAGCTTTCTCTAGGTCTATGAACACCATATGTAATTCTTTTCTCTTCTCCCTGTGCTTTTGCACGATCTGCCTAAATGCAAAAATAGCATCTGTTGTTCCTTTTCCCGGCATAAATCCAAACTGTTCATCTCCTATTGTCGTCTTCACCCGAAGCCTACTTTCAATAACTTTCTCCCAGATCATCATTGTGTGCGACATGAGTTTTATTCCTCTGTAATTTGCACAAACTGGCTGCAATTGGTTAACAGCAGGGAGAGATGGAAGGATGTTGTAACTCAAGCCAAGGCCCACCCAGGGCTGTAGAGCTATAGAAGAAGAAGAATTTGCACAATCCTGAATGTGACCTTTCTCCTTATAAATGGGAATTATGGTACTCTCCCGCCATTCCTTGGGCATAACTTCATAAAGTACATGTTGGAATAGATTCCACGACATATCTATGCCCTCTTCACCCAGACATTTCCAAGCCTCCATATCTTATTGCTATAATGAGACTCTCGTCCAGAGTATAACATCAAAATAACCTTGCTTTATATACACATCCAACCCATTCTGCACCACCTAGTCTAACTATGTAGTTATAAATAATTTTGTGCGAACACTTGTTTTTGTTAGCCTTTTTTGCACCCTTAGGTTACAATAAGGCTATGGTCCAGAGTTTAATATCAAATTAAACCTTAAACCTTCCTCTGTAAACGCATCAAATCCATTCTGTACCATGTAGTCTAACTTTGAACCTGTGACTCAGTTTGTGCGAAACCTTTTCTTGATTAGCGTTATTTTGCAATATCTCAAGTTATAATAAGGCTATAGTCCAGTGTTTAACATATAAACAATCGTTGGACCTTCACGTATTGAGAAGAAGCCACAACGTTGAGATGGCCAATCTAATTAAATCACTTGGCGACTGTAGTGCCATCGGAGAGAAAGAGGAAGAACTAAATCCAATTACTATTTCTTCCATTATACATATATACCATACATATTACACATATATGTATATACCGTAGAATAAATATGAACCTCTCTGTTACTTTCCCTTATTTACTCTTTGTCTCTATTAATGATTGTTTCAAATAAACATTGCAATGATACATAAGTCAATTTGTCCATTTCTATGAAATACTATTTGATTTCTTCTTCTTCCTTCGAATTTGGA
The DNA here is from genome assembly GCA_944588485.1 of Phosphuga atrata. Classification (NCBI taxonomy): domain Eukaryota; kingdom Metazoa; phylum Arthropoda; class Insecta; order Coleoptera; family Silphidae; genus Phosphuga; species Phosphuga atrata. The sequence goes on from OX155899.1 coordinate 64,550,879, forward strand.
CCACGCTGTTCAACTGTTGGGTTTTGACCTTTGCCCAGTATTATCGCATCTTCTGCCGGTGTAACTCCTTTCTCTCTTCTGTCCAGGGGGTACCTTTCCTTCGAGTTTTTTTCTGAAATCCACGGACTTCTTTCAGGGTGCGTCTCATAGACTGTCTGTTTTTGAGATCTGTTATTCCCAGTTCTTTAATATCCTTCTCGGTTTCTGTCAACCAAGTAGTACGAAGCTTCTTGTTTTGCCAGAAGGTGAACAGACGGTTTGTTAGTCGGTATGGAGGCAATCTTGCAACGTGGCCATAGAAAGCTACCTTTCTTTTCCTTGCACAGTCAGATATCATCTCAATATGTTCGTAGAGCTCAGAGTTATGCCGTCTTCGGAATTCCCCATCTTCCTTTACCGGGCCTAGGATCTTCCTGAGGATTCTCCTCTCTCTGATTTGCAATTTCTCTATTAGACCCCTTTCGGTTTTTAGGAAAGACATTCCATGGCATACAGGGCTTCTGGTCGTAAGACTGATGTGTAGTGCTTAAGTTTCAGGTTGCGTGACAGGCATTTCTTATTGTAAGAGTTCTTAGTCAGCCGATAGGCTAGTTCTAACTTGTTGACTCTCTTGGATAATGATGCTCTTTCTGATAAGTTGGGTTCAATCCATTCGCCGAGATACTTAAATTTCTCAGTACTCTTGAGGTTTCCCTGTTCTAGTAACATATCTCTGTTTGCTTCTCTGATGTTGGTGAAGAATTCTGTTTTTTTTTTGCACCGACACTTGAAAACCCACTTTGGTAGCCTGTTTTATGAGGCAGTTTACCTGCATTGTTGCCATCTATAGAGAATCAGCAAACAGTGCCATGTCATCTGCAAAGGCCAATCTACAACCAGTTCATCGTTATTACGTCCCAGGTAGATACCACTCTGAACACCCAAATTGTTCAGTTCCTTGCGCCATTCTCTCATAACCTTTTCAAGGAAACAGTTGAAGAGAAATGGGGAAAGTCCATCTCCATGTCTCACTCCAATTTATATTTCGAAGCTTTCTGAAATCTTGCCTCTAAATTTAACCTTGGAATGGGTGTTCGTCAAAGTTTCTAGGATGAGTCTGCGGGTTTCGTTTTCTAGCCCTAGTTCCTGCAGAACTTTGTTAAGCGTTTCTCTAGCAATGGAATCATAGGCCTTCCTAAAATCAACAAAGGTGACGACCACCTTGCGGTTAATCATCTTGGAGTATGCAAGTACAGTTTTAAGATTGAGAATCTGTTCAATACAGGATCGGGTCTTCCTGAAGCCCCCCTGGTATTCTCCCAGTTGACTATCCAAATGATTTTCTGTCCTTGTTTGTAACGCCTTCGAGAGAATCTTGTATGTTACCGGGACGAGAGAAATTCCACGGTAGTTGTTTAGCTCAGTAAAATCTCCCTTTTTGTGAAGCGGATGGATCAGAGCAGATTTCCAATCGGGTGGTAATTTCTCTTTTTCCCAGATGTCCTGGATGATCTCGGTTAACTTGCGCACGGCATTGTTTCCAGCACCTTTCCACAGTTCAGCAACGATAGAGTCCTCTCCAGCGGTTTTATTATTCTTAAGAAGTTGAATGATCTGTCCAACTTCTTCCAATGAAGGGGGAAGCGAGTTCGGGTTGGGTGTGGTTTGTTTATAGTGGAAGTCTTCGCTTTTTTAAGATTTTTAAAGTACTGAGTCAAAAAGTGGCAGTTGTCCTTGTCGTTATAAGCCAGATTGCCTTGTGAGACTCTGAAATTGAGGCTTGGCGGAGCGTATTTTCTGAGGGCCTGCTTAAAGGTTCGAAAGAAATCTCTGGAATTATTCTTAGCAAGCTCTCTTCGATTTGGGTTAGTTGGTTTTGTGTGAAGGTTCGTTTGGTTCCTCGAATTATCTTGGCTGTAACCTTTCTTTGTTCCAAAAATTTATCCCAATTTTCCTTGATCTCCTTAGAATTCCACTTCACCCAGGCTATCTGTCTTTGGGCTATTTCATTGTCACAGTCTTCAGTCCACCAGGGATGCTTCCTGCTTCTAGCGAGAGGGGCTAGTTCATTGGCCGCCTTGGTAAGAGTCTCCTTCAGTTGGTCCCAACTGTTTAGGTCTGTGTTGTGCAGTCTCTGACTTACTTCTCGACTGTTCTTGAGTCGCTATACGTCAAATCTTGCCATTTTAGAGGTTCTGTGTAATCTAGTGTTTCTAAGCTGGAGTCTTCTTTTGATCTTTGAGAGGTAGTGGTCTGAGTCCAGATTGGCGCTTCTTAGTACCTTCACGTTTTGTATTTCCTTTTGAGATTTAACCTATGAGATCTAACCTATCTGGAATTCACCCAGGTGGATATTAGGTGAAATCCAAGTCTTCTGCTTTCTTGGCAAGTGTTTGAAGGCTATAGACTTCATGATCAACCCAAAAGTCCTACACAGATCCTCCAAACGTTCTCCGTTGAGGTTGGTTCGCTTATGCGCCGGATAATTGCCCACTATGTTTCTTTATTATTTCTCTCTTCCCAATTGAGCATTGAACTATTTGATTTATTTATATTGTTTTAATATTCGAATATGCAAATGAATATTTTGTGTATTTCTTATTTCTGCTTGTTAGTCTTATGATAAATTAAAGGTAATGATAGTGATAATAAAATTATTAATTGGAATTGTAAATTTAAATATCCGAATAGATTAGCAAATGGAACGTTTCGTGTCTTAATATAATTAATAAGTAATAATATAAAATAAATGGATCGTTATCTTTATTATGCGTTTCGTATCTTCACGTTATAATTCCCGGTATTATTAAAGAATATTGTACTTTTCTCGGAAGAATTCCTTGGGAATGTGAAATTTATTATTAAATTCTATCATAACATTTACGAAACGAAATTCTGGCTTGTCATAATATCAATTAAATGAAAGCTTAAAGGAATCCTAGCTTGTGAAACGATATCGAGTAATAATCTAAAACTTTACGGCGTGTTTCTTCTTTAATTCCAAGCAATAATTCCTTACAATTTATTTCTTTATTTCGATATTAATTTATTTAATTTAAAATTTATTTTTTGTGTTTATGCAAATGGGTGGAAGAAGTAGAAAATACGAAATAAATTAAAGGGGTAATTATTCAGATGACTGTTTTTGATAAGGATGGCGCGTATATAAATGTTTATACGTTTAATACGCGTATATAGGGGCAGACAATTAAAAAACAAATTTATGAATGAAAGATAAGCCGTTATGTGGTGAGCGCTTTCATAAAATAAAAAGAGGACGAAAAACTTTATAGGAGAGAACGAATTTAAAATTTCGAATAATTAAATTCGATAAAACAAGCCCAGAAGTTGTTGGAATGTTAGTAGCGAGATACGGTAGCCCGATACACATCCAGCCGAATAAATACTCACATTTTAATAGATCAGGTAAAAAAGGAGCGAGGAAAAAACCCGACTGCGGGTGGAGAAAGACGAAGAAGACACACCGTTTCAAGAAAAAAACCTATAATTATCCTCCCAATTTCGGTGGGCTCCTCTCCGCATAACAAGCTGATCACTTGATAAATGGAATTAATTACTTCTGGCTACTTCTTTCGCATTTTATAGAAGAAAAAGGATCGTCTCGGGGCCGTTAATAGGAACATTATCGGAGATAACATGTTTCTCGAAAATTAGAAAACACTCACGACTTTTCGAGCACTAATTGAGTTCTCAGCCTAATTATTAGTATAAATTTCATAATCGGGAAGTTTATTTGGCTCGCAGGAATGGTAATCGCCCTCCCGATTGTATTCTAATTCGCACCGTAAATTACCGAATCATTGATGACTAATACTATGTTAATTAATCTATCGCTTTTCCGGTCGCTCTTATTAGACCCAACTCTCGATTTAATTTCGAAACCGCTAATTATTTCTATATCACTACTAAATGAGATCAATAATAATCATTCATTTCATTCGAACACAAAGAATTTTAATATTATAGTTAAGTGAATTGAAAATATGTTTTATTTATTTAAGCTTCCGCTATTACGTATCCTAATAAAGGGTTTTCCAATAAGAGGTTTAATTTTCAATAAGCCGCCATTTTACCAGTTGTCATGACTCAACCTGTAACTATTTGAACGATGACAAGTAAAAACTACGTCATTAATAAACATGGAACGATATACGCTTCAACAAAGCATTGAAATTATTAAAATGCACCACAAAAATGATGAAAATTCGCGGTCACAGTTCGCAAAACTAAAGCATTTTTGACTCGTCGTGAAGCACCTCGTCTTCTGGCCGAGAACCAGAAGACTTAAGTCTTAAGGCTTTTGAAGTTCAGTTTACACAAGAACTCACGTCTACCGACCATCAATAATATCTTGTACTTGTATATATATATACTTACTTATATATATATATATACTTATATATTATATATATATATATATATATATATATATATATATATATATATATATATATACTTGTATCTTTACTGATTGGGTCTTTGAAATGCATCAAACTGATTCGTAATTTCATCGAAAAATCATCTTGACTGATGACACCCACTTTCACCAATTGCCGCATTTGGGGCTCGGAAAATGAGCGCATTTACAAATGATGGAAGAGTCAAGAGTAGTCAAGAGGATTTTCAACCAAAAACGGGAAGGTAAAAGACCGGTTCGAAGACCAGGGGCGAGATGGGCAGATAAAATCCATGCTCGGAACTCCAAACTGAAGAAAGGCGGAGGAGTACAGGGATGGCTGGAGGAAGAAAATAGAGGAGGCCAAGGCCCGATTTGAGCTGTAGCGCCATTGGATGGACGGATGGGGCTCGGAAAACTCAAGAAAAGCTTCAATTTTCAATTGTTGAAAAGCTTCTCCATCCTCAACGTGTGACTGTTTGGTGCGGTTTTTGGTTTCGGAATTGGAAGATATTGATGTGAGCGACGTTTATTTTCAACAGGACGGCGCTACGTGCCACACAAATATCGATACCATCGCTCTTTTGCGTGAAAGTTTCTTGACCGTGTGATTTTTCTAAGAGGCGATCACAATTGGTCACAAATATCTTGTGATTTAACACCTCTAGACTTTTTTCTTTGGTGCTACGTGATAAGGTCTATGCCAATGGTCCACAATCGATTCAAGATTTCACAGATAGAATTCGTGAAATTACCGAGAACATATAATTATCATTCATTTCTTTCCAACAAAATAGTATATTAAAGGACGAGTTCTATTTCCGATAACTTAAGTGATTAGACTACCACAGACGCGTTTCGAGATTTATCTTTCATCAGTGCAGCTTTGCTTTTATGAATAACAATTTGTAAAACACTTACTTGAAACCCACGTGGATGACTATGGGTTAGATATTTTTAATTTGACATTTCGAGGAAAGGTTGAATATATTTATTAATTTAAATGACGTTTTAAGCAATATATTAAGCCACCTTTCAAAGTAAAATAAGTTTTCTTTTTCTATTTGTTCTCGCCAAAGTAGGTTATACTTTTTGTTTGAAAGCATTAATATTATCAAATGGCGTTGTAACAACTTGATTCTTGCCTTGAAGCTTAAGTTGATTTAGATGACTTGTAATACCAACTGAGAAAGCAAAGTTCTCTTTATCCACAGTCCATCTTTTAATTCAGCACATTCATAAGTTTTTGTTTCCAAGAAAATTATGATTTTGTCCAGCAATTTGAAGAATCGTTTTAACACTTTATGACTCGAAAGCCGTCGAACTACCTTATATGGTAGATCGGTGTATTCACATTCTATGTCTTCCAAAAATAAAAAATAAATTGAAGATGATTAAGTCCACGTGCTCGAATATAATTTACAATTTTGGTGACTATTTTTTAAACTTGTCCAATATTTAAAACTTTGGAGCACAGTACCCTACTTGCTGGTGAATAATACAATGAAAATGTTCAAAATTATTATTACCATGCTGTTTACATGTTTCTTGTAAACTCGCAAAAACTTCTTTAGTAATACCGATCATGGCACCTACCATGATCGGTATTAACATAATTGAACATAATATACCATCAGTTGTAAGACAAACCAACTTTTCCAATGGTAACTTAGACCTCTTCAAAACATCCATAACCCATTAAAAAAATATCAGTTCAAATAGTTGTATTATGAATAGGAATGACTTCCAAAAGTTCTTCATTTACTTTTAACTAAACATCACAGGCGCGAATAAAAACGGCTAGCTGAGCAACAGAGTAGGCTTGAAATGTGTTATTAAGTTATGCTGATTTTTCAAATTCTCGGCTGTTTCATGAACTCTTTGCTACAGAATTTCGACTTAGACTCACACATTATTTTTTTTGTATTTGTTCTGGGTATAACACTTCTGCCGTTTATATAAAAAAAAAAAATCTCTCCGCGGGCCGCAGTCTATGTATTGTCGGGCAGCATGCGGCAGCGCGTTTGTCATGCCTGCTTTACACCATCTCGCATTTCCGACTGATTTAACGCTGTCATAACTTTTGACTGCCTCACTACAGAGACTTTTAGTCTTCACCAATCGAGTCAGCGTCCCAAAATTTGTCGGAAAGCGTATATAATATTCCCTAGAAAGCTTTCAGTTAAGAAATCCATGGACACGGAGAAAATCGATTTAGGCAAAATTGTTATTTTTTGAGTTACAGCAAAATTTAAAAACGTTTCTAAAAGCATTTTTACTGCTGATTACAGATATGCAAATTATATTTCGCTAGCCCTTTCGGTTCACTACCGCCTGCAAGAATTGAAGAAATTAGAGATCTCGGAATAGTCGAAAGTCGTAAATTTCCCACGGACAATCTTAGTGTATTAACAGGAAAATGGCCCTCTGAAAAGGATGCCGTAATCCGTTTTTGACTACTTGCAACCCTTTCCGAGACATCTACTCAACAATTCGAGAATCGGGTAAATTTCAGTTTGAAATTTCTCAAAGAATTATTGAATCTTTCGGGACAATTTACACATCGAATTGCTCGCCTTGTCGTGTAGTTTCTGTGTACTGAAAATGCTTTTTACCGTTCTCTAGAAAATCGAAATAAATCGAAAAAGCGCATATTTTTCGAACGAAATGAAAGAAAATTTTTGTTAAAATTTTTTTTGAAAAATTATTTCACGATTTTTTCATGGTTACCCGAAGGGAATCGAAGTGCTGAAAACGGTTTTCCAGTGTATTTCGCTCTAAAGTTACAAATAAACAAATTTTATATTTTTTTTCGCTGTACACCAGCGGTTTCCAACCTAGGAGGCGCGCCTCCCAGGGGAGGCGCGGACTATTGCCAGGGGAGGCGCCAACATTTTTTAATGAATTATTTTTTATACCATAATATCTACAAATGAATAAAACTTGATATATTAACGTAACAGTGAAAATTCAGTGCATAAATGTTCATTTTTTTATATTTACATATATTTAATTCCTATTAAAAAAATTATCTGGAGCGGAGAAATTTAAAAATGGCGCGTTTGCAAACGCTCTGTTTCGGTAATACACAAAACGACCGCTAGTTGCATAAAACAATAACCTCAAATTTAAATGTCACTCGTGTCAACTGAAGCGTGTCGGCAGGGCGTGATATTGTTTTTTTAATTGTTTCTGACGTGATTTCTTCCTGAAAATAATCGTTAGTATATTTTAAACTTCATTTTTTTTTATTTAAACTATCATTGATTTTTATTTATATCAATAAAATATTTTTTAGACGAATGGATAAATTTTTGAGTGGTTACAAGAGAAAAGTCAACAATAATGAAGATACTGATGCTGATACTAGTGGGAATAAAATCAAAAAAGTACAAGGAAGTAAAGCTCCCAAGAAAAGACAATACAGTTCATCCTATTTATCATTAGGATTCACTAGTGTCATTATAGATGGCTTGGAAAAACCAATGTGTTTGTTGTGTTCGAAAGTTTTGGCTTCAGATAGTATGAGACCAGTCAAATTAAAACGCCACCATGAAACTCTACATCCTGAATACGTTGATAAGTCCATAAAATATTTTGAAAGAAAATTGGATGAGCTTAATACTCAAAAGCAAACGTTCAAAAATATTCTTTCTGTATCACCAAATGCATTATTGGCTTCGTACCATGTCTCTTACCGAATCGCAAAATGTAAGAAACCACATACAATAGGAGAAAATCTAATTTTACCAGCAGCTATTGATATGGTTCGAATAATGTTCGGCGAATCATATGCAAAGCAGTTGCAACAAATTCCGCTTGCTGATAATACTGTCGGAAGAAGAATCAATGATATATCTGAAGATATTTGCGATCAATTAGTTTCTCGGCTGCGTACTTCGAAATTCGCCATACAAGTAGATGAGGCAACTGATATAGCTAAAGATGCCCATTTAATTGCATATGTTCGATATGTTGTGGAAAATAATATATTAGAAGATATATTATTTTGCAAACCCATTCCTGGAAAGACCACATCCATTGAAATTTTTAATATAATGGACAGTTTTTTTGAAGAAAACGACATAACGTAGAGTAAGTGTATTGGACTGTGTACTGACGGAGCTCACTCAATGTCCGGACACAAAGCAGGTCTTCAAGCATTAGTTAAAAAGAAAGCACCACATGCTATATGGACGCACTGTATGCTTCACAGAGCAGCTCTAGTGTCAAAAAATATGAGCGAGGAACAACAACATTTTTACAAAAATTATAAAAATTATAAACTACATTAAGAACAGTCCTTTGAGATCTAGGCTGTTTGCAAAGTTGTGTGGCGATATGGAAGCTAATTATACCTCACTTCTGTATTTTTGTGAAGTTCGCTGGCTATCTCGTGCAAAAGCGATTCAAAGGGTATTTGAACTCAAAGAAGAAATAACAGCCTTTCTCGAAGAAAATCACCACGAAGAGGCACATTTGTAGACGAACGATAATTTCCTTGTTAAACTTGCCTATTTAGTTGAAATTTTTGGAAAATTGAGCAGTTTGAATAAATCAATGCAGGGATCACAAATGCATCCACTTGTTCAAAAAGACAAAGTAAAAGCTTTCATTAAAAAGTTGAAGTTATGGAAGTCAAATTTACAAAAGAATGAGTTGGACATGTTTTCACTGTCAAAAGATTTATGGGCCACAGCCAATATTGAAACAAGCAAGAATCTTTTTATTGAACACTTGGATGGTCTAGTGCTGCATTTTTCAAATTATTTTAAAGACCTTGATTTCTCAAAGTTTTTGTGGGTACAGAATCCATTTATCGACGATGAAAACGACAAATTTGAGCTGACAACCATTGAAAAGGAAAAACTTATAGAATTATCATGCGATAGCCTACTAAAACAAAAGTTTCAAAATGAAACCTTAATTCAATTTTGGGTGAATCTTAAAGGAGAGTATGAATCTTTGTATTGCAAAGCAATGCAAGTGCTTCTACCGTTAGTAACGTCATATTTATGCGAAACGGGCTTTTCGGCACTGGCTGCAATGAAAACTAAATATCGCAACAGGTTAGTAGTCGAAAAAGAGATACGAGTGGCACTCTCCACATTGCCCCCAAGATTTGATAAGCTTTGTGCTAATAAACAACAACAACCGTCGCATTAAATTTTTATGCGATAGATGTAGTTGGTTTAATTGTTTAAAAAAACATATATAAAAATAAATATACACGTATTTGTATGTTATAACTAAACCTTGTTATTATTCTGTTAATTGTGGTTTTCAGTTTATTTTTGTAATAAAGTTTTTATTATTTAAAACGTGCCTATATTATTTAATCTATTAAAAAAATAAACGGTAAGGGAGGCGCGGAAATTTTTTATTTTTTTTGGGAGGCGTAGTAACAAAAAGGTTGGAAACCGCTGCTGTACACAATCACACATTTCCTACTGATTTGACGCTGTCATAACTTCTGAACCGCTCATCCCAGAGACTTCTAGTCTTCGCCAATCGATTCAGCGTCCCAAAATTAGTCGGAGAACTTATATAATATTCCCTGGGAACCTTTCAGTTAAGAAATACCATCGACTCGGGCAGTCTAAACCGCGGAAACGACGAAATGCGAGAAAATCGATTTTTTCAAAATCGTTATTTTTTGTCACAGCAAAATTTGAAAACGTTTCTGAAAGCATTTTTGCTGCTGATTACAGATATGCAAATTATGTTTCTGTAGCTCTTTCAGTTTACTTTCGCCTGCAAAAATTGAAGAAATTTTTATGAAATTTCGATGCTTTAGTGGAAATCTCGGAAAGTCGTGAATTTCCCGCGGATAATCTTATTGTATCTACAGGAAAATAACCTTCTGAAAACGATGTCGCAAGCCGTTTTAAATTATTTGCAACCGTTTCCGAGATATCTACTTACCAAATCGAGAATCGGGAAAATTTCAGTTTGAATTTTATCGACGAATTATTGAATAGTTCCGGACAATTTATACATCGACTTGTTCGTCTTGTCGTGTAGTTTCTGTGTGCCCAAAATGATTTCGCTGCTCTTTACCGTTTTCGAAAAAACCAAAAAAAACCGAAAAAGCATGTATTTTTCGAACGAAATGATAGAAAATTTTTATCCAAAATTTTTCTTGCAAATTTTTTTCGTCATTTTTTTTTGTTATACGAAGGAAATCGAAGTGCTGAAAGCGGTTTTCCAGTTTATTTCGCTCTAAAGTTACAAAAAAACAAATTTTATATTTTTTGTCGCTGTACACAATCACACATTTCCTACTGATTTGACGCAGTCATAACTTTTATCCGCTCATCGCAGAGACTTCTAGTCTTCACCAATCGATTCAGCGTCCCAAAATTAGTCGGAGAACGTATATAATATTCCCTGGGAAGCTTTCAGTTAAGAAATACCATCGACTCGGATGTCTGGACCGCGGAAACGACGAAATGCGAGAAAATCGATTTTTTTAAAATCGTTATTTTTTTAGTCACAGCAAAATTAAAAAACGTTTCTGAAAGCATTTTTGCTGCTGATTACAGATATGCAAATTATATGTCGCTAGCTCTTTCCGTTCACTATGGCCTGCAAGAATTGAAGAAATTTTTAAGAAATTTCGGCGCTCCAGTAGAGATGCCAAGTGGAAAAGGGGGTCTACTGAGAGCATTGTCTGTCTAGTCTTGTCTCTCTAGTCTCGTCTTTCTAGTCTTGTTTGTCTAGATTTACCTGTGTAGTTTTGTATATTTAGTGTCTCTCTCTCGCTCTCCCTCTCTCCCTCTCGCTCTCTCTCACATATAAAAGACTTTTCTCTTTGTATGAAGTTTTAATATTTAAAATATAATTCATTCAGCAAACTCTGATAGGAATTTACGAGTGTGAAAATCAAATAGTTATTTAGCTATTTCTTGCTTGAGTTTCTAGCTTGAGACTTGTGATCTGTTTGGTTAACTTTTATGGACGCTATTTAGTGAAGGTCTGGTACCAGTAGCGTAGCAGCGCAAGTTGAATTGAAATCTGTCTATACACTGTAATGTCATTATTGGCAATGTTTTATCAATGACTTATGTTTTAAATGCAAAAAAACAGCCAGATCGGCTATCACATGTAATTCCTGCAAGAATTATTTTCACCCTGGTTGTGCACGAGACTTAAGACGGGCACGTTAAGAACAAGCTTAATTAAGATGGCACGTTAAGAACAAGCCATCGACGGATTGCTGCAGGAAACAATTTAACAAACTTCTGCCAAACGTGGATACAACGTTGAGTGGGTCGAGCTCGTCAAAAATGTCGAACGAAGAAGCTTCTCCTGCTATCCCAAGTGATTGGTCATCCAAATCACTAGATGAAAAGTTTACTCAGATAATGACAGCTATAGCAGCATCGGGTGAAAAAACTTCCTTAAGACTCGACAAAATTGAAAATAAAATGGAGTTACTTCGGCAGACTCAAGACACTCTTAACGACAAGGTGTCTGTTATAATCGGGAATGTTGCTTCGAATACTTCGCGTATTTCTGAGCTCTATTTAAAAACAAATAACCTGGAAAATATGATATCATCTGTTGAAGGAAAGGATGGAACCTCAAGTTCGTCACTATCAGCTTTGGCCACGTCGGAACTAATGATCTCAGGAATTCCGGATGTTGTTAGTGAGACGCTTGATCTTTCTGATATAGTCTCAAATGTTTTTGAGAAGTTGAAAATATCCGAGTTAAAAACTGATATTTTGAACATACGTAAGTTTGAAAATAAGAAAAAATCTTTGGCCAGTGAAAATAGTGGTATTTGCACTCATACATACTTAGCCTTAAATCGGTTCAAGTTCGTGACTTCATCATCAATACCAAAAGAAAGCATAAAAACTTGCCCGTCAGCATGGTGTTTCCTACTATTGTTGAGAAATCTTTTCATGGAAATATTTTTGTAAATGAGTTTTTACACCCTAAGGTACATAAACTGTTAATGAACACGAAAAATAAAGCAAAGGCAAAAAGGTTTAGATATGTCTGGGTACGAAACAGTCAAATTTTTCTTAAAAAGTACGATAACTCGGAAAAACTAAGAATCGACTGTGAACTAGATTTAGGAAAGTTAGAATAGCAAAATGTAGATTTAAAAAATAGTTCAGTCGATATAGGGTCCACACTATTAAATATTTTAAGTTTAAATATAAATAGTGTTGTGGGCCATATTGCTCAATTTCTTCATTTAGTTGCTGAAACTACACCAGATATTATTGTTATCGTTGAAACTTGGTTAAAACCTTCCATAGAAAATAGTATTTTTTCGCTAGATGATTATATTCCAATAAGGAGAGATCGCATTTTAAAGCACACTGATAGCGGCCGTTATATACAGGGTGGTGGAGTTGCTTGTCTTATTCATAAATCTCTAAAAACATAAGTCGTATATTGGTTAAATCTCATTACAAATCTATCTGTGTTTATGTATCATATTATGGTATGTATTTATGTAATCATTAGTAATTAATTTAATCATAAATTAGTATTTATGTAATCATTTATGAATTACCATTTATTTATCATAATATCATTTTTTGTTATTGCTATTTTGTTATATCTTATTTCGTTATCTTTGGTAGTCTGATCTGTAAGACTTACAAATGTTAAAAATGATAACTATATTGTATTTATATTGTATTCTTAAATTGCCATTTGGCCATACGCCTTGGCATAAATAAACTAAATCAATCAATCAATCTCTCTCTCTCTCTCTTATCGTCACTGTCTAGCCTTAGATGTCTAGTACCTACTATCTGTCTATTATGTCTTATTATGATACTTACTAAGATTGATAATGGTTTTGTTTAGTAATAATTCATAATATAATTAAATATTGTTTAATATTGTTAATAGTAGTTGATAATACAAGTATGTGAAGAAGGGCAGGAGCCCAAGGGCTTGAACGAGAGAAGAGCTGCACGAGCTACGAAGTTTAAAGCACGAGGCGAGGTCGAGAAAAATTGAAATTTTGACAGACAAAATAATTCAAATCACTGACACTGTACGTTTACAACGTTGAGCGTCCCCGTGGCAAAAGTTACTAACGTACTAAAAAGTTACTAATTAAAACGCACAGTGACGGCAACACCATTTGGTCGCTGTCGATGTAATCTAGGTTAACCTAGATTTAATCTAGATAAGGTTATGGTTAGGTTAAGTTATATTAGAACCAAATAAATCCGGACCCAGAGGCCAATACTTCTTGATTCAAAATAAGAAAAATTAATTCAATTTAAATAAACGTCAGAAAATTAAATTTCACTACGTCTATGTTTTTGTTTAGTGACACGAGTTGTTGCCATAGTAACAACAAACATAAATTGTTTAATATTGAAACTCGATTTGACTTTACACACGATTTGGATACTTTTACACACGATCCTGCACATACAATATTTCGCTTATTAATGTGATCATTTTTGGTGTGCGAGTGGATAAAAGTATTTTATCTTGTTCCGGATCAGTAAGAAGTGGAAAGAAAAGTGTTTTAAGGGTATCTTTTTGTTTTAAAACGGGGGTGTCGAGCTCCCACAGCATACCGCTCGTAAAAACAGAACGATAATCTGTATATTTAGTATCGTTTAATTCTTTACCTGTTCTGTATACCTGTCGAAACTAATTAGAAGATAAATCAAGTGGTGCAGGTACAGAAAGTTGGGAGTTGTGCGCACACCTGGCGCGTTCGCACTCTTTACGCGTACACGCAAATGAATCAAACTGAGGAGCCCTTACATTACATTCAAAGCCCGAAGTTGGAATTGTTATCATCCCCTTGCGATGGGGAACACTTCATTGTGTCTCAATAATATATATCGAACGTTTGTTTGGGTCCAATACGGGCTAACTGTCTGTGATCTGCAACACACGACTTGACGGACCGATGTGGCATGTCAAAGACAAATCTATTGTTTTAAACGCTGAAACAAACCGATAAATAACGGCGAAACCCTATTTAAATTGACAACCGCGCATTGAGTTTGATACTCGACAAGCACATAACTCCGGCCTCACTCGATGCCCGTTTTTATTTTTATTCCTTATTTTTTACTTCATTCGCTTATAAAACACGCATCACGTAACCCAACGCTAAACCCGATCAAACAAATATTATCTCTCTGTACAGAACGAAACAAAAAACGCTTGTAATCTAAACCCAACCCAATACATTCATAAGTAGTAGTGAATATTTTGAAAGTGGTGTAAGAAAATGACCAATGACCAATACGATATTGTTGTATTAAAAGAGGTGTAAGAATGACATTTTGAATATAATTCCAGAGGCAATTGAGATATTGGTGGGGTGGTGGTCACGAATTTTTTAATCTTTCGGGACAATTTACACATCGAATTGTTCGTCTTGTCGTGTAGTTTCTGTGTGCTGAAAATGATTTAGCTGCTTTTTACCGTTCTCTAGAAAATCGAAATAAACCGAAAAAGAGCATATTTTTCGAACGAAATGATAGAAAATTTTTGTTGAAAATTTTTTTGAAAAATTTTTTCACGATTTTATTTTTGGTTACTCGAAGTGCCGAAAACGGTTCTCCAGTGTATTTCGCTCTAAAGTTACAAATAAACAAATTTTATATTTTTTAAATTTTAATTCCAAAGGCAATTGAGATATTTGGGGTGGTCACGTTAAATGGTTCACTCTGTATATGTATGCATCGTTTTGCTTGTGAATAAAATACGATTCGCGCCCTCCGTGCTGTTCCTGTCGTTACACCCATTCGGCGGGGTGCACAAACACTCCGGAGAACAAATCGTAATTATCCCTTAAAAGGGTATTGGCTCTATGACTAATTGGCAATGCTTTACTGGGAAATATCGTTAAATATGCGATGCTGTGCGTAATTAAAAGCGGTTGTTTATAATTTGCGTTCTCTCTGCGTTTCCGCATAATTGCATTCACATTGACCGGTCCTAATAACAAGGAACGACATTTTTTAATGAACGCAAGATATCAAAATACATTTTACTGCCGGGCATACGTCACGGGAATATCTACCGACTTACAAACAACCCAATTAGAAGAAATTTTAAATTTACAGCAGTTACTACATTAAAGAAAAAGAAAGATGGGTTCCAGTGTTATATAAATTAATATAATTTATATGTCGATTGTCAAGCTAGAACAAGGGTCGGCAAACTCTATAAACTTAAGAGCCAATTTTTTATTTAAAATGATTTCAAACGCGATCAAGAGCCACGGATAATTTTTTTCATAAAGTCATATTTTTTTATTTTCTTCATAATTGGCGGCGATTAAACGCCTTTGCTATAATATTATTGGTTTGACTACTAAATCCAGCGTCGGACAGGCCATATAGTTGAGGTGGCTTTTGCCAGCCGGGCCCTATCCTGAGCGACTAGGGTTTGGGAATACCCGGTCTTTTTAAACTCGGCGAGTCCGAGTCGAGTCCGAGTCCGATTTTTCGGGTCCGGTTCCGGGTCCGGGTCTAATCTGTCTCGCAATTTAAACAAAAACACGAAATGATTTTTCATGTTCACGCATATGGTAAAGCAAGCGATACTGTATGAACTTGCCGATTACGTTAAGTGGGACTTAACGACAAGGGATTTGGAGAATGTTATGGTAAATAGGTAAATAAAACAAAACTCCACAAGAGGCTAAGACTGGAAGGCAAATGGATGAATTCCCTTCTAAATTGACTAAGGTTAATTCAACTTGTCCGTATTCTTCGACATCATAGACGCTCTCATCGGAATAATAATTTTCATCTTGATCATCATCAATGCCATCCTCATGGACCTTTCCTGTTGCAAGCCGGTAATATTTTTCATATTGTATACTACATCACAAACATGTAAGTGTATAGTGTGATTCAAACAGAAATTATAAAGACTAGAAGATTCTCGTCCAAATTTCATCATTACACTTGCACCGACGCCGCTTGAGCCAACTATACGTTTTTTAAATTTTATATTTAATGTGTTTAAGTGTGGTTCTACTTATTCGACAAATTGTATTGCAGTACATGAGATAAAAATTCTCAATAAACCCAGATTATACACTTCAGAGTCAATTCCATGCAAATTGATATTTAGATATGTTCGAATTTTCATACTCGTCCATTCATCAAGTGTAATGCTAAATCGTCGATCTTCTTCACGACGCGGTGTACTAGACAATTCCAAACATTCAAGACCCGAGACTCGTCGAGTCTTAGATCGGGTATTTACCCTTGGACTCGTCGAGTCCGGGTCCGGGTACTCGGAGCCGAAAAACCCTATGCGCGACCCCCCTGAATCCTGCACGACTCCCCAGCTTGAGGGGCCCGCCGCAAGCCAGACTTTTGACGACGTTTTCAAAGCTGCAAGTTTAATTGCATCCGATGTTCAAGGCTGAATCCACGCCAAAAACATTGATATCGACAATATTAGAAGGAATATCTAGAAATCCAAGAAACACGACGAGTTATGCCAAGACGCAGTGGCAGCTGCAGACGCAAAAAGATTCTGTTCTGTTTCTGTCTAAAAAGTCATTAACACAGCTTTAGTTAAAATATATGAAAAATTCAACTGCAACTAATATTTAATGAAGGATGCCGCTTGTTTGAACCCGAACAACTTGAAAACTTCAATTAAATTAATAAAAATGGCATTCCTAACACGCATTAAAGTCTCTCGCATCAATTGCAAATGTCGATCGAGAATTGCTATCAAAGGAACTAGAATTATATATACTATTTTACGATTATTACCACTTTTGACAGATTGAAATTAAAAATGTAGGTTTAATCGTTAATATTAACTAATTAGACAAATGCAAATAATTATCCAAAGATGCAAAGAATGTTGTTGCCATTTATGACAAATTTTGGGAATATAAGTTTGACAGACTTATGGCCAGATTCCGATGAACTTAACATAACGGGACGCGACGGGACGTAACGTGACGTAAAACTTAAACACGTTGTTTAATATGCGGCCGATTACGGCCGACGCGATGTTCATATCAGAACTTAACGCAATGTAAAAGCTACAAAGATCAAACTTCGCTCCGCGTTACGTTAAGTCGAGCTGATTCACATGAATCTTTTTGCCAATCAACAATCTCGATTCTTGCGCGCATGCAATCGACTTTAAGAGTGACATTGTTTTTGTGATTGGTGGTATTGTGTTGTGATTTATATTGTGCAATAGCCAGTAACTACAACAACAGAAAGAAAAGAAAATCTCGATGGACGTTTCACAAACATACCTTACCGTTAAGTTTACGTCAAATCACTTTACGTCGCGTCGCGCCCCGTTAAAAGACAATTCCAATTTAACGGGGCGCGACGCGCCGTAAAGTGATTTGACGTAAACTTAACGGTAAGGTATGTTTGTGAAACGTCCATCGACATTTTCTTTTCTTTCTGTTGTTGTAGTTACTGGCTATTGCACAATATAAATCACAACACAATACCACCAATCACAAAAACAATGTCACTCTTAAAGTCGATTGCATGCGCGCAAGAATCGAGATTGTTGATTGGCAAAAAGATTCATGTGAATCAGCTCGACTTAACGTAACGCGGAGCGAAGTTTGATCTTTGTAGCTTTTACATTGCGTTAAGTTCTGATATGAACATCGCGTCGGCCGTAATCGGCCGCATATTAAACAACGTGTTTAAGTTTTACGTCACGTTACGTCCCGTCGCGTCCCGTTATGTTAAGTTCATCGGAATCTGGCCATAAGTCTGTCAAACTTATATTCCCAAAATTTGTCATAAATGGCAACAACATTCTTTGCATCTTTGGATAATTATTTGCATTTGTCTAATTAGTTAATATTAACGATTAAACCTACATTTTTAATTTCAATCTGTCAAAAGTGGTAATAATCGTAAAATAGTTTATAATTGTCAAATAACATTGCTAAATAACTGTCAAATTGATAATAACTATCAAAAATGCTAATTACTGTCCAAAATGACGATAGCTGATAAAAACTGTCAAAGATGACAGTAAATTATATTATCAGAACTTACAATTATCAATATCCCGTACCAGGCCCCGGGTTTATGGGGAGCCACCCAGGCCCTTCCGGCCCAGTCCGACCCTGATCAAATCCATAACTACAAATATCTTCTGGAAATATTTGTCCGCAAAGTGCTTCCTTATGAATTATGCAATGGAAAGATAACAAGTCATAATCAATTTTTTCTTTTAAAATTGTAACAAATCCTTTATGATTGCCCACCATACTTTTAGCTTCATCCGTTGCAATTGACACTATTTTAATAAGATCTGCCATCGAGTCTGGTTCTTCGCCAGCGCCTTTACCTCCAGCCAGGTTTTCGCAATGTCATTTTCATTCAGGCATTCGTTCACTGCATTTTCTATATCTTCTCCTCATGTTTGACCCTTGAGTGGCATTAATTCCAGGAGTTCTCCTTTGGAACCAACTGATGATATATAGCGAGCAAAAAGGATAACTTGTGCCGTATCCTTGATGTCACAAGACTCATCGACAGCAATTGATATGACTGATGCTAATTTAACGTCCTCAACTTGTTGGCATACATTTAACGACATTTTTTTGTCCTATATGTTGTGGTTTTGGCATACAATGGTAAGCTTTTGATTTTAATCTTCTTCTTCCTTTGGCTCTACAACCTTTTATGGGTTTTGGCCTCCTCTACTATTTTATGCCATTCTCCACGATCTTCTGCTGCTCTTTTCCAATTCCTTACTCCTAGTGCTTTTATGTCTTCTTCCACGCTTTCCTTCCGTCTTTTACGTGGTCTTCCACTTGGTCGGCTATTGGTGGGTTTCCATTCCATGATAAGCTTGGTGTTTCGATCTTTTTCCATTCTTTGCACATGGCCTATCCACCTCAGTCTCTGTGCCTTTACATGTTTTACTATGTTGTTGTTTCCAATTACAGACTCTAGTTCGTGATTCATTCTTATCCTGTATGTTCCGTCCTGTTCCCTTATCGGACCATATACTTTTCTTAATATTTTTCTTTCAAATGTCTTTAGTTCTTCCTCACTTTTCTTAAGGAGGGTCCATGTTTCACAGCCGTAAGTAACTTTGATTTTAATATCTGGTTTAAATATCTGGTTTATTGTTAAAATTGTGAAAAGGAGTGACTGTGAGTTAAGAACTTGGCGGCGGCGCCGGCGGTCCTAAGGCGGTCCTAAGAAAAAGGGCAGTTCTGTTTCATTTTTTGTGATTTTTTTGTTTCGATATGTTTCTGAAGAGCCATAAGCTAACACTAAAAGAGCCACATGTGGCTCGCGAGCCACACTTTGCCGACCCCTGAGCAAGAAGAATGTAAGTGTTGTAAATAATATATGCCAATAAAGGTCAATTTATATACAAGGTGTTAGGTAAACAAGAGGCAAGGGTTTATTCCACGGCATATTATAAGAATATTTTGTCTTATGATGATTTCTGAAAAACCCTTTGTTTCGAAAAGACTGGGTGAACAAAATTTGCGGCAGAAACTACATTTTATTATAAAAAAGTACAGTATAATCTTGATAATCCGGCGGTTAATCCGGCACGTTCCGTAAACCGGAGCTCTGGGGAAACACGAGTCCTTTCTTTGCGCTGCCCCGCGTCGGATATAAACCTCGCGCACAGCTAAAATGAAGTCAAAACTTCTTCTTCTTCATGGTGCCTTATCCGCCTAGCGAATGTTGGCGATCATCCCCGCCATAATAATTTTATTGACAGCAGCACGGAACAACTCGACTGATGTCTTTCCATACCACTGTCTAAGGTTCCCCAACCATGAGGTTCGTTTTCTCCCCGGTCCTCTATTACCATTGATCTTGCCTTGCATGATGAGCTGCAGTAGGCGGTATTTATTATTTCGCATGATGTATCCCAGGTAAAAGAGCTTCCTTATCTTGATGCTTGGCATGACTTCGATCTTCTTTCCCAAAACGGACACCCTTAAACTCTGAAAACTTGATTCGCGATTCTGAACAAGCTAACTCTTCTCTACAAGAGCTTTGGTGTAACACTGACAAACGATGACATAGCTTGGCTTCAAAGTAGAAGCGAAGAAATTTTTCATTCCTTTCTGGCGAAGAAATCCTCAGCCTAATTTGTTCCACGGATGACGATGAAGCTAACGATGACTTGAATGTTTGAACTCGGCCAACTGTAGCAAACGGCGACGCGTTTAAAATATGTAAAATTGTTATTGTTTTGTTTTAATCCCGATAATCCGGCGGTTGTATATGTGTCGGATTATCAAGATTATGCTGTACATGTAAAGTTGCTCAATCTACAATAAATGTTCGAAATGACTTCCTACAGCCGGGATCTCTCTCTCTCTTCAGTCCATAACCCTTCTGCAGGGTGTGGTGACATCAATTTGCTAGGCTTGCAATGACTCCTCGCCAGCGCTCTCTATCTTGAGCAGATCTAATTACATCCTGCATCCCTTGTTCCGTCAGGGTTTTTGTCCGGTCTATCTATCGTCTCGGCGATCTTCCTCTTGGGCGGCGGCCTTGGAGTTTGCCCTCTACTATGAGTCGTTCAATATTGTCGAACCTCCTTGCCACATGACCCAGGTATCCCAAATACCGTTGGTTTATCATATATAGCCTGGATACAAGCATTCAATCTTCTTGTCATTGAGTGCCGAAAACTTTCAAACACAACAGGGTTGTTTCCAATTGAGTTACACCCAGCAATTATCCGATTTCGCAATTCGTCCAAATTCTCCAGTGGAGTAGCGTAAATCCTGCAGAAACTCAGGCAGTGTTTCTTTCAAAAAGTTGCCATGTACCTAAGTTTTGCTGGTAAAAATTCCGATCCAATTAGATAGTCACCCACAATTCCAACCCATGTTTCTTGTTACTCCTTGGAAGAGCATATTGCCTCGAAAAACATCCGCCATCGAGTCTGGTTCTTCGCCAGTGCCTTTACCTCCAGCCAGGTTTTCTTCTGAGTCGCATTCGTATGCGTATTGTATTTAGTGTTCGTCGGTCTTGCGTCTTTGTTCATCGTACTTCCCGCAAGCTTGAGCCGGATACTTGCCGTGACAAGGTAGAGGTTGCTCGTCCAATGCCTTACATTGGCAATTCATCGCGAAGAAGTACTTGGACCTTCCTCTATCATGTCGAACACATTCTGTTCCAGTTGTACCGTTCTTACAGTCATTAATCTTCCTGGCCGTCCATTTCGTTTCAATGCGCCTGTTTCACGAAGACGTCGATGAATAGTTTTCGAAGATTTTTCGGTCGCGGATATTACGGTGAGGAAACAGTGAGGAATCGTCCAGCTTGTAATGAATTGCAATCAGCAAGTCCATACTTGAAATGCATGTCAGACTTGCTGCTAAAAATAGCGATCCAATTACTTTGTCAACCACAATTCCAACCCATGTTTCTTATTACTCCTTCGAAGAGTATAGAGCCCTACAAAAATCTGCCATCGAGTCTGGTTCTTCGCCAGCGCCTTTACTTCCAGCCAGGTTTTCGCAATCTCATCCAGAACTGTTCTTTTCCATTTTTGCACTGGTCTCCCTCTATTCCTCTTCCCTTGGGGGTTCCAGTCGAGAACGATTTTGGCGATGTTGTGGTGGTCTTGGCGTATTGTATGCCCGATCCACTCTCAGTGATGTCTACGTCGATCTTCTTTTGATGTGATACTCGCAACACGTCTTGGTTGGAGATCTTGTCAAGCCAATAGACACCTATGATTCTGCGCAGGAATTTTTTAATTGCCACTTGCAGTTTTTCTTCCAGATATTTGGACATTTTCTAGGTTTCGCATCCATAGAGAAGGACATACTTGTCATCAAAGTGTTTTGGGAGTATGAATAGAAACCACAGAACTGAAGATGTCTTCGACAGCCATGGACCAGTAGGGAGTGCTAGGTAGGCGCAGTTAGTTAGAGAATTGACCAAAGGTATTGGCAGCACGGATCTCCAGAGGCAGCTCATACATTCTGGGACCGAGGTACGACCAGTGTCCCATGCCATGCGAGGTCAATCTCCTGGGGATGGCCAGGGTGCCGCTCACCTCCCTCCTGGTTCCATGGCCATGCTCGACCACACTCAATCGCCCGTGGTAGCGAACCTATGGCACGCGTGTCACAGCTGGCACGTAGGAAAATTGTATTGGCACGCCAAATAGTTCTCTCGCGTGCCTTCTAAACTTCATTAACTTCTACTTTTCCAAACGAAATTTTAAGAAAATTTTCTTAATCTACTCTCGCAACATCAATTTTGGATAAAATATAAGACGTGTAAAATATAAGACGTGTTATATTAAGGTAAATACGGTTACTGATTTTCACAATCAGGAATGTTCATGCATTGTAAAAGTTACCTGGAACGACAGCATTTCAAAATGTGAAAATTTAAACAAAAAATTGCACGCGGGCGGGAAAAGGTTCGCCACCCCTGGTCTATATAGTTAATGTTGTAGTTGTAGTGTTTACATCGGTGGTGGCGAACCTATAGCACGCGTGGCACAGCTGACATATAGGAGAATTGTATTGGCACGCGAACTAGCTCTCTCGCGTGCCTTCTAAACTTCATTAACTTATACGTTTCTAAACGAAATTTTTAAAAAAGTTTCACAATCTAGTCTCGTGCAACATCCAATTTGTAAAATATAAAAAGTGTTATATTAAGGTAAATAAGGTAAATGGTTTTCACAATCAGAAATGTTCATTCATTGTGAAAGTTACCTGGCACGTCAGCATTTCAAAATGTAAAAATTAAAAAAAAATGCACGAGGGTGGAAAAAGGTTCACCACCCCTGCCCTAGGGAATTCCACACATGTCGCATAACTATGAACTTATAGTCCAGTCATTATAGTAAGTTCACCTCGGAATTAGAGATACCCAGCCGTAAGTCCTTAAATACTTGTATATTGACACCCTAAAAGTTGTCTCAAAACCTACATATGGTAGGTTTTTATTACCATATGTAGGTTTTGAGACAAGTTTTAGGGTGTCAATATACAAGTATTTACAGACTTACAGCTGGGTATCTCGAATTCCGAGATTCTTACCTAATTTAAGCTTAAATGACTGGACTATTATACGGCTCAGTTCTACGAAGTATATGCAACTCCCGGTACATCGCATTTGACGAATCCGTCCTCAGCTTACCCAGCATAGATCTTAATATATTATTTTGGGCCACCATGGCACTGTGCAATGTGGAAGCATAAGCGCCTCTTCACGACAGCAAAAGATAGCTGAGGACAGATCGAGCAAGAGCATAGTGTACACATCTTGAGTGTGTCGATTTTCATTATGCGACGTAGCTAGCCAAAAATATAAGTTAACCTATTTAGACGATTAATTCCCGACGATTGATTTCTCATACTTTGGTGTTCAGTTCTGTTTCTTCTCGGAAAATTTGCTTGACCCTGGGTGATTTGAGTCCATCCTTATTGTATTTAGTGTTCATTGGTCTTGTGTCTTTGTTCATCGTATTTTTCGCTTACTTGAGCAGGATACTTGCCGTGACAAAGTAGTGGTCGCTCGTCCAATGACTTACATTGGCAATTTATCGCGAAGAAGTAATTAGATCTTCCTCTATCATGTTCAATACATTCTGTTCCAGTTGTACCGTTCTTACAGTCATTAATCTTCCTGGCCCTCCATTTCGTTTCAATGTGTTCGAAGACGTCGATGAATAGTTTTCGAAGATTTCGCGGATATTACGGCTAGGAAACCGTTCAATCGTCTAGCTTGTACTGAATTGCAAACAGCAAGTCCATACATGAAATGAATGTCAGTCATCTCGGCTTTCGTATACTTGGTAGAGGACATCTTCTTCTTCTTCTTCTTTTTCAGACTTTATTCTTCCAATATTGGACATAGTCCTATCTTTAACTTTCCATTCTTCTCTATTCCTCGCCAGACTTAACCATTTCCTTCCTGCTACTTCCCGGATATCGTCACTCCATCTTTTAGGGGGGGCGGCCTATGTTTCTCCTTCCGTATCTTGGTCTCCATACCAGGATTCTGTGAGACCATCAGTCATCAGTTATTCGTAGGATATTCCCAGCCCAACTCCATTTCTGTTGCGCCACTCTTTCCACCACGTCCGCAACACCTGTCTTCTTCCGCACCCATCCGTTCCTTTTCTTGTGGCGTAACGTTATGCCTAGCATTTTCCCTTCCATTGATCTTTGCGTAAAAGCCAGCTTCTTGATGTTCTGTTGGGTAAATGTTGTGGTTTCTGCGCCATATGTGAGAACCGGTGCAACAATTGAATCAAATATTCTCGCTTTCAACTTTCTTGGGAACGTCTTGTGGGTTAGAATAAAATCCAGCTTCCCAAATGCTGCCCAGCCTAGAGAGGACATCACCAACTATTAACCCTCTCATGCATCATGTCCGCTGTAGTGGACAGCTATTATTGGTTAGTTTCAGAGCTCAATGAAACATATTTTGTAACCTCTGATGCATGGTGTTCACTCCAGTGGACTTCTTTTGCATAGTGGTGCTACCTAGTGGCCAAGAAGAGGCTTACTATAGCTTTAATGCTTGTTCAGTTACGAATCCTCAGATTCTTTGGACACGTTACCCGCAAAAGTGACTCAATGGAGCGGCTGGTGATTCAGGGCAGAGTGGAAGGTAGCAGACATCGTGGCCGATCACCAACTCGATGGACAGACACCATCAAATCTGTCACTGAGACTCATGTGGCAAGATGCGCGCGCCATGCGACCAACAGTAATCTATGGAGAAGATTGGCGAAGGAAGCAGTGAAAAAAACAGACGACTCCCCATGACCACTACCATTCTGTCAAGAGTGAACGACGAAAAATAGCAGTAATGAGCATATGTAATAGCTGTAATGAACATAACTTGTACAGTGTAGCTGTAGAAAATACCTAGTGCAGATGGCCGTACATTTTCCACAAGATTATTTTATGGAAAATCCTCAAGAGTGGTAAGTAAATATCATCATCATCATCATTAGCCTTTATGACCCACTGCTGGGCACCGGCCTCTTCTCTGCCACATATCAACCTCAGCACTAAGATTGCATATGGGGGACCTAGCGGTTTAACGTCGAATCCGAACGACAAATTTCCGGAGAAGGTGTTAGGCAGTGAGACCCCACGGTTGCCTAAGCCGGATTGGGGAATTGAGTGTGGTGGGTTGCAGCCACTAGTTTTTAATTTTTACTGCTTTAGTTCAGCGTGGGATTCGAACCCGCGCTGTCTGACTCGAGAGCCAAGTGCTTAACTATCTGAGCCACCACCACCTCAAGTAAGTAAATATAGTATGTTACAATTTATTATAGTATGTTACGTTACCTAAAATGTAATTTTACCATTCAGCCTTTATAACTACGTTGATATCATACAATATATGCAACTCAACATGCATTGTGTCAACTGTAGTGGACAGCATGCATGTTGGCAACCAAAGACAACGACGTGTGAAGTGTTTACACCGTACTACTGCTCAGTGAACCAAATGCGGTTTAGTTTTATAGCAATGATTATGTTAATGTATTCGACATTGAACGGGATGTAAGGGAGAGGTCCGAAGTGACGGACGCGGTTACCCATATAATAACCTTAAAATGGAACTGGGCTGGTCATGTGGCGCGACTTAGGGACAATCGCTGGACAAAGAGGATACTTGAGTGGAGACCGCGCCAGGACGCATACAGAAGTAGAAGCCGTCCACCAACCAGATGGACCAACGACATCAAAAGGATAAAGACCAACTGGATAGAGACAGCACAGGATCGGCCAGGATGGAGAAAGCTACGGGAGACCTATGTCCAGCAGTGGATGCGATTGGTGGCGAACAATCGCGATTGGACGCGATTCATGATGATAATGATGATTCGACATTGTGTAATGTGTATCCATACACATTCTGATAATGATATTAATAAATACTATTAATAAAATTGCAGTGTCCACTTCTACATTATCTTTCATTCGCCATTGCACTAATTTATAAATGAGGATGGTGTAATTAGTTTTTTAATATTCAAATTTCAGAACATTATCGAAGATATATCTGTGGATTCGGACTGCATTGCAGACAACAGTGCTGTGGAAGATGATGTTCTTGATATGTCCGGGAGATTAAGGAATATTATCATTTCCGAAACGAGCTCTAGCTCAGAGGAGGAAGTTGATGAGGGTGATAATTAACTGGTGGATAACCCTCCTAAATTGCCGCGTGTGGTAAATCCGAGTGCTCGGAAGAAACCAAAGAAGGTAAATCATACATGGACCAACACAGACGTCACTTTTGTGGGATCTATTCCACCTTTCAGTGGTGAGCATTCACTGAATGTTCAAGAAGAAACTCCCATAGACTATTTTCTTACATTAATGTCCAAAGAACTCTTGGAACTGATTGTATATGAAACAAATTTGTATGCGTGAGAGGGTTAAAGACACGTTAAACAGCCAAACGTCACTGAATCTAAACAACTGCGACCGAAACAAGTGAAGATCACTGACGATGCGTATTCAAATGAAATCCACTTGTACATCAGTAGATAAAACAGCCGTTCCAAGTTATCGTCAACAATTGTTTGTACTTGATACATAACTCATTGGCGTACGCCATACTTTTATTTACATTAATGATTTAAAAAAATATCGAATATGGTTGTCGTAAATTTTGTTCACCCAGTATCTTCGAAACAAAGGGGTTTTTCAGAAATCATCACAGGTCAAAATATTCTTAGAATACGCCAAGGAATAACCCCTTTAATTTTTGCCGCAAAATTTATAAAAAAAATAATAATAATCTTATAAAGGGTGACAAATTAGGAATGTCCTATTTTGCCCTGAAGTAATGATTTATTTGCCATAATTTTAAGCATGCAATATTCAGTGAATCTTTTTTGAAAATGAGGTCATGTAATCGATGTAATTTTCAGGAATTAATTGTTAATTTAGAATTAAGCATTTAACATGTTATTAAATATTAAAGATTTATTATTAAAGATTTGTTATTAAAAATTTTACTCTACAACTTTCAACAAAAAATTTGATGCCCAGTTTATTTCGTATTGTGATAATTGCAGCTAAAAATCGGGACAGTCTTAATGGGTCACCCTTTATAATAAAAAATATTTTTGCCTGTCGAATATCGATAATTATCTAGGGTTTCATTAAAAGTACACACAGAAGGAAAATATTTATTGTATATTTTATACAAAGGGCTATCGCCCACGAAAACATACAGAATTTATAGTGGAAAATTAAAATAATTCCAAATACTTAATAAACATTAATTTTGAAAATAATTAAAATATTTGTATTTTGAAACGAAATTTATTCAAATCTTCTGAAAACCGATTAAAATTTGGTTGGAAATGTAAACGATCCTTTCCATGTTATCTAGCTCCGGCCAGCCAGACATATTTCGACTTAATTTATTGTTTTTTATACAAAACATTTTCAGTGGTCGTTTTATGTTGGATCAATTAGAAGGAGGAATTTTTTATTGATGCAAGAATTTACGATAATTATCTCGGTAATAAAGGAGAATTCCGAGCTTCTGGAAATTGGATTAAATTGGTCACATGAAAATATTTTACTTCTTTTTCAGTTCCATTCACTAATTAGAACATTTTAAAAATAAATTATTTTTACATTTTTTTGTAGCGCGACTTAGGAATAACTCAGTTCTGTTTTCAATCAGAAATTACGTTGACGGAATTAAGGTTACATTAACCCTCTCATGCATGAATTTTTGAAATGGCTAATAAAAAAATATTTTTATGATACATAGGATATAAGAAAACACCGTACATTTTTTTGTAATTTTTTTAAATCCATATATCAGATTTTCTATCATTTCCACTGTAGTGGACTACATGCATATTTTACTTATTTTTCTGAATGGAAGCTGGCAAAGCAGTCAGTCTACAATGGTTCATTGCACTTAGTACAAATGTATCTCGTCCTTCGCGAACAGTTCTGGTCATAGCATCTATTAGCATCCTTTACATTTGTTTCGGCCAGTGATTACCCATGGTATCGCACCTCAGGTTTTTTCAGAGCCTTCTCGACTGGACGTTTCTTCAAAGAAGAAGGAGTTGAGCACGGTCGTCCTCTTCTTATTCTGCTCTGGTCATGTGTGCCGACATTAATCTAAGCCCTGGCAATTGACGCTTTAAAATCTAGAAGGGGTACATCCCTTCCGGCTTCCCCGTATAAAAACGAGAAGTTTACAATGGCCAGATCAATAAAATGAAAGAACACACGTAGGTACCATCGCTTATTGCGGCACCGGTGTAGATAGAGTGCTACGCACTGATCCATCAGGTCTCTCTCCTCGGTTCTATTGCCCTCACAAGGGTTTGGTGGCACTATGCTTCTACCATTTTTAAAGCAATTTTCCACTCTTCTCTGTTCTGGGCTAGTTTTGTGGCCTCGCGCAGAGAGAGTCCAGTCAAGCTTCTGATTCCGTCTACCCATCGGGTTGAAGATCTTCCTCGTGACCTTCGTTCGTCGACTTTGCCTTGAACCACCAGCTTTTCTAATGCATCCCGTCTTCTGCAGACGTGCCCGAAATACCTCACTTTGTTCCGGTTTATTGTCTTCCGGTTTAAACAGTCTCGATTTTGAGTTCTTCTAGGATCGATACATTGGTGCGGTGCTGCGTCCATGATATTCGGAGCATTCGTCGGTAAACCCACATTTCAAATGCATCTATTTTATTTTTGTCCGCTTGTCTGATCGACTAGGTTTCAGCCGCGTATGATGCAATTGGGAAAATTAAAGTAGAGACCAGCCTGATTTTCGTAGCTTTACTAATTCCATATACGTGTAAGTTTAGTTGTGGCCGTACTTGTTATTGCTAATCGTCGTCTTATTTTGCATTATGTGGCCAGGTAAGCGCATTTCCTCTAAGATCTGCCAGAGAGCATCCTACTTGATGGAGTCGAACGCTTTTGAGTAATCGACAAAGCACATAAACATTGTGACGTTATATTCGCGTGCTTTTTCGATGATCTGGCGAATATTCAGTATTTGTTCGATGGTGCCTTTTCCTGGGACAAATTCACTCTATTATTTGGGGAAGAAGAAAAGGTTTCAGTCTCTCGTTTATTATGGTGAGCATAATTTTACTGGTGTGTGATATCAATGCTACTGTTGTAGGGGTTATGGTGTACAACCCCTTCTATAGTTGTTGCATTCTGTAGGATCCCCTTTCTTTAGTAGTGGGGTGAATATTGACTCGCGCCAATCTGAAGGCCCCGGTGTTCCATACTGCTTCGCATAATGAGTGTATTACGTCTACTCCCTTTTCCCCCATGGACATGGATGATTTCTGATGTTATATTATCCGTGCCAGCAGCTTTCCGGTTATTTAGTTTTTTAATCGCTTTTACCACTTCTGAATGTTTGGCTCCTTTTCTGGACAGTAGGTTGGTGTGCACCTTGGAATTTGCACGGTATCGTAAAACAGTTTTTGGCAGTGTTATCTTCAGACTTCCGCGATCCCATCTTTGTGTGTTATGATTTCTCCCCTTTCATTATTATTTGTGTCCATGGTTTGAATTCTCTGGCTAAATATCAAATTTTATCGAATAATTCATGGGACTCATTGTGTTTAGCAAAGTCTTCAGTCTTCGCACATATATCCTTTATCTGGTTATTTTTATCATATCTGCACGCTCGTTTAATTTGATGATTTAGTTGTTATATGCTGGTTCTTTTGTTCTATATTTCCGTTTGACATCTTTAAAATTCTCCTTTGGTCTATAAGTTGGATGGTTGCATCTGACATCCAGTGTTTCCGCCTGATTCTTGCTTGTACTGGAGTACTTTTAAGTGCAGCTTCGATGATTGATGTTTTGATGTCTTCCCAGGATTGGTCTATATTCTCGGAAATATTTGGTTTTCTAGAGGTATTAAGGAGCTCTTGAAATTCTTCGGTGTTATCATTCTTTTGTGGGGTATCAACCTAGTTGTTCAGTTTAATTGTTAGGTTGGCAAGAAGAAGATTATGGTCAGATCCACAGTCAGAACCAGGTTTTGCTTTAACGTTTCTAATAGAAGTTTTCCATCTAGTTCTAATAAGTAAATAATCTATTTGATTCTTATGTAAGCCATTTGGGGGATATCCATGTTGAGAGTCGGCGTGGGTGGTGTTTAAACATAGTGTTTGCAATAGTCAAGCTGTTATTGATGGCAAACTGCAAAAGGCGTTCTCCCCTTTCATTTCTTACCCCGAGTCCGTACTTCCCAACATTATTACGTAGGTGATCGTTGTTGAATGTGTTACCAATTTTGGCGAGAAATCTCCCATTACCACTAAGATGTGTTTCAGAGGAATTTGTACTATTGTATCCTCAATCAATTGATACATTGTATCAATATCTTCGTCCGTGGCATCTGTGGTGGGCATGTACACCTGAAGTAAGTGTACCTTTGTCAGCTTAGCCGGCTTTAGTGACCACACTATTTAGTCTCCCATATGAGTGTTGAAATATGTTATGGCGAACGGTCGGGTGATATTTATTGTCTTTTTGTCCTTCTTGCTCCACCGTTCAGCCATGTCTTTGGGACAACGTTCGGCACATGCTGATGCAATGTGAACGCAAAAATTATCCACCCACCGCGCAACTGTGATATTGTTCTCGCTCGTGACCGATCTGCACGAACCCCGGCCTTCCTTTTTCAACTCCTTCTCTGTTGGCAGTTGTAATTATGCCGCTTATATCCTATTGGCTCGACAAGTTCCAGTGCCATAAATTCCACTTTTTTGTAGTTCATCGAACATGGGAATACTGTTGAAAATATTGTCGAAAAACACTCTATGGCCTTCATGATGTATATCATCACAGAGACGAAGAACAACATCGGCACACATACCAAATTAACTGATATTATCTCTACCACCACTCACTTCTTGGTACACTTCAAATCGATAGACATAACCAGAGCTACCAGCACGAACCCACACCTAGAGTCCCCACTGCAGTGTACTGTAACCTTTCTTATTCTTCGTTTGTCCTCCTCCAGATTATTGTATTTTCAGAGATAAGAGTCGAGTCAGGTTTTCATCAATACATATTACCCACGATTTAGGTTTCTTTGGTAGATATTGTTTTATTGCACTACGCACTTTGAACGGAATTATTTGTTCGTCAATTGACATATGTTCTTCTTTGTTACCCAACATACAAGACGTCCACTACAGTTGACAGCATGCATGTTGGGTTGCATATATTGTATGATATCAACGTAGTTATAAAAACTGAGTGATAAAATTACATTTCAGGTAACGTAGCATGCTATAATTTTTTTTTAAGTTTGATCCAATGTGGATACCGGGTTATTAACCCTTCAGACACTGCGACCCAGTGGCCTATTGTATTTTGCCCACATTTTTCTCTTATAAGCCCAGAAACCTAGATCTTTTAATAAATTTGCGCTAATTAATTACACATTTGACTTCTGGTACAAATGCGGCCGACACTCGGGGTAGAACTCCTTACCTCCAGATTTATTAGCTAGCGCTCTAACAGTAGACCACGAGACCCGACCGCATGCTATAATAAATTGAAATATATTTACTTGCCACTCTAGAGGATTTTCCATAAAATAATCTTGTGGAAAATGTACGGCCATGTGCACTAGGTATTTTCAAGTCCGCCATCTTAGCTACACTGCTACACAAGTTATAAGTTCATTACAGCTATAGTAAGCCTCTCCTTGGCTACTAGGTAGCACCACTGTGCAGAGGAAGTCCACTGAAGTGAACTCCATGCATCAGAGTTTACAAAATATGTTTCATTGAGCTCTGTAACCTAACCAACCAATAGTAGCTGTCCACTACAGTGGACATGATGCATGAGAGGACTTCGTCATATCTACATAGATGTCGTTCGTGAATAGTTTAATGTACAAATCTAATAGACACAAACTCTTGTCTCTCTCAAGTCTCTTTCTTCATCATTGAGTTCGATTAAGAAAAATAATCAATTTTACTTGCATATTTCCCAAATTACTTGTAGTTTTTTTTACTATAAAACGTATTAAAAGGTGTAGCTGTGATCAAACATCTGCTTGTATGATCGATCTTATTTAAAATGCTACATATCTCAAGAAATTTAAGTCATAACAAGTGTGTCACAGCTCTTACCACTAATACAAAAATTCCTCTATTCCGGACGCTAATACTACCAATTCTTTTGTATGGAGCAGAAACGTGGACGTTACTTCAATTGCACCTCAACAATATCCAGGTGTTGCAAATGCGTTGCCTAAGACAGATTATTGGTGTTTCGATTCGTGATCGCCTGCGAAATGAGGAAATTCGAGCCAGATGCGATCAGCAACCACCGCTTGTGAAACAAATAAAGATGGATTGGTCACATTTGCCGAATGAAGGAAAATCGGGATCCACGTAAACTCCTCTGGCGGAAGTGGCCGCCCGACTGGAGGATTCAACGATTAGCGCCAAAGAAGATATGGACAAAACAATTGTAGAAGACGACTGGACCTCGATGAGGCTAGTGATATTGCCATTGATCGGAAAGTGTCGAAGCAAATCGGAAATAACGCGAAAAATTCAGCGGCACCAACAGCAGCGTATTGGTTACGAGAACGGCGTCCTCGACAATCGCCAGCTACGGATTAAAGAAGAAGAAGAAGTGTCACAGCTTTTATTTTGTCCGAAGAAGGGTAATATTCAGGGATTTTCCCATATTATCAAGGTATTAAACCCCATTTTATCAAGGTGGTTTTAGATCTTGCTAATCCTGACCGTAGTCTGTTGAGTGATCTCCATGTGCTCCGTTTCTCTCTGTAGCCAGGAGGTAGTTTCTCGCTTGGCTTCGGCCAGTCTTTAGAGCTATTAAACCTTGCTCACCACAAATCCACACGGGATTGCTTTTGTGTCCCGGCGAGAGTCACTGTTGATTTCTGGAAGTTTTTTCTTGATTTGAGTCGTGAATTTGATATCAATATAGAAGGTACCTCTCCAATCCATATAGAGGGTATGTTTCAGATGTTGGAGCCGTCTTTTTCTCATCATTGGCCGCAATCTCTCGACGAATATCAGGTAGAGCAATACCAGCTAAGCTTTAAAACTTGAGTGGGTTTTAGACAGCCGCTGATGATACGGCAAGTATCATTGAGAGCCACATTGACCATTTTGGCGTGGCTAGATCTGGATCATATTGGGCACGCAAATTCTCTAGCCGAGAAACATAGAGCCAGGGAAGAGGTTCTGACGGTGCCAGGGTGTGCTCCCCATGTTGTGCCAGTTAGCTTCTTTATGATGTTATTCCTGGCAGCCACTTTTTGTGGTCAAGCAATGTTTCCTGTAAGTTAGAGAGTGGTCAACGGTGACTTCTAGGTATTTTGGAAACATACTCCATCAGCTTGACTCCATCCCAGGTAATTTTGAGAGTTCTGGCTGCTTGCTGCTTTTTAAGATGAAAAGCGCAAGTCTGTGTTTTACTAGGTGTTTGGACCGTGTCTCACGACAATCAAATTTTCCCGCTTGAAACAGGGCTAGCCTAATCACTTACCTGTTAGGGTCGCTCGCGTCTCCGACACGTGTGGATCGTCCTTCCGGCGCCTTTTTTAAGGGAGGAAATGGGGATAATAGGTGGAAGGAGCCCTTAAAATCGGTAACTTCCAGACGTTGGATGCCGCTTCGGCCCTTTGGGCTCGTGATTTGAAACGCTAAACTTAATAATGCGTGCAAGTGTTGGTCGAGCTTGGTTCGTGCTTCGATTCTCGTCTTTACGCTTTTCACAGTCGAAGCATACTCCCCGCATCATATAAATTCCCGAAGTAAATTGATAAGTAAATGGCCTTCTGTTAATCGGTGCCGAAATCGATTCAAATGTTGAATTAAAAATACAGATTTATTAAAATTGGCGCGAACACTAGGATTTGGTCTCAGCTGATTTTCTTTGTAGTAGACTAATAATGCTGTTAATGCTTTGGTCATCTTCTGCTCAACAGTATCAAAGCAACTGGCTTGGGCAGTAATGTCTAATCTGCATAAATGAAACTCTGCGTCCCCTCAAATAATGATTGATTGTTGGTGTAGATATTGAATAGCGCCGGAACAAGTACACTACCCTGGGGTAATTCGTTCTTCTGTGATCTCCATCTGCTTCTTCGCCACTGAAATTTCTATTTTCAAGAAGGTTCCGTATGAAACAGGTTAGTTGGTAATCTATCGTAGCCTTATATAGTTTCAGGATAAGATGTTTGTGATTAACTGTGTCGTGAGCTGCTGTTAGATCCAAAAATACAACTCCTGTGATATCTTTTCTTTCAAGCCCATCTTCAATATGCTGTGTGAGTTTCAGCACTTGAGATGTACAACTCTTCCCAGACCTGAAACCGGCTTGTTGTGGAATAAAGACTGCCTCCAACCTTCTCATTATTCTATTGAGTCTTTGAAGAACCTTATACAGATGGCATAAGAGAGATATGGGGCGGTAACTTCTGGGATCATCCTTATCCTTACCTGCTTTACGAATCGCTATAACTTTAGCTTTCATCCATATCTTTGGAATCTTGCAGAATTTTATGCAGTTATTCATCAGTTCTTTCAGTCAGCGCCTTATTGGTCCAAAGTTGTTCCTCTGCTCAGTTCTTATTTCATCGAGGCCCGCGGCTTTGCAATTTCTGCATTTGCTCAGAACAAGATCTATCTCATCCTGGGTGAAAGGTTGTTGTAACGAGATGGTTTCTTGATCATGCTGCCTCTCAAGAGTTTTCTTACCACTCCTAGTTGTGTCCTTCTTAAGGTGCCATTACTATCTTCTAGTGTGGGCGACCTCCTGCGCATACTTGTGGAACGTATCGTCACACTAATATGCGGGACACCTTCAGTTTATCGCCGGTTCCGAACGGCACTATTTGAGAGGTTTTACCAGGTAGAATTACTCGTGCTAGTTGGCCATTGCTTTCCACGAGGTGGCCACAGCATAGTTTCGTGCAAAATTTCAAATTTGTTCAAATTTTCAAATGTTGTCAAATCTTCAAATTTCGGGGATCGAACGCGGATCTAAGGTATAGCGAGTGAATTCGTTCACCACTGCACCACTGTAACAGTCCTAGTTGTACGAGGTGTTTTTCCATTAAACACAAGCTGATGATCAGCACGGATATTTGCATGGGTGTTTGCCTGAGAAGGATCATTATTCAGGCGCCGGAGAAGTCTCCAAGCCTCCAGACTATTCCTGTCCATATCACAGTCTGACATTAGTTTCTCCCACTGCGTACGCTTTGCCTCAGAGATTGAGGAGAGAACAGAGCTCGCCGCTTGGGAGGTTTCTTCCGGCCCCCCCACCCACCGCCAACACTTCCAGGTTAGAAAATGGAGGCTTCATTTCTAACCCCTCGTAACATAGTCTAATCTAACATAAAATTAACCTAGTGCAACTAACCTATCCCAAGATTAAAAGTTGATTAAGATCGGATTAAATCTGATTAAGAGCTGATATACCTGTAGCGTGGGGGTACATAGACCTCACGCCCTCTTTAGCGTAGGGCTACATAGACCTTACACCGTTTAGCGTGGGGCAACATAATAAAAATTTAGTAAGACACAGAATACTCCCTTGCGGAACACTAGTATTTATTTTCAATGATTGGGATTTGCAGATTTTGTTATTAGATGCAAGCAGACCCAGATTTAGAGACCCGGGGCCTCTGGGCACTTTTGGGGCCCGCCCCCACTATCTCGAAAATATTTATTATAATATTATTTTCGATAAAACTTTTTGGCAAGCCAAGCTTTTGAGCTTATGTAAAGGATCCGCCACCGGGGCCCCTAGGTTGGCTAGGCCGGGGTCTTGTAGGCCTAGGCAGAAATCCGGCACTGGAGACAAGTAGGGAAAGATGATATATTCTATTCCCACCACCACCTGTGTACACTCTTGTAGTGTATTAAATCTGATTAAAAGCTGATTTCAACCTGATTAAAAGCTGTTATTGATGATTAAAATATGGTATGACGAGTAAAAATAATCACCATAGACTTATTGATGTTCAAAAAGCTATTGGAAAAGTTACTCGCTATGAAACTGAATAGAGTCGAAGAGGATGAATTACTAAATAAACTTAAGGAGTAGTTTGTCACTCAAAGGATCTTCTTTATGTCGTGTGTAAATACTCCTCTAGTAAAATGGTTGTTTCTGAGGTCACACCGTGAAGATATACCGTCCTACAGCTTCTTGGAATACAGGCTCATGAGCAGAGTTTAAATAGGTCAACAAAACGTTCATAGCTTTCTGGCCCAGTTGAAATTGTTTGAACATTTTCATCCGTTTTATTTTAAAAGATATCAAATCGTGTAGCTGTCATCAAACATCTGCTTGTATGATCGAACTTATTTAAAACGCTACGTATCTCAAGAAATTTAAGTCATAACAAGTGTGTCACTACTTTTACCACTAATGCCAAAATTCCTCTATTCCGGACGCTCATACTACCAATTCTTTTGTATGGAGCATAAACGTGGACGTTACTTCAATCGGACCTCAACAAAATCCAGGTGTTGCAAATGCGTTGCCTATGACAGATTATTGGTATTTCGATTCGCGATCGCCTGCGAAATGAGGAAATTCGGGCCAGATGCGATCAGCAACCACCGATTGTGAAGCAAATAATGATGGATTGGTCACATTTGCCGAATGAAGGAAAATCAGCTTCCACGCAAACTCGATCAGCTTCAACGATCAGCACCAAAGAAGATATGGACAAAACCTGCAGAAGACGACCTCAAGAACCGAGGACTGGACTGGACCTCGATGAGGCCAGGAATATTGCCATTGATCGGAGAGTGTGGAAGCAAATCGTAAATGAAGCGAAAAATCCAGCGGTAACAACAGCAGCCTATTGGTTACGAGAACGACGTCCTAGACAATCGCCAGCTACGGATTAAAGAAGAGTGTCACAGCTTTTATTTTGTCCGAAGAAGGATATTCTTTCACCGCTATCAATAAACGATTTGGGGTAAGCCACACAACCATGGCAGCTCATCTTGCATTTCAGAGAAACTAACGAACATGAGAGAACGTGTAATTTTGTTTTTGACCTCTTGTGCTGGCAGTGAATTAAGGTCTCCCGCGTACTATGCAGCCTGGCTGCGCAGCCTGGCTGCTGCAGCTGAAATATTTTAACACCCATCGACGGCCAGTTGTGACACTTTCGTCGAGCGAAATTACAAGTGCATGGAGAGTGACACAAGAGGCCTTACAGATGCTTGTCAATGATGGATGACAAAATGCTTGAATCTCACTCTATTGTATTAGACGTGTATATCACATTGTTTGCAATTTTTTGAATAGAACATTCAACAGTATCATATCTCAACATTGAAAAATTGTAACGGCTCGCGTACACCAAAACCGATTTTGTTGGCCGATGGCGGCCAGAACTACCCGGACGAGTAACTCGGACGTGTATGTGCTTACACTGCAACAGTGTTATTCAGCCCATAACCGTTTCGAAACATCTCGATTATTGTTATTTTTTAATGTTAATCCCACAGGTTTGGTCTATTATAAACACAACTAATTAATTTTTCACTATCTATAGTCGTTTAGGTAGATAACAACAAAATTTAACTATAAATACACTACTCAATTTGCACTCTAGATGCCGGCAGACTGGCCAGAAATCCCAACGAGTTCGGATTCTACGGTTGATCGGCCGTTTTCGGGCGTCATCGGACGATGACGGTCGTGTTTGTATACGCACTCTCTTTCTTTTACAAGTGTTTGATTCAATCGTCCGAGTTCTGCCGTCGTCGCCCAAGCAAACTTCGGCCGATGACGGATTAGGTGTACGCTAGCTGTAAATCTACTTTAGACACGATTTGAGAGTAAATCAGATCGTTTTTCTGACGGAGATAACGTTAAGTAAAGTCTATATTCTGCTTGTATGATTTCTGTTTTTGATAATTTTATTAATTTATGTAATACTGGTCGATATATTATATCGAAATTTCAAATTTCGTATGAAATCTTCAATCAAAAATTTATTTAATTGAAAGAAACAGGATGACTAGACGCATCCTTTTTAAACTCATACAATGACACAAATTGCCTCTACTACAATTTCCAAATTATTCAGGTAGCTATAGTCGCTGCGCCATCTCACCCTGTTTTACCCTAAATCTTAAATAATTAATTCAGATTCTAAAGGATTTTTTGAGACATTTAATTAAATCCGTTTAAATCGTTCTCCTAAATATTACTTGTTGGTATTTCTAAATAGCCATCCCCTAAAAGAAAAACTTAATCGAATCAAAATATTTCAATTCCAAACCAGAATTCAAAATCTCTAAAAGATGCAATTAAAACCCACAAAAATACT
Source organism: Phosphuga atrata (assembly GCA_944588485.1). Lineage (NCBI taxonomy): Eukaryota > Metazoa > Arthropoda > Insecta > Coleoptera > Silphidae > Phosphuga > Phosphuga atrata. The sequence continues at coordinate 64,589,593 of OX155899.1, forward strand.
TCGTCAACAACCCCTTTTTTTTTTTCGTTTTACAATTTCTTTTTTGTTGGACAATTCGGGGTCGCGGGTTTATCTGTGGTCCAATTGGTTCTGAGTGGCCCATTAGCGGCTACCGGTATCTAAGAGATAGTGCCGGAGAGTTGTGGGCCGCATCAGGATGTTATTTTTTCGGCACCTCTTGCTCCCTCCCTCGCGCCACCCTGACACCTCTCACGTTTTATATATATAAAGCGGAAAGATTAAGTGGTAATAATCAGAATCCGTGGCGGCTTTATACGATGGGAGATAGTAATGGGTCGGCTCGCACCGAAAAAGTAAAACTCGAGGGCGGAAATGAACAAGAAAGGTTTTACTGCGCCCTTATATAAATCATTTCTTTCGGAGCTTTTTTATATTAACGCGGATTTTATAATTAAATAACGCCAATTGTAAAAATATTGCACTTTGCGATTATTCGACGAAACCATGATTAATGCGCCTTTTTATCTTTAATCTTTAAATCTTTATTATCTAATTGTAACACAGGGCTTGACCAGAGCTGGTGGAAGACCATTAATTTTCGTGAATGTTCTTTTTAATAAAAACATACGTTTTGGGATGTTTTTATTAAAAAGAGCAATAAATACAATAAGTAGTAAATGACAGAAAAGCTAATAAACAATAATAAACAAAATGATCAAAACATTTTCAAAATCATAATAGTAGTTTATGATAAAAGTGTGTGAAGAAACTCGGTCCGTTCGTTTAGGAGCTACGATTCCATTAACAGCCGCTAATACAGACAGACGGACAGACTGAAATACAAGCAACCATATAGATTGACGTAAATCTACCGTCTGACAGACCGACAGACTTACAGACTGGCCATCTGTCCGTGTGTCAGTCTGTCCGTATTAGTGGTTGTTTATGAATTCGTAGCTCCTAAACGAATTTGCCGATTTTGATGCGGTTTTTTTGTTTGAAAGTTGACGTATATCTAGCGCCTTTTATTCAGTCTTGTGCAATCTTGTTTAATCTTGTCCAGTTTTGTTCAGTCTTGTCTAGTTTTGTTCAGTCTTGTCCATAAATTATAGCTAAGAACCCTCACGACCACGTCAGCTTTCAAACAAAAAAAAACGCATCAGAATAGGTCCATTCGTTTAGGAGCTACGATTCCATTAACAGCCACTAATACGGATAGATGGACAGACTGACAGGCAAGTAACCATATAGATTGACGTAAATCAACCGTCTGACAGACTAATAAACTGACAGATCGACAGACTGACAGACTGGCCGTCTGTCCGTCTGGCAGTCTGTTGGTATTAGTGGTTGTTTATGGAATCGTAGCTCCTAAACGAATGGACCGATTTTGGTGCGGTTTTTTTTGTTTGAAAGCTGACGTAAATCTAGTAATGTCGAGCCTTGTGCGCCTTTTAATACAGACAGACGGACAGACTGAAATACAAGCAACCATATAGATTGACGTAAATCTACCGTCTGACAGACCGACAGACTTACAGACTGGCCATCTGTCCGTGTGTCAGTCTGTCCGTATTAGTGGTTGTTTATGGATTCGTAGCTCCTAAACGAATTTGCCGATTTTGATGCGGTTTTTTTGTTTGAAAGTTGACGTATATCTGGCGCCTTTTATTCAGTCTTGTGCAATCTTGTTTAATCTTGTCCAGTTTTGTTCAGTCTTGTCTAGTATTGTTCAGTCTTGTCCATAAATTATAGCTAAGAACCCTCACGATCACGTCAGCTTTCAAACAAAAAAAACCGCATCAGAATAGGTCCATTCGTTTAGGAGCTACGATTCCATTAACAGCCACTAATACGGATAGATGGACAGACTGACAGGCAAGTAACCATATAGATTGACGTAAATCAACCGTCTGACAGACTAATAAACTGACAGATCGACAGACTGACAGACTGGCCGTCTGTCCGTCTGGCAGTCTGTTGGTATTAGTGGTTGTTTATGGAATCGTAGCTCCTAAACGAATGGACCGATTTTGTTGCGGTTTTTTTTGTTTGAAAGCTGACGTAAATCTAGTAATGTCGAGCCTTGTGCGCCTTTTAATACAGACAGACGGACAGACTGAAATACAAGCAACCATATAGATTGACGTAAATCTACCCTCTGACAGACCGACAGACTTACAGACTGGCCATCTGTCCGTGTGTCAGTCTGTCCGTATTAGTGGTTGTTTATGGATTCGTAGCTCCTAAACGAATTTGCCGATTTTGATGCGGTTTTTTTGTTTGAAAGTTGACGTATATCTGGCGCCTTTTATTCAGTCTTGTGCAATCTTGTTTAATCTTGTCCAGTTTTGTTCAGTCTTGTCTAGTTTTGTTCAGTCTTGTCCATAAATTATAGCTAAGAACCCTTACGACCACGTCAGCTTTCAAACAAAAAAAACCGCATCAGAATAGGTCCATTCGTTTAGGAGCTACGATTCCATTAACAGCCACTAATACGGATAGATGGACAGACTGACAGGCAAGTAACCATATAGATTGACGTAAATCAACCGTCTGACAGACTAATAAACTGACAGATCGACAGACTGACAGACTGGCCGTCTGTACGTCTGGCAGTCTGTTGGTATTAGTGGTTGTTTATGGAATCGTAGCTCCTAAACGAATGGACATATTTTGATGCGGTTTTTTTTGTTTGAAAGCTGACGTAAATCTAGTAATGTCGAGCCTTGTGCGCCTTTTATTCAGTCTTGTGCAATTTTGTTTAATCCTGTCTAGTTTTGTTCAGTCTTGGCTAGTTTTGTTCAGTCTTGTCTATAAATTATAGCTAAGAAACTTCTCGACCACGTCAGCTTTCGAACAAAATAAACGGCATCAAAATTGGTCCATTCGTTTAGGAGCTACGATTCCATTAACAGCTACTAATACGGACAGGCGGATAGACTGACAGACAAGTAACCATATATATTGACGTAAATCTACCGTCTATCAGACAGACCGACAGACTTACAGACTGGCCGTCTGCCCGTCTGTCAGTCTGTCCGTATTAGTAGTTGTTTATGGAATCGTATCTCCTAAACGAATGGAGCGATTTTGATGCGTTTTTTTTTGTTTGAAAACTATTGTCAAGCCTTGTGCGCCTTTTATTCAGTCTTGTGCAATCTTTGCAATCTTGTTTAATCTTGTCTAGTTTTGTTCAGTCTTGTCCAGGTCAGTCTGCTCTTGTCCAGTCCTGTCTGGTTTTCTTCAGTCTTCTTGGTCTTGTTGAGTTTGGTCCAGTATTGTTCAGTTTTGTGTCCTAAATGACTTCATAATGCAGGGTAAAACAATTTAAAGTAGTCTAAAACACTCCAAAAAGTAGTTTAAGTTTAAATCTATTATTGTCCAGTCTTGTGCAATATTTTCCATTTATAAGTTAATTGAAGTTCAAATTAAAATGAAAGTTTTGATTTGCGAAGAAGGAATCGCGGATCTGTTGATTGTGTCTATTACAACCCTCTCATCCGTCTTCATACTCATTTCCCTGTGATTTGCCCTGTATATGATATAACGATTGTGAGTGTAAAATAAGAAAATATATTTTTTTTTGAAATAATTTTTGTTGAGAAGAAATTACGTTATTTCGCTCCTTTTTATTCCACCATTCTGAACGTTTCTGTGTGTGTGTGTGTGTGTGTGTGTAAGCGGCGTATCGTTAGTACCTCGAAACGCCGTGTAAAACGAACGGAAATGGCGCTGTTATCTGTAACACGACGTACTAAAACAGTGACTGAGACTCTATTCGAAAATAGTTTGTGTAATTTCCGCTCTCGAGCCACTTGTTATAATGTAATAATATAGCTACAGATAAAGCTCTTTACAGCCTGTTACACTCTAAAAATTTCTGATGGAAACGCCGCACGAACGTCCTGTCTACGCCCATCTCACAATTTCATTTACATATTTAACACAATAAACACTTTAAAGAGATTCATTGTTGACATTTTAATCTTTGCCCACTCATGAATAAACTATCATAAATAGCGCTATCAAAAAGAAATTACTAGTCTGCGTTCGAAACAAATACGATTACATCACCACTAATGTATATTTACAACCGTTTAGCGTATCAAAACATATTTTAGGTGTAACTGAAAAACACGACATACCTACATAAATTAAGCGAATTCAATGCATTTAATTTATTGTACTGGTCACGTAAATATCTCTTGATTATTTATTTAACAAAAGATATTTATGATGAACCGAGTTAAAAATTAGTTGATTCGGTGTAAGCTTTATGTATGGATTTGAATAAATTTAGGATTTGGTACGGAAAGGTGAAGGTTGAAGGTTAAGATAATCTGTATATAAATTATATATACTTAATAAGTAAACAATGAGTAATAAATACAACTCACTGCATATTTTCGGAGAATCCATAGGCGTTATTTAATTTATAATGGTTTAACAGTTAACGTCAAATTAAAAGGCAAACTGTATGAAAGCGTGGAATAAGAATACGTTGTATGAAACCGTGTTAAAAGAAAAATTTCTTAAATAATATAAATAACATTTTTTATTACTCATGCGCGAAAAGTACTTCTTGACGCACGCTTTTTAATACGAGAAATGCCACTTTTCGTTGTATTTCACATAACCTGGGTAACGCACGCAAATATTCAATATCGCTAGGTTACATTAAAAAAAAAAAAAAAAAATTAAAAAAAAATACATTGAGGTCATATTAAAAAAGTGAAGTGAAATTGTTTTCATTACAAAATAATAATAAAAATTAAAGAAAACGTTTTAAAATGTGTGTAAATTATATGGTGATACCGGAAAGTGATGAGAGTTCTTATGACGAATCCACACCACCGGAGACAATAGAAAAAGCAAATTCTTAATTTTGGCCCCTGGATCCCAAACTTCCCCTGGCATGAGTAATACAAAATATTGTTTGTAACACGGGCGGTATTGTCAGTTGCCCTCAAGAGCTAATGTGCGCGAATGTCCCCATTTTCGCTCTCGCGTCCAATTGACATGTTACCACCCTAGTTAGAAAATATACTATTTGAGATGTCTATGCGTGTTGTACGAGATTGGCGTTACATAAAAAAGTCGTTGCAATATCGCGTTGTAGGAAGAACTGTCATATAATCCAGTGGGTGATCGGTTAACCCCTTGACATACAATAACGTCTCTAAGACGTCATGTATTTCATGTGCCTTGGTAGACTTTGACGTCTCCGAGGCAAATAACGGACAGTCTAATATTATTAGATTATCTGTATCGGTAGTGCATCAATGATAATTTTTTAGAAATCGCTCTCTCAATAATATCGGTAACAAAACCGCATCGGCAAACAGATAAACAGAAAGAAGCGCAATGGAAGCAGTAGTTAGTATAACAGTGATCTCGCACGCTGAATGCCGCAGCATATATTTGAATTTTGTAAAATTAGAAATAGGACTTAGGTAAAGAATACGGGATTTTTTATTAAACTTAGTGTTGCGGAGTTTTTACGAGGTGTAACTGTTGTTAATCGTCTTTCGCACTCTTTAACTAAGATCCGGAAGCAAATATTAAGGTTCAATAAATATTCGACTTTTTGTTGAAAATAATTGTTGAAATTTTCAAGGCGACAGATAGTAGATGTGAACGCAACTAACTCGACTTTGCCACGTTTATTTTTGTTTAAATGCCCGTTTATATGAAAAACTATAACTTTGGCAACATTCATACAATCTTAAGCGTCGTATTGAAGTAGCATTCATATTGCAACGAACAGCCACGCCACAAACAGCCACAATGTCTCGAGTTAATTATGGAAGTGTCCTGGATATACACCAGATTCTGCAGGATCCAAGACGAAACCGTCAAGAATTTAAGTTTAAGACGAACCGTCAAGTTGAGTGGAGATTGATCCCGGCCGAGGGGTCGTATAAATGCTGCAAGTGCAGAAACGGCCTCTTGAAACTGTGTCAGGATACTTCAAGGTTGGTTGCCTTTTTGGTATCTACTTATTAACGCCACCACCACAGAAATTACATGCACATTGTAGTGGAAAGACATAGGCCTTGTAAAAAATATTTTTTTCTTATTTCGGAGAAATATTTGGGTTTTTGTAATAAAAAAATTTGCATTTTCAACCAAATATGTGACGTGTATGACTGGTCACAAAACTAAGAATGTAGATACAATTGGGTCAGCGTTGCCAAATTTAATTTTGACAACATATAAATTATTTAAATTTTTTGCGTCTCCTGTTTGTGTAAATTATATACAAAATTGGCTTCCAGAAATTATTTGTCTATTATGAATATTCAGAATATTTTAAGACATCCCGACTAAACAATTGAAAAATTACTTGAATGGAAATTGATACCAGCCGAGTTGGTTAAACCAACGGTCCTTGCCACATTGTCCAACATGATCGAGAACATGGACCAATATAGGACAATGTGGCAAGGACCGTTCGTTTAACCCCGGTTAGATTAGGCTGCTCGCCGCGAAGCGGACAGATAAATCAAGACAACATACGCGCGGCAGCGCGAACTCTCGATCCAATATATTACAATGTGGCAAGGACCGTTGGTTTAACCCTGGTTAGAGTAGGTAGGTATCCCAAAAAAGTATTGATATTTTGATATGCATATGAAATAATATTTTTCTTTAAATAAAAATAAACGTGGCAACTTTGAGTTAGTTGCGTTTGCATCTACTATCTGTCATCTTAAAAACGTCAACAATTATTTTCAACAAAAACACAAATACATTTATTGAACCAACGTAGACAATGCAGAAGCTTCATTTTTGCTTCCAGATCTTAGTTAAAGAGTGCCAAAGACGATTAACAACAGTTACACCAGGTAAAAAGTCCGCAACACTAAGTTTAAAAAAATCCCGTATTCTTTACCTAGTGGTAATAATGAAATTGAAAATGGTCACCAAGTGATGCTGTTGAGTATTCAAGTGATGCTAGTAGCTCTATTCAACAAAATGTGCGTAAACGTGACCAAGACCTATTGCGAGCAGTAAAGAAATTTTAGAGGATGAATGGATAGAAAAAGAAAATATTGTCAATATAAAACAATTTACTGCAACTGCCGGTATCAGTTGTTTAGTTTTATGATTGAGTATAAATGCAACAATTTTGTGTGTTTTCAAAGAAGTGTTCTGTGATGATTTTATTGAAATAATAGTGAGAGAAACGAATAGATATGCAGTAATGCAAATAAAAGTGGTAGAGGTAACGTAAATGAAGGAGGAGCAGCGGTGTCCACTAATAAATGATGATATAAAATGATGTTAGAGCATATTTTGCGTTATGCATTATAATGTCTCAAATAAAAAAAAAAACAGTTCTGAGATTGGATAAGAGCGTTCACTATTGAGCCAAATTAAATGGTATTCTACGGACACGTCTACGCGAATTTTATTCGTCTGTCAAGGGGTTAACGAACAGTACTGACAAATCGGTCAAAGAACACTTTCACGAAATATTTTTGTGTCGGACAACGAACATATATTCGGATAACGAACCAAAACAAATTTTAGCGAACACTTTTCGGATAGCGAAGCACACAACACTAGTGTTGCCAGAGGTCCTCATTTCGTCCTAAAAATGACATCACGGACCTAGGCAAAAGCGCGCTGTTTTCAAAGGTCTGTCGAATATAAAACCTTTATGACTTTACAAAATATGGATGACATTGTGACAACTGCGAGTGATCTGGAATTGGAGTGTATGACATTGAAGAGCTCATAATGGAACATGATAATGAGCTGATGAACTCCAAGAAATTTTAAATGAAGAACACCAAGAAACTCAGCGAGTTGTGTCTCATGAAAAAGAAGAGGACGAAAGAGAACCAATGCCGACATCTACCATTAAAGATCTTTTGAAGAAGCGGGAAGATGTCGGGCAACGGTCTTATAATGACGCCCAAACTAAGCTGATGTCAATAGGGTTGGGGATTAGAGATGAGCATGTGATCCCATGGACCCATCCCATCGTCCCATGGGATGGAATGAGTGATATGAACGTTACACGGGATGGGATGGGACGAAAAATTTCTATGGGACGGAGTGTGACAAGTTTTGATAATCTAGTAAATCTAGTTCGTGCATAATTAATATATCCAGCCCTGGGGATTTCTGTTATAACGATGTCTTACGATCCGTTTGCGACGAAAAATGATTACTCACTGCCAGCTAAAGTAATGAAAAATTAAATTTGAACGAATTTATCGTTAAAAACCGAAAAGAAAGTGTATGGGAAAAATAGGATGAATGGGACGGGCCACGCGACCGGGATGGGATGGGACGAAAATTTTAGGTTTGTGGGACGAAAATGTGATGGGATGGGACAGTGACAGGGATCCGTCCCATGGGATGGAATCTGGAACGAGAAACTCATCCTATGCTCATCTCTATTGGAGATCTCTACAACGACCATGCTATTAATCACTTCCGGAAAATCCTGAAGAGAAAAAATCAATCTACATTGGATATGTTCTTTAACGCACATAAACAGAAGAGAAAAAGGACTGATTACATTGCAAGATTGTAGATATGGTGATGACGACTTGTACTGCGACCTTTATAGATCTATGTTTAAATTGCAAGACCATGTATTATTTTTGTAATAAATAAACTTACCAAGATACTACATGCAGATTTTTTAATTTAATTTTTAGGGTCTCCAGATCGAATTAATCGAATTCCCATAAAAAAATATATGGTAAATCGATGATAGATTAACGAACAATTCGAACAGCGAACATAGTCTTCGCTAACCGATCACCCACTGTAGATTAGGAAGCGTTCACGCACATTACATCGCGAATTTCTTATTTCTTGCTTATATAGAGGGGATGGGGGTCTAAAATCATTGAAAGTTAGCTCGGGTAATAACTGAACGTCCCCTTACAGCAATTCTATTATGTTCTAGTATGTTAGTAATTATTTTACTTATTCTACTATTACTAATAGTAGTTTATCATACAAGTGTGTGAAGAAGAGCTTTTGTCTATGAGTTGCGAAGTTTAAAGCACGAGCCATAGGCGAGTGCTTTTATCACAATGAGTGCACAAAAGCTTTTCTTCACACACGTGTACTAATTATTATTTATCTACGAAGCAAGTTTAAATAGTGTTGAATCTACAAAAAAATAATTGTTTCTTACAGATAATAATAATAATAGCCCCTTTCCTCCTAGCATTTACTTGCCCTAAGGGGGATAGCTAAGCAAGAGTAGCTATTTGCCAGCCTCGGCTTATGTTAGAGATAGGGTGGCTGGTCCTAGGCTCCTACGCCGCCTATTATTACGCCAGGTTTAACGCCAGCTCCTCATTTTCTAAGGCTGAGTGAACCTTGGCCGAAAAATTGCCTGACAGTTTGCCTGTTTCTTACAGATAATATTTAAAAATTGTAATTTTGACAAAAAAATACTTCAAATCACTGACACAATAGGGGTTAGAACCTTCAGCGCCTTCGTACTACAAAATTGTAACTAGTAAAAACGCACAGTGACGGGAAAACTATTTGGTCGTTGTAGGTGTAATCTAAGTTATCGTAAATTCAATCTAGATTAGGTTATGGTTAGGTTGAGTTATATTAAAGCCAGATCAATCAAAAACTGAAAGGCCGAGACTTCTTGATTCAAAATAAGAAAAATTAATTCAATTTTAAAATACGTCAAAATAGTATATTTTGCCAACTAGTGTGAGTAGGGAAAGATCCTTCGTTCTAGAACCTCCTCACTCCTCGCCCCCCACCACTACCCCCACTACTACCCCCAAATGAAGCGCGCGTCATTCCTAACCTATCCCAACTAATCTAATGCTAACCTACCCTAATGTTAACTCAACTAACCTACAACCTACCCTAACCTAATCCAACTAATCTAATGCTAACCTACCCTAATGGCGCTTCATTCCTAACATCTGTAACCTACCCCAACTATGTGACCCCACGCTAAAGAGGGTGTGAGGTCTATGTGACCCCACGCTAAACAGGGTGTGAGGTCTATGTGACCCCACGCTACACATAACCTTTCCATCCACTTGCATCCACTTGCATCCACTTTCCATCCACTTTACATCCACTTTCCATCCACTTTCCATCCACTTGCATCCACTTTACATCCACTTTCCATCCACTTTTCATCCACCTGCATTCACTTTCCACTTGAAAAAGCTGTTTAAAAGCTGTTCAAAAGCTGATTAAAAAGCTGTTTAAAAGCTGATTAAAAAGCTGATTAAAAGCTGTTAAAAAGCTGTTTAAAAGCTGATTAAAGTGGATGAAAAGTGGACGGAAGAAGTGGACGGTTGATGGAAAAAGTGGACGGTGGACGGAAAAAGTGGACGGAAAGTGGACGGTGGACGGAAAAAGTGGACGGAAAGTGGACGGTGGACGGAAAAAGTGGACGGTGGACGAAAAAAGTGGACGGCGGACGGAAAAGTGGACGTAAAGTGTATGGATAGAATGCGGCTTCTCGTACAACGGCTGTTCAATTTACTAATAAAGCTATCTACATCAATCCCTGAACCATCAATTCTATAGCTGACACAAGCTTGGATGATGTTCTGCTGGACCGGCTTCACCGGCTTCAGGTTTAGGGTGAATATTCAGAATCTAGACTCCTCTTCTTCCCACCATTATTATGTTTTCTCATATGTCGCTATCTTTTCTTGTGAAAATTGAATTGCAAACGGTGTATTTGTAGTAGAAGCGAGATAATTAGTTTAGCATCTACTGAAGGTGAGGCGGTCGGGCGGCATCTCCCTTAGGGTACATGCTAGAGCCGTTCTGACACCAGATTTGATTGTCAAAAACTAGGTCAAACTCTTAATAGGATAAACACATTCAGGAAAATGTTGTTGGGAGGAGGGTCTGAGGGTGGGGTCTGGGGGGTTGGAAGGCGAGGTCTGGGATTGTGGGTTGTGTTCAAATTCAAAATTGTGCTCGGGGGCGGGGTCTTAGGGTTGGAAGTGGTGGCTAGGGGTGGGGTCTGGGGGTTGGAAGTGGGGGCTCGGGGTCTTAGGGTTGGAAGTGGTGGCTAGGGGTGGGGTCTGGGGGTTGGAAGTGGGGGGCTCGGGGTCTTGGGGTTGGAAGTGGGGGCTAGGGGTGGGGTCTGGGGGTTGGAAGTGGGGGGCTCGGGGGCGGGGTCTAGGGGTGTGGTCTGAAGCGGGGTCTAGGGGTGGAGCTAGTGGTGGGGGGGTGGTCTGGGGCGGTGTCTAGGGGTGGGGGTAGTGGTGGGGTAGTAGTGGGGGTAGAGGTGGGGGGCGAGGAGTGAGGAGGTTCCAGAACGAAGGATCTTTCCCTACTAGTGTGGCAAGTTGTCAATTGCCCACGAGAGCGAAGTTGGGCGAACGAAGTGTTCATTCGCTCGGGAGGGCAATTGACAATACCGCAGGAGTTGCAGATATTTTTTGTTACTCTTCTGAGGATACGTATCTTACAAGTTTGGGGTCCAGCGCCCATCCAAAAAAAAGGATCCAAAAAGAAGATTTTGCTTTTTCAATTATCTCCGGTGCTGTGGATTCGTCATAAGAACATAAGAATCAGTTTCCGGTATAACCATAGAATGTACACTCATGTTACTATTTATTATTTACATGTACATGTTCATTAAGAAATTGAAATTAAATAAAAAGTTTTAGAATCTTTTTATTTAATTTCAATTTCTTAATGAAAAAAATTCACTTTTACGTCACTTTTTTAATATTGATTTTGATGCTTTTTTTTGTTACCTATTATTGTGGCACTCAAATAATTGAATTGACAAACAACCATTTGTCGCATTAAAAAACGGGCGCCAAAATAGTACTTATCCCGCATGAGTAATAAACTACAGTCAAACTTCCATAACTCGAACTTCTATAACTCCAAATTTTCTATAACTCAAACTTTTTTAGAAATTAATACGTTTAGATAGCATTTTACATATAAATTAACTTCCATAACTCGAATTTTTCCATAACTCGTAGTAAAAATGTGTACAAATTTTACATAGAAAATAATCTCTGTAACTCCAATTTTTTAATCACTGCGTACTTTCCCAAATTTATTGTTATTATTACTTTAATTTATAGTTATTGTGCAATATATTAATGAAATTTTAGAGTTTAAACACATTCTTTTTTCTTACCTCTGCCGTTACAATTGCAAATATGAGTGGGCAGAGAAGAAAACTTAATACGATGTCGTTATGTGACAAAGTGAGGTTGATAAGTGAAGTTGAAAAAGGAATTAAAAAGAAAAAAGTGATTTCTGAAGACTTTGGGATTCCTCCAAGTACACTTTCTTTCATTATAAGAAACCGAGAAGAAATTCTGAACAAAGCTGAAAATGGTACAACTGATGATGCATGCGTTTGAAAAAGTGTAATTAAGAAGACAGAGTTAACTGAGAGTCCCTTCTTCAGACGAAGTGTACCATTATCTACTTTGGAGAACTCTGTAGATAGAGAATTTTTTAATGGAAACAAAATTAAAATTACCGACTTTTTCAAAAAATTATATATTAATTATAATTATTTTTAATTATTTATAATTATATAACATTATATTGATAATGTATATTCTTTGTTTTGTTTATAAAAAAATACATATGTTATATTATACATATGTTATATTATGTTATATTTACTTTGAACAATTGTGTGAAAAAGTGAATTTTGCTCATTTTGTAATTATGAATTTCTCTAACTCGAATTTTCTATAACTCCAATCGTGAACTATAGTAATTCAACTTAAGGAAGTTCGACTGTCTGTATTTTCACTACGTCTATGTTTTTTGTTTACTGACGCAAATTGTTGCCATAGTAACAACAAACAGAAATCGTTTAATAATGAAACTCCATTTCATTTACATTGGACTTTTAAGCACGATTTAGATACTTTTACACACGATTATAATAATGGCACAAATTAATCAGTTAGTGGAAGATTTTTCAGACTTATGGAAATAGTTTTAAATGTGTAGACTAGACTATATTATGTGGATAATATAAACTTTATAATAATGATAATATTTCTATTCAACTACTTTTTAGAACTTTGTCTTGAGATTCATTAACCTTCTATTATTCATCTACATATTGGAATATTAATAACAGTAATTAACTTTACAGTAATTAACTCAATTTAATCGGTATATTAACTATAGTCCATTTTTTTTAAGAATGCAGTAACTGCAGTAATAGTAACCTGATTTGCACTATGACAAATGTTCAATCTAGTTACAAAATTTGGCGCTAAATACAAATATAGTTACTTGAATACAAAATTGGTACTTTATTAATGGCGTGATTGAATATCTATTAAATACACCAAATGGCAACAATAGTAATAAAATATAATATAAATAGTAATATAATTTTCCGGCACTTTTTGACGCATAACCAATGAAAATAACAAAAAAGTGCCCGAAACTTTCAAATTCTTGCTTTTTAAACATGAAGGACGCACATGCGCGTAACTAACCGTAAAAAAGTCTATTTAATGCAATTCTTAAACGGTATTAAAAGTCTTAACGGTCTTAAAACGGTTAAATTTATTTCTGTAAAAAGCGAACAGACGAACAGGTTTTTATCAAAATTTCAGGAATTATTCTTGAAAGTCTCTTTTAATGCCCTGAAAAGTTTCAAATTTGCAAACCGGAAATTACCGAAATTTCAACTTTGCAAATATTAACTTGACTAGTTTCACAAGATTTTCTTGAAAGGCGCGGAATTTATTTCCTGTAAAAAGCGAACAGACGAACAGATTTTGTTGAAAATTTCAGAAATTATTCGTGAATAATAACACAAGATTAGAACAAACTGGACAGAACTTGGTCTAGATTTGACATATTTTGCCAATAGTCCTTTTCATAGTTTTTTTTTGTCCGCATGTGTCAATTTCCGCCATGCTTTTCGGGCACTTTTTGACGTATAACCAGTGAAAATAACAAAATGTGCCGAAACTTTCAAATTCCCGCTTTTTAAACATGACGGACGCGCATGCGCCTAACTAACCGTAAAAAGGTCTGGTGAATTGACATGGCAGCATAGACGTACGAAAAAAATATACTTGGAGTTAATTAATTCTTTAAATTTAAAATTGAATATTAAATTATATATAAAACATTATTGTATAATATAGTACTTATTAGCCGTAGTATAATTTAAAGTTCTATTATATTTAGAAATTATTCGTAGTATTATATTCATTTAATTACATATCACCACATTCTACGCCAATGACTGCAAATGTATGTGAAAAGAGAGAGATGGAGAAGCAAATATCGACGGTGTGAACTTCTCCTCGATTTAAGCCAATCAGAGAACAAGGTCAAATAATCCCTATCTTCCCTATACTGCATTCTTAAAAAAAATGAACTATAGTATCGTTTGGCTAGGTCTACCATGGACCACTGATTTCAACGAAATTGCCAAAAACCGCCCTGGGTTAAAAACCGACTATTGTTATCTGTCTATTGTGTTTCTATTGTATCTATCTATTGGATCTGTTGCGTCGCTGTTTATATATTCTTAAATGTGATCAAACATTATATATGTAAGTACTATTTTGGCGCTCGTTTTTTAATGCGACAAATGGCTGTTTGTCAATTCAATTATTAGATAATAATCAAAGTTTAAACATTGGGAAACCTAGAATACATTTATTTTAATAATAGCTTGCCTCTCTTTTATAGTTTTATCCAATTATACCTAGTCTTATACGAGCTACACTTCTCTAGTTCAGTTTACAGAATAGACAGAACCCATCCGTGTCTAGTCCATTCTAGTTATATTATTCCATTATAGTTATATATCCATTCAGATATCCTTAAATCTATTATGCTCTCAACTGATCCTCTATAGCTTGGTAGGGCCAAATCTGGTCTTGTCAAGGTCAAATCTAGTTTTGTCAAAACCAAATCTGGTCTTGTCGAAACCAAATCTGGTCTTGTCAAAACCAAATCTGGTCTTGTCAAAACAAAATCTGGTCTTGTCTTGTTAAGGCAAAATCTGGTGTTGTCAATATCAAATCTGGTGTTGTCAAGGCTAAACCTATTCTTGCCAGGGTCAAATCTGGACTTGTCAAGGTCAAATCTGCTCTTGTCAAGGTGAAATCTGCTCTTGTCAAGGTCAAATCTGGTGTTGTTAAGGCCAAATCTGGTGTTGTCAAGATCAAATATGGTATTGTCAAGGCCAAATCTGTTCTTGTCAAGGCGAAATCTGGTCTTGTCTAGACCAAATTTGGTCTTGTCAAGGCCAAATCTGCTCTTGTCAAGGCGAAATCTGATCTTGTCGAGCTCAAATTTTATCTTGTCAGACAAGACCAGACACTTATAGTATTATTAGTCTCGTAAAATCATGCTTGGTCTAGTTTGGTCTTATTTGGTTCTATCTAAACTTGCATGGTCTAGTTTGATCTTATTTGGTTCTATCTGGTCTTGTCTAGCCTTATACACCATATAAAAACACTTCTCTAGTTCAGTTTACCGAATATACAGAACATATCCGTGTCTAGTTCATTCTAGTTATGTTAGTTATCCTTAAATCTGTTATTCTCTCAACTGATCGTCTTTGTCCTTGTCAAGGCGAAATCTGTTCTTGTCAAGGCCAAATCTAGTCTTGTCAAAACCAAATCTGGTCTTATCAAGGCCAAATCTGGTGTTGTTAAGGCAAAATCTGGTGTTGTCAAGATAAAATCTGGTCTTGTCAAGACTAAACCTGTTCTTGTCATGGCTAATTCTAGTCTTGTCAAAGTCAAATCTAGTCTTATCAAGACAATATCTGGTTTTGTCAAAACCAAATCTGGTCTTGTCAAGGTCAACTCTGGTGTTGTTAAGGCCAAATCTGGTGTTGTCAAGATCAAGATGGTGTTGAAATCTGATCTTGTCGAAGTCAAATCTGATCTTGTCAGACAAGACTAGACACTTGTATAGTATTATCCGTCTCGTAAAATCATGCTTGCTCTAGTTTGGTCTTATTTGGTTCTATCTAAACTTGCCTGGTTTAGTTTGATCTTATTTGGTTCTATCTGGTCTTGTCTAGTCTTATACATATGAATAACATATGAAAACACTTCTCCAGTTCAGTTTACCAAATGGACAGAACCTATCCGTGTCTAGTCCATTCTAGTTATCATGGGCGTAACCAGGATTTAGTTTCGGGGGGGGGTTTAAGACCAGGATTTAGTTTCAGGGGGTGGGGGGGCTAAGGAAATACAGTAACAGAAATGCACCAATTTTAACGGGTTTGCATATTTCGGGGGGGGTTTGACTACGCCCATGCTAGTAATGTTAGTTATCCTTAAATCTATTATGCTCCGCAACTGATCATCTTTGTCCTTGTCAAGGCGAAATCTGTTCTTGTCAAGGCCAAATCTAGTCTTGTCAAAACCAAATCTGGTCTTAATAAGGCCAAATCTGGTCTTGGTAAGGCAAAATCTGGTTGATTTCTGTGATGTAGAAGCCAAAAGGCGAACAAGATGGAGCAGAAGGATCTTAAACCGATTCCTTGAATTAACGGAAGGAGAAGAAATAGCACGCGAAGGCGGAAAATACACCTGCATCGAACAAGAGACCACGTTCAAAAACAAAGAGGGAGCCCATTTGAAGAAAAAGACAAACACGGCAGCCTACTTTGACCCAACCAGAGAGGACGGGCGTAATAAGAGAGACCTGTACAATATGATACATGCAACAAGAGACCTGACACAAGAAAACGGAGGAGGAAAAGAAATGGCCATGACGCTCCCTCAGGGAATAAAGGCGGAATTGCATGAGAAAGATGATCGAAGCCATCTACTCGAAGCTGCATCATAAGATCACAATAAAAATACAAAAAAACGAAGGAATAAAAGTCGAAAAAACTAGAAAGTGAAGCAATTATTGCAGAAGGGTCAAACACGGCATATGCGGAAACATTAAAAAAAATAAAAGAGGGTATAACAGACCCCAACACTATACAGAACATAAGTAAAGTACAAAAAACGGCTAGAGGGGACATAGATGATCTATCGTTAGAGAAAGATATAATGGAGGCGATCCTAGCAACAGGGCTTATACAAGCAGAGGAAAAACTGGAGGTGAAGCACCTAAGACCAGGATATAGGGGTACAGAAACAGGCATTGTCTTAGCTCTAAAATAAGACGCTCAAAAACTCATTGCGGAAGGGAAAGTAAGAATAGGGCTCAGCCACTGCAGGATAGAAGAACGAATCGCGGTAGAACACTGCTACAAATGCTGTGGATATGACCATAAAGCCAGCACATGCAACGGGGAGAATAGAGCGGGTCTGTGTCTAAAATGCTCGGGCGAAGGCCATAGAGCCCTACAGTGTAAGGAAGAACCCTACTGCCCGCTGTGTAATAAAAATGGACACTCGCCGGAAAACAGAAATTTCACGGCCTTCCAAAAAGCGCTAGCAGATGCTAGAAAGAAGTCGCAAGGCCATAAAAATGCAACATCCTCCAACTAAATGCCAATAAAAGCACCAATGCTCACGACATGGCATCTACAATCGCAGCTAAAGAAAAATGCGACTTTATTGTCCTTAGCCGAGATGAACATTGCAAAAACGGTGGCAACCACACCTACAGCAACCAGAAACGGACAGACAAGGGGAAGAACCGCTAGAATGGGCTGAGTCCATGGGTCTCACCATTCTAAACGACAGGAGAACACCAACCCTAGTCCGACATAACGGAGTATCATACGTTGATCTTACCCTGGTCAATGAAGAGGTAGTTTCAAAAAACCCGAGGTGGTCGGTAATGAGAAACGAACTGTCGATGAGCGACCACCATTTCATTCTAACTAGAATACCTGCCAAAATCAAGACGAGAGCAAGGTGGAGATACGGTTTTACAGACATCGTAACACTAAATAAGACTTTCACGGAAGAAATTAATGACAAGGAAATTAACACGGAGAGCTGTGAAGAGTCTCTGGGTAAAGCATATAGGAAAAGCACACCACTCTTAAGGTGCGGAGAAGACTATAAGTTGCCCTACTGGTGGTCAGAAGACATACAAAATCAGATTTCAGAAACAAAGCGTAAAAGTAGGCGGTTTCAAAGGAGCATAGAAGTGGGAGATAGAGGGAATAGACGATCTGAATACAATCAAGCAAAGCGAGCGCACAAAAAGTCAATATCAGAGGCAAAGAAAAAAGCCTGGTCCAAATTATGTGACAGCCGAAAAACTGACAATGTCGGAGAACAGTGAAGAAGTTTTCGACCAACTTTTCATCACTAGCGGAGAAGATTACGATCGATGGAATAGACCTCTCCCCACTTCCTCAAACGGCCACGACCTTAATGAAGACGAGGTGATAAGGGCATGTAAAGAAATAAAGTTGGGCAAGTCTCCCGGCCCGGATGGAATACCGCCTGAAACAGTAAAGGCAATTGTAGGCAGTAATACAGAATATTTTGTAACCCTCTTCAACAGCCTGCTGAAGTCTAACCGGTTTCCCGATACATGGAAACTCGCAAAATTGATCCTAGTTGAAAAACCTAGGAAAACAATGAACGAGGCAGTTATATATAGACCAATATGCCTGATCAATGTGCTAGCTAAGGTATACGAAAATATTGTAAACCAGAGAATTCAGGAGGAAATTGAGACAAACGGGGGTCTACATAGAAATCAGTAGTCTTGTCAAGACGAAATCTCATCTTGTCGAGGTCAAATCTGATCTTGTCAGACAAGACCTATACACTTGTATAGTATTATTAGTTTCGTAAAATCATGCTTGATCTAGTTTGGTCTTATTTGGTTCTATCTAAACTTGCCTGGTCTAGTTTGATATAGTGGTTTTATCTGCTCTTGTCTAGCCTTCTTCTTTAGTTTAAGTCTTCTTTAGCCTAAGTCTTCTTTAGGTTCGGTCAAATCTTGTTTAAGCTTGGTATAGTCTTCTAGCTCTATCTGGTCTTGTACTTACGTAATCTTAAATGGCCCGTCTATACAGGACAATGTCTGTGTTATTCGAAGAAGGCTTTATTCAAGTCGGGTTGATTAAAGTAGGTTTACTTCCAACTTAATTCTAGTTCCAGCTTTAAATAAACAAATGAACATTCTTACATTTGCGTAATGAATAAAATTTATGAAAGTAATTTTTTGGGGTGTAAAATACTCTACTGAAAACTTTTTCGCGTAGGGTGTAGAGTCGACGTCGAGAATGCGTGGGTGTCCGTGCGTTGAATAGCGAATATATATATATATATATATATATATATATATATATATATATATATGTGTGTGTGTGTGTGTGTGTGTGTGTGGGGGAGGGTTGTTCGGTTGTTGTTGGCGGTGGTGAGTTTTGAGTCGGCGGCAGTGCGCCGTTAACAACGGCGCTGACTTTAGCCTGCCGATTCTCCCCCGCGGACGGTAGGAAATTACGGGACTACTATCTTTCATTTTACGCCCGAAAATTTCTTATTCCAATTTCCCGTTCGCGTCTGTCAGTTGTTATGAGTCATTTTCTGATAAGGCCCACCGCCGCCGCGCGACTATTATGTAATAGAACTATTATGTTCCCGCCGCCGTCGCCCCTCCGTTATCGCATCCACCGCCCCTCCTGCTATATGTCAAACGGCGGGGAATTGGCGGCGGCGGCAGCTTTTGCTCGGCTTCAGGTGTATTGTTCGGCCGGGCCTTTTGTCTGTATCTACTTGCGATGCGCTTTTGTTTATATCTGATTGGCTGCGGGGGTGGTTCACTTGCTCCCCCATTCAATTATTAATCTCTATATGTTACCGATTCTTCCGCATTTAGACACTGCTAAGTGTTATCGTATGTCATATAAACGTAATGAACACTCACTTTCCACGTCTCGGCTTTCAACGCTCAATAGCTACGTGACGAGCTTGTTAACATATTGTTTCTATACCCTACTCATCTAGAATTACATAATAATATACAAGTATTGTTACTGATTTCTTTGAATTTGGAATAGAAATTACATTTCATTGATAAGGGTCGTAACATCTTAATATTTATGAATGTGTGTTTGGTGTAGTTTTCGTTATGACGTTTTGCGGGGGAATAACTGTCGCGTTTTACTAGATTTATGCTTTACCACAATGGATTGGAGTTCATTATTTGGTTGGGAAATCGTCCATTCATCGGACTGCGAACTATATTTTTTCGTCTTGAAAAGCTCTGCGTGAAGACGAAGGTGTCATGGGTACATAATATAAATGGGCAGAGTTTGTATTGTTGGTCTTTACGCGAAGTTGCACTCGCCGCGCCGCTGTTTGGTCTCTCGCTCTTCCTCGCACTCGCTTCGTCTCATGGGAACCGCGCGAGAACATTAATCTTCATTTGTTACCAACCACTTCAACTGTTTACCCCATTGTTACCCTATTACGATATGCTCACTTAATGATATTAGCCTTTATATAAGCGGCGTATCATATCACTCCATTCGCCCGGTTGAATGGACGCTTCTCTCCCGTTTATTGAAATTTCTTTTTCGGACTTTTTTTAACAATGCAGGTGGATTCCTCCATTCATCATCAATATGGACTCATTCAATTATACAAATGGATATTATATGGATTTTTCAAATCCATTAAATTCCGAAAATCCTGAACGCGACATAATACAAATTTGTAAATATCTCATAGTCTACAATGCATATGTCTCATTTTTCACAAATTCATTCAAAATAAATCTTTCAATATATTAATAGCTTACTACCTACTGAGAAACTTTACTACTGAGAAAACATAAAATTATCATTTATTTACCAATAAATTTTCATTTAATTTTGAGATTGGAACAAACTTTGTCTGGTCTTGTCTGGTCATTCCTAGTCATCTCTGGTATTGACAGGTCTTGTCTGGTCTTGTCAAGTCTCATCTGGTCTTGTCTGGTTTTCTCTGATCATGTCTGGCCTTGAATGGTCTCGTCTGGTCTTGCCTGGTATTGTCTGGTTTTGTATTATCTTTTGTGGTCATTTCTGATCGTCTTTGGTCTAGCCAGGTCTTGCTTTATCTAGTATGGTCTTGCCTGCTCATTTCTGGTCGTCTCTGGTCTTGGCACGTCTTGTCTGGGCTTGTATGATTTCGTTTGGTCTTTTCTGATCTTACCTGGTATTGGGATGGTTGTACGTTGTCTGTTAGAAAAGTATCCGACCTTATTTTTTATTTTGAAAACCTGATGGATTTGAATCAAGCGCGCTTGCATGAGCCGACCTTGAACCTTCGTGCGCTGGCGTGAACTTTTTCCCGCCTGTAGATAGCGTCAGTTGCTGTCGAGCAGTGCTCGAGTCACGAAGTGTCTAGTGCTCCCGTCGGTTTTTCAATGCAAGTAAAATGACAAGTGAAATGAGGGATGTCCTACGTCGCCTACGTGATGCTGTGCGGCGCAAGCGAGTTGTAGTCATCAGGAAATTGGCGACTCCATCACGACAATGCTCCAGCACATTCTTCGCACTTGGTTCACAATTTTTTGGCGAAAAACCAGACTCCTCTTCGACAGGCTCCTTACTCTCCTGAAATGCCGCCCTGCGACTTCTGGCTATTCCCCAAAGTCAAGTCCCCATTGAAAGGAATGCGATTTCAGACAAGAGAGGACATTATGGCTGCAACGACAGCCGAGCTAAAGTCGATTCCGAAAGAGGCTTTTTCGGAATGCTTCTAACAATGGCGGCACCGCTGTTAGAAGTGTGTGGAGTCCCAAGGAGACTACTTTGAGGGTGATTAGGTTTCCAACGCTCCAGGTATGCCAGTTTTTTTTACCGGCTAAAGGTCGGATACTTTTCTAACAGACTACATATAGTATTATTAGTCTCGTAAAATCATGCTTGGTCAAGTTTGGTCTTATTTGGTTCTATGTAAACTTTCCTGGCCTAGTTTGATCTTATTTGGCTCTATCTGGTCTTGTCTAGCCTGGTCAATGTCAATCAAAATTAATTAAAAACAAGAATTTAGTTTATAATTCACGGTTTCACAAAGAAAACAAAATAAATTTCAAAGATGGCAAAGAATTAATGAGATGATGCCCAACTTGCCGGGCTTGGTAAAGCGCTGTTTGAAAGCCCTCAAGAAGCTCCAACTCGAACAGACTAACATCGAGGTCAAGTTTTTTGAGGAAGTATAAGCACTTGTTTGACCAATACTGTTTAACTTTTACACAGAGTACATTATGCGAAAGGTACTAGAAGATTGGAACGGAGGGATCCCTGTTGGAGGCAATCGGATAACGAATTTGCAGATGATACTGTCATTCTGGCTTCGTAGAAAGCCGAAATGAAGACTATAATGGCCAGACTCACAGAAGAGAGTAGTGCATATGGACTGGAGATTAATAGAGCCAAAACAAAGATCATGATAATAGACAGACAAAATGAAAACCTGCCACAAGGCGACACCGTAGCTGGAATTGTAGTGGTGGAAAGATTTGATTATCTAGGACCAGTAGTTACCAACAAAGGTGGATTGGAGAAAGAAATCCGCAAACGAATAGGGATTGCCAGAACGTCTATGGCAAAACTGGTGAAAATTTGAAAAGATCGACACAAAACTTCGGCTGATACATAGCCTGGTCTTCTCCATTGCAACTTACGCCTGCGAAACTTGGACTATTCGGACCTCGGATCAACGCAGAATAGAAGCGTTTGAAATGTGGTGCTATAGAAAAATGCAGCAAATACCATGGACAAACCACCGCACAAACGATTCTATTATTCAAAAACTCGGTCTAAAGACCAGACCATAAACGAACGGTATCTGGGATATCTGGGTCATGTGGCAAGGAGGTTCGACAATATTGAACGACTCATAGCAGAAGGCAGAGTCCAAGGCCGCCGCTCAAGAGGAAGATCGCCGACACGATGGATAGACCGGACAAAAACCCTGACGGGACAAGGGATGCAGGAAGTAATGAGATCTGCCCAAGATAGAGAGCGCTGGCGAGGAGTCATTGCGAGCGTAGCAAATTGATGTCACCTTACCCTGCAGAAGGGTTATGGACTGAAGAGAGATACGCACTTGAATGCAAATACCACACGCTTTATGTGCCTTTCTACAGCAAATGTGAAAGCATTATCACAGGTGGTTACGAGCCTTTTTTTATTGTGGTTTGGGGAAAGCTCTACCAGCCTGCGTGTAAGGCTCTCACTCACTAAACCCCTTCTTCCACTTGGCTATAGAGACCAGCACCCCGGTATCGCTTGCGCATTCCTTCAGGGTGGGCAGCCCGGACAGTTTTTACCGCCTTAGTTTCTGGATTTTGCTTCTACTCTTGAAATTTTGCTAGGTGGCCTGGGCAGCCAATGATGAAGGCAGCTAATGATGAAGTTGGAGATTGCTTTCCGGTGGGGTTGGTCTATTAGCATTTTCCTAACGCAGTTATCAGGAGTCAGTTCTCCTATTTCCGAAGTTGCCAGGCGTCTGTCGTTTCCCCATATCTCGCAGAAGAAGTATGTTCAGCGGTGTGTGGCTGGCCACAGTAGAGTGTGGTTACGAGCCTGAAGATGCTGAATGTGATTGGGTTTCTGATGAAGAAGAGCTTTAAAAAGTTCTAGAAGATAAGGCTGAAACCAAAATGTTAAGGGGATTCCAGACTTTTGGTCGACTATATTCAAGAACGTTTCCATGTTATCTGAAATGGTCCAAGAACGTGACGAAGCCATCCTTAAACATTTAGTCGATATTAAAACAACACCGATGCTCAACCACCGATTTTGAAACATCACCGATGGGTTTCAAGCTTGAATTCCACCTTTCTGCAAATGCATATTTCACGAAGACCTTTCTCTCAAAAAAATATGACATGAAGTGTGAACCAGAGGCCGGTGATCCTTTCAGCTTCGAAGGTCCAGAGATCTTCAAATGCAAAGGTTGCACAATAAATTGGAACCCAGGCAAGAATTTAACTGACAAGAAACATGAGAGATTCCGCAGATGCCGCGCTCCTAGTGGCAGGCCTCGTACCGTTACACCTCCTTACCGAAGAGAGAAAGCGACTATATGACCTTCACAGGACAATAACAATAACAGAGAGGAAGGAACAGAGGGAAATGACTTATCAGAAGTGGCAGACAGAATGGTACCTCGCTAAAGTCGGAAGGTGGATCCACAGGATGATACCGGACATCAAGAAATGGGTAGAGAGGAAGCATGGGTCGGTAAATTTCACACATTACACAGTGCCCTAGAGGACACTGCTGCTACACGGAGAGAATTGAAAAGAGGGGAAGTGCACAATGCCGATACTGTTCAGAACAAGTAGATGATACTCCAGAACACAATATTCCACTGTGGGATTCGGGATAACGAAAGAGACAATATAAAAAGAAACCTAGCTGCGGCAGCCATGTCCCCGGAAAGCATAATAGAGGAAATGATCGCGCACCAGGACAGCTGGGAAACTGTGAAAATTTTTGTAGAAGAAGTGATGCGGAAAAAGGCTGAATTAGAAGAACGGAGCAGAGAAATAGGCGACAACTGAGAAAAGGATATTAAGACCAGACCTGTAGGGTGTAAGGCTGACCTTACACCCTAAGGAGCCTTTCAGCCTTACATCATAGGAGAGAACACTATAGGAGAGAAATAAAGATGAGATGATTTTAGTGGGTATGACATATGTTACCAACCACTTCAACTGTTTACCCCATTGTTACCCTATTACGATATGCTCACTTAATGATATTAGCCTTTATATAAGCGGCGTATCATATCACTCCATTCGCCCGGTTGAATGGACGTTTATTGAAATTTCTTTTTCGGACTTTTTTAACAATGCAGGTGGATTCCTCCATTCATCATCAATATGGACTCATTCAATTATACAAATGGACTATTATATGGATTTTTCAAATCCATTAAATTCCGAAAATCCTGAACGCGACATAATACAAATTTGTAAATATCTCATAGTCTACAATGCATATGTCTCATTTTTCACAAATTCATTCAAAATAAAACTTTCAATATATTAATAGCTTACTACCTACTGAGAAACTTTACTACTGAGAAAACATAAAATTATCATTTATTTACCAATAAATTTTCATTTCATTTTGAGATTGGAACAAACTTTGTCTGGTCTTGTCTGGTCATTCCTAGTCATCTCTGGTATTGACAGGTCTTGTCTGGTCTTGTCAGGTCTCATCTGGTCTTGTCTGGTTTTCTCTGATCATGTCTGGCCTTGAATGGTCTCGTCTGGTCTTGCCTGGTATTGTCTGGTTTTGTATTATCTTTTGTGGTCATTTCTGATCGTCTTTGGTCTAGCCAGGTCTTGCTTTATCTAGTATGGTCTTGCCTGCTCATTTCTGGTCGTCTCTGGTCTTGCCACGTCTTGTCTGGGCTTGTATGATTTCGTTTGGTCTTTTCTGATCTTACCTGGTATTGGGAAGGTTGTACGTTGTCTGTTAGAAAAGTATCCGACCTTATTTTTTATTTTCAAACCTGATGGATTTGAATCAAGCGCGCTTGCATGAGCCGACCTTGAACCTTCGTGCGCTGGCGTGAACTTTTTCCCGCCTGTAGATAGCGTCAGTTGCTGTTGAGCAGTGCTCGAGTCACGAAGTGTCTAGTGCTCCCGTCGGTTTTTCAATGCAAGTAAAATGACAAGTGAAATGAGGGATGTCCTACGTCGCCTACGTGATGCTGTGCGGCGCAAGCGAGTTGTAGTCATCAGGAAATTGGCGACTCCATCACGACAATGCTCCAGCACATTCTTCGCACTTGCTTCACAATTTTTTGGCGAAAAACCAGACTCCTCTTCGACAGGCTCCTTACTCTCCTGAAATGCCGCCCTGCGACTTTTGGCTATTCCCCAAAGTCAAGTCCCCATTGAAAGGAATGCGATTTCAGACAAGAAAGGACATTATGGCTGCAACGACAGCCGAGCTAAAGTCGATTCCGAAAGAGGCTTTTTCGGAATGCTTCTAACAATGGCGGCACCGCTGTTAGAAGTGTGTGGAGTACCAAGGAGACTACTTTGAGGGTGATTAGGTTTCCAACGCTCCAGGTATGTCAGTTTTTTTTTACCGGCTAAAGGTCGGATACTTTTCTAACAGACTACATATAGTATTATTAGTCTCGTAAAATCATGCTTGGTCAAGTTTGGTCTTATTTGGTTCTATGTAAACTTTCCTGGCCTAGTTTGATCTTATTTGGCTCTATCTGGTCTTGTCTAGCCTGGTCAATGTCAATCAAAATTAATTAAAAACAAGCATTTAGTTTATAATTCACGGTTTCACAAAGAAAACAAAATAAATTTCAAAGATGGCAGCTGAAAACGAACATGTTGGTGATTGTCCAGAAGAAGTGGAATGCGTCGATGAAGAAATTAGTGAGGATATGGCAAACCGGCTTCTGCACCTTGCAAGTCAAAGAATTAATGAGATGATGCCCAACTTGCCGGGCTTGGTAAAGCGCTGTTTGAAAGCCCTCAAGAAGCTCCAACTCGAACAGACTAACATCGAGGTCAAGTTTTTTGAGGAAGTATACGCACTTGTTTGACCAATACTGTTTAACTTTTACACAGAGTACATTATGCGAAAGGTACTAGAAGATTGGAACGGAGGGATCCCTGTTGGAGACAAACGGATAACGAATTTGAGATATGCAGATGATACTGTGATTCTGGCTTCGGAGAAAGCCGAAATGAAGGCTATAATGGCCAGACTCACAGAAGAGAGTAGTTCATATAGACTGGAGATTAATAGAGCCAAAACAAAGATCGTGATAATAGACAGACAAAATGAAAACCTGCCACAAGGCGACACCGTGGCTGGATTTGCAGTGGTGGAAAGATTTGATTATCTAGAATCAGTAGTTAACGACAAAGGTGGATCGGAGGAAGAAATCCGCAAACGAATTGCGCTTGCCAGAACGTCTATGGCAAAACTGGTGAAAATTTGGAAAGATCGACACAAAATTTCGGCTGATACATAGCCTGGTCTTTTCCATTGTAACTTACGTCTGCGAAACGTGGACTATTCGAACCTCAGACCAACGCAGAATAGAAGCATTTGTAAAGTGGTGCTATATATAAATGCTGCAAATACCATGGACAGCCCACCACATAAACGACTCTTTATTATTCAACAACTCAGTATAAAGACCAGACTATACCAGACAATAAACCAAAGGTATCTGGGATACCTGGGTCAAATGGCAAGCTGGTTCCACAATGTTGAACGACTCATAGTAGAAGCCAAAGTCCAAGACCGCCGCCCAAGAAGAAGATCGGCGACACGGTGAATATACCGGACAAAAACCCTGACGGGACAAGGGATGCAGGACGTAATGAAATCAGCCCAAAATAGAGAGCGCTGGCGAGGAGTCATTGCGAGCGTAGCAAATTGATGTCACCACACACTGCAGAAGGGTTAGGAATTGAAGAGAGATACGCACTTGACTGGTGAATGCAAATACCACACGCTTTGTGTGTCTTTGTACGGCAAACGTAAAAGCATTATCACAGGCTGTTATTAGCCTTTTTTTATTGTGGTTTGGGGGAAGCTCTACCCCAGCCTGCGTGTGAGGCTCTCACTCACTAAACCCCTTCTTCCACTTGGCTATAGAGACCAGCACCCCGGTATCGCTTGCGCATTCCTTCAGGGTGGGCAGCCCGGACAGTTGTTACCGCTCTAGTTTTTTGAGTTTCGATTTTGCTTCTACTATTGAGATTTTGCTAGGTGGCTACCAGGGCAGCGCATTCTTCGGCCTCTTTCTGGGTGGTAATGCTAATGATGAAGTTGGAGATTGCTTTCCAGTGGGGTTGGTCTATTAGCATTTTCCTAAAGCAGTTATCAGGAGTCAGTTCTCCTATTTCCGAAGTTGCCAGGCGTCTGTCGTTTTCCCATCTCTCGCAGAAGAAGAAAGTATGTTCGGTGGTGTCTGGCTGACCACAGTAGAGTGTGGTTACGAGCCTGAAGATGATGAATGTGATTGGGTTTCTGATGAAGAAGAGTTTGCCAAAGTTCTGGAGGATAAGGCTGAACCCAAAATGTTAAGGGGATTCCAGACTTTTGGTTGACTATATTCAAGAACGTTTCCATGTTATCTGAAATGGTCCAAGAACGTGACGAAGCCATCCTTAAACATTTAGTCGATATTAAAACAAATTTTTGAAACATCACCGATGGATTTCACGGTTGAATTCCACTTTTCTCCAAATGAATATTTCACGAACACCGTTCTCACCAAAAAATATTACATGAAGTGTGAACCAGAGTCCGGTGATCCTTTCAGTTTCGAAGGTCCAGAGATCTTCAAATGCAAAGGTTGCACAATAAATTGGAACCCAGGGAAGAATTTAACTGACAAGAAACATGAGAGATGCCGCAGATGCCGCGCTCGTAGTGGCAGGCCTCGTACCGTTACACCTCCTTGCCGAAGAAAGAAAGCGACTATATGACGTACACAGGACAATAACAATAACAGACCGGAAGGAACATTGGCAGACAGAATGGGACCTCGCTAAAGTCGGAAGGTGGACCCACAGGATGATACCAGACATCAAGATATGGGTAGAGAGGAAGCATGGGTCGGTAAATTTCACACATTACACAGTGCCTTAGAGGACACTGCTCCTACACGGAGAGAATTGGAAAGAGGGGAAGTACACAATGCCGATACTGTTTAGAACAAGTAGATGATACTCCAGAACACAATATTCCACTGTGGGAATTGGGATAACGAAAGGGACAATATAAAAAGAAACCTACTTGCGGCAGCCATGTCCCCGGAAAGCATAATAGAGGAAATGATCGCGCACAAGGACAGCTGGGAAACTGTGAAGAATTTTGTAGAAGAAGTGATGCTGAAAAAGGCTGAATTAGAAGAATTAGAGGCGACACCTGAGAAAAGGATATTAAGACCAAATCTGTAGGGTGTAAGGCTGAAAGGCGGGAACACTATAGGAGAGAAATAAAGAGGATATGATTTTAGTGGGTATCCTCATCTTCCTCTTCATCCTCATCCAAAAATCTTCATCGTTGTCTTCTCCTGTAAAGTACAAAACCGCTCTGGGCGCAATCCTCTCCTTGATGTATTGACCAATTTCGAATGCCTTAGAGGGCTAGTGAGTCCCACACTCCCCAAAATTGAAACCGTATTTGGGGGTGCGTAAAAGCTCCACTGTGAAAAAAAGAAACATGAGAGCACGGAAGTCCATCGAACAGAAACTGAAACTGTTCAGAATGATTCCTTCTTCAACTTCTTTGCTCCACCAAGAATTACAGAAGATACCAAAGTTGATGACGTTGATGAAGAGTAGAGAAACTTGTTAACATGTGATTTCGAAATTGGTCAATACATCAAGGAGAGGATTGCGCTCAGAGCGGTTTTGTACTTTACAGGAGAAGACAACGATGAAGATTTTTGGAGGAGGATGAAGAGGAAGATGAGGATGATGGTGATAGAAAAGAAACTCTCGATAAGAACACTGAAGAGATTTGCAAACAGCTGAAAATTAGGATGTTTTTGTACCATAAATCTTTCCTATTGCTTGGATAATTAATTTAAAAATATATTGTCTGGTCTTGTATGGTCATTTCTGGTTGTCTCTGGTATTGCAGTGTCTTGCCTGATCTTGTATGGTCGTGTCTGATCATTTCTGGCCTTGCCAGGTCTTGTCTGCTTTTGTCTGATCTTGTCTGGTTTTGTCCTATCCATCCAACATAGATGGATAACCAACGTGGAAGTGTTAAGGAGAATAGGTAAAGGAAAAGAACTGCTGACAACCATCAAAGAACGAAAGCTCCAATACATCAGACACGTTGTGAGAGGGAAGCGGTACGAGTTCCTCCGACTCCTCATCGAAGATCGAGGTCAAACGGTCTGTGGGCAGACGGCAGAACTCATGGCTATTTATGAAGCATCACCGATGGGTTTCACGCTTGAATTCTCCAAATGAATATTTCACGAAGACCGTTCTCACCAAAAAATCTGACATGAAGTGTGAACCAGAGGGCGGTGATCCTTTCAGTTTCTAAGGTCCAGAGATCTTCAAATGCAAAGGTTGCAAAATAAATTGGAAGCCAGGCAAGAATTTAACTGACAAGAAACATGAGAGCACGGAAGTCCTTCGAACAGAACTTTTCAGAATGATTCCTTCTTCAACTTCTTTGCTCCACCAAGAATTCCAGAAGATACCAAAGTTGATGACATTGGTGAAGAGTTGAGAAACTTGTTAACATGTGTTTTCGAAATTGGTCAATACATCAAGGAGAGGATTGTGCCCAGAGATTGTGTGATTCTTTCTTCAACTTCTTTGCTCCACCAACAATTCCAGAATATACCAAAGTTGATGACGTTGATGAAGAATTGAGAAACTTGTTAACATGTGATTTCGAAATTGGTCCATACATCAAGGAGAGGATTGTGCCCAGAGCAGTTTTGCACTTTACAGGAGAAGATAACGTTGAAGATTTTTTGGATGAGGATGAAGAGGAAGATGAGGATGATGGTGATGGAAAAGAAACTCTCGATAAGAACACTGAAGAGATTTGCAAACAGCTGTAAATTATGATTTTTTTTTATACCTATATCTTTCCTATTGCTTGGATAATTAATTAAAAAATAAATTGTCTGTTCTTGTTTGGTCTTGCCTGGTCATTTCTGGTTGTCTCTGGTGTTAAAGTGTCTTGCCTGGTCTTGTATGGTCGTGTCTGATCATTTCTGGCGTTGCCTGGTCTTGTCTGCTTTTGTCTGGTCTTGTCTGGTTTTGTCTGGTCTTAGATGATCCTAACCAACGTCATATCCATCCAACTTAGATGGATAACCAACGAGGAAGTGTTAAGGAGAATAGGTAAGGGTAAAGAACTGCTGACAACCATCAAAGAACGAAAGCTCCAATACATCAGATACGTTATGAGAGGGAGCTGTACAAGTTCCTCCGACGCCTCATCGAAGGAAAGATCGAGGGAAAACGATCTGTGGGCAGACGGCAGAACTCATGGCTATTTTTGGGGCATCACCGATGGGTTTCACACTTGAATTCCACTTTTCTCCAAATGAATATTTCACGAAGACCGTTATCACCAAAAAATCTGACATGAAGTGTGAACCAGAGGCCGGTGATCCTTTCAGTTTCGTAGGACCAGAGATCTTCAAATGCAAAGGTTGCACAATAAATTGGAAGCCAGGCAAGAATTTAACAGACAAGAAACATGAGAGCACGGAAGTCCTTCCAACAGAAACTTTTCAGAATGATTCCTTCTTCAACTTCTTTGCTCCACCAAGAATTCCAGAAGATGCCAAAGATTATGACGTTCATGAAGAGTTGAGAAACTTGTTAACACGTGATTTCGAAATTGGTCAATACATCAAGGAGAGGATTGCGCCCAGAGCAGTTTTGTTAACCTCGAGACAACCTCGAGACAAATGGACGAGAACCAACTTTGGAAGAGGATGAAATGGGAAATGTTAAAAATGGCCAATGAATTCAACCACAAACCCGAAAGAAGAAAAACGTGGTTAATAAACAGAACATGGGAGGCTATACAGGAAGGAAAGGAACTAAAACAAAAAGGCTTGAACAACGAAGAACGACGGGAAGACTACAGTAAACTATCCAAAGATATAAGAAAAATGTGTAAAGAAGACAAAAACGGCTATATATCGAAAATATGCAGAGAAATCGAAGACCATCTTCAAAAAAAATTGACATTTTTGCCAAAATCAGAGAGATAACCTGAGACTTCAAATCGCGAACGATAATTGTAGAAAACGAGCAAGGAGAAGTAATAACGGAGAAAACAGAGGTTGCAAAGAGATGGAGAGAATACTGTCAAAACTTGTTCGAAGATCAACCAGGAGACAACCCACCTGAAATCCCAAACTCAGAAGATCAAGATCCAGAAATCCTTAAATCCGAGGTGGAGTAGGCTCTCAAAAAGCAAAAACCTAGAAAATCTGCAGGATTTGACAGAATAGTGGCAGAAATGACTGACGTGTCTGATGAAAATATGATGTCTCCTGCATCTACTGTGCAACAAGATCTGGATATCAGGAGCCTGGCCGACAGGAGTCTGCATTACAGAACGATATCCTTAATATCACAAGTGAGCAAAACATTGTTACATATACTTCACGACAGGTTGAAAGCATACACAAGAACAAGCAGATTTCATGCCGGGACGAGGCACGCGAGAGCACATCTTGAACATCAGACAGATAATTGAAAAACTAAGGGTATTCAACAAACCTGGATACCTTTGGTTTATTGACTACAAAAAGGCATTCGATCAAGTAAAATGGAGCAAATTATGGACCGTTATGTCGGAGATGGGAGTACCTAGACATCTTATTAGCCTCACCGCCAACCCATATCAATCTGCAGAAGCACAGGTCAGAATAGAAGATTGCCTCAGTGACCCCTTCAGAGTATACAAAGGAGTTCGTCAGGAGTGCATCCTTTCACCTATTTGATTCAATCTCTACGGAGAATGGATAGTCCGCAAAGCAAATCACAACTGGGAGGAGGCGCAACATGGAGCAACATGGAGGAATATCTATAAGAGGTAGAAAAATATCAAATTTACGGTACGCAGATGATACAACATTGCTGGGAAGTACGGAAGAAGAGATCAAGAACCTGCTCCAGAAGGTGAAAGAAATCAGCGGAGAGGTGGGCCTTGAAATGAATAAAACAAAAACCAAAATAATGATAATAGACCCATCCCAAGAAAGTCTGCAAAAGCCGAACGCATTTTGATGGAATCGGGCTAGTAAAGGAGTTTATTGTGTATTTGGGCTCACAAATTTCAAGAACTGGCAGCTGTGAAAAGGAAATAAGGAGAAGAATAGCTATGGGCAAAACTGCCATTGCCAAACTTTCACGTATTTGGAAGGATCACAGCACTTCTAAAGGAACCAAGATGGCAGTCATAAAGACACTTATATTTCCTATAGTCACAGACGCTGTGGAATCCTGGACACTAAAAATGGCTGACAGAAGACGAATTGATGCCTTTGAAATGTACACCTGGAGACCCATGCTAAGGATATCATGGACGGAAAAATGTACTAATGAATCCATTCTACGAGAACTTAATATCGTCGATCGACTGAGCAAAACTATCCAAACGTCCATCCTAAGATATTTCGGTCACATAATGCGAAGAAAGGACGACTCACTTGATAAATTGATAGTCCAAGGAAAGATAGACGGTAAGACACCACGAGGAAGATCACCATCGCGCTATGTGGATCAAATATCCAAAGTCATAGGCGCAACTGTACACAATTGCACAAAATCTGCTAAAAACAGGGAAGAATGGAAACAACAAGTACAAAAAATATGATCCCTAGGTCAAACCATTGCCACGATGCTCGGACACGAGCGATACGATTGAGAAGATATCTTTCCTATTGCTTGGATAATTGATTAAAAAATAAATTGTCTGGTCTTATATGGTTGTGTCTGATAATTTCTGGTTTTGCCAGGTCTTGTCTGCATTTGCCTGGTCTTGTCTGCTTTGTCTGACTTAGATGGTCTTGTCTGGTGTTGTCAAGTCTTGTCTGGTCGTAACGGATCTGGTCGTAACTGATCTCCAAACTAAACAGTTTCAATGTTTAGTATTTAAATCAAGAAAGAAGCAATTCATTTACAACCCTCAATCTGAAAATGTCTCTTTCATAAGGAAAACGATTTCAGTCGATTAACCGGCATTAGGAAACGACTTCCTGAAGGATGCCTGGAACGTCGAACTCCCGTTTACAAAAGAAAAATTCCTTCTAATCTGGAATTGATCTGCGCACGAATTCCCCCCCCGGTCCGCATATTTCACACGTGAGACGAAACAGAACGCCATTTATCTATGACATAATTGATGCGAACGACGCTCAGCTATGCCCGGCATTCGTTACTAAACTCACTGCGTGTAAGTACACATGTGGCAGTCTGTCCGTCGGTACTAATTAATGGGGGGAAAAGGAGCCGCGACATCCTATACCGTCGTGTCAGTGCTTGTCAGTCGACGGCGGCCCCCGCCATTAGACAATTCTTAATTAACTGGCAATTAGCTTTATTGTTGCTCCATAGTTTGTTGCACAAAGAACCATAGTTGAATTAATATTCCATATGTAAATGATTGTAGTCCAACAATGAGGAAATTAAGTTTGGTTGGTTGTTGTCGAGTTAAAATAATTTAATGAAACAAGTGTTTGAGAAAATAAAATTTATCATTTGAAACTTGTTGGCAGTAAAAGATTTTATTGTTTGCTAGTAATGAAAGATAGTTTGCACATTGTGACAGGCGTGTTTGTTTTGAAGCGCTGCTGCTGGTAATATAATATGTGAAAGCGCCGCGTCTAAATATAAATATAGACACATATCTATTAGTTGGTGAATTATTTCAACATAACTTAAAACATACTTAACGCTTTTTAAATCGGCCTCGGGTGCGTTATTAATGAGTTATGCGCCGGGAAGAGCGAGAGAAAAAAAGGATATTTAAAAAAGGCTCTTTTAAGAGGGTATCGCTTCGGGCGCGAGGGGGGGCGACAGGAGAGTGTGACGGGAACCAGGAATAGAGCGCATCTCACATGTGTTAGCCACTAATATGCCATCACCGGCGGTCATTAAGGCCTCCGGCTAATAGTCTTTACAAGCCGCACGTCAAAATAACGAATTAATCAGCATGCGACTCTCATGTTCGCTCTTTAACCAAAGACATTTAGTACACTTTGCTTTATGACAGAAATAGAGAATTAGAAGTAATAAGCGAGGAAACTTAACAATTTTCTATTTTTGTCATTCAATACCCGACAACTAAAAATGCACGAAACACTATAATTATATTAATATCTTCAAGAACATAAATTATCTTCAAACGGGAATGGATCTGTTATTTTAAATCCAATACGACTGCTAAAAGCATAAATCGTTTGTACAAATAGCACAACCACAAATCAATAAGTTCCATACCATTTCAGATAAACAAATTTTAATTGAAATAAATTGCTATTTATTATATTTTATATTTTGTTTTTATATCCTATATATCAACATATTTTTATTTAAACGAACAAAATACATTAATCATTTCAAACACAAAAACAATAATTTTAAAAACAATAAAACCCCCGAAACTTGCAATTTTAAATAATAGTAGTTTATGATACAAGTGTGTGAAGAAGGGCTTTCATGCACGAAATGCGAAGTTTAAAGAACGAGTGCACAAAAGCCTTCCACACACGTGTATAATTCATTATTTTATCAATTAAAAAATTTTATTGTTTCTTGCCGATAATATAGAAAAATTGTAATTATGACAGACAAAATACTTCAAATCACTGACACAATAAGGTAAGAACGTTCAGCGCCTCCGTGGAAAAAAATGCTAAATAATAAAGACGCACAGTGATGGGAACACTATTTGGTCGTTGTCGGATGTAATCTAGGTTAACCTAGATTTAATCTAGGTTAGGTTATGATTAGGTTAAGTTATATAAGAGCCAGATAAATCCGGACAGAGAGGCCAAGACTCCTTGATTCAACATAAGAAAAATTAATTCAATTTTAAACGTCAGAAAATTTATTTTTTGGCCTCCTGAATTCTAAAGCTAGCTGCGACATCGTCTATACATCAATCGAAACTAGATTTTTACACACAATGTTGCAAAGTACGGCTACTATGCGGTAAACTCACTTTACCGCAAAGTAGCCGTACTTTGAGACATTGCATTCAGGAGGCCAAAAAAAATTAAATAATTTCCAATATTGTAAATAATCTAAATCTATTTAGGACCTATAAAAGAAATAACAAATCTAAATCTATTTATTTCTTAAATAATATTTGTCGGCCAAAAAATTTTATACAAATTTCGTGCGTAAATGATGTTTAAACGCTATAGCTAATCGGGAACTCGCCCTTCGGGAAATTCACATTTCTTCCGGTCACGTGTTTGGTTCTAGCGCATGCGCAAACCGCCAATACCTGTTTATTAGTTGATTATATCTGATTACTACCTGTTTAAACCTATCATGGAAAATACTGTTTGAACGGGTAGTAATCAGATAATAAACAGGTTTAAAAATCTAATAAACAGGTTTAAACAGGTGGTAATCAGGTACAATCAGCTAATAAATAGGTATTGGCGGTTTGCGCATGCGCTAAAACCAGATACGCGACCGGAAGAAATGTAAATTCAGACCCCTATGTAAATCCTTATGGGATTTTGAGCTAGAACTGTAGCTTATCTACTGATGCGAGTTGTTGCCATAGTAACAACAAACAGAATTAATAATGAAACGTTTAATAATGAAACTCCATTTGATTTACATTGGACTTTAACGCACGATTTGATACTTGATTGTAATAATACTTGATTTTGATTATAATATTTGATTATAATAATGGCATCCTTCACATACAATAATTTACTTATTAATGTGTTGATTTTGCTGTGCGAGTTGATAAAATAATATATTTACTAGAAAATAATTACTTTCAAATAATTTCAAACAAATGACAATTAGCCCGAGTTATTAAGCTGTTTGTCTGACCATACTTCAGCGAGACAAAAACAGACGGATGGGTTGTAAAATATTACTTTATTTTTGACCGACTCGAGAAAAATAAAGATTTTAGAACATTTGAAGAAAGTAAATCAAGTTAATTTATTAAACAAATTGTGGGCTTAAGGTAGGCGTCCACAGTTCCGCATCGTACATATCGGACGCATCGCATCAAACGGATCGCAGTATTCTTTCTATAGAAAATAATACAAGTGCGTCCACTGTTCCGCATCGTACGGATCGCACGAATCTACCCGTCGGCAATGCCGATGCTTCGATGCGTGCCGATGACGTCAAATGGAATATGGTATTTGTTAGTAGTTGCATCGGCAAATCCGATTGCTGCCGATACTGTAGACGCGCTATAAAAAATAATCCGTTTGATGCGATGCGTCCGATACGTAAGATGCGGAAATGTGGACGCCTACCTTTACGGAATATTCGGTGACCTGATAAATTTGTTCACTTGCTATCTTTCGAGATTGTTAGGTTCGGCAAGGAAGGAATAGGAATAAGTAAAGTAATCGGGAGCAGACGTTGGAAGTACAGGCAGAGGCTGGAAGGCCTGGCTGGAACTAGAACATCAGTCGGATCGCAGAATTAGCTGGAACCTACCATTTCGAGAAAAACTACACAGCAATGCGTAGTAGTAAAGCAGATTAGGCCGACGAATCCTCAGCATAGCACATAGAGCAAAGTGCTTACCACAGAGAAAGAAGAAATGGTATCCATTTCGAGAAAAACTACACAGCAATGTGTAGTAGTAAATCCGATTGGACCGACGAATCCTCAGCATACCACATAGAGCAAAGTGCAATCAAGTGGTATACGAATGGTTCGAAGACAAAGAAGGTACTGGCGCAGGAGTGTTTGGACCTCGTACCAAATGCTTTGAATCCATGGGAATCTACCCAAGTATCTTTCAAACTGAGGTATATGCAAACGAGAGATGTGCACAATTTAACCTCGACAGGAACTATCGCAAAAAACGAATTGCTATCTTGTCAGATAGCCAAGCAGCCATCAAGGCCATTAGCTCATACACCATCGGATTCAAACAAGTACGGGACTGTCTGGGAAAGCTAAACTAGCTATACAGAGAAAATAAAGTAACGCTATACTGGGTACCAGAACACACTTGTATAGATGGAAACGAAGAAGGCAATCACCTAGCAAACAAGGGATCCAGTAATCCCTTTATAGGTCCGGAGCCCTTTTGCGGTATTAGTATGAACACCATCCACCAAAGTTTAGACGAAGAAATAAGAGAACAATGGATGACAACCTGGAAAGAACTTCCAAGGCTAAGAGAATCAAAAGTAATGCTGGGATCTTTTAACCAGAAAAGAAGAAAAGCTTGCCTGAAACTAAATAGGAACAAGCTTAGAATTCTGACAGGTGACACTGAGGACTTAAAAAACACCTCAAGGCCCTAGGTCTAGAGATGCAGATTCTGCGGTTCAGCAGAGTAATCTCCCCATACATCTGCTCAAAGACTGAGGAGCACCTCTCCGCAAAAGACAAATGTATATTTGAACGCAGACGAGTTGCAGTCCTTGAATCCCAGCCAGATTCAAAAATTCCTGGGGTGTAATGTTAGTTTGCCTCCCCGTGGTGCACCCTGGAAAGCGTTTTATTTCGTAAAACAACTGCGGAGCTACAAAACTAGTGGGCAAAACAGTGGGCATTCCTGAATCATTGACGCATTCAGGAATGCCCACCGAGGTCCTACCAAGAACACCTTAGCAGCTCCTGAACGCAACCGACAATGCAATCGAATATATCCTGTCATCTTTTAGTTGTATTACTATCAATATTGTGATGAGCCATACGCTAAATAAAATAAATTTGTAATTCCTAAAGGAATCAGGACTAAAGGAGGTGCTCTGAATGGGTAAATATACCAGTGGCGGCTCGTGGTTGATGTATGTGGGAGGGCTGGAAAAAATTATAATAAAAAATCACTACGAGTTGAAAATCAGTGTAATACCTACCAGTAATAATTATTTATATATTAAATTCCATTCTACGTTCCTTTGGATTAACAAAACCATCTCAACTCATAAAACGCCTAAAATCCAGAGTGCGGACTGCAATGTTTGCAGCCCACGATATACATATTACAAAAACGTATATAGCGGGTGGTTCCCGAATTTGTATTCCGAATTTGTATTATATCGCTGCTACTATTTAAACTGTACTTTTTTCCGTGTATGAATTTCACAACGTCCGCACACTAATACCCGTATTCACAATCTCTCCTTATCGCAAGGATAAAAGACGCCTTGATGAAAGCTTTCTTGAATCTCAGAGACGTCCTTGTTTCATAGTCGCAACTAGGGCTTCACACGAGAGTCTCGTTTCAAATCTCGTTCCGGCCAGCCGTAACATTTTCTTCATAAATTTGAACCCGAGCAACCCGAACTGCCCGAGCCCAGAACGAGCATAACATTTTCTTCATAAATTTGAATCCAAGCAACGACGAGATCAGAAACGACACTCTCGTGTCAAGCCCTAGTCACAACTCGGCTCTCCCTTCCCGAAGGAAAACATATTTAGAGATAAGGTGTTAAAATAGAAGCGTTGATAGAAACGCCACTAACTATATTGGACTATAATAAAACTATAACGGCTATATTAGAAACTAACTTAAACCGCTAATGCTCTCGATTGTTAAGTTGCGTCGGTTGATTAACGGAGTATATAACCTTAAAATTCAAACGCAAGCGTTAGTCATAGAAACGCAACGGCTATTCACAGTGCTGAA
Source organism: Phosphuga atrata (assembly GCA_944588485.1). Classification (NCBI taxonomy): domain Eukaryota; kingdom Metazoa; phylum Arthropoda; class Insecta; order Coleoptera; family Silphidae; genus Phosphuga; species Phosphuga atrata. The sequence continues at coordinate 64,628,795 of OX155899.1, forward strand.
GGTTCCCTCAAGGTAGCTCGAGACCTGCCTTGAAAGAAGGAGCCCATTAACACATTTACTGCTGCCGTGACACCGGTGACCCGGCGGTGTTTTGTCAGCGTGCCGCTGGGTCCCAGGTGTCACGGTCCCCAACGAAAGTTCCAGTACCTCTGCTGAATTCTATGATTGATTTATCGAACTACCGCTTCTGAAATGTTAGTATAGTACCTTTGACTGCCACCAGGTTCTCGGGTTTGCATACTTTTTTTTGCATATTACAGACCAGCACACCACTGAGTCACCGGTGACCCATTTCGTGAAAATCACCTAAAATAGTTCTATGGGGCCCCTAGAGAATGAAAATAAATACCAAATTATTTTAACTATCGATTTTGTACAGTGGTTTAAATCGGCGATACAGGAAAGTCATAAAATCAGGCGCGGCAGTGAATGTGTTAAGGGTCCTTGTTCTGCGAAGGAAGGTCTATGGACCGCGAAATGAGGAATACTTGTTCATTAAGGAACGGTTTTTATGTTACGCCCTTTTATGCAACTCATACTGAGGAATAGACCAATTTACGGTTAGTTATGCGCATGCGCACCTGCAATATTTGAGATGCGGGAATATGAAAGTTTCGGGCACATTTAGTTATTTTCACTGGTTATACGTCAAGAAAATTCAGGCGCTTTTTTGACGTACATGGCGAAAATTGACGCATGCACACAGAAAAAAAATCAACTATGAAAAGATCTATTGAAGCTGTTGAAAAAAAAAATTGCAAGCTCGGTCAAATATAAGCTACCAATTAGTGTTAGAAACTCCACTGGTTTATGCAAAAGTTATCTTGCTTAGAAAATAATTAAAATGCTTAGAAAATATTTAGGTGAATTAATCATCTTATTCATATCCCAATATTATAATTATTAATTATAGTGCTTGTAGCCTGAGGAAGACGAAAATAAAATCGTCGAAACGTTGCATTAACAACATTTTTTTAGTAGTGAGATATCACGTATATTTATTTTTTCAATGAACGCGCGATTTGTGAACCGAAAAGCGGCACGCGACTCGCTGCCAGTCCCAGTAGAAGTCTGTGATTTTGATGCCAAATACATGCGCAAATCGTTGCCGCGTACGTTTTGTCTCAAAAGAATGTCTAAACTAGGAGACAGTGCTGGATTTACCAGCCGGCTCAGTAGGCTGGAGCCTAGGGCGGTAGATTTTATGGGCGGCAAATTTGGGGCTAACATATTTTTGTCGTACAGTGGCATTGAGTCTAAAAGAGACAGCTATAGAGTGGCGATACAAACGAAAAAGCCGCCGAAAAGAAAAACCGCCTCTGTTGATTGATTCATGCAATATCTTATATGTATTATTTTTTCTTTGGTTTCAAATAACGGAAATTACTGTATGATTTTGGAACTGTTAGCTGAATTCGATCCTTTTTTTAGCGAGTCATGTTTGGAATATCCGGCTTTTATTAACATTTTAAATAAAATTTTTATTTTTAAAATTTTTTATTTTTTATAGGCTAAAGTTAATGACTGAAATTGGGAAAGAGAAAACGCTAAAGAGAGTAAATTTGACACGTTGGTCAGCTAGAGAGGACGCATCTAGAAGTGTGAGTGTTTCTTGGCACGAAGTTCTTAAAACTTTGGAATCAATCAAGGATGATTGTAACTAAAAACGTCTAACGCGAAACGAAGCGATGGGAATACTTTTAAACAGGGGTGGCCAACCCCGCGCCCGCGGGCGCAAGTACGCCCGTAAGCGATGTATTATGCGCCCATAGAAAAATTCCCGATAAATTTTAATAATTGTTCAGTGACAGTTAGTGTCGAAAGAGTGACACTAAAGATTTTGGTAAAGATCATTTATGAACGTCCCTGGGTGCCATCTCAGAAAGTACATTGGCGCATGCGCAGTAAAATTGCAAAAACAGTAGTAAGAAAACAGTTTTTAAAAGATGAATTCGTTATCTCTTACAAAGAGGTGCGCACTAAAATTGTTCGTTCGACTGGTCGTCTAGTCATTTTGAAATAAAGTTTCAAATATATCTGAGAGGTCGCGTCAGTCGCGTTGTTAGCACCGACGCGATGGTTGCAAACAATTATGCATATTGTTAGCATTGAACGTGTTCCATGGCGCTTTAGTATAGGGACGTCGGTTATAGATCTCAACAAAAATTGCTTTTATTATTACTTTATCTTATTAATTTAATAATAAAAAATACTCAGTATAGTTGAGGCAGGTCCTAGTAAACGACCACGTTCTTACATTTTCCAAAAAGATTGGGAAGAAGAATATTGTTTTTATTGGAAGGAGAATATGGAAGAAGAATATTGAAGATTGGGAAGAAGAATATTATTGAAGCTTTAAGTAAAAGGAAATAGTGTTTGTCTTCTGTGCAATCGTACCGTTACTACTAAAAACTATAATATTGAAAGACATTTTAAATTAGAACATGAGAACTTCGATAAAAATTATATGCCTCATAGTACTATTCGAATTGAGAAAATAAATAGTTTAAAGAAGGGATTGTTCAGCCAACAATTATTGTTCAAAAAGGTAACAGATAAATCAAAAAATGTAACTATAGCATCGTCTAAAATAGCACATTCTTTTACGAAGAACAAGAAAACATATTCAAATGGGGAATTATTTAAACAAGCTTTACTTATTGGTGCCGATTCTCTCTTTGATACTATTTCTAATAAGCCAGAAATAATTAGGGCAATAAACGATTTACAGTTATCACGCAATACAATAAAAAGAACTGCGGCTATATCTACCCATATTAAAGATCAACTTGAATCTGATATGAATAGGTGCTCTTGGTATTCACTTCAAATGGACGAATCTTTGGAAGTAACGGGCACATCTCAATTAGTAGTAATAACAAGAATGGTTTTCGAGGACTACTCTGTGAAAGAAGAAATTCTATGTCTTTTGCCAATGAAAGAAAGAACGATAGGTGAAGATATTTATCAAATATTTAAAAATTATGTTTTGGAACAACAACTTCCCTTACATAAATTATCTTCAATTACAACTGACGGAGCTCCAGCAATGATCGGTAAAAATAAAGGATTTTTAACTTTATGTAGAAAAGATGGATCATTTCCAAATTTTTTTGTTTACCACTGCATAATACATCAGCAAGCTCTGTGTACTAAAGTTCTTTCATTTAGCCACATTTTGGATTTCATAGCAAAAATTATAAATTCTATAAGAGCTGCACCATTACAGCACAGACTTTTTAAAAAGCTATTGGAAGATGATGGTGCTGAGTTCTCAGATGTAATAACTTACACCGAAGTGTGGTTTAGCATGAAGCATGAAGAAGGTGGCTTAGCAAAGGCAAAGTATTAGACCGGTTTTTAATTTTAATTTTTTAATTTGATTAATGAAATAAAGGAATTTCTTGAACAAAAAGGGGAAATTTATAACAAACTTGAAGATCCTAATTGGCTAGGTGACAGCTTTTTTAGCTGATATTTTTCAGAAATTAAATCAGTTAAATCTGGAACTACAAGGTAAAAATAAAGATCTTGTAGATATAGTAAGTGCTATTAAAGCATTTAAGGGTAAATGAACCCTTTGGAGTTCCCACTTACAAAAAAATTCTTTGACGCATTTTCCACACATGTCAAAAATATTTCCAGAAAATAATTTAGGTTCTCCAACGTATGTTAATTATTTAACAAAATTAAATAATGAGTTTAATGAAAGATTTACCCAATTTGACGACTTGGATACGATTTTATTTTTCTTTCAAAATCCAATGATTAATGTTGACATTACTACTTTAAGTACAGAAATAAATGGATTTTATGCAACAAATTTAGAAAATTTGGAACTGGAAATTGCAGAATTACAAAATGACGTCGCTTTAAAAGTTATTAACATGGACAAGGAATTTTGGAAATTAGTTGAAGTACGTAAATATCTAATATTAAAAAAATGTGCACTGAAGTTAAAATCTCTTTTTGGATGGACTTACTTAAATGAAGCCACATTTTCTTCTATGCAATTTATTAAAAATAAGTTTAGATCACGTCTTATCGATGAAAATTTTAATGACAGTTTAAGAGTAGCAGTATCAAATTACTGTCCTGATTTTAAAAAATTCTGTCAAGAAATAAAGTCTCAACCTTCTCATTAGCGAATAATAATTTTTCATTTATTATGTAATAAATGTCCTGCAATAAAATTGTTATTACATTTTTTTTTAATTATTTTAACCTATACAATAAAATAAAAAATAATCAAAATTAGGTATAAATCGCAATTAAATGAAAAAAAGTATTAAGAAAGTATAATTACGAATTAAAAAAAAAATAACTTTAACAATAAACATATATGATGTCAGCATTACATATTGTTGCGCCCGCAACGTTCATGAAAATTTGTAATGCGCCCTTGCTTCCAAAAAGACCACCCCTGCTTTTAAATTTAGAAAACCTGGAAACGGCGGTAATGGTTGTTGTGTGGTGTGTGTTTTTTTTTTGGAAAGAATAAACAAAGTTAATATTCAAATGCAGGCTTTTATCGTAGATGTGATCACTGTTGCCGATCTTTACGAATCCCTTTGCAAGTTTTTCGTAGCTGAACGAAAGAATTTTAAGCATTTTGAAGAAAAGGCGATGGAATTATATAAAATATATGCTGAAACAAGCTATGAAGAAATGAGAGTGACTACAAGTGATACTTTCAGGGTTAATACATTTCTCGCCCTTATTGATAGACTCGTATCGAATTAAAAAAACAACAGGAGGACTACAACAGGTTCAATGAAAAGTTTTCATTTTTGACCAAAATGGGTGAATTTTCATCATCAACCCTCACGGTAAAAGTTCTTTTCTTGAAATAAATGTATGCTAATGATTTAGAGACTTAGGTAGAGAGAACTTAGTTCAAGAATGCATACATTTTGAATGACACGTTTCTTCTGAAACGATTTTGGTAAAACCAGATTTTGGATAATTGAAAAGTCTGTCTTCCTTCATGCGAAAACAGAATTTGCAAAACTTATTTTGCATTGTTTATTTTATTATTACATTACATTGTTTTAGCAGTTCGCATGGCTATGTACACCAGCGACAAATTAACCTAAAACCTCACCACGTATCACCAGAGGGATGGTGGGTGGTGGGTTAAAAAGTTGCTAAAAACATCACGTGATTAATGGACCCCTAACTTATTCCCCTTACTTCATGAACCTTATATAAATAATTTAGGTGAATGTTTCGTTTATAAACTTTTAAACAATGTGTGATGCTCTATGCTCTTGAGCTTTGTCAATGGCTTAATTTTTTTTTTATGTCTGATAAAGTGAAGGTAATATTCATTATTTTTCACAAAAAGTCAACAATTTCATAATAAATCACAACATCTCTTCCGTCACAATCGTAAACCATAATTTTTCAAAACAAATAGAAACACGCAGAAGAGACCAAGGCATATTTACGACTTCTTTGTTTATCCCAGCGCTATTGTTACTCACACTTTTAAATTAATAATACCATGCAAAATGACAATTTAATTTATTACCTTCTTAGCTGCACAATTCAAATTCATTGAAGAAAAAACTATGTTGAAACACGCATCCAAGTAAATTAGTATTCTTAACTGCAGCAAGGACCAATTATCTTTCATTCCATAAACCTGTAATTAAAACAAAAGTTATATTTATTTATTAATAACAATTAATGAAAATTAATAATCCAGCGTATATTAGTTAATAATCTAACGTGTTCGTACTCGGAAAAAAGTACACTTTAAAAATTACAGTTTCAAATAGTAGCAGCGGCCTTACGAATTTGAAACAGTAAAAACTACAAATCGCTTTTGTTAAAATTACAGTTTCCGATATTATTAGTAAATAAGTTTTAAAAATTACAGTGTGCGACTGCAATCTTTAGAAATTAGTATTCGTAAGGCCGCTGCTACTATTTGAACTGTAATTTTTAAAGTGTACTTTTTTCCGAGTAGCTCTATAATATTAAGTCTTATTAAGACTATGAACAAATCTCATGTTGCAACAACTACTTCCTGGCTAATACCGCACAGGATATTGAATTAAACAACACACATTTGCTTGTTATTACTAGTCCCAGTACATTTTCATGTCACGAATGAATTTGAAATTTTATGTCGCTCTTATAAAGCTACGAACATGTTGAATATATTTATATATATATATATATATATATATATATATATATATATATATATATATGTTAATATTCAGATTTTCGCGGGCGTAATATGATTTCTTAGGTTCTCGGGGTTGCATCCGCGTTTTATTTGAAAATTTCTTATCACAAGCTTTCGGCAATCTCGCTGTTGCCATCTTCAGGTTATATGTTGCGTTCTGCTTGACAGTTCAGGCAGGGTCGTCAGCAAACAGTGAACTGTCAGAACTGCCTGAACTGTCAAGCAGAACGCAACATATAACCTGAAGCTGGCAACAGCGAGATTGCCGAAAGCTTGTGATAAGAAATTTTCAAATAAAACGCGGATGCAACCCCGAGAACCTAAGAAATCATATATATATATATATATATATATATATATATATATATATATATATATATATGTATATATATATATATATATATATATATATATATATATATATATATATATATATATATTCAAGCTATCTTTCGTATTTAATAAATTTGTATGATTATATCTATAATTGATTATATAACGATTATATTAATAATGGTTCCAGCTATATTAAATTATCATTTAAATCAATAACCGTAACTAAGTTCATGTCTTTCTAAACAAATGTTAAATGAAAACCTAACCTCGCCAGTCATGCACGAGGTGTTCAAGCTAATGTAAGTTGCAATGATTCACTTAATTTAAGTAAAAAGAAATGGTCTTAAAACCAATGTTATTTGTCTAGTGCTGTTAGTGACATGAAAATGTATTGGAACTAGTTATAACATGCAAATGTCTGTTGTATATTCATTCGTGAGTTCAACGAAGATAATTATTTTTCAACGAGAGTGGACGTGCGAGAGTATTTAATGTTAAATTTAATAAAAATTAAAATTGTGAAAAGTAAAATGTATGTTATAGATACTGTGAAACATTATTTATGTTATAATGCCGATGGAATTAAGGTCCAATGTTCCTTCCGAAAAACAATTTGATATATTACAAACGTTTTTACAAAGTTCGGATTTTGAAATGTTTATGACAAATATAATTAAAAAACATGTTGATCCGTTACTAGTTTTGATCACCGACCTATCTAATAAAGTAACATATTTGTCCGAAGTGAACGTGAAGTTGTCAAATTCCGTAATTTCTAATGTGCGGGTAAAACCTACAACTTCACAAAATTCTCAAGAAGAACGCGCAGGGACAAGCAAAGTCAGCGATAGTGTACCGAAAAACTTGGTAGATAAGAATGAAAAAGTTAAATCCCGCACGGATTTGCGAGCTGGTGCAAAAAACACAACCAAAACAATCGAATTAGAAAACATAGTGGTCCAACCGATTCCAAACGTAAATAATCAAGCCGATTCACAAAATACAGTCGTCCAACATACTGAAAATGTAAATAACGAAAAATGGGAAACCCAAAGGCGAAAATCAAGAAAAACTAGGAAATCAAATATTATCCTTGGTACTAACGACGAATCTAATCAAATAAAAGCTGCCACACGTTACGCACATGTTCATGCATTTAAACTTGATCCAAAACTTTCAGCAGATGATTTACAGCAATATCTAAAGAATAAAAAATTCAATCAGGTTATATGTACGAAAATTCAGTCCAAACATCCAGATGAGTACTCATCATTCAAAGTTTCGGTGCCCGTTGAGGATCTGGAAAATATATCGAAACCAGAAACTTGGCCGAGAAACGCCTGCGTAAACCGTTTTTTGTTAAGACTCGAAAGAATAACTGTGAAAACATAACAACAGTATCAACCGAAAAATATCCGAAACAAACGAAGTGTTTTAATATAGCACATGTGAATGTTCAGTCGGTAAAAAATAAGCTGGAACTAGTGGAACTGTTCATTAAAAGACAAAATATTAAAATATTGTGTATTGGTGAACATTGGTGCACCCAACCTGAGCTAGACATTGTTTCTAATTACAACTTCACTGTAGTTTCGAATTATTGTAGAGGTACATACAAGCATGGTGGCGTGGCCATATTTGTACGTGACGATATACATACTTCTAAACTAAATCTTGAAAACTTTTCTAAAGAAGTTGATTTTGAAGTTTGTGGTACAAACCTGTTATTTGAAAATTTTTGTATTGCATTGATATGTATTTATAGATCTACTTTAGGAAATTTTAATTCGTTCTTTGATGGGCTAAATGACATGTTAGTTGAAGTTCTTAAATCTCAAAACCCAGTATTATTGTGCGGTGATCTTAACATAGACAATTTAAAAGACTCCAAAGAAAAAAGTATGTTGCTTAATACTTTTCTTCAATTCAATCTATCCACTATTAACATGGGACCAACAAGAATAGGTAGAAGACCAGATGGGACACATTCTAAAACAACCATCGATTACTTGGTCACCAACTTAGACAGAAATGCATTTAAGAGCAGTTTGGTGGAACCAATTCTAGCAGACCATCTAAGTCAAATATTCCATCTAGATTCATCATATTCCAAATCAAAAAACAATAGGATGATGTATAAACTAAGTAGGACATACTCTGAAGACAACATCCTAAAATTGCATCATTGTCTCTTAAAAACAGACTTTTCATTTATATATGCGAGCGATGTGGAGCTAGACTTTAAAGAATTCCTTAATATCTTAACAAATAGTTTGGAGCGATTTCTTCCTTTAGAACTCAGGAAAATAGTTTCCAAACCTATCAACAATTGGATATCGAATGCCATCATAAATGAAGGTAAGTCATTACGGAATATGTATTGGACATTATGCAAGGCAGGAAGCTCACATCTCTACAACACATATAAAACTATGAAAAGGCAACATTCTATTAATATATCGAAAGCTAAAAGAATGTATTACACTAACCGCATTAATAATGCTAGTAATAAAAGTAGAGAAGCATGGAGAATAATTAACAACTCTATGAATAATTATAAAAAACCTAACCATATTTCTTTAAAAATAAATGGATTATTGATTTCAAATTCAAGTCAGGTTGCTAATGAATTTGCTAACTATTTTTCGACCATTGCTTTAAAAACATTAAATGCTTTTTTTCATCACCCTCTTTGCTTCAATGTACTCTGCCAAAAACTAGACATGCATATTCTTTCTACATGTCACCTATCGATAATACTGATCTACAACACGCTGTCTCCAGTATAGCCTCAAAAAACTCCACAGGAACTGATGGCATTTCAATCAAAATTTTGAAACACAATATTAAAACTTTGGCTCTTCCACTAACGCAGCTACTCAATAAAGTCATTGAAGAAGGAGTATATCCATCGGCGTTAAAAGTGGCATTGGTAGTGCCACTACATAAAAAATCTGACCCTCAAATTTTGGACAACTATAGACCTATACCTTTAGTATCTATTTTCTCAAAGATATTTGAGCGATTAATATACAGTAGAATGATGGCATATCTCCTTAAAAATGACTTATTATCTGAATGCCAACATGGTTTTAGATCAAAAAGATCGCTGGAAACTGCTTCCGCCAGCTTTGCGAAATATACATCATAGAAACTGGATAAAGGAGAACACGTCATGGGACTGTTTTTTGATTTGTCTAAAGCTTTCGATACCGTTAATATAGGCCATCTAATGGAAAAATTAGAATGCTATGGATTTCGTGGAATTTTTTTGGATCTTTTAGGATCCTTTTTAAGCGACCGACATTTAATTGTCAAAATTAACTCCACACTTTCGAATAAAAAGAGCGTAACAATAGGTATACCACAGGGATCTGTTCTTGGCCCTCTTCTGTTTCTTTTATTTATAAATGATCTTCCAGGGTACATAGACGCTAAAACCATCTTGTTTGCGGATGACACCACAATTGTGGTATGTGCAAATAGTTTGGAAGAATTACATGCAAAGGTAGTGGAAACAATCGTACAATTTAATAATTGGTGTACAAAAAACAAACTAATCTTGAATAGCGAAAAGACTCTGTGTTTATACATGGGCAAAAGAAGAACTTTACCAACCCATTTTCAGATTGTTGTAGACAACCAACGCTATAAAATATCCAACTCTGCAAGATTTCTTGGGGTATTAGTTGATTCGAAACTTACGTGGTCGAACCACACAGAGTTAGTTTGCAAAAAATTAGCAAGAGCTTATTTTGCAATATCTCAATTGAAAAAGTCTATGCATACAAGTACCTTGTTAAGCCTGTACTATGCTATTGTCTATTCACATATATCTTTTAATATTTTATTATGGGGTAATTCAAGACATAGCCACAAATGTTTCGTTATGCAGAAAAGAATTTTAAGACTAATATTTAATTTAAAACGTCGACAGAGCTGCAAAAATTGTTTTAGGAACAACAAATTGTTAACCGTACCATCTATTTTCATTTATAAATGTCTGTGTTATATCAAAAAAAAATACTCAGAATTACTCTATATCCTCTAACATGCACACATACAACACAAGGAATGGCAAATTATTACAAACTGAAAAACATCACACTACCTTATATGCAAATTCTTTTTTCTGTATTGGGGTTAAATTATTCAATAATATATCGTCAGAAATAAGTACTCAGTCATACAATAAGTTTCAAAAATCAATAAAAGAAAAATGAATAGCTGGTACATTTTATGGAATTGATGAATACTAAGAACACCAAATTGGTTAAACGATATCATTGAACGAGTGAAAAATTCCTACAAGTAGATATGTTGTGATTTAAAATTTTGAATGTATTCAAATGTATGTAATTGTTTTGTATTTATTGTGTTTTTTATATATTGCTTGTGTATTTGTTTTTTTCGCAATTTATTTTACAATTTTCTTTTTTCGAATGTTGACAATCACATCTGCAAATTATATATGTATATTATTTATTATTTTTTATAATTTCTATATAATTGTAAGCAGCAAAGTGAATAAAGTTTTATTATTATTATTATTATTATTATTATTATAATTCAATATGCTGTGTGATTTGTTCATAGTCTTAATAAGAATAATTATTATAGAGCTACGAACAGGTTTAATATATTTATATATTCAAGGTATATTTCGTCTTTAATAAGTTTGTATGATTGTATCTATAATTAGTATGGTTACACCAATATTTAACTAATATTTATTTTTAGTCGCAAGATTACACTAGCTTTGTCAACTAATTAAATACCCAATAGATATCATAATACTTAAATAGTAAATAACATATTTCCATTATAATTACCTAGCAGCAAAATATTAGCGAAATTAATTCTATTATACTATATCTATCTACTTTCTTATTATTTATTTATATATTGTTGAGTTCGAAGATTTTGATATTATTAAATAGTAACGTTTGTATCTTTTCTTGAAAGATTATAATTTCTAGGAAATCATTGTATACATATCGTCAACCAAGTTGACATCATTAGTATAACTAATTTTTCTATAAAAAACTTTCTTAAAAACAACTACTTTACTGGCAAACACCACGACTGACATTGAATTACATTAAGAAAGTTTTTGTGTTCTATATAACCCTGTAATTTTTTCCAAAAAAAAAAAAACAATATTATATATATATAATTATCTTTTGTATTTGATCAGGTCAAATACGAAAGATAATTATCAATTAATTAATGAACATCCATATACGCGTTTCAGCCTTTTGGCTTCATAAATATGGCTTTATCATTAACAACAAATTAAAATTAGAAATAAAATATTTCATCATGTCATGTCAGTCGTGGTGTTTGCCAGTGAAGTAGTTGTTTTTTAGAAATGTTTTTTTATAGAAAGATTAGTTATACTAATGATGTCAACTTTGTTGGCGATATGTATACAATGATTTCCTAGAAATTATAATCTTTGAAGAAAAGATACAAATGTTACTATTTAATAATATCTACTTTCTGTTAATAACTTTATCTAAACAGTGCGAGTTGTTGTCGATAGCGCATAGAAAATAAATATTTCAAAAAGTATAATCATTGTAGAAATAACGTTCGCTATTAAAACAGGTAGTGAATGGATTAGATAAGGTAATCAGTCGGGTTAAATTGCTTTGAAGTTTTTTTTTAAATGTATGAGAAAAACAAATGAAAAAAACTTAATTAACCGGGAGTAATTAATGGAGTTGGATGTTGGAAGCGTTGCGACATCTAGGTTGCAGATGATGTAGTGTTATCGGCGCTTTGTCGGGCAGCCAAGAAGCACTCTATTTTAAAGCATTTTAAAAATAAACAAGATATCTACACTGATGCGATCGCTGCAACCTAACAGATTTTTAACATACTATTCAGAGACAAATATTATTTTACAGAGACTTATTTACATTTTATTTCCGTTTCCGTTTTATTACGTTTTAAGTCTTAATTATTTGGTCAAGAATAGACCAAATAATTAAGACTTAAGGTTGCAGAACTTAAGGTTGCAGCGACCGCATCAGTGTAGATATCTTGTTTATTTTTAAAATGCTTTAAAATAGAGTGCTTCTTGGCTGCCCGGCAAAGTGCCGATAACACTACATCGTCTGCAACCTAGATGTCGCAACGCTTCCAACATCCAACTCCATTAATTTTTATATTTTAAATTTCATATATTCAGTCCTGTAAAGTTAACAACCGAATTTCCAAAGGAAAAACGTTTACGGCCGAGGCCGAGGCCGCACTACGATTTTTTTTCCGCAAGCGGTTAACAGCTATAATCTCGAAACCTATAAACGAAGAGCGTTATACTATAAGAAGAATAGTATTAGGGTTATACTATAAGGAGCGAATACTATAACGATTAGCACACACTACGATTAAAAACCGGTGAACTGCCCGCAATTTTCACAGTTGAGGATGGATTTCAAGAGAGGAGTATCTATTGTTGCTCTAATACTAAGAAATAGGAAAAGAAGACGTCAACGCAAATTTCGAAAATATTGGTTCCATCCATTCACTAGCCGTAGATTTAAGAAAGGTTTCTTTCATAATAAATAGCAAGATTTAGGAAACTATCCTGAGATTTTTTTTAATTACTATCGCATGTCAGTAGACAGCTTCGATAAAATTTTGCAAATTGTGCGTCCACACATAACTTTCATGGATACAACATTTCGCAAATGTATTTCACTATATTTTTGGGATAAACTTTCATATTGAATCCGACTCGGTCGACGACATGGTTACAATTGCCACTCTACACGGCGGTCTGGCTAAAAACCGCTCGCGGTTAACGCAGTAGTGCGTGCGCGGCAACTAAGTTCTATGGAGTACAAATTTTAGCGCGGATTTTGCCCGCGAGCCATTTTGTAACAATTCGCGGTTTTAAAATCAGTCGCGGGAAAAAACCGCAATTGGGGCCGCTTGTATTAACTTACAAGACTCACCAAATCACGCGATTAAAAACCGCTTTGGTTTAGCCGTAGTGCGGCCTAGGCATAACGCCTTAAAAAATGTACGCCTATACCGAACTGGACCTAAACAAGCTCGATGTCTTGCAAATGCGATGCTTGAGACAGATCCTCTGTATTCTGATTAGAGAAAGCTGTGATCAACAGACACCGATCGAAGAAGAAATACAAAACCGAAGACTACGTTGGTTTGGCCACGTCTATCGGATGAATAACACCCGGCATCCACGCAAACTCCTTTGGCGGGAGCCACCGCCAGACTGGAGAATACAAAGAAACGCGCCAAAGACATGGTTGGAACAAGTGGAAGAAGATCTGAGAAACCCATCAAGCCAAGGACGTCGCAATCGATCGGAAATAGTGGAAACGTATCGTGAATGGAGCAAGAAATCCTGCGGTATGCACAGCAGTGTATTGGTTGCGAGGATGACCCCCACCTCAATCGCCAACCACTGATTAAAAAAAAAACTAATAGTATATCGGAAATATATCACCGTTTGAAAGAAAATAAAATTGAAGACACATTTCGAAATGTAGATATCGGTATTTAAGCATGTTAACTAAAATTAAACTAACACTAAACACATAAACTGCAGTTTACACACTAAACTGCAGTGGAGAAGCCCTCCGAATTGAAAAGAATAAAAAATGCTTCAAGAAGGATTAACCCGTTTGTAGCTGATCTCCATAGAATGTGATATGAGTAGGGAAAGATAGTTCGTTCTGGAACCACCGCCACCGCATTTCATCCATAAATGCTGGGCTAATCAGCTTTTAATCAGCTTCTAATCGGCTTTAATCAGCAACAGGGAGTGAGGTCTTCACTATATAGCTCTATGCTAAACAGGGTGTGAGGTCTATGTAACCCCACGCTAAACAGAGTGTGAGGTCTATGTAACCCCACACTAAAGAGAGTGTGAGGTCTATGTAACCCCACGCTAAACAGGGTGTGAAGTCTATGTAACTCCACCCTAAACAGGGTGTGAGGTCTATGTAACCCCACGTCAAACAGAGTATGAGATCTATATAACCTCACGCTACATAGACCTCACACCCTGTTTAGCGTGGTGCTACAGAGACGTTACACTCATTTAGTGTTTTAGAGCTGATTAAAAGCTGATTAAAGCTGCTGACCTCTCAAAGATCAAAATAAGACTCAAGCCTAGAAACACTAGATTACACAGAACCTCCAAAATGGTAAGATTTGACGTAGAGCGACTTAAGAAGTCAAGAAGTAAGTCAGAGATTGAACAATACAGATGTCAACAGCTGGGACCAACTGAAGGAGACTCCTTGTCAAAGCGGCCGATGAACTCGCCCCTCTCGCTAGAAGAAGGAAGCATCCGTGGTGGACTGAAGACTGTGACAATAACCCAAAGACAGACAGCCTGGGTGAAGTGGAATTCTAAAAAGACCAAGGAAAATTGGCATACATTTTTGGAACAAAGAAAGGTTAGGTTAGTTATGTTTTTACAGCTAATATAATTCGAGGAACCAAACGGACCTTCACACAAAATCAACCAACCCAAATAGAAGTAAGTAAGTAAGTCAGAGATTGAACAATACAGATGTCAACAGCTGGGACCAACTGAAGGAGACTCCTTGTCAAAGCGGCAGATGAACTCGCCCCTCTCGCTAGAAGAAGGAAGCATCCGTGGTGGACTGAAGACTGTGACAATAACCCAAAGACAGACAGCCTGGGTGAAGTGGAATTCTAAAAAGACCAAGGAAAATTGGCATAAATTTTTGGAACAAAGAAAGGTTAGGTTAGGTTAGTTATGTTTTTACAGCTAATATAATTCGAGGAACCAAACGGACCTTCACACAAAATCAACCAACCCAAATAGAAGAGAGCTTTGCTAAGAATAACTCTAGAGATTTTTTGGAACTTTAAAGCAGAAAATACAAGCCTCCACTTCAGAGATTCCAGAGGCAAACTGGCTTTTAACGACAAGGACAACTGCCACCTTTTAGCTCAGTACTTTAAAAATCTACTCAACTGTGATCCACCCAGCGAAGACTTAAACAAACCACTGCAAACCCGGACTCGCTGCCCCCATCATTGCAAGAAGTCTACAGAATCAACTTCTTAAGAATAATAAGGCAGCAAAACAACATCATCTCGTAAGAAGTATGCATCCGTAGACGCGTGAGGCAAGGTTGTGTACTATCTCCAATGTTATTTAACATATACTCTGAGAAAATTTTCCAAGAAACATTAAACGCAAACGAAGGTATTAAAGATCAATTGGGAAAACATCAATAACTTACGATACGCTGATGATACCATCATAGTAGCAAACACCTTGGAGAGCCTACATAGTATTATGAACAAGGTCAAAACCACAAGCGAACGGTATGGACTCGGATTAAACACCTGAAGGACAAAATACATGGTGATATCTAAAAAAGAGGGCCCACACCAAGATACACTAATACTTGGCAATGAACGCATTGAGAGTGTAGAGAAATATATCTATCTACCTTGGTACCTTAATAAATGTCGACTAGGATTACTCCAAAGAAATTCGTGCAAGAATAGAACATGCCAGATCATCTTTCTACAAACTAAAAATTCCCCCTAAAATTCAAACGGTAAGGTGCTATATCATGCCTGTTCTCCTATATGGCGTCGAGGCCTGGGCATTGATAGAGGCGACGCAAAATAGGCTGGAGGCTAACGACTTTTGGATATATTAGGGCATATCATGGATCCATCATATCACAAATGAAGAAGTACTCCAACAAATCGGTAAAAATAAAGAACTGCTCAACATCGTCAAAGGAAGAAAGCTGCAATACGTATGTATATATTACGATTAGTCATGCAGGCTTAGTCTTCCTGGCTTAAGAACTTACGCCAGTGGTTCGGCCTTACACCAATTCAACTGTTTCGTGAAGCAGTTGATAAAGCCAATATTTTCATGCTAATCGCTAACATCCGCAACGGATAGGGCACTCTAAGCAGAAGAAGAAGATAATTTCAAATAGCAAAAGAATAGTTTTGGATATTTCCAATGAAACTTTTTTTTTTTTTGTCTTTGTACTAACCCACTCCTAATAAGGGTATAAACACATCTGTATAAACACTCGGTGTCAATTATTTTCCGATTTGATAAATTTATGTAATTTTATTCTCATTAGATCACCGAGGTGTGCATAGGTTTCTTTCTCTTAAGAGAACATTCGGCATGCACATCGACATGTCCAAAGGGATTTTCTACAGAACACACACGGGTGTTGTATGGCGCTGCAGGACTATTTGTTGATCATAGTAATATGTTTCTGGTTACAATAATATATTAATTAATCTAATATTCCCAATTTCGAAGACGAAATCAATTTCTCGTAATTTAAGTGCGCGGAATATATATTTATCTGCACAAATTTTAAAATATCACGAAAACTCCTGCGTATCCGCGCACCTGCGCAGCTTACAGGGAACGTTATTCCCAAACCCCAGGTACTTCTTCAATCAACATATCAGATCGCCATTCCTAATTTAATGCGTGAAGTGTGTGTGAATACGAAATATGCGTGAACACGAGAAATCCTTTCGAGTTATTTCGTGAAATTGTGAGACGGATTAGACCCGAACCCGGAAAATAATCGTCGGCTAGGGTCGGACTCGCCGAGTGTAAAAAGACCGAGTATTCCCAAACCCTAGGTATCTGTACAATCAATTTAGATTTTTAAGCACTAACCTGTGAATGCTAAAAGATTTACTTTTATGAATGATAATTTTCTTTGTCTATTCTAACAAAATAAGTGTAAAATATATCGCATATCCAACAGAAAATGGACATAACTGCGAATTACTGATTTCTGAGAACAACTGTTTATCTGCCATCTTCCTGTTGAAAATCTGCTCACAATCAGATGAAAAAAGACACTTCCGCTTTCTGGCAGACAATAATTGAATTGAACCAAAATCGACTACATAATTCTAAAAACAACATCCTAGATACCCAGTTTTCAGTTTGAAAATTTCAAAAAAGTTGAAAAATGGCGATTTCGCACTTGTGTCGCTTTTCTGTTGGAGGTGCGATATTCTAACAAAATATGCTATGTGGGGCCCCATTATCCTAATGTGTCCAGCCTCTAATAGGTTAAAAACGGCCCGGTCTATTTACAGCCCTGGAATAACCCTTCCGCATTGCTATTGGCATACAGTATATATTCGGCATAATCGAATTTGTTAATAACAGTGACATTAATTATAGAACAAAATAATATATAATATTCAATAATATAATAAAAAACCTTATATATTATAATAATCTCCCTCCTTTCCGTTCCCTACAAAATCTTATCCGCTTGCCTCTTATAACGCACACAAGAACAACTCGAACTCGAATCCCGAATTGGGGCATATCAAGCAGGTATCAGACCACACAGATCATGCGCCGAGCAAATTTTCAACCTGAAATCTATACTAAAAATTCGAGCTACACGAAATCTCCCAACCATCTGCACATTTATTGACATCAGGAAAGCTTATGACTCCATCGACCGACAATCCCTGTTTAATATACTTGAAGAAAACAATCCGAAAACACAACGGCTCATCCAACAAACACTAACAAACACAACTTCCAAAATCAAATTCAACGGAGAAATCTCAAAACCTTTCCCCATCAATACTGGTGTCCGGCAGGGCCATAGCCTCTCTAACGGAGCTTCTCTTCATCATCGTTTTAGATAAAGTTATCAAAGCATGGGAACATGAACTGGAAAATCGAAAAATTTGGAGACCCAGAAGACTAGGAAAACAAGAGTCATCACCGTCACATGCCTAGCCTTCGCTGATGATCTCGCGATCCTTTCCGAAAATGAACTGCTGTTTGTTCATTTTCTGAAGGTTTTTCCAAGGTTCGCGAGATCATCAGCGAAATGTGACTAGGCATGTGACGGCATCGGCATTTGAATGTGCTAGGCGTGTGATGTTGATGACCTATCAGATCGAAGTCCTAAAAGAATGTGCTGAGAAAGCTGGACTACAAATTTCCTTTTCGAAAACCGAATTCATGGCCACAAAACACATCATAACAGGAAATTTAATTACAAAATACGGCACAATAAACAATGTTAGTCACTTAAAATACTTAGGCGAAATTATTGAACATACAGGAACAAAAAGCACGGGAACTCAAAATGCAGAAACCAAATAGGAAAATTGCGAGCATCTACAATAAAATCTACAATAAAAAAGAGAATCTAATAAAAAAATGCATAAATATTAACACAAAAATCCGACACTACACGACTGTTATCAAACCTGAAATACTCTACGCCAGCGAAACATTAAACCTTAATTACAAAGGAGACATAGAGAACATTAAGATGGCTGAAAGAAAAAATATAAGAAAAAATATAGGCAGTCAGGCACTGCCGACTGAAGTGAAAACTTTTGAAAAAAAACAGCTTTAAAACTGGTTTTGAGGATTTATCAGTATGTTAATTAATCAAATTTGGTACATAGTTTGTTAGTATTGTTTTATGTAATTCTGGAACATAACTCACTTCTGAAGGAGAATGACTGTTAACCTTTAACTGACGACGTGGTTTTTATTTTACGTAAACTCTGACGTGGGGGCTGGAGAGGCCCTTACATTAATGTGATTTTTTAAACGAATTAAGAGGTTTTATTGGTATAGATAATAAATAACTACGTTAAATACGCATATATGAATAAAACAAACTGAATTATCTAATATTTTTTATTCAAATAAGACGTATTTTCGACAATTAAAGTGTAGTTAACATTTTTCTGGAAGAACTTACTTGAGCTCCGAAACCACTTTGTGTGTCTTAAAATTTTAAACAAAGTAAGCAAATTAACTTATACTATGAAAATTCAATAGTGTCTCTAATAAACTATGTAATAATTAACTTTCGTACTATAAGCGAAATAAAAAAACTACAAGGCACCAATTTTCACAAATTACGCACAATCTGGACAGACTTCCTTTGCGCATTGAAGGCAAACATGTTTTTTACACAAATAACATGTGTGTGTAGACTTCCTCTGAAGCTTTAGCGGACACGTGTGGCATCTTCACCTTTGTTTCAGCTCTTCTTGATCTTCTGGACGATGTGGCATATCGGATCCTAGTACTCGTGTCAAACTCAAACGTAGTTCACGTGGCAGTCTTTCGTTCAACACTCTTCTTTTCATATGTTGCAACACCAAACTGCGAGCCAATTCTTTTATGCAAATTCCTCTTTCAGAAATCTTTTCGTGATGTATATCATACAATAAGTGACTATTGACAGAGCTGATATCTAACATTTGGTAAAAAATAACCATCCGCCAACGTCGAGTCCTACGACTACATGTATAAATGGAGCACTTTTTATTAATTTCGTCCACTCCCACTTTAGTTGAGTTATAAAACTGTATAATTTCAGGCTTTCCAGTAGTTTTATCAATGGCTTCAGCATGGTGCATTGAAGACAAAAGGATGACTGCTTTATCTTTCTTTGGGACATGAGACATTAGCGTATTTTGGCCGGCAAAACCATAAAGTGTGGATCCTACTTCTCTTTGTTTTGATGGTAGAAACTCTTTTGGTATCTCTCGTTTATTTTTTTTCAAAGTACCAACGCATGTTAGACCCTTTTACTTCAAATTATGGACAAGTTCCACTGACGTAAACCAGTTGTCGCATGTAATATTTCTGTTACTTCCGTACAATGGCTTAGCGAGACGAATAACAGATTGTGTTGGTACTAGGAACTTTTTTTCTTCATCTGTTAATCCCTCACCATCCGATCCACGTCCTGTATATGTGTAACAGTAATAAAAATAGCCATTCCTTGCATCACATAAGCACATCAATTTCAACCCGTACTTAGCTGGTTTCATTGGCATATAAATCATGAGATGTGTGCGTCCTCGAAAAGGGACCAACATTTCGTCCACGGTGGCATACTCGCTGACGTTATAAGCCTTCAGGCAGTTTTGCACAAATTTTATAAATAGGCATGAAATTGCTGCTATTTTGTCATTTTGTTGGTTATCAAATCAAATGCAACGTAGAATAAATAAGAATCTATTTTTTGACATCACACACCTGAATATCTCCCTTCCGCTACCGTCAGTAGCAAAGATATAATCAGCATTTTCGTGATTAGATTTGAACACCGCTGCGTAAAAAAGAAGACAATAAAGGCGTGGAGTTCGATCATGTCTAAATCTGTAAGTTCTGAGCGATTTTCTTTCTCAAATTTGGTCCGATATTCCTTTATTTTTTCATTAGTCCACTTGAGTATCTCTTGCAGCATCTCATCGTCCATGTACTTATGCCATATAGAATAAGGGTCTTTTAGTTCATTTACTGTTAGGTTTGAAGATTTAGTCCATCGTACAATGTTGTGTTGAGGGGTTCTAACTGTTCTTCTGCTTGGATGTTGACGCGCCCATTTGTACCGATTTTTACCGTAGTAAGATTGTAATGGTGACAATGGAACTTCGTCCTCCGAGTCATCTTGTTCTTCAGTCTCTGAGACGCTGAGGTAATCTGTATCATGATCATATTGTTCCGGAATAAACGTTTCATCAATATCTTCTGCCTCTGAACCGCTAGAGTCCACATTATTTTTCCAAGAAGACAAAGCTGATTTGAATCCGGAATGTTTGGTTGATTCTGTGTTGATAGGTCAGCAAAATTAATTGATAGGATATACCTATGGCACATTTCTTGTTGATGGGTCTGCAATTTGTGAGTTATGGAAATTTTGACTTTTAGAAACATGCCTTATAACTGCTTTTGAAGATTTTTCTGTATGTAAATTAATTTTTGTTTGGAATATTCTTTACGAAGTATAATATTTTCCTCCTTCTCAGCTGCGATTGTTTGATGTTTAGAAATTTCTGAATTAACTATTGCAAGAGTTTTTTTTTCTTATTCTTACCTCTATATCGCTGACTATTAATTTTATTTTGGAGTTTCCTTCCTTTGGAGAGCACACGAGTACATTTGGTTGCCTAAAACTTTGATAGGTCTGATTCGTGATTTACCATGAATTCTTCGATACAATCCAGTAATCTGAACATTCCAATAGTCCCGCACTAGTATATCTACTAGTACATCTGTCAAAAGTACTTACTCTTGTACTGCACACTGATTATAGGGGTTGATATTTCCTTAGAGGCGCTGCGTTCTGTCAACACTGCCAAAAACTTTCCAATAATCCGGCACTAGTACATCTACTATTACATCCGGTAAAAGTACTTGCTCTTGTACTGCACACTAATTCTACGGGTTGATATTTCCTTATAAACACTACGTTCTGTCAACACTGCCAAAAACTTTGACTATTATGTTTGACGTTCAGAGCCAACTTTAAACATGTGCGTATAGATGCGTTCTTTTGAACACATCTTTGAGTAATAGAATTTTTTTCTATAGAACGCAGCTATTGATGACGATGACGCAAATGTATGATTTTACCCTCTACCCAAATGTCATTCAGCGCGGCTATAGAAGTTTTCACTTCAAAAATCCTTAGCCCAAAACTAACAGACGAAAGATATCGTCTACAATCACACACTGTCACGGAAAAATACTCCATAATAATAATAATACGAAAAAATTAGACACTGATCTTAATACAACAGGAAATATACTTACGAAACAAAATATTGACGAAGCAGAATCTCAATTAACTGAAGTGATTACCAAATCTATAAAAAATGCGACTACACCGAACAAAAAGAAATCAATACAAAATTATCTGGTGGAATTATCATTCCACCCCCACACATACTACACCTAATAAAGAAGAAGAGCAGAGCTAGACACGAATGGCAAATTACTAGACACCCGAAAATAAAAAACATAGTTAACAAATCGCACAAAATCAAATTGACACTCGATAACCACAGAAACGAATCATATCAAAGCTACATAGCCGCACTCAAACCTCTGGATCCAGGAATGTGGAGAACCACCAAAAGAATTCTCCAACAGCATGATGAAATACCCACCCTAACTGATGGCAACAACACACATAACGCAAGCAACACCTTTTATAAAACAGACGAAGAAAAAACTAATCTCTTCGCTAACTACTTAGAATAGTTATTTACATTAGAGTGCGGAAAGTTTGATTTTAAAACGCGACAGATCGTTTGGGGAACGAGTCCGAAGGGCTAGGTCCCCATCAGCTGGAACATTAGCTTGGCCGACAATTATTATTTAAGAAACAAATAGATTCAGAGTACGGAAAGATGGTTCGTTCTGTACCCTCCATCTCCACTTCCGGTCATCTACCCCCGCCCCCATTTCGAGTTCCCACCCCACTTACGGTTCCCACCCCACCCCCCACTTCCGGTTCCCACCCCCACTTCTGGTTCTAAAAATTCACCCACTTCCGGTTCACACGGAACCGGAAGTGAGGGTAGGAATCGGAAGTTGGCGTAGGAAATGAGGTGGGTACCGGAAGTGGGAGTGGGAACCGGAAGTGGGCGTGGGTTCCGAACGAGGGGTGGGAACCGGAAGTGAGGTGGAAACTGGAAGTGGTGGCGTGGTTGGGGCCGGAAGTGGAGATGGAGGGTCCAGAACGACCATCTTTCCCTACTGTTTAAGTTTTTACATTCATCAAATAGTTTTAATTGTTATAATAAGCAATTGATGATTAAGATAATTGTAACTAACAATTAAAATTTTAATTGCAATTAAATTAATTGTAAACCACAATTAATGGATTTAATTGAAATTGATTTCAATTGCATCTCACAATTAAACACTTAATTGAGTTAAATTGCAATTAAAAATGTAATCGTTTTACCTACAGAAAATGAAAACGACAATAGTCTGGGTAAAACAGGTCCAAATTGACCTAAAAAACGCCAACATATCACCGACAGACATCGAAAGTCGAAAAATCTTTAGACAGAAGGTATACAGCTAGGAAATTATATCAGTGGAAAAACCCAAAATAACAAGAGGAAAATTGAGAGATGAACGTCGAGCTAAACATAGCGAGATGATGAAAGAATTCTTGAAGAACAAGAAATATAAAAGCAACAGGTCATAATTTGCTTTATGTGATCCCCTGTGGGTCTAATCAATGTAAATAAATAAATAAATAATAAATAAATAATAAATAAATAATAAATAAATAATAAATAAATAATAAATAAATAATAAATAAATAATAAATAAATAATAAATAAATAATAAATAAATAATAAATAAATAATAAATAAATAATAAATAAATAATAAATAAATAATAAATAAATAAATAATAAAAAAACTACATAAAAAAAGTATTAACATTGCATTGTCCAAAAGGATCAAACAATTAGACCAGGGGTCTCCAAACTTTCCAGCCTTAGGGCCATACTGATTACTCCAGTAAGTTCCGAGGGCCAAAACCATATTATCATTGTTGCCGGTGGTAAAAAGTGAAATAGTCCACTGATGAAAAAAAAAAAGTCCGAAAAAGTACGCAACGTTTAAAAAAGGCTGCAAATCGGACTAAAGTCCGCAAAACGGCAACACTGCATATTATTAATTTTCCTGTCATTATCTGTAATTTCTAGATTAGTCGTAGAGTACGAGCCATGAGGAGTAACGTGACACGACATCTGGTGGACACAAGCGGAAATAGGTAGTACCTTCTATCGCTAACAGATGGCGCTAATAGCACGTACAGAATAATCTCGTTGGTTCGAGAAAGTTCTGGTGTCTTCCACTCACTTCTAGATGGCAGTAATTGGAATATATAAGAAGACTAGTGGCGCAACCACAAGTCAGTTCCTATGACACTGTTGTGAAATAAAATTGTGGGTACCTCCTTAAAACGTGTTTGTGCATGTTTAAGTTTAAGACATATTTGTAACAGTATTTTGATTTGAATTGTTGCTTTTGTGTGTGATTTAGTAGTGTGGAAAAGAAGCGAAAAATTGATAGTGAATGCAGAAAATTCAAAGATCAGTGGAACATTCAGTATTTCGTAATTGAGTCCAGTAACAAGGCGCTATGTTTGATTTGCAATGAAAGTATAGCCGTTCTCAAGGAATATAACATTAAACGTCATTATGAAACAAAACATTTTCAAAATTACTCAAAATATACAGGAAGTTTGCGGACAGAAATTTCGAAGCTATATAGCGCGGATTGAAATCGCAGCAATCTTCATTTACAAAACTCAAAACTGAACAAGAGGCTGCAACTCGTGCCAGCTTTCGTGTGGCTCTTGAAATTGCAAAACGTGGAAAACCATTCACCGATGGAGAAATGATCAAAGAATGCATAATTGCAGTAGCCGAAGAAATGTGCCCTGAAAAGGTAAATTTATTAAAAACTGTCAGTATGTCAGCAAACACTGTGGCTCGAAGAGTAGAAAACATTAATATATCCTCTCAACTGTTCGACAAAAATGGACATGTTGAGTGGTTTTATTTGGCCTTGGATGAGTCAACGGATGTGTCAGATACTGCTCAGGTGTTGATTTATATTCGAGGAGTAGATAAAAGCTATGAAGTGTATGAAGAACTTCTTAATATGGATAGTATTCATGGCACAACTACTGGTACAGATATTTTTAAAGGAGTTGAAATGGCCATTAATCAAAAGAACCTTCGATGGAAAAACTTGAAATGTATTACAACTGATGAGTGGGAAAAACATGAGTGGGAAAGATAAAGGAGTGGTCGCTCTTGTGTCAAAGGCTGTAGAAAATGACGGTGGTTCAAAACCATTAGTCTTACATTGTATCATTCATCAACAGTCTTTGTGCGGAAAATGTTTGGATATGTCTGCAGTTCTGAAACCAGTCATATCAACTGTTAATTTTATCAGATCTTTTGGGCTGAATCACCAACAATTCCGACAATTTATTGAAGAGATTGGAGAAAATGACTTACCTTATCATACTGCCGTACGTTGGCTTAGTTGTGGGAAAGTCCTTCAGCGCATTTTTGAACTTCGAGCAGTGATCGAAATTTTTTTGAATGAAAAGCATCGCCCTCTTACTGAATTACAAAACAACGCATGGCTGTGGAAGTTAGCATTCTATGTTGATTTGACAAAACATATGAACGAACTGAATTTGAGATTGCAAGGAGAAAACCAGCATCTTCCTGATTTATACACTAATATCAAATCATTCCGGAAGAAATTGATACTGTTTCAATCACAACTACGAAGTAAATGTTTCTCACATTTTAAAACATGTGAAATATTCAGCCACACCACTGAGACTGAGTTTCCTATCGATTTTGCAATCGAAACTTTGAGTGCTTAGAAAATAAATTTTGAAACTCGTTTCTCGGACTTTGATGCCATTGCGAATCAAATTAAGATTTTTCAGAATCCTTTTGATACTGACATTCAAACCCTAGCCCCGGAACTTCAAATGGAAATGATTAATGAAATGACAGTGCAGTGATATAATTAAGAACAAATATCAAAACTCATCTTTGTTGGAATTTTATAAGAGTCTTCCACTGACACAATTTGATAATTTGCATAAATTTGCTCGTGGGCAGTTTTCTGTTTTTGGTACTACTTATTTGTGTGAGAAAACCTTCTCCAAAATGAAGTACACAAAAAATGTTTACAGGTCTAAATTAACTGATGATCATCTTAAATCTCTTTTAATAATTGGTACAAGTAAAATTAGTCCACAACTACAAACTATTGTCAGTGGAAAATCTCAATTACATAAATCTCATTAGTATTTCATATGTCATTATGCTTGTTATAAGTTATGTTTTTATTTAAAATGTATAAAATGTTAGTTGGATTCATTTCAATAATTTGTTAGTTATTATATACTGAAGTTAAATTTTCTGCAAATTATACATGTCTTTACTCATTACAATTCTGTGTTTCTTTATCCAACTTATCACAAAAACAATAACAATAAGCCTACAACAATGTTATGAGTAGTTAGCCCATGACCATATCAATGTAGACAGGGGCGGATCCAGGATTGTCATTTGGGGGGGGCTTGACCCCGCTGAGAGTAGGTAAAGTAAAGACTAGCAAAGAAAACACTAAAAACACACATTTCATTTTGCTTAACGCATAATAAGTCTCCTCGGATAACTTTTCGCAAATTCCTCAATGACTTCGTTAGGTTGTAGATTAGCAGAGATATCTCGGTGAATATACATGGGCGCCAAACCGGTTAACCTGTCTTGGGCCATTGTCGTACGAAGGTACGATTTTATTAGTTTAAGCGAAGAGAAGCTGTGCTCCATACTACAAGTGGTTACTGGTAATGTAGCGAGAATTTGTAGCAAAATTTTTATATTTGGAAAAAACTCATTTGTGTCTTGATGCGCTTCAGCTGCTGTTTGTTCAGCTCCTTCCAAACAGATATTTCTCCCGATAACGAGAGAGGATGAGGTAAATCGTCACTGTAAACGCGTGCAGCTGCTACATCGTGGTCAGATTTTCTGTGTTTACGATAGAGTACTGTGAAGTTAGCAACCGAATTTGCAAAAATATAATATTACATCGGAGTTCCCGGCAGATATGAAATAGTTCTAGAGTACTTTGTGCAAAATTTCAATAGTTCTGCAGAATTTCGCGAAAAAAAATGGAAAATACCAAAATTGAGCTAGGTTAGGTTAGGTTAAATCAATTTTGCAAAAAGTTCTACAAAAATTGACATTTTGCAAAAAAAATTGAATTTTGAAACTTGCAAAAACAGTTCTATTCGCGGATCTGAATAGCACCCTAAGAGTTCTATCAAAGATCCCTTTGTAATTTTTTGATAAAAACCTTAGTTTTTCCCGGGTAAAAGGTACCCGTTATTTTGAATGAAAATTTAAAAAAATCGCGGAACAGTTCTGTTTGCAGTTCGCGATAGAACTCTTAGAGTTCAATCGAAAATCCTTATAATTTTTTTCTGTAAAGTTAAAAATTAGGAAGATTTGCGAAAAATTAGACTTCACCAATGCGACGAAGTGAAGTTGAAAAAAAAATCGCGCGACAGTTCTGTTTGTAGTTCCCAGTAGAACTCTTAGAGTTCTATCGAAAATCCTTATAACATTTTTCTGTAAAATTAAAAATTTTGTGAAAAATTGGACTTTACCGACGCGACGAAGTGTAGAGAAAAAAATCGCGCAACAGTTATGTTTGCAGATCCCGGTAGAACTCTTAGAGTTCTATGGAAAGTCCTTACTAGATTTTTCTGTAAAATTAAAAATTAGAAAGAAATGCGAGAATTTCGACTTCCCCGATGTTGTTGTGATCTCGCGATTTTGGTTTCAAAGAATTTGAGTTTCTCACGAGTCGGCAAAGAAAACTAAGTGGACACCCGTTTAGTTTTTGTTTATTTAGGACCATTAGTCTGGTATATATAAAACATGCGGGCAGGCGCTCGAACTTAGGGATCGTGCCGAGACGCCGAGAGGATTTTGTTTTATGAGTTCTAGAAATTTTCCATAAAGATTAGGGTAGGACTCACACCAAGACCGTGGTGATGAGGTAGAGGGGAAGTTAAAAAGGGGCAGTCAGAATTGAGCTAGCAAGAGAGTAATTTGAGTTTGGAAGACGAACCTCCGTATTTTCGTTGAAGTAAATTCCGGGTTTCGACCATAAGTTTCGTAGAATTAAGTGTATTGTTTATTATTTATTATTTTCAAGTTAGTTAGTAATTATTGTAATAAGTTAGCGATTAGTTGTACATATTGTAAGATATTAGCAGATAAGTAGTATTTAATTATATATAAAGGACATATTTGCGTGTAATTAATTCATCCATTGTCCTGATCCTGGAGCAGCACCATACCAAATTACCAGTTCGCAACAATGTAACGAAATGAAGAGAAAAAAATCGCACAACAGTTCTGTTTGCAGTTCCCTGTAGAACTCTTAGAGTTCTATCGAAAGTCCTTATAACATTTTTCGTCAAAGTTAAAAATTCTAAAGATACGCGAAAAAATAGACTTCACCGATGCGACGATGCAAGGAGAAAATAATCGCGCAATAGTTCTGTTTGCAGTTCCTGGTAGAACTCTTAGAGTTCTATCGAAAATCCTTTTATCATTTTTCTCCAAAGTTAAAAATTCGAGAGATATGGGAAAATTTTTCACTTCAATGGTGAATTCGAAATTCAATCGTGAACTTGTATTTTTCGTATATCTTTCCAATTTTTAACTTCGCATCGGTGAAATATAATTTTCCCATATTTCTCGAATTTTTAACTTTAGAGAAAAATGTTATAAGGATTTTCGATAGAACTCTAAGAGTTCCACCAGGAACTGCAAACAGAACTATTGCGGGATTATTTTCTCCTTGCTTCGTCGCATCGGTGAAGTCTAATTTTCCCATATCTTTCGAATTTTTAACTTTGGAGAAAAATGTAATAAAGATTTTCGATAGAACTCTAAGAGTTCTACCAGGAACTGCAAACAGAACTATTGCGCGATTTTTTCCTCTTCACTTCGTCGCGTCGATTTTTCTTGCAAAAATGTCAATTTTTGCAGAACTTTTTGCAATATTGATCAAGTACTCCAGAACTATGGTCGAGGAACAGGAATATGTAAAAAACGCACAGTTTTTCTCAAAAGTGGTTGCTAGCTCAATTTTGGTATTTTCCATTTTTTTCGGGAAATTCTGCAGAAATATTGAAATTTTGCACAAAGTACTCTAAAACTATTTCATATCTGCCGGGAACTCTGATGTAATATTATATTTTTGCAAATTCGGTTGCTAACTTCACAGGAGTTACGATAGCACTTGGAGAAGGTGGAACAGATCGAGAATCGAAGAGCGCTCTGCTCTCGAAAAGCGACTCGTCTCGTTCTTACTACACTTTCTAACATCTCATAACAAAGGTTAAGATCTAATGCAACCTAAGATCTAATCTAATGCTGTGAAAACGAAACACTAGGCAAGCTGCATGCCTTCAGGACAGCTAGGTTTAGATTATGCGCGGCAGAGTGCATGTAAGGCGCTAGCGGTTTGACCCGGGATCAAATCGCGTATTATAATAATCCACCGTCCTCTTATGGATGACTCTGGTAAAGTCATCAGAGCAATTTGCCGAGAATACCTCCCTCAAATCTGGCTCGCCGCCCACGTTAAAAAACGTAAGGGCCCGCTTGTGTCTAAGACCTAGACACCAAACACAAGTATACGAAAAGGGAGGGGAGGAGACCTAGGTTCCAGTTAAGCTGTTGCACCAAAAAGAAGAAGAACTATGAAAATATATTTTCCGATGAGTTCACTTTGATTTGCCACCGAAGAACTCAGATGCTTTTGGGGGGGCTTGAGCCCCTTAGCCCCCCCCCCTGGATCCGCCACTGAATGTAGATGTCATATTAATAATTATTAAACATAAAATTAGAATACTTCAGTAAACTAAATTTAATTTGCTATAAAAAATATGTTCTCTAAAAGGAGTTTTCAAGTATGCTAGCTCTCCGCGGGCCGGACAAAATCTGTCCGCGGGCCGGATGTGGCCCTCGGACCGTAGTTTGGAGACCCCTGGTCTAAACAATGTAAATAAATAAATAAATAATAAATAAATAAATAATAAATAATAAATAAATAAATAATAAAAAAACACAAAAAAAGTATTAACATTGCATTGTCCAAAAGGATCAAACAATTAGACAAAAGTGACAAAAAACATGCTCGTTTTATTTAAATTTATTTAAGAGATAAGTAGGAATGAAATGCGTTTGTTAAGTCAAATATTAACCACAAAGTAGGTAATTTACTTACGTTTAAATAACGGAGATTTGTTACTAAAACATTTGTTCAACACAATTCAACTTGAAATATGTCATTTGTAAATGGTATAGTAGAACTCTACATAGCCAACATGCAAGATTGACAATCCAAAATAATGTAAACTGAACTTTTTATTTTAAGAATTTTAATACTCGTGTATTTGAATATTAATCTAAAATTAAATTAAAAAACCCCGATTAATTAGTTTATATAGATAGATTAATATAGTTTATATTTAAAATGTTGTAGTGCCATCTATAAAGTAAATATAGATGCTGAATAGAAATCTGCTAATTATCCACATTCCCACCTGTCATCTGTCTAAATTCCACATCGTTTTACCAAAATAATATTGCAAGTCCACCGAGGCGACAAAATTATCCGTGCGTTTGTTAAATCCCCGAAAAACTAGTGAGATGAAATGTCGCTTAGATCGAAGGTATTGAGCCTGGTCGAGGTGGTGCTGCGGGTGCCCCCGTTATTCGTCATCGACGAAATATTGAAAGTTGGATTGGGACTATCAGAACTCACAGAACATGACCTCCCTGTTTACAAGGATTTCCAGTCAGAGGATATTTCACAGAACTATTCCACAATTGCACAATATGATCCCACTATATACCGAATCTTCATTGTATCTATCATCCGGATATTGATAAGCACCCTAGGTATGTATACGAATGCAATTATAAACGTTCCATCATTCTTTAATGGCAACTAAACATGCTTTGTCACAACAAATTATAATACAATATTCATCATTTCCTCAATACTTAAATTATTTCAATTTCAAAATTACAAACATTTTATAAGAAATAAATGCGCATATGTAGGGAACAAATAATTGTTTTGTACAATAATGTATTTTTATCTAATGTTATCTAAAGATTATCAAACGATGATACTGATTTATAATTATTGTCTTGTCATTTTGACTTTGTCAAGTACATATTTAAGTTTCGTTTTTCTTTACTGCAATCTCATACAATGTCTCGTAGGTCAAAATGTTTCACAAAGTTGCAAGATAAAGTGTAATTGGTATTTTTAAAATGAAATTCAAACTGTGCATAATCATAAATAACAAATGGTTCATATATATTACCATTGAGTTAATTACAAATAGCATTTTAATATGCAATATGTTTATGTGGTATAGTTGTTATGGTAAATGTTCACATTTACTGGTATATGTACACATTTGTCTTCTTGGTTGTAGAGTGTAGATATGGTCGTGACAACCCGTACTGCGACCTTTATAGATCTATTGTACCCCTCCCTCCTCCTCCAAGCGTTGGTGTACTTACCCATTTAGAGCGCCTCTTCTAATCCTGATTCGTTTAGGAATTTCAGGATCTGGCTGGGATTGAAGGCCTGCAGCTCCTCTGTGTTCAAGCAGTAAGTCCCGAGGTACATCTGTCTCTTGAGGAGTAGTGCTCCTCTGTCTTTGAGCAGATGTATGGGGGATTCCTCTGCTGAACCACAGAATCTGCATCCATCATCCTCCTCTAGGCCTAGGGCCTTGAAATGTTTCCTAAGTCTGCAGTGTCCCATCAGGACTCCTGTCAGAATTCTAAGCTTGTTCCTGCTTAATTTCAGGCAAGCTTTGGTTCTTTTCTGGTTAAAAGATCCCAGCATCACTTTGGACTGCCTTAGCCCTGGAAGTTCTTTCCAGGTTTTCATCCATTGTTCTCTCATTTCTTACTCTAAACTTTTGTGGATTGTGTTCATACTCATCACTGTATAATGGTGCAAGAACACAAATAAAAATAGGAAATAACTTAACAACCGGGTTCACAGTAACAAAGGGACTCAGACAGGGATGTTGTATATCGCCAACACTGTTCAAGGTCTATCTATGAAAGCGCATTAACAAGATGGAAAAGAAAATGCAAAGCAATGGGCATACCTGTGGATGATACATCAGCAATCTATAATTTGGCAGATGACCAGGTGGTGATTGCACAAAACATTGAATATATGACACACAAACTAATTGAAGAGTATGACAGGTGGAGTCTAGACGTGAACATACAGAAAACAGAATACATGTGTATAGAAGGAGAACAACAAGATCTGCCTATCTCAGACAAACAGAATATCAAACACTGCAGCTCATAGAAATACCTAGGCGTAAAAATATCGAAAGAAGGAAGTCTGGAGGAAGCAATAGCCGAAAGAAACCTTCAAGGCGGGAGGGTTGTGTCCATGTTAAACGGCATAATATGGGATAAACATATTATAAAGAAAAACAAACAGAATATACAATGCAATAATTAAAAGTATAATAACCTATGGTAGTGAAGTGTGACCTATAAAGGATAGAGCAGAGAAATCACTAAAAGCCACAGAGATGGACTACTGGAGAAGAGCGGCAGGAAAGTCTAGATTGGTCGCTCCAATCGGCTTTACTACTACACATTGCTGTGTAGTTTTTCTCGAAATGGTATTTGGATACCATTTCGTCTTTTGGTGCTTCCAGCCAGAGGATCTTGGCAGCGAGGCTGTTTCAGTCTCTGCTCGCGATTATTTTCCTTCCTTGCTGAACCTTACAATCGCCGATCTAGCGGCCCTTTCCATCACAAGGTGCAGCGGCGGCAGATCCAGCAGCATCTCCATTGATGCTGTTGGACACGACCCCTTCTTGGTTGGTAAATGTGAGTTCAACTTACATTTAATAATTATTTTCGGCAAATGTGTACATATGCATAATGTTGTTGGCAATTGTTAGAGGTTTACATTAACATACACAGTGCATAGGTTGTCCAACAAGATACATGTGATATTGTAACACACAAAAAGTATACATTTCCGGTGAAAGTAGATAAATAGAGTTGATCTCAGATTTAAACTGGTAGAAAAAAATTGGTAAGAATTGGTAAGATGGATAAATTGGTACAAATTGGTAGATGTATAAATATACCGGTAAATGTTTACATTTACCGATTTTGTACTTTTACCGTAACATAGTAAATGAATAAACCATCGAAGTCCATAAACTAATAAGTGGCCATAAATGGAATATTCTTATCCATTTATTTTGCAAAATGTAAAAATATTTCTTGCAATGTTTTAATATTCAACATGTTTAGATTTACTCCAAAAGAAACATTTGTTTGTGACAATGCCAAAAAGACTCTCATCTGATCTACCCTTCAAAACAAACTATGTTGGATAGAAGGCACCAAATCAAATGCATGAGTAGGTGGGCTGGGCTGGTATACAGGCGTAATAGCGTACCCAGGATATGAACTAGGGAGGGGCAGCTCATATTTGTTTCGAGGATTATGAAATGAATTATGCATTATGAAATGAAGTATCCATCTGTCATACAATTTCAGAAATGCTTCGCCATGCTCTTTGCACCTGAAGACATCAGGGTGAGGTTTTAATAATGTTATAGATCGCAGCAGATGCTAAGCTTCTCTAGAAGAGAAATCAGAACTTTGGGATGCATACTCACAGGTCATGTCCGGTGAGATATCACCTACACAAAATGGGAAAGGCAAAGAAAGTTGCCTGTAGATTATGTGAATCAGATGAAGAAACCGCTGAACACATAATGTGCACATGTGTAGCACTAGTAGGAGTAGGCAAACCTTATATGTGGGTTTGCCTACTTCGGGGTCGCAAGATTGACCACCTTGGAGCTGAGTAGCAAGCCTCTCAGGAATATCTTAGACTTCGTTCATAAAATTGAATTCCTGGGAGAGTAATTGTAGTAGGGTCAAGCACAATAGATCAAGTTGGTCGCAGTGCAGAAAGGCTTTGCAGCCAAACGACCACCACACAAAAAAAAATCTTATAGATATTTCTGTGCGGCGAGGTGGGTTCTAGGTGGGAGGGGGGCTGCCCCTCGCTGGGTACGCTCTTGTATGCAGGTGGCTCCAAAAAGAACAGTGAAACTGGTGCAAGAATCTACAGATCATTCCTGGAGTATAGTTTCTCTGTGCTCCTGGGATAACATACCACGACGTTCCAAGTGAAAATACACGCTATCGTCAAAATCTAAAGGTGGACTAGCAGAGTAGAAATATCTGCATTTTCACGGAGAGTCAGGCTGCTATTAATTCTTAAGCGTGCCATGAAATTAAATCTAAAACAACATGGAACTGCCTTAGAACCTTAAGGCCCTGGTGAAACACAAAAAGGTCACACTTGCTTGAGTACTGAGCCACAAGGTAGTGGTAGGAAACAAAATGACAGACAGTTACAAGATGGAGCTAACAAAGCAAACATTAGTGCTAACAGAGCCTCCTACACCCTGGCCTGAAACAAAATCTGTAAATGAGTAGCATCTAAGCACTGGCTACCATGGGAGAAAACAAATGGTCAGAAATACAGAAAACAAATGCTAGAAAATGTATAGGACGCTTTAACTGTCAAGAAAGCAGATTACAATTTTGGCAGGCCTACTCACAGGACACTGCCCTCTAAGTGAACATCAGCACAAAATGCAGACTGTGCTACGAGGTGGATGAAACTGCCCATTTAATCTTCTAGGAGACACAAGTTTAACATTACAGCACAAGAGAGCACCATGAGGAACATTGCACATAGACTCCAAGACCTAATGCAGGACTGTACCTATTTACATGAATGGAACAATGTAGGGAAATACAATAGGCTGGTAGGGCTAACACCACTGGACCCGCATTTGTTGATGAAACAAAAAAATAAATGATGATCAACTGAATTGAATATCCTCTTCCACTTTAATTTTATTCTCCAGATTAAATAAGGGGGTAACATAAAGTTATCTTCATGTTAGTATCGAAGCGAGCTGAGTGGTTTTTAAATGATGATCCACTCAGCTCGCTTCGATACAAACATGAAGATAACTTTATGTTCCCTTAAGACTTTAAATAGATTAGATTATTTATTCATACCAGAGACAAATTACAATTTGTATAGTACAGGTCATATTACATCTATTTTTAGCATTTAAAAAACTAGGACTGGAAAATTCTTTGGTTTAGATCACCAATTTTATATGGTTCAAAGCAGATTAAGTATCTGATAATTGTTTTTCTATAGTGGAAAAAGTTTTTCATCTCCTTAATTTTGCTAGGGAGCATATTATAAAATTCCACACATTTATAAAAACTGCCTTTTTCAAGAAGAGTGGTTTTATGTGCAGGGAAGGTAAGATTAACTTTGTGTCTAGTATCATAAGAATGGCTAGACACTACTCCATCAAAAAACTGCTTATTTTTAAAAACAAAATTTACACATTCAGAGAAGTATATGGCAGGTAGAGTTAACAAATTTAATGATTTAAATTGTTCTCTACAGGACTCAGCTATTTTGAGATTTCCCATGATTCTAATCATTCTTTTTTGGATTGTAAAGACTTCTTGACTGTGTGACCCACCCCAAAAAAGGATTCTGTATGACATAACTGAGTAAAATTGACCAAAGTATGCTGTTCTAAGAGTTTCAGGATCTACTACTTTTTTCAGTTCCTTAAGTGCATAACAAATTCTACTAAGTCTGCCACACAACTGCTTCACATGTTCAGACCAACACATAAATTCATCAATGGTAATTCCAAGAAAGTTTGTTTTGTTGGCATATAATATTTGTGTCTTATAAAGATTGATGGAGTCTGGATACAGTGAAGTATTTCTACAATGTCTGAAAAGAATACAGTTTGTTTTGGATGTGTTCAGAACTAGAGCATTGTTTTGGAACCAATTTGCAATGTTTTCTGTGGCATTGATAGTTTTGTCACACAATAGGGTATAGTCCTTTTCTACTATAAGCAAGTTAGTGTCATCGGCATATGAAGTTACTGCAATAGATGGGTCCGTTATGATATTTGACATATCATTTACATATAGGATGAACAAGATCGGACCAAGTACACTACCCTGTGGTACATCCATAGCAATTGTTTTCTCATCTGAAAAATATGTTTTTGAATTATGCTTTACACATACTGTTTGTAGTCTGTTGGAAAGATAAGATCTAAACCAGTCATGTGCTATTCCGCGAATCCCCATTTATATAACTTGCACAGAAGTATTTCATGGTTCACACTGTCAAAAGCCTTCGACAGGTCCAGAAATACACCATGAGCAATATAGCCATTGTCCAGATAATGAAGGATCCTCTCAATAAAAGCGAAAATGGCAGTTGTAGTAGATTTACCCTTCTGAAATCCATGCTGATTATTTGTTATCACTCTGTTTGCCCTCAAAAATGGAACGAATCTTCTGCACATAATAATTTCAAATAATTTAGAAAAGGATGAAAGTAAACTAATGGGTCTGTAATTTTCCACTAGAAGTGGATCACCCTTATTTTTGAACAATGCCCTAATAATTGCCACCTTCAGCTTAGTGGGAAAAATGCCTTGTCTAAAGGATTCATTCAGAATGTAAGTTATAGGTTCTAAAATATATTGACTGATATTCTTCAGTAAAACATTACTTATTTCATCGTCTCCCGATGAATACTTGTTTTTCAAACTATTTATCACTTCTAAAACCTCATTTTGGGTTATCTCTGTTAAGTAAATCGATCTGTTGCATTCTGGCACAAGGTTACTTTCTAAATTATTTGCAGTATTACCACATATGAGACGAGAAGAGGCGGTTAGAAAATAATCATTGAATATATTACAAGCAACATCTGGTTCTGTATACAATTCATCGTTAGTTTATATTCCATTGAAAGAGTAATTGGTGTTTTTTGACTTGCCTAGTTCTGAGTTCACAATTGACCAGACTGTTTTAGACGTGTTATCAGATTGAGCAATTTTTTCACCATAGAGTTTTTCCTTTTCTGACAGCAACAAGTTAGTAATATTTTTGGTATTGATTCAGTTCATGGTTTGTTATTTGTTTGAGGAGGTACATTTCTGATAACAAGTTTAGTGTATTTTTTGCATTCATAACAATTTCTGATATCCACTTTGGTTTTTTCATTGAATGAATATGAACTTTCTTCAGAGGAAAAGCTTCATTCACCGAACTCGTGAGTTGAGCAATGAATCTATTATACATATAATCAACGTTTTTTGCTTCAAATACACTTAACCAGGTCTCATTTGATAATGATTGATAAAGCTTGTCATAGTTTTTTGCACTGAACGAACGTTTCCATTCATGGGTATCTTCAGAGATTCTTTCTTTTTTTACGCAGATGTATTGTCCATAATGATCAGATATATTTGTATTTATGACATTTACAGAATAAGTTATTTTACTGGGAACATATATATTATCCAAACAAGTTGCGCTGTGTCTGGTAACTCTAGTTGGTTCATCTATTGTGAAAATCATATCATAGGAATTTAACATATTGTTTACTAGGTCTATGTGCCTTTCATTTTTTGCAGTTTTTAACATGTCTATGTTGAGATCTCCAGCAATCAGAACACATTTATCACCTTCCGTGGCTCTTTCTAAGAGAAGATCTATTTTTTTAATGTAATGTTCAATACTAGTTGTTGGGGGTTTGTAGACTACACAGATGATGTAATGAGTATTATCAATTCTTATTTCAGCACCACAACATTCAAAAACATATTCTTCACTTAAATTATTTATATCGCCTCTTATTAAAGGATTCAATAATGTCAATGCATATAAAGCTACTCCACCATGTGATCCTTGCTTTTTGCGACAAAAGGATGAGATCAATTTATAATTTTCTAAATGGAATGCTTCTAGAATGTCAGCTGTTTGCCAGTGTTCAGTAATGGCAATGAAATGCACCTTGAGCTGTTGAACTATTACACAAATATTATTCATACAATTTGAGATACTTCTAACATTTTGATGAAATAAACTTAAATCTATATTTTCTTTGATACTTTGATCTGGAGATGAACAAGTTAATTGCTATACCTTCTTTGTTTTCTTTGCTTCTAACTCCAGAAGCCTCTTATAGCAGGGGCATTCAGGGTCAAACACAGTATGGTTTGTTGTTAGCATTTTTTTCAGTCTCTTATTTGTCTCAGCACAATTTATGCAATTAACGTTTTCGGAATCAGGGCAATCATTTGATTTATGCATACCTCCACAGTTGAAACATGTTATGCAATTTTCACAGTTTTGAGCTGTATGTCCATATCTTGCACATTTGAAGCACCTCAGCACACTGAAAAACTCTTGCGCCATACATCTTCTCCATCCAATGTTGATCCTACGCAATTCACATATTCTTTCCTTGAGTGAGACATCCACAGTAAGTACTATATTGCCCTTATCAACCTTGTCCTACTGTTTATATTTCCTCTGCACCTCTATTATAGTAGACTCGTCGTTATGAAGGTCATTTTGTTCTCTTATACATTCTATTATAACACTATCATCATTCTCAATGTATTCTTCTTCAACACCTCGAATAATAATTTTTGGTTTTTTTTGTATTCCATCTGCCACACTATATTTATTTCCAAGGTCACTCACTCTCCACCCTTTGCTTGATTTTCTGCTTTGCCACTGAATTAGTACAATTAATGATGATTGAACCTCCTTTTCCTCTCCTCATGTTTTCCACACCAATAGCCAAACCCTTGGGGTCAATTTTTTCCTTTAATTCGCTTTTTGTTACATCACTGTCTTGCTTATCTCTTGGTTTGATCACTATGATTTCGGTATTTTCAATGACTTCTCGAGCTGCTGCGTTGGCATAGCTTTTACTACTACCAGCATCATTGAGATTTGTTTTCTTTAGTATTTTATTTATCACCTCATCTTGTTCTGAAATTTTTTTATTCTGCCACTCAATAATACTTTGTAGATTTTTAAATTCTCCAATCATTGTTTGCTCCATGGCCCGTAAACTTTCATGTAAAGATTCATAATGGGACTGATTCTGGCATTTACTGCATGCCAGGATCATAACTCTACTTTTGAGCTCCATAACTTTCATTTCAGAGGAGGTTAAGCCACAGCACTCTTTGCATTGTAAATCTTTGCAGATATCACACGTAAATATATCTCTTCCCTTTTCAGGAGGTTTTTTACATGACCAGCACCTCATTTTATATCACCAAATATTTTTGAGTCCGGCCCTGTCCTTTTCTCGTCAGGCGAACAAAAAAAAAATGCACTTGAACTATCAGAAGGTGAGGACTTCTTATGGTAGTAAAAAATGTTCAGTTCATCAAAATATTAATAAATTTCTCACTATTGAGTCACTTTCACTATATATTTATTTGTGGCAATGAAGTACGCTGCTATGCGATTTATAATTATGTAAATTTTGTATTTAAGTTTGCGTTTTATTTAACAATAAACATAGTTTGAACACGAGCGATTTTTATACGTATATAAATAATTATTTATTTGAATGTTATGATATTCAACATGTTTAGATTAATTCAACGATACATGTTTATGTGGTGGCTTTTTCTCCTGTAGAAGCAAATGTTGAACACAAGAAGCTTTTGGGATATTCAAATGTTAGATATGGCTAGCTGAAACAATTGCTATAGTGCTTCTTCTATAATTATTTGAGTCTTGACAATGTTAAAGTTCCGAAAAAATGAATGAATCTTAGAATCGATTTTGAATCAACATCTCAGAGATTAATGTGTACATAAATTTGTTCGTAATAAAGCAGCTATTTTTCACAAAATGGACAAATAAAATGTATCTTTTATATATTTTTTTCTTCAATTTATCCTTGTGGAGTACAAAAATGACCAACTTACTTTAATGACAAAACACGTGTTTCTCTACTTCCTTTATTTCCTAATAGAAATCTGAATACCATTTTCCATACCAAATTTCACATCTGTAACATCTCCGGTGATGAAAACTATAAGACCAGTGATCATTTTAATAAGGAACTTCAACAAATCGAAGATATTCCAAACGGCGATGTTCTCACAATAACATTAACACTCTTTGCTTAACTACCGCTCGTTCTAGAGGGCGCTCTCGAAGTATTTTATGCAATCCTGCGCGTTCGCATTCTAATGTGCGACTGCGATTTTCCACGCACAGTTTTAAACGCGTTAAATCGCTTTAAAAAATCTTAAATTAACTAATTGTGAGATTATAAACAAATTTATTATTAATTTGTGTTTTATGATTTCTTCTGATTTATAATTTCTCATTTAAGTTATTTAATTGAAGAAGATTAGAATCATCTGGCAACTTTAATACATTGCACGACGACGCGGCAACGTGGTTCCTTTAAAATTGAATTTACCGACTTCTACAATTTGGAATTTATATTTTAAATTTGATATTGAACCGTTTGTAAACTTTAAAGTTCGACTAAATACGAAATCTTTTACCAAAGTTTAGTTTTGCGTTAATATCAAGTTGAACCATATCTGTTTATAATGTTATTTCAATGATGTAAATCTGTTAAGGGAATAAGACCAATAGAATTTAAATAAATAATTACATACATCAGTTTTGTGTTCTACCAGATAAGCGGTCAAACTGCGGCCCGCGGGTGGAATCCTGCCCTCTAAAGATTTTGATTCTGCCTTTATTTCTCATCATTTGCATAATAATAGCCACGAAAGTGGACTGAGGGCTAGTAAATAACTTACAAATTTCACATTAGATTTGTTTTGGTAGTCCTAAAAAGACTCAATAATAGTATAGAGCTACGGAAAGGTTGAATGTATTAATAAATCAGCCTGTTCAGACTTTATTAAGTTTATATGATTATCTATAATGTAGTATGTATTTGTCTATTTGGCTCGCTACTGTCCCATGAAGAATATTCTTCAACTGAGCATGAAGGAAAATCTAGCTAAATGCACTACCCCAGGTGGTAACCAATCCACCGTCACCTATGGTGACGTTAGCGGACCTTCGGATTCTGGGGAGTCCGCACCAACATGCTTTAAGGATGAGTCGGAGCATCCTGAAATCACCGGACGTAAACTCAGACCAAGACGGCAAAGTTTCTTCGCAACATTTAATGCCAACTCACTGCTACAAGTGGGTAAACTGAAACATTTGACTGATTCACTAACACGACACAACATAATACTGACAGCAGTACAGGAAACCAGATTTACGGACGAACATGCCTTCGAGTCCCAAGGCTACAGAATCCTCAAAGGAAAAGTGGGTTAGCGGGTAATGAAGAACGTACCCCACGTAGGTACAGGATTTATAATCAGTCACAGGATACTGGTTTCAGTCACCGACTTTACCTCCCCGAGTAGTCGTGTATCCATCCTCTCTCTCAAATGCGCAAACAAGGGCTACAGTATAGTCAATGTACATGCCCCAATCAACCAGGACAACAGACGCAAACCAGACAGAACTTATAAATTCTGGGAAGACTTAGAAGATATTATCTCTAAACTTCCAGAGAGACACACCGTCATACTGCTTGGTGACTTCAATGCTCAATTGGCAAGAGAGAAAAAATACAGAAAGATAGTGGGCAATTATCCGGCGCATAAGCGAACCAACCGCAACGAAGAACGATTGGTGGATCTATGTAGGACTTTTGGGTTGATCATGAAGTCTACAGTCTTCAAACACTTGCCAAGGAAGCAGAAGACTTGGATTTCACCTAATACCCACCTGGGTGAATTCCAGATAGATCATGTGGCCATTTCACGAAAATCTCAAAAGGAAATACAGAACGTGAAGGTACTAAGAAGCGCCAATCTGGACTCAGACCACTACCTCTCAAAGATCAAAATAAGACTCCAGCCTAGAAACACTAGATTACACAGAACCTCCAAAATGGTAACATTTGACGTCGAGCGACTCAAGAACAGTCAAGAACTAAGTCAGACACTGAACAACACAGACCTCAACAACTGGGACCAACTGAAGGAGACTCTTGTCAAGGCGGCCAAAGAACTCGCCCCTCTCGCTAGAAGAAGGAACCATCCGCGGTGGACTGAAGACTGTGACAATGCAATAGCCCAAAGACAGATAGCCTGGGTGAAGTGGAATTCTAAAAAGACCAAGGAAAATTGGCACAAATTTTTGGAACAAAGAAAGGTTACAGCCAAGATAATTCGAGGAACCAAACGAACCTTCACACAAAACCAACTAACCCAAATCGGAGAGACCTTTGCTAAGAATAATTCCAGAGATTTCTTTGGAACCTTTAAGCAGGCACTCAGAAAATACGCTCCGCCAAGCCTCCACCTCATCCGCCACCACCTCCACCGCCGAGACTCACAAGGCAAACTGGCTTATAACGACAAGGACAACTGCCACCTTTTGGCTCAGTACTTTAAAAATCTACTCAACTGTGACCCACCCAGCGAAGACTTCGACTATAAACAAACCACACCAAACCCGGACTCGCTTCCCCCTTCATTGGAAGAAGTTGGGCAGATCATTCAACTTCTTAAGAATAATAAGGCAGCTGGAGAGGACTCTATCGTTGCTGAACTGTGGAAAGGTGCTGGAAACAATGCCGTACGCAAGCTAACCGAGATCATCCAGAACATGTGGGAAACAGAGTTTAAATTACCACCCGATTGGAAATCTGCTCTGATCCATCCGCTTCACAAAAAGGGAGATTTTACTGATCTAAACAACTACCGTGGAATTTCTCTCGTCTCGGTAACATACAAGATTCTCTCAAAGGCGTTACAAACAAGGGCAGAAAATCAGTTGGATTTCGGATTGGATCAACGGGGAGAATACCAGGGGGGCTTCAGGAAGACCCGATCCTGTGTTGAACAGATCCTCAATCTTAAAACTGTACGTGCATACTCCAAGATGAGAAACCGCAAGGTGGTCGTCACCTTTGTTGATTTTAGGAAGGCCTACGATTCCATTGATAGAGAAACGCTTAACAAAGTACTCCAGGAACTAGCTCTAGACAACAAAACCCGCAGTCTCATCCTAGAAACTTTGACCAACACCCATTCCAAGGTTAAATTTAGAGGCGAGATTTCAGAAAGCTTCGAAATAAAAACTGGAGTGAGACAAGGAGATGGACTTTCCCCACTTCTCTTCAACGGTGTCCTTGAAAAGGTTATGAGAGACTGGCGCAAGGAACTGAACAATTTAGGTGCTCAGAGTGGTATCTACCTGGGACGTAAGAACGATGGACTGGTTGTAGATTGCCTAGCCTTTGCAGATGACATGGCACTGTTTGCTGATTCTCTTGAGATGGCAACAATGCAGGTAAACTGCCTCAGAAAACAGGCTGCCAAAGTGGGTCTTCAAGTGTCGCTGGAGAAAACAGAATTCTTCACCAACATCATAGAAGCAAACAGAGAGATCTTACTAGAACAGGGGAACATCAAAAGGACTGAGAAATTGAAGTATCTCGGCGAATGGATTCAACCCAACTTATCAGAAAGAGCATCATTATCCAAGAGAGTCAGCAAGTTAGAACTAGCCTATCGGCTGACTAAGAACACTTACAATAAGAAATGCCTCTCACGCAACCTGAAACTTAAGCTCTACACATCAGTCTTACGACCAGAAGCCCTGTATGCCATGGAGTGTCTTTCCTTGAACCGAAGGGGTCTAATAGAGAAATTGGAAATCAGAGAGGGGAGAATCCTCAGGAAGATCCTAGGCCCGGTAAAGGAAAATGGGGAATTCCGAAGACGGCATTACTCTGAGCTCTACGAACATATTGAGATACTCTCTGACTGTGCAAAGAAGGGTAGCTTTCTATGGCCACATTGCAAGATTGCCTCCAAACCGACTAACCAACCGTCTGTTCACCTTTTGGCAAAACAAGTAGCTTCGTACCACTTGGTTGACAGAGACCGAGAAGGATATTAAAGAACTGGGAATAACAGATCTCAAAAACAGACAGTCTGTGAGACGCACCCTGAAGGAAGTCCGTGGATTTCAGGAAAAACCTCGAAGGAAAGGTACCCCTGGACAGAAAAGAGAAAGGAATTACACCGGCAGAAGATTCGACAATATTGGGCAAAGGTCAAAGCCCAACAGTTGAACAAGCGTGGTCCAAAGTAGGCCTATACGAAAGAAGAAGTAGTATGTATTTGCCAATAGCAACATGTTTTAAAAATAATATTTATAATTTAAATTAATAATACTATTTTTATTACGGTTATGTCGAATTTCATTTCATATTTCTTATTAGAAATGAATTGTTAAAGATTCGTGACAAAAATTCCTTATCATTTGGGGGAGGCGCGTTCACGATTTTCATATTTTTGCTTATACAGAGAGGGTGAGGGTCTAAAATCATTGTAAGTTTGTTTACGTAATACTTGAACACTGATTACACAAACTGGTTGTTTATTCATTGGCATGTGGAAATAGAAAATTAATATTTAAAATCTAGAAAATGTTAGCGCAAATATGGAAATTAACTTGAACTTGTCTCCTTTGCGAATTCATCACAATATATATTCTTTCATTTATATTGTTTAATATTTTCATACAAACTATAATTTTATACAGTAACATTTTTTTGTTAATTATGTACTTGAATTGCTTAAATATATTTTTGTTATAACGCTGTATTTACTGTTATTTTAAAAATAAATTACAGCTAAGTCTGATTCATTATGTCTTGAGTCCTTGCCAGTTTAATGGCTATGTATAAAATGTAATATGCTTTAGTCAAATTCCGTGTAAAAAGGATTATTTAAGTATTGTAATAAACATTTTTATAATTATAAAATTATGTAATTATGACACATAAAATTATGGAATTGCAATTATAGTAGATTATGAAACAGCAAATTTAAAAAAAAAGCTGTTCAAACTAATATTTTCCTTCAAATATGCTCTTGAGAGTTCGAACTTCAAAGAACGGATTCAACA
This sequence comes from Phosphuga atrata, assembly GCA_944588485.1. Taxonomy (NCBI): domain Eukaryota; kingdom Metazoa; phylum Arthropoda; class Insecta; order Coleoptera; family Silphidae; genus Phosphuga; species Phosphuga atrata. The sequence goes on from OX155899.1 coordinate 64,673,741, forward strand.
GTGCATTGTCCGTGAAGGCCAATATTTGGAGGATATCATTTGTTTAAGTTTTAAAAATGGTATCACAAAAAAACTTATTATAACTACTTTAGAGGCGGTAGTAGCATAGGCAAGACATCGGATTTCTAACCCATAAGTCGCAGGTTCGATCCCTGTGCACATATATAAAATAAGTCACCGTCCTCCTGTGCATGGCTCTGGCAAAGCCATCACAGTAAAAAATCTGTCAAAAAAAATACTGGCTCGCCGCCATCCGCTATGAAAACTGTAAAGTACGCAATACACGCTACAGTCTACCGGAGAGGTAGGGATCCTACGATAAATTTTGGGATTGTATATTTTTTACTTTTGCGTCTAAACCGAAGGTTTTTACAAAATTTGCAAAGAATATTTTTTTGTGGACAGCGACTTACATTCGGATATACCGGATATAATTTTTTATTTTCAGTCGTTCACGAGATATTTGCAAAATCCATGTAAAGGCACAATCATTTGCCACGCCGTCCCCATTGAAGGCGGAGCGTTCAAATTTGGCCAAAGGGTACTTCATGTGGCCACCCACATTCGGTAATAGTTTCGTTGAAATCCTTACAGTGTTAATATATTTTTTCGCAATTTTTGAATATTTTGAAATTTTCGTATTCGTTTTTAGTTGAAATTCGTGATTGACATGTCTGGATTTGTTAAAAAAATTATTTTAGTAGATTACACAATAAGATTCACACAACGTGGAACAATAAAATTTCACGCATTTGTAGAGAATTAGTCAATCTATGCTATCTTTCAGTTAGTTTTGCAAAATATTTTATCTGGCGGCGGCCGCCGCCCCTCAAACTCGATCATAACAGAAATTAATTTAAATTCAAATAACTATAAATATGAAAATTGCAAGATATATTGAAATTTCTTTCAGATCTATATAGATTATACATTTTTCTATTGAAATTGTCGTTTTGGTATCTTCGTGGCCGATAGCCTTGACACAGAATTTTTTCTAAAAAAAAATACTCGTTAAAAACTTGGAAATATATATTTTTTGTCCAACTCTCCGATGTCTCCCAAACATGCATTTAGCACTATTTCATAGAGCAGATTTTCATCTAAAAATTGTGTTCATTTTCATCTTTCCAAAGTGAACCGTTTTTGCAGAATAAATTTATTCGCAAACTGTTTTCGCAAAATCAAATTGTTTTCGCTGTAATTTAAACCCATGTAAATTTCAAAACCATATTCAAAGAAGCGTCTTTCTTTGAATTGTATGGAAATTATGATATACAATTTGTTTGGTTATCTGTGCAGGTTTGCCTGCACAGGTCATCCGCACGTAGGTAGCGTGTATGGGGACGTTCCGGTATACCGGAGCGAACTTCAGTTCTTTTTGCGATGACAGTGAAAAATCTGAGAAATGCAAAATTAATATAAGAATATTCAATATCATATCTAAGCCCAACAACTTATATACCAATACATTCAAAACCACTACATTCCAAAACTCACTAGAAACAACGGACATTACCTTCTCAGGTCCAGCGTCGAAAGAATTGATTTTCGATCTTGCTCCGGTCGCCTGCGCAAGTTCGAAAAACTGCACAGGTCTATTCCCACACACGCTCCGGTCTACCTGCGCAGGCAAACCTGCACAGGTAGACCTCTCCGGTGAACCGTTGTGTGTATGGCGGGCATAAGGACCCCTATAATCTCGTTACCCGACAGGGTACATAAAGAGATTCAAAGGATTATATATATATATATATATATATATATATATATATATATATATATATATATATATATATATATACTACTGTAAAGGGGAGCACTTAAAAAAAAATATTATTTTGAATAATATTTCTGAGTGTTTATGTTGAAGATAGAAAGCCTGAAGGTTATTGGTAAGGACGAGTAAAGGATGGGTAGCTGGGTTTTTAATCCAAATTGATATTTTGGGATGGTGTTTGATAGAATATTCCATGAATGTTCCATTCCATTCCAGAAATGTGGGAATTGCATAAATCAAACTGCCAAAAATTATACAGTGTGGAAACTTTAACTGGAATAAAATTCATAAGTTCGAAATAGGCGTTTTTTTGCAAACAATCCCGAAACACGTTACGTATTGTTTTTTTTTTGCCCTCATTGCTATGTATTTGCTGTTTGTTTATCTGTTCCCGGAAGTGCCCAAACACCTCCGACCTTTTTTCTTTAAATGGAAAGGTATGTCAAGTGACACCTCGTTTGAAAGATCTCTTCGCAAGGAATACAACACACTATTTATTTATTGGATACTTTCAAAGCCCACGTGATAAAAAAAGAAAACCAATTTTATAATTTAAATACTATTTTTTCTATTTTGCGGCTGTAAGGGACTCATAACAGCACTCATATGCTTGCGGTTATGGCTCGCCGAGTGCCATACAATTTTCGGAATATATATCTGCAATTTTTTTATTTAGAAATGGCATAAAAGGGCGCAAAATAGAAAAAAAACTATAAAAAACTCGTTCGTAAGGCGTTTTTCAGCACTTGTCCATTAGAAAACTCCTCGCTACGCTCGTCCAAACTTGGACGCGTGCTGTAAAATCGCGCTTACTGAACTCGTCCTTTAATATACCATAATACAACAAATGTTCAAAATGGGCACCGTTTCTTTCATAGCAAAGTTCAAATCGAAGATAACATACATCTCTAATATTTGGTAACATTATTAGTGTCACTTGCCATATTTCATGCCTAATACGTTGCTTAAGGTCCTCAATGTCGTTCGGTTTTGTTACACAGATCTTACTCTTGAGATATCCCCACAAAAAAAAGTCAAGGAGGCTAAGATAAGGAGTTCTCTCCGGTAATTCAACGTGACCTTTTCTTCCAACCATTATTGGGAAAACTTCGTCTAAATATCTACGAACGATCACAGCATAATGGGGTGGTGCTCCGTCCTGTTGATACCATATTCGTTCATCATATAAATCCGGATCTAACTGATTTGGAAATAAAGTAGCTAACGCTGGCATGAGGTCGTCTTAAAGAAACGTGAGATATGTTGCTCCATCAAGTTTACCATCGAAGAATACTGGTCCTACAATCTGATCACTTATTTTTCCAGCATTTCATACATTGACTTTTTGGGAACTGAGTATGAGTTTCTCGCATCACATGAGGGTTATGGTCAGCCCAATAACGACCATTTTCTCCATTAGCGTCACCATGTAAGCTAAAAGTACTTTCGGAAAAAATAATTGATGCTAATGAAATCTGGTTATTGTCGATCAGGTTCGGCATTTGCTCGCAAAATTCGAATCGGCGGTCCGGGTCATCTTCCGTTAATTCTTGGACTGCCTGCATCTTGTAAGGAAGCAGCTTGGCTGATTTTTAGGACAGTAGTATAAGTAACTTTTGGTCACAGTGATGTAGTGGTGAACGCATCCGCCCGCTATACCTGAGATCCCGGGTTCAATCACCGGACAAACTCTGACATTTTTCACGGTACTATGCTGTGGCCACCTCGTGGAAAGCAATGGCAAACTACCACGAGTAATTCTGCCTAGAAAACCTCTCAAATAGTGCCGGTTGGAACCGCCGATAAACTGCTACGTTCCACAAGTATGCGCGAGAGGTCGCCTACGCTCTGGAGATAGTACGGCACACATACTGATAATGAGTATTACTAATCCCGTTGTCACGGGCCAGTTTCCTGACTGGAGTCACCGGATTTTCTTGAAGAGTTAATAATACATTTAGCCTGGTATCTGCTTTAACAGTGGGATTTCGCTGTCTGGGCATAACCCTGACATGACCTAAATTGTTGTATTGTGTCTCAATTTTGCCTATGATACCTTAGCTAATGGGTGGTATATCCGCATGCTGTTCTCGAAATATTGGCCGAATGGTGCTGGATGTCTTCTCATCTCGAAAATTGATAATCACTATTATCGGAACAAGTTGGTGAATCAAAACCAGTTTGGCTTTAGAAGGGGCACTGGTTCAAAACCAGTTCAGGCAACTGTTCAGGCCATTTCAAAAGCGGTTGGGTTTATCAGGGAGCTATTAAGATCGAAGCTTTATTGTTCAGCCTTAGCCTTGGATATAAGTGGGGCATTTGACAACGCCTGGTGGTCGCTTATGATCTGCAGGCTGATTGAAAAGGATTGTCCTCTGTATATCGCAGAGCAGTAATCAGCGAACCTGGTTTATACATAGAAAGGAGCATCGGCAAGGGTTGTCCACAGTGTTCAAAGTCAGGTCAAGGTTTCTGCAATATATTATATGGCACCATTTTCGAAAGAGATTGGCCTGAAGATTGCGAAATTGTTGTTCTTGCGGATGATAAGTTTCAACTCTGCAAAAGCAAAACCATCGCGGGCTTAAAGGGGAAAACTGATCGGTCTCTAGATAATCTTTGCCTTTGCAAAAACCAGACTTAATTTTAATGCCCAAAAGACCGAGGCGCTTTTCTTCGGCAGATCTTCGAAGCAAAGGAGTCCCGTATTCAATCTCGGGAATATAAAAATTAGATGCCAACAACACCTACGGTACTAAGGTGTCATAATTGATAGATTCCTGAACTTCAGAGAACTAATGAAGCAGCCTTGTGGTGGGGTAAAACGGTTTAGCATAAAGCTGAGTATCGCTGCGAGTAAGAAGTGGGGTCTGGGGAGATCACAGCTGATTGATATCTACCGCGGCGCTATAGAACCCGCACTATTACACGCTGCTCCAATATGGTAAAATTCATGTGGCGTCAAAGGAGGCCTAAAGCTTTTGATCGTACATCGCGTCAGCACCATCCGTGCGTATCGCACAGTCCCTTCTGAGCCAGTCTTCGTGATTACGGGTCTCCTTCCACATCCGTCTCAAGCAGCCGGCCTTCCATAACTCTCACCAGATCGCAGACGATACGCTTATTAAAGTTATACTGAACTTACCAGATGCACTGGACGAGCTCGAACTAGCCGTGAATACCCAAGAAATAATTCACCCTTCACATTTGTCGCTGGTTACATACCATTTGACAATCACTCAGTGTCAAATATATTTCAACTCCGGGTGTACACTGACGGTTCGAGTTCGATCAGGGGTACGGGGGCTGCATTCGTCGTCTACTTTCAAGACGAAGAAGTGTACCATAGGCTTATTAAATCAGAAAAGTATCGCACAATTTTTCATGCAAAACTTTTGGTCATACTGCAAACCTTGCGTAATGTGGAAAATAACAGCAGCAGACCCTGTTCAATCATTTGTAACAACCGATCTATTCTGGATGCTCTGAAGAATTTAAATACACCTACTGAATTATTGTTGGAGACGTGTAAGACCGCTGCCAGAGTTTCAAGGAAGAACAAGATCCGTTGGCATTTGGTTAAGATCTACGCTGGTTTTGAAGGCAATGAACGAGCAAACATGCTTGCCAAACAAGCAGCTGATTAGGAAGATCTACCAATTTCGTAAATTGCCCAAGCAGGTTTTAAGATCGTGCTCCAAATAGCATTTCGAGAAGCTCTCGCAGGACAGATGGGATGTGGCTTCAATAGGCTTGTGGACCAAGCTGTTTATACCTTCCATTTAGACCTGGATGGGTTTCAACATCAGTCTGTCCTACCACGCAATCCAGTTAATAACAGGCCATGGCACAGTGGTCTGGATTTCAAAAAAGTATCAGATTTAAACGTGAATTGGTATATAGGGGTTTTCCAGGCCGCTGATTACGAATTTCATAGTATAATTTAAAAATTCAAAATGGCGGATCCAATATGGCCGAGTACTTCATTAAAATTTAATCTGAATTTCATATAAATTGGTATATAAGGGTTTTCGAGGTCACTGAATACGAATTTCATTGCATAATATTAAAATTCAAAATGGCGGATCCAATATGGCCGACTATTTCATTAAAATTTGTTCGAAATTTTATATGAATTAGTTTATAAGGGTTTTCGAGTTCACTGAATACGAATTTCATTATATAATATTAAAATTGAAAATGGCGGATGTAATATGACCGACCACTTCATTAAAATTTGATCGAAATTTCATATAAATTGGTATATGAGGGTAGTAGGGAAAGGTAGTATGTTCTGGACCCGCCTCCGCCTCCCGACCAGTGCGCATGCGCGAACAGAGGATTTAAGCCTGATCAACCTGTTTATTAGCTGATTAAACCTGTATATTAGCTGATTAAACCTGATTATCAGCTGATTAAACCTGATTATTAGCTGATCAAACCTGTTTATTAGCTGATTAAACCTGTATATTGGCTGATTAAACCTGATTATCAGCTGATTAAACCTGATTATTAGCTGATCAAACCTGTTTATTAGCTGATTAAATCCTCCGTTCGCGCATGCGCACTGGTCGGGAGGCGGAGGCGGGTCCAGAACATACTACCTTTCCCTACTGAGGGTGTTTGAGGTCACTGATAACAAATTGCATGGTATAATTTTAAAATTCAAAACTCCGGATCCAACGGCGGCAATAGCAGGTAGTCCCGCACCCTAACTGTGTCTGCGTAGATCCTAAACTAAGAAACAGTTTGCCCGGCGCGTCGCCATGCCGGTCGGCGCTTCGTATTTCTAATCTCACATGTACAAAGGCAGACATAGGCAATATATTATTCTAGATTCTATTACAAAACATCGTAATCTATATGTTCCATATCTCAACTTCTTATGCCCCGCTGCGGTGATAACTTTTTTGCTAAATTACGGAAAAATTTTTTATAGAAAAACCGTTATGTAGACATATCTTTGACATGATTTCTAACACACGCTAATATAAATTAATGAAAAAGTTATATATGTAAAAGTTCTAAATACCTTCCTTAACACCCTCCATCAAACAAAAACTAAAAAGGACACTCCAGTAAAAAGTTACAAGCACTTGAATAAACAAAGATATTTCTGAACCGCTACACGTGTGCGCGCTGAGCCGACAAGGGTAACTTTGAACTCGCGTAGCGTCTCAACCATTAATGATTCCACTTTTATTTTAGAATAACATACACTGAAGCATCAAATGCAAGATTGTTTTGAAATAAACTCATTCGGTGACTATAGTTTTTTCGATTTTTGGCGAACTTTTTTCAGATTCAGACCACTGTGCATGATAATTTCAAAGCATGCCTCCACAGAATTGGTAAAAGAGAAAGCCCCTCTGTGAGTGTGGCCAAAATGACACCGCGGCACACGTAATATTTTAATCAAAACACAAGTAAAAAACATACAAGTTTACGTAAAAGTGGTTTTCTGTTTTTTTTTTTTTTTATCACGTGGGCTATGGAAATTTTCAAGAAATAAATAGTGTGTTGTATCCTTTGCGAAGAGATCTTTCAAACGAGGTGTCATTTGACATACCTTTCCATTTGAAAAAAAAGGTCGGAGGTGACTGGGCACTTCTGGGAACAGATAAACAAACCGCATATACATAGAAATGAGGGCAAGAAAAAACAATACGTAACGTGTTTCGAGATTTTTTTGCAAAAATCGAGTATATCGAAGTTATTTATTTTATTCCAGTTAAAGTTTCCACACTATGTAATAAGTTTTTTTATCAAAAAAAAAAGTGTAGTAAAAAGTACTGTTATTTAAAATGTAAAAAAAATGTAAAAATTTAAAATTATGTAAATGTATGATTTAAAAAACTCATGTTGAAAACAAAAGGAACGTTGTGATATCCTTTGTAGTTCAGAAGAAAAGGGTACTTGAATTTCAAGTGTAAACGTACTTGGAAATGCTCCCCTTAAATAAGTAAAAAGTCTGTTGCATTTTATTATGACATTTTTTTATTACCTCGTAAATGTGGTACTCCATTATGCCGCACCCTGTATATTTAACATAAACAACATTAGTTATTAATGATACATGTTTAATTATTTGTTATCAATGAAATGAATTAATTCTATTTTTTTCTATTTTTTAGCATGTCTGATCGCATTGTGCCTCTTCGTTTTGAGCACGAAACACTTGATGGTGGTGTATATGTACCTCATATCCGTGGGCGTGGTCTTCATCTCGTACTGGACGAATGTAAACACAATGAAATTGGTAGTCGCAGCATCAAACGGAGAGGAACTAACTACAAGTATTCTAGACGATTTTCTCTCCCTGAATATTTCAAAATTATTAGACCCGGAGGGCTGCGCCTTCGTTGTGATTCAGAACGCCGTATTTCAATTAACTCTGACGTTTATCTTCAGTAATATACACCTTGGACCTCGCTATCCGATTTTGCAAAAACTGTTGCCGATTTCTTTTATGGGGCCGTCGGTGCTTGCAATTTTACCTATTCCCGCACCAATTTTGAATCACGCCGCTGTCTTTGCTGCCCTGTTGCCTTTGTCCGTGGTCAAGTTTGTATTATGGGCCTCACTAGTCTCAATTATCCACACTATTTACAGTGGGTATCTGAATGCAAAGAATTTTGTAAGTACTTATGGAATGTCGCCGCTGATTGAAGCGGAATGGTTAAGATTGAGCGTACCGGAAGTACTAAGAACGTTTTGGTTATTAAGGGTTTTGGAACATACTGGAATATTTTTTATATCGGGATTATGGAATCAAACGGATGAGTTATCTCCAGCTTTTCGATTATTGAAAAATACGATGGTAACTGGCTGTGATACCTTAACAGCCGTTTTGGGTATTACTAGCATTGTTTCTTACCTTTGTCATAACATTGGGAAATTTTTCCAGTGGATTTTATTAACTGAAGATGAGAATGATAAGGGTTTGGGAACTGTGTCAGCAATTTTATTCTATATATTAGCTTTGCAAACGGGTCTGACTGGTTTAGAGCCTGAAAAACGATTCGTTAGGTTGTGTAGGAATTTCTGTTTACTTTTTACCGCCCTCTTGCATTTCATTCATAACATTGTAAATCCCTTGTTGATGAGCTTAAGCGCTTCTCATAATCCATCTCTGAAACGGCATTTACGAGCTTTGGCAGTTTGTGTATTTCTAGTTTTATTTCCAATACTTTTACTGTACTATTTATGGTCGCATCATCCGATATCTACTTGGCTGCTAGCTGTTTCTACTTTCAGTATAGAAGTGGTAGTTAAAGTAGCGGCTTCTCTCGCCATTTACTCGCTGTTTCTCTTGGATGCAAGAAGAGAAACGTTTTGGGAACGTTTGGACGATTACGTGTACTATATCCGAGCTTTTGGAAACACTGTGGAATTCTGTTTTGGCATTTTCTTATTCTTTAATGGTGCTTGGATTCTAGTTTTTGAAAGTGGAGGAGCTATTCGAGCAGTTATGATGTGCATTCATGCTTATTTCAATATTTGGTGTGATGCTAGAGCCGGCTGGTCGGTATTCATGAAGAGAAGAACGGCGGTTAATAAAATCGACAGTTTGCCCGAGGCCGGTGAAGAGCAGCTGAGAAGTTTGGACGATGTGTGTGCAATTTGTTACCAGGAGATGAGATCGGCGAAGATAACAAAATGTAGGCACTTCTTCCATGGAGTATGTTTGAGAAAATGGTTGTATGTGCAGGATAGATGTCCCTTGTGCCATGAGATCTTGCATAGTGTTGAATGTGAAGAGAGCAAGGAAGAACCAAATCCACATCCTCCTTTGCGAGAAGAAATTGAATATAGGTGATGATTTTATTATTAAGTTTATATTTGGGTATGTAGTAGATTTCACTTGATTATAATTTATTGTGATCGATTTTTGTGCTCTGCGAGCAATGGACTTTTCTCTAATATTTATTTTTTAGAATGTTTTTCATTTATTGTGGGTTATATTCTAATTATTATTTAATTTGTATTGTTAATTGTGTAAGGAATATTGCATAGTTGACATTACCGAAATATTCGTGATGGGGAAGTCTTGTACATAGCAACTTTTTTTGACATTAGGAATGTTTATTTTCACATTCCACTTATTGTTAAAAGTGCAAATGAGTAATAAAATGCCGTAAAATGAGTTTTAACGAATGAATCTTTATTTATTAAAATCAAATAAATTATATTTTGAGTTAATGTGGATTTGTTTTAAAAGAAAAACCCGAGCATCTTCCCATTACCAACCAACTCCATCAAAATTTAGTTTGTAAATTTGTATATTAGTCATAACAAGATGTAATTAAAGAGAAATGTTGTAACAAAATAAATTGTTTATAATATTACTACTGCCCAATACATCTGTAAATATTATTCAAAAGCCCACGGCTTCGCTCGCGTAGATTTGTTTCAGTCAAATTGGTTCAGTTTAACAAATATTATAGTATATTTTGTAACTAGGGCGGTAAGTTGTCAATAGGACACGAGAGAGAAGTTGGGCACATTCGCTCGAGAGGTCAATTGACAATACCGCCCATGTTGCAAACAATATTTTTTATTACCCATGCGAGGGGATGTATCTTACATGTTTGGGATCTATGTGCCATCCAGAAAAACAGAATCAAAAATGAAGAATTTGCTTTTTCAATTGTCTCCGGTCGTGTGGATTCATCTTAAGAAGTCTCCACAATCTCCGGTATCACCATATAATGTTCACTAATTTTAAAACGTTTTCTTTAATTTTTATTTTGTAATGAAAAAAAAATTTCTATCACTTTTTTAATACTGAGGTCTTGATTGTGTTTATTTTATTTATTGAATTGTTTCTGTTTAAATGTAAACTTAGCGATTTTGAATATTTGCATGCGTAACCCAAGTTATGTGGTAATACAACCAAAAGTGGCATTTCTCGTACTAAAAAACGTGCGCCAAAATAGTACTTTTAATGCATGAGTAATAAAAATTATCTTGTGAGTAATATGATGATTAATATTAAGATAGATCGTAGATAAGATTTGAAAATTGTTACGAGGGCCGGATAAAATGAAGTTGATGTTAAATAAAGCATAACTTATTTTCTCCAACATGTTCGAATGTATTTTATTCAAACTTTGCACACTTATTACTTATGAATCAAGTTAAGAATATTAATAAGTTTGAATGCAATCGAGTGGGTGGTTTCAAAGTTATTGCATGTTGCAGATAAATTTTCTAAATTTCGAAGTCTTTTTAAACAGTCTTCCTGGACTTTTTGTTTGAAACAATATTAATAAATGAGACTTCAAAATTTTAATTAATTTTAATTAATGCTTTCAGAAAATCTAAAACTCATTCCGCTATTTTTATTCCTTTACAACATATCGGTGTAAACATAACAAGATACAGTATAACACTTATGTCAATACCCACTACTACGTTGTTCAATACCCGGGTACCCGTGTATCCGCATGAGTTTTTCATTCAATAAAATAATTTTAATACCCGGAGACTTTCACATTACAACTCGGGATTACCAGTATTCCACTACCCGAAAAACAGTATTTTTATAAATAAAACCGCCGGGTGGGCAAAGTATGGGGTCAAAATATGGTGGATAAGCGACGCCAAAAATTCATATCCATTGGTCAAATTTACACTGGCAAAATAACAACTCTGGCAAGATAATAAATCAAGGCGAAAGAGTGAAAGAGAGTAGATTTAGCTGCAAAATATAAAGCTGCAAAATATAAAGGATCCGGAAGAAATATTACAATGGATAATTTTTTTACTACTTTACCTTTAGCAAAGCATTTATTGTATGGAACCTAACAATTGTAGGAACATTGAAAAAAAAATACATTCTAGTAGACATACAAAGATCGCCAGGAATTCTTTTCTCTATTTGGGTTTCATGAAATACTTCTATCTACGATGCACTCAGATTTGCAGCGAAGACAAAAAAGAAACCAGAAATTGTTCAGTATTATAATAAATCAAAAATTGGTGTAGATATAATGGATAAGATGTTGGGCCGTTACACAATCCACAGACGGACTTTTTTAAATATTTTGGATATCGCCAGTCTTGCCAGCTATATCATTTATCATCTAAATCAGGGCTTCTTAAACTGTGGGTCGCGAGACTACTGAAAGGGGGTCGCAAAGATCTGATACTTTTCAATCATTATAAATAAAATTTTAAAATTAGTATACACACTACGTACAAATATAAATACAAATAAAAATCATACAAAATACTATTGTAGTTTTATTATAACTATTTTTTGAAAAAAGTGGCAATGCAAAACTGTTATGTAGGGCCTATAAATGAAAATATGGAAGTAGCATTTAAAATAATAAATACAACGCGCTCCTCGATTTTCAACTGAACGTTCGACATTGATGTCTGACTGCCGGCGTCAGTGTTTGCAAGATAAGTTAGTGATTATAAGTACCCAGACGCCGCGTCGCCTTACAGCTTACACATACAATACGGAAGCATAATCAAGCTAGGCTAGGCGAATCGGCATATTATTTTTATAAAAGAATAATAAAAAAAATTAAATGAAAGCTTCTTTTTCGGCGTCTTTATGATACGGTGCCTTTGTGCGCTGCACACTTTGAACACGCCATGCGTCGGGGTTGATCTGATCGTAATTTGTTGTCATTGCACTGGTAAAGATTCGAGTGTAGTTATTTTTCTGTTTGTACTTCAGTTTGGACTCAGCTTTGTCTTCGTAGTGACATGTGTGTATTTACTGTGTAATTTTCAGTTGGTGTTTCTAATTATTACATTAAAGTTCAACTACATTTTGTTTAATTATTTATTATTATTTAACCATCATGGATAAATGGCTAATTAAAATTCCAACTAATAAGTCTGCCACGCCGTCACAACCAAGTTGCAGTGCTTCAAATCCGACTTCTAGCAAAACAAAAAAAAGAAAATATGACGAATCATATTTGCAGTATGGCTTCACATGCTCTTCTCACAACAATGAAGAACAACCAGTGTGCTTAATTTGCAAAGAAGTTTTGGCTGCAGAAAGCACGAAACCGTCAAAACTGCAACGACATTTGAATACTAAACATGCAACGTTATCAAAAAAGCCAATAGAATATTTTGAGCGTCTTTTGCAAACATCAAATAAAGAAAAGAACACTTTGGAGAAGTATGTTACTTTGAATGATAAATATCTATTGGCATCGTATGAAGTTTCGTATTTGATAGCAAAAACGAAAAAGCCTTTTACTATTGGAGAGCAACTTTTACTACCTGCAGCTATAAGAATGTATGAAATTGTTCATGGAAAACAGTATGCTGCTGAAATTAGTAAAATTCCATTATCAAATGACACTGTGTCCAAAAGAATTTCAGACATTAGCAATGATCAATTTCAACAGCTTCTTATGAGGCTTAAAGACAGCTCAAAGTTTGCAATACAACTGGACGAGTCGACAGACATTTCAAAAATGGCACAGTTGTTACTTTTTGTAAGATATATTTATGAGGGAAGCATTCATGAAGATATACTGTTTTGTCGTCCTCTGGAAAGTCATACTCGTTGAAAAGATATATATAAAAAAGTAAATGAGTTTTTTGAAAAAGAAGGATTAAATTGGAAAAATTGTGTTGGTATGTGCACGGACGGTGCTGCAGCAATGACCGGACAAGATCTTCGTTTTACAGCATTTGTTAAAGCTGGAAATGATCATATTACATTTACACATTGTATGATTCACCGAGAGGCACTTGTTGTTAAAAAAATTGCACCAGAATTAAACACTGTGTTTTTTGATGCAGTCAAAATCATTAACTTTATTAAAAGTCGAGCACTTAATAGTCGATTGTTTAAAAATTTGTGCATTGATATGGATTCGGATTATAAAAGTTTATTGCTACATGCTGAAGTTAGGTGGCTATCAAGAGGTCGAAGTTTGAAACGATTATTAACTTTAAAAGATGAAGTTCTTATATTTCTAACAGAGCAAAATTCTAATTTGGCCGATTATTTTCACGATAATTTATGGCTTCTCAAGCTATGCTATTTGGCAGATATTTTTGATAAAATCAATGATATGAATTTATCAATGCAGGGAGTCTGCGTTAATATGTTTATGTTAAAAAATAAACTTGAGGCCTTTGTTAAAAAAATTCTTATATGGAAGAACAGAGTGGAAAGTGGATCGCTCGAAATGTTTCCATTTACTGACGAGTATATAATTAGTAACAATATTTCAAAAAAAGATACTCCTATAACAAAAATTATAGTTAATCATTTGAAGGATATGGAAGTTTACATGCATAGGTATTTTCCCAATGATATCGATACACAACAATGGATTTGCAATCCATTTTCAATTGAAATGGAAGAAATTAATTTTTTAAACTTAAAAGCACTAGAAGAATTTGCCGAATTAACAAGTGATACTACCTTGCGACTCAGATTTTCTGAGTCGCAAGTGCCTGTGCATGAATTTTGGATAGAAATCAAATCAGAATATCCCCTACTAATCGGAAATGGCAATGAACAAATTACTGCCATTTTGTACAACATATTTATGTGAATCAGCCTTTTCCACATTAACTTACATAAAATCAAAATACCGTTCAACTTTAATAAACGTTGAAAATTTATTACGATCTGCACTAACTCAAATTGAGCCTAGATTTAATTATTTGTGTAAAAATAATCACATCCGTCACATTAATATTGTTTGATGTTAATAATATGTTTTTATTAAAAAAATTGTTACAAAAGTTTATTTTTTCTATTGAATATATAGATATAGTTTTATGTTTTCTTATAAAAAAATTGTTACAAAAGTTTATTTTTTCTATTGAATAAATATTTATATAGTTTTATGTCATTCTATTTATTGTGTTTTATTACGACCGATATCCCGTCAACGTTTCCAATTATATATATGTGAAATGAATGGGTACGTATTCTTTAATCCTTATTTTATTTACATTGTAAAATAGTGCGATATTACATCTACGGTTAATATATATTTCATTATATGGAGGAGGGGGTCGTTTAAAATTTCCTAAGCTTGAAGGGGGTCGCTATAAGTTTAAGAAGCCCTGATCTAAATAACGTATTTTTATGAAAATTAAGTGAAGAATTATATATGACAGCTATTCAAGAACGATCTCAAAATATGCAAATTATGAGAAATTTCACCACTAGGATTGCCATAGAAAGCATATATGGACAAAAAATTGTTGTAGGATCATGTCATATTTGTTACCAGGATGTCTATAAAAAACGGAGAAAAAACACGAAAATCGTGTAAAGAATGTAACAAACCAGTTTGCGATGAACATTCAAAAGCAATTGTAGAATGTGACGCATGTTGCCAATAACAAATTGAATATAAAAATATTTTATGTATAATTTATAATAAGTTTTATAATAAAATTAATTAAAAGTTAAATAAATCCGTTTATTTATATATTAAGTAATATTTTTTATCTCTAGAAATAAGTTTAATTATATATGGGTACCCGGGTATTGAACAACGGGGTATTTGACTTTAAGTCTAAAAAGTTTATATATTTTTTGGCACATTGTATTATTTATGTATATGAATCGATGTCAATAGACTCAAATAACGAGGATCTGAAAGGATTTGATGATTTTTCGTTAAATAAAAAAGATATGTAAGTAAGAACATGCAAAAGGGTACCCGGGTATTGACATAAGTGATAATCTCGATAATACTACACATATGGGACCAGACAACCGGATTATAAGAAAGAGTGGTGGGAGGGAAGAGCGCGAGTGGTCTCCACCGCCGGATTACTGAACGTGTCGTCCGACTAACCAACGGCCGAATTACCGAGATTATACTGCATTTTTAGGTGGTTGAAAATTGTTTCGTTTTTTAAGATTTTCTGCTTTATTGTAAATTAAATTACAGAATGATTTATATTAACGTAATTTGTGTAAAATTCTGCGTGTTTTGATATGCAATAATTAATAATCGGAGAGGTGTTGAAAATCGCGATTTTTTTAAATATTCTTCGAAATCACAAATTTTGACATGTCTCTGATATTGACATATAATACATCAAAAGACGCGAAATTTTGTATAGAACAAACAACTAATGGTCTTCTTCTGTTTTGTTGAAACATACGTCTGAATTAACGATTATAAAAACGGTCAAAACGGTATTTTCGGAGACTTTTTCTATAATAATCTAAATTGATTGAATCTTTTTCTAAACCATTCTAAAATTTAGAATAGTTACTAAAAAATCCTTTAGAAAGCGTTTATAATGGCTCGCGTACATCTAATCCGTCATCAGCTGAAGTTTGCTCGGGCGACGACGGCCGAACTCTTGTAAAAGACTTGTAAAAGAAAGAGAGAAAGGAGTACACAAACACGACCGTCATCGTCCGACGATGATGGTCGTGTTTGTGACATCGTCCGACGATGACGGTAGTGTTTCTATACGCGAAATCCCAACAATTTCGGATCTTCGCGATGATCGGTCCTTTTCGGGCGTCATCGGACGATGATAGTCGTGTTTGTGTACGCGCTCTCTTTCTTTTACCTCAATATTAAAAAGTGACAGAATTTTTTTTTCATTACAAAATAAAAATTAAAGAAAACAGTGAACATTATATGGTGATGCCGGAGATTGAGGAGACTTCTTAAGATGAATCCACACCACCGGAGACAATTGAAAAAGTGTTTGATTCAATCGTCCGAGTTCGGCCGTCGTCGCCTGAGGAAACTTTGGCTGATGACGGATTAGGCCCCGTTCACACATGCAATTTTTCAATTGCGCAACTGTTTAATCGCAGTTGCAATGTTACGTGCACACTACTGCAACTGAACAGTTTGGTTGCAAGGTGTGTGCACACATGCAATTGCAATTATAAATTAGTTGCGTCATGGAATTCATAGAAGTAGCTACTACTATTGTGTGCCCTTGAGATGAGAAGGAAAAATAAATTAAATTATTTTGTTTTAAATTAATTTATTATTATTAAAGCTCGGATTATATGCAAAATGTATATTTGTTATTAAGCGGTAATCAATAAAAAGTAAGTTTCTATGCATATCTAATGTTTTTTTAGACTGAATTGAAAAATTCACTCACATGTTTGCTACCACAATTGTGGTAGAATAAAAAAGTGAATTTTAAGTATAAATTAATTAAGTATAATTTAATTATAAAGAATTAGTTTCCTTCTTAAATTTGTTTGGCACATGGTATTAACCATAGTTGGGCAAAAATTAATTGTGAAAACAATTAACAATTAAATTGCGAGATTTAATTGCAACTAACAATTAAAATAATTAATTGTAATTGCAAGATATCACAATTAACAATTAATTAATTGTTAATTGTAAAATTTTGCAATTACAATTGATTAATTGTTAATTGATTGATGCACTTTTACAATTAACAATTAATAAATGTCGGTTAGAAGATGTTTATTATACTCCAATGTATCACTTGCCATAATGCGTAACTGAAATAGTTATTTACATTAGAGTGTGGAAAGTTTGATTTTACAACGCGACAGCTCGTTTGGGAAACGAGCCCGAAGGGCGAGTTCCCCATTAGCTGGAGCGCTGTAAAATCATTTCCGCACGAAATTTGTATAACTATTTTTGGCCGACAATTATTATTTAAGAAACAAATAGACCCTCCACTTCCGGTCCCCTATCCTCGCCCCCCACTTCCGGTTTCCACCCACTTCCGGTTTCCACCCCAACTTCTGTTTCCCACCCACTTCCGGTTCCCACCTCCACTGCCGGTTCCAAAATTTTCACCATTTCCGGTTCCCACCCCCCATTTCCGTTTGCAAAAATTTTCACAGTTCCGGTTCTCAATTCCGGTTCTGGAAGTCGGGGGGGAACCGGGAGTGTAAGTGGGAACCGGAAGTGTGAGTGTGAACCGGAAGTGGAGGTGGGAACCGGAAGTGGGGTGTTAACTGCAAGTGGGAGCTAGGTGGGGGGCCGGAAGTGGAGGTGAAGGATCCAGAACGAACCATGTTTCTAAACTATTTAGATTATTTACAATATTGGAGGGATACATGGTGACAAGAGGGAAAAGTTTTTACATTCATCAAATAGTGTTAATTGTAAAAATAAACAATTGATGATTAAGTTAATTGTAACAAACAATTAAAATTTTAATTGCAATTAAATTAATTGTAAACCACAATTAATGGATTTAATTGCAATTGATTTCAATTGCATCTCACAATTAAACAGTTAATTCAATTAAATTAATTGCAATTGATTTAATTGCAATTAAAATTGTAATTGTTTGATTCTACAATTAAAAAATTAATTGAATTATGCCCAACACTGGTATTAACAGAGTTGCCAAAGAAAACTAATTCCCTCTCGTAAAACTAACATTAAAACTACAACAAAGTACAATTTTTGAGTCTTAACAATTGCATTATGCAACTATTTGATTGCAAGTGTGCACACCTCCATTCAATCCCATGAGACACAAAACGATTGCGCAACTAAACAGTTCGTGTCAAAACCCAAACTGTTTAGTTGCTGCAACTGGTGATTTAGTTGCAGTTGCAAGTGTGCACAGCTGCATAATACTCCATGAGACACAAAAGTGCAATCAACAACAGTTGCGCAATTGAAAATTGCATGTGTGAACGGGGCCTTAGGTGTACGCGAGCCATTAGACGTGGACGTTATTAATTGTGATGGTAGATTAATAATTTAATTGATCATTGTAAGACGTATTCATCTCTTTGCTTCAGTGTATCATCTGATACGGTAAAAGTACTCAGTTACGTAAATGTACTCATATGCCGGTTTATATTCACATTTGCTAGCTTGGTTCGTAAATATGAGATCAACTTACATTTGTCAAACTATTTGCCACGTTTAATTTAAGTAATCTTATTAGAATGATATTGGATCCTATTTAGATTTTCAACAAATTGTATGGGTATTTACGTATTAACGCCACCACCGCCAAAGTATTTCGAGTTTTAAAAATGTTTTAATTTTAAACAAAATGTTTTATAATGAATTAATATTAAAATCCAATAATGCGGCAAGGG
The DNA here is from genome assembly GCA_944588485.1 of Phosphuga atrata. Lineage (NCBI taxonomy): Eukaryota > Metazoa > Arthropoda > Insecta > Coleoptera > Silphidae > Phosphuga > Phosphuga atrata. Next base: position 64,692,562 of record OX155899.1, read on the forward strand.
AAAGTTACAGAGATGAACTGAAGTGCCTTGCTTCAGGAAATTGGGATGTAATCCGAGACGAGATCCAAGGTGCTGCTGGAAGAACGATTTCTCAGACAAAGCGAATAAGACAAAATTGGTGGAATGCAGAATGTGACGACGCACTGAGACACCGGAAAGAGGCATGGAAGAAATGGAGCTCAACGAAACGAGATGATGATCTGTTAATCTTCCGAAATCAGACGAAACATACAGCCCCGGACTTTCAGAAGGACTAAGAGACAATATGAACGAGATCAAGTAAATAAAACGCTAGAATATTTCCAAATGAACAATAGACGGAACTTTTATCTGTCGTTCAAATCGCGGTTAAGGGGTTATCAGGCACGAGGAATGTGCTTCAGGAATGAAGAAGGGACATTAGGAATGACATATAAGCAAAATTGTGACATGCTTGCCAAATATTTCGACTCACTGCTTAACTGTGATGGTCCGCAAGAAAACTTGAAAATGGAACCACCAGAAGTATCATCTCCCAATTCATTGCCTCCTGATGAAGACGAAATTTTCCGGATTATTCAAGGACTTAAGGCAAACAAAGCTGCTGGTGCAGATGGTATCGTCGCTGAACTCCTACAACTCGGATCTGCGGGAGTCGTAAAATCTTTCACTCGCTTACTTGAGAACATATGGATAACTGAGAGGATCCCCGCTTACTGGCAAATGGCTTTGATCCATCCCCTTCATAAGAAGAGTGACAAGATGGACGTTAATATTTATAGAGGCATATCTCTTATTTCAGTTCTTTACAAGATTTTATCGAAAGCGATACTGACAAGAATAGAATGGTTATTGGATTCTGAATTGGGTGAATACCAATTCAAATACAGGATAGAATAAATATGTCGCCGTCTTTTTGGACTTCCGGAAGGCCTATGACTCCATTGACCGAAAAACCTTATTGGCAATTCTCGAGGAATTCGGAGAGGACAACAAGACGAGGAATCTAATTAAACAGACGATTAGCAATACTTTCTCCAAAATAAAGATCCGGGGGGAGTTGTCAGAGCCTTTCGAAATCAAAACTGGCGAACGACAAGGCGATGGGCTTTCGACAATATTATTCAACTGCGTCTTAGAAAAAGTTATTCGAGAATGGACAAAGGGAATTTCGGATAAAGAGACTTTCAGGTTAGGGACAGGTAAAGAAAGTATAAGAACGGATTATTTGGCTTTCGCCGACGATGCTGTGATACTCACTACCGGTGTTGAAACAGAGATAAAAAGAACTGAAGAACTCCAGATGATAGCCAAGAAGACTGGACTTCAAATTTCTTTTGAGAAGACTGTCTTCATGACCAACATCAAAGACGCTCCTCTCCACTTGGAGTTAAGAGAAGCCAGGATAATGAGAGTTAAGTATTTCAAGTATTTGGGAGAAAAATTACAAGACAATGGGTCAGATAAGGATGCCATCAAAGAGCGGGCGGGAAGAATGGAAATTGCTTATCAACTTACGAAGGATACATACAACAGAAAGGCTCTATCTCCTTTGGGGCTAAATTCTGACACCTAGATACTGTTGTCAGACCTGAATGTCTATATGCATCAGAAACACTAGACATGATTGGGATGGGTGGACTCGAAGACATCCGGAGGAAAGAAAGGAAAATGCTCCGAAAAATCCTAGGGCCAAATATCAAGGATAGAGAGAGGAGACTAAAACCTAACAAAGAACTATACCTGGAGACAGAAGGAATTGTAACCCTAATGAGAAAAAGGAGAATACAGTTCTATGGGCACTTGGTGAGGATGAAGCAGACTGACGAAGAGGATTTTTGAATTCTTCAGGAAGAGGAAAACGGAGCCGAAATGGTTTCGGGAAGTGAGATTGGACTTGGATCGGATGGGGGTGAAAAAAGAGGACATAATAGGCAGAGAGAGATTTAGGCAACTAATTAAGGAGTTTACAGGTTTCCAGGAGACAGGAGGAACAGAAGAAGGAAGAGAAATTGGCAGGAGATATTGGCAGAGAATGAGGACAAAAAAAATAATGTAAAAACTGTCAAACGTCAATAAAAACGGTCCATAGTTTTCGGTAACGAATATATAAAAAAAATAATTTTATGATTTATCATAAAAATTTTAGGTGGTGACATTTTTATGTAACATTGCAAACGTTTTACTTAAATTTCCCATCAGTTCTGAGAAATTGTTTTTGATTTGTTGAATTTATTTCCTTCAAAAAAAAAAAAAACAGTTAATTTTATTGATTTCCCGATTTTACAAATTTTCCCTAATTTTAGCGAATTATCATCAAAGTTTCCTCCAAATTTTGGAAAATTTTAACAAAATTTTACAAACGAAAAACCTGAAATTTTTCTTCAACAACGTACTTTTTTATTGGAACTTTAACAAATTTTCGTTAAATCTAGTTAATAAATCAATGCAAAAACTCTCACAATACCCACCAAAGCAGAAACTTCAACAATCTCGCAAGCTTTTAGCACAATTTTCACTGATAATCCGTAACTTTTACTCACAAAAAAATTCATCCGCATCCGACAAAAAACGTGGACAATCGTGTTCACACTCACCTTATCTGCACTTTATTTACGCTCGCTACGGCCCGATTTTTTTACAATTTTTGCACCCCCCAAGGCCACGAAACCAACGAAAAGCTATATATCTCTACTGTTTACAAAATGGAATCGTTGCTCAAATTAGTAAAACACGGGCATTTTTGAAAGACAATTTCCACCTTAAAACTTATAATCTTGTCAAATAAACTTAATAAAATCGGAAGACAACCTCAAAATATAAATATATTCAACCTTTCCGGAGCTCTATAACATTATTGAGTCTTTTTAGTACTACCAAAATAAGTCTCTAATTTTGTCTATGGTTTAATTTGAATTGAGTGCTTTTCAAATTTAGATGTTGAGTTTTCATATCTTTTTAAAGTTCTTAATCTAAGAAATATCTGGATATATACCATCTAGAACTAGGTGGATAATATGCATATTATCTATATTAATGAAACTTAAGCACTACACATCAGTCTTACGACCAGAGGCACTGTATGCCATGGAGTGTCTTTCCTTGGACCAAAGAGGTCTGGTAGAGAAATTGGAAATCAGAGAGGGGAGAATTCTCAGGAAGATCCTAGACCCGGTAAAGGACGATGGGGAATTCCGAAGGCAGCATAACTCTGAGCTCTACGAACATATTGAGATGCTCGTTGACTGTGCAAGGAAAAGAAGGGTAGCTTTCTAGATGGTATCAACAATACTGGGCAAAGATCAAAGCCCAACAGTTGAACAAGTGTGGTCCAAAGTAGGCCTATTCGAAACAAGAAGAAGAACGTAGAAAACGTCGACAACGTAAAATTTATCTAGGTTCCTGCATAACTAGTGACGGCAATACGTCCACAGAAATTAGAAACTCATAACTCTTGTAAAAACAGCCACGACGAAACTAACTAAAGTATGGAAAGGTGGTCATCTTTCCATCAAGAAAGAAACAAAACAAAGGCTCGTCAACACAGAAGTGTTTCCAATTGCACTACACAGAGCCGAGGCATGGAGTATGAAAGCAGTAGATCGGCAGAAAATCGACACTTTCGAGATATGGGCGTGGAGAAGGCTACTTTTAAGAAGGCTACATTTACATAAGACTATCAACCGTTATCAATCGACGAATACTTAAATATTTTGGACGCGTCAATCGTAGAACGGGTGACAATCTCGAAAAACTGGTCATCAAAGGGAAAATTGAAGGTACTCGACCTCGGGGAGGTTTTCTAAAACGCTGGATCGACCAGGTGCAGGAGATCAGCGGGACACCCCTACAAGAAAACATAAGAACGGCGGCAGACAGGGGTAAATGTAGGAAGATCGCTAACTCCGCTATGACATAATAAAACGCCAGCATGGGATCACGACACTTCTTCTAGCGCTACAGCCCAATTTGAGCCTCGGCTTCCGCTAGCTTCCTCCTCCGTTCTTCTCTTTCCCTGGACACTTCCTTCCATCTTCCTAGCTTAAGGATTCGTCTGGCGTCCTGGTCTACTTCATCCTAACTCCGCTATGACATAATAAAACGCCAGCATGGGATCACGACACTTCTTCTGTCGCTACAGCCCAATTTCAGCCTTGGCCTCCCCAAGCTTCCTCCTCCGTTCCTCTCTTTTCCTGGACACTTCCTTCCATCTTCTTAGTTTAAGGATTCGTCTGGTATCCTAATCTTAAATATTTTTGACGCGTCAATCGTGGAACGGGTGACAATCTCGAAAAACTGGTCATCCAAGAGAAAATTGAAGGTACACGACCTCGAGGACACTCTCGAAAACGCTGGATCGACCAGGTGCAAGAGATCGCCGGGATATCACTACAAGAAAACATAAGAACGGCGGCAGACAGGGGTAAATGTAGGAAGATCGCTAACTCTGCTATGACATAATAAAACGCCAGCATGGGATCACGACACTTCTTCTAGCGCTACAGCCCAATTTGAACCTCGGCTTCCGCTAGCTTCCTCCTTCGTTCTTCTCTTTTCCTGGACACTTCCTTCCATCTTCCTAGCTTAAGGATTCGTCTGGCGCCCTGGTCTACTTCATCCTCCCATCTCTTTCTTGGTCTTCCTAATCAGGACACTTCAGCCATGAAGTAAACGACTAGAGAGAGAGAGAGAGAAGACATAGGACCATTCTTAGCATTAGTAAGTTGAAACGGAAAACTTAAGACAAAAAATTCTGCGCTTCTATTCCTGGCTCTATTACGACTCTTTCTCATGACCAACAATCAATTATCGTTATTGATCCTATATAGACCACAATGGGATGAAATACACTTGGGTGTGGATAAATGAAGTTTGTAGGTTCAAACTCCCCGCAAAATATGCAATATATAACATAAATATAATAATAATAATAATAATACTTTATTGTCCAACAGAGCGAACCCCAATGACAGAACAATAATAATAATATATATTTACATACATACACATACAAGACACACACATGCATACACATATACAAACACACCTACATACATACACCTATATACATACATATACACATATAAATACATAAACAAATGGTGTAAACCCATACAAGTAATACAAGTAATAAATATCAATATACAAAACAGTAAAAATGATTACATAGAACAAGTAAATAAGTATATAAACATTAGTCTTAAAATATATCCTGAGATGCTTCGTTAGCAGCTTTACACATTACGAAGATAGGTGCTCTACGTAGTACGTTAGTCCTTGGAATCGGCAGACTAAAGCTGCCGGTAGATCTAGACGATGATCTGGGAATATTGATTGGAATTTTGCCCAAGAGAAATGAACAGTCTATCTGATTATGCAAGAGCTTAGAGGTATATTGTGCACAGCAATGACTCCTTCTGTCTTCTAGAGAAACCATGTTATGTCTAATTAACAATTGTTTGAGACTAGTTCCTATCTCAGGATAAACACCATCAAGTCTGTAGGACAGGTATTTCAAAAAACGTCTATGAATTCTGTCAAGTTTGAACGCGTGTGATGTATATAAAGGATACCACACGAGAATAGCGTGCTCCAGTTTGCAGAGGACGTATGTACAAAAAAGTTGCTTCATTAGGTTAGTATCGGTGAAGTTGCGACTAACGCGCATTACAAATCCTAAGGACTTCGATGCAGAGGAGCACACGCTATCGAGGTGGTCGAGAAATGTTAGGCGAGAATCAAATATGACACCGAGATCTTTCATTATTTCCTTCTTGGCAATAGGGCTACCATCAATTGTATAGGTAGTTTGTATTGGAGAAAGAGTTTTTGAGTACGAAACATAACAACACTTGGTGGTATTAAGTAATAATTTGTGTTTAACACACCATCTCACAAATGAGTCCATGTTATTTTGTAAGTGTAACATATCCCCATGGCACTTAATCGATTTATATAATTTTATGTCATCAGCAAATGCTAATACGGGACACGATATCGTGGACAGTAGGTCATTAATGAAGATAAGTTAGAGCCTTGGGGGACACCCGATGTTGCTAGAAATTCAGTTGATACGAACCCATTATAGTATACGTAACAAAATCTATTTTCTAAATAGGACTTAAGTAGTGCTAAAGCTTCACGGTTTAAGCCTAGGTTGTAAAGTTTTTGTAAAATAAGGTTATATTGAATCTTGTCGAAAGCTTTAGATAAATCAGTATATATCACATCAACATGTCTGTGGTTATCAATTTCTTCCGATATGTATTGTGCAAATGTTGCTAAATTAGTACATGTGGAACGACCATTCACAAATCCATGTTGTTTAGGAGAAATAAAACTTTCTGCTTTATTATAAATAACACGGTAGAGGAAAATTTCAAAAACTTTGGCAAAGTTGGATAAAATGGATATCGGCCTATAGTTGGAGATACAAGACTTGTCGCCATTCCTGAAGACTGGTGAGATGCGAGCGCGTTTCCACCTATTCGGGAATGTGCAAGTTTTAATGGATAGATTAAAAAGAATCATTAAGGGTTGAGCGAAAACAAACCTACAATCACGTACTAAAAATGAAGGTATAGAATCATCACCAGCTGTAAATTTATTAGATAATTGGGACATAATTAGTAGAAGGTCCTTTTCATTAACTTCAGGAAAGTTAAAAGCAACAATGTTATTTAATTATTCAGTAGGAGCAGTAGCATCAATTGAAGAGAACGAACTTGAGAAAAAGTCAGCAAAAGCGTTAACTATGGTGTAAGGCTCAGAAAACTCGGAATCTTCATTATGAAGCGTACCAGAAATTCTTGAGTGACCACGCTTGTTATTTAAATATTTCCACACGTTAGTTGGATTTTTCTTAATATTGCTTTCCATCCTAAGGATATAAGTTTTATAGCAATTCGCAATTTTAGCTTTACTTTGTCTGCGTAGTTGACTGTATTTGTCATAAAATAGGCGATCACCAGTTCTTGACCATTGCTTCCTATATTTTTCTTTCAATCGTAAGAGAGACCTAATTTCGGGGGAATACCATATAGGATACTTTGAAACAGAGTAAGATTTCTTAGGCACAAACTCATCCAAGCATTGATATAATGTGGTATAAAAGGAATCAACAGCATCATTGATGTTATTATACTGTTCCAATGAAGATGACCAATCAATATCGCAAAGGGATTGATACAATAACATTAAATTAGATTTACGAAAATTATACGCCATTTGGCAATTAGACGGAAACGAACGAAAATGATGTGATTCAAGAATACATATATTAATGTCTAGCGCAGGATGATAATTATCTTCCTTAACTAGGAGAGATATGGAGTGTAAAACAGACAAATTGTGATTTATATTGGCTAGCACTAAATCTAACAAATTATTGCTTAAGTTACTGACGTTATTATATTGAGTAATGTCGAGAGCATTGTTAAATTGTTGCAAACAATGAGCTTTATTCGAAGCTGGAGTACCAGCTCTTGAAACATCAGGAATGTTAAAATCGCCAACAATAATTAACTGATGATCAACAAGGAGTGTTTCCAAGGCGGACATGAAGGTTTCGAAGTCTTCATTTGGAATATCAGGGGGTATGTAAACTACACCAATAATACGCTTCAATGAGCCGATGAAGCACTTGCATAATACAATATCAACGAGGGGAAGAACAATATTAATAAGCCTAGAAATATCCACTGGTATGATCTTGATTTTATCACTAAATGCTGCTAACACTCCTCCACCTCTAGTTCGACTAACTTGCTTAAATTTGCGGTCGCAGCGCACTATCTGATAATTAGACGGAAATAATTCAAAATCGAATACAGAATCATTCGAATTCGAATACAAAATATTATATTGGAATATTATATTGGAATAGGGAGAAACGAGGAGAAACGATCCTCTTCACGAGAGCATGGTAGATGTGCAGTTTAGGAACCCTTGTGTGTCAGTTTTAAAAAGTAAAATGACGTTATTGCATTGCATTTTCTTCAACCTACCAAATTAGTGCACAAATTTGGCTTCGCTATCCGCAGCGCCACCCCACCTCCCCCCTTCTTAAGCGATAACTAATGGTGGAAATCAAGGAATGGTCGAGAAAAGGATGATGGCCAGAAATGATAGAGACCATCAATGGTCTTGATCATAATCTTAAACCTCGTAACAAAATTAGTGTCTTCCCGACTTGCACACTAGCGATAACCTTGATCCTTCCTGCTTCAAGATCATTGCTTCACCGCTTCTAAGCCTTTAATCTGAAATAATACGGATTTTGTTAATTTTAATTAAATTATTTGTCGGTTTAGGGTATTTAAAATGTTATCTATTCTATTTATAAAATTAAGAAAACCTTTAGTCAACTTTATTTATTCACAGAATCTGTATTTTAATTGGTTGTAAACAACAATATTCTAGTCAGTGTGATACGTCCATCTGTTCAACCGTGGCGATCTTACAATTTATAAAACATCGTATTTTATAACACATCTTTATATCAATTGAATATTAAATCCTTATAATTCGACAAAAGGTAATAATTGGAAACTCTACAAGTAGTTAGCGTCCTAACAACTGTCATCCTGTCAGCTCTCTCGAAATTAGCTTTAACGACTTCATAATACCTTCCATCTCTAAAACAAAAAATATTAGAACAACAATTAACCAAAAAGTATACTCCTAGGTTTTACGTTAAAACTAAACTTCGAAGATGCAAACATTTCACTCGCAACGTATCAATAGCCTTTTGGCTTTTATCCGAAAACCTAAGGTTTTCCGGATCCCAACGCAATTCCAACCGTTCCAAAATCGGACAATTGTTGGCAATGCTCTCCATCAACTGATCAACAAGGATGTTGACACCCAAGCGTTCTTGAGTTCCCATTACAACGATCCTAAAACAAACACAAACTTTCCTTTCAAAACTTTCCTTTTTATTACAATGTTTACTTTGCGTTCTTTAAAATTGGCAAGATGGACTGCCACAAGGAATCTGTAATATGGGACATCCCAGACAATCCCAATCCCCAGAGCTGAGTGCCGTGTTTCGACAAGAACTTATACAAAGCGTCATCGGATAAATTATCGGAACTATCCAAATCTAAAGCCACCTGGAATTACTAAACATAGTTTCTTACTATTTAGTGCAGAGATTAAAATTCCTCACCAAATTTTTAACGTTGCCTTGTTCCATCCAAGTCTTCAAAACGTGATCGTTAAACCCATTAAGTTGCCCTGCACTGAGGAATCTTAACCCTGGATGGCGCGTTAACATATCTACCAGGCATTCTGTGGAGAGATCAGTTGCTGTGATATCAAGTTCTTGCAATGAACACTTCTCCCATTCGACTTGCATTAAATGCTCACTCTGTAAACCTACAAAGAAATTGATTTATATATAAATATGATTAGTGTCTTGAAATTTACTTGTTCCATTCATTAAAAGACATTTGAGTCTTCTACTTCTTTGGAAGAGGGTCTTCATCGTGCTACCAGTAACCTTAGCGCAGTAATTTACAGCGAGGCATTCTAGCTGAAGAAACAAATATTGCAATGAACAATTTGTTGTAATCCAATTAGTTTACTTTACTTGTATACAATTCGAGCTGAAGGCATCGATGTGACTGTCATCAACGAAGTTGATTCCGTAAAGATTGATCACTCTCAAGTTTGGAGTAGCTGACTTCAACTTGTGGACGTTAATAACTTCGTAAATTTCCTCTTCTTCCTCTTCAATCTTCTCATATGTTCCCAATAAATGCAAAATTTCCAACCCATTGATGAAATTATAAATCTTCCGCATAAAACCTTCCATGAAGATAACCTCAGAGAGACATATACAGAGATACCTCAGTTTTGTGGGGAACGCTTGCAGTTCGCTGAAATCGTGCAGTTGCATAGCAGTTGAAAAGTCCAAGAGCATATGTGTTAAGTTCGGGCATTTGTTGGCAAGCTCGTGGAGGACGGTGTGGGTGATTAATTCAATCGGGAGTTCGATGTAACGCAGGGATGGACCGAAGCGGATGGATATCAGCGCGAGGAGGGATTCGAGGCTTCCGACGTGAAGGCCGGAGATTTCCGGACGGAGGGAGACGTTCTTCCAAAGCCTCGTGTCGTAGGCTATCATGCGCCATTTTTTGCAGATTGTCGCTAAACGGCAAATCTCACGATGCGTCAGGTAACAGAATATATTCAGCAGGACTTTATCCGGAAGTTTCTCTATTGTCTGTAACAAGTACATTATATAAATACTAGTTTATCTACACATTGTTGCACAGTGTTCAGAATATGGTAAGTCTATGATGTCTTTAATTTATGTATCGTCTGCAAATTGCTGCGAGCTATAGAGGACTAGTAGCTTGAGGCGGATGTCGACTGTAATCACACAAGCTGCTTCTGAGGATACTGTGCGATAGGCTTTCGCAGCGCGTCCTCCTCGGTGGTGTAGTTGACAACATACCCGCCTTTCAATGCGGGAGACCCGGGTTCGAATCCTGATCGGGGAGACGACCACTAGGGCAGTTTTCACTAACCGTCCGGGCTGCCCACCCTGAATGAATGCAAAATATGTCATACGGGAGTGGCGCATACTAAAAGCCAAGGTAAAAAAAAAGGTTTTCGCAGCGTGGATGGGGCTACAGCGCCTTGATTGGTGCTGTATATCCAAGAGCTTGAGGTTTCCTTTCACCCCACATGACTTCTCCGAACACTAGACAGACAAGACTGGCCGGTCAAGTCTAGACTGCTTCTACAGGCCCATGGAGTATCAGTAGATACAGAACTGAGTAGCGGGGTCCCACAAGGTTCAGTCTTAGGCCCTACTTTGTGGAACATCCTATATGATGGAAATTTCCGGAGGGTGCCACACTCATTGGCTTTGCGAACGACCTGTCGCTCGTCGTCTCAGCAAAAACGGAATCGATGTTAATGCATATGGACAATTCGCCATGTAATCGATTGGATGACATCAAACAACTTGAGCCATGCGCGCGAAAAGTCAGAAGCAGCTTAACTAACCTTCCTAAGGAGACTCAACGCTATAAACTTACATATATAAGCCCAAAGAACGATATCACATTCCTCGGGGTAGTCACAGACAAGAGCCTTTGCTTTGGTCCACACCTCACGGAGGCAGCAGCTAAAGTCATGAAGGTAACGGCGGCATTCGACAGATTTATGCCCAATGTAGGTGGGTCGAAAAGCTCCAAACCTAAGCTCCTTGGTACGATCATACAATCCACCATCCTATATGCTGCCCCAACATGGGCTCAAACTAGGCCAGCAGAAAGCAATATCTACAAACTTGCGAGAATTCAAAGAAAAACTGCAACAGGATCTGTAGCACGTACAAGACTATATCGCGGGAAGCGGTTTTGGTAATAGCTAGGTAATAGTCCCCATAGAGCTCTTGGTAAAGGAGACAGCCGAACTACATGAGGCTGGATGTGAAAGCAAATCTATAATTGGCGCTAGAAGAAATCTCCTAGCAGAATGGCAACAAAAATGGTGGGCGTCCGAAAAAGGCTAATGGACGAAGTTGATCATACCAGATATCATCACATGGGTCAATAGGAAGGATGATGAGACTAACTTTTACCTGACCCAGTCCCTCCCAGGGCAGGGGTGCTTCCGCGACTACTTGAAACAAATACGGTTCGTATTTATTTGGAATAAATACGGTATCTCCATTTTGGCTGATAGCTCGTCCCTTTCTGCTCCCCATCTCCAGCAATCAAATATTATGTGTCTTCATCGCCACAGGATTCACACAGGTCATCTGCGGCGATGTAGACACACAATATTTGGCTGCTGGAGATGGGAAGCAGAAAGGGACGAGCTAACAGCCAACATGGAAATTCTGTTAAACGCAAGAACGGTAATGGGTTGCATGCTGCAAAATAAAGAAAACTGGGATAGGATGGCCGTTAGGTTGGGATAGGGATTTGTTGACCGATTCGTTAAATTCATTCTTTCCTCTAAGGAAAATGAAGAAAAACTGAGAAGCAATAATCGCTTCTGAGATTGAATCAACTGAGACCAAAATGAGACGAATCAACAACCACGCTGAAGATATGCTACCTGCGGTTCTGGCGCGATTGGAGATGTGCGTAGGGCCACTTGTCTGTTTAGCTGGCAGCTACGTCCGTAAAAAGAATTTAAAAATTAAACCGATTTCTCATGTGGAACAAAAATAGATTTAGACACAACCTTTACCCACGATCTAAATATAAAATAAAACGAGAACCAAATCTGAATTGCAACTTCATTGACCCATAAAACGTTTTGTTTTTGCATGCGAGAAGAAAATTCCTAAATTTATTTTTACCGTTCCAGCGAAAGGGCTTCGAGCGGCCGTGCCATCCGCCAAATACATCTGATTGGCCTCTAAAGTCATCTGCCCCCAAATATCGGGATTCATCTTGCGCCGATTTTCTCACAAAATCACACAAAAATTAATACAAATTTGTGAAGCTAAATATTAACCGTGCTCGGCCACTACCAAGCAAAACTACTTAGTGGAAATAGAATGCTGCTTAAAATAACTTAAATATCCCGTGACGTATTTCACATTTGTTTTCAATTCTTTCCCGCCTAATATCCTAATACCAAACAAACAAACCCTTACCGTTCTTTTGGGCCGGAAGCCGCTGTTTGAATCATCCCTTGTAAAAGCCGAACTTAAATCTAAATTTCCCCAAGAATCCATTGTTGTCTGCAATTAGTCTTGCTGGTGTTACCGGTGTGTAAGTGCGGATAATACTAGGATCGTATTAGCGGTATTAAAATGAAACCGAGCCAAAAGTAAGCTGTGCCCGGGTGTGTTTAATGATAGTATTAATCGGCCACGGCTTTGCCAAGTACTCATTGTATATTTTGCTTAATTAAAATCGAAGAGTTCATTAGTTTCAACATCCATCAAGCTATAAATAGCTTGTGTTGCAATCTGAAATTTCCAGATGTGTTGTCATCTAAGTAAAATGATTTATCGCTGGAAAATATCAGTCAATATTATCATGTTTTGTACAAATCAATTAATTCATAGAAATAATAGATTCGAATAAAATAGATAAAAATATAAGCTTTGTGTCGTATTTATGTTTATTTTATGAACGATTCAGAAAATTGTTTTGCTTTGTTGTTGTCGTCCCCTTCCGCGCACTGGCGCATGGATTTGTGGGAATAATCCATTGCGCCAGTTTTTATTTTTGTAATCCATTGAGTCAGGAAAGATTAACAACGAAATTATTATACATTGAGCCTCTATGGACTGCGTGGTAACAACCAATTTCATTTTAGTGTCTAGGTCTTGTTCTTGTTCCAGCTTTGACTTCCTACCAGTATCTTCTGAGCCCACCAAGAAGTGCCTGAATGAGAGAAAATGAGGACTTGTACAGCAAGACAGAACTTATTACAGCATCCATTAAAAAGAGACGATTGTTATCTCATGAGGATGGACGTTGACCGAGTAACAAAAAGAATATGGAGAAAACAAGGCAATCATCCAATTCATCCAATCTAAGAAAACAAGGCCGAGATGGTTCGAAGAATATGAAAATGATCTTACAGATTGGTATCTCAGAGAGAAACGTTTATGATGGGAACAAATTTAAAAGATTGGTGAACAACTACCAAGGCTTTAAAATGACATCAACGTCCAAAAGACGAAGGGAACCTTTGTCTTGTCTCATTCGGACAAAGGTCTTCTCTGTCTTTTGGACGTTGATGCCATTTTAAAACCTTGGTAGTTGTTCATCAATCTTTTAAATTTGGTCCTTTCATGAACGCTTCCCTCTGAGATACTAATCTGCCTAAGATCATTTTCACATTCTTCGAACCATCTCGGCCTTTTTTCCTTAGATTAGACTCTTTTTGTTAGTCGGTTACCGTCCATCCTCATGAGTTGAACGTAAAATAAGAATCGTCTTTTCTTAATGGATGCTGTTATAGATTCTGTCTTGCTGTACAAGTCCTCATTTGCTCTCATTCGCCATTGCCCATCAACCCATCTGTTACCTAGGATTTTCCTGAATATCCTACGTTCTCGTTTTTCCAGCCGCCCAGCTTTTGACCTTGCCTATTCATGGTCAAAATTTCGGACGCATATAAGCCCTCAGGCTTTAAAACATAATGTCTGAACTTGGCTCCTATACTCATATACTTTTTGTTATAGGTATTTTTTGTCAGTTGGTATACCTGATCTAACTTCCTTATCCTGACATTAATTGCTTCTTCTTCTAATCCATTCTCCTGGATGACTTCACCGAGATACCTGAAATTCTTGACTCGTCCATTTTTCCGGATTGGGAAAATCCATTTTCCAATCCAAAATTTGGGAAAATCCAAACATCCATTCAGGTCCATCGTAGATGTTCGTCATATATTTTGTCTTAATAATAGAAATCTGGAGTCCAACCTTTTCATCCATTTCTGATAGCCTATTGATCTTGTTGACTGCTGACTATATGTTATTAGCAAAAATGGGCAGGTCGTCTGCAAATGCCAGGTAGTCAATGTACATCCCTTTCTTCTTAGGACCAAGTCTGAATCGCTCTTCATTTGTTTCTTCTTGAGCTAATAGCTTTCTCCACTCTCGAATGACCTTTTCCAAAACACAGTTGAAATCAGATTGGGGACATTCCATCTCCTTATCTTACGCCCGTTCTGATTGTAAAGGGTTCTGAGATCTCACCCATAAATTTTATTTTTACACTGTGTTAGTGAGAGTTTGTTTGATTAGCTGTTTTGATGTATCATCCACCCCAAACTCTTCCAAAATATTCATTAATGACTCTCGATCGATGGAGTCATATACCTTGTGAAAATCAACAAACACGACCACTTAGTTATTTCCTCCTTTTTTTATAAACCTGATGATGTTCTTTAGGTTAAAGATCTGTTCTGGGCAAGAACGGCCCTTTCGGAAACCAGCTTGATATTTCCCAATCAGTTGGTCAAGATGACCTTCTATTCCGTTCTGTATTGCTTTGGAGAGAATCTTATATGAAACAGATACTAATGCGATGCTCCTATAGTTATTGGCATTCTTTTTATCACCTTGTTTGTGTAGAGGATGGATTAAAGTTGCCTGCTATTCAGTTGGTATCATCCCAGTTCTCCAGATCTCCTCAAAAAGCTGGACTAGTACATCTAGAGTTTCATTATTTGCAAGCTTCAATAGTTCAGCCACTATTGAATCTTCTCCAGCTGCCTTATTATTCTTAAGGTTGTTGATGATCTCTTTGATCTCCGCTTTACCAGGTGGAAATGAGTTTGTTAGTTTGTAGTTAATAATAATAATAAAAGTCTTTTATTTACTAATGATCTACAATATACAACTATGAGGTCATAACACTCCTAATATTTCACAAACAATTCTTTTCCCAATCATTGGAAGGAGGCGAAGTTCAGTATTCACCATTTCACTTAACCCTCGATTAACAGATCGTGGCGCATGCAGGAAATTTCTTTCGGTTCATCACATTGGTTTTCAAAATAACGAGACCTGATCGTGCATAGTTTTCTTTGTTGGTCAATTCCAGTTTTCCATTTTCGTCTCTAAAACAAAGACTTCTTCTTCTCAGCCTTCGTTTATCCACTCCTGGATGTAGGCCTCTTTCATGGATTTCCACGTCTTTCTGTTTGTTGCAGTTTGGATCCAGTTTTTTCCTGCAATCTTTTGTATACTGTCTCGCCACCCTGTCTGGGGTCTGCCCGCGCTTCGTATTGTCTCTCTCGGGCGCCAAAGACGTGGGGCTTGGTATCCTTTCAAATTAGACTTGAACGTCTGATAGAAGTCTCTGGCATTGTTTTTCCGAAAATCCTGATCGATCTGTTCTAATAGCTGTTTCACATACATTCGCTCTTTCGTAAAGTTCTGGCTGCATATTCTCGAACTTCAAGGAATATATCAAAGTCTTCAGGTCTCCTGGTCGCGTTCCACTTTTTCCAGGCCTTCGTACTTTGGGGCACCACCTCTTCACAAACCTCATTCCACCATCTACGCTTTCTCCTTTTAGCTGTCAGGATTACAGTATCAGCTGCTTGTTGGATCTTGGAGGCAATGTTCGTCCAATTATGAGATTCAAATTTCAGTTTGCTGGTGGAATTGTTCTAATATGTTTCGATTGATTTTAAGCTTTGCAACATCAAATTTATAAATTTTATTTCTGGTTTTCACGGCATTATTGAGAGCGATGAAATTCATTTTGATTTTGGAGAGGTAATGATCCGAATCGAACTGGGCATTTAACATTCTCTACTTTAACATTCATTATTTCCTTAATCGCTCTCCTAGATATCGCTACATGATCAATCTGTTTCTATCCACACACATGGTCTGGTGATCGCCAAGTCTTCTGTTTACTTGGCTTGCGTTTGTAAAATGTAGCCATTATCCGAAGATTAAAGGATCGACACAGATTGACGAGTCTTATACCAAATCTATTAGTCATCTTGTGAGCTGGATACTTTCCAATTGTTGATCAGAATTGCGGTTCTATTCCCAGCTGGGCATTAAAGTCACCTAGTAGGATCTTGATGAAAACCTGCCACAAGGCGACACCGTGGCTGGATTTGCAGTGGTGGAAAGATTTGATTATCTAGGATCGGTAATTACCAACGAAGGTGGATCGGAGGAAGAAATCCGCAAACGAATAGCGATTTGCCAGAACGTCTATGGCAAAACTGGTGCAAATTTGGAAAGATGGAGCCATTAGCAAAAACACAAAACTTCTGCTGATACATAGTCTGGTCTGCTCCATTGAAACTTACGCCTGCGAAACGTGGACTATTCGGACCTCAGACCAACGCAGAATAGAAGCGTTTGAAATGTGGTGTTAATGAAAAATGTTGCAAAAAAGTACCATGGACAGCCCACCGCACAAGCGACTCTATTATTCAACAACTCGATATAAAGACAAGACTATACCAGACAATAAACCAACGATATTTGGGATACCTGGGTCATGTGGCAAGGAGGTTCGACAATGTTGAACGACTCATAGTAGAAGGCAAAGTCCAAGGCCGCCGCCCAAGAGGAAGATCGCCGATGGATATACCGGACAAAAACCCTGACGGGGCAAGCGATGCAGGAAGTAATGGGATCTGCCCAAGATAGAGAGCGCTGGCGAGGAGTCATTGCGAGTGTAGCAAATTGATGTCACCACACCCTGCAAAAGGGTTATGGATTGAAGAGGGAGAGAGAGAGATGTTCTTAGATGGTATTTTATCTAAATGCTCTTCGAGAAGGTCCCAAAACTGTACAACTTTCTTAGGATTACATTTGTTATCTTCATTGATAGGTGCATGCCCATTGATCAACGTGTATTCATTTGTTACCACAACTGAGAGTTAGGATAGAAAGCCTCTCAGAAGGGCTGAAGATCTCCACGATTGAATTGAGAACCTTTCTACGAACAACAAAAGCTGTGCCAAGTATAGGCATGTTCATACCTATTTTGACTGCCCTTTTGCCTTTTTAAAACCTGTAACCTTCAATGTCCATTATTTCTTCATCTAAGCATCTGGTTTCTTGAATGGTCCATATGGTTATGTCATATTTGTCATCATCATCGTCAACTCTTTGTGTTTACCAAACTTTCCCAACTTTCAAACCTAACCTAACCCAACTTTCAATAGAGAATTGACGTTCAAAGTTCCAAAATAATAATTCTGTTTTGCCTTGAATTTAGTATGCGTAGTTGTGTCTTCTAAGACATCTAGGTTCAGGGTCACCAGAATCCAAAGGCCTGATTGCACTCTTAACAATGGTAGATTCCCTCGCAAAGAGGTACTACCTGCGGTTGTCTTTTTTATGACGACATTCCATGATACATGGTTGTTCAAACTAGTATGGGTTGGACAAATCCTTCCTGGTAATAGAACCGATGGTGGAAAGGTTGTAAGCCCCAGAGCTTGATAATAGGCCGCTCCTCTGGAGTCAGACGCCCTTCGCAGCCGCTTCTCTGAAGAACAGACGCTGCTAAATTAAGATAGTTCATCCGCTTTATCGGCCGTTTCGATATGGTTCACCATAACACTTTGACTCAATTAATCCCGAGCACTGGGCTGCCACATCCGCCATCTACACTGTACCGAGGATTATGCTCTCCACTGTAGCTGTCGTTGAGATCTTCACCGTAACGCTGGTAAGCGACCCTTACAATGGGCTACCAGCCGGGTTAGCTGGACCTTCTTCTTCTTCTTTACGTGCCATGTCCTCCGAGGACGTCGGCGATCATCATAGTGATTTTTATTTTATCAGCAGCGGCACGAAACAGGCTGGTAGAACTGATACTATACCACTCTCTCAGGTTTTTAAGCTAGGACGTGCGTGTTCTTCCTGGACCTCTGCTACCTTGGATTTTGCCTTGCATGATATTCTGCAAGATACGGTACTTTTCCCCTCTCATAGCGTGTCCAAAATATTCCAGCTTGCGTTTTTTGATGGTAAACATGACTTCTAGTGGCTTCTGGAGACGGGCAAGCACCTCGGTGTTTCGGACTATGTCTACCCATGATATTCGCAGCAGGCGGCGTTAGCACCACATCTCGAACCCTTCCAGTCGGTCACAAATTGCCTTTGTTAAAGTCCATCCTTACATTCCATAGTACAAAATTGGAAATACATAGCACCGCAGTAATCGAATACGCAGAGGTATTGACAAGTTTCGGGATGTAAGAACCTTCTTTATATTGCTAAATACTGCTCTAGCCTGCAGGGACCTACAAGCCTGCGGGACCTTATTCCTGCTTGTTATTCCACTCTCTGCTAACAAGCATCCCAGATATCTGAAGGTCGAGACTTGCTGAATCTGTTGGTTGCCTGTACTCAGGTTTGCTATAAGCTCTCCATTTTTGCTAATAACCATAGCTTTGGTCTTTCTGGACCAGCTGGACCAAGGATTTTTAAAGAGGTGTTACTCCTCTATCTGACATTATTATTATCTCCTTTTCGGCATTTTTTCGGGAGGAGCGAAATTCAAAATCTGAAAACTATCAGAATTTCATGGTCTTTTCAAGCCTTCGCAATTTTATTATTCATTTTGCAAATACTAATTTATATAAAACAAAATTAATAATATGGATTACAATCCTGATGGTAAAACTGCCTTCAAAGACAAAGACAACTTCCGAATCTTGACAATCTACTTTGAGTCTCTCCTCAACTGCGAACCTCCAGAATCTGGGTTCACGTTTGAAGACAGTGTAACCAACAATACAGGCTCATCTCCATCTACAAATGAAGAAATCAAACTCACCATCCAGGCACTTAAAAACAACAAGGCACCAGGTGAGGATTCAATTGTTGCTGAACTGCGGAAACAAGCTGGGAACAAGGCAGTTGAAAAGCTTACAGAGATAATCTGCGAGATATTTGAAACCGAGAAACTTGCAGGAGACTGGAACTCAGCTTTTATTCATCCTCTTCATAAGAAAGGGGAGAGAACGGACGTGAACAATTACCGTGGAATCTCTCTTGTCTCAATGACTTAGAATCCTTCTTCAGGTTTTCTCCAAACTTTTGCGGAACAAAATCGGATAGGTTTTGGTGCTTTAAATGATCCAGAGATTTCTGTTCTTGGATTAAATTGATCTTGTAAGGGTATAGCTGGAGATCTTTTCGCAAAATTCGCCAAAATTCTTGTGAACGGCGCGGAATTGACTTGTTTGGTTCATTTTGAACTGAAGCTCTTATGGCTGCAATATCTTCGACAGGTGCGGTGCGTTATCTCACTGGCACAGGAAAATTCAATAATGAATATTTGATTCAAATTTATTCACCATCGCACACACTGCTTCATGCACATGCGTGTGATTCATCATCGCACGCATCCCACTATACAGGGACGATTTTTTTCCCGTAGCTCTATAGCCCTATGTGGGTTCTCGCTGACTGCACAATGCGTCTCCACGGTACGTAGTACGTGGTACGTAGGTCTCTGATTACGTTATCGCGCCATCTCATTCGCGGCCTTCCCAGCGGTCGTTTACGAGCGGGGTAGTTCTCCCATGTCAATTTTGCCGTTCGTCCGTTCTCATCGCTTTGATCACATTTACAATATCGGGTTCCTTGTACAACTCAGCGAGTTCCCTATTTTTTCTAGCTCTGTAGGCAAGATGGGCTGGATCCAGTATCGGCCCAAACACTCTCCGGAGTACCTTCCGCTCGAAAACTCTCAATTTTCGTTCGCTATCTTTTGTTAGTGTCCACGTTTCACAGCCATACATAACCACCGGTCGTATTATCGATTTGTATATTCGTATTTTGGCTCTTCTACTAATACGTTTGTATCTCAGTGTTTTGTCCAAAGCATACATACATCTGTTGCCACTCTGAATTCTAGCTTTGACCTCTTCTGTTATGTCATTATCGGCCGTTGTTACCGCTCCTAGATATTTGAAGCTATTCACCCTCTCGAAATTAAAATCTCCAATCGTCACATTCTGGCCGATGCGATCTCTTTTCATTTATGGCTAATTCCATTTTAAGTGTTTCCTTTTCTATATTGATGAACTGTTCTTTGACTTTTAGAACTGACCTGGCCATCACATCGATGTCATCCGCAAAGGCAAGTGGAAGTTTTGGTCCATCATTAGTGTACTTCTCCACTTTAATATTTGCCGCTCTTATGACTTTCTCCAGCGCTATATTGAAGAGCAGTTGAGATAGTGCTTCACCTTGTTTCAGCCCGTTGTTTATGTCAAATGCGCTTGAGACAGTGCTTCCAATTCTAACTCTGCTTTTGGATCCATTTACACACATTTGGGAAAGTTTAATTGTTCTGCCATTGCCTGCCAAAGTTCTATTCGCAAGACACTGTCGTAGGCTTGTTTAATGGGCGACCATAAATTGAAGTAAGCGCTCATGAAGTTAAGTCTTCAACTTCCGACTCCGAGAATATTGGTAGTAAGTTTCAGCGATTTCCAAACGTTGCTCGTTCGTGAACTTCAAATGTAAGACTTGAGATGACATTGACTGACATTTTGACGTTGACAGATCATAAAAAATTGTATAGGTTATGTTCGGTATTATAAAACAAAATTGGTATGTCCCTATTAAAAAACTCTTTATTAATTTTTATTAGAGAGCCAATTAATTATTCATTTTTAAATTTCATCGTTTACAGAACGGTTCATTCATTTCGTTCCTCATCCATCATCAAATCATTTTCATCAAATTCTAAGTAAAAGTGTTGGACAACATCATGAAAGAAATAGACAAGCTTCTCAGCAATACAGAAGAAAGATCGATTTCTATGTTGTCTAATAACTGTAATTGTTATTATGGAGCTAATAAGGCTCTTGTTCACTATACCTCTCTAAAGATTACCGCGAAGTGGCATCAAATATGTCCAAATAGAGCCATGTACGGTCCTACTAAACCTAGAGAAGGAGATTTTTCATACAGACGCATATGCAGTCCAGAGGCTCAAACTTTGGATGGTTGGCCTTGCTGCCCATGCATAAAACAAAAAAAACTGTTGTCGACGATGTTAAGAAATTGAACAAAATAATTTAATTAAGATTAATAATAAAGATTTCTAATAGAAACAGTTTAAATATAAAATAAAACAAAATATTTCTAAATTTAAAGATATATTAAGCTGTTCGGAAAGTAATTTCGTTTTTTACATGAAAATGAACGACAATTGTTATTCAAATGCCATTAATACAAATGCTAGTACTAGTTAAAATTGTAACATAAGTAATAGCGTTGGATGAATTAACTTGAATTATTTATTTTCGGATTAGCGCGTTGTTGCAAACAACCCCTTGAAGTTATAGTTCTGTGTCACTTCTTGTTCGGGAACGATTTGGTTACCCCTGATTCATCAACTCGTTTAATTCCGCAATAACCGCCTTGTTGTTGTCTATTTACTTGGATAATAAATTTATTTATAAATTCTTGCACTTTGTTTATCCTCAGACTGTATTGTGTTGTTGATCAAATAATAATTTACTTGATATCTAACACGCATCAAGATCGTGTTCATTTCATACAATTTATGCCAGATTGTGCCTTTGCACTCTCATTAGAAATGGACGTTGTTATTTTTAAATGCTTTAACTGTTGAAATAAAAACATATCTAAATATAGCAGTTTAAAGATAAAGAATATGCTTAGAGGAATTAATGAAAACATTGCGATAATCAAATCACAATTTTGATTGTATTTATCGACTTATATTAGACATATTCTAATATGTCGATTGCACAATATATGCAAATTGTAATTGATATAAATAATATAAAAACTTTCGAATTAATATTTCTCGATAAATTGAAAAAATAACATTTTAAATTACGAACAAAGCATTTAGTTAATGCGCATATTGATACGCGTGCGCCTTCTATAGTTACATCGTTGCAATTCCACCAAGGAAAATATTTGCGGAAAACGCAAAAATAACTTTAAAATTTATTTATTCATTCATTTATTTATTTATTTGCTTGTATAGATTAAAATATAGCATCACACACACAAATCATGTAAGCGCTATTTATGGTAAAACCATGGCCAGAAGTGGTGCATACGCTATCAAGTTCTGAACATATATATCATGTGCGTATCCAATGGGGGTTTCAAACCTCCACCGAAATATGCAAAATATAACATAAATATTATATTGAAATCAGGAGGTACGAGTAGAGACGACTCTCTTCAATAGAGCATGGCACAGGTGGAGTTTAGGAACCCTTGTATGTCAGTTTTAGATAGTAATTTGGTGGTAAACTTTTCAATGTTTCAATGAATGACCGCTATTCACGCATTGGGCAGTAAAAAGTTGAACATCTCTCCAGCGCCCGAACAATCGTTACTCAAAGTGTTATACGGTAAATATCTTGGTTTTCTAGTGTTGCAGAAGAACTTGGAATTGATAGCACGATGATAGCACGAAACCGCAGTATATCTTGCTCCAAAAAGTGGTCTTGTTTTGACAGAAAGAGAGATCTGTGTAGAAAAAATACGGGCGTAGCCAGGGTTTAGTTTCGGGGTGGGGGGGGAGGGTTTTGCAGAAATGCATCCATTTACTTTCTAAAACTGACACACAAGGGTTCCTAAACTCCACATTTACCATGCTCTTGAAGATAGTCGTCTCTACTCGTCCCTCATGATTTCAAAATAATATTTATGTTATATTTTGCATATATCGCGGAGATGAGGGAGGGGTTGAACCCCAACTTTTATTTTATATTGATTTTGTATTTCTAAAACACGTAAAAATCATTTCAGAATTAACTATAGCTTCATAAAGAGATCACCATTTGAAAACACATCGGCATCGAAACTAACCGCGCATGCAGCGTCCTTCTCGTGCAACGCTGCACTACCACAACAATGACGGAAATCGCGCTTGCTGATCTAAACATGTACATAAGCCGCCGTGTTAATCGGTCCGCCTCGATATCGCACCGATGGCGGCAGCGAAACTTCCGCTCCGGTCTGTGAGAGCGTTAATATTGTTATTTTAACACTGTGCTGGGGGACATATCCGACACCACCCGACCAAACAGACACCACGCGACCCGTGCCGTGTGGTAGTGTCGGGCTGCCCTCTAAAAAAATCCCATTCATGCCCCCAGCCCAAACCAAAGAAGTGTGCTGGTATCCAAAATTGGCATTTCTTCATCACGCACGGGGGAAGAGAGCGCACTTATTTATAAGCCGCGCGCGCGGCAAATCCATTGAACGCGGGTGATTGCTTTGGAAATGAAAGTGGGAGTTTCATTTCAAAAGCAATCATCCGTGTTCAATAAATATGTGCGCCCCCTTCGCACTAAGGGAGGTCCCCGCGATTAGCACGGTTTGCCCGCGCGTGGTAAACCCTCAACCCGGCTCGCACCCGTCCCTTTCATCTTTCCCTTTTCTCCTCATTACCTTCCGAATCATAGCAGTTAACACACTCGTTGCAGAGCATGATCCTCATCTTGCTCTCTTCGTTTACTTTCTCTCCCACTCGGCGTTCTGCCTCGCTCCTCATTTACACTCATCTCATACACTCAAAAATGGTATGTTCCGCTGTGTCCTCACGCTCTCAACAGTACCTACAGCGCGCTCAACCAGTTTCCTGGTGCGCACCAGATATGACCCAAAGCATCCATGCCCCGTGAGCGCCAGGGGTGAGATGATAATTCACCTCCCCGTTCCCACGGTTGACCCATTCATCGATAATCGGAATCAGTTGCCTGATCCAGGTATACATGACTAGACAGACAAGAGTAGACAGATAAGACTAGATAGACAAGACAGACAAGACTTTTTTTTAAAATAAGGGAGGCGTAGTGCTTTCGTTAACTTGTGCAAGAGGTCCCTCTGGAACCCACACATCCCGGGACTGCTCCACGCATAACATCAGGATGGTGGCGTCTCACATTATAGTGTTTCCGTAATTATATTGCCTTACATCCCGCTTCCACACAGGGTGATTAGGGTTTTAGGGTGATCTTTGTATCATCCATTCGTCTTTTTCCTTTGTTTTTAATATGGCCCTTGTCATGTTATCCGTTGCCGACCAGGCTTCTTCAGACGTTAGCATTTCTTGAACTAGAGATGTTGCTTCTAGTTTGGTGTGCGTCGCATCTGTCCATTTGTCTCCCTCTCTGGGGTTCATCTATCATATCGTGTGCATGGTACTGTCCACAAGGCCTCAGTATTCACATAGGTCATCAGGGGCTTTGCCAATGCTATTCAGACAGTCACGGAAGCATCCGTGGCCGGTGAGTTCTAGGCTGAGGTGGTAGTTAACCTCCCCGTGCTTCTGTCACCCGTGGTTCAAGTTATGGTATTAACAGCCTGTTCCACTGTCCCTTGTCTGCGGCACTCACACGGCTTTGCCACTCGTGGTAGAACTTTGCACGGACCTGCTTCCTTCTCTCTTTGTTTTATCGTGTTTTCCGTCGCGGGTCCCAAATAGTTCTGCCCTTTCCTCATTCATTTTCTCTATTGGAGTTATTCTTGCGACCACAAGGACAGTACCTCAAGACACTGACTGACAAGCAGGGCCATCCTCCTCTGCACCGCGGCAAGCTTATGCAGGAACTTTTTTATATGTATTGCCCTTGCCCAGACTGGTGCCCATTAAGGACGTACCCAGTGAGGCACAGGGCGTCGCACAGAAATATCTATTACATTATTAAAACATCACTCTGACGTCTTTGGGTGCAAAGAGCACGGCGAAGCAGTTCTGAAATTGTACGACAGATGGATACTTCATTTTATAATGCACAATTCATTTCATAATCCTCGAAACAAATATGATCTGAATATGAAGGCTTGACGGACAAAACTAGGCAGACAAGTCTAGACGGACAGGACTAGGCAGACAAGACTAAACAGGCTAGACTAGACAGACAAGTTTAGTCTGTCCAGTCAGACAAAACTAAACAGGCAAGACTTTCTTTTTTTGGGGGGGTACGTAGCAAGCACTTTCGTTAACTTGACAAGTGGTCCCCCTGGAATGCTCCCTATATCCCTCGGAATCGCAAAAGCATTTCTTCAAGGGAGGGCTGTTCTAATATTTCGTTCTCACTAGTTGTTTATTCCTTCTTCTTTCTTCCTCTTCCTTTTTATCAATAATTTTCTTCATACCCTTTTCTACAACCTTCCAGTCTTTATCACTCCTCAGCATGATTGCCGTCATGTTCGTGTTGGTTAAGGTCTCTCCTATGCGTACCTCCATCTCAAGTCTTTCGCTTGTCCATCGGGGGCAGTGGAAAGCGGTATGTTCCACTGTGTCTGCCTCCCCACAGTAGGTGCAGTCTTCCGATTCCTGTAGATGGAACCGTTTGAGGTAGGCTGCAAAACAGCCATGGCCACCCAGAATTTGTGTGATGTGGTATCCCACCTCTCCATGTTTCCTGTTTGTCCACTTTATTATATCCGGGATCAGTTTTTTGGTCCACTCGCCCTTATCTTGCAGTTCATTCCATTTCTCCTGCCATTTCGTTTTAGTTTCTTCTTTTATTTGTGCCGTGGTTTGTCCTTTTTGTTTTTTATGCATACGGCATCTTTCGTCCACCAGTAGTTCTATTGGCGGTACTCCGGCGATCACTTGAAGTGCTGCAGTTGACGTGGTGCGGTATGCGCTACATATTCTTATTAGTGTTTTCCTTTGAACACTTTCCATTATGTTTCCATATTTAGCACATTTCATGGTTTCGCACCAGATTGACGCCCCATACAGCATTATCGAGTACACTACCGATGCAAGTATTTTCCTTTTACTGCTTCTTGCACCCCCCACGTTAGGCATTATCCGGGACAGTTTGGTCGATAACTCTTCCGCCTTTTTTGCGATGTTTTCGACATGTTTGGTCATTCTCATATTGTGGTCAAAATAGATTCCTAGATACTTGAGAACTTTAATGGTGCTAATCATTATTCCGTCGATCTGTATGGTTATCTCCTTTAACTTCCTCCGACCCACTAGCAGTACGCATTCCGTTTTCTGGGGGGCTAACTGGAGCTTTTTCTTCTTCATTTCCTTTTGGATTTCAAGGATTGCGGCATTTATTTTACCTTCTAGTGATGTCCCTGTTCGCCCGCAGGCAACTACAGCTAGGTCATCCGCATATCCTACAAGGGTCACTCCCTGCGGCACTTCCACGTTTATTACGCTGTCGTAGTGAACGTTCCACAGCAGTGGACCGAGTATGGACCCCTGTGGTACACCGCATGTCACCTCGGTTGAGTGTTTATGTCCTATCAGCATTGTTCTGTTGGTGAAGTAACTGCATATCAATTCTATTAGGTATGTGGAAATGTTTCTTGCTTTAAGGTCATCTACGATACCCTTCCAAGACGCGCTATTGAAGGCGTTTTGTACGTCTAGCGTAACCATTGCGCAAAAATCCTTTTTCGTCTCTCTTGCCTTGTTTTTAATTATTTGCATTGCATCAATGGTGGAGCGCCCCTTTCTAAATCCGAACTGCATGCCGGCTAAACCTCCTGTTTGCTCGAGCTCTTCATTTAGTCTTCGGTAGATTAATTGTTCCAGCAGTTTGCCGGCAGTATTTAGCATGCTTAAGGGACGGTAGCTTTGTACCCCATTTTTTTTAGGTTTTTCCAGCAGAACTAGTCTCGATTCCTTCCATATTTTTGGAAACTCTCTTCTGCTCAATAGTCTGTTATATACGTCCAGGCAGTATTGCGGTTGTCTGAGAGCTGTCAACTTGATTAGTTCCGCCGGGATGCAGTCCGGTCCGGGTGCTTTTCCCAATTTCAATTTGCTTGCTGCTACTTTTAGTTCATCTACGGTGAAATATGTGGGCTCAGCTTTCGGCAGACCAGCCAGTTCCTTTTCCCATTACAGTATGGGTTTTTTCGGGAATAGTTTGTTGGCTTCCTCCACCATCTGCTCTTCTGTAAGGAAGGTCTTTGGTGCCACATTCATTTTTTTGCATACTATTCTATAGCCCTCTCCCCATATATTGTGGTCTATCTCGTCGCAGACCTTCTTCCATGCTTTCTTCTTAGCATCTAGTATGGCCTGCTTAAGAGAGTTTCTGTGTTCATGGTATTCGCTTAGATATTTTTTCCTTTGTTCTATGGTTGCGTTTGGATTTGCATTTGTTCTTGTGGTTTTCCTTCTTCTAGCTATACATTCCTTTCTTAGTTTTGCTATTTCAGTGTTCCACCAATACACTTGTTGTTTCTTTATATGCTGGCTTGACTTTTTTGGTAGTGTTCGGTCGCACGTAATTTTAATTTGTTTAATATATCCTTCTGGAGTTATGATTTCTTGTTTTCCCTTTTGATCTTCAATATTTTGGTCTAGTTCTGTGCTAAAAAGTCCTAAGGCGTCAGGTTTAATTTTCCAGCCTAGTGGTTTATGTTGCTGTTTAATTTCCATATTGGTCCTTCCTATCTTAACTTCGTAACAAATATATTGATGGTCGCTCAAGTTTTCAAGTTCCAGTACTCTCCAGTTCGTTATTTTCCCGCTTATGTTTGCAGTGCTGAAGGTAATGTCTATATAAGACGTGCTGTTTCCTCTTACGAAAGTGGGAGCGTCCCCTGTATTCAGTAGCTGTAGGTCATCTGCGGCTAACCATTCGGATAATATTTTTCCCCTTCTGTCCTCTGTTCCAGATCCCCATAGCCTGGATTTTGCGTTAAAGTCGCCACCTACCAAAATTTTCTTGGTGTTTCCATTTAGGAACATACTTTCGCGTATTCCGTTAAGTATTGCTACATACTCGTCGTCACTTATGTTTGGTGAGCAATAGCAACTGTATATTATGATGCCTAGAGTCTCTACCCAGACATATCCTTTTCCGCTTGCGCTTCTGGTGATCTTGGTGTCTCTGAAGCCTCTTATTGCGGCACTTTTTTCATTGCTGTGGAACCAGGGTCCTTTATTGACATCCTTGATGTTAGGTTCCGATATTAGTACCAGATCCAGTTGTAGTGTCGTGGCGATCTTATATAATAGGTCATGTGCCGGGCCACATCTATTCAGGTTGGTTTGCAGGATCTTAAGGGTCATTTTGGAGTGGTCGCATATCCTTCTGGTTTTCCGCATTTGACACCTTTTTTTTGGATCCTGTTCTCTCTTTTGGAGTTTGGTTTCTGAGTTTAATTACTTCATTTTTATATTTGCCGCATTCCATGGTGGCAGCTCGATGACCTTCTTCCTCGCATTCGTAGCAGTATGGAGCGTTCTCGCAGTTTACTGCCAGATGTCCTTTCTTACTACATTTATAGCATCGGTCTTTTATATCCTTTTTCTCCGCAGTGCAGTTCTTCATTTCGTGCCCATGTCCTAAGCATTTGTAACATTTGATTGGGGACAGGATTTCGCTTATTCTGCATCTTTGACAGCCGATTTTAATTCTTCCAGTCTTAATGATCTCCTCGGCCTTCTTCTTGTATAGACTTACTGTCGCTACCATGGTGTCTCCCTTTTTTGTGGCTCTTAGGGTGTTGATCTTTATATCATTCCTCTGGGTTTCTATACCCGTTGTATCTGCTATCGCTTCCTTGATCTCTTCTTCTGTTGTCTTCTCTAGTATATCCCTGATTATGATAACTTTCCTAGATGGCTCCATTTCTTTGGCTGTGGCTATGTCTGTGTATGAGTTTCGAGAGCTTTTTCTTTAAACAGAGTTGCTGCTCCTTCTTTTTTCTCTTTGACCGTAATCCTGTAGTTTCCACTTTTAGTCTTCTTAATTTCTTGAACCTGCACTCCAACTTCCTCTACATCTATTTCTTGTCTCATCGTTTTCAAGACACTGGCGAAGGTGCTTCCGCTAGAAGTTGTGGGCGTTATTTCTATCGTTTTTTTTTATTTGTTTGGCCCTTCTATGATTTGGTTTAATCCATCCTCCGTTTCCTCCTGCGTTTTCTGTATAGGGCTTGTTTTGATCATCTCCCGCTGGACCTTGCGTGTTTCTTTTGAATATATATACTTTGGTTCTTGTGTTGTGAAAGATAGCTTCTATCATTTTTTGGAATCTTAGTGTGGTCAGACTAGCGAGGTGGTGGATTGCAATCCCATCACAATTGCCTGTTTCCTCCTTTAATTTTTTGAGCTTATCCCATAAGTCCTCTTCTGTTCCGTCGTGCGTCATTTTAATAATTTTCCTGTGTATCACTTCCTCGGGATCTTTTGACCTGATTTTCGTTACTTGTTCCAAGATTTCAAAGTCACCGTTTAGTTCCCCTATTTCAGGATATTTTTCTCGATAGATTCTTTGGATGCCCTTCTCCATCTTACTGTCATTGGGATCCACGATTACTATCTTTACCGATCCGTCTTCCCTGTTGAGTGGATTCCCCACAATTACCTCGGTGTTGGTGAACAGTTCCGCCCTCCATTCCTTCACATGCCGCAGAGTGCCATTTTTCTAGAGTGTCTACGCCCTCCAGGGTTTCTAAAGAGTTTACAGCAGGTACCATCGATGTTGAGTGGGGGTCGTGTCTACCGGTCTCGGTAGTCTGTGTACCAGCACAGCATGTCCGTGTAGGTTCCAGTTGGTCGCTGTCCACTTGTATGTCTACATCATAGGTAGGAATTTCAATATTTTCCCACCTATGGGCTTCAAACCATTCCTGTGCGGGGCCTTTGCTGATTTTTTCGGTTTGCCTTTTCATCTTTTCCACCAGAGTCTTAATCTCCCTCTTCGTGCTAGGGCTTTCATCAACGAGTTTAGCGAGCTGAGCTGCGTGCAGTGTGATCATTTGAATAGTTTCAATAATGTTAGATGCAGTTGGGCACTCCTTCTTTTTTATGGCATCTAATGAGTCGGTGGCATCGAAAGACGTGTCTGCTACTTTCCTTTTTTTCTTTTTGGCGGTGCCCATTGAATTGCAGCGCTGTCTTTGACTACTGCTGGTATTCAGCCTGCTGTGCGGCAGTCTATTACTCTCCAGGAAACCGTCAAGAGTTGTCGCTCGTTTGACGCTGTCTGCAGTTTGTCTTACTGTTCCAGTAATGGTATCTTGCACTTGGCCTGGTTCCCTACCAGAAGTGCTGGGCGGTCGTTGGATAACGGTCGGGGGGAGCCCGCTCGCACACTCCCTGTACCGACCGGCACTGAGGTATCCCTCCTCTGCACCGTAAACGAATTTTCCTTGTCTGAGCTCATTTCATAATTAAGGGCTATCCGACCTAGACCCGCGCCAATAAGTCTAGGGAACTTTTTTTGTTAAAGAGGATTTTCCCCTCTGTGCGTATCTATCTTGGTCTGGTCCTTCTCCCTTGACCTGTCTGACTTGGGTGACCCTTCTGGTAGCTATGCTACCGTCAGCATAGCTCTCAGGATCATTAGGACACGCAAGCTCCCCCACCCGGCATAATGCCTTCGTCAAGGTGTAGACACTTCGAGGGAGAAACAGGCAAGACTAGATAGACATGACTAGACAAACAAGACAAGACAGACAAGACTAGACATACAAGACTAGACAGACAAGACTAGACAGACAATACTAGACAGACAAGACTAGACAGACAAGACTAGAGAGATAACACTAGACAGACAAGACTAGTCCGGCAAGACAAACAAGACTAGACAGACAAGACCTGACAGACAAGACTAAACAGACATTTCTATATATTAAAACTATTTTTAGATAATTGATCTTTCTGTCAATATGTCTGTCAAAGCAATAATTTTCTGCAATAATTTTATTGCATTTTATTTTGAATATTATGATTATAATCTGGAATTTTTGGAGGTAAATTAAAAAATCGTTGAATTTGTGGTGGAATTGTTTGAAGCCGTTGGAATTAGTCATACGCGTTGGAGCGTGGCGGGGAGGTGTGCTATGTATTTGCAGCGCGATGTTTTTAGTAAACAGTAACGAAATGTTACAGTGAGTGTATAGCTAGCGAAGTTAAACCAGCGTAAATCAAAGACTTTCGTCCTGCCTGGCTCAATCTCAGAGTAGATTAGTCAGCAGTGATAACAATCGAGACCACTTATCAGATCCAATTACCGAAATTAATCAGATAAAATTCCGTTTTAAAACTGTAATATATGAAATAGATCGTGTCCGGTATGATGTCAGTGTCCGCCAATATTTACGATTGTCACAGCATTGCAGAGAACTCGACCCTCACGTGCGTTTACCAAGGGATGATGCAGGAAATGGAGCCGGCTTTGATTCTAGGAACGGAGATTCCGTGGCTGTGGGCCGCCATCGGATCGCTGTTGGTCGGGCTCAGTGGAGTCTTTCCGCTGCTCGTCATTCCAATTGACCAAACCGACGATTTAAAGAAAGGAGGTGAGTGCAACACGATTCTGATTTTTTAAATGTAAGGGATCGTGGGAAAACGTTCCTTTGTTGTTGGCGACAGTCAGCTGTTTGCCTGGAATGTCGCTTTTGAAAAAACGTTGCTTTGTTTATTATACAATCCACTTTTAACAATAACAAATCTTGTATAATATAATACGCACACAAATATAATAGATTACATCAAATGCACGAGACTTCGCTATCAGAAGAATAAATAAACAAATTCTCTTTGCAGTCTAGAAATGTGTATAACCTTCTATTGTATTATGTCCACACTTATCTGCCTACAGTTTAATATTTTCAAGCCTTGTATTGTTAATTATATATTTAATCATCCTAATATTCTCCAGTCTTGCCTGTATCATCAAATTGTAATTTGCTATTTAGATTGTTTCTCCAATTTCAAGAAACACATTTTAACAATAACAAATCTTGTCTAGACTTGTCCGACTACAGTTATCGGTTTAATATTTTATTGTTAGTCTAGTCTTGTCTATTGTTTATTCCATAATTAATCTAATCTACTAGACTGCAGCGTCTAGTCTTGTTTGTATAATCAAGCAGAAATATATTATTTATTGTCAGAAATATATTATTTGTCTACAAGACTAGACAGATAAAATCAAACAGACAAGACTAGACAGACGAGTTTAGACAAGCAAGACAAGACAGACAAAACTAGACAGACAAGACTAGACAGACAAGACAAACAAGACTAGAGAGACAAAACTAGACAGACTAGACAAACAAGACTAGACAGACGAAACTAGACCGACAAAACTAGACAGACAAGACAAACAAGACTAGAGAGACAAAACTAGACAGACAAGACAAACAAGACTAGACAGACAAAACTAGACAGGCAAGACAAACAAGACTAGAGAGACAAAACTAGACAGACAAGACTAGACAGACAAGACAGGACAAACTAGACTAGACAGACAAAACTAGACAGACAAGACTGGACAGACAAGACAGACTAGATAAACAAGACTAGACAGACAAAACTAGACAGACAAAACTAGACAGACAAGACTAGACAAACAAGACTAGACAGACAAGACTATACAGACAAAACTAGATAGACAAGACTAGACAGGCAAGACAAACAAGACTAGAGAGACAAAACTAGACAGACAAGACTAGACAGACAAGACAAACAAGACTAGACAAACTAGACTAGACAGACAAAACTAGACAGACAAGACTAGACAGACAAAACTAGACAGACAAGACTAGAGAGACAAAACTAGACAGACAAGACTAGACAGACAAGACTAGACAACCAAGACTAGACAGACAAAACTAGACAGACAAGACTAGACAGACAAAACTAGACAGAGAAGACAAACAAGACTAGAGAGACAAAACTATACAGACAAGACTAGACAGACAAGACAAACAAGACTAGAGAGACAAAACTAGACAGACAAGACAAACAGGACTAGACAGACAAAACTAGACAGGCAAGACAAACAAGACTAGAGAGACAAAACTAGACAGACAAGACTAGACAGACAAGACAAACAAGACTAGACAGACAAAACTAGACAGACAAAACTAGACAGACAAGACTAGACAGACAAGACTAGACAAACAAAACTAGACAGACAAAACTAGACAGACAAAACTAGACAGACAAGACAAACAAGACTAGAGAGACAAAACTAGACAGACAAGACTAGACAGACAAGACTAGACAAACAAGACTAGACAGACAAGACAAACAAGACTAGAGAGACAAAACTAGACAGACAAGACAAACAAGACTAGACAAACAAGACTAGACAGACAAAACTAGACAGGCAAGACAAACAAGACTAGAGAGACAAAACTAGACAGACAAAACTAGACAGACAAGACAAACAAGACTAGACAGACAAAACTAAACAGACAAGACTAGACAGACAAGACTAGACAAACAAGACTAGACAGACAAAACTCGACAGACAAGACTAGACAGACAAGACTAGACAGACAAAACTAGACAGGCAAGACAAACAAGACTATAGAGACAAAACTAGACAGACAAGACAAACAAGACTAGACAAACAAGACTAGACAGACAAAACTAGACAGACAAGACTAGACAGACAAAACTAGACAGACAAGACTAGACAGACAAGACAGACAAGACAAACAAGACTAGACAGACAAAACTAGACAGACAAGACTCACCAAATCCCCTATTCCACCTTGGCTTTTAGTATGCGCCACCCCGGTATCGCATATATTGCATTCATTCAGGGTGGGCAGCCCGGACGGTTAATGAAAACCGCCCTAGTTGTCGCCTCCCCGACCAGGATTCGAACCCGGGTCTCCCGCATTGAAAGGCGGGTATGTTGTCAACTACACCACCGAGGAGGACAGACAGACAAGACTAGACAGACAAAACTAGACAGACAAGACTAGACAGACAAAACTAGACAAACATGACTAGAGAGACAAAACTAGACAGACAAGACAAACAAGACTAGACAGACAAGACTAGACAGACAAGACTAGGCAGACAAGACTAGACAGACAAGACTAGACAGACAAGACTAGACAGACAAGACTAGACAGACAAGACTAGACAGACAAGACTAGACAGGCAAGACTAAACAGACAAGACTGGACAGACAAGGCTAGACAGACTAGATAGACAATACGATCTAGTCTTGTCTGTCCAGTCCTGTCTATCTGCCTAGTGTTCTCTGTCTAGTCTTGTCTGTCAAGTTTTGTCTCTTATATCTTGTCTGTTTAGTCTTGTCTGTATAGTTTTATCTATTTAGTCTAGTCTTGTCTGTCTAGCCTTGTCGAACTAGTCTTCTCTGTCTAGTTTTGTCAAGTCTTGTCTAGTTTTGTCTAGTCTTGTTTAGTATTTTCTTCAAAAACGAATATTGTAATAAGTTAATAAAATCCATAACCAAGGGATGGCTTCAAATTATATATTATATTAGCTTTAAAATGATATATATATATATATATATATATATATATATATATATATATATATATATATATATATATGTATGTATACGTAGTGTTAAAACTTAGCAAACAATCGTCGTATTAAAATTAACTACGACGTGTGCGCAACAATTTCGAAAATTCCTTATAATTTCGAAAATATTAACATTATTCAAATGAGACAATAATGCGCTTGAACTAGATTAAATTACCTACAAAATGAGATGTTACACAATAAAATCGCGTTCGAATTAACTGAGATACAAGCAAAACAAAGCTATGTTTTGCAAAATATTAAGCGTCTCAGAAAATTATTTTTTGCAAAATATTAAGCGTCTCAGAAAAATGACAAGTTATTTAAAATACAAGTTGTTTTTGTAATGAGTTAATAAAATCCATAAACTAGATTAAATAAGCTTTAAAATGATATGTAATACGTCTATGTAGTAACAGTTGGCGTTTGATAAAATCGCTTGTAAAACTGGTTCTTAAACTTTAAAAACTATTCATATTTTGAAACTGTCGCTGTGACGTTAATATTTGACATTTTCACACTTGTCGCATATCCCATTACTCAGTGTGACATCTACTTTACAAATATGACAAATATTTTAACCTCAGTTTGGCAGTTTCTTTACAATTGCGAAAAAGCGAATTTAAAAAGAATTTTTAGGGTAATGTTTGAGATAAAATACTTGTACACTTTTCACATATAATTTATTAATGGTGACTATAGTTTCGCTATTATCATAGCATCTTCAGATCATAGTAGACGCTATGATAATAGCGAAACTATAGACATCATTAATAAATTATATGTAGAAAGTATTTTATCTCAAACATTACATTATGTCAAAATTTCACCAAGTAAGAGCTAAAAAACAGTGTCAGAATTGAATTTTTAGGGTTCAATTTTTGAAACTATCACTATGACGTTAATATTTGCCATTTTTGGCTATGTTACTCAGTGTGACATCTAGTTTACAGAAATGTCTAAAATTATAACATCAGTTTGACAGTTTCTTCACAATCGCGAAAAAGTAAATTTACGAAGAATTTTTACAATTCATTTTTTGAAATGAAGTTTCTGTCGTTGTAAGGTTGATATATGACATTCTGACACATGTCACATATCACGTTACTCAGTGTGACATCTAGTTAAATATAACAACATAAGTTTGACAGTTTCTTTACAATCGCAAAAAAGTAAATTTATAATGTTTACGATTTATTTTTTGAAACTGTCGCTGTGGCGTTGATATTTGACATTTTGACACACGCAGCATATCATGTTACTCAGTGTGCCATATACTTTACAGAAATGTCAAATATTATAACATCAGTTTGACAATTTGTTCACAGTCGCGAAAAAGCAAATTTACCATTTTTACGATTCATTTTTTGAAACTGTCGGTGTGACGTTAATATTTGACATTTTGACACATAAATAAATTTTAGTATTGTCTGTCTAGTCTTGTCTGTCTAGTCTTGTCTGTCTAGTCTTGTCTGTCTAGTCTTGTCTGTCTAGTCTTGTCTGTCTAGTCTTGTCTGTCTAGTCTTGTCTGTCTAGTCTTGTCTGTCTAGTCTTGTCTGTCTAGTCTTGTCTGTCTAGTCTTGTCTGTCTAGTCTTGTCTGTCTAGTCTTGTCTGTCTAGTCTTGTCTGTCTAGTCTTGTCTGTCTAGTCTTGTCTGTCTAGTCTTGTCTGTCTAGTCTTGTCTGTCTAGTCTTGTCTGTCTAGTCTTGTCTGTCTAGTCTTGTCTGTCTAGTCTTGTCTGTCTAGTCTTGTCTGTCTAGTCTTGTCTGTCTAGTCTTGTCTGTCTAGTCTTGTCTGTCTAGTCTTGTCTGTCTAGTCTTGTCTGTCTAGTCTTGTCTGTCTAGTCTTGTCTGTCTAGTCTTGTCTGTCTAGTCTTGTCTGTCTAGTCTTGTCTGTCTAGTCTTGTCTGTCTAGTCTTGTCTGTCTAGTCTTGTCTGTCTAGTCTTGTCTGTCTAGTCTTGTCTGTCTAGTCTTGTCTGTCTAGTCTTGTCTGTCTAGTCTTGTCTGTCTAGTCTTGTCTGTCTAGTCTTGTCTGTCTAGTCTTGTCTGTCTAGTCTTGTCTGTCTAGTCTTGTCTGTCTAGTCTTGTCTGTCTAGTCTTGTCTGTCTAGTCTTGTCTGTCTAGTCTTGTCTGTCTAGTCTTGTCTGTCTAGTCTTGTCTGTCTAGTCTTGTCTGTCTAGTCTTGTCTGTCTAGTCTTGTCTGTCTAGTCTTGTCTGTCTAGTCTTGTCTGTCTAGTCTTGTCTGTCTAGTCTTGTCTGTCTAGTCTTGTCTGTCTAGTCTTGTCTGTCTAGTCTTGTCTGTCTAGTCTTGTCTGTCTAGTCTTGTCTGTCTAGTCTTGTCTGTCTAGTCTTGTCTGTCTAGTCTTGTCTGTCTAGTCTTGTCTGTCTAGTCTTGTCTGTCTAGTCTTGTCTGTCTAGTCTTGTCTGTCTAGTCTTGTCTGTCTAGTCTTGTCTGTCTAGTCTTGTCTGTCTAGTCTTGTCTGTCTAGTCTTGTCTGTCTAGTCTTGTCTGTCTAGTCTTGTCTGTCTAGTCTTGTCTGTCTAGTCTTGTCTGTCTAGTCTTGTCTGTCTAGTCTTGTCTGTCTAGTCTTGTCTGTCTAGTCTTGTCTGTCTAGTCTTGTCTGTCTAGTCTTGTCTGTCTAGTCTTGTCTGTCTAGTCTTGTCTGTCTAGTCTTGTCTGTCTAGTCTTGTCTGTCTAGTCTTGTCTGTCTAGTCTTGTCTGTCTAGTCTTGTCTGTCTAGTCTTGTCTGTCTAGTCTTGTCTGTCTAGTCTTGTCTGTCTAGTCTTGTCTGTCTAGTCTTGTCTGTCTAGTCTTGTCTGTCTAGTCTTGTCTGTCTAGTCTTGTCTGTCTAGTCTTGTCTGTCTAGTCTTGTCTGTCTAGTGTTATCTGTCTAATATTGTCTATTTTTTGTCTAATTAATTAGTCTAAGTTAGGATTAGATTAGAATCGCATATGGCTTTAGGGCCACATGTTTACGTCCCCTGTTTAAAATGTTTATAATAAATTTGATGTAAATAATATATTTATGTTTATTTCTTTCTTTTAAAGTTGTTTTTAACAAAGGAAGGAAACAGAAAAATATTATTCTGATATATTGAGATTTGTTTTCACAACAAAATCCTTGACATGAAGATTTTTAGCAAAACGATGACTTGTCAACTTTTATCGTTTGAATGAGATATTTAAATATTTTTGGCGAATCGGCGGGTTTCAGGAAATCATAACAAACAAGTTATGTTTTCCTTACTCTTTTTTTGTAAATATTACGTATACCAAACAGGTTTGTTAGATTGTGGGATGTTGGCTTTTGTTAATTCTATTTTTGGCGAAATATTTGTATTGAAGGGCGCGATTTAATCTTGTCGATATTCATTTTTACAACATTTATTTACAACCCATTTACA
Organism: Phosphuga atrata; assembly: GCA_944588485.1. Lineage (NCBI taxonomy): Eukaryota > Metazoa > Arthropoda > Insecta > Coleoptera > Silphidae > Phosphuga > Phosphuga atrata. The sequence goes on from OX155899.1 coordinate 64,730,675, forward strand.
TTTACAACATTGTCGATAGGTATACATTTTTAAACTTTAATTTGCTATTAATATTAATGAGTATTTCTCAAAGGCAATTTGTCAAGCAACAGAAAAGCGATAAATAATCCATTCAGAATCGTTTTAAAATAATTGGCACAAATTTCGTTACCTTCTTGTCGATTTGGTCTTGTCTGTATATTTTTGTCTAAACTTGTAAAGTCTTGTCTAGTCTTGTCTAGTCTAGTCTAGGATAAACGTAATATTCAAGAAATAAATAGGGTGTTGTATTCCTTGTGAAGAGATCTTTCAAACGAGGTTCTCTCACAATCAGTGAAAAATTCAAATCAGTGCAAACAATAATTATTTCTATTTATTTATTGTTCATAGAATTTAGGTCGAATTTAGTAAATTAAAAGTGCAATTAGAATCGTTTTAAAATAATTGGCACAGATTTTGTTACTTTTTTTCTCTCTCACAGTCAGTGTAAAATACAAAACAGTTTAATTAACAGAGTTGTATGTATTTGTTGTGTATAAAATTTAGGTCGAATTGAGTTAAATATTAATAACAGTTGAATGTTCCTTTATTTAAACTTTTCCAACAAATCGGAAATTTTTGTTAAAAAGTATTTAAACAAAAAGTCTCTTTATCAAAAATTATTAAAATACTTTCTAAACATAAATCATAATTATCATTATTTAGCATTATAATAAACAAACAGTTGTATTTTCATATATAACTGTTACTCGACATTATTTAACTTGAAAGAAATGAAAAGAAATACATTCTTCATAGTTACCTTCATACCTTATTATTTAGTACTTATTTGGGTTAAATTGGAATAAGAGTGTTCATAGATATAGGCAACCTAATGTACGCAATGTCTATTTCCGTTAGTTTGAATTGTGGCACGGGGGCGCTGAACGTAGGAGCACGTAGTAGCAGCTATCAATCAACGAATCGTAAACTAAACGCACGTGTGTGTTATCAATCATAACTTATCATTAATCGCGGACTGTTACTTACGTTTGTGTTATGATGTATTTACATGGTACACGAACTGTACAATAATAGGCATTTACAATAGTGGTCGTAGATAAACACCGTTACAGACTTTACTAAATGATTAAGCTGCAAAATTGCTTAGTAAGCCCAAGAAAATACTTCTTCTTCTTCTTCTTCTGACTCTACAGCCCAGGGTGAGCTTTGGCCTCCTTAACAATCCCCTTCCACCTTTGACGGTCTTCAGCGACACGTGTCCAGTTTCCTACTTGTAGAGTTTCTACATCTTCCTCTACCTTATCTTTCCACCTGGTTCTGGGTCTACCTCTGCTTCTTTAGGTGTTAGGTTGCGCTTTATGGATGGATCTGGGTGCTCTCGCACTCGGCATTCTAATCATGTGGCCTGCCCATCGAAGTCTCTGTGCCTTAATGAATCTTACTATGTCTTCACCTTCTATTAGTTCTTGAAGTTCGTAGTTCATGCGAATTCTGTATCCTTCTTCCTCTCTCACTGGTCCAAAGATCTTCCGTAAAATCCGTCTTTCAAAAATACGAAGAGAGTTTTTGTCTGCTTCCGACATACTCCTGGATTCAGCTCCATAAGTTAGCACGGGTCTGATCAGGGTTTTATATATTCGCAGTTTTGCTTTACGTGAGATGATTTTTGATTTGAAGAGCTTCAGATGTGAATAATAGCATCGATTCGCAGCTTGGATTCTGTCTTGTACCCTCAGTGATAGATTATTTGTGTTATTGAAAGTTACTCCAAGATATTTGACATTTTGAACTTCTTCAAACCGATGATCATTTATAATGAAGTTCTGAGGGGCCCTTCTTGGGTTATCACGTGACAGTTTTAGGTATTTTGTTTTATCTGCATGTATTTTCAGGCCGACTTTGCTCGCTTCCTCTTCTATTTTTAAAAACAATTCTTCTAGAGTTCTGTTGTCCCTAGCGATGATCGGTATGTCGTCCGCGTACGCACATATTTGGTATGATTTTGTTATGATATTTCCCTTATTTTAGAGGTTTCCAATTGCATTTTGTAGCGCAAGGTTAAAAAGAACAGCTGACAAGGCATCTCCCTGCCTAACACCGGTTCTTATTTCAAATTCTTTTGATGTTTTGTTTTGGACTGTTACTCTGGCCTTGGATCCATCCATTGTCATCATGGCTAGTTTGGCAAGTTTATGTGGGATACCCATTAGAGCAAGTGCACTTCCTAGTTTTGCTCTTTTAATACTGTCGAATGCTGTTTTAAAATCGATTAACAGACAGTGCAGGTCGATGTTGTATTCATAACATTTTTCCATTGCTTGACTTAGCACAAATACCTGATCCAGAGTTGATCTACTTTCTCGGAAGCCTCATTGATATTCTCCTAATATTTCTTCTGCATACGGTCTTATCCTGTCGAATATCACATTGGAGAGTACCTTATATGCAGTGTTGAGTAGTGTTATTCCCCTGTAATTGTCGCAGTTTGTTTTGTCGCCTTTTTTGTGGATAGGGCAGATTAACCCAGTATTCCACCTTTCAGGCATCTGTTCTTCTTTCCATATTTTGCATATTAGTTGGTGCAGTCTTTTATGTGCATCTATTCCGGCCAGTTTTAAAATTTCGGCAGTGATGCAGTCCTCGCCGGGTGCCTTACCATTTTTAAGCTTTTCCATGGCTGTTTTGACTTCATCCAATGTAGGTGGTTCGGTATTTTCTTGAGCTGTGTATATTACTGTTTCTGGCTCTTCTAGGTCTTCCATATGATCCACATTTAGTATCTCGGCGAAGTACTGGCGCCATCTATCCATGACATCTTTCTCTTCCGTTAGGATTTTTCTTACGCATCATATCTCTTTTTTTTCCCCTTAGGCACCTGTTGGCTTCTCTCCGCTTCTCTTGGTATACTGCATTATTAGTTCTAGTGTTTCTGTGCAGCATCTTTTGTCGCGCATTATTCTTTTCTGTTATAACCCTTTCACATTCCATATCGAACCAATCTATGTTTCTTGATTTTCTTTTTGTCCCTACTACGTTTTGGTTACTTTTATTATTGCCCTCTCCATGGACTTCCACTCATCGTCAATATTGCTATGGTCTGGGAGTCTATCTAACTCCATGCTGATGGCGTTTTGATATTTGTTTAGGGCTTCATTTTTGCTCAACTGGTCTGTATCCCACTGCTCCCTTTTTGTACCTTTAGTTTTGGCGACATTTGATATTCTCTGCCGTAATTTTCCCACTACCAGGAAATGGTCACTATCGCAGTTTGGCCCTCTGTGGGTCCTCACATTGGTTATTCATGAGCCGTATCTTCTCCTTATAAGTACGTGGTCGATTTGGTTCACCAGTTGGCTTCCCGGCATTTTCCATGTGCCTTTGTATATAGTTTTTCTCTCAAAGGCTGTACTTTTTATTCGCAGCGACATTGCGTTGGCTAATTGGCATAGACGAATGCCGTTTGGGCTTGTCTCATTGTGCAGTGAATATTGCCCAGCTACTTCGACTGCGAAATGTTCTTTCCATATTTTAGCATTGAAGTCTCCCATTATTATCAAGGTATCATAGGTGCTTGTTCTTGCACATACATTCTCCAGAGCATCATAGAATCGGTCTTTTGATTCTTCACTGCTGTCTTCTGTTGGTGCATATGCATTTATGAGAGTAATGTTGTTGAACTTCCCGTGTATCTTCATTGTACTGAGCCTTTCATCTATTGGTGTAAAGCTAATAATTGATGCTCTCATTTTTTTATTGACAAAGAAGCCAGTTCCATGTTGTCCAGCAACATCTGAGCATCCGCTATAGAATATTGAATACTTCTGTTTATCTATCCTTCCTTGTCCCTTCCATCTAAGTTCCTGGAGTGCTACGATATCCATTTTAAACTTGTCTAATTCGTTGCCTATTTCTATCATTTTTCCCGTTTGCATCATGGTTCGAATATTCCAAGTCCCAATTCGTAAATCTTCTTCCTTTTTTCCTTGCAAATGTCGTATCCGTGTGTCCATATAAGTTTTCCGAGGCTTGTTGTTTGGTTTCGTAACTTGTTCTTTTTTCCAAGGTGGAGTAGTTGGCCCCACGCTTAACCACTTTATCGGGGGACCATTTCGCCTGCTCTCGTTAGCCTTCACTTATATCCCCCGCCATACGGATTTCCACCGCATCTTGATGGTATATGTGTGAAGTTTCCAGGGATCGCCATGCGTGGAGGAGAGAGTCAGACTTGGGTAGGAGTGGCTATGCGACAAGTCTCTTTCGTGGAGATTGTCGTGCGGTTCGCATGCACTACCCCGGAAATCCCCCCAAGAAAATACTATAAAACTTAAAACTAGAAACAGTCAACATTTGTTTACATGCGCATATATTACACGCGTGCCCGAATACAATACCTCCACTAACTAGAACTGCCCTCTCACCCCGTAGGTGGAAGGTTGGCAACCAATAAGAACATTTCATATTTGAAAAGACCTAACATGCCGCTTGCGTCTTTGAAAGGACCTAGTATGCCGCCCGCATCTTTAAAAGGCCCTAGCATTTAAGGTAGACGTGCACAGTTCCGCATCGTACGTACCGGACGCATCGCATCAAACGGACAGTATTTTTTCTATACAAAGTAATACAAGTGCGTCCACTGTTCCGTATCGTACGGATCGCACGAATCTATCCGTCGGCAATGCCGATGCTCCGAGGGGCAACTTTTACGATGCGTGCCGATGACGTAATACGGAATATGGCATTTGCTAGTAGTTGCGTCGGCAAATCCGATCGCTGCCGATACTGTGGACGCGCTGTAAAAAAAAACAATCCGTTTGATGCGATGCGTCGTACGTACGTACGATGCGGAAATGTGGACTCTTACCATAGATGCCGATGCGTCTTTGAACGGCAGTGTTACCATCCCCCAAAAATATTTACCCCTAAAACCAAAGTCAAAAACCCCTAAAATTGCCACAATTACTTGAAAATCCCCCTAAAAAAATAATATTTCGAAAAAATAATAAATTAATAAGAATTAATATTCTGTAATATTTTTTAATATTCCTTATTTATAAATCAATTAATACTTCAAATATAATTTCGTTTTCATCTGGTTCTGACTTTTTGAAATCATACATATTGATATTAAATAAAGTTCACATGTTGGGGGATGGATTAAATGTTGTGCAAGATCTACCATTTCGTTGCAATTTGAATCGGACTATCATCATACTTTTTAACATTTCAATAGATAAGTCTATTCCGCAACTTATTTTTTACAATATTGTAGATTGATAACTGTTGTAATTCTAGAGCTAATACATGAGCATAGAGTTCCGACCGGAGACGGGAGGAATGCTTTTATTAGACCAAAGCCAATCGGCGGCGGGGCGCGAGCCTCGTCGTCGCTCTTGTTTGGTGACTCTGAATAACTACGCTGATCGCACGGCCTCGAGCCGGCGACATGTCTTTCAAATGTCTGCCTTATCAACTGTCGATGGTAGGCTCTGCGCCTACCATGGTTATAACGGGTAACGGGGAATCAGGGTTCGGTTCCGGAGAGGGAGCCTGAGAAACGGCTACCACATCCAAGGAAGGCAGCAGGCGCGCAAATTTCCCACTCCCGGTACGGGGAGGCAGTGACGAAAAATAACGATACGGGACTCATCCGAGGCCCCGTAATCGGAATGAGTACACTTTAAATCCTTTAACGAGGATCAATTGGAGGGCAAGACTGGTGCTAGCAGCCGCGGTAATTCCAGCTCCAATAGCGTATATTAAAGCTGTTGTGGTTAAAAAGCTCGTAGTCGAACTGGCGTGCCGCGGGACGTCCTGCCGGTGAACTTAGCCCTTTGGCGACATCGGGCGGTTCAACTTGCAATCCCATCGCGGTGCTCTTCAGTGAGTGTCGAGGTGGGCCGGCACGTTTACTTTGAACAAATTTGAGTGCTTAAAGCAGGCTAGAATTTTGCCTGAATGCTGTGTGCATGGAATAATGGAATAGGACCTCGGTTCTAATTTGTTGGTTTTTGGAACTCCCGAGGTAATGATTAATAGGAACGGACGGGGGCATTCGTATTGCGACGTTAGAGGTGAAATTCTTGGATCGTCGCAAGACGGACTGAAGCGAAAGCATTTGCCAAGAACGCTTTCATTGATCAAGAACGAAAGTTAGAGGTTCGAAGGCGATCAGATACCGCCCTAGTTCTAACCATAAACGATGCCAGCCAGCGATCCGCCGATGTTCCTCCGATGACACGGCGGGCAGCTTCCGGGAAACCAAAGCTTTTGGGTTCCGGGGGAAGTATGGTTGCAAAGCTGAAACTTAAAGGAATTGACGGAAGGGCACCACCAGGGGTGGAGCCTGCGGCTTAATTTGACTCAACACGGGAAACCTCACCAGGCCCGGACACTTGTAGTGTTGTAGTCGACATTTGCGTTTGAAATTTGCACCGTGAAAAATGCTAGTCCGAATTTTGAGAAATTTTCAAAACGTTTACAGCCATCTGCGTCACAATCATTATGTTTCAATCATTATTTAATCAGTATGTCAAGAGAAACTGTACTGGATGTCGTTAAGTCGCCAGGTCAACAATTATATAACTATGATTGGGTAGCTTGAGTTATCCTAGGACATATGTTTCTAAACCCTTATTTTTCTATAACAAATTAATAAATATAAATAAATCCCTAAAAATATAAAACCCCTAAAAAAATCCCATCCCACTTATTTACTCCCTAAATTTAGGGGGAACCCCCTAAGTTGGGAACCCTGTTGAACGGACCAATAGAAATAATAAAGAAAGCAGGAGATGCGCGCGGCTTATGTGGCGATTCGTCCGCGCAAAAACAGAAACTTTCACAAATTTTCCCAGGAAATGAAAAGCGCGGAGTTTTTTTTCTCGCGGCATTGGTTTGCGGATAAAAAGCGGAAAATTCCGGTGCATTTAATTCCTCAAAATGATTATTTTCAGGGTGGGTCCCGCTAACTTTCTGTTAAGTTAGCGGGACCCCATTTTCTTGGGAAATGCAAATTATTTTTTTTGCAATCGTTGGCGGATAAAAAGCGGATTATTATGTGCCGTCGCGGAATTTTTTTTCCTCGTTCGTCCTGCCATCTTAACAGAGGTCTTAAGTTACTCTAGTCTTGTAAATATAGTCTTTTGTAGTATTCTATCTCTAATTATTTAAATCTAGTCTCTTATCTACAAGACATTGTTTAGCCATTTGAATTGATTTACTTGTCCAAATATAAGGACAACATTAATTAAATGTTCACTCTATTAATTAGGTCACTCTAGTATTAGCTCAAAGTGACTTAAGAATACTTTTATAGTCACTCTGATACTATTAACTTATTTGAAAATTACTCTATATTCCATTTTTTTAAGAATGCAGTACACGGAAGATAGGGCTTCTTTGACCTTGTTCTCTGATTGACTTAAATCAAGGAGAAGTTCACACCGACGATATTTACTTCCCCATCTCTCTCTCTTTGCACATACATTTGCAGTCACTGGCGTAGAATTTGGTGATATGTAATTAAATGAATATAATATTACGAATAATTTGTAAATATAATAGTACGTTAAATTATACTACGGCTTATAAGTACTATATTATACAATAATAGTTTATATATAATTTAATATTCAATTTTAAATTTAAAGATAAAGACAATAATAAATACATATACTCAAAGTATATTTTTTTCATATGCCAATGCATGTTAAGCTATTAGTTGCCAATGGCTGCCGTATCAATTCACAATTTTCATCTGATCTGTTTGTATCATTTAGTTTTTTTGCACTTTTCTCAATTTATTTGTATTTTATTACTATTGTTGCCATTTGGAGTATTTAATATGAGTAGGGAAAGATCCTATGTTCTATTCCCTCCTCACTCCTCGCCCCCCACTACTACCCCACCCCTAGACCCCGCCCCAGACCACCCCCACCCCTAGACCCCGCCCCAGACCACCCCCACCACTAGCCCCACCCCAGACCACACCCCTAGACCCCGCCCCCGAGTCCCCCACTTCCAACCCCCAGACTCCACCCCAAGCCCCCACTTCCAACCCCAAGACCCCAATCCCCCCACTTCCAACCCCCAGACCCCACCCCTAGCCACCACTTCCAACCCTAAGACCCCGAGCCCCCCACTTCCAACCCCCAGACCCCACCCCTAGCCACCACTACCCCCACCCCTAGACCCCGCCCCAAACCACACCCCTAGACCCCGCCCCAAACCACATCCCTAGACCCGCCCCAGACCACAATATGTGATAACAATAAAAAAATGTACTACAAATACACCGTTTGCAATTCAATTTTCACAAGAAAAGATAGCGACATATGAGAAAACATAATAATGGTGGGAAGAAGAGGAGTCTAGATCCTGAATATTCACCCTAAACCTGAAGCCGGTGAAGCCGGTCCAGCAGAACATCATCCAAGCTTGTGTCAGCTATAGAATTGATGGTTCAGGGATTGATGTAGATAGCTTTATTAGTAAATTGAACAGCCGTTGTACGAGAAGCCGCATTCTATCCATACACTTTACGTCCACTTTTCCGTCCACCGTCCACTTTTTCCGTCCACCGTCCACTTTTTCCGTCCACCGTCCACTTCTTCCGTTCACTTTTTCCGTCCACCGTCCACTTTCCGTCCACCGTCCACTTTTTCCGTCCACCGTCCACTTTCCGTCCACTTTTTCCGTCCACCGTCCACTTTCCGTCCACTTTTTCCGTCCACCGTCCACTTTCCGTCCACTTTTTCCGTCCACCGTCCACTTTTTCCGTCCACCGTCCACTTTTTCCGTCCACCGTCCACTTTTTCCGTCCACCGTCCACTTCTTCCGTCCACTTTTCATCCACTTTAATCAGCTTTTAAACAGCTTTTTAACAGCTTTTAATCAACTTTTGAATCAGCTTTTAAACAGCTTTTTAATCAGCTTTTGAACAGCTTTTAAACAGCTTTTTCAAGTGGAAAGTGAATGCAGGTGGATGAAAAGTGGATGGAAAGTGGATGTAAAGTGGATGCAAGTGGATGGAAAGTGGATGTAAAGTGGATGGAAAGTGGATGCAAGTGGATGGAAAGTGGATGGAAAGTGGATGCAAGTGGATGCAAGTGGATGGAAAGGTTATGTGTAGCGTGGGGTCACATAGACCTCACACCCTGTTTAGCGTGGGGTCACATAGACCTCACACCCTCTTTAGCGTGGGGTCACATAGTTGGGGTAGGTTACAGATGTTAGGAATGAAGCGCCATTAGGGTAGGTTAGCATTAGATTAGTTGGATTAGGTTATGGTAGGTTGTAGTTTAGTTGAGTTAACATTAGGGTAGGTTAGCATTAGATTAGTTGGGATAGGTTAGGAATGAAGCGCGCAAAAAATAATCGTAATAGACCGTTTTACTGTTAGTTAAGCGCATGCGCGTCCGCCTTGTTGCAAAGGCGGTAATATGAAAATTTCGGGCACATTTTGTTATTTTCACTGGTTATACTTCAAAAAAGTGCTCGAAAACATGACGGAAATTGACGCATGCGCAAAAAATAATTTCAACTATGAAAAGGGCTATTGAATTACGGCAGCTTAATAAAACGTCGGAAAAATTCGTGAGAAATTTCCGTAAAAAAAATTTGAAAAAGAAAAAAGTTTTTGCGTGAATTTAAAGAATCTTGGAACCGAAAACAACGTGAAATTTTCCTCTATCTAAAAATGTAGTGATTCTAATCTTATCTATGTTGATGTGTTTACTAGTTAATAAAATAGAACAGATTGTATTGACAGATTTGCTTTACCAAGCAGACAACTATAAATAAGTTAGACGTCACTAATTTTATTGAACTTTAAAACATACAAATAGAATAGGGAATATAATTAAAACTATAAAACTTGATTTTCAAAAACTGTTAATAAAAACATTTTAACGTTCATGTTTAATTCATATATGATATTCTCCATTTAATACTCAAATTATATACAACAATAACTTCATATACAAAAAATCTAGACGTATTGTTTAAAATAAAAAAAGAAAGTATTTTAATCGTTTTTTGTAAAGAATATCTTTTTTAAAGTAATTAAACGTAAATACGTAAACAATTTTTTTAAATTTTACTAAAACCAACATTTCAGATTCGTTGCAAAAGTTTAAAAAAAAAGAACAACCAACTGTTAATATTTTTCTCAATTGGAGCTAATTTCTATACACAACAAATAAATAAAACATTCAATAGAAACATTCACCATGTTTTAACCACACTTATAATATGTAAAAATGTTAGGTGGAGAGCTGCCTAAATCGTACTGGTTAGATTTATAACAAGACATTCTGTGTTAGATTTATAAGAAAAAAATGTTTTTATAATAACTTTTTATTTTCATTAATTTCATTTGTTTTCATTAAATGTTTATTTTCATTAATTGGTCCTTTCTACTTCTCCTAGTTGCATTTTTTACTGCTATGTCTTCTTTATTAAAAAAATATAGCTTCTTTTTTGGAACTCTGCAATCAGTTCGATTTGGGAAACCAGGTGCCTAAATCGTACTAGTCGGTTTTCAAAATCGTACCTAACCATTGTGCATAAGGAAATTGAAGATTTTTTTTAAGAAAGTTTTATTCCTAAAATTTGAAATATCGCTAAATTAAGAATTGTCATAATTATATTTATATATAACATACAAAATATAATACAAATTCAGATATATGACATATATTTTAATAATAAACAATAAATTTTAAATAAACTAACCAAAAATTTCCGATTGGTTGTAAAAGTTTCAAAAGAAAGAACATTCAATTGTTATTTTTGTTAATTATTCACTCAAAATTCGACCTAAATTCTCTAAACAACAAATAAATACTAATAATTATTGTTTACACTTTATTTGTGTGAGAGATTGTGTGAGAGAAGAAAAGGTAACGAAATTTGTGCCAATTATTTCAAAAACGATTCTAAATGCATTTTTTATCGCTTTACTGTTGCTTGACAAAGTGCCTTTCAGCAAAACTCATTAATATTAATAGCAAATTAAAGTTTAAAAAAAATGTTGTATCGACAAGATTACATCGCGGCGTGCCCTTCAAAACACATATATCGCCAAAAATAGAATTAACAAAAGCAAACATGCCGCAACCAAACAAACCTGTTTGGAATACGTAATATTAAAAAAAATAAGGAAAACATAACTTGTTTGTTATGATTTCCTGAAACCCACATCGACCAACTATTCGCCAAAAATATTTACATAACTCATTCAATTGATAAAAGCTGACAAGTCATCGTTTTGCTAAAATATTCATGTCAAGGATTTTGTTATGAAAAAAAAAACTCAATATATCAGAATAATGTTTTTCAATAAGTTGTTTTGTTAAAAACAATTTTAAAGGAAAGAAAGAAACATAAATATATTATTTATTAAACAGACAAGACTAGATAGACAAGACTATACAGACAAGACTAGATAGACAAGACTAGACAGACAAGACTAGACAGACAAGACTAGACAGACAAGACTAGACAGACAAGACTAGACAGACAAGACTAGACAGACAAGACTAGACAGACAAGACTAGACAGACAAGACTAGACAGACAAGACTAGACAGACAAGACTAGACAGACAAGACTAGACAGACAAGACTAGACAGACAAGACTAGACAGACAAGACTAGACAGACAAGACTAGACAGACAAGACTAGACAGACAAGACTAGACAGACAAGACTAGACAGACAAGACTAGACAGACAAGACTAGACAGACAAGACTAGACAGACAAGACTAGACAGACAAGACTAGACAGACAAGACTAGACAGACAAGACTAGACAGACAAGACTAGACAGACAAGACTAGACAGACAAGACTAGACAGACAAGACTAGACAGACAAGACTAGACAGACAAGACTAGACAGACAAGACTAGACAGACAAGACTTGTTCATTTTCTTCTGAAAAGGTGCCTGGAATATTAAAAACCTCAACTGTGATTCCTGTATTCAAAAAAGGAGACCGTTTGGATAAAAACAACTACAGGCCTATTTCGTTGGTATCAGTATTAGCTAAAATACTAGAATACTCCATGGAATACAGATTAATGCCTTTTATAACAAAGCATAACCTTATTCCAAATGAACAACATGGCTTTTGCAGGAACAAATCTACCACTACAGCAATTAACGAACTCTACAACAAAATAGTATGCGAGGTGGATGAAGGTAAATTCCCAGTGGGTGTTTTCTGCGACCTCTCTAAAGCGTTCGATTGCGTCTCTCACCACATACTATTGCAGAAATTGGACTCTTATGGATTTAGAGGTAAAACAGGCAATTGGTTCAGGTCGTATTTGGCCGACAGGAAACAGTACGTCAAAATTAAGTCAACTGAGAAGATAGGATTGTCAAAGGCTAGCGTTGTTAACGTGGGTGTCCCTCAAGGGAGTATTTTAGCACCTGTGCTATTTTCTCTGTATACAGCAGATATGATAAAGTTTATTGGTCAAAAATACTGCACATTATACGCTGATGACGCAAGTCTGATAATCTCGGAGCGATCCTTGGCACAAACTACCATACAAACAAATACAATTCTACAAAAACTCTTCAAATGGTTCTGCGCTAACAACTTATACCTTAACATCGCTAAAACTAGTTACGTAGTGTTTCAGTGTAGTAGAAGGATGCCCTCAAATGATATTCTACTTGAAATTGGAGACTGCAAAATTGAAAGAGAGAAGAAAGTGAAATTTTTAGGTATCTACTTAGAGGAGAACATGAAATGGAACGCAACAACTGAGAAGATAATCAAACAACTGCACAGCAAGGCATATTTGCTACGTCAAGTGCGTCAAACTGTGGGAGAAAAAAATCTTCTCAAAGTTTACTATGCCGAAATCCACTCCGTTTTGTCCTATGGCATTTTGGTGTGGGGAATATCGACTGCATCACATGGAGTATTTCTTGCTCAAAAAAGGCTGCTCAGATCACTAGCCGGACTCAAAACTACCATTTCCTGCAAGCCCTACTTCAAAAAGTTTAAAATTCTTACCGTTCCTTGTATATATATCTGGGAAGCCGCTTGCCATATATACAAAAACCGACATACAATGAGCACTAACGAGGATAGTCATGGGTACAAAACTAGAAATTGCCAGAATCTTAGAACTGTGAAAAGCAACCTAACCATTTCAAAAGGAGCACCCAATCGTATCGGCATCCAGATCTTCAATCGTATACCTAGAGATATCAAAAATAAATCAAACTATGTATCGTTCAGAAGCAGTCTAAAATTGTTCCTAATCGACAACTGTTTCTACAGCGTTAATGATTTTTTTGATCGTATATTATAGTTTCTCTTTAATTGTTTTTTTTTATTAATCTTATTATTAATAAAAAAGATAGTATTGTTTTATGTATATTCTATCTTGACTTGTCTCATATGTAACATTTACATCCTTAGAGAAATAAAATTGATTTTGATTTTGATTTGATTTTGACTGGACAGACAAGACTGGACAGACAAGACTGGACAGACAAGACTGGACAGACAAGACTGGACAGACAAGACTAGACAGGCAAGACTAGACAGGCAAGACTAGACAGACAAGACTAGACAGTCAAGACTAGACAGACAAGACTAGACAGACAAGACTAGACAGACAAGACTAGACAGACAAGACTAGACAGACAAGACTAGACAGACAAGACTAGACAGACAAGACTAGACAGACAAGACTAGACAGACAAGACTAGACAGACAAGACTAGACAGACAAGACTAGACAGACAAGACTAGACAGACAAGACTAGACAGACAAGACTACACAGACAAGACTAGACAGACAAGACTAGACAGACAAGACTAGACAGACAAGACTAGACAGACAAGACTAGACAGACAAGACTAGACAGACAAGACTAGACAGACAAGACTAGACAGACAAGACTAGACAGACAAGACTAGACAGACAAGACTAGACAGACAAGACTAGACAGACAAGACTAGACAGACAAGACTAGACAGACAAGACTAGACAGACAAGACTAGACAGACAAGACTAGACAGACAAGACTAGACAGACAAGACTAGACAGACAAGACTAGACAGACAAGACTAGACAGACAAGACTAGACAGACAAGACTAGACAGACAAGACTAGACAGACAAGACTAGACAGACAAGACTAGACAGACAAGACTAGACAGACAAGACTAGACAGACAAGACTAGACAGACAAGACTAGACAGACAAGACTAGACAGACAAGACTAGACAGACAAGACTAGACAGACAAGACTAGACAGACAAGACTAGACAGACAAGACTAGACAGACAAGACTAGACAGACAAGACTAGACAGACAAGACTAGACAGACAAGACTAGACAGACAAGACTAGACAGACAAGACTAGACAGACAAGACTAGACAGACAAGACTAGACAGACAAGACTAGACAGACAAGACTAGACAGACAAGACTAGACAGACAAGACTAGACAGACAAGACTAGACAGACAAGACTAGACAGACAAGACTAGACAGACAAGACTAGACAGACAAGACTAGACAGACAAGACTAGACAGACAAGACTAGACAGACAAGACTAGACAGACAAGACTAGACAGACAAGACTAGACAGACAAGACTAGACAGACAAGACTAGACAGACAAGACTAGACAGACAAGACTAGACAGACAAGACTAGACAGACAAGACTAGACAGACAAGACTAGACAGACAAGACTAGACAGACAAGACTAGACAGACAAGACTAGACAGACAAGACTAGACAGACAAGACTCGACAGACAAGACTGGACAGACAAGACTGGACAGACAAGACTGGACAGACAAGACTGGACAGACAAGACTGGACAGACAAGACTGGACAGACAAGACTGGACAGACAAGACTGGACAGACAAGACTGGACAGACAAGACTGGACAGACAAGACTGGACAGACAAGACTGGACAGACAAGACTGGACAGACAAGACTGGACAGACAAGACTGGACAGACAAGACTGGACAGACAAGACTGGACAGACAAGACTGGACAGACAAGACTGGACAGACAAGACTGGACAGACAAGACTGGACAGACAAGACTGGACAGACAAGACTGGACAGACAAGACTGGACAGACAAGACTGGACAGACAAGACTGGACAGACAAGACTGGACAGGCAAGACTAGACAGACAAGACTAGACAGACAAGACTAGACAGACAAGACTAGACAGACAAGACTAGACAGACAAGACTAGACAGACAAGACTAGACAGACAAGACTAGACAGACAAGACTAGACAGACAAGACTAGACAGACAAGACTAGACAGACAAGACTAGACAGACAAGACTAGACAGACAAGACTAGACAGACAAGACTAGACAGACAAGACTAGACAGACAAGACTAGACAGACAAGACTAGACAGACAAGACTAGACAGACAAGACTAGACAGACAAGACTAGACAGACAAGACTAGACAGACAAGACTAGACAGACAAGACTAGACAGACAAGACTAGACAGACAAGACTAGACAGACAAGACTAGACAGACAAGACTAGACAGACAAGACTAGACAGACAAGACTAGACAGACTAGACTAGACAGACAAGACTAGACAGACTAGACTAGACAGACAAGACTAGACAGACAAGACTAGACAGACAAGACTAGACAGACAAGACTAGACAGACAAGACTCACCATATCCCCTATTCCACCTTGGCTTTTTAGTATGCGCCACCCCGCATTTTGGTATCGCAAATATTGCATTCATTCAGGGTGGGCAGCCCGGACGGTTAATGAAAACCGCCCTAGTTGTCGCCTCCCCGACCAGGATTCGAACCCGGGTCTCCCGCATTGAAAGGCGGGTATGTTGTCAACTACACCACCGAGGAGGACAGACAGACAAGACTAGACAGACAAGACTAGACAGACAAGACTAGACAGACAAGACTAGACAGACAAGACTAGACAGACAAGACTAGACAGACAAGACTAGACAGACAAGACTAGACAGACAAGACTAGACAGACAAGACTAGACAGACAAGACTAGACAGACAAGACTAGACAGACAAGACTAGACACTGAAGCTAACATGGACGACTAGATATGTGACGAAAAGACCGAAAAATGGTTTATCACACGACTGCATAACTAATACGACAGAAGACGAAAGACGATATCGAAACGAGTAAAGGACAATAAAAATAACAGTAAGGAAACAATTGGTACAAACACCACCACCCACCTGAAGTAATGCTCACGCAGTTCCGGGTGGAGTGTAGTGTAGAGACAGAGGAGGGGGTTTAGTGGGTATGCTGGTCACGAAGAACTCGATCAGAGAGCCCCACACTACACGGGTTTGAATATCCGGTGTGCAACAATGCATTCCCCCTCCTCTCTGAAAAAAAAAAAAAAAGACAAGACTAGACAGACAAGACTAGACAGACTAGACAGACAAGACTAGACAGACAAGACTAGACAGACAAGACTAGACAGACAAGACTAGACAGACAAGACTAGACAGACAAGACTAGACAGACAAGACTAGACAGACAAGACTAGACAGACAAGACTAGACAGACAAGACTAGACAGACAAGACTAGACAGACAAGACTAGACAGACAAGACTAGACAGACAAGACTAGACAGACAAGACTAGACAGACAAGACTAGACAGACAAGACTAGACAGACAAGACTAGACAGACAAGACTAGACAGACAAGACTAGACAGACAAGACTAGACAGACAAGACTAGACAGACAAGACTAGACAGACAAGACTAGACAGACAAGACTAGACAGACAAGACTAGACAGACAAGACTAGACAGACAAGACTAGACAGACAAGACTAGACAGACAAGACTAGACAGACAAGACTAGACAGACAAGACTAGACAGACAAGACTAGACAGACAAGACTAGACGGACAAGACTAGACGGACAAGACTAGACAGACAAGACTAGACAGACAAGACTAGACAGACAAGACTAGACAGACAAGACTAGACAGAGAAGACTAGACAGACAAGACTAGACAGATAAGACTAGACAGACAAGACTAGACAGGCAAGACTAAAAATAAATTGTCTTGTGTTCAATTCAACCGAGAGAATTATGGTTATATATGTCTCATGCTAAGTGTATACATGTAAACGAAGAGATTGTTCTCGATTATCTATAAAAAAACTGGGCTAGAAGAAAATAAATTCGCGGTAGAACAAATTATTCCAAAAGTAATTTGATATTAAAAGTTTCAAAGTGGGAGTCGATTTTAGCTTAAAAGATCAAGTTTATGATAGAGCCTTCTGGTCTGAAGGGATTTTATATGATCGACTAAATTTCGGCGCTTAGATAAAAACCGAAAAAATTTGCAAAATTTTCAAACAGGTATAGATTCCCCCATCACAACGTAATTCAGAAATCGCAAGCAAAAGATACTTTTAAATTGATTAATCAAAATACACAATCTGTAGGGAATAGCTTAGAAATAATTGAATATATATCTTAGAAAAAAATGATGATTGCATGTTGATTCTAATTACTGAACATTGTAAAAGTTTCTATCAGCTACAAATCCTGAATATTAAATACTTCCGATGAGCCTCATCGTTTTGTAGACAAACTGGAGCTCATGGAGGCGTTGCCATATTTTGTAGAAATGATTTAACTTGGTCCTCAAGAAATGATTAAAAAAAAACTAGGGGATAGTTTTTTTTCTATTTTTCTTCTCATATTTTGAATACCTATATACGATAATTAGCACAAAATGAAAATAAAAATTTCGAAAATGGGAATTAAAGAGTTAATGTTATAGTGCTCCGGAAAGGTTGAATATATTTTAATCCTAAATTTGTTTATTAATATAGATTAGTAAATTAGGAATTAGTGACGCCTTTCCATATATAACAATAATAATATGCAAATGTAGTAACCAATTATGCAGGTAAATTCTCCATGAAATATTTTCACATTTATGGAAATGTAACAAGAAGAAATGCAAGTAGTGTTTATGTAAAACTACATTACTCTCGCCCTTTTATTATTAACCAATAATTATAAATTATTATTTTACCAATCATTATAAATTTACGTGCACTATTTGATAAACATTTTCTGCTGGTTTATTCATGCAGAATCGATTGGCAATTAGCTTTCAGTATTTTATTTATATCACAAATCTCGACCAAACAAATTTCGTCGTCTCGACAACGTTGCTTGATGAATTTTCTAGCTCACAGCACAAAAGATTTTTTTTTAATATTCATGCACCGACCGATCCAAAAAATATATAGGGGAAGACTACAATTAATACATCACATGTTCCAGTATTATTGTTGTTGTTTGTTGCTGAACACAATTTGAGCCGAGCGTTCCAAAAAAAATATGCAAGGGAAGCCTACAATTAACACATCACTTGTGCCGGTATTATTGTTGTTGTTTGTTGCTGAAAACAATTTCAAAATTGTATAGGAGAAGCCTACAATTAACACATCACATGTGTCAGTATTATTGTTGTTGTTTGTTGTTGAGCACAATTTGAAAAATTTATAGGAGAAGCCTACAATTAACACATCACATGTGCAAGCAATATTGTTGTTGTTTGTTGCTGAACACAACGTAAAAGTTCTAAATTAGCTTTCTGGAAGGACAAGAAACGTTTTCGATTTTGAAAACTGTTGAACAAATGGTGAGCAAATCGAGCTTAACGTTACATAAATAAGTTTTTCTACTGATATATGTGAAAATGGCATTTTTTCCACGGCTTACCCTACATGAAAGTGACATTTTTTCATTCTAGAGATGAAAATATTTTCACATCTATAGACGAAAATGAGCATTTTAAATTTATGATTTTCTCGATTAAAACACTAAACTAACCAAATTTGCATGGGCTTTCTTATTAATTGCATCAATTTCATTAAAATATTTGAGGCATTGAGCGCAAAAGCGGACTAACCCCAACACATATAAAACTGATTTATTTGGCATGCAAAATAATTGGATTATAGAGCATTTTTTTTCTTCGAAACGTTTCTGCATTTGCTCATGTTATGTAGCTTCTGATTGTATGCAAGATGTCTATAATTGAAAACAAAACTGGTTACCCCAATATTTTTTAAAAAACATGGTTTTGGTGTGGGTTAGTCCACTTGTTTGAATTTTTTTGGGATAGTCCGTTAACAAATCCATTTAAATGCTAGAGTAGGATTTATTAAAACCAAAACTTTATTACACATCTTCTTCACTAGAAAAATCAAGTACAGGTACCTCATTTACATCATTGTTGGTGGTTGTGTTCAATCATCTATAATATGCGTGATAAATAGGTGGAATGTATTCCAATAAACTAAGAAGGTCTTTCTTTTTTAACAGATTTATGCAGCGTCCATTGGGATAAAGTACATCTATTTATGAGATCTGTTTGGATTAAACAGCACGTCAATATTGTTTGAATATTTGAAATAAATTTTAAATGGCTCTTCTCTCACAAAACGCAACCATTGAATCTTTAACCACTCCACTTTTGATTGGTCCTCGGCAGATTTTCGATTTGCTATATTCCTCTCAAGCTGTATTGTTGAATAGAAATCCTTTTTATCCATTAAAATAACTTTGAAGGGGTTTCTTTTCCGAGCAGCTTTGATGACATCATTCCAGTTTTCTGGTATGAAAATATTTGAAAAGAACTTCTGCTTCTTTACTAATCCAAAGTCCCGATCACACTGCAAATAAGATTGCCCGCTGATCAAGAATTTGTGGTCAATCTCATTTACTGTGTAGTCAGGATTAGAAACACTGTACTGACATAAAACTGAGAGCTTAATATTACGATTTTGGCCTCCGCTCTGGTCAGAATACATAATAAGTTTACGAGTTCTAACAAAGTATTTTATGAAGTGCAGTAAGCATGAACCTCTTGGGACCCTCGTGAAGCAATGGATTGACTTAAATATATAAACATCATCAGTACCTAAATCACGAACACCTAGACAATATGTCCACATTTGTCGTTTGTAATAACCCATGCTACACGCAACCTATAATTCTCATGTTCTAAAGCATCGATTTTAATCTTACACGAGTCACATTTTCGACAAGAGTCTGATATAGGTGTATGAAAAGATCAATTGAATTGTTCATTAAAAACTTTTCGGAAAATGAAATTGGAAACGGGATTTGTCGCCGCTTCACGATAAAGAGAACACATTTTGCAAATATTTAAATCAGGTGCCAGATACTTTCGATTTCTGGATTTATGAAGAGTGTAGTGACTTTCATATACAGGATTTTTTTCTATGAAAGCTTTTACTTCAACTATTTTATCAGCAGAAGTTGTATTAACAGATTCAGCTTTGCCTCTCCGATCACATGCCGGGGTAGCGAGTATTCCCTTTTGTTTCAGAACCCTATCAATTCTACCAGCTTATACGGATAATGTATTCTGAAAAAATTGTTTACATATCTTGATTTCAGTTCGATTAGAATCAAGTAAATAATAAAGTCTGGTCTTTAGCCTTATGGAATACTGATTTTGCGAATATGTTCGAGATTTATTAACAACTTTGATCTTTGTAAATAAAAATGATGACTGTAAGTCATAATTTCCTAGCTTATAAAACTCGTTAAATATATGAATTTGTCGCTCTTCATTTATCTTCGAATAACACTTGTTACTGCAACGGCATGCACCTGTTTTTGGTTGTTTGTTAGGTACAAGCGGGGGGCCATCCACTCATGTAAATGGCAATACATGTTAATATTTAGATGCATTACCGCACATTACTTTGCATTCCTTAGCATTACGTAAGTATTACACCACAGTACACAAAGTACTCTTGCATTGCTTGAATTACTCTTGCATTACCTGAAATACGTTCACATTATATTCGCATTACGGCCACATTAGCTCCTACACCCGCATGAGCTCATCATGCGCCTCGTCATGCGCCGTGCTGCAGTAGGATAGTGAGCTCCTACTAAACTCCTCATAATAGAAAGAAGCCGATGCCATTTGAAATAAAGTGAAATTGGTTTAAAATTAGGTAGTATAATATTAATAATAAAATTTTAACATTTAATAGTAATATATAGTCTTATGAAGTTACCTACCGAATTTGCAAAAATATAATATTACATCGGAGTTCTTGGTAGATCATATAGTTCTAGAGTACTTTGTACAAAATTTCGCGCAATAGTCCTGTTTGCAGTTTTCGGTAGAATTCTTTTAGAAATTTTTAGTTTTATCGAAAATCCTTATAATTGTAAAAATCCAAATTTTACTGTAAAGTTAAAAAAGTTGTAAAGATTTTCGAAAAATTGAGCTTAACCGATGCGACGAAGTAAAAAAGAAAAAAACCGCGCAATAGTTCCGTTTGAAATTCCTGGTAGAACTCTTAGAGTTCTGTCTTAGAAAATCTTTATAAAATTTTTCTGTAAAGTTAAAAATTAGAAAGATATGCGAAAAATTAAACTTCACCGATGTGACGAAGGGAAAGAGAAAAAAACGGGGCGACTGAGCGGCGTTTTGAATGTTTCTGCTTTGTCGGCCGCACGAAAATCCACGCGAATAGCTTGTAGTAAATACTTTTAGTTAGTAAATTTTAGTTAGAAAATGTGCATATTTTTTACAGTAAACCAACGAATTCACATTGGAACAGAACTGTTGCGCCACTTTTTTTGCACTTCATTGCTGAACTCGAACTTCATTAGTGAACTTTTTTTCGAATATCTTTCCAATATTTGACTTCACAGAAAAATGTTACAAGGATTTTTGATAGAACTCTAAGAGTTCTACCGGGAAATGCAACATAACTGTTGCGCGTTTTTTTTAAATTTTCATGTGTCCCTTATTATTGAAAATATCTTTTGAACCAAGGTTTCAATCAAAATATGTCAAAGAGATCTTCAATAGAACTCTTAGTGTGCGATTTAGATCCGCGAAAAGAACTGTTTTTGCAATTTCCAAAATATTTTTTTTTGCAAAATGTCAATTTTTGCAGAACTTTCTTCAAAATACATCAAGTACTCCAGAACTATGGTTGAGGTGCAGTAATATGTCAAAAACGCACAGTTTTTTCAAAAGTGTTGGTAGCTCATTTTTGGTATTTTGTATTTTTTAGTGCTCTAATTTTAGAACTATTTCATATCTACCAGGAACTCCGATGTAATATCATATTTTTGCAAATTCGGTTGCTAACTTCACAGGACTGTGACATATGATTTAATATTGATAAGCTATACAAAAATGTGAAAAAGTAGTTTAGAGTATTGTAATTTTGTTGAATTTCAATCCAAGTTTAATAAATGTATAGAAATTCAGCACACTTGTTATTTAATGACGATACTACTAACGTGATGTCTTCTTCATTACTAGCACTCTTATCTTACAGGTTGCACATAGTAATAACAAGTAAATATACTTTAACGTTCAGTGCATTAGAAATTATTTAATTATTTAAAAGTAAATATTTCAAATTTCCTTCCTTTACTTGGCATTACTTTACAGTACCTAAGCATTTCAAAAATTATCTGACATTCTTCTTCTTCTTTAATCCATAGCCCGCGCATGGAGAGGTGGTCGACCTCGTAGCCAGTACGCTGCTGTTGGTGCCGCTAGATTCCGTGCTCCATTCACTATACGCTTCCATGCTAATCGATCAGTTGCAACGGTTCTTGCCTCAGCTGTTGTTATTCGCTGGTTTTTTAAATCGTTCTCTACGTGTTTCAACCATGTGGTCTTCGGTGCTTGTTTTTGTGTTCTCCAATCAAGAGGTCGTTTTTTCCATAGGAGTTTGTGCGGTACTCGATTGTCGCCCATCCTACAGATGTGGCCGAACCATCGTAATCGGCGTTTTTAAATTTCCTCAACAATCGGTGTCTGTTGGTCGCACCTTTCTCTGATTGTCTCATTTCGGAGGTGGTTGAGGAGTGAGATGCAGAGAATCTGTCTCAGGCATCGCATTTGGAAGGCCTCGAGCTTGTTAAGGTCTGGTTTGAGTAATGTCCATGTTTCCGATCCATAAAGAAGAATTGGGAGGATCAGCGTCCGGTATAGGCGTATTTTGGTTTTGATGGTAATATCCGTCCGCTTCCATATGCACCACTTGAGTGAAGCAAACGTTGCTGTTGCCTGGCCTATCCGGCTGTGAACTTCGGCTGTCGAAGCTACTTTCTTCTCCACAACCAGTGATCCCAAATATTTGAACTGTGGTACCTGCTCGATTGTGGTTCCATCGAGGTAAACTCTGGCTTCAGATCCATCCGTTGTAAGCGCTTTGGTCTTATCCGCATTGATTCTCAGTCCGTATGACTGGGCAATGCGGGAAATGTCATACAAGGTGTCTGTTGCTTCGGCATCTGTGTTGGCGAAAACCGCACTGTCATCGGCGAACATCAGATCGGTTAGGAAGTTTTTGTCATCATATCGAACTCCGCGTCGCCCATCAAACGCTTTTCGCATAATCGTGTCGATCACAATGTTAAAAAGGAGCGGCGAGGCCACGTCTCCTTGCCGGACTCCGGTTCGAATCGGGAATTCCTCAGACATGTCGTTTCGGATACGAACATTGCTGATTGAGCCGTCGTACGATGCTTGAAGAAGTTGAATGATTTTCAGTGGCACGTGTTCGATCTTCAGGGCTTCCCACAAGCTTGTCCAATCGATGCAATCAAAAGCAGATTTGAAATCGATGAAGACGATGACAGTTCGTTTGCCACATTGAATTCTTTCTTCCATTAGCTGACGGAGAGCAAATATCTGATCGATGCATCCTCGATGTGGTCGAAATCCAGCTTGTTCTTCCCGGCTTGTTTGCTCTCGATGTTTCTGTAGTCTTGATTGTATGATTTTCATAAATACTTTGCCGACGATCGAGAGGAGGCTAATACCACGGTAATTCTTGCATTCCCGACTGTCGCCTTTCTTCAAAATAGGCACAACAATCGCTTTCTTCCACACGGATGGAACACAATCTGAATGCCATATATGCACTGTGAGAACGTGAAGTTGATGTAATAAGACGTCTCCCCCGGCTTTGATCATTTCGGCAGTTACTTGATCTCCTCCCGGCGCTTTACCATTTTTCAGGGATTTTATTGCCGTCTTCACCTCATTGATTGTTGGTTCAGTATCGGTAAACTGATTTATCGGCTGCTCAATAATCGGCAGTTCGGGTGCTGGACCTACTGGCGGATTGTGGTTGTACAGCTGATGAAAGAATTCTCTCCACCGCTGTAGACGTTCCTGAGGAGAGGTCACGAAAGTTCCATCCAATTTTTTGATATTGTCATTTGTTGATGTTGTTTTGCCACTTAACCGTCGGATTGTCTGGTACAGCGTCCGGTACTCATGCCTTGACGCTGCTTCTTCCATGTCAGCCGCGATGTTATTCCAGTAAGCTTCCCGTTCCAATTTCATTTTCTGTCGAACTTATTTGTTCAATCGTCGGTATTGTTTGAAATCGAGTGTTTCATTTGCTTCCGCTGGTCGACTAGATTGAGACAGTCGTCCGAGATCCATTGCTGCGTCCGTCGACGGATGGGCGGACACAGCTCCGTTGCACACCCCACAATAGACTCAGAAAGTTGTTTTTCTTCTATGTTGATATCGACTGGTATCGTGAGTGCTGCAAATTTGTTGGATAATGCGATTTGAAATTTTCGGCTGGTTTCAGGGTCTCGCAGACAGGCCCAGTTCCTCTTGGCTGATGGTGGTGCCTTTTTCTTTGCTCTTTGTAATTTCAATTGTAGTTTCACTCGGACAAGATAATGGTCTGATCCACAGTCGGGTCCACGCATCGCACGTACATCTTTGAGCGTCGATCGGAATCTGGTGTTGACCAAAATGTAGTCCAACATCGCCGAATCGTTGCCGGATGGATTTCGCCACGTGAGTTGATGTTTGAGGGGGTGACGAAAGATGCTGTTGCCGATGATCAAGTTGTTTGACGCTGCAAATGATAAGAGGCGTAATCCGTTGTCATTTATTTCCCCGTATCCGAATTTTCCCATCGTGCTTCCCAACCGGTTCGATCTGCACCCGTATGTGCATTAAAGTCGCCCATAAGTACGATTAATTCGGTTTGGGGTATTGTATCCAGTGTGTGTTGAAACTGGGCATAAAATTCATCCTTGTTTGTGTCCGGGCTGGTCTCAGTTGGGGCGTAGACGGATACGATATGGGTCTTAATCGTTCCATCAATAGTGATAACCGCCAGACGCTCGGATATCGGTTGGAATGCGATAACACTGGCAGAGGCCCGTCGATCAACCATAAAGCCAACGCCCGCTTCTCGTTTGTCGCCACCAGAATAGAATAGCGTCATCGTCTCGTCGATTGATGGTGGGTCAACCTTCATTGTCCCAGATCCTGTGAGCCGCAGTTCTGATGCACAGATCGATATTTTGCATTTCAATAATTCCTTGGCGATAATTTCCTTTTGACCATCGTGATGTCCCGTTCGCACATTCCATGCGGCGATTCGTATTTCTGATTTCGGTGTGATTAACCTGAGTCTTTGGCCAGTAGTCCACTTCTCACCAGCATCCCTGGTTCCCAAAGCTGGCGCATCGGCTGCCCCGGATGCGGTAGCATTAATTCGTAAGTGGTTAAGTCGTGTATCCATGCGGTTTCTTGCCTAGTTTCTTCGGTTTCCCGATTCTGGTCGGCGCGGCAGGCCGACCACCCTCCTCCTTTCACACCCTGGGCTTGGGACCAGACGACGGCGGAGACGACGGTGTATTAGGTCGAAAAAGGAGGGAGAGCAAAAAATACGTTTATGTCACTTTGACATAAACTGTATAATTATCTGACATTATTACGCTTGTGATTTCTCCCAGTACTTCATTATTAGCATTATCACAAACGAAAAAGCCGCCGAAAAGAAAAGCCGTTGATTGAGTCATGCTGCATGTTAATGCGTTGATGCATTGAGTCATGTTAATGCATTTGAATAATGCATTTAGCATTAGCAAAGAATTATCATAATTACGTGACATTATTACGCATTATGCTAGTAATTTCGAGTACCTTGAATTACCAAAAAAATCAGGATAATTGCGAATACATTGCAACATTTCAGGGAGTGGATGACCCCTCGGGTACAAGATACCCCTTAGAATTAACATATTCTTCACCATGTGCACGCTTTTGTTTTCTCTGATTCCGCATCCAAACCTGTTCGTTCCTAACGTTTTTTTTCCTGTGATTCGAATACCACTACTCTCTACTTCCAATGAATCAGGTTCCGGTATACTTGCAGAAGACGGGCTATTCTCATCAGATGGCATGTATTCTAGAGTGTGTAGAGTTTGTTTCTGTAAAATTATCTCGCTCCTCATCAGATTGAATTATAATACAAAAATATTACCTTGCATTTCCTCTTCCACGGTTTTTGATTGTGTTGTCATAACTTATGCACAATATTTTTGTATAGGATGTTTGCGCCTTACATACTCGCTTTTTGAATTTCATAAGATTCTAGGAAATCCATTTTCGGGCCTTTATCTACGATATGTAAAATTTGTAGATTTTCATTATAGCAGGTATGATTATACTCATTCAAATGTTTGGCTAGATTTGAATCTGATTTTTTATTTTTGTAGGATCTCATGTGGTCATTAAACCTAATATTAAATGTCCTGCCTGTTTGACCTATATATGATGCATTGCAATCGTTACATTTTAGTAACGGTTTAAGTTTAATGACCACATGAGATCCTACAAAAATAAAAAATCAGATTCAAATCTAGCCAAACATTTGAATGAGTCTAATCCTTTGAATGAGTCTAAATACCTGCTATAAAGAAAATCTACAAATTTTACATATCGTAGATAAAGGCCCGAAAATGGATTTCCTAGAATCTTATGAAATTCAAAAAGCGAGTATGTAAGGCGCAAACATCCTATACAACGTCTGCAAAATCTTAATTAGGAATCTCCTAAAATAATCCCTTCTCCCTCACAGATGATAAAAATGTGTGTATAAACATGTAACATCTTTGTATTGTACATAATCTTCTGAAGAATGCCTAAAAAGCTGAAATCGATAAAGAGTTAAATAAATACATTTGTGAAACTTATACCTAGTGTTTATTATTAATTATTATTTTAATAATGTTTCACCTAGTGCCTACAGCTGAATCTTTAAATTTTACTATCTTTTTAACTACACATTCCATCACATATTTGTATCTGCACTGAGCAAAAACGGACCAACCAACTTTAGTCCACTATTGCACACAGACAATATAAAAAATATTCAATGCCACAGCTCTTTTTATTGTGCCATGTAATTTTGATTAGGAAAATGTGGGTTAATTCACTTTTGCTCGATTCATAAAGTAAAATAAAGTACATTAATGCTAAAAACGCAAATTCAGAAAAATTATGGCTTGGTCCGCTTTTGCGCTCAATGCCTCATTTTATGTACAAACGTAAAACGACCCTGAAACTATATAAAAAACCGAAATAAAATTAGGACATTTGACTAGAAAAGTATCACTTTCTTTGAGAATGCAATATGTTACCATGGAAACGACCAAAACAACAATTGAATTTCTATTGACAGTTCTGTCAGTTCGTTTCGAATTGGATTTATTAACGTCGAATTATGGATTCTAGAACCGAAATCAGTAGAAAAAAATGCATTTTCTACTCGAGATGAAAGTGTTTTTTTTTTGGTTCGGTGTGATTGCTAACTCGCTGGCGCTCGTGAGCAAACTCCCACCCCACCAAAACATCATTTCGTCTCTTGCTGTAATATATACTATTGATATGAAATTTTTGCGAAATATAATTGTGTCAAATCAGAAATAAACCTCATGAAAATTGGATGATTCCACATCAAGTTACAACAGTTTTCACAAAATCCTCCCACCAACTGTAAATTTCCCATTTTTCTAAGTTGAACAACCAAAAAACAATTGAAATAGTAACGTTACAAAAATAAGTTTTAATCGATATTTTTTCGAAATTTAATTGTGTCAAATCTGAAATAAACCCCAAGAAAATTGAATGATTCCCCATCAAGTTTCAGCAGTTTCCCAAAATTCTCCCACCAAATTTTAAATTTACCACTTTTCTAATTTGAACAACCAAAAACAATTGATGAAGCAGTAACGTTACAGAAATAAGTTTAACATGAAATTTTTGCGAAATTTAATTGTGTCAAATCAGAAATAAACCCCAAGAAAATTGGATGATTCCCCATCAAGTTACAGCAATTTTTCCCAAAATTCTCCCACCAAATTCTAAATTTCCCACTTTTCTAACTTGAACAACCACAAAACAATTGAAACAGTAACTTTACAGGAATAAGTTTTATACGAAATTTTTGCGAAATTTAATTGTCTCAAATCTTAATTAAATCCCAAGAAAATTGGATGATTCCCCATGAAATTACAGCAATTTTCCCCAAAATCCTTCCATCAAATTTATTAATCCACCACCTCCTCTTAACTCAATTTTATTGAATCGCTCTGTATAAGGAAAAATGAACAATGTCAAGAACCTTGACTTGTGTCGGTGTGTTTGCGCAGTTTATTCACGAATATTTTATTGTTATTGCTTACTATTGAATATCGAATACAAACAAATGGACTTATGACGAGGTCGTTGTTTGCATTCGCTTCAATTAGGAACGATTTATTAGATTTATCAATAGTTTTCGTAACCCCTCTGCATCGGGTCACGCTCCATTTAAATACAAAACAAATTGCAAAAAATATTTACAAATATTTCTTATTTTGGGAATTACGTCGTTGGAAAGAATTGATTTTTGTTATGTAATTGTCAGTGGAGCGAGAATGAAAGTGCTGTAGTTGGGCGAGACGTAATTATTTGCGTTTTGTGCTGCAGTTTGGTGATAAAAATGTATTTCACGCATGTTTGGAGTTTTAGTTTACAACATGAATTCCTGTTTACAGACTGCTGAGCATTGCACGCTGATAACAGAATATTTATTTAAAAATAAAATTTTGTGATAATATTTTACTTACTATTTATTGCAGATATATTTACAAAAATAAATTATTTAAAAAAAAAAGTGCTAGCAAGATAAAACAAAATATTTTATATGACTTCTGATTGAATATATAGATCAGGGCTGTACAAAACGGCGTAATATTAACAAACGTCCTGTAAACAAATACGTTTTAAATATGTTAGGTACTTACGTATTAACGCCACCGCAGCGAAAAGTCGCCCTACCGCGCGATATAACTTAAATCTAATATAACCTAATCTAACCCTTTTCCAATATTTTTTGTTATTTCGGATCGAGAGGTCGCGCTACCACGCGAATATGATCCATTTTCTTCAAATCTGTAGCTGCGGTGGCGTTAGTACGTAAGTACCATATGTTATTTGGTTCATCTGATATACCGGGTGAAAGTTTCAAGACTAAACCTTTTTGTACAGCAGAATAAAAGTATTCGCAATATGAATCGTGGGCATCAGCACACGTTTTTTTTCATTTTACTAACCCTACTTAAGGCCTTAAACCCACATTAGGATGTTCAAAAAATCCGTTAGCTTAACTATCCAAGAATATGCTGTCAAAATTTCAAATCGAAATTCGCATTCGTTTAGATTTTATGAGCATAGAACCGAGTGCACATCAGGTACAGGCTACAGGCTCGAGCGGAGCATTACCTCGTTTATTTCGAATTGACTATTTTCACTTATGCGTGCATTCTAACTCAAAAAGTGTGGAACCGATCATTATGAAAATTGATAGTATGATTCTTTATAAAATTTCGAATTATATGAACCAACTTGTGAGATGATATCTTGATTTTAAGGGTATTTATGCTTGCATAAGTATAGAAAAAAATCGTGAAAATCGAAGTAAAATTGTTCCAACACCTGGGAAATTTTTAATATTCATTTTTTTCGCCTGCATTGAGGTTCATACTCTTAGAAGTTAAATTATTAATGTAAAATCTAAACCTTTTTAATTTCACATGAAAATCGAAATGGCTAAAACTATACTTACAACCTTCGGCGGACATCACACTGTAACTTTTTTATTTTTGGCTGAAATTATTCAAAAAAATTCACAGAAATTGTTCGAAATATGAATGAAATGATGTCAAAATTTGATTAAATTCTAGTTATTTTTTCCCACCCAAAAAAAATCCAAAAAAGCAGTATCAAACAGCCTCCTAATGTGGTTTCTCCCCTTAATAAATATGATTTCTTTCACATTTTATTCATAACCACAGCTGCATTTCGAATAAAGTTGAGTCCATTATCAATAATGACACCTAGATACTTGTACTCTATACCTCTTCAGGGGGGATATTGCCAAGAAGAACTTTCGAACCATTGGCCAATGCAAGCAAATTGAACTTATTGTGTATTATCATATCTTATTGGCATTTACACTAATTGTAAGACCACTTCTCGATAAGTACTCAGTTATATTTACAAGATCAGAATTAACTTGCTCTTACAATTCTTAGGGGTCGTCCATTAATCACGTGATGTTGTTTAGCAACTTTTAAATGCATTAACATGCAGCATGACACAATCAACAGAGGCGGCTTTTCTTTTCGGCGGCTTTTTCGTTTGTATTGCCGCTCTATATCTGTCTCTCTCAGACTCAATGCCACTAAATGATGACATGACAAATGATGAAAAAATGTTGGCCCTAAATTTGCCGCCCCTAAAATCTGCCGCCCTAGGTTCCAGCCTACTCAGCCTGCTGGTAAATCCAGCACTGTCTTCTAGTTTATACATTGTTTTGAGATAAAACATACGCTGCAACGATTTACGCATGTATTCGGCGTCAAAATCAAAGACTTCTCTACTGGGACTGGTAGCGAGTCGTGCGCCGCTTTTGGCCAGACTTTCTCCAGACTTGTTAGTTAGCGCTCTAACATGAGACCGCGTGTGTCACCACTATACCACTCGTGCCGACTGATTATTTAGATCAGGGCTGTACAAAACAGCACCGACCAAGACGTAATAATTTCAAACATTCTGAAACCAAGATGTTATTTCTGTTCATCCGATATACCCTGTATATCGCATCATAAAGCGTTCACAAATTCTCAAGACTGGTCTCAGAACAGAAAAATTATTAAACATTTTTGTACAGCAAACTAAAAGTCAGCAAACAAAATACATGTTTGTTTCTACGCGGGACGCACAAGTACAAAACGTAACTATCGGGACACGTAACTTCGAAGGCGTGTCGCAATTCATATACCTGGGCTCCCAAATTACGAATACTAACAGCTGCAACAAAGCGATAAAAAGAAGATTATACCTTGCAAAAAAGACATATTATGGACTAATGCGACATCCAAAGTCCGAGACTATATCCAGAAAAACCAAATGCCAAATCTATAGGAGCCTAATAAGACCTGTACTGATATACGCAGCCGAAACCTGGACCTTAGCCAAGGAGGAAGAAGAGTATGAATTTTGGGATGTTTCGAAAGGATAATTCCAAGCCACATATATAAAGGCGTACATGAAAACGGAGAAAGGAGACGGCGATACAATCATGAGCCTGTACTACCTTTACGAGCTGCCTGATGTAGTTCGTACTATAAAAATATCTAGATTATGATGGATAGGACATATCGAGCGAATGAAGGATTCAGAGCCAGCAAAACTTATTACACGATAAAGACCCTTAGGGAAAAGGACACGGGGCAGGCCAAAAACCAAGATATCTGGACCTAAGTGCAGGAGAATCTAATAGCAATGAAGGTGACCGGATAGAAAACCAAGGCCCGGAATAGATTGGAATGGAAAAAATTCTAAAGGAGGCCAAGACCTATAATGGGTTGTCGAGCCAAAGCTGATGATGATGAAACTAAAAGTCTTCGAAATATGACCCGAGGGCATCAACACACCACTGCCAGCTTTTTTTCCATTGTTCATAGGCACCCTGCAACTGTTCACGCGGAAGGCGACATTCCATAAGAGACCTAGCCGAAGCTGCCTGGACCGATGGAATCGCATCGAATTGCTTCCCTTTCAGGTTTTAGGCAACAACAAAAGGAAGGCAATAGGAGCTAGGTCGAAGCTGTAGGGTAGCTGCGAGCGACGTGTAAGATGTCTTTAATCTCCGGGCGGACTCGATCCTTCAGACGGCGGAGCACTTTAGCGTAGAACCGACCTGTGGAAGTCTGTTTGGTAGGAACGAACTCTTTGTGGATCACTCCTTCTGCATTAAAGAATAACAATGAGCATGCTTTTTACACGTTTATGCGAGCTTCAGGATTGCGCTCGTATATCCAGGTCTCATCACCAGTAACCACTTTATCTAAAAAATTGGTATCGACTTGCACACGTTCAAGCATTTCTTCGCAAACTGGGAAGAACTTTTGGACAAGTTTGGTACACCGTTTTCTCATCTACAAATCGTCTGTCATTAGTTTGGACACCGTATTCTGACCCCATCCCATTTCATCGGCAAGTAATCTAACACTAAGACGGTAGTCAGCGCTTAAAAGTTCACGCACTTTCACCAAAGTTCGTCCTGAATGTCTCTCAGCACGGTCATCGTCTGTAACGTCCTCGCGGCCATCTTTGAACCTCTTGTGCCACATGAAAATCATTGCACGTGACATGACTTCTTCTTTATAGGCCTCTTGAATCTTACCAAAAGTCTCTGTAGCGGTTTTATTCAGCTTCGCACATAATTAAATTCGCACTGCATTTTCGCACTCTTAATTTTTGACAGGGGGTCACTGACCCGTACTCACGCCACTTCTATCTATCTACTCACTCTAGCGTCTCGTAGGCAACGTCCGCTGGTGCGGTCGGTTACCCAACGCCGATTTACGCATCCTCCCCCACTCGGAAAAAAAACAAATCACAAATCGTCTTAAAACATTGTGAACACACCCTGTATATATTTCATAGAAACATTTTCTTGAAGCAGATTTGGGAGTTTATAAAGAATATGGTAAGCTGGGAAAATCGGGTTTCTCGTTTTTTTTTTTTTACCTGATTTAATTGATGCAAATCGTCTTCCACAGTGCTTTAGTAAGTGCGGAAAAGTAAAATGAAGCTTCTAACTCGTCCGGTTCAAGAAATATTTAGATTTTTGTAAAAAAAAATTGACATTTTCAACACAACAGTGTATTGCTGTGTCACATAACTAAAAATATACCCACGTAGCTGAACCGGCGTTGCCAATTTTTCTCAAGAAAAATTAAGAAAATGTTATTTTAGCAAAATATTACAAAAAAATGAGGTTTTGCAAAAATTGTAACGAATGTAATTTTAGTATTTTACAGAGTATTTTAAAATTTACGGGGTAAATTTTACGTAAAGGTAACCCAGCGTGTAGTAAATCGGAACTATTTTCCGCGCATCATGCGCATTGACATAACCTTGATATAAAAAACATAGACTTTGTAAAAATAAATTTTCTGGTGGGATATTTTACCAATGAATTGTATTTCTTTCAGCAACATATATACTAAAATTGAATATTTATTACAAAAACATTATCCTCTATTGGATCGAGAGTTCGCGCTGCCGCGCGTATGTGGTCTTGCCTTATATGCGCGCTTCGCGGTGGGCAACCTAATCTAACCTGGGATAAACAAACGGTCCTTGTCACATTGTCTTATATTGGATCGAGAGTTCGCCCTGCCTCGCGTATGTGGTCTTAATTTATCTGCCCGCTTCGCGGCAGGCAACCTAATCTAACCTGGGTTAAACCAACGGTACTTGCCACATTGTCCTATATTAGATAGAGAGTTAGCGCTGCCGCTCGTGTGTGGTCTTGATTTATCTGCCCGCTTCGCTGTGGGCAACCTAATCTAACCTCCGCCAATGGAGGTTTTCTGTCAATGCCAGTCTTAAAATATTCTGTATCCAGAATGGACAAATAATTTCTGGAAGCCATTTTTGTATATACTTTACGCAAACATGTGACGCAGGAAAAAAATAATTTATGTTGTCAAAATTAAAATTGGCACCGCTGACCCAGTTGTATGCACATTCCTAGGTATGTGACCATGGAGGTTTTCTGTCAATACCAGTCTTAAAATATTCTGTATCCAGAATGGACAAATAATTTCTGGAAGCCATTTTTGTATATACTTTACGCAAACATGTGACGCAGGAAAAAAATAATTTATGTTGTCAAAATTAAAATTGGCACCGCTGAGCCAGTTGTATGCACATTCTTAGGTATGTGACCAGTCATACACGTCAGTTATTGTGTTGAAAATGTCAATTTTTTTATTACAAAAACCGAAATATTTCTTAAACCGGACGACTTAAAATCTTCATTTTACTTTTCCGCGCTTACTAAAGCACTGTGGAAGACGATTTGCATCAATTAAATCAGTTAAAGATACGAGAAACCCGATTTTTGGAGCTTACCGTATTCATAATTATAACCCATATTGGAAACAAGGGTCGTGTAAAATAAGATTTTCATTTTATTTCAAGGTTAAATACTACCTACTTGAGAGACAGAAACTAGTTAGCAAGATTTTTATAGGAAATTTAATTCTCTACAAGTTTTATTTGAAAGATTTTTCAAAATTTCGTTTAGTTTTCGCGTTATTTTCGAATCTTAGAGATAAGAGAAATGTGAAATAAAGACAAAATTTGACTTTGTTTTAAGTTGATTATTACCAACTTGACAGAGAAAAAAATACTAAACAACAAGGTTTCTTATAGAAAATTTAATTCTCTTCAAGTTTTATTTTAAGCATTTTTCAAAATTTCGTCTAGTTTCCGAGTTATTTCCGAGTTAGAACAAAATCATGTATCATTACCACTCGCACCGGCGAGAGAATGCAGCTGTACTGCGCCGAAGTATGAGGGACAAAGGACGCGCCGAGGTACGCGCAGGTTAGTTTGAGTTAAGAAATATGCGTCACTTTTTCAAACACGGACAAAACACCGCGCACTCGAAATAATGTGGGGGTATGCGCAGAACAACGCTAAACTCGTCGAGACGAGATGCATTCTCTCGCCGATACGAGTATAGTCATATCGTGAAGTTGAAATAGACTACACGAGCTGCATGACTGGGTTTTGCACAATCTTGCGGATTTCACTCTATGACTACGACATATATAAGCTTTAGATTTGAAAACTTTTCTTCTAAACACAAAAAACTTTTCTTCTTCCTAATAAATACGATTATTTGAAACCGTTTCGAGAGTTAATCCAACTGCCATTGCTTCTCTCCAATTGATAATTTGAAACTTATCGTTGGCTTTATCAGAGTTTCAAATACGTGATGACGAGGTAATATTCTATTTTTTCGTCTCTTGTCGAAAGGTTTAATTCCAATAATCAAGACGAAACGAATAAAAAATCGGCACCTTTATCGGAACACGTACGAATGATTAGAAGGTTTCATTATTAAACAAATCGAACAATTATTTCACAAATCTCGACGGAATACTCGAGATTAATTGTATTAATGCCTGACACATATAGTAAAACACTTAATAGTAATGTAATTTAAAATAAACACTCAAGCAACGTAACTTAAAATAAAATAAAAATATGTACTCAAAATGTTTACATATACTTAAGTAAAGAGATTGCGCTTTAATTTGTGTTTAATGAGAAGATATATTAGTAAATAAATAACAAATTATACGATAGAATTGGTGAAACCATCCTACGTTATAGATAATCATACAAACTTAAAATAAACGGAACATAGCCTGAATATATAAATATATTCAGCCTTTCCGCAGCTCTATAACAATTACTGAGTCTTTTTAGGTCCACGTTCGTGGCACACAACAAATTACACGTTGGGGAATAAGTAGTAAATACGTAGTAAACATATTCTTGGAATATGTTTTTATGCAAAAGAACTGTCCAAACTGCACTGTCAAAACCGCACTGTCCCTCCTTTTATTTAACATATTCTGTCACAACATCCCAACTCTAAATATTCCATATTGCGATATCCAATAATTTTCAGGCGACACTGCCATCGCAGAAACTCCACCATCTCAGCATCAGTGCTGAAGAAATTCATCTCCAAACTTGAACATTGGATGAGCTACTGGTGCATTCAATGGAATCCCAAAAAGTCTAAAAATCCGCTTTCGACACCTCCACCTCTCTCGTCGTGTAGATAGCAATTCACTATTAACATCTAAAACTAACCTCTGAGTCTCCTATCTCCTATTTTTTCTTTTTTTTTGCTTTTGGGAAAAAACCGCATCGGTACTACCATCTAGCATTTCTTTAGTGAGTTTTCTTCCATTAGTCCTAGGTTGCTCTCTGCTCTTTTTGTTTCAGAATATTCTCCGCAGTTCTTGCTATTTGATCCCCGTTTTCTGCATTTTCCACCATGCTATTAACGATGTTCTCTGGTGTAAGTTCGTACTTTATTTTTGTTTTCATCTCCATTCTTTCCTTTGCCCACCTTGGGCATACAAAAAAGGGTGTTGTGCTCAGTATCCTCTTAGTGTCCTCAGTATTAGTCGCAGTTTTCCTCGTGTTCTGTTTTCTCAGGAGCCATTTTGAGTTTTTTGTCTCTCATCCTTATTCGCTTACCTTGAAGTAAGAATATATTCTTACCTTATTTATGGTCTTATTTGTGATGTGTGTGATATCTTCCATATTTCTACCTTAGACAATGATAGCGAGGTCGTCTGCGTATGCGACTAGAGTCACATATCTTCCTAAAGGGAGCCTTAGAATTCCATCATATAGGACAGTGGCGGCGAACCTATGGCACGCGTGCCACAGCTGACACGTAGGAAAATTTTATTGGCACGCAAACTATTACTCAAGCATGCTTTCTAAAATTGTTAAACTATTTTTTCCAAAATAATTTTTTAAGTTTCTCAATCTACTTTTGTGCAAAAATATAAGAAGTGTTCAAAATCCGTCGATTGGTTTGCCTGTAATTGCAAAAAATATCCAAAATTCACAAAAGCCGTATTTACAAAGCTACAATTTTGAAATTTGGTAATTTGTGAGATTTCGCAAGAACATAAAATTATACCAAGTTTCATTAAAATCCGTCGATTGGTTTGTGTGTAATTGCAAAAGGCGCACAAAAATTCGCTAAACCCGTATTTACAAAGCAACAATTTTTAAATTTGATAATTTGCGGAATCGTAAGAATATCAAATCAAATCACGTTTCATCAATATTCGTGCATTGGTTTGCCTGTAATTGCAAAAGGTACACAAAAATTTCCAAATTTGACCGAAGCCGTATTTACAAAGCTACAATTTTCAAATTTAGTAATTTGTGATATCTTGTAATTCATACCAAGTTTCATCAACATCCGTCGATTGGTTTGCCCGCAATTGCAAAAGACGCACAAAAATGTACAAATTTCGAAAATTCACGAAAGCCGTATTTACAAAGTTACAATTTTGAAATTTGGGAATTTGTGAGATCTTGTAAGAATATCAAATCATACCACGTTTTATCAAAATTCGTCGATTGGTTTGCCCGTAATTTCAAAAGGCGCACAAAAATTTCAAAAATTCACAAAACCCGTATTTACA
Source organism: Phosphuga atrata (assembly GCA_944588485.1). Classification (NCBI taxonomy): domain Eukaryota; kingdom Metazoa; phylum Arthropoda; class Insecta; order Coleoptera; family Silphidae; genus Phosphuga; species Phosphuga atrata. The sequence goes on from OX155899.1 coordinate 64,768,140, forward strand.
AAGCTACAATTTTGAAATTTGCCAGTTTGTAGGACCTAGTAAGAATATCAAATCATATCACGTTTCATCAAAATCCGTGTAGTGGTTTGCCTGTAATTGCAAAAGGTGCACAAACATTTCCAAATTTCACCAAAGCCGTATTTACAATTCTACAATGCTACAATTTTGAAATTTGGGAATTTGTGAGATCTCGTAAGAATATCAAATCATACTACATTTTATCAAAATCCGTCGATTGGTTTGCTAGTAATTGCAAAAGGCGCACAAAATTTCCAAAATTCACAAAAGCCGTATTTACAAAGCTACAATTTTGAAACATGGAAATTTGTGAGATTTCGCAAGAATATCAAATTATACCAAGTTTCATCAAAATCCGTCCATTAGTTTGTGTGTAATTGTAAAAGGCGCACAAAAATTTACAAACTCCAAAATTCACAAAACCCATATTTACAAAGCTACAATTTTGAAATTTGGCAATTTGTGGGACATCGTAAGAATATCAAATCATATCACGTTTCATCAAAATCCGTGGATTGGTTTTGCCTGTAATGGCAAAAGGTGCACAAAAATTTCCAAATTTCACCAAAGCCGTATTTACAAGTCTACAATTTTGAAATTTGGGAATTTGTGAGATCTCGCAAGTATATCAAATCATACCAAGTTTCATCAAAATCCGTCAAAATAGCAATATATATAATTGCAAAAAGCGCAGAAAAATTTACAAACTACAAAAATTCACAAAAGCCGTATTTACAAAGTTACAATTTCGAAATTTGGCAATTTGTGGGACCTCGTAAGAATATCAAATCATATCACGTTTCATCAAAATCCGTGGATTGGTTTGTCTGTAATTGCAAACGGTGCACAAAAATTTCCAAATTTCACCAAAGCCGTATTTACAAAGCTACAATCTTCAAATTTTGTAATTTGTGATATCTTGTAAGAACATCAATTCATACTAAGTTTTATCAAAATCCGTCGATTGGTTTGTCCGGAATTGCAAAAGACGCACAAAAATTTAAAATTTTCAAAAATTCACGAAAGCCGTATTTACAAAGCTAAAAGTTTGAAATTTGGGAATTTGTGAGATCTCGTAAGAACATCAAATCATACCACGTTTTATCAAAATTTGTCGATTGGTTTGCCCGTAATTTCAAAAAACGTACAAAAATTTCAAAAATTCACAAAACCCGTATTTTACAAAGCTACAATTTGGAAATTTGTCAATTTGTGGGACCTAGTAAGAATATTAAATCATATCACGTTTCATCAAAATCCGTATAGTGGTTTGCCTGTAATTGCAAAAGGTGCACAAAAATTTCCAAATTTCACCAAAGTCGTATTTACAATGCTACAATTTTGAAATTTAGGAATTTGTGAGATTTCGCAAGAATATCAAATCATACCAAGTTTCATCAAAATCCGTCGATTGGTTTGTCCGTAATTGCAAAAGGCGCAGAAAAATTTACAAATTTCAAAAATTCACAAAACCCGTATTTACAAAGCTACAATTTTGAAATTTGGCAATTTGTGGGACCTCGTAAGAATATCAAATCATATCACGTTTCATCAAAATCCGTGGATTGGTTTGTCTGGAATTGCAAAAGGTGCACAAAAATTTCCGAATTTCACCAAAGCCGTATTTACAAAGCTTCAATTTTGAAATTTGGTAATTTGTGATATCTTGTAAGAATATCATTTTATACTAAGTTTCATCAAAATCCGTCGATTGGTTTGTCAGTAATTGCAAAAGAGCACAAAAATTTACAAATTTCAAAAATTCACGAAAGCAGTATTTACAAAGCTATAATTTTGAAATTTGGGAATTTGTGAGATCTCGTAAGAATATTAAATGGTAGCACGTTTTATCAAAATCCGTCGATTGGTTTGCCCGTAATTTCAAAACACGCCAAATATTCACGCCAATACGGTAACTGATTTTCACTATTACATTGTAAAAGTAGACCTGGCACGTCAGCATTTCAAAACGTGAAAATTAAAAAAAAAATTGTACGTGGCCGGAAAAAGGTTCGCCACTCCTGATATAGGATATTCCATAATATAGGTCCCAATACCGAGCCCTGGGGCACCACACGTGTGACCAATATGTCACTATTCTCCCCTATTTCAAGTGTCCGGTTTTGAAATCTTCCAAAGATCTTCCATAAATCTATGCCAAGGTAGGTTGGCACAACCTTCACTCAAACTCTTAACCCAACATCAAACTGTGTCTACAAAATATGAGAAATAGACTCAACCCATTCTACACGCTTCACACCCAACTAAGGGGTCCTCAAACGACACACTAATCTACACTTACAAAAGGTTTGTCCGCCCAGTCCTCACCTACCGAAATTTGCGCCCTCGCCCTCTCCTGACCTAAACCCTATCTTTCATTTGAATGGTCCTGCATCCGAAAGATTTGTCGCCTACATCACCGATATCCTAGCATACTCCTCGCGGAGAATTGTAATTTTGACCTTTACGAACCCCGACGTGAAAAACGGCTTGTCACCCGTATCCCCTCCCTGGTACCCCCAATCTTCTATATATTTTTGGCTCCGCCTGTTAAAATCCCCCGGAAATCACAAAATATTAAATTCCAATCCCCTATCTCATACTTTTAAGATGACCTTCCGCCAAAACCTAAAATCAGTCCTACACTTAACCCCTGACCACTTCAAGTGACTTAAAAAGACCACGAATAATATAACAAACCCCTCTCTGCCAAACTACTCCAGCCCTGTCCACTCGATTGCTCCAGCTGGATGGACGAGCCTTCTGCCCTGCACAGTTTCTGTTTCTCTCGTGGCGATGATTTCTTTCGTGGCGATGTTCCCTGTCCTTTGCTCGCTTTGCAGTCGGCAACTCGCTGGTTTCCAAAAATCACCTCGCTGCACACTAGGATGGATTACGAATTTACGACGACAAAAATAAAATCCAGTTCGTTTCAATTTTTTGTCTCACATGTTACCTTATTGTGATGATTCTAATATAAAATTAGTCGATATTAGATGTACACGATTAATTAAATATGCAAATATAACTGGAATTTTTTTTTTTTTTTTATGACAAAAGTGCAACATTTTTTTACAAATTCATAACCGATCGTCGTCAAAATCATCGTTATCGTATCATCAAAATTGTTCATTACACTTTAACGAAGAAAACTTATAAAAAATTTCATCTCTTAATACAAAAATAGTTCATTTCTATTCAAGGTTCTCTCTTGCAAATGGTGGTCATCACGACTGCCTGGAAAAAAGGTGTAATTCTCAGTAAGGTGGAACGATGTGGACGGGATTTTTGCTTTTCTAGAATTGTCATGTTTGTTTTGTTTTACAAAATATTTAATTTAAGGGAACTATGCGGAACTTTTTTTAAAAATCAATTTATTGCAGTTTATTACAAAAAAAATTTGGTTTACGATAACGATTTGTCGTTAACAAAACTTTTTTTTAACCGTATTGATTAAAACTTTCTACAAATTTGATATTATTACATGTAAATACATACTTGAAGCTATATTCTCCATATTTAAAAAGTTCACAATTTTTTAACAGACACAAAACAGACGAGTTACTTTGTTAAAAATCCAGCGCAACTAATTCCTTTTTGGTACCTAAGGGACAAGAGCGATGTTTAACACATTCCCACAACCAATGGAATTGGTTTTTCGTATTATAGAATACGAAGGGTGTTATAGAATATTTGTTTATAGTATTATGGATGGGTTATCTAACAATACATTTTAGTGGTTTTGCTTAATTGTGAGACATTGTAAAATTCTATTTTTGTCACCGTAAATTCGTAATCCGTCCCAGTGTGCGCTGGCTGAAAAGGAAATCCTATTACCTACAGCAGCGGTCCCCGTCTAACGTAGCAAGAAACTGTACATAATCAAACAGTAGAAGTGAACATTATTCTTTCCACAAATTATGTGATATGGCGCACTATATCTTTAAGGGACGGTTACCAAAACAACTCTGAAAGGCTAAAGCTATGAAAAGAATATTTTTTACCAAATTTGCATGGACGTGTGAAGGGACCTTAAAAAAAATAAAATTGCAATTACTTATTCCATGAAATTTGGCATCTCGAATAATACTGTATTAATATCAAAATATCAAACTATATATATCAAACTATATATAGTATCTAATATCAAACTATATTATACTACTTACAATAATCTCGAACTATCCTTGACACTTATTAATGTTCTTATCTAGTTTTTATTTGTAAATCTATTTATTCTTCAATTTAAACAAATTTTAACTTTTCAAAGCTAGTTTAGTCCAATTTTGTTATTATTAAGCTTTGTTATAGACTTTAAGTAATATTTGTCTAAATAATATACTCCTTACAATGTAATAATCTGAATAGCGCCTAGGATTGCTATCTGTTAGAATGTTATCTCTCGAGTGTTTCCCATCGATCAATCCCAATGGAACAATCGAAAATAATTATTTAATCTATAAACAAAGGCAGCTTGTGAATGAAATTTGTAAGTTTATTTTTTTTGAAAGTTCAGATTAAAAGTTCTCGTGCCAATTAAAATAAGAATATTGAGAAAACGATATTGAAATGAAATATTTAACGGAGAAAGAAAAGTGAATTTTTTTTTTAAACAATTCTTGCAACAAATTTATGTTGAAAGATTGTTATTATTTTCTTGCGATTTTTACTACTTGTAATGTTACAAATAAAGTTTTATAGAATATTGGGGTGAAACCAAACTAATTATAAATGCAATCATACAAACTTATTAAAGCTCATTATAGTTTGAATATATAAATATATTCAACCTTTCCGTAGCTCTATAATATTATTAAGTCCTTTTAAGACTACAAAACAAATCGCATGTTGAAAACACAACAGATTTTTGTATGCTATTTACTAGCCCCCAGTCCACTTTCTTGAAGAAAAGAACTAGCCCCAGACCACGAAAGTGGACTGGGATTAGTAAATAGCATACAAATATCTGTTGCGTTTTCCACATGAGAGAGACAACAGGTTGAATATATTTATATATTCCAGCTATATTCCGCGAGAATTTCCAAGAGTATATTTTTTGGGTTAAATTTTTCTTTGTGTAATTTTTTGAAGATAATGATAATAATTATGTTGGGATCACATTCTAGAATAGTGGTCGGCAACCTGCGGCTCGCGAGCCACATGCGGCTCTTTAGTTGTAAAATTGAGGCTCTCCAGTTTCACAAGGAAAAATTAATTTATTTTCGAAACCCTTAAAATCTTCACATATTATCGCTTATCGTCTTTCGAAGAAGAAAATCAAAAATTTAACCGGGATTGGATATGGATAGGATTCCGACTTGTCTCATTTGCTACGAAAAACTTGCGCACAATAAGAATTCAAATTTAGAGAGACACTTCGACATCCAGGAAAGCTGGATAACTGCTGACATTCTGGACCTTATGGAACAAAGATGTAAGTGTAAGAATAGAAAGGCAGACGAATATTAGAGAATACATTCCGAAATTAGACGCAAAATAAGGCAAAGAAAAGCAGAATGGCATACCAAAGAATGTAGGGAGATTGAAGACTATGAGGCGAAGCACGATCTCTTTAATCTACATAAGAAGATAAAACATGTTACTGGCAGTAATCGACTGAGTCCAACTCAATATTTGGAAGACAAAAATGGAAACAAAATAAGAGACGTAGTCCAACAACTTGACAGATGAAGGGAATATATTACAGAGCTTTTTGAGGATGAAAGATCTGAATGTTATATTGATGCTACATCAAGCCCAACAATTACGGAAAGCGAGGTAGAACAAGCAATAAATATCGCAAAAAATTGGAAAGCGACTGGACCGGATCAAGTGAGCACGGTAATTTTAAAGCTGCTAGACGATAAAGGAATAACAGCTCTTACAAATTTGTTTAACTCTACGATACCGGCATATTACCGTCCGATTAGCTAAATTCCACTTTTGTCATGATACCAAAGAAGATCAAAGCACTAGAGCTACTACTTTTGGTCATTTTATAAGGCACCCGGAAAAGTATGAAATGCTACACCTTATTATAGAGGGATAAATACCAGGCAAGCGGGGCCCAGGAAGAAGGAAACTATCATGGTTAAAGAACTTGAGGCATTGGTATGGGAAGTCTACGGTTCAGCTTCTCCGGGCCGCTGTCAACAAAACAATCATCGTCAACTTGTTAGCCAACATGATAGCCAACGATCGTTGAACGGTCATGGTACCAAAAGAAGAAGAGACACTTCGCTACAGAACATACCCAGTTCGCTGGTAAATATTCAGCCTTTCACTCTAGCAAGAGTGAAATCATTCATAGATGGTGAGTACGTCAAAGATTGTTTTCAAGAACAAAGCAGAAATCATGAAAAAATTAAAAGATTTGCCATTATATGCTAAAACGTAGAAGATAGAACTGCTCGAATGTCTTAAAATGTAACACATGCAAGTGGAAGATATTCAACTGGCTCCTGCTTAATCCGTTGCTGTGTCTTGCGGCATAAAAGGCACGGCACAAGTTGTGCTTCCTAGCAGAAGAACTGCTAGGATTGCTACCGCCTTCAAGGCAAACTCGTGGGAAAATATAGCAAATTTTGTACAAAAATGCCTTTTGGAGAAAATAAATAAAATCGTTTCCATAACTGATGAAGCCAGTAGTATGGCAGGAATAAATAGAGGAGTAACAACGATTCTTCAGAAAAATATAAACCACGAAATTCTAACGTTTCACTGTGTAATTCATGAAGAGGCGTTTTATGCCAAAATATTTCCAACCGAAGTAGTTGAGATCACGAACTTGTTAATTAATGCTATTAACAGCATCTAAAAGGGATTAAAAGCACTCTACTATCACCAATTTAAAGAATTCCTTGAAGAAATAGGGCGCCACTATTCTGTATTAGTTCTTCACAATAAAGTGCGATGGCTTTCCAGAGGTAACGTATTGAAACCTTTTGCTTTGTGCTTGAGTGAAATAAAAACATTCCTCAAAGAAAAAGGTACCATCAATGACAAATGGCTGCAAAAATTCAACTTGTAGATATCACAATGAAACTAAATCTAAAACTGCAAGGAAAATGAAACCCAGTCTATGCTTTGCTGCCAGAAGTAGTCTGTTTGGAAAAAAAATTCTTCTTGTTGAGGATATGTAGAGTGATAAATTACTTAATTTTAAAAATCTAAAGGAATTTCGCTATGAAAGCAATGCAACTATTTACACCAGTTACTTCAGCGCAGCTATAAAAAAATGAAGGATGGATTTGTTAATAGATTCGAGCAACTCAAAACAAACAAAACTTCTCTCCCATTAATAGTAAATCCTCTCAACACAAATACAAATGAGATCAACATTGAACTATTTGGAACTGATGCTCATGAAATGCAATTTATGGATCTGAAAAGCAAAGACTTGTGGAGTGGCATGTTCACAGAACTCAAGAGCGAGTTGGAGGAGTTAGAGGTCCAGAAATGCATGAAAGTCGCGCAGCACAAGTAGACAGCCTTAAAAGAAATGCAGCGAGTCGAGGCACTCATATTCGCCGCATGGAATAGCCACCCAGAATGCTACAGTGAGGTTACAGCAAAAACTTTTAGTAACTCTTTAAAAATTGAGAAATTTTGTAAATTGTAACTTTTGGCTCTTCCGTTTGAAAAGGTGACCCTTGTTCTAGAACAATTAATAGAAAATGAACAAAACTTTCATATCCAAACGGACTGGTACCTTGTAACAATTCTGTCAGATATAGTCAGGAAGTAAATATTCATATTCGCTCCATGCATAACCGCGCTTGAAGCTTAAGATGTAAGAAATACTTACCATCGATTCGGGAAGTATAGACCGCGGAAACGACGAAATGCGAGAAAACCGATTTTTTAAAAATCGTTAAAATCGTCGTCAAAATTTTTGTCGAAAATTTGTTTGCAATTTATTTTCGTGATTTTTTTTGGTTACACGAAGGAAATCGAATTGCTGAAAACGGTTTTCCAGTTTATTTCGCTCTAAAGTTACAAATAAACAAATTTTATATTTTTTGTCATTTTACACAATCACACATTTTCTACTGATTTTAACGTTGTCATAACTTTTGAACCGCTCACCACAGAGACTTCTAGTCTTCACCAATCGATTCAGCGTCCCAAAATTAGTCGGAGGGCGTATAATATTCCCTGGGAAGCTTTCAGTTATGAAATACCATCGACTCGGGAAGTATACAGCGCGGAAACGACGAAATGCGAGAAAATCGATTTTTTCAAAATCGTTATTTTTTGAGTCACAGCAAAATTTAAAAACGTTTCTGAAAGCATTTTTGTTGCTGATTACAGATATGCAAATTATATTTCGCCTAGCTCTTTCGGTTCACTTTCGCCTGCAAAAATTGAAGAAATTTTTATGAAATTTCGGCACTCTAGTAGAGATCTCGGAAAGTCATGAATGTCCCGCGGACAATCTTAGTGTAGCTATTGGAAAATGATCTGCTTAAAACGATGCCGCAATCCGTTTTTAATTATCTGCAACCGTTTCCGAGATATCTACTTAGCAAATCGAGAATCGGGTAAATTTCAGTTTAAAATTTATCCACGAATGTTTGAATATTTCCGGACAATTTACACATCGACTTGTTCGTCTTGTCCTGTAGTCTCGGTGTGCCCAAAATGATTTCACTGCTCTTTACCGTTTTCGAAAAAATCGAAAAAAAACGAAAAAGCATGTATTTTTCGAACGAAATGATGGATTTTTTTTGTCGAAAATTTTGTTGCAATTTTTTTTTCGTGATTTTTGTTTGGTTACACGGAGGAAATCGAAGTGCTGAAAACGGTTTTCTAGTTTACTTCGCTCTAAAGTTACAAATAAACAAATTTTATATATTTTTTCGCTGTACACAATCACACATTTCCTACTGATTTGACGCTGTCATAACTTTTGAACCGCTCACCACAGAGACTTCTAGTCTTCACCAATCGATTCAGCGTCCCAAAATTAGTAGGAGGCATATATAATAGTCCCTGGGAAGCTTTCAGTTATGAAATACCATCGACTCGGGATGTCAACCCGCGGAAACGACGAAATGCGAGAAAATCGATTTTTTCAAAATCGTTATTTTTTGAGTCACAGCAAAATTTAAAAACGTTTCTGAAAGCTTTTTTGCTGCTGATTACAAATATGCAAATTATATTTCGCTAGCTCTTTCGGTTCACTTTCGCCTGCAAAAATTGAAGATATTTTTATGAAATTTCGGCGCTCTAGTGAAGATCTCGAAAAGTCGTGAATTTCTCGCAGACAATCTTAGGTATCCATAGGAAAATGACTTTCTGAAAACGATGCCGCCATCCGTTTTTAATTATCTGCAACGGTTTCCAAGATATCTACTTAGAAAATCGAGAATCGGGTAAATTTATCGACGAATGATTGAATATTTCCGGACAATTTACACATCGCCTTGTTCGTCTTGTCGTGTGGTTTCTGTGTGCCCAAAATGATATCGATGCTCTTTACCGTTATCGAAAAAAACGAAAAAGCATGTATTTTTCGAACGAAATGATGAAAAATTTTTGTCGAAATTTTTTTTGCAAATTTTTTTCGTGATTTTTTTTGGTTACACGAAGGAAATCGAATAGCTGAAAACGGTTTCACTCTAAAGTTACAAATAAACAAATTTTATATTTTTTGTCATTTTACACAATCACACATTTTCTACTGGTTTGACGTTGTCATAACTTTTGAACCGCTCACCGCAGAAACTTCTAGTCTTCACCAATCGATTCAGCGTCCCAAAATTAGTCGGAGAACGTATATAATATTCCCCGGGAAGCTTTCAGTTGAGAAATACCATCGACTCGGGAAGTCTAGACCGCGGAAACGACGAAATGCGAGAAAATCGATTTTTTCAAAATCGTTATTTTTTGAGTCACAGCAAAATTTAAAAACGTTTCTGGAAGCATTTTTGCTGCTGGTTACAGATATGCAAATTATATTTCGCTAGCTCTTTGGGTTCACTTTCGCCTGCAAAAATTGAAGATATTTTTATGAAATTTCGGCGCTCTAGTGGAGATCTCGGAAAGTCGTGAATGTCCCGCGGACAATCTTAGTGTATCCATAGGAAAATGAGCTTCTGAAAACGATGCTGCAATCCGTTTTCAATTATCTGCAATCGTTTCCAAAATAACTACTTAGCAAATCGAGAATCGGGTAAATTTTAGTTTGAAATTTATCGACGAATTTTTGACTATTTCCGTACAATTTACACATCGACTTGTTCGTCGTGACGTGTAGTTTCTGTGTGCCCAAAATGATTTCGCTACTCTTTACCGTTTTCGAAAAAAATCGAAAAAATCCTAAAAAGCATGTATTTTTCAAACGAAATGATGAAAATTTTTTGTCGAAAATTTTGATGCAATTTTTTTTGTGATTTTTGTTTGGTTACACGAAGAAAATCGAATTGCTGAAAACGATTTTCCAGTTTATTTCGCTCTAAAGTTACAAAAAAACAAATTTTATATTTTTAGTCGTTTTACACAATCACACATTTCCTACTAATTTGACGCTGTCATAACTTTTGAACCGCTCACCGCAGAGACTTCTAGTCTTTGCCTGCAAAAATTGAAGAAATTGTTATGAAATTTCGGCGCTCTAGTGGAGATCTCGGAAAGTCGTGAATGTCTCGCGGACAATCTTAGTGTATCTACAGGAAAATGACCTTCTGAAAACGATGCCGTATTCCGTTTTTAATTATCTGCAACCGTTTCCGAGATATCTACTTAGCAGTAGTGAAACCAAACTAATTATAGATACAGATCCAAATACCAACTTATTAAAGCGGATTATAGTTTGAATATATAAATATATTCAACCTTTCCGTAGCTCACTAATATTATTAAGTCTTTTTAAGGCTACAACACAAATCTCATTTTGAAAACTCAACAGATTTTTGTATGCTATTTACTAGCCCCCAGTCCGCCGGCGCGAGTGGTGGTATAACAAGTATAGAGGTCCCGAGTTCTATCCCTAATGCCGGCCAGATTTGTACCAGAAGACAAATGTGAAAAATATTAATTAGCGCAATGTACAATAACAACTAGGTTTCTGGGCCTATAAGTGAATGTGAATGCAAAATACAATATGCCACAAGTCGGACGCATTGTTTGAAGGGTCGGCAAATCCGGAATCCACATCGGACCAAACTTAAAAAAAAGCTCCCAGTCCACTTTCGTGAAGAAAAGAACTTGCCCCCAGATCACGAAAGTAGACTGGGGGCTAGTAAATAGCATACAAATATATGTTGTGTTTTCAACATGAGAGAGACAACAGGTTGAATATATTTATATATTCCAGCTATATTCCGCGAGTATTTCCAAGAGATATATTCTTTGGGTAAAATTTTTCTTTATGTAATTTTTTTAAGATAATGATAATAATTATGTTGGTATCACATTCTAGAACAATTAATAGAAAATGAACAAAACTTTCATATCCAAACGGACTGGTAGCAATACTGTCAGATATAGTCAGGAAGTAAATATTAATATTCGCTCCATGCATAACCGCGCTTAGCGCCACCCGTGGCCAAAAAGACAACTTCGTCTCCAATAATGGTGTATAAAAACAACACTCAAAAAAAAATAATTTAATAAAATATACACTAACATACACTATCTCGCATTTCACGCTTCATAACCTTTGAACGGCTTACCACAGAGACTTCTAGTCTTCACCAATCGATTCAGCGTTTCGAAATTAGCCGGAGAACGTATATAATGTTCCCTGGGAAACATTCAGTTAAGAAATACCATCGACTCGGGAAGTCTAGACCGCGGAAACGACGAAATGCGAGAAAATCGATTTTTTCAAAATCTTTATTTTTTGAGCCACAGCGAAATTTAAAAACGTTTCTGAAAGCATTTTTGCAGCTGATTACAGATATGCAAATTATATTTCGCTAGCTCTTTCGGTTCACTTTCGCCTGCAAAAATTGAAGAAATTTTTAAAAAATTTCTGCGCTCTAGTAGAGATCTCGGAAAGTCGTGAATGTCCGGCGGACAATCTTAGTGTATCCATAGGAAAATGACCCTCTGAAAACAATGCCGCAATCCGTTTTTAATTATCTGCAACCGTTTCCGAGATATCTACTTAGCAAATCGAGAATTGGGTAAATTTCAGTTTAAAATTTATCGATGAATGTTTGAATATTTCCGGACAATTTACATATCGACTTGTTCGTCTTGTCGTGTGGTTTCTGTGTGCCCAAAATGATATCGATGCTCTTTACCGTTTTCGAAAAAATCGAAAAAAACCGAAAAATCTAATTTTTTTTGCAACATTTTTTCGTGAATTTTTTTTGGTTACAGGAACGAAATCGAAGTGCTGAAAACTGTTTTCCAGTTTATTTCGCTGTAAAGTTACAAATAAACAAATTTTATATTTTTGTTCGCTTTACACAATAACACATTTCCTACTGATTTGAGACGCTGTCATAACTTTTGAACCGCTCACGGCAGAGACTTCTAGTCTTCACCAATCGATTCAGCGTCCCAAAATTAGTCGGAGAACGTATATAATATTCCCTGGAAAGCTTTTAGTTAAGAAATACCATAGACTCGGGAAGTCTAAATCGCGGAAACGACGAAATGCGAGAAAATCGTTTTTTTCAAAATCGTTATTTTTTGAGTCACAGCAAAATTTAAAAACGTTTCTGAAAGCATTTTTGCTGCTGATTACAGATATGCAAATTATATTTCGCTAGCTCTTTCGGTTCACTTTCGCCTGCAAAAATTGAAGAAATTTTTATCAAATTTAGGCGCTCTAGTGGAGATCTCGGAAAGTCGTGAATTTCCAGTGGACAATCTTAGTGTAGCAATAGGAAAATAACCTTCTGAAAACGATGCTGCAATCCGTTTTTAATTATCTGCAACCGTTTCCGAGATATCTACTTAGCAAATCGAGAATCGGGTAAATTTAAGTTTGAAATTTATCGACGAATTATTGAATATTTCCGGACAATTTACACATCGACTTGTTCGTCTTGTCGTGTAGTTTCTGTGTGCCCAAAATGATTTCGCTGCTCTTTACCGTTATCGAAAAAATCGAAAAAAACCGAAAAAGCATGTATTTTTCGAACGAAATAATGAAAAATTTTTGTCGAAATTTTTTTTGCAAATTTTTTTTCGTGATGTTTTTTCGGTTACACGAAGGAAATCGAAGTGCTGAAAACGGTTTTCCAGTTTATTTCGCTCTAAAGTTACAAATAACCAAATTTTATATTTTTTATCGCTGTACACAATCACACATTTCCTACTGATTTGACGCTGTCATAACTTTTGAACCGCTCACCACAGAGACTTTTAGTCTTCACCAATCGATTTAGCGTATCAAAATTAGTCGGAGAACGTATATAATATTCCCTGGCAAGCTTTCAGTTGAGAAATACCATCGACTCGGGAAGTCTAGACCGGAAACGACGAAATGCGAGAAAATCGATTTTTTCAAAATCGTTATTTTTTGAGTAACAGCAAAATTTAAAAACGTTTCTCGAAGCATTTTTGCTGCTGGTTACAGATATGCAAATTATATTTCGCTAGCTCTTTCGGTTCACTTTCGCCTGCAAAAATTGAAGAAATTTTTATGAAATTTCGGCGCTCTAGTAGAGATCTTGGAAAGTCGTGAATGTCCCGCGGACAATCTTAGTGTATCCATAGGAAAATGACCTTATGAAAACTATGCCGCAATCCGTTTTTAATTATCTGGAACCGTTTCCGAGATATCTACTTAGCAAATCGAGAATCGGGGAAATTTCAGTTTAAAATTTATCGACGAATGTTTGAATATTTCCGGACAATTTACATATCGACTTATTCGTCTTGTCGTGTAGTTTCTGTGTGCCCAAAATGATTTCGCTGCTCTTTACCGTTTTCGAAAAAATCGAAAAAAACCGAAAAAGCATGTATTTTTCGAACGAAATGATGGAAAATTTTTGCCGAATTTTTTTTTGCAATTTTTTTTGTGATTTTTTTTTTGGTTACACGAAGGAAATCAAAGTGCTGAAAACGGTTTTCCAGTTTATTTCGCTGTACACAATCATCACACATTTCCTACTGATTTGACGCTGTCATAACTTTTGAACCGCTCACCACAGAGACTTCCAGTCTTCACCACTCGATTCAGCGTCCCAAAATTAGTCGGAGAACGTATATAATGTTCCCTGGGAAGCTTTCAGTTAAGAAATACCATCGACTCAATTTATACAAATAAATGCTAAATAATGACGTAACTGGTCATGAAGTTCTTAAAAGTGTCACGTTTGTCGCTAGTGCTGTTGCGCTCGGAGCGAATGCAAATTATTATAATTGTGCAAAAGGCGATATCGATATCTTTCAGCAATTTTAGAATAATGAAAATTTTTCAACATGTAAATGTTACAAAAGTCTACCTACCTCAAGGTCTTTCAGCCATTTTCTTTACATTTTATTAAAAAATGACAATATACAGGTCAATAATAGACGGTCATTATTCGCCATTTTACTTCTTAAGGAGGTTTTTTGCCATAAAAACTTCCACGCCGGCCAAACGGATTGGAAGATGGTAAAGAAAGAGGGAATTTCATTTCCTTAATTCACGTTGTAACAGTTATACCGCTGTGACTCGGTCGCCAGAGCCTGGTCTATTTTCTAGCAGAGTGTACCGGATGTTGCAAGGCATCACGCGTGCAGGTGAGGTTGACAGTTGGACAGGCTTTATTTACCTTTCTATGTCTTCATCCCTTACACTCCTTATATCCCAGACGAATCCTTGAATAGAGGCATAGATCGGAAGCCTTCAGAAATAGAGGGCGTCCCCTCACCAGATGGACCGACGACTTAAAACGCATCAGTACCAACTGGATGCAGACAACACAAGACCGAGGAAAGTGACAGAGGATTACTTCCAGCAGTGGACTTCAATAAGCTGATTGATGAATAGACGGTATTCACTTGATAGAATTAAATGCAAATGTTGCAAGGAAATCTTAAATAGCGGTAACGTTACATCAGCGATTTCTAATTCAAAATTTCGAAAAGTTTTCGTGAATAATTGGACTGTTTTTGTTGTCGTAATTATGTAAGCAGCAATTGCGTTTTAATTTCTCAATGCGGATGGAACGCAAAAGGAAACAAAAGCGAATAACTGCGATGCCGTTGTCTAAACCTCAATTAATATAAAACTAGTGGAAATATTTCGTGGAATAATTTTTGCAAAAACATTTTTGTTAACCTTGACTTTGTCTAATTATATACAGTTTCTCGTGAAATTATAGTTGATTATAGTATGTAGTTCGTATTGCTACTGTACAATATCGCTAACATACCATTAAGTAAAACTAGTTTTGTCTGAACGACTTTTAAACGTTATAAATAGGCTAAACTCGATAACTTGAGGTGATGCGGCGATTACAATTATGATTCGCGGTAGCTTGCGATTCTAGTGTGTCGGATTCGAGTAAACAAGTTTAATAATGGGATAAAGAAACGAGGCAGACTTTGTGTTAGCGACTTAAGGGCTAGGCCGCACTACGGCTAAACCGCCGCGGTTTATAATCTCGTTATTTTGTGACTCAAGTAAGCTAATACTTGTATAATACGGCCTCACTTGCGGTTTTTTCCCGCGATTGATTTTTGCCGTAGCGTACATTGTGTTTCTCGAGCGGTTATAGCGATTACCGTTCACGGGAAAAAAACATAGTACGCCCTCGGCCTTAAGTTTCGAGATTTTTCGGAATATGCATGAAATATATAATATAATTATAATTCCGTATAATATAATACGGAATATGCATGAAATCTAAATTAGGTTCAAATATTTTTTTCCGAAACTTTATTGACCGGACATTTGAACTAAACCATTATTTTTGTAATTAATATGTATTGAAATACTTAAAATTAATAAATAATAGCAAATTAAGCGAGGGAAATTTAAATTTGTAAAACGCAACACCATTGGTTAAAACGAAAGTGACGTAACGTCCCATATAAACAAGTCCGTATTTTTTACATTTGTATGTCATTTCAGTCTTTTGGTTAGAAAATAAACGTCAAGTTAAGAATAAAAACAGCTGTAGTAAACAATGGATCTGTTGATGACGTCAAAGATTGCAGATCTTTGACGTCATCAACAGACCGCGCGAAAATGGCGACGTTTAAACAGCTCAAAATTTTTCTCAATTTTAAATATTTTTTAAACTTAATTACAGCTATGTGACTGTTATAAATAGTTGTCAATTAGAACTTAATTATAGCATTTTTAAGCGGTATTTATATTTTTTACCATGTTATAACGGTGTTAACAGTGAATTAAAAATAAAAAAAGACATGCATATTCCCTATTGTAATTAATTTCGTTTTAATGTCACAATGTGGTTGGAACCCAAAAGAAAACAACAAAGCAGGGAATACCTGCTTTTATTTAACGGTTAATTAAAACTATTTCGCCGTTTGTATTTGCAAAAACATTCGTGATAACCTTGATCCCATCGACCTTGCCTAGTCATTTATTACAAATTCAAAGAAGTGCTATTTTCAGTCGTACCGCGAATTTAAAATATATAAGTTATTGATTAAAATTGATTTTATCCACTCGCACACCAACATGGACACATTAATAAATAATAGGAGTTTATGATACAAGTGCACAAAAGTCTGTACACATGTATCATACATTATTTTTTATTACTCATGCGTTAAAAGTACTATCTTGGCGCACTTTTTTTATTGCGAGAAATGCCATTTTTTGGTTGTATTACCACATAACTTGGGTAACGCACGCAAATATTCAATATCGCAAAGTTGCATAATATAATAAATAAATAAAATAAACACAATCAAGAGCTCAATATTAAAAAAGTGACGTGAAAGTGACTGAATTTTTTTTTTCGTTACAGAATAAACTAAAATTAAAGAAAACGTTTTAAAATGAGTCTAAATTATATGGTGATACCGGCTGATGAGAGTTCTTATGAGGAATCCACACCACTGGAGTCAATTGAAAAAGCAAATTCTTCATTTTGATTCTATTTTTTTATGGCCCTTGGTTCCCAAACTTGTAAGATACATCCCCTCGCATGAGTAATAAAAAAACTTATTTGAAACACGGGCGGTATTGCCAAAGCGAATGTGCGCACTGCACTCATTTGGTTCGTGCGCCCAATTTCGCTTTCGTGACCAATTGACAACTTACCGCTCTAGTTGCAAAATAAACTATTATCTACGAAGCATGTTAAAATACTGTTGAACCTACAAACAAATAATTGTTTCTTACCGATAATTTTGAAAAATTGTAATTTTGCAAAATACTTGACAAATCACTGACACAATAAGGTTAGAACGTTCAGCGTCTCCGTGGCAGCGTTGCCAACAGTACGATTTAAATCGTATTTATACGACCGTTTTTGGAGCTGATACGATGTACGATCATGTATTCGAAATCGTACGCAAAATATACGATCTTTCCAAATATTTAAATCTTTTTTCGTTATATTAAATCTATATCAGCAGATGAGATGTTGCGAGAATTAAATTTAAGTTTGTAAAAAAAGTAGTGCTTTATAATACAAGTGTGTGAAGAATTTTGTGCATGAGTCGCAACGTTTAAAGCACGAGCCGAAGCCGAGCAATAAGTACACAAAAGCCGTGTATCATACAATATTTCATCCATGAAGCATGTTAACCCCTTGACATACGAATAAAATGCGCGTTGACGTGTCCATATACATGTGATCTTATGACATATACACGTCTTAGAGACGTCATTGTATGTCAAGGGGTTTTAAAATACTGTTGAATCTACAAAAAATTGTTTCTTACCGATAATATTGAAAAATTGCAATTTTTACAGACAAAATACTTCAAATAACCGACACAATAAATAAGGTTAGAACGTTTAGCGCCTCCGTGGAAAAAATTGCTAACTAGTAAAAACGCACAGTAACGAGAACACTATTTGGTTGTTGTCGATGTAATCTAGGTTAACCTAGATTAAATCTAGATTAGATTATGGTTAGATTAAGTTATATTAGATCCAGATAAATCCAGACTGAGAGACCGACTTCTTGATTTAAAATAAGAAAAATTAATTCGAATTGTTGCCATAGTAATAACAAACAGAAATCGTTTAATAATGAAACTTGATTTGATTTACATTGTACTTTTACGGACAATTTGGATACTTTTACACACGATTTGGATACTTTTACACACAATTATAATAATGGCATCCTTCACATATAATAATGTACTTATTAATGTGTTCAGTTTGGTGTGCGACTAGATAAAAATATATAAACTTCTTACAAGGGGACCCCCCGGACGCGTCATCACCGATTTGGCCCAAATTTACAGTTTATGTAGGGCTTGACTATAAATGAAAGTGACGCAAAAGCGGGAGGGCCAGATGGCCAAGCTTTAAAAAAATAACTCACTTTTTACGCGGACCGGTAAGTTACTGACAACTCATAAGCCCGCTATGTTAGCGTAAATTTCAATGGCCGGTTAGCACATCGGTAAGAGCTCGGCTTTATAGTACGAGGATCGCTGGTTCGATTCCCCGTGGGGACGTTTTTTTTTTTCTTACAATTTTTAAAATGACTTTCTTTGATGACACAATTACTGTTTCTTTGAGCTTCTTGAGCTCTTACCGATGCGCTAACCGGCCATTGAAATTTAAGCTAACATAGCGGGCTTATGAGTTGTCGGTAACTTACCGGTCCGCGTAAAAGTGAGTTATTTTTTTAACGCTTGGCCATCTGGCCCTCCCGCTTGCGTCACTTTCATTTATAGTCAAGCCCTACATATACTGTAAATTTGGGCCAAATCGGTGATGATGCGTCCGGGGGGTCCCCTTGTTAGTTGAATTTCGTTGACAAATTAATGTCCAGATTCTGGTAACCATGGTGTAAAATCATTCCTTAAATACCAAATGTTAACATTTTGTGCAATAAATGTTAAATATTGATTTAAAGTTATAATAATATTACGTATTTATATCATTTACTATTGTTTTATTGAAAATTTAATGTGTACAATTTTTTCCTAAAATCCTTAGCAATATACGATTTTTCCTAATGCATGGTACGATCCCCCAAAAAATAAAGTTGGCAACACTGCTCCGTGGTAAAAATTGCTAACTAGTGAAGACGCACAGTGATGGGAACACTATTTGGCCATTGTCGATGTAATCTGGGTTAACCTACATTTAATTTAGGTTATGGTTAGGTTAAGTTATATTAGAGCAAGATAAATCCAGACCGAGGAGCCGAAACTTTTTGATTCAAAATAAGAAAAATTAATTCAATTTTAATATACGTCAGAAATTTTATTTTTTCTACGTCTATGTTTTTTTGTTTAGTGACGCGAGCTGTTGCCATAGTAACAACAAAAGGAAATCGTTTAATAATGAAACTCTATTTGATTTACGTTTTACTTTTGCACACGGTTATAATAATGGCATCCTTCACATACAATAATTTACTTAATAATGTGTTCATTTTGGTGTGCGAGTAGATAAACTCGATTTAACAAAAATTCGATTTTTGTTTAAGCTTTCAAATACGTCATTGGTTATCTCCTTTCGGGTTTAAATGGTAACTTCTTCTTCTTCTTTCGAATAGGCCTACTTTGGACCACGCTTATTCAACTGTTGGGTTAGGTTTTCTGGGCTTTGACCTTTGCCCAGTATTGTCGCATCTTCTGCCGGTGTAACTCCTTTCTCTCTTCTGTCCAAGGGGTACCTTTCCTTCGAGGTTTTTCCTGAAATCCACGGACTTCCTTCAGGGTGCGTCTCACAGACTGTCTGTTTTTGAAATCTGTTATTCCCAGTTCTTTAATATCCTTCTCGGACTCTGTCAACCAAGTGGTACGAAGCTTCTTGTTTTGCCAGAAGGTGAACAGACGGTTGATTAGTCGGTTTGGAGGCAATCTTGCAACTTGGCCATAGAAAGCTACCCTTCTTTTCCTTGCACAGTCAGAGAGCATCTCAATATGTTTGTAGAGCTCAGAGTTATACCGCTTTCGGAATTCCCCATCTTCCTTTACCGGGCCTAGGATCTTCATGAGGGTTCTTCTCTCTCTGATATCCAATTTCTCCACTAGACCTCTTCGGTTCAAGGAAAGACATTGCATGGCATACAGGGCTTCAGGTCGTAAGACTGATGTGCAGTGCTTAAGTTTCAGGTTGCGTGACAGGCATTTCTTATTGTAAGTGTTCTTAGTCAGTCGGTAGGCTAGTTCTAACTTGCTGACTCTCTTG
Source organism: Phosphuga atrata (assembly GCA_944588485.1). Classification (NCBI taxonomy): domain Eukaryota; kingdom Metazoa; phylum Arthropoda; class Insecta; order Coleoptera; family Silphidae; genus Phosphuga; species Phosphuga atrata. The sequence goes on from OX155899.1 coordinate 64,788,415, forward strand.
GATAATGATGCTCTTCCTGATAAGTTGAGTTCAATCCATTCGTCGAGATACTTAAATTTTTCAGTCCTCTTGATGTTTCCCTGTTCTAGTAACATCTCTCTGTTTGCTTCTCTGGTGTTAGTAAAGAATTCTGTTTTTTCCAGCGACATTTGAAGGCCCACTTTTGCAGCCTGTTTTCTGAGGCAGTTTACCTGCATTGTTGCCATCTCAAGAGAATCAGTAAACAGTGCCATGTCATCTGCAAAGGCCAGGCAATCTACAACCAGTCTATAGTTCTTATGTCCCAGGTAGATACCACTCTAGGTGGTATAGGTGCTATATATTAATGAAATTTAAATTGATAAAGTTTAAACTCATTCTTTCTTCTTACCTCTGCCCTTACAATTGTAAATATGAGTAGCCAGAAAAGAAAACTCAATATGATATCGTTATCTGACAAACTGAGGTTGATAAGCGAAGTTGACAAAGGTATTAAAAAGAAAATAGTGAATGCTGAAGACTTTGGGATTTCTCCATTTCTGAACAAACCCGAAAATGGAGCAACTAATGATCGCAGATGTTTGAAAAAGTGTACCTACGAAAACATTGACAAAACTTCTTTGGAATGGTTTAAAATTGCGCAGGATATAAATGTGCCAATGGCTGGACCACTCATAAGAGAAAATGCTCTGTATTTTGCTGAGAGTCTGGGACACTCTGATTTCATCGCTAGTGTAGGTTGGCTAGATAAGTTTAACAAAAGGCATAATATTATTCAAAGGGTTACGTGTAGTGAAAGTGCAGACGTTAATGAAGATGACTGTGGAGGATGGTGCAACAATATCTTGCCGGAACTTAATAGCATTAGCATCTTATCATGAAAAAGACTTAAACATTTAAAGACATAAAACGTTAACATTTAAAGACGAAGTGCTCCGGTAGAAAACACAGCAAAGAAAGAATCACCGCCGGAAACTGACACCGTAGGTGATTAGAAAATCAAAAAAATCGCCATGCTTTAAACGTAAACGTTTTTTACCAGTGAGATACAGACACACCAAAAAATCTTGGGTGACAAGCGCAATTTATGAAGAAGGAACTTTGTCAATAGAGAATTTTAATGGAAAACAATTAAAAATTACTGAAAAATAATAATTATTTATAAAAATTATAACTACTTTTAAGTAATTATAATTAGATAACATTATATTAATAATGTATACATATTTCCTTTTTACATATTTAGTTTTAATAAATTCTGTAAAGTGATTTTTACTCATTTTGTAGTTATGTATTTCTATAACTCCACTTTTCTGTAACTCCATTGTTTTTTCGGTAACTATGTTAATTCGACTTATTGAAGTTCGACTGTATATTCAGCCTTTCCGGAGCTCTATAACAATTAATGAGTCTTTTTAGGACTACCAAAACAAATCTCACATGAAATTTGTAAGTTTTTTTATAGCTTTCAGTCTACCTTCGTGGCACTCAACAAAAACCAGAAAAATTACAATTGTTTTTAAGATCATGTCTTTCCGATACCTTAAGTGGATAGCCATCTGTGGACGCGTTTCGAGATTTATCTCTCATCAGCACAGCTTTGCTTCCATGAACAATAATTTGTAAACCACTCACTTGAAAACCCATGTGGTGTTTAGGGTTAGATGTTTATAATTTTCACATTTTGTGAGAGTGACATGAACTTAGCAGGTTAATGATTGACCTGATAAGATAGAAGAAGATATAAGAAGAAATAAAAACTAGATTTAACTAAACATTCGAATTTTGTTTAGGCTTTCAAGGACATGTTGCTTAATGGAAATTAGTTTTCTCGGACGCCATTGACTTATTAGACATCAAAACGTTTTCTTTGGTATTATGTGATTAATGTCCAGAAAGGTTATATTATTAAATGTGGAATTAACTCGTCACGATAGGACAATGAAAGAACAAACTAAGTTCGTTACTAGTTTCGGCGATTTAAAATTTATTTAAACAATTTCGCCATCATCATCGTTTTCTTTTTTTTTTCTCAAAATATTCCCATTCAACTTGTTTATTCGTTAAATAGGTTATTTTTCAAATTTTCTATGCTGACAACATTCCCATTTTCAACTGATAGTTCCCACGTTTTTTTTTTTTAATTATATTTTTCGATAAGAATAATCGCTGAAATACTAAACAAAACCCGTTTTGGAATTTTAACGTTTACGTTTCAAAACACAACACCATCACATACATTTCTTCTCGGAACAAAAAGAACTACATCGACTGCATCACGTCTAACTCGCATTTTCAATTGTGATATAATTAGTATGATAATATAATCGTTCACTTCCAGTAAATGCGAATTAGATCATGAATATTTTAATAGACTTATATTGGACGGCTTGAGTACAAACTCCAATTATTTTTAGAAACGGATATTTTGCATCACTTCAGTGTCTTTGTTTGTCGCATTCGACAAGTCACCATTAAATCGCAAAATTGTTTACGGAAAATATTTGCTGATAACTGAAATTAACATTATTATGTTAAGTAAAATGCAAACTTTACGCATACGTTTTTATTTTTCAGAATGAATAACTGCATGATTTGTATCTTTCTTTATCCTTTGTTGTGGGTTTTTACAGAAACGTTGTACGCTCGATCTTTTGCGCTTTATTAATTCTAGACATCACAACTCTCATTCTGCTGATTCATATTAAACAAAGACGAAAGCAAAAAATATAAAATTTATGGAATAATTATCTAATCTTCTTGTTCTTAGCGTTTTCCCGCTGGTGGAGGGTCTGCTTTCTTGGTCAATGACCGCCATTTTGCACGGTTTTGTGTGTCATTTGGTTTTAGCCCCACGATCTTTAGGTCACTATTTATCGTGTCCTGCCATCGCTGCGTTCGCCATCTTCTGGGACGTTGGCCTTCAAACTCAAAATGGAGGGCAGAGTTGACAACAGTACCAGGAGCTGCTCGCTGTGCATGCCCGTACCATCGGAGTCTTTTCTCTCTCAGTTTGTCCACAATTGGAGCGACACCCATTTGCTCTCGAATTGTGTCGTTTCTGAAGGGAGATGCCCATTCCCCACCAAAGCATTCTCATTTCCATGGCATATAGACGACTTTCAGAAATCTTGTCAAATTGTCGACATTCGACTCCATATAGCGCAACAGCCCGTATCACTGTCTCATATATCTGGATTTAAGGTGAAGTGGCATTTTCTTGTCTCAATATACACCCGCGACCTCCTTGCACCGCATCCAGGTTGCATTTACTTTATCACTGAAGCTGCCATCACTCTGTAGACGAGACCCAACCTACCTATAGGAGTTGATCTTGACTAGATTTTCTCCACCGACTTGAATGATATCGTCCCTTGGATTTAACTCCAGATTTAACTCCACGTTTAGACGTAGACCATACTGGGAGAGGCGGTTATTCCAGTCTTCAACTTGACGTTGGAGTTTCTAGCCGGAGACATCTGCAACCATTACATCATCCGCATACAGAGGGGTTCAAGTGACATTCCGTTGTAGATCACAAGTGATGGTATCCAAGACAAGAACAAAGAAGGATGGTGAATAGTGCTGAACCTTGGTGGACCCCGACATTTACAGGAAAGTTATCTGAGGTGACAACAGCACAACGTACTCTGCTACTGGTGTTTGCGTATAGCATCTTAACCACATTAACAAATGATTCTGGCACGCCATGGCCTCGAAGCGCATACCAAATTAACTTATGAGGAATACGATCAAAGATCTTTTCGAGATCGAGGAAGGCAATATGCAGTGGTTTCCTTTCTTCGCGATTCTTCTCCATGAGTAATCGTGCTGCAAATATGGCGTCAGTAGTTCCAGCTCTCTTGACAAATCCACACGGGTTGATGTTAATGTTGGCAATGTCGCGTAGTCGATGATCAAGAGTTCTTTCAAAGACCTTCATTGTATGTGAGAGAAGGCGTATTTGGCGATTGATATAAAATAATAATAATTAAAATAATTATATAATATAGGGAATAAAAAACAATGAGAAGGATAAAATAAGTAAATTAACAAATGTCCAGGGTGAGGTTGTTACATCAAAAATCGCCAAAGTCATACCTATCCACAAGAAAGGCCATCCAAATATGTGCAGCAACTTTCAATTCTACCAGTTGCCAGGCCAATTTCATTCTTACCAGGTTAACCAAATTCTTACCAGGCCAATTTCAATTCTACCAGCTGCCGCAAAAATCATTGAATCTCTATTACAAAATCGTGTAGTAAGTTTCCTCGTTTAGAACAATATTCTATGTTTGGCTGAACATGGCTTTAGAGAAAGTAAATCTACAGTAACAGAATTTATAGAAGTCGTGGAATCGAAACCCTCGGCAAGAAGCAATGATCTCCTGCTTAGACTTAAGCAAAGCTTTTGACTGCGTAAATCGCCAGAGACTAACAGAGAAATTGTTCTTCTGCGGAATCAGAAGGAAGGCAGAAGCTAAATACATAATACTAAAATCATACCTGGAGAACCGCAAGCAAATAGTCGATTGGAAGAACACAAAGTCGCAAGAGAGAGCCTCAAACTTGTGGTACCCCAAGGCTGAATATTGGGTCCAAATTGTTCGATATCTATATTAACGACTTTTCAGTCAATGTTAACACATACAGGGCATGATACATCATTTATCAATATTGATAACGACATATACGTGGTCTGTTAGTAAAGTATAAAAAACCTTATTTTTTATTTTGAAAACCTGGATGGATTTGAATCAAGCGCGCTTGCATGAGCCGACCTTGAACCTTCGTGCGCATGCGTGAATTTTTTCCCGCCTGTAGATAGCGTCAGTTGCTGTCGAGCAGTGTTCGAGCGACGTAGTATGTAGTGCTCTCGTCGGTTTTTCAATGCAAGTAAAATCACGACAAGTGAAATGAGGGATGTCCTACATTGCCTACGTGATGCTGTGCGGCGCAAGCGACTGGAGTTGTCGTCATCAGGAAATTGGCGGCTCCAACACGACAATGCTCCAGTACATTTTTTGCACTTGGTTCTCATTTTTTTGGTGAAAAACCAGACTCCTCTGGTTCGACAGGCTGCTTACTCTCCTGATATGCCCCCCTGTGACTTCTGGCTATTCCCCAAAGTCAAGAGGTCATTGAAAGGAACGCGATTTCAGACAAGAGAGGACATTATGGCTGCAACGACAGCCGAGCTAAAGTCGATTCCGAAAGAGCCCTTTTCGGAATGCTTCCAACAATGGCGGCATCGCTGGGAGAAGTGTGTGGAGTCCCACGGAGACTGCTTTGAGGTTGATTAACCAGTTTTTTTTAAATGGCTAAACGTCGGATACTTTTCTAACAGACCACGTACATCTTCAAACAACGATCAAATGGAAATCAAACAGAAATACAAAAGACTGACGACTTGTCGTCATCAGGAAATTGGCGGCTCCATCACGACAATGCTCCAGCACATTTTTCGCACTTGGTTCTCATTTTTTTGGTGAAAACCCAGACTCCTCTGGTTCGACAGGCTGCTTACTCTCCTGATATGCCCCCCTGTGACTTCTGGCTATTCCCCAAAGTCAAGAGGTCAATGAAAGGAACGCGATTTCAGACAAGAGAGGACATTATGGATGCAACGACAGCCGAGCTAAAGTCGATTCCGAAAGAGCCCTTTTCGGAATGCTTCCAACAATGGCGGCATCGCTGGGAGAAGTGTGTGGAATCCCAAGGAGACTGCTTTGAGGTTGATTAAGTTTCCAACGCTCTAGGTATGCCAGTTTTTATTAACGGTTTAAGGTCGGATACTTTTCTAATTGGCCACGTACTTCAAACAACGGTCAAATGGAAATCAGACAGAAATACAAAAGGCTGAGTACTCAACACTGTAAAAACGCAACATTTAATATTTCCTACTAAACATATGGTCGAACAAAATGGAGTTCTTCTGGGATTCCATTTTGCGTCAAAATGGAACAACGCCAATATTACAATGATGCACAAGAAAGGCGATCATCATAACTCAAAGAGGAATGGAAAGAAGAATGCTAGGCACCAGTCTCAGAAACCACGTCAGAAACGAGGAAATCAGGAGAAGCACCAAGGTCCAAGATGTCATCATAAGAATAGCGCAATTAAAATGGAGATGGGCGGGCCACGTGGCAAGGCAAGACGGGTCCAAATGGACCAAGAGATTCGTAGAATGAAGACCAAGAACAACGAAAAGGAGCGTGGGCAGACCCGCGAAAAGATGGCGAGACGACATCCAGAAAACAGCAGGCAAAAACAGGTGCGAGAGTGCACAATGCAGGGAAACGTTAGAGGAGGCCTACATCCAGGAGTGGAATAACACGGGCTGAGGAAGAAGAAGGAGATAATAGACCAACCCTGTGGGATAAACATTAAAAAAATTACAATAATCCAATGTCGTCCAATGTTAGCACAAGTAGTAACACTGTTGCAGTGTAAACACATACACGTCCGAGTTACTTGTCCGGGTAGTTCTCTCCGCCATCGGTAGACAAAATCGGTTTTGGTGTACGCTTAGCATTAGGCTCCGCGGAGTGCGATAAGAAGTCTCGATTTCGCCAACATTATTTACTGCTCTCTTAGAACTCGTGAGTTAAAAAGTTGATTGGGGCGAAATGGGCGTTAACATAAACGGCGAGAAACTGGACAATCTGAATGATGACATTGTTCTGATAGCTGACCGAAAGTTAGACTGGAACGAACTTCGGCTGGACGAAGTTAGAAAAATGTTGAAAGGGCTCCAGGCTGCTTCCGATAGCGTCGGACTGAAGATCAACACAAACAAGACCCAATTTATGACCAACCCCGTAACATAATATATGTATGCACTTGAGCCGTAAAATACAAATAGGTCGCGACAATCTAACGACCGAGATTTATAGAAGGATAGGTCCGACTTGGACTGCTTTTGGCAAGCTGAGGGAGGTTTTTAAATCCGACCTTCCTATATGCCTGAGACGTAAGGTACACGACAATGCGTCCTGTCGGTGATGACTTAAGAGGCGGAAACACTCACTCTAACACGGAAAGTCACGAAAGACACGAGTTCCAAACCTCAAAATCCTTCGAAGAACAGGAATCACTGACGCACTAGAACGCATAGCGTTACCGAAGTTGAACTGGGCAGGCCAAAAAACGACGGCAGATGGATGGACGTTGAAAAACGACGCCAGATGGACGAAGCGGATCTTTGAATGACGACCAATACAACAGGCTCTAATAAATAGAGGGCATCCTCCAATACGATGTTCCTTAGAGAAAAGGCGCTTGAACAAAAATTGGATGCTTGTAGCGCAGGAAAGGCAAGTGTGGAAAAATAAAAGGGATGCCTATGTCAAGGAAACGACTGATTGATGATGATGAGAAGGTTAATCAGTTTCGTCGATTATCCAGACTATTTGAAAACGGATTAATCGATGAACTAACTAAACTAACTAACAAAAAGTGATAATTGTTTCCAAAACAGTTTTTTGTCCTGTTTTTCAATAACTAAAGCGAGTGTGATATATTCTAATGATTGTACGTACATACTTATTTATTAAAAAATATTACTCAAACCAACGCGGAACTGCGGGAAGGAGAGCGGGACGATTTCGACCGACGAATCGACCCGTTCTGGCAGTCCCGTGTTAGTTTAAGTAGACCTTTAAGGACTATTTTTTAATAAATGAATATGTACATTCTGCGGGAACGAGAGCGGGACGATTGCGGGACATGCATCTGCAGCAGGATATGCTACTGCGCATACCAATGCGACATATCCCGCGGTAGATTCACGTCCCGCAATCGTCCCGTTCCCGCAGTCCTGCGATAGTTTAAGTAGACCTTTAAGGACTATTTTTTAATAAATAAGTATGTACATACTGCGGGAACGAGAGTGTGACGATTGCGGGACATGAATCTACAGCGGGATATGCTACTGCGCATACCAATGCGACATATCCCGCTGTAGATTCATGTCCCGCAATCGTCCCGTTACCGCAGTCCTGCGTTAGCTTAAGTAGATCTTAAGACTCTTTTTTTAATAAATAAGAATGTACGTACTGCGGGAACGAGAGCGGGGCTATTGCGGGACATGAATCTACAGCGGGATATGCTACTGCACGTACCAATGCGACATATCCCGCTGTAGATTCATGTCCCGCAATCGTCCCGTTCCCGTAGTCCCGCGTCCCGCTCGATTCATATTGAGCGCTACTCAATTAATTTGTACAAATCATTCATCAAATTGAACTTCGGCAAAATGAAAATATTCATCAAATAATTGATTTACTTGCCATAATTCAGATTAAAACTACAGATTACAGTAGGATTAAAATGTTGTTTGTTCGTGTCGTACGGATAATATCATGTCACAAAATATTTTTAAAAATATTTTTTTTTTTGTAATTTGAAATTTGAATTAAACTTTTTCACTGAAATACAACACAGCAAAATATTATTGTTGATTTTAAATTTAGATTATTGTATCGAAGCCAATTCTCCAAGTAAATATTTACTAAGATTAGTTTTACAAACAAATATTTATTAGTTTACCTAACTGAAAAGTGCATATTGATTATTGAACATTTTTTATTGATTTTTACCACATTGTTAATATTTATGTTAATATGTTTTGTGTTAACATTATGGAACTTTTATTTCGCGTCCATTTCCTTCCAAAATAATTTCTTGTAAGCTTGTGTTAACAATTCCTCTGTAGTCTTTCTCCAAATTTCTCTTTAATCTCTTTAGTATTTAGTAAATTCCTCTTCAAGATCTAAAGTTTTAGAACCTTTCTTAATTGCAAATCAAATATATATCATATACATATTTGAAATGCGTTTTACAGTTTCTGTTTATAATACTAATATGTATTGCAACATGAAAACGTAACAAAAGGCTACCGACCTCTTGTGTTTATATTATTATAGTACTATTTTGAACGGGAAAGTTTTTTGTGCGTTATTTACAATTTTGTCCCAATTTCCCAGCAAGAAAATGTCCCGTTTTTTTTTCCTTGCTGCCAATTTATAATTCAAGAATTTAGCGAATTTTTCTCGATACGCGATTTAAGCGGATGGTATTCACATTTGGAAATGCTGACGTGCTCGGTAACTTTTACACTGAACGAACATTTCTGATAGTGAAAATCAGTTACCGCATTAGCCTGAATATAACACGTCTTATATTTTACACCTTTGATGTTGCACAAAAGTAGATTGAGAAACACAAAAATTTCTTTTAGAAAAGTAGAAGGTTTAAGTTTAACCCCTTGACATACGAATAAAATGACGTTGACGTGTCCATATACATGTGATCTTATCAGATATACATGACGTCTTAGAGACGTCATTGTATGTCAAGGGGATAATATTGGCATTTAACTTTGTGAGAAATGCATGCGTGAGAAATAGTTCGCGTGCCAATACAATTTTCCTACGTGTCAGTTGTCACCCGCGTGCCAATACAATTTTCCTACGTGTCAGCTGTGACTCGCGTGCTATTGGTTCGCCACCACTGCTATAGTACTTTATTTATTCCATTTCCTTTGAATAATGTTTTGCTTATCACAAGTTCAATAACTACTTTATTTGTTTGTTCATATTGATTTCTAATAAATATTTATACAATTGTTTATATGGTAAATGTTTGTTCGTTTCAATCCGCATTTTAGAATATCAATGAGAGAATTACCGAGAATAATTCAACTTATATTATCTCTTTTATTTTCTTGATTGATTGATAAACAAATATATCAGTGGTTCTCAAACTGGGTGCCGCGTCACCCTGGGGTGCAGCGAGAGTATGCCTGGGGTGTCGTAGCAATAATCAAGAAATGTAAAAAGAAAATTACATGAGGAGTTAAACGAATTTGAGTTCCTACTTTTAATGCAAAATTGTAGACAATTCGCTAAAATCTGGAATGGCTTAAATCAATCAAGTTCGTCTGCCTCAGTTCGGCAACGCGCTACTCTCGATCAAAAGATAATCCGAGGAAAAATAAGGAAATTAAATGATCCTAGCTATCTCATATCGTTTCGCTTTCTTTCTGTTGGGAACGAAATTTGTCCAAAAAGTCAAAATTTTTGTAGCCCGACAAGGGTGCCGCGAGATTGTTTTAGCTCGATAAGGGTGCCGCGACAATAAAAAGTTTGAGAACCGCTGAAATAGATAATCAAATGAAACAATTACATTATTTCCGGGTATGCATTAACATTTATAATTCACGAAATCATATTTGATTTGATCGGATGGCTTTTATTTTATGAGACGTAGCAAGCACATTTGGGTGACTTGACAAATGGCCCCCTGAAACTCACGAGCATATTGGTACCGTCTCAAGGCATTTAACTTCAAAATGACGTTCAAGATGACGTCCATTTAGCAATTTCAAAAAGTTATAGCAGAAATGAAAAAGATTAGAGGTTCAGGTATTTCTATTTATTTGTTTGTGTTCGTGTGGTATGTGCGTTCCTTTCATCGTTTTCTTTCTGCCATAGTATGTCGACAGCTATTGTCACCGTTGATATTCAGTCGTGCTTGGACCTTAGCATTATGGCCTTCAGTATTATCATTTCTAGTATTGCTTGTTTTCTGTCGGTTCTCTTTCTGGTGTCCATCTGGGGGCAATCAAAAATTGTGTGTAGTGCACTGTCCATTTCTCCACATTTGAGGTTCTGCCCATGCCGCTCAGTTATTGTCTGAAGCACCCTTGGCCCAAGTAATTGTGTCAGATAGTAGCGCACCTTTCAAAAAATAAAAAGAAGTCATCATACATCTTGGGGCTACACTCGAAATGGCGAGAACGGGAATAAGCTGGCAGAATGGGCTGATGTAAATAATATGACCCTTGTGTATGATCCTAAAAATAAAGGTACATTTCAGTAAGCTCGATGGAATCAAGATTACTCACCAGACCTATCTCCCACGACTTTATATCACCAGTCCCTCGAATTCGGGGACAAGTGCTTCAAGATTTTCCCCATAGTCAACACAGACCTGTAATATACCAAATTGGACTCCCATTCCCAGTTATTCATTCTACACCTAGACCCCGCTGGAACTTCGAGAAAGCAGATTGGGAGACCTATGCAAGGTACTCTGATGCTAACATCAGGTGGATACAAGCAATTCCTGAGAACTACACAAGATTTATAGGATTAATAAAAGCAGCAGCCAAAAGAACTATTCCTAAAGGTTTACGCAGGGAATATGTACCAGGTTTGAATGAGGAGACCAATAGGTTTAAAAAGGAGTTTGATGTACATGGTAGTAGGAAGAGAGCTACTGGACAATCTCTAGAGAGTGCTAGAAGAGAAAGATGGATAAAGACCGTCGAAGGTTTAAATTTCAGCCATTCCAGCAGGAAGGCTTGGTCGCTGAAAATCTGCAATAAGACACCACCCGACACGTACCGAGTGGTAGTGTGGGGCTGCCCACTAAAGGGGCGACCCACTAAAAAAACCCCACCATTTATACCCTCAAGCCAAACCCAGAGGAAACGTTATGGAATCCAAAATTTGGCATAACTTCATCACGTTCCACTCCCTTTAATTTCCAAAGCATTCATCTGCATTCACTCGTTGTGCCGGCGCGCTGTTATTCTCCGTGCCCCCCTCACATCAAAGTTTACAATAAATTTGTGCGCCCCCTTCCCACTAATTAATCATACCAGTCAGCACGCCCCATCCATACTCACTGCGGGGCATGATCCTCACCATACTCTCCATATTTACTTTCTTTCCCACCATGCATTCTGCGCTCCTCATTCTCACCCATCTCATACACCTAAAGATGGTATGCTCCGCTGTGTCTTTGCCAACAGTGCGCCTCAACCAGTTTCCCGACGCGCAATAGGTAAGACCCAAAGCATCCATGCCCGGTAAGCGCCTGGGTGAGGTGATAATTCACATCCCCGTGCCGGCGGTTGACCCATTCATCGATAGTCGGAATCAGTTGCCTGGTCCAGGCTTCCTTTTCCTACTCCTCCCATAGCTCTTGGCCGAAATCCATTTTTTTTGGCTTGATCAAGCCGATTGTAATGTATATGGCGTTCGCAATCGTCAGTTCAGTTGAGTCAAGATTTTTGTCGCTGTTAAACGTGGTACAAGAAAGGGAAGAATAAGCAGTGATCACATCAGAGGAACAATGAAAGCAGGGCCCATAGGAAAGAAGGTCCAAGAAAGTAGGCTAAGGTGGTTTGGACAATGTGCAAAGAAGAGAGGAGAACTACGTGGGTAAAAAGAGTTGAAAAGCTGGAAATAGGAGGGTCAAGGAAGAGGGGAAGACCTCTTTCAACATGTCTTTTCTTTTCTTTACCACGAGTAAAATTCCCAAGACACTAAAACCTCGTCGTCCGTTACTGATGAGTCTAAAACATCATCGTCCGTCTCTGGTGACGCCATGGTATGAATCGTCGCTGCCGATTGGACAGTTTAAATTGATCGTGTGTGGTGTATATGGATGAACTGCAGATTGGATCAAAGCCTGCAGTGTTACGCCGATTGGACGTTAAGCAGTATCGTGTATGGCAACCATAATGGTGGTCATCAAAACCTGCAGTGTCATGCCGATTGGACGATAAGCAGTATCGTGTATGGCCACCATAATGGTGGTCAATATATAATAATGTTGAACTAACAAAGTTTAGTATCCAACGGCAATATATTTTCGTTGAATATCTTCCTGTGCTAAATAAATATTTGATAGATTGTGTTATCAACGCACAATACATGTATTTATCGGCTGTGTGTTTACTAAATTGTTTCATGCTTTGTTCTAGAGGAGGCAAAGACCTTAAAGATCTTGCTCAGCTTTGCCGTCGGCGGGCTACTGGGCGACGTTTTCTTGCATTCGCTGCCAGAAATTTGGTCCAACGACGTTGCCAAAAATGGTAAGTAAACAAAATTACTGTCCATTTGCAAAAAGAAAAAATCTTAATAATTCGGTAAACATGACTTTCAAGAATATTTTCACTCTTTCACATACCAAGTTTGAATAATTATTTTAAGAAAATACATTTTCTGGCATTTTCCGCGAATTTGTTACCTAAACTAGACAAAGAAGATTATCATACAAAATAATACGAAGAAGATTATACACACAAGAGGCAAGACTTTTGAACGCCTTATCACATAGACTTTAAGCGTCCCAAAATTAGTGAAAGCATGTAACAAAATTACATAAGAAAAAGTTAATAACTTTTAAGAAATATATTATTGAAACATACAGATATTTGTAAGTTTAGCAAAGAGTGTTATGATTCTGTTAAAGTAATTGAATAGTTTTTGTCGTTAGTAACTAGTCGACATTGTTAAGTAGTCTTAATGAAATAAGTGAGTTTTGAGTGGCCGCGCGAGAAAACGTTTTATTTGTTGGGTCCATAAGGGTCGGGTCAGCAACCGCGCGCGTCGCAAAATCACTTCGCGTGCTCAATTTGCATTCCCATTAATTCGCAGATGCTATCAATCCCGGCTGCGGCTGAACTCAATTTCGGACAATGCAGCGGAAGTCCGGATAAAATCCATTCAAACTCGACCGGCTTTTTATTCTCTCTTTATGCCGCAGGTGGAGAACCCTCTATGTACACGGGAGTCCTCATACTTTCCGGACTCCTAGTTTTCGTCATCGCTGAAAAAGTGTTTTCAGTAATCAACCAAATCAACGAGGCCAGTGACACAAACGTTCCCGAGAAAATCAACAACAATACCAAGGGCTACATTAAACCTGAAAAGACTGAAGAAGATGCCATACATAAAAAACATGTAAGATTACCAAAACCAAACAAACAAGAAAATGACACACAAAATAATACGAAGAAGATTAGACACATTCAAGAGGCAAAACTAGACCGACAAAACTGGTCGGATAAACTAGACAGACAAGACCAACCAAGACCAAGCAAAGTAGAGAGTGAAGACCAACCAGAGCATACCAACAAGAGTTTGGACAGACAAGACTAGACTTTTTTTTTGGCGTAGCCGGCAGCTGTGCAGACAAGTAGCCCTTAGGAACTCCACCAATCATTCCGGAACCGCATTTAGCATGTCTTCAGAATGATGGTTATAAATTTAATTAGTGTTTTTGCTCGTTAACTGGTGATTTAGCTTGGCGTTTCAGCCTCTCCTCATCTTCTTTGGGGGACATAATATTTTTGACAAGCCTGTCGGTGTTCTCCCAATTTGTTTTGTTATGCATCATGTACCTCATTATCGTTCCTGGTCTGAACGGCAACTGCACACTACCTGTTTGTTTTTCTCTTTCAAGGTCTCATCTATAGCAGTCAAATATGTTTGGGGTACCGAGTCTATCTCGCCACAATATTCGCAAAGGTTGTCCGCGGCCTCCGTGGCATCCGAACCTCCGGCTCGTATTTGATGCAGGTAGTCAAGGAAGCTCACAGTGGTGTAGTGGTGAACGCTTGGGCTAGCTATACATGAGATCCCAGGTTCAATTATCGGCCAAGCCGTGAACATTTTTCACGTAACTATGCTATGGCCACCTCGTGGAAAGCAATGGCAAACTACCACGAGTAATTCTGCCTAGTAAACCTCTGAAGTAGTGCCGTTCGTAACCGGCGATAAACTGCTGAGGTCCCGCATATTAGTCGATGATTCGTTCCACAAGTATGCGCGAGAGGTTGCCTACGCTCTCGAAGAGAGTAAGGCACCTTATGAAGAAGTCAGGGAAGCAGCCGTGATCTGAGAGGAATTGTGTTAGATGATAGTTTGTCGCACCGTGATTCCTGTTCAGCGATGTCGAGATATCTGGTATGACCAGCTGTGTCCATTGGCCTTTGTCCGACGCCCGCCATCTTCCTTGCCATTCCTCTAGCACAGGGGTCGGCGAACTCTATGAACTTAAGAGCCAAATTTGTGTTTAAAATTATTCCAAACTGTATCAAAAGCCACGGATGTTTTTTTTTCATAGTCATAATTTTGTATTTTCTTCATAATTCGCTATGATTTTGCGATAATATTATTATCGCCTACAAAATTCCTTTTATGGCCTTGCCTACAAAATTCATAACTTTGCCAATATCTTCTGGAAATGTTTGTGCGTCAAGTGCTTCCTGGCGATAATTTTGAGTTTCGGAATTCTGTCCAAAAAAGCATAATTTTGAACTATGCACTGACTTGACGGCGAGACAATAACTAAAAGAAATAATCGAGATCCGTGCTGTGACTGTGAGTTACCTCCCTCAGCCTACACTTGTGCTTGGTGTCTTGATCTTAGACTCAAGTGTAAGGGAGCAGATTTTTACTGCGATGACTTTGCCAGAGCCATCTACAGGAGAGCGATGGCTTATTTTACACAATGTCCAGGATTTGAGCCCGGGACTTGCGGCTCCGAAGTCTGACACCTTGACTAATAGGCCACCACCGTCTCATAATAGACAATGCTGTCAAAATACATCTTCTGAATGAGTGCGTCGCATAGGAACCAGCGTACATTAATATATGTGTTCCACAGGGCAGCGTACTTGCCCCAACTCTTTTCTCTCTATACACAGCTGACCTCATTCATTACATAAGTGGTAAAAAGTGCATCCTATATGCGGATCATGCACGTTTTTTAATTCCCCAGAGCTCATTAATCGACACTGAAATCGAAGCGAATGCTCTGATGGTAAACGTGTTCTATTGGTTCTCCGCAAATAATTTGTTCCTAAATAGAAATATATGATACAAGTCTAAATATATGATTTTCCAAACACCTAGAAAGGGGTCAGCAGAAAACCTATCCTTGGCAAATGGCAAAGACGAGTTATCCTGAGCAAAAAATACACAATTTCCAGGAATTACTAAATTACTAGGAATTACTAGAATTACTAGGATTTATTAAAATTTCCTCATATGGAATATCACGACAGAGTCAATTGTAAAAAAAGTGAATCGTAAGATCTATATGCTTCGAATGTTCAAGAATATTATCAATGGTGCGGTACTAATTCACTTCAATTTTGCGGCGATACATTCCGTGATTGCATACGGAATCATGATATGGGGCGCTTCCCCACATGGAAAGAGTATTAAAGGCTCAAAAAATCGGCTATCCGATTCCCCTCGTGGGAATAAGTAGGAGAACCTCTTGCAAATCGTACTTCACCAAGCTAAAGATATTAACAGCCCCTTGTCTATATTGATTGATCCTGGTTGATCCTGCCAGTAGTCATATGCTTGTCTTAAAGATTAAGGCGTGCATGTCTCATTAAATCAGTTTTGATGGAAACTTGGACCGTACAAAAACTTACATGGATAACTGTGGTAATTCTAGAGCTAATGCATGAGCATAGAGTTCCAATCGGAGAACGGAGGACTGCTTTCATTAGACCAAAGCCAATCGGTGGCGGGGCGCGAGCCTCGTCGCTCTTGTTTGGTGACTCTGAATAACTACGCTGATCGCACGGCTTCGATCCGGCGACATGTCTTTCAAATGTCTGCCTTATCAACTGTCGATGGTAGGCTCTGCGCCTACCATGGTTATAACCGGTAACGGGAAATCAGGGTTCGATTCCGGAGAGAGAACTTGCCGACGGCGGTCGTAAGACTTCCGAAAAGGGACAGTTCTGTTTCTTCTTTGTGCTTTTGTGATGCTTCAATATATTTCCGAAGAGCCATAAGCTCACACCAAAAGAGCCACCTGTGACTCGCGAGCCACACTTTGCCGACCCCTGCTCTAGCAGGTTTTTTCTTGCTTGCCTGTTACTATCATTCACGTATAATTGAGCTCTCTCTTTTACTAAGAGGTGTATGGGAGGTATGCCTGCGATTCCAAGGTGGATTCTTTCGATATAGTTTTATATGCGCTACAGACCCTAATAGCGACCTTTCTTTGCACTGTTGCTAGTTTCTTAAAATTCCTTTCCACAACCATGCTTTTAGCCCATATTGGGGCGGCGTAAAGCATAGTGGATTGTGTCACCATACTAAGGAGTCTGCGTTTGTGGCTTCTTGGGTCACCTAGATTGGGCATAATTTTACCTTTGGCTGCTGGCTTCGTGAGGTGTGGGACGAAGGAAAGTCTTTTATCTGCTACTACTCCAAAGTATGTGATTTCATCCTTTGGGACTATGCGGGTCTCTTATATTTGGAAACTTAATGGCTTTAATCTCCTAAGCCCAGTAAGTAACACAGCTTCGGACTCTTCCGGTGCAAGCGTTATGTTATTGGTTGTCAACCACTCTGTTACTAGTTGTATCGCGCGGTTTGCCATTTGCATTATAATAGTTTCCCTTCTAGCCGAGACTATGAGCGCCAGGTCGTCGACGAAGCCAATGAGTGTCGCACCATCTAGGAGTCTGCGTTTTAGGACACCGTCATATAGAAAGTTCCACAGAGTTCCACAGAGAGGGCCCATAACTGAACTTTGCGGGACACCACTACTTAGTTCCCATAGTGCATATAATCCGATGTCTAGTTATAATGACAAGAAGATGGCTCCTTATCTACTACGCATACTGAAGACTCTCCATAACTGAACCCTGCGGGACACCACTACTTAGTTCCCTCTCCACTGTACTTCCATCTGCTTCTAATAATAGGGTTCTATCACCGAGGTAGCTCTTCAGTATACGTAGTAGATAAGGAGCAACGTCCCTTCTTGTCAGTTCATGCATTAAAATCTTTCAGCTTGCACTATTAAAAGCATTTCGCACGTCGAAGGTGATTAATGCGCATATCTATCTGTTTCCGTTTTATCTGAGACTATGAGCGCTAGGTCGTCGGCGAAGCCAAAATCGCACCATCTGGGAGTCTGAGTCTTAGGACACCATCATATAGGATGTTCCAGAGAGTTGGACCCATAACTGAACCCTACGGGATACCACTACTTAGTTCCTTCTCCACTGTACTTCCATCTACTTCTAATAATAGGGTTCTGTCACCGAGGTAGCTCTTCAGTATGCGTAATAGATAAGGAGCCACGTCTCTTCTTGTCATTATAACTAGACATCGGATTATATGCACTATCAACATGCCAAAATATGCATGCAAATATGCACTAAATATGCGAAAAATATGCACAATCACAATACTATTTATTATTGGCTTTTAATTATTTCTTACAATATACAGTTGTAGTACTTGTGACAATATACAATTAAATATTTTTTGTCTGCAATGGACTCATAACAGCACTCGTATACGTGCGGTTATCGCTCACCGAGTGCTGTTATGAGTTAATTTTTTCAAGGTTGGCACTGAAATTCAGAGCTGTCAGTGTCAAATTTTCGGCGAGATAGTTTTTAGGTTATGTGATGTGTGTAAATCGCGAATACACAAATTTCATTAATTAATGGTAATAACAGCAGTCGGCGAGCCATAACCGCACGCAAAATAGAAAAAAATATTTAATTGTATATTGGCACAAGAACTACCTACAACTGTATATTGTAAAAATAATTAAATTCCAATAATAAATAGTATTTTGATTGTGCATATTTTATGCATATTTCGCCCATTTTTTGTGCATTTTTCACCCATTTTTAGTGCATATTTCATTACTGGCGCAGAATAGAAAATAGTATATTAAAGGACGAGTTCAGTAAGCGCGATTTTTCAACAGGCGTCCAAGTTTAAAAAACGACGAGCGTAGCGAGGAGGTTGTTTTTTTCTATTTTGCTTCTGTAGTAGGCTCATAACACCACTCAAAACTATCTCGCCGAAAATTTGACACTGACAGCTCTGAATTTCAGTGCCAACCTTGAAAAAATTAACTCATAGCAGCACTCGGTGAGCCATAACCGCACGCATATGAGTGCTGTCCATTACAGACGCAAAATAGAAAATAGTATATTAAAGGACTGTTCAGTAAGCGCAATTTTTCAGCACGCGTCCAAGTTTAAAAAACCGCACGTCGAAGGTGATTAATGCGCATATCTTTCTGTTTCGGTTCTATGTGAGTCTATGAGAGCTAGGTCGTCGGCGAAGCCAATAAGTGTCGCACCATCTGGGAGTCTGTGTCTTAGGACACCGTCATATAGGATGTTCCACAAAGTTGGGTCCATAACTGAATCCTGCGGGATACCACTACTTAGTTCCCTCTCCACTGTACTTCCATCTGCTTATAATAATAATAGGGTTCTGTCGCCGAGATAGCTCTTCAGTATGCGTAGTAGATAAGGAGCCACATCTCTTCTTGTCAGTTCATACATTATAATCTTTCAGCTTGCACTATTAAAAGCATTTCGCACGTCGAAGGTGATTAATGCGCATATCTTTCTGTTTCCGTTCTATCTGAAATTATGAGTGCTAGGTCGTCGGCGAAGCCAATAAGTGTCGCACCATCTGGGAGTCTAAGTCTTAGGACACCCTCATATAGGATGTTCCACAGAGTTGGGCCCTTAATTGAACCCTGCGGGGCACCACTACTTAGTTCCCTCTACACTGTACTCCCACCTGCTTCTAATAATAGGGTTCTGTCACCGAGGTAGCTCTTCGGTATACGTAGTAGATAAGGAACCACGTCTCTTCTTGTCAGTTCATGCATTATAATCTTCCAGCTTGCACTAATAAAAGCATTTCGCGTGTCGAAGGTGAATAATGCGCATATGTCATTGTCACAGTACTTCCACATCTCATGGTGACTTTTAAAATCCCCTACCTATATGACTGGATGCTCGTAGAGGTTGAGTACATGGGCAGGCCAGGTAAGAGCTGGTAGTTTATAAATGTTAGCTATTGTGATATCGCCAAGTTTTACGGTTACCTCATGGATGTTATTTTCAGTGGAGGAGGAAAGCAAGGATGCATCTTCTATGTTTGTGCGTACGTAGGTTCCCACACCATAGGCTCGTGTCATATGTAGCGCCCAATAAGTCAAAACCCGGAATCTTTCCTCTTGAGCTCAGTTGAGCTTTTTTAGTGTGCGTTTCAACACCGTTTTCTTTTAAAAATCTGTGCAGAAATTGGCATTTTGCTCTGGTTATGTCTTCTATATTGAGGTGGCAAACTCGTATACTAGCTCCAAGCTCCTTTGTCAATTGGCCCTTGGAAGAACCATTTATTGATGGTGTCATTTTTGCGCCTGTGATTCTTTTGCCAGGAGATCTTAAGATAATCTAAAGATTGTCTGGCGCCTCTTGTGTTAGCTCATTTAGCGTTTCCCAGGGTGCACCACGTGGAGGCTAACTAACTTTACACGCCTGACAACAGAGGCCAACCTTTACCAGCATCAAGAAAGATCATGCCCGACTTCCCTCATAGCTAACACCGCCCTATTTTGAGTAAAATCGGCAGTAGCATCCCAGTCATAAAATGGTTCCCACGCCCAGCTGGTACTTCAGAAAAGCTAACTGGCCTGCTTTCTCTAATAATCTCGATAAATGCTTGGGATGGATTCCATCGAATAAGAAGCTACTGGGAGAGAAGCTTCTAAGTGTCAAATCAAAGTTAAAGATCTATAACACACTCATTAGACCCGTCATAACATACGCGTGTGAAACATGGACCATATCTACGATCAACGAAAACGCACTACGAGTCTGCGAAAGAAGCATATTACGCAGAATCTTTGGCCGTACAGGAAAACTGTGATACATGGAGATGCAGAACCATGAACTGGACAGACTATTTGCAGGAGCGGACATCGTAAGGCATGTAGAGGCACTACGGTTACAATGGTTTGGACATGTATGCGTATAGAAAGCACCCGAGGACCGAAAATCTGACGAGCTGGAGTCCACATGAAAGAAGAGCTCGGGGTAGACCACGTAAGAGATTGCGAGATGACTGCATCGACGACCTAAAGATATTAGGTTTGAGAAACTGGCTTCAATTGGTTAACAGCAGGGAGAGATGGAAGGATGTTGTAACTCAAGCCAAGGCCCACCCAGGACTGTAGAACTATAGAAGAAGAAGAAGGATTCCATCGAAGGGCGAAAACTACGAGAGATTGATGGGGGCAATAATGACAGCAGCAAAAGCAGTCATGCCTAGAGGTCACCGAAAAGAGTATATACCGGGATGGATTGAGGAGAGCGAGAGACTATATGAAGAATTTTGCGAAGATGGAAGGATGGAATTGCAGATGAATTACTCCACAGCATTGATGCTGCAAGGCGCGAAAAATGGACTGAAACAGTTGAAAATCTAGACTTTCAAAAATCAAGCAGACAAGCCTGGTCCCTATTGCGAAAGCTCGGCAGTAGTAACCCACCATATCGCCCAATCAATCTAGTAACGCCAAACCAAGTGGCGTCCCACATAGTGTCTACCTCAAGAGCACCCCAAAACCGCGCACACACAAATAAAGTTAAAAAAGATCTCAAGATCATCAAGTCCACTTGTGCCCTTGAAACAGAATATGCCAACCCCTTCACCTGTGAAGAAGTCACGGGAGCCCTGACCGAAATGAAAACTGGAAAAGCCCCTGGTTTAGATGGCATCCATGCCGATTTCCTAAAGCATAGCGGCAAATTTACAAAACAATGGCTTGCAAAATTTTTCTCAGACATCCTCAAGACGGGCAATGCACCTTATCAACTAAAGAGGGCAAAAATCGTCGCTATTTTAAAACCAGGGACAGCTAATGATACACCAAAAAACTACCGTCTAATTGCCGTTCTAAGCATGGCCTACAAACTTTTTAAAAGACTGCTATATAACAGGATTGGTCCAACAATACTGCAACATATATACCTGTGGAACAAGTCGGATTAGGTTAACACAGACTAACTACGTGGAAACTGGCTTCCAAAAGCAACTAAAAATATCAAGTCATTATGGGCGGCAAGACCAGTACAAAAATGAAACTGATTGGGCTCCCACAAGGATCGGTGCTTGCTCCCCTGCTCTTCAGCCTTACATAGCAGATGTAAGGCGATGTTACATGTTTAGTTACATGTTCATCTTACATAGCAGACATGCCTGGAACTACATAAAAGAAGTTCGGTTACGCAGATGACTGGGCGCTCGCTACAAGCCATAAGGAGTTTGAGATAACTGAGCAAATTCTAACAAATGACTTGGCTACCCTTGGGAGATATTTCCGCGACTGGAGATTGCAGCCCAGTGTTGCAAATACGGAAGTATCGTGCTTCCACCTAAATAACAGGATGGTCAACTACCAACTTAAAATCAACTTCGAAGGCAGACTTCTCAGTCACAATATGCACCCGAATTATTTGGGGGTCTTACTCGACAGAATGCTAAGCTTCAAGAAACACCTTATGAAGACAGCTTGCAATATTCTGCAAAAGCTATGCGACACCACATGGGGTTCCACAGAGCCCACACTCAGATCAACAGCACTGGGTTTAGTGTACCCCATCGCGGAATACTATGCACCGGTGTGGATCAACAGCCCACACATCAAACGTGTTGAAGTCCAACTCAATGAAGCTATGCGTACTCTGTCAGGCACAATCAAGGCGACGCCCACTTATTGGACTGATTCACATAGCTTCTCCACAAATTCGCCGAGAACATGCTCAGGTCAGGGAGTATGGAAAAATTAACGCCCACCCTGTGCTCCGCTCCCACGTTGGAATAACCGTTGGCTACGCTCACGAAAACCCCCTCTAAGAACGGCAGAAACTCACTTCAACATAATTGGGCGGTGGAAAGAAGAATGGGAGAAGCAGGAGAAGAATGGGAGAAGCCATACTTGCCAACCGAGATATGCCATAAGTTACAAGCCAGCCAGCGGATTTTGATTAACCAAGACGAATTTGGACAATACTTAATAGAATAAGGACGAATTGCGGCAGGTGCTCACTTTTAAGATGGGGAAAAATACCTTCCCCAAATTGTGACTGCAGCGCTGAAAGACTATTAAACACCTGGTAGAGGACTGTCCAATTAGTTCCTGCAGTGGCAACCCATCCGATTTCCTGATTTCGACAAGAGTCAATAGAATATATTTGTAACCTTAGTGTTTGTTTGTGAAATTTTTGCTATTTTTTGTTATATACTTACCTGTGACGTAGCCAAACGCTAAATAAATAAATGCGCATATCTTTGTTTCCGTTCTAGCTGAGAATATGAGCGCTAGGTCGTCGGCGAAGCCAATAAGTGTGACACCATCTCGGAGTCTGAATCTTAGGACACCGTCATATAGAGTTGGGCCCATAACTGAACCCTGTGGGATACCACTACTTAGTTCTCTCTCCACTGTACTTCCATCTGCTTCTAATAATAGGGTTCAGTCACCGAGGTAGATCTTCAGTATGCATAGTAGATAAGAAACCACATCTTTTCTTGTCAATTCATGCATTATAATCTTCCAGCTTGCACTATTAAAAGCATTTCGCACGTCGAAGGTGATTAATACGCATATCTTTCTGTTTCCTTTCTATATGAGACTATGAGAGCTAGGTCGTCGGATAAGTGTGGCACCATCTGGGAGTCTGAGTCTTAGGACACCGTCATATAGGATGTTCCACAGAGTTGGACCCATAACTGAACCCTGCGGGATACACTACTTAGTTCCCTCTCCACTGTACTTCCATCTGCTTCTAATACTAGGGTTCTGTCACCGAGGTAGCTCTTTACTATGCGTAGTACATCACGCAAGACACACTCCTTCTTGTCAGTTCATGCATTATAATCTTCCAGCTTGCACAATTAAAAGCATTTTGCAGGTCGAAGGTGATTAATGCGCATATCTTTATGTTTCCGTTCTTGCTGAAAATATGAGCGCTAGGTCGTCGGCGAAGCCAATAAGTGTGGAACCATCTGGGAGTCTGAGTCTTAGGACACCGTCATATAGGATGTTCCACAGAGTTGGGCGCATAACTGAACCCTGCGGGATACCATTACTTAGTTCCCTCTCTACTGTACTATCATCTGCTTCTTATAATAGGGTTCTGTCGCCGTGGTAGCTCTTCAGTATGCGTAGTAGATAAGGAGCCACGTCTCTTTTTGTCAGTTCATGCATTATAATCTTCCAGCTTGCGCATATCGCACGTCGATGATAATTAAAGTGATTAATGTAATGTATTAAAACTCGCCGAGGAGGATAGACAAGGCACCAAAAGGACGAGAATGATATGTTTCTCGTCCTTTTGGTGCCTTGTCTTGCCTCCTCACCGAGTTTTAATACAGCATTCATCGCACTGATTGTGGATCTGCCCTCTCTGCAACAGTATTGTCTTTCATACAACCCAGTTCCAGTCTCAAGTTCTCTTTTTAGTCTGCCCAGCAGCAGTTGTTGTGTCTAGGATGCAAAGCGGCCTATATGAAGGTGGTACGCCCATTGGTTTATTACCCTTGCGTAACAGGACTAGCCTCGCTCTTTTCCATTTCTTTGGGAAATTTACAGCAATTAGTTCATTATCTGCAATACAATCTGTTTTGGAAGGAGTGGAGATAAGGGTGGATCGAGGAAAAGACAGTATTAGAAGGGAGCAGACTGTTGAAGAAGTAGGTGAAGAAGAAATCACGGCCGGGGAAGTACACCAGGTAATTGCAGTCTTAAAGCAGAAGAAAGTGGCAGGACCGGACGGAGTTGGAAATGAAGCGTGGAAGTTGGTTCCAGAGAAATGTATCGACAAGCTTACGGAGGAGTTCAACAAGATATGGAAAGGAACAAAGGGTATCCCAGAGAGCTGGAAAGAGGGGATAATACAGCCAATCCACAAAAATGGGGACAAGGAAAGGGTGGAGAATTACAGGGGGATCATGCTGATGAACTCTTCCTATAAAATGTTCGCCAAGATTCTAGAAGGGCGGTTGAGAAAAGAGGCAGAGGAAAAGCAGTTAATACCAGAGGTGAAAGCAGGATTCAGAGAGGGAAGAGGCACAGTTGAGCAACTCATAATGCTTAGATTTATAATTGATCAAGAAATTAGATCTGGGAGAGATTGTATGAATGTTTGGTTAAAAAGGGTATTTCGGAGAGGGTGAGGAGAAATGTGAGGGAGGTGTATAGTGAAACGGTGTGTAAGATCAGGGTGAATGAGTGTGTAACGGAATATTTCGAGATAAAAAAGGGCCTGAGGCAGGGATGTCCACTGAGCCCCACACTTTTTAATCTCTATGTGGCTGATTTGGAAAGAGTTTTGGCAGATGGGCAAAATGGAGGAGTGGTGGTAGGGAGAACAAAGGTGTGGAGTTTAGCATACGCTGATGATGTATTGGTATTTGCCAAGACAGCTGGGGAATTGAGAGAGGTGAAATAAATGTGGGTGGTGGTCTAATCAATAAATTGAAAGGGTGAGAGGGTTTTTTTGAAAGGAGGGATTTGAGTGTGAATGTGGAAAAAACTTAATGGATGCGTTTCAAAAGAGGTGGTAAGTTCAAGAAAGAGCGGTTTGAATGGAGAGGGAGGGAAATCGAGGAGGTGCAAAGGTTTAAGTATCTGGGGTATGTATTTGGAAATGGAGGTAGCAATAGAGAGCATGTGGAGTATGTTGCGAAGAAAGCGTGGGTGGCAGCTGGGCGAGTCTGGAATGAATGGAGGAATAAATTCGAAGGAAACTTCAGGGCGGCTGAGACGGTGTGGAAGGTGTGTGCGAGAAGCATTTTATTGTATAGCTCAGAAGTCTGGGGGACGAGAGAGGAGGACAGGATAGAGAGTCCAGTTAAAGTTTTTCAAAAAAATCCTGAAGCTTAATAGATCGACACCTGGTTAAATCGTCCTCAAGGAGGTGAAAGCGTGCAAGGTGGCAGTCTTGGCAGCAAGAAAGGTCATAAGGTATGAATATAAGGTGAGTGAAATGGGAGATGAAAGGTTAATAAAAGAGGTTTTTAGAATGGTAAATCGAGTGGGAGGAGGCGGTAGGAAAGGGAGTGACTGGGGTAAGAATAAGAGGAAATTGTATGAAAGAGGTGGTATATCTGGTGAAGGGCTCGAAACGCTAAAGCAGGAAAGGGCACTGTGGGCCGAAAGGTTGGTAGAACGTTTGCAAGAAGTGGACCTACAGGAGCGGCAAAGCAAAATTGAACGTAGTAATTTTCATAAAGGGTATATAAAGATACAGGTACATGGGCGGTTACCAACCTATTTAAAGTCATGTTAGCAAGGTATAGGTGTGGATGTGAGGAGCATGGATGAAGATACTGGATGAGTGAGGAGCATAGAAAGTGTAGTGTTTGTGGGACAGCAGAGGATACTTGGGAGCATTGGATGGAAGAGTGTACAAGGGGTGAATGGAATGAGGCAGAGAGGCAGGAAGGAAATAAATGGGAGGAATGTATGAATGATAGCGGAAAGGGTCTGAAACTGCTGAGACGGATAAAAAGATGGAAAGAGCAAACTGGTAACAGAGAAGGTGTATTAGAAATGAAATTCGAGTTTATTTTGTGTCAGTTACAGATATTTTTGTATTTTTATTTTTTAAATTTATATTTTTTTTTTATGTGGTTTCTATATGCCAGTAGATTAATAAATAAAAAAAATACAAATTGTGGATGGTGGTGTGCTACAATTTTTGTTATCTCGGGTGGTATACCATCTATCCTTGATGCTCTTCCGATGTGGATGTGCTTTTCTGGTATGGCGAGCTCCTCCTCTGTAGATTGTAGATATGGTGGTGACGACTTGTACTGCGACCTTTATAGATCTATTGTACCCCACCCTCCTCCTCCAAGTGTTGGTGTACTTACCCATTTAGAGCGCCTCCTCTAATCCTGATTCCTTTAGGAATCTCAGGATCATCCTCCTCTGTAAATAATGGCATATCCTTTACCTCCAGCTGCTCCCAGGCGAAGGGTTCATGTTCTGGGAGAAGTGCATAGACAAGACCAGACTATACGGATCAGACTCGACAGATAAGACTAAACTAGAGTAGACAAGTAATATTTCTGAAAATTGTTAAATTAATTATATATTACAAATATATCTTGGTTTTACCATAATCACAATTTTCTATGTAACAGATTAGTGGTTACCTAAATTTGATAGCTAACATGATAGACAACTTCACGCACGGATTGTCGTTAGGCGGTGCGTTCCTCGTGTCGTTCCGCTTAGGCTGCTTCACGACGTTCGCCATCCTCGTCCACGAAATCCCCCACGAGGTTGGAGATTTCGCTATCCTCCTCAAGTCTGGATTCTCCAGATGGGAAGCTGCCAAATTTCAGCTGTTCACCGCGGGCGGTGGTCTCCTCGGAGCCATTGCCGCCATCACTTGCAGCGGAGCATCCAACTCAATTGGTAAACGATTCAAATATTAAGAAACATTTTGGATTGTTTCAAGAAAAATTAAATAATTGAGCTTTAGTTTTCAAAACACAAAATCAATTCTTGTTGCAGAGGCTAGAACATCGTGGATTTTACCATTTACCACTGGTACATTCTTGCACATAGCTTTAGTGACCGTTCTTCCGGATTTATTGAAGGAAGAGGATCCAAAGGAGTCGATGAAACAGTTGACGGCCTTGTTGGTTGGAATAGCTATAATGGCATTTGTAGCTAGCGTATTTGAATGAATATCGCCATATCACACAAATAAAATTCAACTACCACACCTTCCTACAGTTGTTCTATTTTTTATGGATAGTTTATTAATGATATATATTAGATATTTTTATGATATGTAAATAGTGGGTTATTTGTAAATAAGTTTAAAAAAAGTTAAATAAGATAAGCAAAAGAAATGTGACAAGAAAAAAACACTATTTTTTTACAAGTTAGTTATGATTAATGATTTTGTGCCAAACAGCTTGAGATTTATTGTTGATTACTAAAAAAAGAGAAATTGTTGGTAGATGGAGGTTCGCCTGACGAGCCTCGTTATGTGATATTATCTTGTAATTAAATAACAGTTATTTTTTAATATTCCCCTCCTAGTACTTAATGTTAAATTGCTTTTGTACATTTAATCGAAAACAAAAAGATTATGTAACTACTTATGTTTGAAACAAAAATATTATAAAACAAACGGAGTTTCTATAACGACGCGAATAATTCACGTTGTGATCCTGACGGGCGTTCCCTCTGTCAAATCATGTACATCAGCAAGACGAGCTTAAATTTGGCTACAAACGCCAGTCCGATAAACAACAATCTTTCACTCTGTCAGTCCAAAGACGGCGAGGTTTTATCGGACACGCTTGCGGTCATTCACGAAACCCATATCAATATTATCCCCATCACCAGTCTATCGCGCAGGTCTAAATATCTACCGATTACTAAAAATGATGAAGGAGCCAAAGGGACAGTAAAACAGGCAAGATATAAATAAGTTATTTAAGGGGAGCGATCCATTTAGACGCATGAAATATTACGTATTTTCGGGAATTGTTTTTTTTTTTTGATCGGACGTACCCTGGAAAACAGCAGAGAATAGACCTTTTCATAGTTGAATTTTTTTTGTGCACATGTGTCAATTTCCGCCATGGTTTGCCCGAACTTTTTGACGTATAACATTATTTGCCCGAAACTTTCATATTGCCGCCTTTCAAACTTGCGGGAATGCGCTTAACTAACCGTTATGGCTCCTCTACACCAGTGATGCGCAAACTTTTTTCATTGGCGACCCCTTATTTTGAGTAAAATGTTGTCGCGACCCCTGGATCGATAGTAGATGTTAGGTAAAGTGAAATTCTTTCTGGGATTTGCGTTTACAGGCTGTTTTTAAGGAGTTTTGGTGACGTCATTGAATAAAATACAACCTTTTTAAAATAGCGCAGCAAACTTAGACACCATTATAAAAATGCTATAAAAGTTGAGACGTTGAAAAAAATCTAGGTATTAGTTGAAAAGTTGTAAAATCTAGTATTAGTATGGAGAGGTATTTAAAAGTTAAAATTTGATGACTCATTAAAAACAAGCTTGCTCAACTGCGTATACAAGACTGGAGTAATTCCTAAAGACTGGCTCAGGTCAACATTCGTTGCTATATCAAAGAAGGCTAACTGCAAGTATTGTAAAGATTACAGAACGATCAGCCTAATGAGCCAGATATTAAAGTTGTTCCTGTAAATCGTTCATTCCAGAATATACACCAAATGCGAAGAAAATATTGGCAGGTCTCAGTTTGGTTTTAGAAACGGTTTCGGTACGAGAGGCGTTGTTTAGTGTCCAGGTTCTAATACAACGATGTCGAGACGTAAACGTCGATGTATATGCTTGCTTCGTAGATTACGAGAAGGCATTCGACACTGTTCAACACGATAAGTTAATAGCTATACTGAACGATATGGGCCTGGGCGGACGAGACATTAGGATAATCGCCAACTTGTATTGGAATCAGACAGCTGACATTAGAATTAACGGCCAGACATCTGAAGAAGTGCCTATTGAGAGTAGTGCCTACATGAGAGGAGTCCGACAAGGCTGTATGCTCTCGCCCCTGCTGTTTAATTTGTATGCAGAAAAAATTTTCAGAGAAGCCGTCGAAGACAGAACAGAGGGTATAATTGCTAATGGAATGGTCATCAACAATCTAAGATATGCGGACGACACGGTCTTACAGGCAACAGATAAAGATGATTTACAGGCACTCTTAGCAGCGGTTACAGAACATAGCCAACAAATGGGTCTACGATTAAATATAAGGAAGACCAAATGGATAGTTGTCAGCAAAAACAAAAATATGGCCGACAACTTAACAGATATCAGCATAAATGGAGAAATAGTGGAGAGAGTACAAAAATATAAATATCTGGGCTGCTGGGTGAATGAAAAATGGGACTTAACTCAACAGGCACGAACATCCTTCAGGAGCATGCAAAAACTGCTTACCAACAGAGCTCTAAAAATTCCCTTAAGAATACGCCTATTACGTTGCCATGTCTTTTTAGCATATTATTATATGGAATGGAAGCATGGACCCTCACTGACATAATATGCAAAAGGATTGAGGCATTCGAAATGTGGACTTACCGAAGAATGCTGAGGATATCGTGGATGGACAGGGTGACGAATGAGGCGGTTCTACAGCGTATGAATAAACAAAGAGAGGTACTTAATATCATAAAAAGAAGAAAGCTGGAGTACTTTGCCCACGTAATGAGAAATCCGAAATATGAATTGCTCCACATTATTATTCAAGGAAAAATAGAGGGAAAAGCGTGGCCCTGGGCGCCGAAGAACATCTTGGCTCAAGAATCTCCGCCAATGGTATGGAGTAAACACCACGACACTCTTTAGATCGGCTGTGGACAAAGTGAGGATCAAGCGAATGTTCGCCAATGTTCTGGGAGGACACGGCACTTGAAGAAGAAGATTAAAAACACCATGTACGTTTCTGCCTTATTAGAGGTTTGAGTACAACAAATAATTTTACGAAACAGGGGGGGGGGGGGCATATCAGAAGACTAAGAAGCCTGTCCAACCAGAGGTTTTTCGCCAAAAAATTGTGAACCAAGTGTGAAGAATGTGCTGGAGCATTGTCGTGATGGAGTCGCCAATTTCCTGATGACCACAACTCTAGTCGCTTGAGCCGCACAGCATCACGTAGGCGACGTAGGACATCCTTATAGTACTTTTTTGTGATTGTTTGACCCTGTGGTGTGTACTCGTGGTGTACCATTCCCCGGGAGTCAAAGAAAGCAATCAGCAACATTTTGACGTTGCTGCGCACTTGGCAAGCCTTCTTTGGTCTTGGTGACGTGGAATGCTTCCACTGTGACGACTGGGATTTGGTTTCCGGGTCGTACCCATACACCCAGGACTCGTCACCAGTGATTATACGAAACAGTGTTATTTTACGAAACAGAATTATTTATGCATATATGAGTATAAACATGTTTTTAAAGAAAAATACTTTTAAAAAACCTTACATTATAAGAATTTAATGTGAAATATGCGTTTGCAAAGAGTTTGCTTCCATGTTCATTGCTTTCTCAGGATCCAATCGAGTTAGATATTTTGTTTTAATGGCAACAAGTTTAGCCAGATTCACATAAGTAGGTAGATTAAAGTGACCACACGTCCCGATTTTGGCGGGACAGTCCCGCTTTTTGGAGAACAGTCCCGCGTCCCGCCGATTTTTAAAAATCCCGCTTTTTAGAAAATATCTGCATTTCTATTTTAAATGTATGTAAATACATTTATAGACAAGTATGTATATGGATGTATACAATAATAGTAGTTTATGATACAAGTGCGTGAAGAAGGGCTTTTGTGCATGAGTTGCGATGAGTTTAAAGCACTTGCCGAAGGCGAGTGGTTTAATCGCAATGAGTAGATTTAATCTAGATTAGGTTAAGTTATATTAGAGCCAGATAAATCCAGATTGAGAGGCCGAGACTTCTTGATTCAAAATTTGAAAAAATAATTAATTTCTAATATACGTCAGAAAATTTATTTTCACTAAGTCGATGATTTTTGTTTAGTGACGCAAGTTGCTGTAACCATGGCAACAACAAACAAATCGTATAATGAAACTTCATTTGATTTACATTGCACTTTTACGCACGATTTGGATACTTTTATACACGATTATAATAATAGCATCCTTCTCATAGAATAATGTATTTATGAATGTGTTTATTTTGGTGAGGTAGTATATAAAATATTTCTTTTTAATTATTGCTCTGCTTTCATAACTAAATTATAATTCTCATTTCGTCCCATTTGTCCCGCTTTGTCTCAATGAAAATGTGCTTACGTTAAGGTAGATGCAAACTGAATTAAAATATTAAATGTCTTTCTTTTCAAATCGGCATATTCGTTTCCAATCGATATTTTTTTCCAATCGAAATATTTGACAAATCATAGACTTAAATTGAATGAATGTGCAGTGTTTCGTCCCTTGAAATATCAATAGGGAAAATAGGCTAAATTCACTTTTTACTTCGTTTTAACATAGTTAAAAATATAAATACTGTTAAAAGTGGTTTAATTAATTTTTTACAAAATATATAAAATACCGATTAAATTTGACCAGTTTGAATGGTCCCATTTATCGCGCGCTTTGGATGACGTCACAGCTCTCGTTCTCATTCAGTGTTGTTTACTATTTGCATAGGCAGTTAAGGATTTTCAGTTTGAATCGCTATTTCGATAATGGAAAAAGCTAAAAAACCATGTTATAGATATTGTCTAGTACCGGAATGCAAAAACACTATTGTAAGTACACCAGATAAACTGTTGGATAAAGTCCCAATCGAGGTGTATAGTCCACCCTACCCACATATTTTGCGCATGCGCTACAAAATATGCTTTCATGTATCTATTTTTGGTAGATTGTCCGATTATACTTTAAAAAAAAACACTTTCAATCATTGTTCTTGATCATTTATAATGTCACTATATACCAAAATCGCACTAGGTATTGGAAAATACTACAGAAATATTGCATAGTAAAACAGCACAGTGAATATCGACGCCGATCAATATTATAACATGTGCGTCACAGTCCATGGTTTCCAGTTAACAAATTCCTGCGCTGAATTGTAGGTGTCTACTGGCCTGACAAGTTCTCCAACCAAGACCTGTCGCGAGTATCACATCAAAAGAAGATCGCCGTTGTTATCAATGCCAGAAAATGGGGGTGGATCGGGCATACAATACGCCAAGACCACCACAACATCGCCAACATTGCTCTCGACTGGAACTCCCAAGGGAAGGAATAGAGGGAGACCAGTGCAAAAATGGAAAGTTCTGGATGAGATTGCGACTCAGAAGAAAACCTGGCTCGAGATGGCGGATGTTTGTCGAGGCTCTATGCTCTTCCAAGAAGTAACAAGAAACAAGGGTTGGAATTGTGGGTTACTATCTAATTGGACGAAAATGGCGCTGGCGAAGAACCGGACTCGATGGGATAGCCATATGGGTGATAGCCATCTTTTCCGCAAATAAAACCATTACTGATAATACAAAAAAGAATCATCAGAGCCATATTTGGAATAAAAAGGACTGTGTCATGGAGAAAATATTTTGGTGACCTAGTCTATATATATTGGAAGTATTATGTTTTATACACCAAAACAAGGCAAATATAGATAAACATGCATACAAAACCAGTACCAACTTATATACGCCGAAAACAAATGTAGTACTCTGGAGCAAAGGACCAGAACAACAAGGAATCATGATCTATAACAAATTAATTCCCACAATTAAAAATGGAAAATCCCAAAAGACATTTAGGAAGAGTGTTAAAAATCTGCTACTAGCACAGGCAATATATGTACAGTCTTCAAGATTTTATTAATAATTTTTAAACATAAATTCAAGTTTCTGTACAGCCTTATTACATTTTTACCCATTTTTAGGGTTCCGTACCGAAAACGGAACCCTTGTAGGATCACTTTGTTGTCTGTCTGTCTGTCAAGACCATTTTTCTCAGGAACGCGTAGAGGTAACAAGTTGAAATTTGTATCAAATACTCGGGTCTGCGGTTTCTTTCAGCTGTGAAAAAAGCTGTAAGTCAACGCGATCAAAAGATATGACCGTTTATGTCGCATATTTTGTGATTTCACAAGGGAATCAAAACCTATAGGGTACTTCCCGTTGACCTAGAATCATGAAATTTGGCAAGAAGCGGTGTCTTACAGCACATGTAAAGGAAAAATCTGAAAACCGTAAATATGTAGTTTAATTACAAGAAAAATGCGAATTTACTATTAGAAACTTATGAAAATACACTAATGTTGTAGTAGTGGTATTGTCAGGCTCCAGAAGCATATGGGTTGCATACCATTAGGTCCTCCCAAAGATACCTTACTGACAAGTTTGTAAGGAACCCTAGGTGCGCGAGTCACAACTCACCGGCCAACCGTGCCGGTTTTTTTGTAAATTATTTGTTACTTACAGGCGAATAAATTATTTGTTTGCTTGTTCCAACATGAAAATCGTTATTGATCGCTGCTTAACAAATATACTCTTTCAGGTAAAATGGGTGGAATTAATGGAGAAAATGTTTTTCGTTGTCCTTTCAACCAGGGGCATGCATATTTACGACAGCGAAGTTAACGAGGTAGTTTTTTTCCATGCATGCAGAGAAACCGGAGACGAAAAAAGTAAAGAGCAAAATGTACAAATAAGAAAAAAACATTTAAAATACAATTTGTTATTATTTAGGTTACACGATTGGAGTGTGCGTCTTGAAAAACAATTATCTCTGCGTTGGAACTCATTTGGGCACGGTTTGGATTTTCAAACCAAATTCGGACTACACAGATTTCAAAGTCGTCAACAGAGTATATGCACATGACGAAGCAGTGACTCTTTTGGAAGGCACTGGCAACTTTATGGCATCTTCTTCCGATTTCATAACTTATCTATGGAGTTTCAATGATAAGGACTTTGATATAATTAGGAAACTCAGCGTTAGAGGGTACGCAATCAGAAATGATTAGTAATTGAATAACCTCATTACAATACAAGGAATATATATTTGTTTACTAAATCTATTAGTTTTGATTCTAGTTCATCATTGAATGAAGAACTTATAGGAGTTAATTGTTATTGTCCACCCATTCCTATTAAAATCTTATATTTTTTTTAGAATGTATACTGTGCCTACAGCGCTATCATTCAAATTTGGTTTGATTATAGTTGGATATTTGAGTGGCGAATTTTGTATTTTCGATTTGAGCGACGATGATTTTTATTTAAGAAATGTTGCCCACATGCTCAGCATCACTGCAATAGATTTTTCAGCAACATTCTTAATACTCACCTGTTCTAACGACTGCTTCATCAAACTTTGGAAATACGAACAAGTTAACAAGAGGGTAACAAAAACAAATAACACCGTTAATATCATTAAAGGCATATATTTTTTAGATTGTATCAATTCAAACTATCTATAACGAAGAGGGGCCTTTGTATGGCGTGGGGTTCCTGAACTTCAGTTGCACAGAGTTTTGCGCTGTGACCGGTAACGATACCAAGGTCAAGATGTTTATTGACTGGGAAAGTCAAATAGAGATTAAAGTTGATGAATAATAAGCACTTAATAATTACAATTTCATTTTCTTTTTCTTGGGCTTGCTGGCCATTGGACCTGGAATCTTAAACACCGTACTGAAAATAGAAAAATTAAATAATTGATTGTGGAGTTACTTTTCAATTTTAAAGATAAAAACATTTCAATATTAAAGTTAAAAACATAAATTGGTTTCAAATTGATTCTGTCGCCGGCAGCCAACGTGGACAAGTCAAAAAGAACGATCAACATTTAAAACGCTCACAATGTCAAGCAGAGGAAAAGGAGGCAAAGTTAAAGGAAATGCCAAGTTGCGTTAGAGTTGTGCTGGACTCCACTTCCCTGTCGGGCTCCGGTCGACCTAGCGGCTGTGATGGAATATCTGACCGCGGAAGTCCTCAATCGAGCCGAACTGCAGTTCCTTGTCGGTCGGGATCTGGTCTATCTAGCGGCTGTGATGGAATATCTGAGCGCGCAAGTCCTCGATCGACCGAACTCCAGTTCGCTGACGGTCGGTCGGTCGGGCAAAAGTCCTCGAGTTCTCTGGTAACGCCCATGACAATAAAAAGTCACGCATAATTCCTCGACATCTCCAGTTGGCCATCCGCAACGAGGAGTTGAATAAACTAGTCTCTGGCGTGAACATCACCCAGGGAGGAGTACTGCGAAATATTCAAGCCGTCCCCTTGCCCAAGAAGACCGAGAAGAAGTTGACTGCAAGTAGGTGCGAGTGAGTTTCAAAGAAGAACCAATTGAATTAAGGTACCAAATACATTGGAAACCTAAAAACAATTTATGTTTTTATCTTTAATGTGGAAAAATGAAATATTTAATTTTCCAAAAAATGTTTGGGATGTTCAGCAAATCTAATATCTTTCAAGTGATGAATATTAAGTTCAGCTATGGGGGTCATCCATTAATCACGTGATGTTTTTAGGGTTCCGTACCGAAAACGGAACCCTTATAGGATCACTTTGTTGTCCGTCTGTCTGTCAAGACCATTTTTCTCAGGAACGCGTAGAGGTAACAAGTTGAAATTTGTATCAAATACTCGGGTCTGCGGTCTCTTTCAGCTGTGAAAAAATCAAACTTGTAAGTCAACGCGATCAAAAGATATGAATGTTTATGTCGCATATTTTGCGATTTCACAGGGGAATCAAAACCTATGGGGTACTTCCCGTTGACCTAGAATCATGAAATTTGGCAAGAAGCGGTGTCTTACAGCACATGTAAAGGGAAAAATCTGAAAACCGTAAATATGTAGTTTAATTACAAGAAAAAATGCGAATTTACTATTAGAAACTTATGAAAATACACTAATGTGTTGCGTGGTATTGTCAGGCTCCAGAAGCATATGGGGTGCATACAGTTAGGTCCTCCTCGGTTAGGTCCGAAGGTTAAAAAGTATGTATCGGCACCAAGCTGTTTATTCTGAATTTGCTTTGTTCATATTCGTTATGCATTTCATCGCGTACGCTCTATATACATAACACATACAGGGTATATATTATGTCTAAATTTTGCTTGTTTATAACCGACATGCGACACGCTCAAGTCCCGTAACATCCTGTATATATTATATTTCGTCTAATTTTTCTTTATAATCTACATATACTTAAATCACGTACGCCCTATATTTTTTGGTAGTTAATTGCCCAAAAGCAGTCAATTGAACAACTGAATGTTAAGATTATCGAAATAGATCTAGTAATAGTTAATATATTAGTTTATATTAGATCTAGAAATAGTTAGATCTTAATATAAGTTAGTGAATAAATGTAATATATTTTATAAGTTTGAAAATATTCGCGTTATTTAAAAAAAATACCCTGTATACCTTTATATAGGGTATATAGGTATACAGGCAAAATTGAGCAGTAAAAACAAATAGTGAAGTTCCAGAACCCCTAAACACTCATAGTGAATGGGGGATGTATGGTAATAAAATATAGGGTAGAATTGCATCGTACGACAGCGACATCTTGAGGTTATGCTTGCAGCGGTACTAAGATGGTCGTGATTTCAGGCGGGTCACTTGTCAAGTTAACTGAATGTGCTTGCTACGTCCTCCACAAACAAAAAAGATACCTTACTTTACGCTTAATTCCATGGCCTTTTCTTCAAAATGATTTCGTGAATTTCGAAAATTCTCTCGTTCAGCTACGAAAAACTTGCAAAGGGATTCGTAAAGATCGGCAACAGTGATCACATCTACGGTAAAAGCCTGCATTTGAATATTCACTTTGTTTATTCTTTCCAGTTTTTCTAAATTTAAAAGTAAATAATTTCCGTTATTCAGATCACTGAACTTTTCATTTTTCCGAAGAAGAAAAATTAATACATATAATTGCATGACTCAATCAACGGAGGCGGCTTTTCTTTTCTGCGGCTTTTTCGTTTGAATCGCCGCTCTATATCTGTCTCTCTCAGATTCAATGCCACTAAGAGGCGTATGCCCCTAACAGCTCGGCCCCGTCGATCCTGCTTCGGACCAACACTGCTACGCAAATTGAAGAAAAAAATAATTTAAAAATAGTTGGTGAAACATATTACATGTTGAATTGTTTGTGTGGACCTAATAACATTTACATTAAGGTATATAAAAATGATTATTTAAAAATTTCTGTACGACAAAAAAAATGTTGCCCTAAAATAATGATGATGCCCTAAATTTGCCGCCCCAAAAATCTGCCGCCCTAGGCTCCAGCCTAGTCAGTCTGCTGATAAATCCAGCACTTTCTCCTAGTTTAGACATTGTTTTGAGACAAAACATACGCGGCAGCGATTTATGCATGTATTCGGCGTCAAAATTACAGACTTCTACTGGGACTGGCAGCGAGTCGCGCGCTGCTTTTCGGTTTAAAAATCGCGAGGTTCAATGAAAAAATAAATACACGTGATATCTCACTACACAGACCCCCTTCCCCCTCGTCATGTGTCGTGATTTTTCACAAACCCCCTCCCCACCCTTTCGAGCCTCACGTGATTAATGGACGATCCCTATGTGAACATATTCCAAATATACTTACTGACACGTCGTGCAGATTGGACTAAACTTGCAGAAAACTAAAACAGAAGATATAAACAGATTCAATATTCTCTCAACTATAGTTTTGGATTTCGGACAACTTGAGTTACTAAGGATGTTATGATTACAGTCTGCGGTAGATAAATATTGCACTGGACAAACGGCGTAATTCTGAACACACTGGATTAGGTTCCTTGTTGACAATGATTTTGGTGATGTTTAGTTGTTTGATTGCTCACTTATCTCTTTACAAATAGTAATAGGGAATATGCAAGAAATTGAAATTTACTTGATTTTTTCATCACCGATACTTTATGATATTGACATTACACCTATACCATTATTTTCTCATTTAGTTTGTATTTAATTCCAAAAATTTAAGTCCAAAATATGCGAGCCAAATTCAAATTTTGCGAAAAGCATCATCATTGGTCATAGTGATGTGACGCGCAGGTTGACATTTATCGGCCTCCATATTCACAGATGTAGGTAGGGTGGACTATACACCTCGATAGGGACTTTATCAAACACTTTATCTGGTGTACTTATAATAGTGTTTCTGCATTCCGGTACTATACAATATCTATAAAAGGTTTTTTTAGCTTTTTCCATTATCGAAATAGCAAATTCAAACTGAAAATCCTTAACTGTGTATGCAAATATGCTATGCAACACTGAATGTAATGTGTTATGCGACGTCATCCAAAGCGTGAGATAAATAAGATGAACGGTCCCATTTATAGCATTCAGTCTTGCCTACTATATTTGCATAGACAATTAAGGATTTTCAGTTTGAATTTGCTATTTCGATAATGGAAAAAGCTAAAAAACCATTTTATAGATATTGTATAGTACCGGAATGCAAAACAATATTATATGTACACCAGATAAAATGTTTGATAAAGTCCCTATCGAGGTGTATAGTCCACCCTACCTACATCTGTGAATATGGAGGTCGATAAATGTCTACGTGCACGTCACATCACTGTGACCAATGGTGATGCGTTTCGATCAGGTCAAATTTAATCGTATTTTATATATTTTAAAAAAAATTAATTGAAACACAACAGTTTTTATTTTTTTTACTATGTTAAAACGAAGTAAAAAGTGAATTAAGCAAATAAAAAAAATTGATGCATATTCCCTATTGCATATATTAAAAGAGTAGCGTACGTCGTTTTAGGTCACCTTCATACGTAAAATCGGATTTGTAGGATGAAAACGAACGTTTTGAGTGATTTGCGAAAGAAATTTTGCCGGGTAAAAGTATTAAAAGGTTCCGAAAACCCCAGAGAATCGACTAATGTTGGAGATATTGTGATGCGGCGGTGGTGCGGCGCGAAAAAAAAAATCAGTTTTTGGGCCGTATTTGGACCGAAAACAAAATTTCAGTTTTTGGGCCGTATTTGGACCGAAAACAAAATTTCAGTTTTTGGGCCGTAATCTGCGAGACATTGGTATAACGTGCTGAAACCATTAAGTTATTCATGGTTGACTTGTATTATTGGATGAATAAACGTTTAAGCGGCCCATACACTATACAACTTGTTGTACAACCAAGTCTTCCAACGTGTTGTAACTGTAGGCCCCACACTGGCATACCAAGTCTTCCAACATTAGTTTTGATCTGCACGGATCTTGTGCTACAATAATATTTCTTGGGTACTTACGTATTAACGCCACCACCGCTATATATTAGATCGAGAGTTCGCGCTGCCGTGCGTATGTTGTCTTGATTTATATGTCCGCGGGCAACCTAATCTAACTGGGGTTAAAAAGTAAAGTATTTAGAGTTTTAAAAATGTTTTAATTTTAAATAAAATGTTTTATTTTATGATTTATCATAAAAATTTTAGGTGTAGATTGGCGGTATTTAAAAATATAGCGGTGGTGGCGTTAATACGTAAGTACCATTTTTTGGTCACTTAAGAAATCATTTAATTCATGCAAATCCATAATGTTGGCACGTATACATCATCAATCCCATAAAAAGTCCATAACCTTGTTTATTCTTTTTTTTTACATCATCTAAAGATGCATTTTCATCAATTTCCTTTAAATTAGTTAAAAGCTTTATAATATTTCTCCACTTTTCATTCTCAGTTATATTTGCCATTATTTTAATCACTTATGGTAATAATTAGTTTTGAAAACCTCAAAGAATATGCGTTCAAAAACTAGAAACACAATTTAAATACGACGATGTGAAGAAGACAAGATCAAATCGTTCGTTTGGATGAACAGGGTATTAACTCATAATGTTCTTGCCTGCAGAATTTCTTTTTTTTTCTCAAAAACTTTTCGCAAAATTGACTAAGTCAGGAAGTGAACAAAAACGTTATCAATAAACGTTAATCAATAGTTTAAAATATATTATAAGAGAGGTTAACCAATTATTTACAGAAATGGAAATATATTGATTTGAAAACTTCAAATCGCTCTTCAGGCTTTTTTGAGTTAATACCCTGTTCATCTGGACCGACGAAATGTAAACTGATGTTGGTGGTGAAGTTGTACAACTGTCCAATACACTGTCAGACAGGTTGGCCAACATTACGCCACGCCCTCAGAAAAGGTAGTTTGATTTTGTCCAACCGAACCTTCCAACCAAAATCTGGTTGTACAACCTATACATACACTGTCCAACTTTTCGTACAACCGAACCAAGTTGTACAACAAGTTGTATAGTGTATGGGCCGCTTTATATTGCTTCACAAATCATTGTTGATGTGTCCTGCAATTATAATACTTACTAGATAAACAAACTGAGCAGACATATCCTATATCAATCAGTTCTCTATGACAAAAACACGCAGCTCTATAATCAACTTTAACTGGTGGTGGAAGAATCAATTTTTGTCTAATCGGTGGTTCCGGCAAAAACACCCACTAAAAACATCCGCTATAAAAAGTTTTCTTTTTTCAAAGTTCATATTT
Organism: Phosphuga atrata; assembly: GCA_944588485.1. Taxonomy (NCBI): domain Eukaryota; kingdom Metazoa; phylum Arthropoda; class Insecta; order Coleoptera; family Silphidae; genus Phosphuga; species Phosphuga atrata. The sequence goes on from OX155899.1 coordinate 64,829,124, forward strand.
ACCAATAAATATTGCAACAGTCCTTGTAATTGGGGTACTTTCAAGTACATTCCGTTGGTAATATCGCAGCCCTGCTGCAATAAACTTAAATGTTGGTCCAAAGCGCAAACATCTATAACAACGTTTTGTTTTTGTGCTGTGAAGAAGACGTTCATGTAGTTCATGTATTGTGAGGCTGAATCGCCACTTCCTGTCACCACTAAAATCCTGCTATTAATCTAAAACAAATAACATATATATATATATATATATATATATATATATATATATATATATATATATATATATATAATTTAACAACGAATTGATTAAATTCATCTGATGAACAGACAAACAACAGATGCGTGTAAAGGTTAAGGTGTAAAGGTTAAGGTCGATTCCCATATGCGGGACACTCAGTTACGCGATGTCGTGCGACATCGCCTGTCAAATAATGATTTTTTTTCAGCCTGTATTAATCCACTCCTGGACATAGGCCTCTTCCATTTCCCTCGATGTTGACTTGCCTTGTGCTGGGAGCATCCAGTTCTTTCCTGCTCTTCTTTGTATGTCATCCCGCCATCTTAGCACGGGTCTGCCTCTGCTTCTCTTTGTTCTCTGTGGTCTCCACTGCATACAGTTTTTCGTTCATTTCTCATCATTTCGCGCAACGTGTCCTGCCCAACGCCACTTGTTTCTTGCAGTTTGTTCTATGAGTAAGCGACGTCATAGAACTAACTGCAAAAAACAAGTGGCGTTGGGTTAGGTTTGGGTTATTAGGTTGGGTTAGGGCAGGACACGTTGCGTGAAATGATGAGAAATTGACGAAAATCATTATGCAGTGGGGACTACGGAAAACGAAGAGAAGCAGACCCATGCTAAAATGGCAAGATGACATACAAAGAATAGCGGGAAAGAACTGGATGCTCCCAGCAGAAGACAAGTCAACATGTGTCAAGGAGTGGATTAATACATAGTGGATTAAAAAAATCATTATTTGACAGGCGATGTCGCACGACGTCGCGTAGCTGAGTGTCGCGCATATGGGAATCGACCTTAACTTTTACACACATCTTAATACAGGCTGAAAAAAATGCATTATTTGACAGGGTGCAATGGGGTCACGCCATAGAGGTAGCACCTTTCATTAGAATCGGTCATATCAAGCGTCATAGACGGGAGATAGATTGTAGTGACTGGCCCTCATGGGGTGCCCAGCTCTTACTCAAGGCCCCACGCGCCACACCCTGGAAACTGTGTTGACCCACAGGCTAATTGAGTAGAGTAGCCAGATATGGCGAAACAAACCAGCAGCGTCTGTCCCAGAATGGGCGGCTACAAACAGTGTCGGACCCAAAATGGGCGGCTGAATTAATCCCTGGGAACAGGGCCAACACGCTCGACAAGCGTGGCGTTTTAATGCCAAACTCCTTCCACAAATATTGATTACATTGTTTTAAATGGGAACGTCGCGTAGCTGTCGCATAGTCAAAGTGAGAAGGTGCCCATTTAAAACAATGTAATCTTTATTTGTCAGGCAATGTCGCGTGACGCCGCTGAGTGTCGCGTATATGAGAATCGGCCTTTATAGGGGAAAACAGATATAATAAAAGTAAAGTTTTAATATAAAATATGTATCAGTTATAATCTATATATAAACTCCTATTTTAATTATAATTCGTTCATTCCACTCACATTCATTCATTCCACTACAGTTTAGGAATGTCTGTGCAATAATCCCGTTAACATACAATGACGTCTCTAAGACGTCATGTATATGTGATAAGATTACATGTATATGGACACGTGTCAACGCGCATTTTATTCGTATGTCAAGGGGTTAAACCTTTCACCCAGCCTATGATCAAAGTTTGATTGGGGGTTTTGATATGGGGTGATATGTGTGAAGTGTGAACCATATACCAGCTAATTAATCAGGATGGTAAAGCAGGATAAAGCTTGAACCAACAATTATGAGTGCACAGTTAATAATATATTCTTCTTCTTCAGTGGTGCTACAGTGGACCTGGTCTTAAATAGACTTGGACCTCCTCCTTCTGCCTACACTTGTGCTTTGTGTCTTGATCTTAGACACAAGTATAGGGAGCCCTTGCAGTTTTTAACGTGGGTCGCAAGCAAGGGCGTACCCGGCGAGGGGAAGGCGGGATAGCTACCCCCGCCCCTTTAAACCCACCTCACTGCACATAAATATCTATAACATTATTAAAACCTCACCCTGACGTCTTCGGGTGCAAAGAGCATGGCGAAGCAGTTCTGAAATTGTACGACAGATGGATACTTCATTTCATAATGCATAATTCATTTCATAATCCTCGAAACAAATATAAGCTATCCCCCCTTAAATTAATAAAAACTTTATTCGGTATGAAACCGTGAATAACAGTTTCTTTCTTTATTAAGACACAGTGGTATTGTGCATTTTGTGCAAATTATATATGTTTTTCCTGTACAGCCTGGATATTTGCATCTTGACCTATTTCTTTCATCCCAGTAGGGAAAGTGGTCAAACCCATCCTTGCAGATATCTACTTGGGGTATTTCTTTAGTCGGTCCCTTTTTTCGTTTATTTTCGTACATTTGTTGAAGGCTACTACTACTTGATGGCCTTCCTAATTTGCTTTGTCTAGCTGGTTTTCCTGCCTTGCATAGAGCATCTGCTATTGCCAGTTTGGTATCCAAAAGAGGCATTTCAAATTTCTTAGCTCTTCTGGCTAGTAACCAACAGTTCACGACAGTCATATCAATAAAATGAAAAAATATTCTCAAATAATATTTCTTGGACCTGATTTTTATGCGGTAAAATCCTAACATCGAATCAAGAAGATCTACGCCTCCCATGTAGTTGTTGTAGATTAGGACACTGTTAGGGGCAAGATATCATTTTATGGGCATTTTCTTGTTTGAAATATCTTCTTTTTTCTCTTTTTGGTTCACTTCCAGCATATGTTGACATTGTAGTAACGATTTTATTATCAAACCAGGATACTACACTGACATCTACATTGTCTATATTGGCTATTTTTTCTACCATATGACCTCTGCCTCTCTTCTTCATTTCTTTTTCCGTTGGCATTACAGCTCCTGGAACACGATTTATTCTTACTGTTCCTAATGGTAGAATACCTTCGTTAGTCAAATATATCATAAGTGGTATGCTGGTGAACCAACTATCAAAAAACAACTTGTAATGTTGATGTTTTGGAATCGAATGTGCTAATTTGACAACCACGTTGCTGCTCATAGTAAGGTTTGGTGCTCCTGGAGGTACAGTATTGCTTTGGGACCCAGCATATAGATCAAAGTCATAGCTGAATCCCGAAATACCACTCAGAACAAAGTTTTTGAAGCCCCACTTATGTGGTTTTTTTGGATTATATTGCTTTAGTTGACTTCGCGCTTTTGTTGGTATAATCTGTTCGTCCACAGCAAGAAATTCTTCTTTGGGAACCATTAGTAGTTGTTCTCTAATCTGATTCAGAACGGGTCTGATCTTGAATAATCTTTTATGTCCAAGTTGATCTTTTTCAATCATGTTATCATTGTTATTGAAGTGCAAAAAACGTTTTATTTCTTCGAACCTGTTACAGGTCATTACGTCGCTTACTGCTCGATGACCAATATTGATATTCCAATAATGTCTTGTAGAAGGAAGCTGAATTATTGACATGTAAATAGTAATTCCTATGAATTGTTCAATTTCGTAACTTTTTATGTTAGCTGGTTTGTTCGGACGTTGTTGCACTGAGTATAAATTTGTCTGTTCAGTAATATGCTCTATAAGACTATCAGGAAAGAGAAACTTGAAAAATTGGACTGGAGTTTCTAATTGTGTAACTGAAGAAGGTAGATCTTCAGAACCAGTAAATTTTGTTTCATTTTCAGATTTCCTTAGATTGCCCTCTACCCAATTATGAGGTTTCTTCGCCTTGTTTCTTCGTATTTTAGACAAAGGGATATCATCATCAGAGGAATCTGAAGTTGTTGCAGGAATCACAATTTCCTCGGCATCGTTTCGCAATTTCTTAGGCTCCTCAACGTCACTATCTGGAGCCAGTATCGTCTGGTTTATGACGTCTTCATCGGACAGATCTGATACTTCACTGGCAATACTATCCGGTATTCGGACGGCACCCATTTTACCGTAAAATAGTTTTGTATCCATATCTACAAGAAACACCAATGCATCGTATGATAGTTCATAACTTCATAGTGTACCATCCCTATAGTGTACTCATATGGGACAATCCCTTTTTGGATTTTTTTAGAGACTTTCAGTAATCATAACGTATAGTACTTACCTCAGTATATATCTAATATCACTATAGAATGAATTATATTTTTTTCCTCGCCGAACAAATCGTTTTCAGTAAGAAAAACAACCTCAAATTTGAAACAACTGAGCACGTGGCTTGAAATTCGAAAACAATGAACTCGAAACCGCGTAGCGCTGGTTGTCCAAACATCAAAGCAATACCGCATATATCGCACGCAGTATTTATATGTGCCAGATATGAGCAGCTATGCAATTAGGACTAAAATTGAGTTAAAACGCTAAATAAATTTTTTTTTTTGCTTTGTTCCATTTATGGCACATGATGCGGTAAAGGGTTAACTCGTACACTAATCTTAAAATAAGTCTCTTACTTTCAATCCTGGGGCCTTAATCCTATTAATCCTGGCAATGTAACATAAAGCCATCGCTATAGCTCCAGCCAGAAGAGACTCTGTTATGACTGTAGAAGTTTCAGAAGTTAAAATCTTTGCTAGATTCTGTTTAATCGTCTTCTCTACCAAAGTGAAAACTTCATACTGCCCATCTATTTGTCGCACATCGAGTTGTTTCCCAGGTCCGGGGTATATAAATTCACTAAAAAAAAAACATTAGAAATCAACACTAGTGTAAAAACTGTGAGGTTTATGTTCAATAAAGACTGTGAGGGTTATGTTCAATAAAGACTGTGAGGTTTATGTTCAAATTTAAAGATTAAATAAATAAACCACCAAATGATGTCAAGTCATTATTCTAATAGGTATTGAAAAAATATAAAAAACTCCAACAATGCCATCAGTATTAGACCACAACATGGAAGACACAGTGGGACGCCAAGCGACTGTTAGTAGTGAAAGGTCCTATGTTCCGGACCCACATTCCCACCTTCTCAATGAGGTGTGAGGTCTATGTAGCCCCACTCTAAAGAGAATGTGAGGTCTATGTAGCCCCACGCTAAAACTCACACCTCACATCCTAGACCTCACACCCTCTTTAGCGTGAGGTTACATAGACCTCACACCCTCTTGAGAAGGTGGGAAGCTGGGTCCAGAACATAGGACCTTTCGCTACTTCTGTTTACTATGCCCACGTCGACGTCTCCAGAATCCCCGTCTAAGAGGCAACGAATCAATTAGAGGAAAAACTGGAAGAAAGAATAAACGTAGAAGGACTCGTTCCTGCAATGCTATGCAATGAACATAACTGGGTGTCAGTGGCGGCCTATATACGGATCGTCATAGAGAAGAAACCAGCAGCGGAGGAGAAACATAAAACAACTAAAACTGTTCCCTAAAAACCTAACGTAACCTAACCTAACCCCAAATCTCAAGAGAGGACGGGGGAAGTAAGGAAACGGTAACAAATGACACTACCCCGAAGTAATGCGTGAGCGGTTCCGGTGTGGTTGATCTTCTCAGGGGGGCTACTTTTCAAGTTAACGAAAGTGCTTGCTACGTCCCCCACAAAAAAAAAAAAGAATCCCCGCCTGGCCTGCATCCCCGACGTCTCCACAATCCCCGCCTGCCCTGCATCCACGACCAAAAAACCCTGAAACCACCCACGACATCCACACGCTCCTGCAGCACTGCCGCAAACAAGGAGATCTTGCGGAGCAACGGATGGCCGGTGGACAGTCCGATCCGAGCCGAGCCATGGCCCTCCCTCTACGAGCAGCACTTTACGGGAAGAAGGACACGATGTACGCCTTCTACTGGGAGCCGGTGAACCAAGTTTACGGCTCGATGGATCTACTGGACCGGCCCATCAATTTATCGCCGTTTGTGCAGCCATTGCAGTGTTAGAGCTACTTCTTAACGAGCAAAGGGTTTTTAAAGAGTCGCCGACGTTCGCAAAGGGTTTTTAACAGAAGGACACGATGTACGGCCTCTACTGGGAACCGGTAAAGCAAGTTTTCAGCTCGACGGATCTACTGGACCGACCCATCAATTTACCGCCGTTTGTGCAGCCCTCGCACTGTTAGAGCTACTTATTAACGAGCAAAGGGTTTTTAACGAGTCGCCGACGTTCTTAACAAAGTACTTCTTAGCGAGTCGCCGACAGGATTGTCTCAGTGCTTGGCTACGCCTGTCCCGACATCGTCTACAGTCGGGGTATTTATCCCATCTGTATCCTTCTTCTGCAATTCATCTCACATTCCACCTAAATAACAAGTCGCCGACAGGGTGCTCTCAGTGCTTGGCTACGCCTATCCCGACATCGTCTATAGTCCGAGTATTTATCCCATCTGTCTCCTTCTTCTGCACTTCATGTCACATTCCTCCTCAATTTTAAAGTTACATGACGAGTTTGGTTTAAGGAGAAGATGTTCTATGCAGACGAAACATTTGTACGAAATGAAGACTGTGATGCTTATTTGCAAAACGCACGTGGCCGCGGCCGTCCACCACCAGAGAGCTCCTAGCTCCAGGATGGAGAGGATCTACATGGACTGGATCTGGTGTGACATGCAGCGGCTGCCCTTCACGCACCTGGGTAGGGTCATGGACTATTTTTTGGTTCGCGGCTCGATTTTTTTCTTGCATCCTCTGGTCGCGTCCCTGGCACCTCTTTCGATATTTGGCGGGCAAGTATAAGACCGCCTGTTGGTCCAGTGCACCGGAAAGAACATTTCGTTTCTTCGATTACACTTGTAGACGCGGTTCTAATATTTGAAGGGATCCAGGTCTCAAAATGCGGTAGGGTTGCCCAATAATCCGAAGTCTGCGACGTCCTGTTCTCGCTCCACGTTAATTTTATCGCGAAAAAATGGGAAAACGCGATTTTTTTCAACACGATTTGCGGGGATTCTAACGCCGACGAAGCCGTCAGTCGGAGCACCACCGAACTAACGCCATTCGATTCGGCATAGTCTCTTTTAGTTTAATTTCGATTGCGTATAAAATTGCGACTTTTATGGACGTCCAAGGAAAACTCGAACAGAATCGCCAACTTAAACTCTGCGATGACGATTTCACGCGTTTCCCGTAGAGAATTGAACGCTCTATTGTTTAGTGCAAGCGGCATCGCCCTGCGTCTTTTGTAGGCGTCGCGACGCAAGCCGAAAATCACTACACTGAAAAAAACAAATGATGAAATCCAAACTTCCATATTTTGGCCACCCTCTGCTGAATATTCCGGATTTTGCTGTGGATTGTAAAACGATATTTTGCCTTTCCGTAGCAACAAGTGGACTTCGCAGAATGGCGTCGCGACGCCGAGTTATAACTGTTAAGGTCGATTCCCATATGCGCGACACTCAGCTACGCGACGTCGTGCGACATCACTTGTCAACTAAAGATTACATTGTTTTAAATGGGCACGTCGCGTAGCCATAGTGATATATCATTATTTGACAGGCGATGTCGCGTGACGTCGCGTAGCTGAGTGTCGCGTATATGAGAATCGGCCTTTAATCTGCACAGACAGAAATTTGACCGTCGATTTAGAACAGAAGGATGTCGCGTTTTTCACATTCCAAGATAACCGACACGTGCGTCGGCCCCGTTGAGACGCGCATTTTGGTACCGGCGCCGCGTCGCTGCAACCACGAGTCGCCCGCTAAAGTTCGAAACGTGTCAACTCCCCTTCGCCTGAAGGTGCGGTCAGTTTGACCGCTGCCGTTTCGCCGTTTCTGGGCGTACCAACTCGAAACTACACGCGTTCGATTCCGAAGGAATGCCCCATCAGAGCCATCCCCGTCAAGCTGCCGACGTGTGAAAATTTTTGAATTTTTTTGCACGGTTTCCTCCTCTCGTCGAATCCGACTTTTACAGCACGAAGCGCTGTACCGTGAATTTTGGTACCACTCGCACTACCGCTCGCGTGAATTTTGGTACTCCTTGCGGCTTTCTGCGCGACCCCCTTCACCCGCTGCGGCCGAAATGCCGAAATAAAATCCGCAACCGCCTCTTTAGCCGCCAATTTGCGATCCGCACTTCAGTCGGACCGCCCGTTCCATAAATATTACAATAAATGTGCACCATAAGTCTCACCGTTTAGCTTTGCGGTAGTGTGCTAAAAGCTTTCAGAAAGTCTCTATACAATAAAACATGACTTACAGACAAGACATGATAGACAAAACTAGAGAGGCAAGACTTTTTGGAACGAAGTTCCTTTAGGGAGGTCTCGGTAGGAGTGATACGGCAGAAAAAGTAACGTTACGTTATACGCCTATCGCTTTCTCTCATTGTATATTTCTATACCGCGCGCTCTCTCTCTGTTTCTCTTTCTCTCAGTGTATATTTCTATAATGCGTGCTCACTCTGTTTTTTCGCAGAGTCACAGACGAGCGTGGTTGGTTTATAACATTAAAACTAAACAAGAAAATAAACAAGAAAAAAAATTCAAACGTATTTTTGTGTTTTGTCGTTTTAAATCATGCGAGAGATATATTGTTTATATTATAGTCATTATTTGAATTAGGTTTTGAGAAATCGAAACTCAAGAAAGTATATATAGAATGTATTGAATATCGCTAATTAAAAAGTTTGGGAAAACTGAACACTTTTACAAAAGCTTCTGGAAATGTCATTTTAAAATAATTCAAGTCTGAATCTCTCAATAAACAAGTCTGAAGACTTAAAAGTCTTTAACAATATCTATAAACTAGATAGTTTTAGCTAATACTTGCAGTTAGTTTCCAAGCTGTAACTATCTTACAATTAGTAACGTAGTAACTTAACTTCATATGTCATTTATGACAGACTAGATAATATATTTGTTTACGGTTAGTTAAGCGCATGCGCGTCCGTCATGTTTAAAAGGCGGGAATATGAAAGTTTCGGGCACATTTTGTTATTTTTACTGGTTATACGTCAAAAAGTGCCAGAAAAACATGACGGAAATTGACACAGGCGCACAAAACAATGTCAACTATGAAAAGGTCTATTTTGATGTTTTGTTTTTCATAGCAACTGGTCTTGGGCCGTAAGTTGGACACTCCTGATCTAAATCAAATACTCAACTACACATGTTATATGTCATTTATGACAGACTAGAATATTTTCGCACACATTTTTTGCGACCGCAAGTTTTAATGTAATTTGATAATCTCGTCTATACACTATTTATTTTAAATAATTAGATTATATATTTTAGTCTAAATAATTATTATAGATTTTAGTTTAAATCTACAGACTAACTTGGGTTGCGGAAGTTCTCGAGACAGAAAAGGGTCGGTGGCGATGCCCATCAGGGGTCGTAACCGAGATCTTGGTGGTTGTTGTTGACGGTGATTTCGGAAGGCAGCAGCGATTCTAGCCAGTCGTCGGTGTCCATGGGCACGGTGAAGTTGTTGCTGGCCTGAGGCTGTGCGCCGAGCTCGATGAGTTGCGTGAAGTCCATCGTCTCAAGCGTATCCAAAGTGTTTAACAGATCCGCGGAGTTTAATCCAAGAGCCGATTCTGGCGTTTCATTGATTGGGTAAGGCGGTTCTGTAAGGCTACTTCTTCAGCGCCAAACACTGCGCTATGGGCTCAGCCCTGGTGGCCGCTTGCAGCTTCATCGTGGATAGCGTTAACTTCCTCTGCAACGCCTCAATCTTCCTCTGCTGATCCCGAACTAATTCCTCTTGTGTTTTCTAATCGCATTGGAGAATTTCGGGACTTTGCGGGTCCATCACCATGTGTTCTTGATCCTCGCCCAAGCTGGGAGAATCGACGTTGGTGTGAGTTGTGGGAGGAGTCGTCGCCTCCGGAAGCTATGGAGCAATCTCCGTTGCTCATGTTAGTTTTGAGGCGTTCTAAGAGTTGGGGTTTGGAACCGGAAATGGGTTTCTCCGCTTTAGCTCGGCTTATAGATCTCTGACCTTCATGTCTTCCAATCTTCCTATTAATCTTGTGCTGAGAGAGGAGTTGGGGATGCTACTGGGTTGTTCATGTTGCTGTTTTCAATGTTCTTTTGGGCGGGGAGGATGATTTGGGGGTATTTGTGTTGGAGTTGGAGCTGGAATTGGAGGAGGAGTGTTTGTTGCTGGGGGAGGAGGTAATAATAATAATAATAAATTTATTCACTTAGCCACATGACAATATATAAATAAATAAAAACAAGTAGTAAATAATTTGATATAAATATCATGCTGTGGATGTGATGGTCAAAGTAATTAAATAAAACAGATTAAAAACACATGTAGGTAAGAAAATAACAGATTACATATTGTAACTACACAAGAATTCGGTAATAGAATAGTATGCTCCCCGTAAAAGTATTTGCTTTAATTCACATTTAAATTGCGTATAGTTTTTAGTTTTGATCTTCGAATCTAACTTATTATACAGTTTTATTCCAGTATAAATAAAGGATTTCTCATAGAGGGCAGTATTGTGCTTAGGAATCGATAAAGAGGCACCAAATCTAGTATTGTGGGCATGAGACTCAGCAAGTGTATCAAATTCTTGAATGTTTTGTTTTATATAACATAATGCTTTGAGTATATACATTGCAGGTAGTGTTAGTATGCTATTATCCCTAAAGCACTGTTTACAGCTTGTCCCGGTTTTAAGTCTGAAAATAAGACGTAAAATCCTTTTTTGCATGATATAGCATCGCTTTACATTAGGAGCCTGACCCCAGAGCAAAATGTGGAGGGATAAGTGAGAGTAGACAAGTGCATAGCATAGGCTAATTATTGAGTCGTGGTCCATTGATTTCATTAATTGCAGAATTGCAAAGTATGCACTAGATAATTTTTTACAGACATAGTCTATATGGCTAGACCAGCTAAGTGTGGAGTCCATCCGTACTCTCAGAAAGTTAGTACATGCTGCAAGGTTTTTCTCTTTGTCATCAATAATTATTTTAAAAACGGGTGGAAGTTTCTTCAGTTTAGAGTAATATGTACAGATTGATTTTTCGGAGTTTAATATAAGATGATTAGTTCTACACCAGCTCTTGACCTCCCCAACAACAATTCCGATCTTAGTAGCCAATTCATCTAAATTGGTTGCAGATACCGCCACATTCATGTCATCTGCAAACAGAATAGTTTCCGCGCTTACGTGAAGTGGAAGATCATTTACAAACAACAGAAATAGAAGCGGGCCCAGAACAGAACCTTGAGGCACACCGATGGATACATCCTTGCAGCTCAATTGAGTGTTATTAGCACACACAATTAACTTCCTTCAACAAACTTCCTTCCTTCCTTCTTAACAAAATTAACTTCCTTCCTGTAAGAAATGATCGAATTAACTTCAAAAAAGTTCCCCGAAAAACATAGCACTCCAATTTTGATAATAGAAATTCAACATTAACCGTATCGAAGGCCTTAGATAAATCAAAAAATAGTCCCATAACATGCCTTCCAGCATCTAACTCGTTTATTATAAATTTAGTCATGTTACACGTGGCTGTTTCTATTGATCTCTTGGCCCTAAAGCCATGTTGGCAATTACTCAATAAATTAAATCTTTCCAGATATTGGATCATTCTATTGTAAATAGTTCGCTCATAGATTTTTGAGAATACAGACACCATAGAAATTGGCCTGTAATTGTCAATATCACAGGCATCTGCTTTTTTATGAAGAGAAATAATGAGAGCTATTTTTAATATAGAAGGATATATTCCGACATCGATAGATTTATTGTAGAGTTGAAAACTCTAATGACGTCCAAAATTGATTTTATGGTTCTGATTGAGTATCCATCAGTGCCACAGGAGTACGTGGTTGACATATTTTGAATTACCTTATGGAGTTCTGCTGTTTCAATGATATGCATATAAAATGAGTTTTGGTTAATGATGTGAGAGTTAACGTTTTGGGGTGTTGATGAAACATTAAGATGCTTTCTGATTGTAGTGAGAGCTATATTCGAGAAGTGAGTTGCGAACACTTCAGCAACTTGTTGTTTCGTTACTGTTGTTGCATTTACATTGAGTGTTATTGGTGCACACTTTTTCTGTTTCCCTAACGTATGGTTGATGAATGTCCAAGCAACTCTGGATTTGTTTTTAGATTGCTGGATTTTATTGAAGAAAAAATTTCTCTTGGCATTAGTTATGTTGCTAGCATGTTGAAGTTTTTTAGTTTTATATTGATCAATGAGGTGTAGATCATTTAATGTATAACACAACCAATAGAGCTTCTTTAGATGTTTACCTTCATTAATTAGTGTTGTTATTATCCATTTGTTGATTTTGTGTACATATTTCCTAGATTCGATGGGGCAGATTTAGTTCAAAGAAAGCGTTAGGTTATTCAAAAAATTACTGAAAGCTACCTCAACATCCCTGCTCAAAATTGTTGAGAAATCCATTTTACTGATGAGATGTTTAATTTTGTGTATGTCAACATCGGTTATATGTCTTCCCAGGCGGTATGTCAACTTTTGGTTCGATGCACATGACATGAAATTCGGGTTCAGTTGAAAGATTAAGCTAAGGTGGTCAGCGATGACTGGATCAACAATCTTGAACGAAAATGCGCTAGCATCGATGTTAGTGGCCATATAGTCAATCGATGACTGAGTAGTTAAACCACGAAAGTTTGTAAATATCCTAGTGGCGCCTTGATTGATAACACGTTGTTGAAATGAGCTTAGTATGTCAATGAGTGTTTGTTTTTCAGTCGTATTTTTCATAAAATCAATATTTAAATCGGCAACAAGCAAAGTGGGTTTATCAGATTTGCAAAGGTGTAGTAACATCTCATTGAGCATAGTATAAAATATTTGTAGGTTTCCTACCGGCGATCTGTATATACATATAATGTTAATCTTGGTTAGATGAAGGCCTAGTGTTACACCACAAACTTCAAAATCCTTTTCAACTGAATAACTCGATAGCATAAGATGTGATGTATTTATACAATTGCGCGCATATATTGCAACTCCACCATGGATAGTTTTAGTCCTACAAAAATGTGAGACTAACTGGTAGCTATCGATTTTAATCACATCAATTTCATCATTTGTACACCAATGTTCGCAAATGCATAATGTTTTCCCTTTTTAAGTACAATTGCACCAAATCAAATTTATTTCTAATTGATTGAGTGTTAACCTGAGCAATTGTGATTCCTGATTGTGAGTTGATGGTTTTAATATGAGATTTCCTTAGAGTTTTTTGAGAAGTAACCGCTAGGCTTTGATGTTTACATCCGGTGCCTCTTCTAAAAAACTTTTGTTAGGTGGTGGTGGATTGATAACCGCTCGTGCTCCACTGGAGTTTATTGTATTATTATGCAAACCTTTCTGTACAAAGACGTAGTCTCTAATTGTTATTTGAGATGGCCAGGAGTCCGGTTTTAGGAATTTGTTGCAATCCGATTCCCATATCCTCACTTTGAAGGAGCAGTATCTAGCATTAGAAGTGATAATTTTACATATACTGTCCTCTATATTGATGTGTTGGTTAATGAACTGAAGTAGGTTGTCCTTTAGTGGTTCCTGGAGCAACGTTATTCACATGGAACCATTTCCTCTTAACAGCAGCACGGATGATGTAAGATGGCCCACTTCCTAAAACGAGAGGTTTGTGTGTTTGTACTCTTGGGTAATTTGAGGTCCTGGATTCTCTCTGCATTCGTGGCCTGGGTCTGGGACTTGCTTCAGTAAGTTCATCTACAGCGACTGTTGAGCTGTTTGAGTTGTTACTGGTTGAGTTGTTGTTGGTTAGGTTTTTATTTGTGGTATTAAGTTCTTTGGGTAGAGGATTATTTGAGATATTTGGTACGGTTTTGGTTATGTTTACGGCCTTAAATGCAGGATGTTTATTTAAGATAAGTTCTTTTAATCCCATTATCTCAAGGTGTAGAGCATTTGTTTGCATAATTAGTTCTTTTTTGAACTGCAATAAGGAGGACTGATTGTTCGAGATAATAAGTTTCAGTTCTTGAATGAATTCCTTCAGTGTATTATTTTATGTCTGAGCTCACTGTTGCAATTCATCAAAGAAGGTAGATTACTGGGGCAGTCATTACTTCTGGCTTCTTCTCGGTCCTAGGAGCTTTCGCCGGGAGGAGGGTTGTTGGGGGAGGAACTCCCCACATTTGAGCGCTGAGGGTGTGTTTGTACCCGTGGAATTTGATTGTTCTTGTTTTGCGGTTTGCTTTCGATTAGGATTTCTTGCGGTTTTTGTCTTTGCCGGGGGTATCCGTCCATACCGGGGATGGGATCGCGAGAGGGGTTTAGGTTACCGGTGCGGTTGTTGGAGGTTGAGACGGAGCTGGAGTGGCTATTGAGGACAAAGGACTCAGCGTCGAAGTTGAGGATAGGGAGAGCGCCGGCCTGGACGCTTGGTTGAGCAGAGGCGCCGCGACATATACATTATTGAGGGACAATAGTGAAATCACAAGAACAGCGTCAAAAAGAGTATCGACAGAGAAAAAAAGAAAAAACAAAATTAACAAACTATAGATTCAGAACACGCTGAAGGCGTTCAAATATACAGAGATAAATTTAAATCAAATAAGAAACGTGTTGAACCTGAATCTTTACAATCATTGAAAGAAGGTTCATTACCGACTGTATTAATCGAACGTAATTAAGAAACTGAAGAATTAATATTTAGTCACTTTCTGAATAATCAAATTCAATCATCAGTTAATAAGTAATTAATGCAAGTTATCAATCATTCCAAGCCCCATATGAGGAACATGATGAATGTTCAATGTCAAATGTCTTGTTGCATTGTGACAGAAACATTGCAGTCGACGGTAATAGCCTATGATTATCTCTTATAAGTATTTTAATTCTTCAAATATATGCATCATTTCTGTGACAGCAACTTTATAATTCACCTTACTTAAATGCATGTCAAAACTAGTGCAAGAGAAATACTATGTAGTGAATTTGAATATGGAGATTTAGATTGTTTATTCATATTTTCCAGAACATTCAATCAACATATTGTGCACTTACGTTATTTTAATAATAATTCAAAAAGAGAAGTTGTTCGATTATTAAATGCGCGAGGAACTTCGTTCCTGACGGGGATCCCCTGACCGCATACGTTATTTAGTTTAGTAAGTGGTTTGGGGGAAGCTCTCACTGTATGTTGTCAACTACACTACCGATGACAAACATGGAAGACTAGACAGAGAAGACTACACAGACAAGATTAGACATACAAGACTCTCCTCGGTGGTGTAGTTGACAACCTGCCCGCCTTTCAATGCGGGAGACCCGGGTTCGAATCCTGGTCGTGGAGACAACTAAAACAGTTTTCACTAACCTTCCGGGTTGCCCACCCTGAATGAATGCAAAATATGGGATACCGGGGTGGCACATTCTAAAAGCCAAAGTTGAATAGGGGGTTTAGTGAGAGATGTACAAGACTAAACAAACAAGATTAGACAGACTAAACAGACAAGATTAGACAGACAAGACTAGACAGACAAGACTAGACAGACAAGACTAGACAGACAAGACTAGACAGACAAGACTAGACAGACAAGACTAGACAGACAAGACTAGACAGACAAGACTATACAGAAAAGGCTAGACAGACAAGACTAGACAGACAAGACTCGACAGACAAGACTAGACAGACAAGACTAGACAGACAAGACTAGACAGACAAGACTAGACAGACAAGACTAGACAGACAAGACTAGACAGACAAGACTAGACAGACAAGACTAGACAGACAAGACTAGACAGACAAGACTAGACAGACAAGACTAGACAGACAAGACTAGACAGACAAGACTAGACAGACAAGACTAGACAGATAAGACTAGTCACACAAGACTAGACAGACACGACTAGACAGACAAGAGTAGACAGACAAGACTAGAAGACAAGACTAGACATATAAGACAGACAAGACAATACAGACAAAACTAGACAGGATGCAAAAATCAAAAAAGTGTTATATATTGAAAAGAAGAAATGTGAGATATCTGCGATAATGGATCCATACAATTGTAACAAAATGAGGGTTTCCCCGAAGAATCCTTTGCCCAGGATTCGAATCCATTATTATAACCAACAGATTTGTTTGATCTGTGTGTGATGACAATGATTTATTCTTATAAAGCAATATTCGTTATCGTAGCAGATTCACACACAGGAATATTCCTCTGCAAAATGATTTTGTTAACTACAACCTGTTTAATAAATAAATAAAACTAAAAATATTGGGTTTGTAAATAAATATCCATTATGTGTTTGTTACCTTAGTTTGGAATGGCATGCCATAACAGCTAATTTATTTTGTGCCTTTTGCATCAAGTGAGCATTGGCAAAGGCAATAACCGAATCGACACATTGGGTAAGAATATGAGGGTTTTCCCGAAGGATCCTTTGCCCCGGATTCGAATCCATTATTATAACCAACAGACTTGTTTCATCTGTGTTTGTATATTCAGGAACTTTTTCCTTTACTATTTCCAATTCCATTTTAGCCTAAAACTTTAGCCTTTAAACATTTAACCTAAAACGTAAACAGAGCTGAAGTTACTAACGGGTTTTTCTTTAAGGACGATATGATTTGTTTTACATGGTTTAGTTGGTATAAATATCACTAGATATCATCCTTGACAGTTCGAGATGGTGAAGTACACGCTTGCAGAGCGTTTGGAAATTATCCAACAGTATTATAAGAATAATTGTTCGTTTGTGAGCACTCACCGAGCGCTTCGTGAAAAATATGGTCGACACCATCGGCCCAGCGTGCTTACTATTCGGCGGACCGTTGCGAAATTCGAAAAGGACTTCACGCTCCACGACATTAAGCCACCGATCAGGCATCGTAATGGAAGAAGTGACGCGAATATTGCTGCTGTTAGAGCCAGTGTTTTGGAAAATGGGACTTTATCGATTCCACAACGGTCTCAACAATTGGGACTTTCACAGGCGACAACTTGGCGGATTTTACGAAAAGACTTGGGTTTACACTCGTATTTAGGTATTTTTGAATATTTTTTTTTGAACAATTATAATCCAATTTCAGGTTTCTGATTTAACACCAGCGGTCGCGTGGCAACTCCACTGTTTTTGAAAAGTTCTTGATTTTGTAAATGACGAAAACATTGTGTTTACATGTTTCATTTAACAATAGTTCCGTTTATAAATTCTAAATGACGTACACCCTTTTTAAATAGTTATTTACATTAGAGTGCGGAAGCATTGATTTTACAATGTAACAGCTCGCTTCCCATTTGCTGGAGCATTGTAAAATCATTTCCGCACGAAATTTGTATAAGATTTTTTGGCCGACAATTAGTATTTAAGAAACAAATAGATTTAGATTAATTACAATATTGGAAATTATTTAATTTTTTAATGTTGGTACTCACAAACTTTGACTTTTTTACTAATTCAAATTTATTAGGTACATAATATGTCATTTTTCCAAATGTCAGACGCACAGTAAAATTTAAAAAATTACTCTTATTTTCTACAATATCGTGATAAATATGGTGCAAAGTAGCGTTTTTTAAATTAGATTTTATTGTCTTATACTAAATTTATTTTGTAAGTGTAAGTGTTTACTGGTCACTTTACCGCATCGTAGCTGTACTTTGCAACATTGTATGTAAAAATCTAGTTTCGCTGGACGTATACACGATGTCAAAGCTAGCTTTACAATTCAAGAGGCCAAAAAATATTTTTCTATTTTGCGTCTGTAATGGACTCATAACAGCACTCATTTTCGTGCGGTTATGGCTCGCCGAGTGCGATACAATTTTCTCAATATAATCGGATTTTTTTATTTAGAAATGGCATAAAAGGGCGCAAAAAAGAAAAAATACCATAAAAACTTCGTTCGTAAGGCGTTTTCAGCACTTGTCCATTAGAAAACTCCTCGCTACGCTCGTCGTTTTCCCAACTTGGACGGGTGTTGTAAAATCGCGCTTACTGAACTCGTTCTTTAATATACAATGTTGGCCTCCTTACTTGTAAGGAGCCTCCTGAGCTTTGACATCGTATATACGTCAAGCGAAACTAGATTTTTACACCCAATGTTGCAAGTACAGCTAAGCTACAGCATGCGGTAAAGTCACTTTACCGTATAACAGCCGTACTTTGCAACATTGTGCAAAAAAAAAAAAATTCCAATATTGTAAATAATTTAAATTTATTTGTTTCTTAAATAATATTTGTCGGCCAAAAAAAAATTATACAAATTTCGTGCGTAAATGATTTTACAACACGACAGCTCGTTTGGGGAACGAGCCTGAAGGGTCGCGTTGTAAAATTAACTTTTCCGCACTCTACTGTAAATAACTATCACTTGCATAAAATTATTAGTAACAAAATATTTTACAGCCATCGGTTTCATTTAAAAGTCACATTTTTATAATACAGGGTGTTTCAAAAAGAAAATACGTATTTCGCAGGCATATATTTATTTAATTTTAAGACATACGCATATGAAACTTTACACACATATTTAGATTTAGATTACAGATGTTTAATATGTCCTCCATCAGCGACACGAACAATATCTCACCCATACTCAAATTCCTCCCATACCCTTCCAGGTTCTATTGGAGCGGTGGTACACAAACATTGTCTTTAATGAAACCCCACAGGAAGAAGTCACAGGATATCAAATCAGGTGATCGTGGTGGATCCGATTCTTCAACTCTTCCAGGTTCTGTTGGAGTGGTGGTACATAAACGTTGTCTTTAATGAAACCCCCACAGGAAGAAGTCACAGGTTATCAAATCCGGTGATAGTGGTGCCGAGCGGAAACATGCTAAGTCGTCAGCTCCTTGTCGACCAATCCCACGGTTCGGTAGGGTTTCATTCAGATATTCACGTACTTGCCGACTCCAGTGAGGGGGTGCCCCTAGGGTTTGGGAATACCCGGTCTTTTTAAACTCGGTGAGTCCGAGTCGAGCCGACAATTATTTTTCGGGTCTGGGTCCGGCTCTATTCCGTCTTTCTTTCTCGCAATTTTAACAATAACACGATTTTTCGTGTTCAAGCATGTGGTAAAGCAAGCGATACTGTACGAAATTGCCGTTAAACTACCAAAGAAACTTGACATTACATTTTAAAAATATTGAATTAGTATTTACAAACATAATTTATATGTGGATAGAGAGATAATGTTTGAATGTATGGGAGAATGTGGAGTAGACGGGTGATTGTTAGGGAGGGGAAGATATATATGAAGGAACAATAAGAAAAGGGAGAGAAAGAGAGCGACTGGTTCGAGACGACAAAAGGAGCAAGACAAGGTTGTCCCCTTAGCCCCTTATTATTTACGATATATGTGGCAGGTATGGAAAGAATGTTTAAGAAGACGCAAGCGGGAGGATGTGTGTTAGGTACAAAGAAAGTATGAAGCCTGGCCTTCGCGGATGATGTGGTAGTGGTGGTAAAGATCGAAGGGGAGATGGGAGAGAGCCTAGGGAGGTATGAGAAAAAGAAAAACATAGAAGTGAATGTGGAGGAAATCAAAATGATGATGTTTAGTAAGAGAAAGAATGAGGAGAATGAATGAAAAGTGGGAAGCGGGAACAATAGAGCGAGTAAGAGAGTCCGAGGGCCTAGGATAAAGCGGATAAAGCGGAGCCTCGGATATGAGAGAGTTAGCCAGGAAAGCAAACAAGCTAATAGGGTATTTAGGGAATGGGAGAGAGAAAATGGGGAAGCGAATTCAGGAGGAGAATGATGATATTTGGAAACATTCAGACAAGGCCGAACATTCAAAACCCGAGACTCATCGAGTCTTAGATCGGGTACCGGGTACCGGGTATTTTACGTTGGACTCGCCGAGTCCGAGTCCGGGTACTTACACCCGAAAAACTCTAGGTGCCCCGTCTTGTCGTAAAATGAAGTTGTCTTCGTGCAGCCTCGGAAACACCGAGTTTTGTAAAATAGCGAGATACTTCTACTGCAGATGATCGGGATATCGCACAAAACACATTGTCTTTGAGCGAATCTCGTATATGTTCAATGACTGCATGTGGGTTCTGTAGGCCCCAAATTCGAACATTGTGTTTGTTTGCCTGACCGTCGAAAATAAATATTCAAAAGTTTATTCATCCTTCAGAAATTGACCTTGTAAATTATTATGTGATAACATCCAATACTTTCCCTATCCAAATATATACTTACGCTTCAAAATCTGAAAATGGTGTGGGCGCGGCATTTGTGGTTTACATTCAAGATAGGGAGGTTTATTATCAACAAATTCGTTTTGAAAAATATTGCTCAATATTTCAGGCAGAAATTACTGCAATCAAGCAAGCCTTAAATTACATTGAAATAAATAAACATTTTTTAAGAGTTGTTCTATTCTTTGTGATAGTCGTTCAGCACTTGATGCTCTAAAGTTTTTGTCTGTTCCCACAGAACTTGTATTGAATACTTGTATAAAAGTAAAAGAAATTGCAAAAGATGTTAAATTAAGATGGCACTGGGTTAAAGCCCACATTGAGATAGAAGGAAATGAGAAAGCCGATAGCCTAGTTTAACAAGTATCAGGTGCTGATAATTTCAATAATATTCCGATTTCGCATTTTAAAATCCCTTTACGAATTTTTAAATTAAAATTAAACAATTATTTTGAAAAAATATGGCAATCTCGCTGGGAAGAGGCGAAAACAGGTAGATGGACAAAAAACTTCATCCCAAACGTTGGAGTCTGGAAAAAAATGGATATAAATCTATCACACCATGCTGTCCAACTTATTACTGGACATGGGAATTTACAAGAATATTCACATAGATTCGGAAAACGAGAGTCACCTACTTGCATTTGTGGACAAGAAGACACTGCTGCACATATGCTATTCAATTGAAAATATTCTGACGAGTGGAGATTCAAAATTAAAAATGCTATGAAGCGATCAGGATGTATTTGGCCGAAAAATGAAGACGAATTAAGGAATATTGAGAAAAATAGAAAATGCTGGTTGATTTTCGACAATAATGCCAAGCAATTAAAAAAACTAGATCACGACCTAAATTGAAAAACGTAAAGTGAAAAATATTGTAAAAACTGGCCAGCATAGTGTGCTGCTTAATATTTATGTTACAATTTGTAAATATTAAATAAACAAATAAGCTGTTTGCCTGACCACGCTGATGGAGTACGTATTGAACATCTGTAATCTAAACTTGAGAGGTTCGTAAATATGTGTGTAAAGTTTCATATTCGTATGTCTTAAAGTTTAATAAATACTTATATTCTTTATGAAACACCCTTTATAATTATAAGTAGGAAATATAATTTCTTACACGTGTCTGGAAAACGAAACATTAGCGTGTATGCTAGTTAGGTTCCACAGTAGGTTGAAACGAATAAGAAACAGAACATTGTATTATTGTTGCTCTACATCAGGGGTTCCCAAACTTTATCTCGTGGACCCCTTTAAAAAAATTTTTAGTTTCGGTGGACTCCCTGCTGATACATTTCAACCATATTCTCGTAAAAAAATGTGTAGATTAGATCTAACGATGGAATTTGCGTCGCGGCTGAGTTCCAACCCTTAAGGCTTGTCGTACACTGGGTCCGCTATTTAAATAGAAACGCACATACTGCGTCCGCTCAGCTCAGCTTGCCTCCGTTCCGCTCCTCTCCGCTCCTTATCCTCTGTTTGTGAAGATTACTAGGCCGGAGGTCGGATGCTGGCGGATGGTTCACGCAGGCGCAACACTAACGTTTTCATATATGCGCTAAGGCATTTATGCAACCAGGATAGCAGCACCTATTTAACAGCAACTAATAAAAATAAACACAGTATATTTTCTTGTGTTCTATTCATTAAAATAATATGATTACTGACTTAATAGAATTGAAATTAAACATTAATAACGTACCGTAACTTCAACAATGCAAATCAAGAATTTAAAAAAATAGTCATAATTTTAATGGGATAAATTTACAGCAAATTATAAATGTTTAGCTTCAGTTTTGTAAGGAAAAACCGCACATCTTCCCGTTCTGTGATGTGAATCCCGATCAATCTGCTCCTTTTTTTGTTTGTAACGACACTATAGTATATTTTGTAACTAGGGCGGTAAGTTGTCAATTATTTATACATTTATGAATGGACATTTATTTATAGAATTTATACTCATTTTAAAACGTTTTCTTTAATTTTTATTATTATTTTGTAATGAAAAAACACTTTCACGTCACTTTTTAAATATTTTATTTGTGTTTATTTTATTTATTTATTTGTTTTTTAAATGCAACCTAGCGATATTGAATATTTGCATACGTTACCCAGGTTATGTGGAAACACAACGAGAGATGACATTACTGTATTAAAAAATGTGCGTCAAGAAGTACTTTTCGACAAGGTATGGCGAGGGAAACGCTATCAAAACTTTTCTCGTAATTTCCCACAGCTCGGGATATTTTTCGGGTATTTCTGCTTGTAGCCAAATTGTTTGATAGCCTTTTTTAAACCTCACCTTCAGCTCCTCATTAGTGCTAAGCTCGATTAGCTCCTCTTGTAATACCACATTCGCCAGTTCCGTTTCATCAAATGGATTTATGATCCATGGTGGTATTTCCATCGACCGAATATCTGGAAACTGGGAGAATTAGCGCCGACTAATATTTTGCTCCCATAAATTTCAATTTTCCAAGAAAAACCGAAATTACATGGTTTGTTTTTATTTAGGCTGTCCCCTTGTAACTGCAAGTTAATGTCATTACATTTTTTAAACAAATATGTCACGTGATGTCTGATTTAAATTTGGTTTTCTTTTAAATCTGCATCTGTACTTTCCAGTAACTCTAAAACTGATTCACAAAGTGAGTGATAACTTGTTAAACATATACGTGGTCTGTTAGAAAAGTATCCAACCTTATTTTTTATTTTGAAAACCTGATGGATTTGAATCAAGCGCGCTTACATGAGCCGACCTTGAACCTTCGTGCTCATGCGTGATTTTTTTTCCCGCCTGTAGATAGCGTCAGTTGATGTCGAGCAGTGTTCGAGTGGGGGGGTTTAGAAAATATTTCGGGGGAGGGTTTTCCAGAAATGCACCAATTTACTTTATAAAACTGACACACAAGGGTTCCTAAACTCCACATCTACCATGCTCTCTTGAAGTTAGTCGTCTCTACTCGTCCCTCCTGATTTCAATATAATATTTATGTTATGTTTTGCATATTTCTGGGGAGGTTGAACCCCCTAAACCCCCCCCCCCCCCCCTGGCTACGTCCATGCTCCCTACTCTCTTGATATGGCCTCCTGCGACTTCTGGCTATTCCCCAAAGCCAAGAGGCCATTGAAAGGAACGCGATTTCAGACAAGAGAGTACATTATGGCTGCAACGACAACCGAGCTAAAGTCGATTCCGAAAGAGGCTTTTTCGGAATGCTTCCAACAATGGTGGCACCGCTGGGAGAAGTGTGTGGAGTCCCAAGGAGACTACTTTGAGGGTGATTAGGTTTCCAACGCTCCAGGTATGCCAGTTTTTATTTACCGGCTAAAGGTCGTATACTTTTCTAACAGACCACGTATCTTTCTACAACCAGCGTACTTCAGTATGTAAGAGCAATCGTTGGAAGTCTTCATCATTTTCGTCGCACAATTTTGCAAATAAACGCGCGTATTTGCTTATTATTTTGTTAACTGCTTTAACCACAAATTGAAGCGGTTGGTGCAATTTATCACCCAATTTTTTCGCTACCAAGTGTTGTCGGTGGATGACACAGTGAATTGCAGTTACTCCTGGTATAATTTTTTTAAGATGGCTTTTAAACCTACGATATCGCCAGAACATAGCAGGAACTCCATTTGTTGCCATCGAAATAATGTTTGTAAATGGAATCGATGTTTTCCTTTAAAAAATCACTCAGGACATTAAATATTGATTTGCATTCCGTCTCCAAAGTATTCGCAAATATCAGCTCTTCATAGATTTCTTCGTCCATAAGAAATTGAACATATGCCAATAATGATGCATTCGTTACAAGGTAAAGTTGACTCGTCCAGTTGAATAGAAACAGGAGTTGTTTGCAGATAATTAGACAAACGCTTTCAATATCAGAGCTCATTTCACCAATACGTCTTTGTACAGTGTTGTTACTCAAAGGAATTCATTGGGAATTTCTCAAAGGAGTATTTCCAATGCAGTTTGCACAGTTTTTAAAATTTCTTCAACAGCGGGCAAAATTAACTGTTCTCCGATGGTGTGCGGTTTTCCAGATTTAGCTATAAGTAATGAGATATTGTAAAATGCCCGCAAGCCATCATCTTTACTTTGAGACGTTGAAGCGAACATATTTGAGCACACTTTACGCGTGCACGGTGGGTCCCTTTTCATATTTTCCTTCCATGTTTGAAAATATTTTAAATCTATACCAATTTTATCAGGATGTCACCTTCTTGGATGATCTTCGAGCTTCGATGGTTTCATAGTCATTGCTCAAAACTTTATTGCATAAAAATTGCAAAAGACCTCAGGACGAGGATTAATGGTGCCGCGAAGAAGACACTAGGGCTGGTAAAAAGGAATTGAACAATCTGGTGGAACGCAGCATGCAAGGAAGCACTCGACAAAAGATTTGAGAAATGGAGAATATGGAAATATTCCAGGAAGATGGTACAATGGGACCAATTTAGGCGTCAAAGGAATGAAACATCCATTATATTTCGATGTAGGCACGAGTGCTGTAGTGGTGACACTCGTGGTCTCATGTTAGAGCGCGCACTAACAAGTCTGGAGGTCCCGAGTTCTATCCCCAGTGTCGGCCGCATTTGTACCAGAAGACAAATGTGTAGTTAATTAGCGCAATTTATAATAACATCTAGGTTTCTGGGCCTATAAGTGAAAAATGTGCGCAAAATACAATAGGCCACTAGGCCGCAGTGTTTGAAGGGTTAATACCCGGTATCCACATTGGACCAAAAAAAAAAAATGTATTTCGATGGTCAAAACGATCATTTGCGAAGGCTCAGTTGAAAGACCTCGAAACTAATTTCACCAGAAACAATTCGAGAGATTTCTATCAGACCTTTAAGAACAAACTCAAAGGATACCAATCACCAAGTATGAGCTTCAGAAATGAACACGGAAAAATCGGTTTGAACCACCAAGAAGAGAGCGAAATACTTGCAAAGTATTTTGATAACCTCTTAAACTGCCCACCACCGACCTCCAAACTAGAACTTCTGACGCCACTGGAGGACCAAGAAGAGGACTTAGCACCAGCGAGGGAAGAAATCAAAATTGCCTTACGAAGTCTAAAAAACAACAAGGCCAGTGGCGAAGACTCGATAACGGCAGAAATGTTGAAATGGGCGGAACAGGAAATCCTGGACGACTTCCACTAAATATTTCAGATAATATGGAAGACAGAGAAGATACCAGAACAATGGAAAACGGCGTTTCTTCACCCCCTCTATAAGAAATTACCATCGGTACGACCACCTTAGCCCTTCTCCATAGCCCCGGTATGTATCCGAGCGCTAAACTACTTCTTAAGATTTTTAGAAGGTATGGCATTAGTTCTCTCCCTCCTTCTTGTAGGAAGGCGAGAATTATTCCGTCCACACCTGGGGCCTGGAAAGTGCCGATAGCCCATTTGATTCGGTTTTCCGTACAGATAGACGCGGCCCTCCTCCAGTCAGCCAAACTTGGTCTCCGTGGTTGCATCCAAGCCCTAGGTCTTTTTGTATTTGCTACCTCCTTGGGGTCTACCTTGAGAATCACTACTCTACATGGTTAATATAATTGTTTCAATGTCGTATTTCTGTCATTTTATTGATCGTCTGAGGGGCTTATGTCAATGAGATGAAATAAATAGTCATATTAAATCAATTTGATTTTTGTTGAAGCTCCTTCAATGTATTGATGCAGTGTCAATATTTATGGTCCATGACAAGGGTAAATTGACAATATTTTCATCATTTTTACAATCATCACTGTGAAATCAACTTGTGAAAACAATCTTTACAAAAACATAAACAAAGATCATAGCAATTATATTGATCATGTGAGTGACAACTTCAATATTTTTTCTTCCAAAATATTTATATTGATTAAATATTATATTGATTGTGTAAGGGGGATCTTCATCTGATAGGCAGGGGAGAGGTCAAAGTCGACTAGGACTGAAGCAGTGATATTGACGTCTTATGCGACCTATTATGCGACCAATGCACGGAATTGAATATTTAAAAAAGGAAAACAAATTGAGAAGTAAGATCATTCTTTTCTGAAATAGGGTGGTTGAGCAAAGCTAAAGAATTTTTAACATTATTCAATGTATACCGTACTATATGCTTCATCGCACTCCAAATTTTTCCAAGAGACCTTTTTACGGTTAGTTAAGCGCATGCGCGTCCGCCATGTTTAAAAGGCGGGAATAGACCTTTTCATAGTTGAATTTTTTTTGTGCGCATGCGTCAATTTTCGCCATTTTTTCGGGCACTTTTTGACATATAACCAGTAAATATAATGTTTTCCATATAATTAAGAGCTTAATTGCTATATACAAACTTTAAAATGATAATACGTATTTCAGTGAAAGTATACAATGTATCATTTAAAAAAAAAAACGAAAAAACGTTGTTACGCAATGATACGTATAGTAAATCATTTTCGAAGAATTTGTATTATTTTATTAGTCTCGCAAAGCCTTGTTTCGAATTTCGTCGAAAACTTATTAAGTCAACGACACAATAACATAACATAAAATTATAAAAATAATAAATAAATAATTATAATAATAAAAATTTGTCCAAAATGTAATTTGTGGATTAAAGGATGTAGACGAGGTGATGGTGCTTCAAGCTTCAACCACTTTCTTTTTTCAAGATCTGGGTCTACTGCAGCATTGTTACGTAGTACGTTTCTGACTACAATATTATACAAAATAATATGCACCTAGAACTGCTAGAATTTTTGTAAAAAAAAATTTTTAAATGATATCTTTTATTATATCTTTACGTTTTCATTATTTATTTATCAAAAATGATTAAATGATTAAGAAATGTATGCAAGATTAAATAAAAATAATATATATTGGCTATTATTAATTTTAATTTTTTAAATTAATAATATAAAACAAATATATAACAATAATAATATATTATAACAATAATTTTGATATAAAACCTTATATCAAAATTATTGTTATCCTAACCTCTCAACAAGTTCTGCTTTATTTCCACCTTGAGAACGACCATCAGTTTAACCATCGCCGTAACAAAATTCAATTGTGTGCTACAACTGTAAGATGCACTAATGAAGCAGCATCAATTACTTTTTCTTTTAATTGCACTCGTCATAAAGGTGACGATCTTTGTTTTCCAGCCATATTTACAAAATGTACCCGAAACTTTCATATTCCCGCCTTTTAAACATGGCGGATGCGCATTCGCTTAACTAATCGTGAAAAGGTCTATTGTTTACTAGTTTATCAAAAGTTTGTCAAAACTAGTCCATATATATTAATATCCATTATTTTCTGTACAAATGTGAAATTATATCTGTCTACCTTGATTAACTTATTTTAGTCTATTCTACATAATTACAATAAATTTTACGTAATCATCCCTGTAGAATCTGAGAGCTCTCACTACTGAACAAATATCAGTAGGGAAAGATGATTCGTTCTGGACCCTCCACTTCCGGTTCCCTACCATTTAATTGGCTTTAATCAGCTTATAATCAGCTTTTAATCAGATTTTAATCAGCTTTCAATCAGCTTTAATACACTGAGGGAGTGTGAGGTCTATGTAACCCCACGCTAAACAGGGTGTGAGGTCTATGTAGCCCCACGCTACAGGTATAATCAGCTTTAATCAAGTGGAGGTGGAGGGCCCAGAACGAATCATCTTTCCATACTAATATCTATTTGCTCCGTAAGCTCTACCTGCTGGGTGGTGTGATGGAATGCCAGAAATACGCCACAGTTTGTCACTCCATCAGTAAAAAGATTTTCAGTAAAAAGTATAATCACAAACTTCGAAATACCATTTAATAGTATATTAAAGAACTAGTTCAATAAGCGCGATTTTTCAGCACGCGTCCATGTTTAGAAAACGACGAGCGTACCGATGAGTTCAATAAACGCGATTTTTCAGCACGCGTCCATGTTTATAAAACGACGAGCGTAGCGAGGAGTTTTATAAACATGAATTTTATAAACATGCTGAATCTTGCTTATTGAACTCGTTCTTTAATATACAATTTTCTATTTTGCGTCTATAATAAAGTCATTAAAGCACTCATATGGGTTCGTTAATGGCTCGTCAAGTGCGATAGAATTTTTTCAATAAGTATCGGCGATTTTTTATTCAGAAATGCTTCTCGCTCCTCGCTACGTTCGTCGTTTTCTAAACAAGGACGCGTGCTGAAAAATCGCGCTTATTGAACTCGTTCTTTAATGCTATTTTGCACCCTTTTTGCCATTTCTAAATAAAAAAAAAACGCTATTTTGCACCCTTTTTGCCATTTCTAAATAAAAAAAAAAACGCCGGTACATATTGAGAAAATTCTATCGCTCTCGACGAGCCATTAACGAACCCATATAAGTGCTTTAATGACTTTATTATAGACGTAAAATAGAAAATAGTATATTAAGGAACGAGTTCAATAAGCGCGATTTGTCAGCACGCGTCCATGTTTAGAAGAAAACGACGAGCGTAGCGATGAGTTCAATAAACGCGATTTTTCAGCACGCGTCCTATTCGCTACGCTCGTCGTTTTCTAAACATGGACATAACATAACTTTAATAACTCGCACTTATTGAATTCGTTCTTTAAACTATTTTTTCTATTTTGCGCCATATTTTAATGACTTTATTATAGACGCAAAATAGAAAATAGTTTATTAAAGAACGAGTTCAATAAGCACGATTTTTCAGCACGCGTTCATGTTTAGAAAACTTTTAAAGAACGAGTTCAATAAAAGCGAGTTTTCAGGTCGCGTTCATGTTTAGAAAACAACGGGTGTAGCGAGGAGTTTTCTAAACATGGACGCTCCTCGCTACGCTCGTCGTTTTCTAAACATGGACGCGTGCTGAAAAATCGCGCTTATTGAACTCGTTCTTTAAAAGTTTTCTAAACATGAACGCGTGTTGAAAACTCGCTTTTATTGAACTCGTTCCTTAAATTATTTTTTCTATTTTGCGCCCTTTTATGTCATTTCTAAATAAAAAAATCGCCGGTACATATTGAGAAAATTCTATCGCACTCGGCGAGCCATTAACGAACCCATAAGAGTGCTTTAATGACTTCATTACAGACGCAAAAGACATTGTTAGTCGCATTTAATTGCATTACAGACAATGTTAGTTTTCTTCATGTAGCCCAAGAAGTGTTTTAAAAGTCTAAGAAGTCGGAACTGGTTGGCAAGTTTTGTTTCTCGCACATTTTGAAGTTCATCAGGAAAATAACTCGACTCGCCTGAAGTTACATAATAAAGTTGAAGCACAAGTAATAGACCTTTTCATAGTTTTTTTTATGCGCATGCGTCAATTTCCGCCATGTTTTGGGGCAGTTTTTTGGCGTATAACCAGTGAAAATAACAAAATGTACTCGAAACTTTCATATTCCCGCCTTTGAAACAAGGCGGACGCGCATGCGCTTAACTAACCGTAAAAAGGTCTACATGAAGATTCGGGCACATTTTGTTATTTTTACTGGTTATACGTCAAAAAGTGCCCGAAAAACAAGGCGGAAATTGACGTATGCGCACAAAAAAAATTCAACTATGAAAAGGTCTTATTTCCATTTTTGCACCGGCAAACTTTCCCATCTCCAAATCGTTTCTGAATTTATACTGATATTGGAATAAGCAACACTTTGATGAAACGTTATAGTATATTACGTAACGAGAGTTGTAAGAAGCATTTTACGAGCGGAATAGTTACACACGACCCGCCTAGCGCGGAGTGCGTAATTCCGCGAGTACGTAATTGCCTTACAACTCGAGTTATACTTTATCTACGACCACACTCATTTGTTTCTGTTTTATAAGAAAAATATGTTTGATGTAACAAATTTATTTCTTATTAAGTACATTATTTAACATTATAATAAACAAACAGTTGTATTTTCAATTATAACTGTTACTCGACATTATTTAACGAAACACAGCATAACATAGCATAACTACATTATTGAAAGAAATGAAATGAAATACATTCTAAATGGTTACATACCTTATTATTTAGTACTTATTTGGGTTAAACTGGAATAAGAGTACTCATAGATACAGGCAACCCAATGTACGCAATGTCAGTTTCCGTTAGTTTTGAATTGTGGTACGGGGGGGGGGGGGGTGATTGCGCTGAACGTATGAGCACGTAGTAGCAGCTCTCATCGAATCGTAAACCAAACGCACTTGTGTGTTATCAATCATAACTTAACATTAATCGCGGACTGTTACATACGTGTGTGTTATGATGTATTTACATAGTCCACGAACTGTACAATAATGGGCATTGACAATAGTGGTCGTAGATAAAAATGTTTACTGCGCCTGAATATCAAGAAGACTTTAATCATCTTAATTCAATTATTTAATTTAACAATGTTTTTAAATTTTGCAAAGATTTCTAAAAGACATTTCGCGAATGATTATTGCCATTTTAAATATACAATTTATTAAAAAAATTCTTTTTTCAATTTTAGGAGAAAAAGCCAATTATGTAAACAGTCCTCATGTGATAGCCATGGTGGGTTTACCGGGCAGAGGCAAAACCTACATGTCCAAGAAACTTTCACGCTATTTAAACTGGATAGGAATCAACACCCGAGGTAAACATCGCATTTCATCTATCACTCGTAATTACATATAATTCTAGTTTTTAATTTGGGGGAGTATAGACGTCGTGCAACCACGACTTACCAGACCCATGAATTCTTCCGGCATGATAATGTAGAAGCGATGGCAATTAGAACTCGATGTCTCGATGAAGCTCTCAAAGACATTTGCGGGTGGCTGGAGAACGACGGCGAAGTCGCTGTGCTCGACGCAACTAACTCCACGATGGACAGACGGAAAGGAATCTACGACACCCTCGTACAAAAAATGGGCTTCAAGCTATTCTTCGTCGAGTCTGTCTGCGACGATCTCCAGATTATCGAGAAAAATATTTTGGAAGTTAAAGTCTATAGTCCAGATTATGCTAACATGGAGAAAGAGGCAGCGGTGGAGGATTTCATCAAACGTATCGAACATTACCAACAGAAATACCAACCTCTGGATGAGGACCAAGAGAAGAACATTTCGTTCATGAAAATTTACAATGCAGGTAGAAAGTGCGTGGTGCACAAACACGAAGGCCACGTCCAAGCAAAAGTTGTATATTACCTGATGAATATACATATTACTCAACGGACTATTTATTTGACGAGAGTAACAACTATAAGTATTTTAGATTTCTTTGAATTCTTTTGGTTTTTAATTCTAGAACGGCGAAAGCGAACAGAATGTGGAAGGCAGAATCGGTGGGGATTCTGACTTGAGTGAAAGAGGGAATATGTATGCCAATGCGTTGTCTACTTATATTAAGGAACAGAACATTGACGGGCTCAGAGTTTGGACCTCTTGGTTGAAACGATCCATTCAGACGGTTTCGGGTGTGACTGCCCCACAAGAACGATGGAAGGCGCTTAACGAAATAGATGCAGTAAGAATAATAGAGGTCGATTCCCATATGCGCGACACTCAGCTACGCGACGTCGTGCGGCATCGCCTGTCAAATAATGATTACATTGTTTTAAATAGACACGTCGCGTAGCCATAGTGAGAACGTGCCCATTTAAAACAATGGAATCATTATTTGACAGGCGATGCCGCACGACGTCGCGTAGCTGAGTGTCGCGCATATGGGAATGGACCTTAAACCTTCATGAAATATGACAACTATTTTAAACTCATGGTTTTTCATTTAGTCTGTATATTTTAACTTTGACTCAGTTTATCATGTTCTCATTATGAAATCAAATTGATTTGAGATGATAATATGAAAGTATGTTTTTAGGGCGTTTGTGAAGAAATGACGTATGAGGAAATTAAGGAAAAGTACCCGGATGATTTTAGTGCAAGGGACCAAAACAAATTCGTTTATAGATATCCCAGGGGTGAAAGCTACGAGGATTTAGTGGCACGTTTAGAACCCGTTATCATGGAACTCGAACGACAAGGCAACATCCTCGTGGTGTCGCACCAGGCAGTCTTGAGATGTTTACTTGCCTATTTCCTAGACAATTCTGCTGGTATTATATCGTTTTTGTTAAGTCGTATATTATTGATTTAACGTTTTTATTTGTAGATGAATTGCCCTATTTGAGAGTTCCTTTACACACTATAATCAAATTGACGCCAGTGGCGTACGGATGTCGTGTTGAGCATATTAAGTTTCCCATTGAAGCTGTAGACACGCACAGGTGTAAACCAGAGGTAGAATAACTTGTAAAGTCTAGACTCATGGTACACTACTTATGTATTAGCTTGGCTAGACTAGTCCAAAAACTATTGATTGATTATATAATTATTAAGCATGTTACTAATTTTTTTTCAAAATAAACACTATTTCAGTGATGTGGCTTTGACACACTCTATTTCAGTGATGTCTGCAATTCTTAGATCTGATTCAAGAGTCCTCAAGCATGTTATCACCATACAGGCGATTTCTGTCTTTTTGGAAGTAAACATCCTCCATATCAACGTTTTCCAAATTGGTGCTAAAAAAAGTTGCTTATCATTTTACGATAACGAACAGCATTGATCGTGACTATCTCTCAATGTCTTTAGTCTTCTGAAATCGTATCTCCATACATGTTTTTTCTCTACTCTCTTCAGCCTAATTCCCATTTTTCCTATCACCGGGTTATGATCCGTTAGTACATCCGCTCCTGAATAGGTTTTTACATTTCTGATGCTGTTTCTAAATCTCTTATTAATGAGTACGAAGTCTATTTGATTCCTAGTTTTTCCATCATTCGACTTCCACGTGTACAATCTTCTAGGATGGTGTTGAAAGAATGTATTGGTTACAATCAGATCAGGTTCCGCTGCGAATGTACTCATAGTATCATCAGGCTCATTTCTCTCGCCCAGTTCAAAGTCTCCAATGTGTTCTCCAGTTCTTCCCTTTCCAAGCTTGGCGTTGAAATCACCCATAATAATATCATGCTGTGGCAAGTTTTTGATGATATCTGATATTTTCTTATAGAACTGGTCTACGTCCTCGTTGCCACGAGTAGTCTGTAGTAGGATCATAAATTTGAATGATATTGACATTTACGGGCCTTGCATTAATTTGTAGAAGCGCTATCCTTTCTGATATTGGCACATAGTAACACACGTCACAATTTGTTTGTGCACTATAAAACCAACACCATGCTGGAAAGTGTTGTTTAATGTCCCAGAGTAATATACAGAATAGTCCTCCTCGTTTTTATTAGTTCCTGTACCTGGCCATCTCATCTCGCTAATGCCTAAAATCTGCAGTTTAAGTCGTTTCATCTCTTGAATTGTGTTTTGCAGCTTTCCAGGCTGTGCCAGTGTTTGCACATTCCATGTACCAAGTATCATGGTTTATAACTTTTCTTTTTTATACCATCCTTTCTTACTATCAAGCAAAACATTCCCTCCCGGAGATCCGAATGAGGGACTATATCCCGACATTTGAAATTTTGTCTTGACCATAGCCGTAGCTTACTATATTATTCCTGTTCATATGTCTTAGCAGATATGATATTTTATTTAGTTTACATATAACGTTATTCGCTGTGACGTTCCATGTAAGGTGTTCTTCTATGTAAAGTCCAAGGAAATTGACATGCTTTGCTCTCTGAAGTTTGACGTGACCAATATGTAACTTTAGGTTGTCCGCGGTAACTCTTCGTACGGTTTAAAATATGATATATCTCGTTTTGTCATTAAGGCACATATTGTTTCCACTAAACCACTTATAAATACACTTAAGAAGTTCGTTGGTTGCCTCTTCAGTATTTTTCCTGTTCACTTTTGACACAATAAAGCTGGAGTCGTCGGCATATAACACGCAGTGAGATGTTTTCGTATATTTAATTAGATTAGCCGTATATAAGGAGAACAATGTGGGCGCCAGTACACTTCCTTGTGGGATCCCAATGTTTGTGTTTATAGGTCTAGAAGTTCCAATATTTCCCTTATGTTCAATTTTTACAAACTGTTTCCTGTGTTATAAAAATGATTGAAACCATTGTCCAGTTTTCCCTCTTATCCCATATGAGTTCAATTTGTTTAAAAGCTTACTGTGGGAGACGCAGTCAAATGCCTTGGAAAGGTCACAGAAAATGCCCACTGGACAATTTCCTTTATCTATTTCCGACATTATTTTATTGAAGAAATCAACCATAGCTGATGTTGTGGATTTTCCCTTACTAAAACCGTGCCTTCAACTCTGTATTAAGTAGTATTTATCGATAAAAGGCAGCAGTCTGTGTTCCATACTGTATTCAATGATTTTTCCGATTACCGAGGTTAATGCTTTGGGTCTGTAATTATTAATATTCGTTCAATTTGGCCCAATCAAGCCAATCTGTTCCATTTTGAAGATGAATGGCATGTAGTTATCGTTCTCTCCAAATCCGGAAATTTTCGTTATTAACGTAAGCATCCAAATGGAAAAGTGCTTCATCGAAGTGTTATGATGAAAATCAATGTGACCGTATTTAAATTCTAACAAACTGTCTTCGTGCATAAAGTAGATTGTAGATTTGGTGGTGACATGTTGTTCGCGCCAATTTTAATAAATCTGTATTTTTAATTCAACATTTGAATCGATTTCGGCACCGATTAACAGAATGGGACAGATGTATCGACCTGGGCCGAAATCGCGCGATTAACTTATCAATTTACTTCGCGAATTTATATTATTAGGAGAGTATGCTTCGAGTGTGAGAAGCGTAAAGACAAGAATCCAATCGCGATCCACGCTCGACCGACACGTGCACGCATTTGTAAGTTTATCGTTTCAAGTCAAGTTAACTAGGGGTGTAATCACGAGCCCAAAGGGCTGAAGCGGCATCCAACGTCTGGAAGACACCAATTTTAAGGGGTCCCTCCACCCATTTTCCCCATTTCCTCCCTTAAATAAGGCGCCGGAAGGACGATCTACACGTGGCGGAGACGCGAGCGACCCTAACAGGAAAATTTGATTTTCGTGAAATACGGTCCAAACACATATACATCGACCTTCATAAATCTATTGTACCCCACCCTTTTCCTCTAAGCGTTGGTATACTTACCCATTTAGAGCGCCTCTTCTAGCCCCGATACCATTAGGAATTTCTGGATCTTGGTGGGATGTAAGGACTGCAACTCCTCTGCGTTCAAGCAGTGGGTCCCAAGGTATATTTGTCTCTTGCGGAGCAGTCTTTGAGCAGATGTATAGAGGTTTCCTCTGCTGAGCCACAGAATCTTCTACTGTCATCTTTCTCTAGGCCTAGCGTCTTTTCTAAATCTGCAGTGTCCCGTCAGGACTCCTGTCGGAATTCTAAGCTTATTCCTGTTTAGTTTCAGGCAAGCTTTTGTTCTTTTCTAATTAAAAGATCCAAGCATTACATTGGATTGGAAGTTCTTTCCAGGTTTTCATCCATTGTTCTCTTATTTCTTCATCTAAACTTTTGTGGATGGTGCCTCATACCGCAAAAGGGTTCCGTACCTATAAAGGGATTGCTGGTTGCCTTGTTTTTTGATGGTGATTTGAGGCGATCGGCTTCTTCGTTTTAGTCTATACCAGTCCTGGTACCCAGCATAGCGCTAGTGTCTCATACCGCAAAATGACCTATAAAGGGATTGCTGGATCCCTAGTTTACTAGGTGATCGGCTTCTTCGTTTTCGTCTATACCAGTGTGTCCTGGTACCCAGTATAGCGTTACTTTATTTTCTCTGCCGAGCTTGTTTATCTTTCCCACACGGTCCCATACCAGTTTGGATCTGCTGGTGTATGCGCTAATGGCCTTGAAGGCTGCTTGGCTGTCTGACAGTATAGCAATTCGTTTTTTGCGATAATTCCTGTCGAAGTTAAATTGTGCACAATTTTCGATTGTATGTACCTCTGCTTGGAAGATACTTGGGAATATTCCCATGGATTCGAAGTATTTGGTACGAGGTCCAAACACTCCTACACCAGTCGAAGGTACTGGTCTTTGTCTTCTTGAAGGTACTGATCTTTGTCTTCAAACCATCTGTATACCACTTGACAGCATTTTGTTCTATGTGGTATGTTGGTAAGCTGGTAAACCTAACCTAACTTAACCAGTAGAAGGTACTGGTCTTTGTCTTCTTGAAGGTACTGATCTTTGTCTTCCAACCATCTGTATACCACTTGACAGGTTTTTGCTCTATGTGGTATGCTGAGGATTCACCACTCCAGTCGGCTTTACTACTACACATTGCTGTGTAATTTTTCTCTTTTGGATCTTCCAGCCAGGGGATCTTGACAGCGAGGCTGTTCCGGTCTCTACTCCCGATTATTTTACCTCTGCCTATTTCTTCCCTGCTGAACCTTATAATCCCCGATCTGGCGGCCCTCTCCACGACAAGCTGCAACGGAGTCAGATGCAGCAGCAGTTCTATTGCTGCTGTCGGGCACGACCCCATCGCCCCCGTGATGGAGACACACGCCAGTCTTTGAATCTCCTCAAGTTGCTTCCTCATAGTAGCCAGCTGGTTCTACTTCCGCACGCAACTGCCCCGAAAGTGATCGCAAGTCTCACTATCATGGTGTACACCCATAGCAAGATTGTGGGGTTACAACCCCACGTTTTCCCTGCCAGATTTCTGTACCTTTGGCTTTTCCTACCGCTACTTCAGCGTGTCTATTCCATAGGAGTTTCCTATCTAGTGTTATATACAAACAGGAGATAAATTATCTGGACCTTATCTCTTGTTTGTATTCTACTGCCCTTCCATCTAACAGTATAGGGTGTAGGCATGTCTAGGGCGTGCAGCCTAGCCAGTAATTCATCAACTACCAGGCTCCACATCAGTGGTGCTAGCACACCTCCCTGTGGGCACCATCAAGTTGTGGAGATCTTGATGGTGTCTTTTCCAAGTTGTGCCTCCGCCGTTCTGGTTCTCTGGCATTTCTCGCATCCACTTTGAGATAGTGCTGTTGATATTCCTTCTTTCAAGAGTCGCTTTGACAGACACGTGTCAGGTGTTTCTTCTTGTGAAACACGGATGGAATATACATAGAAGCTCCTTCTATGTCCAAGAACGAATATCGGTACTTACTTTGTCTCTAGCGCTGCTTCTATTTCATTTGTCAGCTGATACAGGGCGGTTTCTGTGGATTTTCCTGCTATATGTGCATGCTGACAGTTTTGTAGTGGTGCACCTACAATAAAGTCACCACATTTTCATTGAGACAAAGCGAGACAAATGGGATGAAATGAGAATTATAATTTAGGTATGAAAGCAGAACAATAATTAAGAAATATATATTTTATCTACTCACTCACCAAAATGAACAGATTCATTAATATACAGTGGAATCCGCTTATAATGACATCGAAGGGAAGTGACAAATCCGTCATACTAAGCGGACGTCATACAAAGCATAGTCTTAGAAAATAAGAAACTTCCTATTTTTCTTAGTTATTTTGTCTAATAGAGTGAAAAAAGACAAATTGTATATATGTATTAACAAAAAAAGAAAAAGAAACATGAATTGATACAAAATAAACGTATGTATCTTATTTATTTATTTATTTATAATTTCTAGTGTTACATTTCTATAGATAGAATTGGTGAAACCATCCTACGTTATAGATAATTATACAAACTTAAAACAAACGCAGTGCAGCCTGAATATATAAATATATTCTGCCTTTCCGGAGTTCTATAACAATTATTGAGTCTTTTTAGGACCACCAAAACAAATCTCATGTGAGATTTGTTTTGGTAGTCCAGCCTTTCCGGAGCTCTATAACAATTATTGAGTCCTTTTAGGACTACCATAACAAATCTCATGTAAAATTTGTTTTGGTAGTCCAGCCTTTCCGGAGCTCTATAACAATTATTGAGTCTTTTCAGGACTACCAAAATAAATCTCATGTGAGAATCTCAGCGGAAAGGCTGAAAATATTAAGGCTGTGTTCCGTTTTTTTTAAGTTTGCATTTCTATAGAGGTGTGAGAACACCTGTACATAGAACCAGTACAAAATATATAATTAAATTACATTCTTAGTCTAAGATGAAGATTAAAATTAAATACAAATTACAGAATTACAAAGTAATAGGGTACAGTGCCATGCAAATAGATATGTATGTATCACCTTATTACATACATATCTGTATACAAAACAATAAAAATATACATAACAATATCATTTTTTACATAAGAAATCAATAATTTATGCCTGATTTTGTTTTTTGTTTAGAATGTAATAACAGCATTTAACTTTACAGTGTAAAGAAGACATTGCCCTGTTTAAATTATTTTTTCATTTTCGAAATTGGTATGAACAAATCGCGATACTAAGTCTACAGCTTTTAAAGCCTCTTCCGCGGTAGCTATTGATTCTTCACCGGCTTATTCATGCTCATCGCTTTTATTTTGCTCATTAGCTGTACTTTTTTGTACGATATTTTCATCTGATGGTTCTTCTGATGTGAGGAGAGCGCCATCAATGTCAACATAATCGTTCCACATTCCTGACGCTGTTAACGAGTTTGAATTTAGGTTTTGTACCCAAAAAGATAAAGGAACGTCATCTTCATCATGAAATTCATTTTCTGCTGTATTTTGAGCAGGTAAATCAGCATGGTTTTCAATGAATCCTTCATGTTTGAAGCAGTTGTAAATGGTACTTTGTGACATTCTATTTAATATTTATCATGCATTATAAGAATTGCATTTGGAACTGTTATTTAAGTAAAAGAGCTATTTTTATTCCAATTAAGGCTATTAATCAATTTAATTACAAGGTTCTTTCTGAAATTGCTTTTGAGTTACCGTATTATTCCTTGATCCACTAGCTGCAAGACCGATGTTGTACACGGAAAAAAGTACACACTAAAAATTACAGTTTAAATATTATAATCGGCCTCACAAATTTGAAACTGTAAAAACTAACAATTACTTTTTTTAAATTACAGTTTCCGGTATTATTAGTAAATAAGTTTTAAAAATTACAGTATGCGACTGCAATCTTTACAAATTTGTATTCGTAAGGCCGCTGCTACTATTTAAACTGTAATTTTTAGAGTGTACTTTTTTCCGTGTATTTGGTGGTGAAAGGTAAGTGTGATAGACTTTAATTCGGTTACTTTTGGATGCGGCAATAATCAACCAGCAATAAAATCTTTTTCTTATTCACCAAATCGCGATCCCAATCTCGAAGCCACTTTTCGAACAGTTATCGAAAAGCGTTATCCAAGCTTTACGGTTCTTTGCATAATCGACTGCCAACGATTTGCTAAAACACTGCTAAAACATCTTTATTTACCAATAACAAGAATTTTTTTTTCTGTGTACCGCTCAGATTTGCAGCTACCATGACGGCTATTCTTATTCTATTATCTTTTGACAACTTGCCTCCACTACAATTCGCCCCCTTCAATTAAAAAGAAGTTCCATGCATTAAAAGTTCCATCCGGCATTAATTTGTAAAACAGAACAATTTCATTTGCATTGAAAATATCATCATCAGAAAATTGTTTCCGTAGATTTGGCCAAACAGTGGTTAACCAGTTTGTTGCAGAATTTTGATCAACAGACCTCCACATTGTTATGACTCACTTTAAAATGACTTATCCAGCTCGCAGAAGAATTAAAGTTGAGAATACCAAAAGGTAAAGCAAAAACATTTGCTTTTTCTTGTAACATAGGGCCGTTCCTTTCTTTCTCGCCATTTTAATCCACTGAATTAACGCTTGATTAACATTATTCTGTAGTGATTTTCGAAATCTTCGGATTCAAAACATTTGAATTGAACGATTTCTTAATCTGGTTCTTGCTTTTAAAAATCATTGATATGGTCGAATGGCCAACACCGAGTTCCTTTGCGAGAGATGAATTTGATTCTCTATTTTCTAATCTGCATATAATCGGTAGTCACGGTCACTATAACCGGACTGAACTTCTTAAAAATAAGTCATAATAAGCGACATGTCATTTTAAACAAAGTCATTATATCCGAACTTTGCTATAAAGGATTTAATAGGAGAACCAAACATTACACTGCAATTAATTCATTTTAAGCGGTTGGTCAATATAGGCGGAGTCATAATAAACGGATTCCACTGTAAATACATTATTGTATATGTGAAGGATGCCATTATTATAATCGTGTGTAAAAGTCCAATGTAAATCAAATGGAGTTTCATTATTAAACGATTTCTGTTTGTTGTTACTATGGCAACAACTTGCGTCACTAAACAAAAAACATCGACGTATTGAAAAAAAAAATTCTGACATATATTCTTCTTCTTTAAGTTCCATGTCCGTTCCGAACGTTGGTAACCATCTGGGCTATGATGACTTTATTCACTGCGGCACGGAAAAGTTCTGTTGTCGTCATGCCGAACCAGGTTCTTAGGTTTTTCAACCAAGATATTCGTCTGGCGCCGATTGACCTCTTTCCTGCCACCTTTCCCTGGATAATCTTCTGCAGCAAATGAAATCTATCTTCGTTTCTCATGATGTGGCCAAGATATTCTAGCTTTCTGCACTTGACTGTGTTTAGAACCTCTCTCTCCTTGTTCATTCTATGGAAGATCTCATCATTGGTTATTCGATCCCTCCAGGAGACTCTCAGCATTCTGCGATATATCCACATTTCAAATGCCTCTAACTTTTTGCTGGTGGCTTCTGTCAGTGTCCACGATTCCATTCCGTAAAAAAGAACCGAAAACACATAGCATCTCATCATTCTCAGCTTTGTAGTCATTGTTAGGTTGTGGCTTGTTAGTACAGATCGCATTTTGGTAAAAACAGATCTTGCCTTTTCAATGCGAATTTTTATCTCCTGAGAGTGATCCCACCGATCATTAACATTTGTGCCAAGATATGTATACCTCTCCACCCGTTCGATTGGCTCTTGATTGACAGTAAGTTCACAGTTTTCAATATAGGACTTGCTGATGACCATAAGTTTTGTCTTCTTGATGTTAATATCCAAGCCATATTCTGTGCTCTTTTCTACAAGTCTGTTTATTAGATGTTGTAGTCCTTCTATACTATCTGCAAACATCACTGTGTCATCTGCATATCGTATGTTGTTGATTTTTTCGCCATTGAGAGAGATGCCAGCTTCACACTCTTCCAGAGCTTCTTTAAATATGTATTCAGAATAGATGTTAAAAATAAGAGGGGACAATATACATCCTTGTCTCACTCCTCTCATTATGTCTATTTGTTCGGTCTTTTCAGTCTCTACTCTCACTACGGCTTTTTGGTTCCAGTAGAGGTTCGTAATAATTCGTAGATCCTTGCCGTCCATCCCAGTTTCCTTTAAGATGTTAATCATTTTTTGGTGTTTGACCCTGTCGAAAGCCTTCTGGTAGTCAACAAAACAGGCAAAAATGTCGCAGTTCATATCTCTGCACCGTTGAAATAGTACTTGCGTGCAATATAATGCTTCTCGTGTGCCCATCGCATTTCTGAAACCAAACTGAGTTGGTGATACTTGTTCTTCGCAAACTCTGTAAATTCTTCTGTGAATTATTTTTAAAAATAACTTGAGAAGGTGACTCATGAGACTTATAGTTCTGAACTCTTCACACTTCTTTGCTTTTGGTTTTTTGGGTAATGTTATAAATTCTGACTTTAGCCATTCTTGTGGTATATTTCCAGAGTTATAAATTTGGTTGAATATTTTTGTCAGATTTTTTACCCTGTCGTCATCCAGTAGTTTAAAGAATTCCGATTGGATTTCATCTGGTCCAGGTGCTTTACCGTCTTTCATTGTTTTTATTGCCTGATTTACTTCATCCATCAGGATCTCCGGTCCATCCGAGTTGTTTATGGATGGAGGTTCCGCTCTAGTATCATGAAACAGTTGTTCAATATATCTTCTCCATGTTTCCTTTATGTCACCTGTGTCAATGATCAGTTTTCCTTCGCCATCCACCAATTTATTTATCGTTCTCGGTTTTGTTCTGCTTGTCATGTCTCTAATTTTTCTGTGCACGTTAAAGCTATCGTACTTGTCTTGTAGTTCTTCAATCTCTGTGCATTGACCTATATGTTCGTTCTCCTTGGCTTCTCTGATTTTATCTCTGATACTCCTCTTTATTTCTGCATATTCTCTCGTATTGTTGCTGTTTTTTAACGATCTTCTCTTTTCCATAAGATACAGAATTTCATCTGTCATCCATGATTTTCTTTTAACCTTATCAGCCTTCAAAAGTTCTTCTTTAACATCCTTAACAGTGTGGACCAATAACTCAATTTCCTTTTCAAAGTCCCCATCTTCTTGTACTACTCTGTATTTGCTGTTAATCAGTTCTCGAGCTCTAGCCTCTATTGCTGGTATTTTAAGCTTACGTAGATCGTATTTGTTTATATTGTTTTTTCTTTTTATGGCTTTCATTGTTACTTTGAATACACCAACCACAGGGTTATGATCTGATTGGATATCGGCTCCTGGATATGTTTTTACGGAAGTGCAACTATTTCTATGTCTTCTATTAATTAGAATGTAGTCAATTTGGTTTCGGATTATTTTATTGGGAGTATCTCCAGGTGCTTTCCATGTATATAGTCTTCTTGCTGGAAGCTTGTACCAAGTGTTTGCTATCACAAATTCGTTCTCTTCTGCAAATATGCTCAACAGATCTCCTCTTTCGTTTCTTTCTCCCAGACCATATGGACCTATATACTCGTTTGTTCGTCCTCTACCAATTTTAGCATTAAAGTCTCCCATTATTATTGTCAGGTCTTGCTTTGGTAGTACTTTAAGTATTTCAGTTATTTTTGCATAGAGTTCTTCTACATCTTTATCACTTGTATCAGATGTTGGTGCATATACTTGTATTATATTGATTTTGGCAGGTCTGGCATCCATCTGAAGCAGCATTAATCTTTCCGAGATTGGCACGAAATTTGTCACGCATTTAGCTATTGATCCGTTAACAATGATCCCCACACCATGTTTTTTCTCTTCGGTTGTTGTTCCAGAGTAGTAGATACGATGATCTCCAATATCACTATAATTGAATCCATTCCATCGCATCTCACTTATTCCCATTATTTTTATGTTCATTCTTTCCATCTCCTGGATAGCGTTGTAGATTTTTCCAGGGTGTGCCATCGTTCTTACATTCCATGTGCCTAATCTCATGTGTACGTCTGATCGTAGTTTTTTTCTCGTCGCCTCATTCTT
Organism: Phosphuga atrata; assembly: GCA_944588485.1. NCBI lineage: Eukaryota > Metazoa > Arthropoda > Insecta > Coleoptera > Silphidae > Phosphuga > Phosphuga atrata. The sequence continues at coordinate 64,872,603 of OX155899.1, forward strand.
CAAAACTGTCCCCCCCGGAGATCCGATCGGGGGACTTTTTACTCCGGAATATTCTGTTTTGATTGTCATGATGCCGTGATAGTTATACTAGAGAATCCTATTATGGGCTTTACTGCAGTGGTTTCTCGGGGCCTTCTGCATCCCTATGCCGTTGACCCTGCAATTGGGTTCTTCCGCCTTTGGGGTCAGTTTCCTAGCCCCAGAGCAAAGAGGTGCCCTAATTCTTCTTAACTCATCCACCCTAAGCTGTTGGTCAACAAGATACAACTACTTATACCGGTAGTTTTTCGGTAATACCCTCACTTGGTTTAGTCTGCGGACCAACGCAGTTTACCAGGGTGTGGCGCTTGGAGCCAACAAGTGAGAGCTGAGGACATTGTGGAGCCCAGTACTTGAAAACCACCTATGCAAATGCTTGGTGTGGCCGTTTCCAATGTAAAGGTGCTACTCCTACATTGCCCCCCATACACCCCTATTATGATTGATGATTGATGATTGATGACATATATTATGATTGAATTAATTTTTCTTATTTTGAATCAAGACGTCTCGGCCTCTCAATCTGGATTTCCCTGGCTGTAATATAACTTAACCTAACCATAACCTATTCGTAGATAGATTAATTCTACTCATAAAAGCCCTTTTTCACACACTTGTATAATAAACTACTATTATTGTATACATTCATATACTTGTCTATAAATAAACTTAATAAAGACGGAACAAAGCTTGAATATATAAATATACTCAACCTTTCCGGAACTCTATAATACTAATGAGTCTTTTTAGGACTACCAAAAACAAATCTCTTATGAAATTTGTCAGTTATTCTATAGCTTTCAGTCCACCTTCGTGGCACTCAACAAAAACCATAAAAATAACATTGATTTTTAAGATCATGTCTTTCCGATACCTTGAGTGGATAGCCATCTGTGGACGCGTTTCGAGATTTATCTCTCATCAGCACAGCTTTGCTTCCATGAACAATATTTTGTAAATCACTCACTTGAAAACCCATGTGTTGATTAGGGTTAGATGTTTTTTAATTTTGACATTTTGTGAGAGAGACATGAACTTAGCAGGTTATTGATATAAATGATAAATTTTGAATTGGTAAAACCATACAACATTATAGATAATCAGATAAACTTAATAAAGACGGAACAAAGCTTGAATATATAGAATAACTGACAAATTTCATAAGAGATTTGTTTTTGGTAGTCCTAAAAAGACTCATTAGTATTATAGAGTTCCGGAAAGGTTGAGTATATTTATATATTCAAGCTTTGTTCCGTCTTTATTAAGTTTATCTGATTATCTATAATGTTGTATGGTTTTACCAATTCAAAATTTGTCTATAAATATATAAAAATGTATTTATTATTAATTATTGGTAACTATAACAATATTTGTAAAAAACAATAATTTGAACATCATGATTTTTAATTAATTTAATTTTTTTTTTAAATTATGATTTTCTTTTAAGGTCAAATTTTTTTTTATTAAAATCTGAAATTTCTCACATGAATTGGTCAAATTATTTTTTACGCTTAATATATAATTTGGAAGTGTGATGTTCAACAGCGTTTTTTAGTTGTCCAAATTTTATTGATACTAAAAATAGTTATTTACATTAGAGTGCGGAAAAGTTGATTTTACAACGCGGCAGCCAAACGAGCTGTTGCTCGTAAAATCATTTCCGCACGAAATTTAAATAAGATTTTTTGGCCGATAATTATTATTTAAGAAACAAATAGATTTTGATTATTTACAATATTGAAAATTATTTAATTTTTTTTACACAATGTTACGGCAATGTTACAAAGTACGGCTACAATGAGGTAATGTGACTTTTTGGCCTCCTGAATTGTAAAGGTAGGTTTGACATCGTGTATACGTCCAGCGAAACAAGATTTTTACGTACAATGTTGCAAAGTACGGCTACGATGCGGTAAAGTGAGCAGTCAATTTTAACCTTTCAGGGACACTTACAAAATACATTAAGACAATAAAATCTAATTAAAAAAACGCTACTTTACACCACATTTGTCACGATAATGTAGAAAATAAGAGTGATTTTTTAAATTTTACTATGCGTCTAACATATGGAAAAATGTCAAAGTTTGTGAGTACCAACATTAAAAAATTAAATAATTTCCAATATTATAATTAACTTAATTATTAGTATCTTAATTAATAATTGTCGGCCAAAAAATCATATACAAATTTCGTGCGGAAATGATTTTACAATGCTCCAGCAAATCCAAAAACGAGCTGTTGCATTGTAAAATCAATGTTTCCGCACTCTAATGTAAATCACTATTACCGCATTGTAGCAGTACTTTGCAACATTGTGTGTAAAAATCTAGTTTCGCTTGACGTATACACGATGTCAAAGTTAGCTATACAATTCAGGAGATCAAAAAACACTTTTTGATGCTGCATCTGTTCCTGGAAGGGAGAGCGCGTATTTTACAATTCAAAATATTTTGATAAGGAATATTATTCTGTTTAAAATGATGTATATATTATGTAGTATAAATGAAGTATATAGGGGAGAAGTGGGATACTTGATCCTGTGGGATACATGATCCCTATTTAAAAAATGGAGCTTGCAAAAGGAAATGGGATCAAATTGAAGCTCTGCAATTTTTGTTCTGCTCGCTAAATTGGATAGCGGCTATAATGACTACTAAACCTTGTTTGCCTCATCTATGAGCAATAACTTGTTGCTTTTAATTTAGAGAATTTGATTTTTTCATGACCCTACTTGTTTATACGCATGCATGGTAAGTCGCAACAATTTTTGTACTTATACTTTATGCTTTATTGCTTATATTTCTGAAATATTGTGTGTATTTAGCTATTTAAAGGCAATTATTCCCATAACAAATTTGCTTGATTATTGTTGTTTTTTTTTCAATTCTCGAAAAAATGGCTACATCGCGATAGTTGATCCCTTCAGGTAGAGGGATGCTTGATCCTGGAATCAAGTATCACTCCTTTGGTCCTTTGAAGACCTACACTCTAATATAACGGTAAAATAAATATATATAATAACGGTAAAAAAACCGTAACCCAAGGCAGGTCCCCCTTTGCAATTTTCGCATGGGAGAAAGCGAGGGCGCAATCTCATACTGACAGATACGCCGGAAAAAACTTTTTTCTTTTGTTTATCTTTGAATGTCTTGGAGCTGCCATCGTATATTTGCTCGTATGCTTCCGCAATATTAATATCGCTTAGTTGCACTTCAGTAATAATCGATTTGTTTGGAGTTGCTTGTGAGATTCCTTAAGGAAATAATGTTAACAGGTCCTTGGAGGTTAGATCTTTGGATTTCTTGGAGCTGGCATCGTATATTTGCTCGTATGCTTTCGCAATGTTAAGATCTCTTTGTTGCACTTCAGAAATAATCAATTTATCTGGAGTTGCTTGTAAGATTCCTTGTTGAAGTGCTTCGGAAATTGGTAAGGCGCTTCCACTTTTGGAGTCAGTGTAGGTTCCGGCTAACATATCGGTTATACCTCGTTGTAGCGCTTCAGCAAAGGTCATTTGAATCTTCTTCATCATGGTTGCGTTGGATACTAGAGATCCCGAGCTTCTTAGCATTTTCAAAACTCGTTATTTCACCAGTTTAGAGATTCTGAACTTGATCCGTGTCGATTAACGCTTAGCCTTTCAACAATTCGATCGTTTTCGTTATGACGACGTGCACAGAACTATCGATCCTCTTCACTGTGGTTACATGAATTCCTGCTAGATCGAATCGCTTCAACAGCAACAATCTCTTTTGGATGGCTTCGCCGATCTCCGAAACCTCACCGCATCCTGCAACTGTGAACCTTCCTGCTGGATCGATCAGTGTTCTAAAGCTTCTTGCAACGTGACTCCATCAGATGACTATAATCAAATCCTTGTCCATAGTTTCGACCAAACCAACGACTTCTCTCCCGTGTTTGGATTCCGGAACGTTGCTTCCTGCAAATCTATTAAGTCTCTGTTCAACGCGACCTCAAACGTCATTCCAGCTAGAGGCAGATCATCTTCTTGCCTAGCCACAAATAACTTCTCAGTCAATCAGATAAATACAACTCGATTGACTTACAAGCACAACAAACAAAAATACAAGCCTGCCAGAGAGCTATGAAGAGGTCGATGTTAGGAATATCACAACGAGATAAAGTCTCAAACTTAACAATACGACAAAGAACAGGCGTTATAGAGGTAGTGGAAAGGATTACAACACTGAAATGGAACTGGGCCAGCCACATTGCCAGTATAGCAGATGATAGGTGAACGAAACGGATTCTCGAATGGCGTCCTAGACAACTTGCCATCACACACGATGGTCCGACGATATTAAGCGCATCAGTGGAAACTGGATGCGGGAGGCACAAGATAGGCAGAAATGGAGAAATCTAAGGGATGCCTATATCCAGAAGTGGGCACAAATGGCGGTTTGATGATGATGATGAACAGTAAGTTGTCTAGATTTTTTGTTAGTACGACAGAAAATAAAGACAACCTATTGTTCATCATCGTTGTCGCACTAGGACGAACTCTATAAGACATTTGTTGCAAAAGTTTTCAGTTCAAATTTGGAATTCAATGGAAATTATTTTTAAGTAAATTATTTGTTTTTTGTTAATAATAGAAAGTTTACATTTAAGAAAAACTTTCCAATAAAAAGTTAAGGCGAAGATTATGGACACAGAAAAGAGGAAGAAGCTAAGAAAAAGACAAGAAAACAAGAAGACAACACTTTCCACGGCCAATAAAAACTGATGACACCTTATCTGATTCCGATGAATGTCCGTCACTTAAATCATTGTCAGGGGGAGAACTGAAATCTAGTAGTGATGGCGAGGCTGGTAGGACCTTTGAGCCCATTAAAAAAGATGTTGGGGAATTCGTAGTTGTTACGTATAATGGCATTTCATACCCTGGACAAATCACAGAAACAAATGCAACCGGGGCTACAATAAAAGGGAGCAAAAAAGGCAGGCTGTCGAAGTGGTCAGCAAAAGAAGACAAAATGTTTAACGAGTGGGATTAAATTTTGGGACACCTGCCGGAGCTGACGAAATTTCTATTTCGTGCCACTTCTTGAATAACATTTTTTCATAAGTACTTCTCTAATTGACAATTACAACTAATTAAAAGTTAGTTCATTTAGTTTATTTCTGTTTTCAAATTTAGTTTAAAAATGTATGGTTGAAACTTTGGGGGGTGGGATGATTGATCATCCGGGATCAAATAACCTACTCGCCAGGATCATGTATCCCCATGAGTTAGTTGATCCTTGCGCAGGAGTTTGAAAAAAACTGATTTTCTGTTTTTGTTTAACAAATAAGAAGGTCTACATAGGAGCATGGTCGATAGTATGGAACGAGGCTACATGTCTGGTTGAAAAAAAGTTCAAATTTATTATCATGGTTCGAATTACTAAAAGTAAACCAAAACAGGGATCAACTATCCCACCTCTCCCCTATACAATAACTCCGTCCATTTTTTTCTGTTTCCACATTTGCAGACAATCGACATTTATGTTTTTTATCAGTAACGTATCTTTTTACCAATAACGCCTCATCAAAAAATAAAAATATTATTTCCAAGAAAATGGTTACTAATATCTTCTTCCTAATGGCACTACAACCGATTGCCGGTCTGGGCCTCCTTCAGCATGTTTCTCCAAGCGGACCTATCACTCGCCAACGTTCTCCAGTCCCGCACTTGAAGTTTTTGTAGGTCAGTTGTTACCGCATCCTTCCATCTCCCTCTTGGCCTTCCGGCCCTTCTCCTTCCCTCTGGTTGGCCATTGAACAACTTTTTCGGAACCCTATGATCACCCATTCTCTGCATGTGTCCGAGCCATCTCAATCTTGCCACCTTGATGAAACTCACAATATCTGGTTGATTGTAGAGCTGATATAGTTCGTGATTATATCTTCGGCGCCAGATTCCTCGTTCTTGGGTCGCTCCAAATATTGCACGTAGCATTCTTCTCTCAAATACACTTAAAGCCTGTTCTTCGCTCTGTGTTAAGCTCCATGCTTCTGCACCATAGGTTACCACCGGTCTTATCAGTGACCTGTACAGTGTGCACTTATGCTTGGGGTGGATTGTTTTGGACCTAAAAAGTATAAGTAGCCCATAATAGCACCTGTTACCAAGAGTTATCCGCCTTCTAATCTCCTCGCCCATCCGGTTTACGCTGTTCAGTTGCGAGCCCAAGTACACAAATGTATCTACTGTGTCAAAGTGCTTTCCGTCTAGTTCTAGCGTTGGTCCTACCTTCCGATGAGTTTCGTTAGCCACCATGTATTTCGTTTTGTTTACGTTGACAGTGAGTCCTAGGTTATTTGCTTCCTTCTCCAGCAGCGAGTAAGTAGTTTTGGTCGCCTGTTCGCTTCTGCAAATTATATCAATGTCGTCTGCGTAAGCCAATAGTTGTGTTGACTTAAAGTACACAGTGCCGTTAGTATCCACTCCACTACTCCTAACGGCCTTTTCTAGTACGATGTTAAACAGTAAAGTTGCCAGTGGGCCTCCCTGTCGTAGTCCTTCCTCTGTTATAAAAGTCTCAGACAATTTGTTTCGTATTCTTACTACAGACGATACTTCAGACAGTGTTACTCTGGTTAGGGCTGTCAGTTTTTCAGGGAATCCGAAACTTGTCATTATCCCCCACAGTTTGTGTCTTATAACGCTGTCGTATGCTGCTCTGAAGTCCACGAATAGATGGTGTGTCGTGATATTGAACTCATTACATTTCTCCAGGATCTGCCTAATGCCAAACAGTTGGTCTGTGGTTGACCTGTTTGTGCGGAAACCGCACTGGTATTCACCGATATTCTCTTCTGCGTATGGTAGTAAGCGACGGTACAACACATTAGCGAAGACCTTGTATGCAATGTTTAGCAGCGTTATCCCCCTGTAGTTAGAACAATCTAACTTATCACCTTTCTTGTACAATGGGCATATTATCCCTAGCTTCCATTCATCCGGTAGCTTTTCCGTTCTCCATATGTTTAGTATGAGATCATGCATGCACGATATTAAGGCTCTACCTCCATACTTCAACAATTCTCCTGGAATGCCATCTGCACCTGGCGCCTTATTGTTCTTGATCCTGCTCACTGCAGTCTCTACTTCTTCTAAGGTGGGTTCCTCCACTTGCTCAGTCCCTAATATTGATGTTGATGTTGGCGTTATACTTTCCTCTTGGACTACGCGAGTGTTCTGGTTGAGCAGGTCCCTGAAGTACTGACCCCACCTCTTGATACACTTTTCTGTGTGTCCGATTACTCTGTCGTCCTTATCCTTACACAGAAGTGGCTGCTGTTTGTAGCCAAGTCTCGCATTTCTGACCTTTTGATAGAGTCCCCGAGTTTCGTTGGCATTACTCATTCTTTCTATTTCCGCGAAATCTTCTTCATCTTTTTCAGATTTCTTTCTTCGGAAGAGTTTTTTCTCAACTCTCCGTTTGTTTCGATAATCCTCTACATTCGCTCTAGTATTTCGTTGTAGTACTTTTTCTCTGGCTTTGTTCTTCTCTGTCAGAGCTTCCTTGCATTCTTCATCGTACCAGTTATTACGCCTAATATACTAATATATTCAAATGATTTTTCTTATTCCCATAAAATCTCCTTTTTTAATGTCACCCAATGAAAATTTCAGAACAAGGTGCCACTAAACGACCGGATTTTCTGAAAGAAGTCAGGAATTTTTATAACTGCCTGGTATATCTTGAAGAATGTACAGTTCAATTCGAGGATATTACAAAATTTCATTGGGTGATATTAAAAAAGGAGATTTTATGGGAATATGTGAAAAAATCTTATTTTATATATTACAGTACATTTAAAATAAGAAATGCAGATATTTTCTAAAAAGCGGGACATTTTAAAAAATCGGCGGGACGCGGGACTGTCCTCCAAAAAGCGGGACTGTCCCGCCAAAATTGGGACGTGTGGTCACTTTAACCTACCAGCACTGTTGTCCTAAGGTAACTGTCAATTGCCTTGCATTGTCTTTAACATATAAGAGATGTTAGACTAATGGGTCTAAATGACTTCGGTTGAGTGGTGTATTTCTTCCCCACCTTCGGTATCAATACCACCTTAGTCCTTCTCCATAGCTCCCGTATGTATCCGAGCGCTAAACTGCTTCTAAAGATTTTTAGAAGAATCCCACCTTTCTCCTTTTTGTAGGAAGGCGGGAATTAGTCCGTCCACACCTGGAGCCTTGAATGGCTCTAAGCGCTCGGAAACCTAAAATGAGGTACCAAATGGTAATCAGAAATATTGCCTTGTGAATTTATCTGGTTTATATGACAAATTGATTCTTGGAACAAAAATTTTGCCTAGGCCCCCTTTGGGGTGGACTCTGAACCCCCCTTGGGTGCGCGATTAGACATAATGTAAAAATTAGTGCGTCATAGTTAGAAAATTTGAGATTACACTGTAGTGAAACCAGAAGCACTGTATGCGAGTGAGACGCTTACACTCCATACAAAAAGAGATCTCGAAAATCTTCTAAAAGAAGAAAGGAAAATCGTGAGAAATTTTTTTGGCACAAAACAAACAGAAGAAGGATACAGACTACACTCCAGGAAAACCACAGAAAAAATATCCAACCTCACTTCAGATATCAGGAAAAGGAGACTCAAATTTTATGGACACCTCCACAGAGTACCCAAAACCAGGATCATCAAGTGAATCCTCACATACATACATGGAGTCAAGACGACAACTCCATACATAGTCCAAGTAAGAAAAGATCTTGAAGAAGCACAAATAAACATTACAGAAATAGAAAATAGAGAGACATACATACATTATAACATTTAATACACAATGTCGGTCGATTAGGGCACTTTGAGCAATATATTGCAACTTTTCTTGCTTTTTTTGGCAGTATAGCACTACCTTCTTGAGCAGCTAGTGTTTTATAACATTCCAAGCATCGTTTTCTTGCCTTTCTTGCTGTTCCAGAGTACGTCCGAATAAAATGTTTTTCCTTGGTTTGTAGCTCTGGTTCTTCATTATTCAACAGGCTATGAATGATTTTTTCTCGAAATTTTAACAAATCATATTGTTTTGTTCCCCATTTTTTTTTAATATACCACGCATTTGCAATGGATCTTCCACAAATTAATTCTATAACGATTTTCTTATACCATTTGATAGTTTTACGTAAACAGTATATAATAGGATGTCAATTGATCTGATAAATCTACCCCTTGCTTTCCATTGTCATAATCGAAGACAGCATCAGGTTTTAGTTTTCCCTTGTTGTCTTCAATCATAGCGCAAATATGTTGGTTGCATGTTGTTAACATGGAGACTGGCCTTGTATCTGTCTATTTTAAGAATTTAACGCCTTGTCGATTTATCAAACTGGAAATGGTACCATTTATGGTGCCACTATAATGGTACCACTATAAATGGTCTTTGCTTTTGCTTCGCTTCAGGCGGCATAAATTTTCTGTTAACTTTTACGGTACCACACAGGAAAGTACCACACTTTTGCAAAAGTTGCTAATGGTACACTTGTATAAAAACTGTCTGTAAACAGTGTACGTTCCGCATATAGCATGTCGTCTACGAAACGCGTTACTACGTCATGCGAATGTCCTCTGTTTATCACTTCGCCATTTCTACCAGCATAAACTTCAAGATTATAGGTATAACCACCAGGAAGGCATAACTTATATATTTTTATTCCATATTTATGCCGCTTATATATTGTCGAAATCTAAGACGACCTCTCCATGGTATCACACTCTGATCTATAACAATATTGTTTCCTGGTTTAATAACGTTTCTAAATCTACTGATAATTTCGTTTAAAATATTTTGACATTTATTCAAACGATTTTCAGAATTTGCGGTACTATTGTCGCTAAAGTGTAAATATCTCAAAATGTTCAAAAAACGATCTCCTGTCATAAATTTTTTTGATGCACAAATTTATGTACATTGTATTGTTCGTCCAATATAATCTCATTTCAGGAACTTGTGTAATGCCCATGATGAGCAAAATTCCATTTTTTTTTTTATTTCCTTCATAGTGACTACTTTCCAACACTGCTGATGTTTTCTACAATTTATTATCGCACTGTTGCGACTTTCCTTCTCGCTTTGGGAGGCGTATCTATTAGTTTCATCTATGATAATTTGCAATATATTGTCGGTTAAAAATAATGTATGGAGAGAATATGGATGATCGCAATTTACATTCATCTCGAGTAATTTAACATTTTGTACATATTCAAAATCTTGGTTTCTTTTTTCCGTAATAGGTGTCCATTCTCTAGTCTTAGATACTTCTGCTACATTACCAACTGAATCATCTGAAGAAAATTCAGCATCGAAAAGAAAGTCTTCGATACTATCAATATTGATCTCTTCTGAAGAGGACGAAAGCAATCGCAGTCTCGTTCTCCTTACGCATCTTGTAATTACTGATTCATCGGAAGAACTATCGCCAGTAATATTCATTTTACAACCCCCAGGCCTTATTGCTGTTTGGTAAAAAAAAGTATCATTATTATGAGACGGATGTTGGGATATAGCAAATTGTATTAAAAAACCATAAATTTATTTTGTAATGCATTCATGAATTATGTACAAAACATAAATATTACTTACAATGTAAAATATTCCCCTAAAGTAGTTATTTAATTAGTTATAACCATATTATATAGTTATAACCATAGAATGGTGCGATCAAAAATAACCATTGATATAAAGAAAGAAAGACATAAAATGGTTAAAAAGACAACCAACCAACAATGGCCCAGCCCACTAGATGTAGAGGAATACCAACAGTGCATCGCAGACCGGTTGACGAGTGGAAACGCGGACAAAAATGAAAACATCAACAACATAAACGACCGAATAACAAATGCCATAATAGAAAGTCAAAGTACATGCTGCCCTAGAACAAAACAGGAAGAAAAACTCAGCCAAGAAACAAAACAGCTGATGCAAAGTAGAAGAAACATGAGAAGTGAAGAGACAACCTCCATCGAAGAACTACGAGAGATAAATAAACAGATATCGAAGGCAATAAGGCGCGACATAAGAGCACATAATAAAGATAAAATTCAACAAACCATAGAAAACAACAAAAGTATGAAGGTCCTGCGTAGAAAACTGGGAAGCGGGAAGAGACAAATAACTAAACTCAGAAATAAACAAGGAAATATAACAACGAACAGAGAGGAGATCCTAAATGTCGTTGAAGAATTCTACCAACTTCTATATACAAGCCAAAAAGAACCAATCCCGGAATCTGAACCAGATATCGTATCAAATAAAAAGGGCATCATAAACCAAGGGTCTGAAATACTACCAGATATTACTTTAGATGAAATAGAATTAGCCTTAAGTAAAACGAAGACAAACAAAGCCCTCGGAGGTGACCACGTCACCGCAGACGCCATCAAAATCGGAGGTGTCCACCTGCTAGGAAAAATCAGAGACCTGTTCAATCTTTGCCTGTTCAACAGTACAGTACCAAATGAATGGAACAACGCTATTGTGATCTTAATACACAAAAAAGGAGATATAGCTGACCTAGAAAACTATAGGCCGATAAGCCTTCTAAGTCATCTCTACAAACTATTTACAAGAATAATAACAAATAGACTTGAAAATAAACTGGACTTCTACCAACCAGTGGAACAGGCAGGATTTCGCACAGGATACGGAACCAATGACCTTCTACAAAGTGTTAAAACAATAGTCGAGAAAAGTATTGAATACAACAGACCACTCGTACTAGCCTTCATAGATTTCCATAAAGCATTTGACACCGTCGAGTTAGATGCAGTTATGGAAGCACTACAGGAATGCCGTGTCGACCATCGCTACACGAGAACCATTTACAACATCTACAAAAACGCCAGTATGACGGTTCAACTCCATGAAAACACCAAACCCATTACAATTGGTAGAGGCGTGAGACAGGGGGATACGATATCGCCTAAATTGTTCACCGCGGTTTTGGAACTCGCTTTCAAAAAGCTCAACTGGGAAAGAAAAGGCTTAACCATAGATGGCAAAAATCTATCAAATCTGCGATTTGCAGATGACATAGTGCTGCTTGCTGACGATCTTAACGATATAAAAACAATGCTATTAGAACTCCAGGAAGCTTGTAATACCGTAGGCCTAAGAATAAACTATTCCAAAACAAAATGTGAGACAAACTTGGTCCCGAGCAGACAGATAGATGTAGGCGATAGAGATATTGATTTCGTAGACAAATACACCTATTTAGGTCACGAAATACGCATAACTAGAGACAACCAAACATGCGAATTTAAAAGAAGAATAATCCTCTCTTGGGCCGCATATGGAAAACTTCGGGACGTATTCAAAAGCGATCTGCCAGTCTGATTGAAAAGGAAAGTGTTTGATCAATGTGTATTGCCAGTTATGACCTACGGCACTGAAACCGCAACACTCACCGTCGCCACTGCAAAAAAGCTCCAAATTGCACAACGAAAGATGGAAAGATCGATGCTCGGCGTGTCGCTACGAGACCATATCACAAACGAAGACCTACGCCGAACAACAGGTGTCACAGATGTGGTTGTGCGTATGGCGAGGCTAAAGTGGAACTGGGCTGGACACGTGGCCCGAATGTCAGATGGAAGATGGACCAAGAGACTACTGGAGTGGAGGCCAAGAGCAGATATACGAAGCAGGGGGAGGCCCCCCACAAGATGGACAGACGATATAAAAAGAACAAGAGGAGCCTGGATGCGAGAGGCTCAGGATAGGAGGAAATGGGCGGAAATTGGGGAGGCCTATGTCCAGCAGTGGACGCAAAGGGCTGTTTGATGATGATGATGAGTTATTAATTTATTAAATAACCAAATTTATTTGACAATTAATGTATCAGGAATATATTTACTCATATATTTACCATAGCAACAATATATTTACCATAGCAACAATAATATCCATAGGCGTACACGTAAAATTTCATAAGATTATGAGAAACACTTGAAAACGCCGCCCGATAAAACAAAATACCTAATTATGCGCCGGTTCCAACGTGTTGAGTAATTAAATCACCCAACGATAGTTCACCCTAAACATCATAGCGTGGAGTAAAGCCGTCAGCGCAGAAAACAAATAAACATTCGATATGGTTTTTAAAGAAACATTTAAACGCCAATTTTCACACCTTTAACATCTCCAGATTTTGTTTCGAGATTTAAAACTAACCTCTCGCATACACCAAACATGATCCAAATTCAAGAAGAAGATTCTGACTCATTCCACCCTAAACTTCATATTGTGGATGCAAGCCGTCAACGCTGAAAAAAAATCATTATATGATACAATTTTCAAAGAAACATTTCAATACCAATTTTTACATCTTTAACATCTCCAGATTTTGTTTCGAGATTTAAAACTAACCTCTCGCATCCACCAAACCTGATCCAAATTCAAAATGAATATTCTGACTCAGTCCACCCTAAACATCATATCGTGGATGAAAGCCTTCAAAGCAGAAAACAAATCAATATATGATACAATTTTAAAAGAAACATTTAAGCTCAGAAAACAAATAAATATACAATATGGTTTTTAAAGAAACATTTACATACCAATTTTCACATCTTTAACATCTTCAGATTTTGTTTCGAGATTTAAAACTAACCTCTCGCATCCACTAAACCTGATCCAAATTCAAAATGAATATTCTGACTCAGTCCACCCTAAACATCATATCGTGGATGAAAGCCTTCAAAGCAGAAAACAAATCAATATATGATACAATTTTAAAAGAAACATTTAAGCTCAGAAAACAAATAAATATACAATATGGTTTTTAAAGAAACATTTACATACCAATTTTCACATCTTTAACATCTTCAGATTTTGTTTCGAGATTTAAAACTATCCTCTTGCATCCACCAAACATGATCCAAATTCAAAATGAATATTCTGACTCATTCCACCCTAAACTTCATATTGTGGATGCAAGCCGTCAACGCTGAAAAAAAATCATTATATGATACAATTTTCAAAGAAACATTTCAATACCAATTTTTACATCTTTAACATCTCCAGATTTTGTTTCGAGATTTAAAACTAACCTCTCGCATCCACCAAACCTGATCCAAATTCAAAATGAATATTCTGACTCAGTCCACCCTAAACATCATATCGTGGATGAAAGCCTTCAAAGCAGAAAACAAATCAATATATGATACAATTTTAAAAGAAACATTTAAGCTCAGAAAACAAATAAATATACAATATGGTTTTTAAAGAAACATTTACATACCAATTTTCACATCTTTAACATCTTCAGATTTTGTTTCGAGATTTAAAACTATCCTCTTGCATCCACCAAACATGATCCAAATTCAAAATGAATATTCTGACTCAGTCCACCCTAAACATCATAGCGTGGATGCAAGCCGTCAACGCAGAAAACAAATCAATATATGATACAATTTTCAAAGAAACATTTAAATACCAATTTTCACATCTTTAACATCTCCAGATTTTCTTTGAGATTTAAAACAAACCTCTCGCATCCACCAAACCTGATCCAAATTCAAAATGAATATTCTGACCTGAATATTGAGTTTTATAATGTAGTTCAATGTCAAAACTATCGATAGACTAACTTTATCAAAAGTAGGTCTAGTTCGAAACTCCCACCATTTCCATAACACATCCTTATCGATTGGTAATTTTGCGCGCGCAAAGCGTAAAAACGAAATATCTTCGTTCAACCAACACGTTTCCTTCCCGCAGTCCGTCCTGTTCTATTCCCAGTCATAATGCGAGCAGCAGACAGGTGGTTTAGGCATAGAACAATCTAAAATAGGCAACAGGTTGTCAATACTTACCGTTTCTCTTTCACTTTCTTTTTCTTATAGAATCTTCTTCCTAGGGTAAGAACAAAACTTTTATATTCTTAACATTTCAAAATTTGCTATTAGATACGTAATAGCAAGGATAATGAAATTTGTTGAAGTTTATTAATATAATATCACTTCCTTATCATGTTTAGTATATACGCGCGTGTGTATTTGTTTGCAATTTCAGGGCTTTATATATTTGTTTGCTATCACGTTTCGTTTGTCGCAGATGGAATATGATTATTTGATAAAGTTTCTGGCTCTGGGTGATTCCGGCGTGGGTAAAACGAGCTTCTTGTATCAATATACAGATGGTACATTTAATTCTAGATTTATTTCGACTGTCGGTATTGATTTCAGAGAGAAAAGATTGGTAAGTTTAACATTTATTTTCATCTTACTTAATGGAAACATTGCGTTTTCAATCTTCGTTAAATTGTAATTATTAAACTGTGAGATCCGCAAATGAGCATTTTTTTAAAATAATTATTTTCTACCTTTTTAACAGTTGCAAAATGGTAATACACTCATTTCATTATTTTTACAAGAAGAATTTAAAGGTACTTACGTATTAACGCCACCACCGCTACATTTTTAAATGCCGCCAATGTACACCTAAAATTTTTATGATAAATCATAAAATAAATTTAAAATTAAAACATTTTTAAAACTCAAAATACTTTATTTTTTAATCCCGGTTAGATTAAGTTGCCCGCCGCGAATCGGACAGATAAATCAAGACAACATACGCGCGGCAGCCCGAACTCTCGATCCAATATATAGCGGTGGTGGCGTTAATACGTAAGTACCAATTTAAATACCAATTTTCACATCTTTAACATCTCCAGATTTTCTTTGAGATTTAAAACAAACCTCTCGCATCCACCAAACCTGATCCAAATTCAAAATGAATATTCTGACCTGAATATTGAGTTTTATAATGTAGTTCAATGTCAAAACTATCGATAGACTAACTTTATCAAAAGTAGGTCTAGTTCGAAACTCCCACCATTTCCATAACACATCCTTATCGATTGGTAATTTTGCGCGCGCAAAGCGTAAAAACGAAATATCTTCGTTCAACCAACACGTTTCCTTCCCGCAGTCCGTCCTGTTCTATTCCCAGTCATAATGCGAGCAGCAGACAGGTGGTTTAGGCATAGAACAATCTAAAATAGGCAACAGGTTGTCAATACTTACCGTTTCTCTTTCACTTTCTTTTTCTTATAGAATCTTCTTCCTAGGGTAAGAACAAAACTTTTATATTCTTAACATTTCAAAATTTGCTATTAGATACGTAATAGCAAGGATAATGAAATTTGTTGAAGTTTATTAATATAATATCACTTCCTTATCATGTTTAGTATATACGCGCGTGTGTATTTGTTTGCAATTTCAGGGCTTTATATATTTGTTTGCTATCACGTTTCGTTTGTCGCAGATGGAATATGATTATTTGATAAAGTTTCTGGCTCTGGGTGATTCCGGCGTGGGTAAAACGAGCTTCTTGTATCAATATACAGATGGTACATTTAATTCTAGATTTATTTCGACTGTCGGTATTGATTTCAGAGAGAAAAGATTGGTAAGTTTAACATTTATTTTCATCTTACTTAATGGAAACATTGCGTTTTCAATCTTCGTTAAATTGTAATTATTAAACTGTGAGATCCGCAAATGAGCATTTTTTTAAAATAATTATTTTCTACCTTTTTAACAGTTGCAAAATGGTAATACACTCATTTCATTATTTTTACAAGAAGAATTTAAAGGTACTTACGTATTAACGCCACCACCGCTACATTTTTAAATGCCGCCAATGTACACCTAAAATTTTTATGATAAATCATAAAATAAATTTAAAATTAAAACATTTTTAAAACTCAAAATACTTTATTTTTTAATCCCGGTTAGATTAAGTTGCCCGCCGCGAATCGGACAGATAAATCAAGACAACATACGCGCGGCAGCCCGAACTCTCGATCCAATATATAGCGGTGGTGGCGTTAATACGTAAGTACCAATTTAAATACCAATTTTCACATCTTTAACATCTCCAGATTTTCTTTGAGATTTAAAACTAACCTCGCGCATCCACCAAACCTGATCCAAATTCAAAATGAATATTCTGACCTGAATATTGAGTTTTATAATGTAGTTCAATGTCAAAACTATCGATAGACTAACTTTATCAAAAGTAGGTCTAGTTCGAAACTCCCACCATTTCCATAACACATCCTTATCGATTGGTAATTTTGCGCGCGCAAAGCGTAAAAACGAAATATCTTCGTTCAACCAACACGTTTCCTTCCCGCAGTCCGTCCTGTTCTATTCCCAGTCATAATGCGAGCAGCAGACAGGTGGTTTAGGCATAGAACAATCTAAAATAGGCAACAGGTTGTCAATACTTACCGTTTCTCTTTCACATACTTTTTCTTATAGAATCTTCTTCCTAGGGTAAGAACAAAACTTTTATATTCTTAACATTTTAAAATTTGCTATTAGATACGTAATAGCAAGGATAATGAAATTTGTTGAAGTTTATTAATATAATATCACTTCCTTATCAAGTTTAGTATATACGCGCGTGTGTCGTGTATTTGTTTGCAATTTCAGGGGTTTATATATTTGTTTGCTATCACGTTTCGTTTGTCGCAGATGGAATATGATTATTTGATAAAGTTTCTGGCTCTGGGTGATTCCGGCGTGGGTAAAACGAGCTTCTTGTATCAATATACAGATGGTACATTTAATTCTAGATTTATTTCGACTGTCGGTATTGATTTCAGAGAGAAAAGATTGGTAAGTTTAACATTTATTTTCATCTTACTTAATGGAAACATTGCGTTTTCAATCTTCGTTAAATTGTAATTATTAAACTGTGAGATCCGCAAATGAGCATTTTTTTAAAATAATTATTTTCTACCTTTTTAACAGTTGCAAAATGGTAATACACTCATTTCATTATTTTTACAAGAAGAATTTAAAGGTACTTACGTATTAACGCCACCACCGCTACATTTTTAAATGCCGCCAATGTACACCTAAAATTTTTATGATAAATCATAAAATAAATTTAAAATTAAAACATTTTTAAAACTCAAAATACTTTATTTTTTAATCCCGGTTAGATTAAGTTGCCCGCCGCGAATCGGACAGATAAATCAAGACAACATACGCGCGGCAGCCCGAACTCTCGATCCAATATATAGCGGTGGTGGCGTTAATACGTAAGTACCAATTTAAATACCAATTTTCACATCTCTAACATCTCCAGTTTTTGAACTTATTTTCTGCAACATTTTCGTATTGATTTTGTTTAAACTTCGCACACTTATTACTTATGAATCAAGTTAAAATATTAATAAGTTTGAATGCAATCTTATCAATCCAATTTTGAATCCTCATTTCAAAGTTATTTTAAAAGACGAATTTTCTAAATTTCGGCTTCGTTTTTAAACACACAAAAACCTATTCTTATGGCTTGCAACAATATTAATAAATCTTACGTCTAAATTTGAATTCTTTTTTAAGCTTTCAGAAAATCTAAAACTAACTCTACTACTTTTATTCGTTTTTAAGATATTGCTGTTAATATAACAAGGTGTTTTTAGGTGGTTGAAAAATGGTTAGTTTTTTAAGATTTCTTGCCTTATTTTAAATTAAATTGCATAATGATTTAAATTAGCATAATCTGTGTGAAATTCTGCGTATTTTGGTATGCAATATGTAAAAATCGTAGAAATTCGTGTCGAAAATCGCGATTTTTTTAAAGCCTTCAAAATAGCGAATTTTGACATCTCATGGATATTGACATAAAATATATCAAAAGTTGCGAAATTTTGTATAGAACAAACAACTAATATTCTTTTTATTACTCATGCGTGCGAAGTACTTCCTGATGCACGTTTTTTAATACGAGAAATGCCACATCGCATTGTCTTTCCACATAACTTGGGTAACGCACGCAAATATTCAATATCGCTAGGTTACATTAAAATAAAGAAATAAATAAAAACAAAATGAACACAATCAAGACCGCGATATTAAAAAAGTGACGTGAAGTGTCAGAATTTTTTTTTTATTAGAAAATAATATTAAAAATTAAAGAAAACGTTTTAAAATGAGTGTAAATTCTATGGTGATACCGGAGAGTAAGGAGAGTTCTTATGATGAATCCACACCACCGCACCGGAGATAATTGAAAAAGCAAATTCTTCATTTTTGATTCTGTTTTTGTTGGATGGCCCCTGGATCCCAAACTTGTAAGATACATCCCCTCGCATGAGTAATAAAAAATATTGTTTGTAACACGGGCGGTATTGTCAATTGCCCTCTCGAGCGAATGTGCACACTTCGTTCGTGCGCCCAATTTTGCTCTCGCGTCAAATTAACAACTTTCCGCCCTAGTTACAAAATATACTATTTTCTGTTTTGTTGAAACATAATCCTGAAATAAGCGAATATAAAGAAGCGCAATATACACATTTTTCATCGTACATCCCGTGATTTGATTTCAGTTTTTCCTCTGATCAATTCCTACATAAGGGTTCTAGGTCTTTCTTCGGGCAGTACGCTTTAATGTGACCTTCCTCACTGCAATGACTACATATCTGAGCCTTTCTGCAATTTTCTTGATATGAAGCAGTTAAAACACCTCGTGATCCTTTTGATTTCATTTATTTTATGCGATTATGCCACTTTTCCTAAATTTAGGAATAACGCTCCTAATTTAGGGGCTAATTCTAGTATCCTGTTTCTCTCATCCACCTGGGAGCCCTTGGTCGAGTATCTAATTTTGACCCCGTTACGAAATTCGTCTAATGAATATCCTGTTTTACCCAAATTTTTCCTCCATAAATCTTCGGTTATGTCTTCGATCTTCAATTCCTTGTTAACACCAAAAATCAAGATACTGGGACCTATCACTCTCGGAGTGTCCATGGTTAAACCTATTTCTCCTATTTTTTTTACAGTTTTTCAATTGATTGATGTCTTCATTCTTAATTTCAACTATCAGCGTTTGGTTCCTGCCGGGGTGATTATTGTTTACACACAGATAGTTGATTTTCTGTCCCAGTTCTTTAATAAATGCTTTCTTGATTTTCCGTTTGATTTTAAATTTTTTGGAGATTGTTCCCTCTCTTCTCACTTTTCCCAATTTCGGTTTTCTCATTAATAAATCCTAGTTTTAGTGCTTGTGCATAATTTTGGCTCAAATCCTCGGATTCCCTCGTTGAGAGGTCTTTTCAGAGCGCAGAGTCTTCCCTTGTTTCTCGCATTTTCGAGCAGCAATTTTGTAATCCCCTACCTTGCCAAAGTTACTTTGGTTAATAGATTTAGCGTTTCCTCTTTGTTTAGTCTCGTCTTTGACCCAGTCGATACCAGCCCAAGGTCTTTAATTTCTCTCTCTAGAACGTATATTGTCCTCATGATTCATCAAGTCTTTAATTATCTTGTCCTCGATATTTGGTTGCTGCTCTGGAGCACCTTAAAACGTAATACCAAATTTCAACAATGTCGACTCGTGGAAATGTTCTAAGTCTCGAATTCGCGAACTTCAGTAATTATCACCACGTCTGTGGGATTTTAACGTAACACAAAAGTCAAATTAATTTGTCACGAAATTAACCCCAGAATTTTTTTGTGTTTTTTCAGTACTTACAGTACCTTTTGTCGGCTGCAGATTTTTAAAATCTGCATTTCTCACTGTTTAGCGCTTTTGAGTTCGTTAATTCTATCACTTTTTTCTGTATTTAAGGAGCACTTTTTCGGATGATCTTGTTGTTACTGTAATTAAAGTAACTCTAGTAGATACGGAAAAAAAGGAATCTCGTTCATCAATTCATGCGTGTCACCAATTAAGACACTCAAATCATGATTACATTGTCAAATAATGATTACATTATTTAAAATGGGCAAATTCTCACTATGACTACGCGACGTGCCTATTTTAAAACAATGAAATCATTATTTGACAGACGATGTCGCACGACGTCGCGTAGCTGAGTGTGGCGCATATGGGAATTGACATTTAGATGACTAGGTATTTGGCTATTATACATTTTTATTGATCTATGATACTTGCAGTTTGCTGGAAGAATAAACCTTTCAAATTTTCTTTTAAGCGTTTCGATCGATTTTTGTGATTCGAAACTTTGATCTTGACTTTCTCCGGCCCGCGAATCTAATCCGCCCTTCAACTTGTTTTCATTTGGCCCTCGTAACAATTTTCAAACCTTCTTAAACCTAGCCGAGTATATAGACTTCGTGTTTAAGCTTTCCTAGGTTAAACGGTTTAAGCTTTGGCATATGCACTAACACACGCTTATTGTTATCATAACAATATTGGGACATCATAAAGGATCCAGCCCAGTTTTCAACGCTATCAACTATTTGTTCATGTACTTCCTTTTCTAGAATAGACTTACACAACTTAAATTGAAATTCTAAAATTTTCTTCTTTATTTTCTAACAACAAAGATCTACAGAAAGCTCTTGTTCTTTTCGGTTTCTTGTTGCCCAAACAATTCGACTAATTGGCAATTCTCCATTGCCCAATGAGCAGCGGCAATAACTTCTCCGTCAAAGTTGGGGGTCACAGGGCTTGGAGCGGATACAAATTGCTTATGAAACTTCGTGGATCTTTTAAAAGATTCTTCATCATTCCTGGCAGTGGTGTTGCTACATCTTGGAAATCCAAGTTTCTTGAATGTGGGTGTTAATTCGACCAATGAACGATTTAATTGACATTTGCCCTTGTTCTTTTTGGTTCCTTGTTGCCCAAACAATTCGACTAGTTGACAATTCTCCATTGCCCAATGAGCGGCGGCAATAACTTCTCCGTCAAAGTCGGGGGTCACAGGGCTTGGAGCGGGTACAAATTGCTTTTGAAATCTTCGTGGATCTTTTAAAAGATTCTTTATCATTCTTGGCAGTGGTGTAGCTTGATCTTGGAACTCCAAGTTTCTTGGATGTGGGTGTTAATTCGACCAATGAACGATTTAATAGACATTTGCCCTTGTTCCTTTTGGTTTCTTGTTGCCCAAACAATTCGACTAGTTTGCAATTCTCCATTGCCCAATGAGCAGCGGCAATAACTTCTCCGTTAAAGTCAGGGGTCACAGGGTTTGGAGCGGGTACACATTGACTTTGAAATCTTCGTCGATCTTTTAAAAGATTATTGATCATTCTTGGCAGTGATGTAGCTAGATCTTGGAAATCCAAGTTTCTTGGATGTTGGTGTTAATTTAGCCAATGAACGATTTAATATACATTTGCCCTTGTTCTTTTTGGTTTCTTGTTGCCCAAACAATTCGACTAGTTGGTAATTCTCCATTGCCCAATGAGCGGCGGCAATAACTTCTCCATTAAAGTCGGGGGCACATGGCTTGGAGCGGGTACAAATTGCATCATTCTTCATCATTCTTTGCAATGGTGGAGCGAGATCGTGTATATCCAAGTTTCTCGATGTTGGTGGTAACTCGACCAGTGATGAACTTAATAGACCTGGTAAAGGTCTGGGATGTACAACTTTGATGCACATTTGTTGGTAGTAATCCTTCGATGACATAATTACTTAAAAAGTCCATTAGGGCTATGTATCGTTGGAAAACGCACATGAACAACATCTGCTTCAGAAAATCGATCTTACACTCATAACGTAAAATAGCATCAGGAATAAGCACGATCCATCGCCTACAATATTGCAAACTGTATATGGAATCAGCAAACAATTCACGACTGTAAATGAACTCCCTAAACCATTTGCATTTCTGTTTTCAAAAGTTTTGTCCGTTTGTTTCAAAAATATCGCTGTAAATATAATTTTCAGGTAGTTGAAAATTGTTTGGTTTTTTTAAGATTTCCTGACTTATTGCAAACTAAATTGCATAATGATTTATATTGGCGTAATCTGTGTAAAATTCTGCGTCTTTTGATATGCAATATGTAAATATCGGAGAGGTGTCGAAAATTGCGATTTTTTTAAAGCATACCCCCCTACGAATGCGCGAATTTTGACATACCATGGATATTGACATATAATACATCAAAAGACGCGAAATTTTGTATAGAGCAAACAAATAATAATCTTCTTCTGTTTTGGCAAAATGTAAGCCTGCAATTAGCGATTTTAAAGGCACGCAAAATACCGTACTTTCGGATTTTTGCCCGAAACTTGCCCGAAAAAATATTCAAAATCCATCTTTTTCTAAATGATTCTAAATTAAATGCAGATTAAAACAATGTATAATACTTGCTGTTGCAAAGTAACAAACTTTTCTATAAAAACTATTCGATCAATTTTTGAGAGACTCGAAACTTTGATCGCGATTTCCTCACCAAATTATCGAACGAATTTCTTTAAATTTTATTGTTTATTTATTCATATATTGGTAAATTGCCACGAACATAAGGTTAAAAATATTTGTATTACCCGCATATATAAATTCAAAATTAAAATAAAACGAAATTTTGTCAAAATCTATAAACATATAGACAACAATATAGACTGTTTCATTAACATTATAGATTGTTGCAAATCATTTTAAATTAAAAAAATAATTTATACTTTTCAATATTCATCCAAAAACTTGTTCCACCACTACAAATGATACATTTGAATATTCATTTATAAGTGTCTAATGTCTTAAAGATTTATAATCCAATTTATTATAGTTATACCAGTCCAAAGGTCGTAATCACAGAGTGCATTTACAGCTATGGGACACAGCTGGCCAAGAAAGGTAAATGAAGGATTATAGAAATATCCTGGCAAATTACTTCAATGAATAAGATTCTCTTTTCTATCTAAAATTGTACTAACAAACTAGACAGACAAGACAAACAAAGACAAGAGCAGACAATGCATGCAAGAGCAGACAGGAGCAGTCATTAGCAGATAGCAGACAAGAGCAGTCAATATCAGAAAAGAGCTGACAGGAGCAGACAAGACCAGACAGTTCCACACAGTTCCAGACAAGACCAGACAGAGTCATACAAGACTGACTACATCTGACTAGACCAAAAAAGACCAGACTAAACCATACTAAACTGGAGTGGATAAGACTAGATCAAACTAGACCATGCAAGACCAAACTTTACCAGAGTAGATCAGACTAATCCAGATTAGACCAGACAAAACCTAACAAGATTAGATAAAAACAGACAAGACCAGACACAACCTAACCTATCTAAACCTAACAAGACTTGGTTAAAGCAGACAATACCAAACAAGACCTGACCATTACAGACAAGTCGAGACAAGTAGACAAACAATACGAGACAAGACAAGACCACGCAAGACCAGACCAGACTAGGCCAGACAGGATCAGACAGTTCAAGACAGGATCAAACAAGTCCAGACAGTGTCATATAAGACTAGACACGACCTGACTAGACTTGACTAGACCAAAGAAGACAAGACTTCTTATATATAAAATGTATTTGTAACTTCGTATCTATAAGCAATCAATATTATATTTATATTTTCCTTAATATCTTTGTATAAAACTGATTTTATTAAAACTGTCTTGATATCGTTTTAATCATCTTTGATTAATTTTAAAATGTCAATAATCCACTTTGCTGTTATCAGATTTCGCAGCTTAACAACGGCTTTCTACCGAGACGCGATGGGCTTCCTGTTGCTCTTCGATCTGACGAGCGAGCAATCCTTTCTAGAAATAAGAAACTGGATCGAGCAGCTAAGGGTAACGAGACCTAACGACAGCCTCCTTTACCCTCTCAACACCCCATTTACATGTTACAGTTACACGCATACTGTGACGCCCCAGACGTCGTTTTGTGCGGCAACAAGGCCGATATTGACGACAGAAGAGTTATAACAGAATGGAGAGCTAAGGATCTAGCTGACAAAAATAAGTAAGAAAAAAATTGAAACGTATAAGACCTAGTTAACTCAGATGCACCAGACCTAATGTTTTTTAACACATTCACTGCCGCGCCTGATTTTATGACTTTCCTGTATCGCCGATTTAAGCCACTTTACAAAATCGATAGTTATAATGATTTGGTATTTATTTGCTTTCTCTAGGGGTCCCATAGGACTATTATCATCCAGTGACGTGCTGGTCTGTAATATGCAAAAAAAGTATGCAAACACCGCCGAGTCACCGGTGTCACGGCGGCAGTGAATGTGTTAATTAATAAGCGTCCTATATTTAGTTTAATCCTATATTTAGGACGTCAGGAATATCTGGGTTAAATAAAATACATTGTTATAAGGCTTGGAAAAGACAAAACGAAGCAAAATCAGACAAGACCAGATAAAACTTTGTCTGGGCCAGACTAAACTAAAACAAATTAGACAATACAAAACCAAACAAAATCAGACTATAGTCCATTTTTTTAAGAATGCAGGGACTTGGTAAAGAATACGGGATTATTTTGAAACTTAGTGTTACGGACTTGATTTACCTAATTTACCGGGATTAAACCAACGGCCCTTGCCACATTGTCCTATATTGAATCGAGAAACTCTCGATCCAATATAGGACAATGTGGCAAGGACCGTTGGTTCAACCCCGGTTAGATTAGGTTGCTCGCCGCGAAGCGGGTAGATTAATCAAAACAACATACGCTCGGCAGCGCGAACTCTCGATCCAATATAGGACAATGTGGCGAGGACCGTTGGTTTAATCCCGGTTAGATTAGATTGCCAACCGCGAAGCGTTCAGATAAATCAAGATAACATACGCGCAGGGATGCGAACTCTCGATCCAATATAGAACAATGTGGCAAGGACTTTTGGCTTAACTCCGGTTAGAGTAGGTTGCCTGCCGCGAAGCGGGCAGATAAATTAAGACAACATACGCGCGGACAATGTGGTAAGGACCATTGAATCAATCAAAAATAATAAACGTGGTAACGTCGAGTTAGTTTCGTTCGCATCTACTATCTGTCATCTTGAAAATGTCAACAATTATTTTTAACAAAAACACGAATATTTATTGAACCAACGTAGATAACGTAGAAGCCTAATTTTTGTTTTCGGATCTTAGTCTTGGAGTGCCAAAGACGATTAATAACAGTTACACCAGGTAAAAAGTCCGCAACACTAAGTTTCAAAACAATCCCGTATTCTTTATCTAACCCAGAATGCAGTACAGGGAAGAAAGGGCTTATTTAACCTTGTTCTCTGTTTGACTTAAATCGAGGAGATGTTCACACCGACGATATTTTTGTATATTCATGTATATAGTTGTCAATGGCTGCCGTGTCAATTCACAATTGTCATCTGATCTGTTTGTATCATTTAGATTATTTTCGTTTGTCTCCATTTATTTGCTTCTCTTTTATTACTATTGTTGCCATTTCGTGTATTTAATAGATATTCAATCAAACCATTAATTAATTACCAATTTTATATTCAAGTAACTATATTTGAATTTAGCGCCAAATTTTGTAACTAGATTGAACATTTGTCATAGTGTAAATCAGGTTTCTAGTTACTGCATTCTTAAAAAAAATAGTAATACTAAACTATAGTATGAATTTGATCAAACACGACAAAGACTCAATAAGACTTGTTTCATGAATTATATAATTTAAATTAGTCTGTTCATTCTAAATATATCTACACTCGAGCTGGCGAGAGAATGCAGCTGTACTGCGCCGAGGTATGAGGGACGTGCCGAAGTACGCGCAGGTTAGTTTGAATTAAGACATATGCGTCAGTTTTTCAAACACGGACAACTAAACACCGCGCGCTCGGAATAATGTGAGAGTATGCGCAGAACAACGCTAAACTCGTCGAGACGAGATGCATTCTCTCGCCGGCCCGAGTATAGATAATACTAATCGAATGAGTGTCTTATTTAGTTCAGTTTTAATTGAGGCAACTGCAGCGACTGGTTAGAATGTAGCAAGAGGTGTTGAGATCTTGCTAGATCGTGTGATGATGAGAAAGAGAATTCTAGATCTTGTGATGATGAGAATGTTGTTTAGTTTTGTCTCGTATATAAAATATAGTCTGGTTAAACTGGAAAAGGAGATATCATACGTTCAGCACCCCCCGCGCCACAATTCAAACTAACGGTCATGTCAAGAATTGTCAATGTCAAAATTGACATAAAACCTCCAGTGGCGTGTAAAAACGCCACCGCAGCTACAGATTTGAACAAAATGGATGGTTATATTATAGCAGATAAATCAAGACCACATATCGCGCAGCAGCGCGACCGCTCGATCCGAAATAAAAATAATAATTTAAATAGTTTAAACAATTTTAAACAATTT
Source organism: Phosphuga atrata (assembly GCA_944588485.1). Lineage (NCBI taxonomy): Eukaryota > Metazoa > Arthropoda > Insecta > Coleoptera > Silphidae > Phosphuga > Phosphuga atrata. The sequence continues at coordinate 64,899,767 of OX155899.1, forward strand.
TTATATACCCCTTCCAAATTTATTTTTCCTACGCCTATGTGTCTTGCATGCGCACACTGCGTACATTTGGTTTCCTATAGATATGATGTCTCTTACACCAGTTTTACCTATAGTTTAAATTAGTCTATATGCATAAGTAAGTTTATCTTGACAATACTAATTTGTTGAGTATTTTGTTTAGTTTAGTTTATATAGAGACGAGTGCAGCGACTGTTCAGAATGTAGCAAGAGCTGCTAAGACTTTACTAGATAGTGTAAGACTGGACAAAATTTGTTTCAAGAGTTATATAGTTTAAATTGGTCTATTCATACTAAATATATCTTAATGAAACACCTATGTGTCTTGCATGCGTACATTGGTTTGCCTATAACTATGATGTCTCTTAAACCAGTTTTACCTATAAATTAGTCTATGCATAGTAAGTATATATTGATAATACTAATTGGTTGAGTATTTTGTTTAGTTTAGTTTATATAGAGACGAGTGCAGCGACTGGTCAGAATGTAGCAAGAGCTGTGGAGACACTGCTAGATCGTGTGATGGTGAGAATGGAGTCGGCAGTGGATAAGGCTATGTTACCGGGGCGAAGGGGAAGGCCGCGAGACCTGGACGAGGTGGACTTAAACGCGCAGCAATCTTCCTGCTCGTGTTAAAAGTTTAGTAAGCACAGACGTACCTTAAGTATTCTAAATTGCTTGTGTTGTACGAAAATGAGTTTGTTGAAAGAATTTGTGGGTGGTAAGCGTTCGAGCTTCGAGTTTTGCAAACCAACAAAGGTAACGCGGTAAATGTTTATTTTGAAAGTTAGGTTTTCTAGTTCATTTGTTGAAGGGTTGGTTATATATTGGAATATATTTGTTGAAGGGTTATATATGGGAATTGTTATCTAGAATCTAAATATTTTAATACATCCGATTTGAACATATTCGACTTATTACTGAACTTATTCGACTTATTAATGAAGTTAATTGATTTATTACTGAACTTATTCGACTTATTACTGAACTTATTTGACTTATTACTGAGTTATTTGATTTATTACTGAACTTATTTGACTTATTATTGAACTTACTCGACTTATTACTGAACTTATTCGACTTATTACTGAAGTTATTCGATTTATTACTGAATATATTTGACTTATTACTGAACTTACTCGACTTATTACTAAACTTATTCGACTTATTACTGAAGTTATTCGATTTATTGCTGTAGTTATTCGATTTATTACTGAATATATTCGACTTATTACTGAACTTATTCGACTTAATACTGAACTTATTCGACTTACTACGGAAGTTATTCGACTTACTACGGAAGTTATTTCATTTATTACTGAACTTATTCAACTTATTACTGAACTTACTCCACTAATTACACTGAACATATTCGACTTATTACTGAACTTATTCGACTTATTAATGAAGTTTTTCGTTTTATTACCGAACATGTTTGACTTATTACAGAACTTACCCGACATATTATTACTGAACTTATTCGATTCATTACTGAACTTATTCGATTTATTACTGAAGTTATTTGTTTTATTACTGAACATATTTGACTTATTAATGAACTTACTCGACTTATTACTGAACTTAATCGACTTATTACTGAACTTATTCGACTTATTATATTCGTTTTATTACCGAACATATTTCACTTATTAATAAACTTACTCGACTTATTAGTGAACTTACTCGACTTATTACTGAACTTATTTGACTTATTACTGAAGTTATTCAATTTATTACTGAACATATTCGGCTTATTACTGAACCTACTCGACTTATTACTGAACTTATTCGTCTTATTACTGAACTTATTCGACTTTTTACTGAATTTATTCGACTTATTATTGAACTTGCTCGACTTATTACTGATCTTATTCGACTAATTACTGAAGTTATTTGATTTATTACTGAAGTTATTTGACTTATTATTGAACTTACTCAACTTATTACTGAACTTATTCGACTTATTTCTGAACTTATTCGACTTATTACTGAAGTTATTTGACTTATTACTAAACTTATTCGACTTATTACTTAACTTATTTGACTTTTACTGAACTTATTCGACTTGTTACTGAAGTTATTCGATTTATTACTGAATATATTTGACTTATTACTGAACTTACTCGACTTAATACTGAACTTATTCGACTTATTACTGAAGTTATTTAATTTACTTCTGAACTTATTTGACTTATTATTGAACTTTCTCGACTTCTTGCTGACTTATTCGATTTATTACTGAACTTATTCGACTTATTACTGAACTTATTCGACTAATTACTAAACTTATTCTGAACTTTTTCGACTGTAACTGAACTTATTCGACTTATGTTTGACTGATGTTATTCGATTTATTACTGAATATATTTGACTTATTACTGAACTTACTCGACTTATTACAGAACTTATTCGACTTATTACTGAAGTTATTCCATTTATTACTTAATATATTCGACTTATTACTGAACTTATTCGAATTCGACTTATTACTGAACTTATTCGACTTATTACAGAAGTTACATGATTTATTACTGAACTTATACAACTTACTACTGAACGTACTACACTTATTACTGAACATATTCGACTTATTACTAAACTTATTCGACTTATTTCTGAAGTTGTTCGTTTTATTACCAAACATATTCGAGTTATTACAGAACTTACTTGACTTATTACTGAACTTATTCGACTTATTTTTGAAATTATTTGAGTTATTACTGAAGTTATTCGATTTATCACTGAACATATTCGACTTATTACTGAACTTACTCGACTTATTACTGAACTTATTCGACTTATTACTGAACTTATTCGTTTTATTACTGAAGTTATTTGTTTTATTGCTGAACATATTTGACTTATCAATGAACTTACTCGATTTATTATTGAACTTATTCGACTTATTACTGAACCTATTCGACTTATTATATTCGTTTTATTACCGGACATATTTGACTTAATGAACTTACTCGACTTATTACTGAACTTTCTCGACTTGTTACTGAATTTATTTGACTTATTACTGAAGTTATTCGATTTATTACTGAACATATTCGGCTTATTACTGAACTTACTCGACTTATTACTGAACTTATTCGACTTATTACTGAGCTTATTCGACTTATTACTGTACTTATTCGACTTATTACTGAATTTACTCGACTTAATACTAAACTTATTCGTCTTATTACTGAACGTATTCGTCTTATTACTGAACTTATTTGACTTATTACTGTAGTTATTCGATTTATTACTGAACATATTCGGCTTATTACTGAACTTACTCGACTTATTACTGAGCTTATTCGACTTATTACTGAATTTATTCGACTTAATACTAAACTTATTCGTCTTATTACTGAACGTATTCGTCTTATTACTGAACTTATTTGACTTATTACTGTAGTTATTCGATTTATTACTGAACATATTCGGCTTATTACTGAACATACTGGAGTTATTACTGAAGTTATTCGATTTATTTCTGAACATATTCGACTTATTACTAAACTTATTCGACTTATTACTGAACTTATTTGATTTACTTCTGAACATATTCGACATATTACTGAAATTACTCGACTTATTGCTGAACTTATTCGACTTATTACTGAACTTATTCTACTTTTTACTCAAGATATTCGACTTATTTCTGAACATATTCGACTTATTATCGAACATATTCGACTTATTACTGAATAAATAAAAAAAAGTGTTGTATCATTTCTCGTAAAAAAACATTTTCATTAGACGTTTTCATAGCTGAAACTTTTTTGTGTTCATGTGTCAACTTCCGCCATGTTATACGTCAAAAAGTTCGGGCAGAAACTAAATATGTGCCCGAAACTTTCATATTCCAGCCTTTCAAACCTGGCGGATGCGCATGCGCTTAACAAATCGTAAAAAGGTCTATTTTGCGACTTGCATATCGAGTTTTGTCTACTCATAACTAGTACCGGGTTTTTCAATAAGGACATAACAATTTTATATTTGAATAAAACACAGACTAATTGAGATATCGAACTGAAATTTAATCCAGGTGTAGTACACATGTTGCAATTATGTATGGAATTCGGCGCCGCTCATATGACCACCACGAGCACGACGGCAGCGATCGATTCTTTCGATCTATATTTTCAATCACTCTTTCACATATATCAGCAATGTTCGATATTTGTTCCTAACAAAAGTTCGATATTTCGCGTTTGATATTGTTCCTGAGCTCCATTGAAATCCAAAAATTATAGTAAGTGCTCTTAAAGTTGCGACTACCGACTCAGAATGTCTGTGGTAAGTTTTAACGATTTCCAAATGTTACTCTTTGTCTGAACCATGATAAAAATTTAAGCCTTCACTGACGTTTTTACTTTGTCAGATTATAAAAAAGTTATGTTCCGTATTACAAAACAAGATTCTTATGTCTCTATTGAAAAACCCATTACAACTAACCGTTGTTAAGACTTAAATCAAATAAAACGTACAATAGACCTTTTCATAGTTGAATTTCTTTTGTGAGCATACGTCAATTTACGCCATGTTTTCGGGCATTTTTTGACGTATAACCAGTGAAAATAACAAAATGTGCCCGAAACTTTCATATTCCCCCCTTTTAAACATGGCGGACGCACATGCGCTTAACTAACCGGAAAAAGTCTATTGATTTCATCTGAAACCATTGGCTGTGTTATCTTTGTTGGTTCGTGTGTCTACTCAATTTGTTATTGTGATAAAGAATTGAATGAAACTGAGACGACAAATGTTTGTTATATATAAAAATGGAAGAGTCTATCGCCCGTTGTTGAGATCCTAAACAGTATTTAATCAAAAGTGTTTTCATTGTGAGACAAATATATTTTATAAATCATTAACTTATTAAAAAGTATATATTTATATAACGCTTTTATTTTCTACCATTTAGTTGAATTTGTAAAAATTACTGCTTTAATTATTAGCTTAATTATTATAAGACAATATTCTAATTATTATAAGCTAATATTCTAATTGTTATAAGCCAATAATGTTACATTTTTATTTTGAATATTTATAAAAAACTTGAATTACATTATAATATTAAATGTTAAACCGTTGAATGTTCGAATGTTTAATGTTAAGGCATATACAGTTTAATCTCGGTAATTCGGCCATTGGTTAATCGGACGACACGTCCAGTAAACCGGCGGTCTGGAGACCACTAGTGCTCTTCCCTCCCACTACTGTTTCTTGTAATCCGGCGTTTGTGTGGTCCCATATGTGTCGGATTATCGAGATTATACTGCAGTCTACAAAAAATGAAACAAAACAATGATCCCGTGAGTTACACGGAACCACGGTGAGATAAGTTACTACCTAACCCAGGTGCTAATGGGTTGAACCCCCAAAAATCCCCCCTGGCTACGCACACGCCTTGGATGCAGATCTCTTTGTAGAAACAAATTCACGTTTTAGAAACTGTTTTGTTACCACTGCTTTAGAATTTTACTGCACATGCGTCGTTTGACTTTCTGAGACACTTTTGGTTGCCTATATGTGATCTTCACCGAAATTGTATACTTACTAAATTTTAGTTTCCCCACAAAATCAATCATGTGCTTTGGGCAATTCGCTAGACTAAATCATTGGGGCCCATTAACTGCCTTAGGTAAACAAACAAAATAGCCTTCAAAAATTCTTTAACCTCTAAACAATCTTTCAGGAATCATTAAAGTAGTAACTGGGATGACAATACACTGTAACAACATTTGGTGGCCCCCAAGCACCACTGGAGGCTTAATTAACACTCTCGGTTTTATGACTCTCTCAGGCCTTGCTCTGTACAACTTTCTCTCTGCTGTGTTTCACGGACCCGGATATCTCCCTCTCGGATGGAAACCAGTAAATATGTTTAGTTTTATGGTCGCTTCAAAGTTGATTTCATGGTTTGTTTGCAGAAAAATGAGGCCGACATGAAATTTTTACAGTTCTGTGGGGTTTGTCAGGGCTACAAAGCCCCACGATCGCATCATTGCAGAAAATGTAATTCTTTTTACATTAAGGTTTGATACAAAATATATTGACGGAAATGTTAATATTTATTATTATTAAAGTGGAAATTAAGTTTCATCTTCATCAAACATTTCATTAAGTTCGGTAATAAGTGGCATAGTCTGAATTCAATATAATCTGGTTTGTAAATATGATGAATAATGTTAAGGTATTATTAACCCTCCAGTACTCACTAGCTCGGTTTTGTGAGTACTGCATGGTTAAACAATCAGGTAATATTTTATTTGCAAAATTGTTTTGGTTTTAGGCGGTCACTGCACGATAAAAATGGACCATCATTGTCCATGGATCAACAACTGCGTTGGTTGGGGAAACCATGCACATTTCACTGCATTTTTAACCTTTGCTGTAATGGGTTGTTGCCACGCAACTATTATTCTCTCCTGTTGTCTGTACCGAGCAATCTACCGATCTTGGTATCTTTATTACCAACCTCGACAACCCACAGTCAACTTCGGCATTTATGGACTCATCATATGTGTTTTCGCATTAGGATTGGCAATCGGAGTTGTTTTTGCTGTCGGAATGCTATTATTTTTCCAGGTAATATTCAAAACAGTGTTAATTTTTGTAAAAAAAAAAATATTACTCATGTGTTAAAATTACTATATTGGTGCACATTTTTTAGTGCGACAAATGCCATTTTTTGTTGTATTACCACATAACGTGGGGAACGCACATATATATTCAATATCGCTAAGTTACATTTAACCCTTAAACACCTGCCATACATCTCAGGTGAGAAAATTACTGCTACTATGGGTCTGAGACACGTATGTCAGGTGGTTAGGTGTTAAAAAAAAAAAACAATTAAACATAAAAAAAATAAACACAATTGTTAATTGTTTTAGATCAGAGCTATAGTTAGAAATAGGACAGGAATTGAAGATTGGATAGTAGACAAAGCGATAAGACGGAAAAGAAGTCCCAACGAACCGTTTATCTTCCCTTACAATTTGGGCTTAGTCCGAAACATAAAACAAGTTGTGAATTGGAGCTGTGTTCCAGTTGGCGATGGGATCAGCTGGGAGATTGCCGAAGGCTGCGATCAATACACCTTAACAGCAAGTTTACACATTAAATTATATATGATCATTCATTTCATATGGTATACTAATCATTCATTTAATTCATTTCATATGGTATATACTGATCATTCATTTAATTTCAAAGTCCGAGACACCAGTGTTTACATTCAGGCCCTTCCTTTCCAATAGTTGGCAGCGTCTATCGCCCTGTCATTTGCCACAATTAGGTCCTCCATCATGCATGCCTCTCCCATGTTGGGACATCTGAGAAGGTGGCTGTCGCTCTGAAGGCCCCGCATTCACACAGCTTTTCATCCACAGGCATTACCCATCTCATCCTGTTCGATTGGCGCCGCGTCACTCCTTAGTCTGTTCAGTGATTTCCATGTCGCGTATGGTAAACGTTTTTCCGGTGGCAGCCCCTCCCTGGGTTCGGTCCGCAGGTTTGGGTGTTGTTCTTTCCATAGTTCTATGCGGCGTTGTTTTTGGCATGTCTGCAGTTGTTGGGGGAAAGCTCTTCCTTGATTTGAGTCGTCGCCTTTCTGGTTGTCGGTCGTCTAGAGGGTGCCGCATATCTCCGATCTGCTTCTGCCGCTCTGTTTCGGATGCTACTTAGCGTCTGACGCAATTCCAGATAGATGGTACAGCTTCTCGACAGGTGTCGGTCTCCGGCAGACTTTTATAATCCTGCACGTCTCGTTTAAGGCCACGTCGGCATGTCTTTTTTTTTCGGAGGAAGGGAAAGCCTTTATTAGGCACTCTCTAACTGGGTAGTCTAGGACTCCATTCCCATCCAGATATAGTATACCCACTAAAACCACCTCCCCCTAATTTCCCGCCCTATACAACTCAGCACTGCAATCATGCATTACTTCAAGTTGTAGGCTGCTGTTTTACATATTTACTCCGTTTATTTCCTTTTGTCATTCCCTCTCGTATTTCCCCTTCTGTTGCATTATCTCCTTGATGATACCGAATGACGTCGGCGGCATCATCTGTCCTCGCTCGGGGATCCAGTGCCCGTCCCCTAATACTTCAAGCTTCGCCCTCTGTCGTATGCTCGGTCGTCTCCGGTTTCATGTTGCAGTACGGGCAGTTCTCCGCGGTCGTCTTGCCTATCCTTTTCCAGTAGCTCTGGAAGCAGCCATGACCCGTTAGTACCATTGTCAGGTTGTAGCTCAGCTTTTCTTTCTCCACTGAAACGGAAGGACAGAGGGACCGCCAACGATGGCATTACTGCCTCTGCCCAGTTCTCCGCGGTCGTCTTGCCTATTCTTTTCCAGTAGCTCTGGAAGCAGCCATGGCCCGTTAGTACCATTGTCAGGTGGTAGCTCAGCTTTTCTTTCTCCACTGAAATGGAAGGACAGAGGGACCGCCAACGATGGCATTACTGCCTCTGCCCAGTTCTCCGCGGTCGTCGTGCCTATTCTTTTCCAGTAGCTCTGGAAGCAGTCATGGCCCATTAGTACCATTGTCAGGTGGTAGCTCAGCTTTTCTTTTTCCACTGAAACGGAAGGACAGAGGGACCGGCAACGATGGCATTACTGCCTCTGCCCACCCTTCGAGTCTTCCCGCAACGGGCACCAATAGTACAACAGGATTTACATAAAAATACAAGATGCTATGCAATAGCATTTACAATAACAACAAAAATAAAAGAAAACAAAAAACCGCCCTTGTTCCCACCCAGGCAACTCCTTAGCCCGCATGACTGAAATCGCGAATTGGCTTTAGGCCGCCCACAACCCCCGCCCCACCTCTCCAGCGAGGCCACCCGCCACGGCTTCAACCGTGACTTCCCCATCCAGGGCCGACACCAGGGCCTGTCGCTCCCTCTCCCAACGCGGACACGCCACGAGAGTGTGCTCCGCGTCGTCGCGCACGCTCTCTCCACAGGATGTGCACCTATCGTCTGGGGCTTTTCCAATCCTGTGGAGATGCGCTCCGAAGGTCCCGTGTCCGGTAAGAAGCTGGGCGAGGAAATATGATCCCACCTCGTCCAGCCGTCGCCCCATCCACCTAATTAAAACAGGGATTTCCGTTTCCGCCGCGTGACCACCTCTCCTGCCAGCAGGCAAGTAGTTGCTCCCGAACAACTCTCCTTGCCTCCCCACGGTTCCCACCAGATGTTCTTGCGTCCCGCACCGACGCGCGCTCCACAACAAGGAGGTCCGCGGGAGGAATCCGCGATATGACCTCCACGGCGTCACTGTTGACAGTGCGGTAAGCCCTAGCGACCCTAATGACCATCGGGCGCAGTGCCCCTCGCAAACGCTCCCTGTTACGGGCGTTAGCCCTCACCGCCGCTGCTCACACCGATGCCGTGTATAGGAGTCTGCTAGTGGCCACACTGGCCATAAGCGTCCTCTTACCCTCCCCAGGCCCGGTGGCCCTCGGCATGAGACGCGCCACCTGTTGTGACGCGCGTGCCGCGTTGCCGGCGGCGTTGCGCACGTGTAATCCCCACTGACTCGCTTGGAGGATCACACCAGGTACCGGATCGACCGTTCGACAGGCATCCTCTCTCCTAAGATTGCAATCTCCAGAATGCCTCTACCTAACCTTTTGGTGGAGAGCAGGGCCGCCTGTGTTTTAGAGGCGGCGAGCTGAAGGCCCGCCGTCTCCATCCACTCCCGAACGAGTTCCCCCGGACGCGTGACCCTAAGACGCAGCATATCCCAGCACCTGTCGGCGAAGACAAGTGCCAGGTCGTCTGCGTACGCCACAATACCCACCCCTGTGGGCAGTAACGGTCTCAGCGTCCGCAGAAGGCCGTCATAGGCGACGTTCCACAAGAATGGTCCTAAAACCGATCCCTGTGGAACCCAGGCAGACAACCCCCGCTCACGCGGTACCTGATGGTTCTGTCGCGCAGGTAATCGGCAGTGAGCCTCAGCAACGTCTCCGGTAGTTTCTACACTGCTAGGGCCTCGAGAGCAAACCACCATTGTACCGTGTTGAAGGCATTGGCTACGTCAAAGCTGACGACCACACAATGCACCCTGGTACGGTACGGTCCGCTGTTGGCCCCCTCCGCGGTAGCTCAGCTGCCCAAGGTTCCTTTTCAGCTAGGGCTTAAGGTCTGGTATCAGCCTGTAGGTCCATTTAGTGCAAGTACCAAGTCGTCTGCGTACGCCACAATACCCACTCCTGTGGGCTGTGGGCAGAAGGCCGTGATAAGCGACATTCCACAAGAATGGTCCTAAAATTCTGGCTCTCTCTTCTACCAGAAGCTCCATTGGGATCAGCCTTGCCAGTACCCGCACCACATCAGACCCGTTCTATACGCGCAGACTATCTTTATGGCGATGTTTCTTTGAGCCCCTTTCAGGGCTTCCCTATGCCTCTGGACCTTGGTGCAGCTGACCCACATCGGTGCTCCATACTTCTTCTTCTTGTGCCTATTCGTTTCGAATATTGGCAACCATCCTGGCTATGATGACCTTATTGACTGCTACTTTAAACAATTCTGTGTTTTTTTTTTAATACCATGTTCTTAGGTTCTTGAGCCATGATATCATTCTTCTTCCAGGCCCTCTCTTAAAAAATACTTTTCCTTGGAGGATGGATTTTAAGAGTTTGTGTTTGGTCTCATTTCTCATTATATGCCCAAGATATTCCAGTTTCCTTCTGGGTCATTCCATGTCAAGTGGTCTGATTTTAAAAAAGTGCCCCGCGCGACCAGCACGGATTTGGCTGAAATTTTTTGTGAAGGACTTCCTATGTCCCAAATGAGCTTTGGTAAAATTTTAGTTTTACTGGTGGAATATTCATAGAGCTACAGTTCTTTGTTTGACCCCATACTGGAACCCGCGACAGTATGCCAGCGAGATTTCAATAACTTTGAATCCCAATATCTCATTCACAAGTTTTTCATAATGCATGAAATTTTGCAAACTTGTACAACTTTATGAGCTTTATTCAATGAAATTAATCAAACTTTTTATGCATTGCACCGAAAAAGTGTAAAGTGCTTCAAAGTTGGCCTAAAATTTTACTTTAAAAAAAATATATATAAGTTTAGGTTTCCACAACTATGGCTGTAGTTAAGCTACAGGCTTGATACTTTGCACATAGTGTCTCTGTATAACTGTGTTTCCGAATGTGCAGTTTGAACTTCCTAGTTACTCATGTTAGCTTACAAATTAAGTGTAAAGTTTGTGATTTGTGTAATGCTGCCAATAATAGGGCATGTTCAAACCGATTTTGCAAAAAAGAGTCATCCAGAAACCTTTTGAAACCTATTCCATTAGAAAGAGCATGTTTTAAACCCCCTAAAAAAGTTGGATAGATGTTTCAACGCGGATATATAAGGCCCTAAAATCAGGTGCAAAGCAGAGCGTTATTGCCACGACGATGCCACGACTGCCCTGGTGAAGAAGCACTTGCCAAATATTTGGAAGAAACGTTTCAGAAGTATGATTCAGAGGAGCTGATTGAATTTCAAAGGAGCTGAAACGGTGGTTTCATACTGACCGTGAAACGTTGGAAACGTGTATTTTGACTATGGATAATTTCATCGAAAAGTTGACAAACAAGATTTGGATGTTAACAGCCCATCATTTCGTCTCAAAGCATCAGAGTGAATATTTGTCAGGAAAGACAATTGAAAGGTCATTGAAAGGAAGCTTGAAATAAACGGAACTGATTGTCTTGATGGATTTTGCTGAGAATTACTCATTCATTGTCCAAGACGCTGCCCAGGGCTTTCATTGGGAAAATTCACAAGCCACAGTACATCCGTTGTTGTTTATTACATCAATGCAGATGCAAAGTTGCAAATTGTAAATTTTTGCATAATTTCCGATTATATGCAACATGATACAGTAGCCGTTCACGTATTTATTCAAAAAATGATTGAGTTTTTGTTGACTCAAACAGACATCACAAATATACACTACTTTAGTGACGGTTCAGCTGCACAATAAAAAAACAAGACAAGAATTTTGTCAATTTGTGCAACCACAAAAATGATTTCAACATTGAGCCGAATGGAATTGTTTTGGTACAAGCCATGGAAAATCGCCCTGTGATGGACTTGGTGGCACCACTAAACGCTTAGCTGCTCGCGCAAGCCACCAACGGCCATCAGCTGACCAAATATTGACACCAAAAGATTTGTTCCGACTTTTGTGACCAAAACATACATGGAATTAAGTACGTTTATGTTCCAAAAGAAGAAGTTGAAGAAAGCAAGAAAATTCAAGAAGAAAGGTGGAAAGAAAGTAGCACAATAGCCGGAACAAGAGAACACCATCAATTTATACCTGTTGATTTGAATTCAGTTTGAGTCAGCAGAATTTCAAATGATTCAATAAATTTTGTTGCCAAAGTTTCTGCTGCCATCTCGAGTTTGAAATTACCCAAGCTGTTTCCTGGCTGTTATGTTGCCTGTATTTACAACAACAAATGGTGGGTTGGCAACATAGTGGAAAATTCAGTAGAACAAAACGATGCACTGGTAAAATTTATGCACCCACATGGTCCGACTGTTTCATTTTATTGGCCAGAAAAACAAAATGTTTGCTGGGTTCCTGAACAACATTTCATTTGCATGCTTCCTGCTCCTTTGTTACATCATCTGGTCGACAATACCAATTTGCAGAAGCCGAACTGAAGAACGTGGCTAGTAAATACAAAAAGATGTAAAAGAACTGTTGGTGGCTAAAATCAAATTAGACTTCGGCTTGGAAACCCTATAAGATACCCAATTTAGGCCTGGGAACCTAGGATAAGCAGCCCAATCATCGGCTTGGGAACCAGAAAGATACCCACACAAGGCTTTGGAACCTCAACAAAGAAACCGAACTACAGGCTTGGGAACCTGGATGAAGAAACCTACCTGTGGCTGGTATTGCACAGCTATTGGGCATGACCCCTATGGCGATGGGGTTGCCAGTTCAAGCTTCTGAACTGGTAGTGACAAAGTCACCATGGACCATTGCAAGAAATACACTTATTTAATGTACCTTTGTTAAAACAACTGACATTCTTGAAAGATAAAGGTAAATTATATGTTGTAGCGTACAGCGTCGCCACGGCAATGACGCCCTGCTTTGTACCTGATTTTAGTGCTTTATATATCCGCGTTGAAACATCTATCCAACTTTTCTAGGGGGTTTAAAACATGCTCTTTCTAATGGAATAGGTTTCAAAAAGTTTCTGGATGACTCTTTTTTGCAAAATCGGTTTGAAAATACCCTATTATTGGCCGCATTACACAAATCACAAACTTTACACTCAATTTGTAAGCTAACATGAGTAACTAGGAAGTTCAAACTGCACATTCGAAAACACAGTTATACAGAGACACTATGTGCAAAGTATCAAGCCTGTAGCTTAACTACAGCCATAGCTGTGGAAACCTAAACTTTACAATTTTTTTGAACAGTAAAATTTTAGGCCAACTTTTAACCACTTTACACTTTTTGGGTGCAATGCATAAAAAGTTTGATTAATTTCATTGAATAAAGCCCATAAAGTTGTACAAGTTGGCAAAATTTCTTGCATTTTGAAAAACTTTTGTGAATGAGATATTGGGATTCAAAGTTGTTGAAATCTCGATGGCATACTGTCGCGGGTTCCAATATGGGGTCAAACAAAGAACTGTAACTCCATGAATATTCCATCAGTGAACCTAAAATTTTACCAAAGTTCATTTTGGATATAGGAAGTCCTCCACATAAAATTTCAGCCAAATCCAAGTTGGTCGTACGGGGAGCCCTAGACCACTTGACATGGAATGACCCTTCTCTTATTGTGATTTGATCTGAACATATCCCAAATGATCTGTTCTAGGGAAAATCAATATGATCCTTAATGCAGTGGTTTCCCCTTGCCTTCTGCATTTCCCTGCCGTTGGCCGTATTGGTTCTTCCTCCTTTTAAACCGATTTCTCACTCCACGGACCAGAGATGGCCCTACCTCTTAACTGCTCCTCTACCCGAAGCTGTTGGCTAATAAGAGGGGGATTACTTATCCCGGTAATCATTCGGTCGACAAAGCGTCGTTAGTTTCTAACAGGGTGCACCAACGTGCAGGTGAGGTTGTCAATTGGGCCAGCTTACATGTGTGCCGTCACCCCTTACACCCCATACATGCCCCATACAGTACGATGTTATTCACAACGGATGCCAGCACTCTTCTCTCATTTTCTGACACCCTTCCGGTTCTCTACGTGCCTCCCGAAGGTTAGCTTTTCGTCGAAAACTATTCCCAGGTGTTTTACATACTTTTGCGGGCGTATCGTTCATCCTCCCAGCACCAATTCCACCGGGCCACATTTCTTCCTTTCAATTTACAGCACTGCTTCGGTTTTGTCCGATGCTATTTCCAGGTGCTTTGCGCTAAAATACGTGTTACATAATTTATTAATATAATGGGTGGTCGGTCATCCAGTCTTGGATCGTGTCTAGTGCCGCGTTGATTTTTTTCTTCCAACTCCTCCTCTCGCTTTGCTTTGACCACTAGGGCCAGATCGTCCGCATAGACGAATGCTTCTGCACCGTCCATTAAGGCCACATTCAAGACTCCGTCGTACAGAAGGTTCCACAAGAGCGGTCCCAAAACGGACCCATGGGGGACCCCGGCCGTTACTTCTATATCGTCCTGCCCCTCCAGCAACAGCCGCCTGTCGCAGAAATAACTCATTGTTAGGCCGACCATATTCGGGCATCTTCCTGCGTTCCAACTCCTCGACATGTCTTGCGTGAGCCAAGTTGTACCACACTTGTGCCGCGTACTCGGCAGCGGAGAAACCGAGAGCAAGGACCGACGTACGCAGCACGTCAGGCTGCGCTCCCCATGTTGTGCCAGTGAGCTTCCGGATGATATTATTCCTAGCAGAAACTTTGGCCTTTGTATTCTGGCCGTGTTTTTTCGTGTGTTTTCAAGATAGTGTACGGTCCTGTGTTACGCCCAGGTACTTTGGAGTGTGGCATGTTTCGAGTTCTTGTTTGCAGCTTCTTGCGTGCGTCCTTATTTCTCAGGTGAAATGCACATAC
This sequence comes from Phosphuga atrata, assembly GCA_944588485.1. NCBI lineage: Eukaryota > Metazoa > Arthropoda > Insecta > Coleoptera > Silphidae > Phosphuga > Phosphuga atrata. The sequence continues at coordinate 64,914,861 of OX155899.1, forward strand.
CTGTATTTTGCTGGGGTTCGGCTTCAACTGGTTTATGCCGTAGTACCGTGCCATGTTTTCTAAGACTGTAGTTAGTTTATTCTCGACTTCTTCCAAAATTTTACCCTGTGCAGCGATGGCTGGATGCGTCATTCGCATAGATGAAACCACGTGTCTGTTGTTCGGTTGGTTGGTCATTTGTGTATATGTTACGGTAAAAGTACAAAATCGGCAAATGTAAACATTTACCGGTATATGTATACATCTACCAATTTGATAGGCAAATGGGAGTTTAAATCAGAGATCAGCTTTATATATCTACTTTTACCGGAAAATGTGTACTTTTTGTATGTTACAATATCACGTGTGTCTTGTTGGACAGCCCATGCGCTGTGTAAGTTAATGTAAACCTCTAACAATTGCCAACAACATTAGTATATGTACACATTTGCCGGAAATAATTGGTAAATGTAAATTAAACTCACATTTACCAACCAAGACTGGTTATGTGGTGAAGGTAAATGTGTACATATACCGGAAAATACACATTTACCAAACTATGTACTGTTATCGTAACATATACATTGAAGAGCATAGGATCCAGTACACTTTCCTGTGGAAGGACGTTCCTCTGGTCTCTCCATCAACTCCTTTTTCCCTGTAACATAGAACCCTGGAACATAGAAGCGCCTGTTCTGATGATACAATTTCTCCACTGCTTTCTGGTGGTTTACGGTATCATATGCCGCTGTCGGATAAAGGCTACACCGATAATTTGCTTGCGCTCGAAGCCATCTTCATTGGGGTTGTCCATTAATCACGTTATGTTTTTAACAACTTTTAAGCCCCCCTCCTCCCTGGTGATACGTGGTTAGGTTTTAGGTTAAGCCCTCCCCCTACTAAAAATCACGTGTTTTTTGTTTGGTTCAAGTCGCGCGCCGCTTGATATATGCGTGATATCTCAGTACACCCGTCCTCCCCTCTTGTGACATTTCGTGATTCTTTACAAACCCCCTCCCCCCTCATTCGAGCCTCACGTGATTAATGGACGATCCCCAATATATTGTGTTAAATTTAGAACTTGGGCGCAGCAAGACCTTCCCAGTCTAAACTCTGCTTTAATTAATAATACGTGGATAAGATTAATTTTTAACGAGCATAATTTATAACTTGTTGCATTTTGCTTTCGATCTCACAAGTTAAATTCATAGAAAAGATTTGATGTTCCATGATTTGTACCATGTGATCCAGCGATGATTGTCTTGTCGTGACAGCGATAAAATTGTTTATTCGTAACTCAAAATTTTGTTTAAACTTGTCATTTTGATGCGTTGCCATGGAATCATTTATTTGATATTTTTAAGCCAGTAGATAAGCTATAACAGCGCTAGCGCAAACCGCTGATTATACCTGATTACTACCTGTTTAAATCTGTTTATTATCTGATCATACATGATTACTACCTGTTTAAACCTGTCAGCTAATAAACAGATTTAAACAAGTAGTAATCAGGTATTGGATATATCTGTCGCTAGAACCAGACACGCGACCGGAAGTAAAATAAATTAAATCCTTATGGGATTTTGCGCCCGAACTGTTATAGCTTATCTACTTAAGCCACTAGTAGAATATTGATCATTTCTTTCACCTTTAAACTTGACATATATAAGTCAAAATTGAAAGAAATTATTTAACAATTTTTGTTTTCAGAGGGAACAGATTGAACAAAAAGACGAGAAAAGACAAAGAACGAAACTCTATCACATTATGCGTCCAGCGTCTGGAGCTTGGATTCCCATATTCCAAGGCATTTATGTTTGTTTGAACATTCCATGTTCGGACGAACCGAGAATTAAATTGGATGTTAAAGACACTGTTCTTGTAACGCGCTGGAACAAGTTTGTTGAACTCGCCTAGTTTTAATGGCTTTTAAATATTGCGTTATTTCAGGCATTGGCTGTTCGGTGAGAAAATACAACCGGGTTTGGCAGAGGGCGAACAATGCGTTAAAAGAATTAGAGGGTGGTTTCCTAGACGGTGTGCAGTGCAACTGGTCGAGCCAAATTCCGATGCAAATTTTGCCAAGAAAATTAAATGAAATTATTCAAATGGTAGAAAAAGAAAAAGAGATTTTTCTAGTCGTATTTACAAGGTATATTAATTATATATTTTGGTTATGGTTTGTATGAGGATAATTCGAGGACTTTTTATATTGCTAAATTCTTCTGTGTTTTACGAGACTTATTTTGTAAGTATTAAGACATATATAGAGAAATGTACAAAATATTGAGTGCTATCAGGGAAATATATCAATTTCTTTGTTTGTTGAAAGTTTTATTCAAAACCAATACATTCAACTGTCAGTTTTGCATGTTCTCTCTAGTCTTCTTGTAAGTTCATGTATAAGCTACTGCCGGTAGCTGATACCAAAAAAAAAAACGGCCAAGTGCGAGTTGTGACTCGCGCACCGAGGGTTCCGTACAAACTAGTAAGTAAAGTATTTTTTTTTGTGGAGGACGTAGCAAGCACATTCAGTTAACTTGACAAGTGGCCCTCCTGAAATCATGACCATCTTAGTACCGCTGCAAGCATAACCTCAAGATATCGCTGTCGTACGATGGAATTCTACCCTATATTTTATTACCATACATCCCCCATTCACTATGAGTGTTTAGGGGTTCTGGAACTTCGCTATTTGTTTTTACTGCTCAATTTTGCCTGTATACCTATATACCCTGTATAAAGGTATAAAGGGTATTTTTTTAAATAACGCGAATATTTTTAAACTTTAATTTAGTATTACACTTATTCATTAACTTATATTAAGATCTAACTATTTCTAGATCTAATATAAACTAATATATTAACTATTTCAAGATCTGTTTCGATACTCTTAACATTCAGTTGTTCAATTGACTGCTTTTGGGCAATTGACTACCAAAAAATATAGGGCGTACGTGATTTAAGTATATGTAGATTATAAAGAAAAATTAGACGAAATATAATACATACAGGATGTTACGGGACTTGAGTATGTCGCATGTCGGTTATAAACAAGCAAAATTTAGACATAATATATTCCCTGTATATATTATGTATATAGAGCGTACGTGATGAAATGCCGGACCTAACCGAGGAGGACCTAACCGTATGCGACCCATATGCTTCTGAAGCCTGACAATACCACTACGACAACATTAGTGTATTTTCATAAGTTTCAAATAGTAAATTCGCATTTTTCTTGTAATTAACTACATATTTACGGTTTTCATATTTTTCCCTTTACATGTGGTGTAAGACACCGCTTCTTGCCAAATTTCATGATTCTAGGTCAACGGGAAGTACCCTATAGGTATTGATTCCCTTGTGAAATCGCAAAATATGCGACATAAACGGTCATATCTTTTGATCGCGTTGACTTACAAGTTTGATTTTTTCACAGCTGTAAGAGACTGCAGACCCGAGTATTTGATACAAATTTCAACTTGTTACCTTTACGCGTTCCTGAGAAAAATGGTCTTGACAGACAGACAGACAGACGGACGCACAACAAAGTGATCCTATAAGGGTTCCGTTTTCGGTACGGAACCCTAAAAATAGACGTGATTTTGTGTAGGGAGGAGGGCTTAACCTGAAACCTCACCACGTACCACCACGGGGGAGGGGGGGGGCTTAAAAAGTTGGTAAAAAACATCACTTGATTAATGGATAACCCCTTGAAGATGGCTTCAAGGGCAAACAAATTACCGGTGTAGCCTTTATAGACCCTACAGCGGCATATGATACCGTAAACCACCAAAAAGCAGTGGAGAAATTGTATCATCTTGTATCATCAGAACAGGCGCTTCTAGGGCACTACTAATGTTGTGCCCAAAGATATGGGCACTACATTAGTAGTGCCCATATCTTAGGGCACTGCTAAGTATAAGCACTACCAGACCTAAATGGACGAATAAGAGGAAGCAAGTAAGAATAAGAGGAAGTAAGAGGACAGGGGAAAAGCAGAAGACCCTAGCTGAGAGTTAAGACGAGCCCCGTGGTCCCTAGTAGGCTAAAACGAAAAAAAAATACATAGCAATCATCGAGCACATATACACAAACGCCCTACTACACGTAAGAATTAACGAAGGAGACTTGACCAACACCATGAAAGTGGAACGAGGAGTAAGACAGGGAGACACAATTTCCCCGAAATCACAAGTGCCCTGGAAGATGTTTTCAAAAGACTCGCATGGGAGAACAAAGGAATCAAAATTGACGGAGCATACTTGAACCATCTACATTCTGCAGATGGTATCATACTGGTATCAGAAGACCTAGACCAACTCACTGAAATGCACTCAACCAGGCATCGGCGACGATAGAGTTAAAGATGAACTACAACCTGGGACCTGGGAACCCACTCGTACACATAAATAATATCGTGATTGAAAATGTTACCGAATACCGAATGATAGTGTTGGGAAGGAGATCCGATCAAAAGAAATATCAAGAGGATTACAACTGTTATGGGCAGTATGTGGGAAACATATAAATCGGGATCATCATCATCTAGCAGCTTCTCTCGTCCACTGCTGGACATAAGCCTCTCTTAACCTAGACCATCTTGCTCGGTCTTGGGCATCCTGAATCCAGTTCGGGGAAATCCTTCTTAAATCGTCCGTCCATGAGGTCGGCGGTCGTCCTCTGTTTCTATTTGCTTCGTCTCTGGGGCGCCATTCTAGTATTCTCTTCGTCCATCTGTTGTCCGACATTCTTCCGACGAGACCAGCCCAGTTCCATTTTAGTTGTGTGACTGTCAATTGCATCCTTAATTTTCTTCTGCGTAGTTCTCTCTAACATGGACCTCTCTATGGTTCGTTGAGTTATTCTTATTTTACTAACAGTTCTCTGTGAATTGGAAAAAAACTGGATACATACTAAAAAACAACATGACACCCATAAATCTTAGGAGAAAGGTTTTCGATACATATATACTTCCTGTAACCACCTACGGGCTAGAGATAACCGCACTAACAAATACAACCGCAAACAAACTGAGAGTTATGCAGAGGGCTATGGAAAGAACCGTGCTCGGCATAACGCCAAGAGACAAAATCACTAACGAAGAAGTAAGGAAAAGAACAGGAGTAAAAGACCTAATACAAAGAATCGCAGAACTAAAGTGGCAATGGGCTGGACATGTCGCAAGACGAATAGATGAACGCTGGACAGCTAAAAATGCGCAATGACAACCCAGGCAAACAAGCAGGGGTAGGGGAAGACCCCAAATACGATGGATCAACGAAATCAAGAAAACTGCCGGAACCAAAAGAAGTGAAAGTGGAAGAAAATGGAAAGAAAGAACAAAAAGCACAGAACAGAAGCAAATTGAAGAGTATAGGAAAGGCATATGTCCAGGAGTGGACGCACAAGGACTGACGGAGATAGAGAATTATTAATAAATAGTTGTTTTTATTATAATAAATGTTTTACAATTTGATTAATAAAAAAGTAATAGAAATAAGCAAGCAATAAAATGTTCGAGGTATCAGTTTTCAGGCCTGTTAATAAGTTTCTTAGAAAGAATTTTCAGATTATTTAAAAAAAAATCTTCTTTTGCACAGCGCGTAAATACTTTGCATAATTTTTGTTCACACCTTGACAATAATCAACACAAGTTGGTCAAATCAAAATAATTGTGCATATAAAATCTACATTAAAAATTCAAATTACGGTTGTTTAAAAAGTGTATCATCGTCAAATGTTCAACGACAACGCATTGTGAACATAACTGACGATTATTTAATATTCCTCCCCTTCTTCGTCCTCTCCATCGACCGAATCGACTGCAACTTCCTCGTAGTCTTTCTCCAAAGCTGCCATGTCCTCCCTAGCCTCAGAAAATTCGCCTTCTTCCATACCTTCTCCCACATACCAATGTACAAACGCACGTTTCGCGTACATCAAATCAAACTTATGATCCAACCTAAACAAAAACAATTATTATAAAAGTTCAAAAGCATGTAAAACGTAAGCAGAATATAGACTTTACATAACGTTATTTCCGTGAGAAAAAAGGTCTAACTTACGCTCAAGTCGCTCCTAAAGTAGTCGTACTTCAATTATACAATGTCCAAACTTAAACGCGAGTAACTCTTCAAATGGGAATGAAGTTGACTGTTAGATCATAAATTCATAGTCTAACGGCTCGCGTACATCTAATCCGTCATCGGCCGAAGTTTGCTCGGGCGACGACGGCCGAACTCGGACGATTGAATCAAACACTTGTGGAAGAAAGAGAGCGCGTACACAAACACGACCGTCATCGGTCGATTTTCCGATGACGGATTAGGTGTACGCGACTATGACTATAGGACTATGACTATATGATATAACAGTCAACAAGAGATACTCGCGCCAAAGTTTTACTAGGTATTTTAAATTTGGAAATTATACCTGGCCCATGCATCAGCAATTGCTGTGGTGTTGGACAACATGCAGACAGCTCTTTGGACTTTGGCCAAATCGCCTCCGGGAACTACCGTCGGTGGCTGGTAGTTGATGCCAACCTTGAATCCCGTGGGACACCAATCTACGAACTGAATCGACCTCTTGGTCTTGATCACTGCAATTGCAGCGTTCACATCTTTTGGCACAACATCACCTCTGTCAAATAATAAATTTAAATTAAGTCTCTTTAAGCTATTACCCCAAAGATCAATATATTAACTATTTTGTGAATGACAATATTTACCTGTATAACATGCAACACGCCATGTATTTGCCCTGTCGCGGGTCGCATTTAACTAATTGGTTGGCGGGTTCGAAACACGCGTTAGTAATTTCCGAAACGGTTAATTGCTCGTGGTAAGCCTTCTCTGCGGAGATAACTGGCGCGTAGGTGGCCAGAGGGAAGTGAATTCTCGGGTAAGGTACTAAATTCGTTTGGAACTCGGTCAGGTCCACGTTCAGGGCTCCGTCGAACCGAAGCGACGCAGTAATTGACGATACTATCTACAAAGACAAAAATATTATTACTTTTTAGATCGTGCTGTATTTAGAATCAACGTCAAATTTATTTAAATTAAATTGGTCAGGTTGGGTTAGGTTAAGTAACTTCGAAAGTAATATTAATATAAGAAGGGCATAAAGGAGTTTTAGTCTTGTCTATCTTCTTTGTCTAGTCTTGTCTGTCTAGTCTTGTCTGTCTAGTCTTGTCTGTCTAGTCTTGTCTGTCTAGTCTTGTCTGTCTAGTCTTGTCTGTCTAGTCTTGTCTGTCTAGTCTTGTCTGTCTAGTCTTGTCTGTCTAGTCTTGTCTGTCTAGTCTTGTCTGTCTAGTCTTGTCTGTCTAGTCTTGTCTGTCTAGTCTTGTCTGTCTAGTCTTGTCTGTCTAGTCTTGTCTGTCTAGTCTTGTCTGTCTAGTCTTGTCTGTCTAGTCTTGTCTGTCTAGTCTTGTCTGTCTAGTCTTGTCTGTCTAGTCTTGTCTGTCTAGTCTTGTCTGTCTAGTCTTGTCTGTCTAGTCTTGTCTGTCTAGTCTTGTCTGTCTAGTCTTGTCTGTCTAGTCTTGTCTGTCTAGTCTTGTCTCTCTAGTCTTGTCTGTCTAGTCTTGTCTGTCTAGTCTTGTCTGTCTAGTCTTGTCTGTCTAGTCTTGTCTGTCTAGTCTTGTCTGTCTAGTCTTGTCTGTCTAGTCTTGTCTGTCTAGTCTTGTCTGTCTAGTCTTGTCTGTCTAGTCTTGTCTGTCTAGTCTTGTCTGTCTAGTCTTGTCTGTCTAGTCTTGTCTGTCTAGTCTTGTCTGTCTAGTCTTGTCTGTCTAGTCTTGTCTGTCTAGTCTTGTCTGTCTAGTCTTGTCTGTCTAGTCTTGTCTGTCTAGTCTTGTCTGTCTAGTCTTGTCTGTCTAGTCTTGTCTGTCTAGTCTTGTCTGTCTAGTCTTGTCTGTCTAGTCTTGTCTGTCTAGTCTTGTCTGTCTAGTCTTGTCTGTCTAGTCTTGTCTGTCTAGTCTTGTCTGTCTAGTCTTGTCTGTCTAGTCTTGTCTGTCTAGTCTTGTCTGTCTAGTCTTGTCTGTCTAGTCTTGTCTGTCTAGTCTTGTCTGTCTAGTCTTGTCTGTCTAGTCTTGTCTGTCTAGTCTTGTCTGTCTAGTCTTGTCTGTCTAGTCTTGTCTGTCTAGTCTTGTCTGTCTAGTCTTGTCTGTCTAGTCTTGTCTGTCTAGTCTTGTCTGTCTAGTCTTGTCTGTCTAGTCTTGTCTGTCTAGTCTTGTCTGTCTAGTCTTGTCTGTCTAGTCTTGTCTGTCTAGTCTTGTCTGTCTAGTCTTGTCTGTCTAGTCTTGTCTGTCTAGTCTTGTCTGTCTAGTCTTGTCTGTCTAGTCTTGTCTGTCTAGTCTTGTCTGTCTAGTCTTGTCTGTCTAGTCTTGTCTGTCTAGTCTTGTCTGTCTAGTCTTGTCTGTCTAGTCTTGTCTGTCTAGTCTTGTCTGTCTAGTCTTGTCTGTCTAGTCTTGTCTGTCTAGTCTTGTCTGTCTAGTCTTGTCTGTCTAGTCTTGTCTGTCTAGTCTTGTCTGTCTAGTCTTGTCTGTCTAGTCTTGTCTGTCTAGTCTTGTCTGTCTAGTCTTGTCTGTCTAGTCTTGTCTGTCTAGTCTTGTCTGTCTAGTCTTGTCTGTCTAGTCTTGTCTGTCTAGTCTTGTCTGTCTAGTCTTGTCTGTCTAGTCTTGTCTGTCTAGTCTTGTCTGTCTAGTCTGTCTAGTCTTGTCTGTCTAGTCTTGTCTGTCTAGTCTTGTCTGTCTAGTCTTGTCTGTCTAGTCTTGTCTGTCTAGTCTTGTCTGTCTAGTCTTGTCTGTCTAGTCTTGTCTGTCTAGTCTTGTCTGTCTAGTCTTGTCTGTCTAGTCTTGTCTGTCTAGTCTTGTCTGTCTAGTCTTGTCTGTCTAGTCTTGTCTGTCTAGTCTTGTCTGTCTAGTCTTGTCTGTCTAGTCTTGTCTGTCTAGTCTTGTCTGTCTAGTCTTGTCTGTCTAGTCTTGTCTGTCTAGTCTTGTCTGTCTAGTCTTGTCTGTCTAGTCTTGTCTGTCTAGTCTTGTCTGTCTAGTCTTGTCTGTCTAGTCTTGTCTGTCTAGTCTTGTCTGTCTAGTCTTGTCTGTCTAGTCTTGTCTGTCTAGTCTTGTCTGTCTAGTCTTGTCTGTCTAGTCTTGTCTGTCTAGTCTTGTCTGTCTAGTCTTGTCTGTCTAGTCTTGTCTGTCTAGTCTTGTCTGTCTAGTCTTGTCTGTCTAGTCTTGTCTGTCTAGTCTTGTCTGTCTAGTCTTGTCTGTCTAGTCTTGTCTGTCTAGTCTTGTCTGTCTAGTCTTGTCTGTCAAGTCTTGTCTGTCTAGTCTTGTCTGTCTAGTCTTGTCTGTCTAGTCTTGTCTGTCTAGTCTTGTCTGGGTAGTGTTGTGTGTAGGGTCTAGTCATAAAGTCTACACATAGTATTTGTGTAGTGGGTAGTTTATAAACGACGTGTAAATTACAGTCTCCCGGCTCGGAACAGTCCGGTTCGGCCGCGGCCGAGCCGGGAGACTCGAATTTACACGTCGTTTATAAACTACTCACCAGCAATTAGTTCGTCTCAGTTTTTAAAACTAATTTAGTCGGTCTGTAATCTAGTCTGCTCGGCTCGGCCGAGCCGAGCCGGGACACTGTAATTTACACGTCTTTTATAAACTACCCGCCAGCAATTAGTTTGTCACTGTTTTGAAAACTAATTTAGTCTAGTCTGCCCGGCTCGGCCGAGTCGAGCCGGGCTGGGCCGAGCCGGGAGACTGTAATTTACACGTCGTTTATAAACTAGCCGCCAGCAATTAGTTCGTCTCCGTTTTGAAAACTAATTTAGTCTAGTCTGTCTTTAGTCTAGTCTGCCCGGCTCGGCCGAGCTGAGCCGGGAGATTGTAATTTACACGTCGTTTATAAACTACCCGCCAGCAATTAGTTCGTCTCAGTTTTGAAAACTAATTTATTCTAGTTTGTCTAATCTTGATAGACAAGGTTTAGTTTGGAAACATCTTTATCAGATATAGTTTACGTAAACAAGCATTTGACTGAGAAGATTTCAACCGAAAATACAAACAATATGAAACAATAATGAATGTAAAATTATCTATCCTGGAATTTTTTATCCTGGAATTAAATGTCGTGCAGGCATTTCCATTGACGCAAAGCACTCACAAAAAGCGAATAATAACATAAAACCCTTGCTGGAAAATATATACTGCATTTGTTTGGGTTGCTTCCGCGAATCCGTCGTTCTAGCGACAGAAATCGATCACTATAAATATTTATACGACACCAAACTTCACAACAAAAGCAAATAATGTATTCTATGTATTATATTAAATACAGCGTTTCCCAAACTTTTTTGACCGCGGCCCGGTACGAGGTATTAAAATTTTTCGCGACCCACCTTATGAAAAAAATCCTTTATCTACTCGCACACCAAAATGAACACATTAATATAGTAGTTTATGATACAAGTGCACAAAAGTCTTTCACACACGTGAATTGTAAATAAATTGTATTTTATGATACAAGTTTGTGGAGAAGGGCTTTTGTGCATGAGTTGCGAAGTTTAAACTACGAGCTCCACACGTTAAGTCGTGAGAAAGGGCATTAAAAAATGTATAACTTTTTCGCTTAAGCTTGGATACTCAGTTGACAGTGCAACCAAAAATTAATGTACAGTTTTAAACACTTCTTTAAGATTAATTAATTAACAATTTCTTCTTCACTAAGATCTTCTAAACAGTTCTTCCTTTTCAATATCTACAGAAAATCTTTAATCCATATATTATTTGAAGGAATATCTGGAAAGTAGTCTTTAAAACTATATATTAGCTTGGAAAGATGTTCTTGAATTGAAACTGATAATGGTTTTAGATGTAAATCTTCTTCATCATAGTTTGCATGGGTTTTAATAAATTTATGTAATGTTTCAAAAGATTTAAAATGTCCTTTTGGAAGTCGTTTTACGAAACCGTTATAACCGAGTTATTTTTTAATTATTGCAAAGATTCTTTCCGATACTTAAAATATTTAAACCAAAGCAAATTTAAATACAATTCATTGAATGTAGCAAATATGTAATTCTTCTTCTTAATGGCACTACAACCGATTGCCGGTCTGGGTCTCCTTCAGCATGTTTCTCCAAGCGGACCTATCACTCGCCAACATTCTCCAGTCCCGTACTTGAAGTTTTTGTAGGTCAGTTGTTACCGCATCCTTCCATCTCCCTCTTGGCCTTCCGGCCCTTCTCCTTCCCTCTGGTTGGCCATTAAACAACTTTTTCGGAACCCTATGATCACCCATTCTCTGCATGTGTCCGAGCCATCTCAATCTTGCCACCTTGATGAAACTCACAATATCTGGTTGATTGTAGAGCTGATATAGTTCGTGATTATATCTTCGGCGCCAGATTCCTCGTTCTTGGGTCGCTCCAAATATTGCACGTAGCATTCTTCTCTCAAATACACTTAAAGCCTGTTCTTCGCTCTGTGTTAAGCTCCATGCTTCTGCACCATAGGTTACCACCGGTCTTATCAGTGACCTGTACAGTGTGCACTTATGCTTGGGGTGGATTGTTTTGGACCTAAAAAGTTTAAGTAGCCCATAATAGCACCTGTTACCAAGAGTTATCCGCCTTCTAATCTCCTCGCCCATCCGGTTTACGCTGTTCAGTTGCGAGCCCAAGTACACAAATGTATCTACTGTGTCAAAGTGCATTCCGTCTAGTTCTAGCGTTGGTCCTACCTTCCGATGAGTTTCGTTAGCCACCATGTATTTCGTTTTGTTTACGTTGACAGTGAGTCCTAGGTTACTTGCTTCCTTCTCCAGCAGCGAGTAAGTAGTTTTGGTCGCCTGTTCGCTTCTACAAATTATATCAATGTCGTCTGCGTAGGCCAATAGTTGTGTTGACTTAAAGTACACAGTGCCGTTAGTATCCACTCCACTACTCCTAACGGCCTTTTCTAGTACGATGTTAAACAGTAAAGTTGCCAGTGGGTCTCCCTGTCTCTCTTCTCTTCTGCGTATGGTAGTAAGCGACGGTACAACACATTAGCCAAGACCTTGTATGCAATGTTTAGCAGCGTTATCCCCCTGTAGTTAGAACAATCTAACTTATCACCTTTCTTGTACAATGGGCATATTATCCCTAGCTTCCATTCATCCGGTAGCTTTTCCGTTTTCCATATGTTTAATATGAGATCATGCATGCACGATATTAGGGCTCTACCTCCATACTTCAACAATTCTCCTGGAATGCCATCTGCACCTGGCGCCTTATTGTTCTTGATCCTGCGCACTGCAGTCTCTACTTCTTCTAAGGTGGATTCCTCCACTTGCTCAGTCCCTAATGTTGATGTTGGCGTTATACTTTCCTCTTGGACTACGCGAGTGTTCTGGTTGAGCAGGTCCCTGAAGTACTGACCCCTCCTCTTGATACACTTTTCAGTGTGTCCGATTACTCTGCCGTCCTTATCCTTACACAGAAGTGGCTGCTGTTTGTAGCCAAGTCTCGCATTTCTGACCTTTTGATAGAGTCCCCGAGTTTCGTTGGCATTACTTATTCTTTCTATTTCCGCGAAATCTTCTTCATCATTTTCAGATTTCTTTCTTCGGAAGAGTTTCTTCTCAACTTTCGATTGTTTCGATAATCCTCTACATTCGCTCTAGTATTTCGTTGTAGTACTTTTTCTCTGGCTTTGTTCTTCTCTGTCAGAGCTTCCTTGCATTCTTCATCGAACCAGTTATTACGCCTTTGTCCCTTCTTCCACCCCACAACCTCTGCTGCTGTATCTTCGATGTCCTGCTTGATATTTTGCCACGCTTCAATGACCTCTACTAGAGCGTTTTCTGGCCGTTTGGATATTCGTTCCTGCATTTGGTACTGAAATGGTACTGAAATATGTTATTAGCTACTTTTATTAACTAACTCGAAATCGTCGAATCTATCCTTAAATGAAAAAATAGCATCATTTTTGATGGGTGTTCATTCAGAAATACCAAAGTTTCGTCTTCTAGCTCAAACATACGTTTTCAACGTTTCCTTTTAAAATCCATCGTGAATTGCAATAGAAAAGGAGGTGTCATCATTTCCTTGCGGTGAAAAGTCTGTTATTTAATGGACGAGATTTTATGTAGATTATAAACTTTTTTCTTCATCGCCGAGCAAGTCTCAAACCATCCACCAGTTTCAGCAGTCGGCTTTTCACGCGGAACACTCCAACAAGTGGATTACGTTCAACGCCTGCATTTATACCAAATTCCTTCGATCTGCATGTACAACATCGGTCAGGGTATCGTTTCCTGCTGGTTCACCATGAACACTACATTGTGACGTTCCCGAATGGTTACGGCAGGTCTATCCTGACGGTGCGTGAATCGAACTCGGCGGGCCGGTGACGATCACCTTGCCTGAAGATCGGCTATTACAGTAACATTGAGATCCTTACGAAACCGTTCTACGGTAACAAGAAACACAAAATCATCGCGGACGTGTTCGCACCCAACAACTCATGTAGAACGAGAAAGATATTGAGGAGTTTATTGACGTCAAGAAGCTGAGGATTGTGAAGAAGCGGGTGAAGAAGTCAGCAGAGTGAGATCGTATCGAGGCGGTTGTGGAAGGACGTGACTTGGAGAACGGTTGAAGTATAACGACATAGAGAAGGCGACGCAGGCCAAAGCCGATTTGGAGCATTTGCATAGGGAGGGGACCAAGGATAGGAAATCTATTAATGTTAATTGGAAAACTAAATTATTTTCAAAAACTACAGATAAAACTACTGATGAGAACTGATTATTCATAAAACCACTGCAAGAAAGATTGAATCATCGAAAACCTGAACGAGAACGAGCCTTGTCTTACCTGTGACCCGGCAAATTTTTTCTGCGACCCGGGGCCGGGTCGCGACCCACACTTTGGGAAATGCTAAAATATATCATTGGTATTAGCATTATAATATACTAGCTGTAGCCAAAGTCAGCCTTCTCTCTAAAGAGGCTTGGCTGCAAGAAACCTTTTCTTTTCTTCTCTTAGCCTGTTTTCGTCAACTCCTGAACATAGGCCTCTTCTAAATTGCTCCATATCGATCTTTCCTAGGCTACTTTCATCCAGTTTCCTCCCGCGTGGATCATCGCTCGCCATCTTGCTTACACTACTATTCGATATTGTCGGTCTCCATTGTAATGGGATTCTAGTCCACTTGATGTTGTCTCTTGCTATATGACCCATGGCTCATTGCCACTTAAGACGCACCACTCGCCCCACCACATGCACAACCCCTATTCTCCTGATTTCTTCATTTCGAATTTTGTCCTTGAGGCATTCCCAGCATCGTTCGCTGGCAGACTCGAAGTCGATTTGCGCTGTACATCGTTAGAGTTACAGTCTCGAGCCCATACGTTGCAAGATGCATGAGTCATAAACCTTCCTCTTGAAATTTATAGGAATGCGTGGTACCCGGAGAATGTATCTGAGCCTGCCAAACGCCTTCCAAGTCAAGGCGATACTTCTGGTAATTTCGGCTGTCTGATTGTCCTTTCCCAACTTGATGTTCTGTCCCAGACATACATACTCATCGACTTCCTCAAAAGCATGTTAACCGATGGTGACTATTATATTGCTCGGACTCATAATTTTAGTTTTCTGAAGATTCATTTTCAGCACCATCGTCTTGGAAACTTCTTCGAGTTCGCGTAGCATTATCCCTAGTTCATTTGGGTCGCTGCTGATAAGTATCAGCAGCCATATATAATAGTCAGTCATATATAATAGTATAACAGTCATATATAATATCATCAAAGCGTAGGAAGATTAAGGCGGCTTCCATTGATCGTCGTCTCCCTTTCGCTCCTAAGAAAGATCTTTAAATACGTTCTCCAACGCTAGGGTGAGATGGTATCGCCTTATCGGACGCTTCGCCTGACCGGTATATCTCAAGTAACCCAATCCTCTTCCAGTTTGACATGCAAGATAGCAAGTTCGTAGATATATTGAATCAAGCTTGAGTATCTATACGAGAACTAATCATAGCGCGAAAACTCTCGCTAACCTAACCTAACCTAACCTATCCCAGGTGATCTTTCAACCTGATCTTTCAACCATTTTTGGCCAGAAATTAGAATTAGTTTGAAGATTGCAAAAATTCAGAGATCTACAATAATAATATTTACGATAAAATGTACTTTTCGTCAAACTGGCAACAATAGGAATATTGTCTATACTTGCCGCAGCGACCCGATGGACTAATAAAATTGCGTGATCTTCACCTGATTTTCGGGGGATGATGTTTCCCTATTGGTCAGTGCAAACGCTTTTGAAGCGTAGATCACGCAGCCGAAAAAAAAATCATCAAAATCCGACCTGTTTCTGATTCTGAGAATTCCGAAGCCAAAATCTTTATTAACTCGGCTATATCTGAAACGTCACGTTAGTATTTGTATTTGGTTATAGTATTCGGATTTATATTTTCCGCACAAAAGTAAAATTTGGCAAAGTAGTGTAAATCAGGTTTTTTACAACGAACTATCACGTGAACGCCACGTGATCACTCCACAGGGTCGCTGCGACAAATATAGTTTTTATGTGCACGAGTACATTATTTTAGTTGTTGATCATTTGGGAGCATAGCATCCACTGCACCTCTCTGATCGGTCGACCTTGGCTATAACCCGCGCCTTCGCTTGTGTGGATTTTGTGAGTTAGATTGCCGAAGAAGGGGTTTGGGAGACTAGTATCTAGTAGGAGGGAAGTATCTCTTTTTGAATTTAACACCTCTTATGATTTTGTAAATGTTCTTATTTATTAGCTTGCAGTGGAGTATCACGTGGCATTGTATTTGGCCATGAACCCTTACACATTTCGGATTTCAAAACGAAACGAAAACTACACCAGGTGAGTAGATACCCTCACACTGATTTATCAGTCTGTCCACAGGATTCTGGGGGGACAAAAACTTGACAAAAGTACGTTCAAAGAAACAGATCTCAAAATTGCAACCTTAAACACTAGAACTCTAGGAGGTGTTGGGTTTTTCATAAACAAAAAACTAGTGGGAAATGATCCAATCAGTTTCCACTAGATTAGTATATATATTAGAATAAACACCAGGTATGACCTAAAAGTTATTCAGGTCTATGCCCCAACATCGGAACATACAGACGAGGAAGTCAAAGTTCTTTATGATGATTTAGGTGCAGCTCTCTCAAATAATCCTACACATTTCACCATTGTATGCGGCGATTTTAATTCCAAAATAGGAACAAAAATGGATCCATCAGAAACGGCTCTTGGTAATTTTGGCAGTCCAGGGCGAAATGATCGTGACAACACTCTTCTAAATTTCCTGTTGGAGAAAAACCTACTTCTAACGAACAGCTTCTACTACAAGAAACCCCAGCGCAGATGAATCTGGAAGAACCCAGACGGAAGGACAAAGAATGAGATAGACTACTTTATAACCGACAAAAGACATATATTCAAGGATGTGACAGTTCTAAATAGATTTGCAAAATCAAGCGACCATCGAATGGTAAGAGCCACTATCATACTAAACACTGGCTACGAACGACACAAAATGTTTAGAAAAGAACGAATGAAGACATGGAGACACCCAAGAGATGAACGGAAATTCGAGGAACACCTCAGCAAAATACTCCAAGACAAACCTTTAATGATATTAACACATTGAACGAAGCAATAACAGACGCCCAAAAGAAATGTTGCCCAACAAGGCGCGTTTCCAGGCGGACGTATTGGAGTAGATGATATTGTACAACGAATCACTCCACGGAAATGGAAATGGGCTGAGCACATTGCTAGAATGGAGGACGGGCGATCGACCAAAAAACTGTTGGAATGGAGACCAAGAGCTGACAAGCGTAGCCGAGGCAGACCTCCCATTCGATGGACGGATGACCTAAAAAGGATAGTGACAAATTGGATTGCAACAGCCAGGGACAGAGAGAACTGGAGACGTTTGGAGGAGGCCTATGTCCAACAATGGACGATGATGATGAGTGGAGTATCTCTGAACAAAGAATAAAGTGGTGGAAAGTTACAGAAACAGGACTGCGAGAAGAATTCAAGAAAAAAGTGTTAAGGGACCTGAGATTACCGGAGTACGTGCAGGAGTGGTGGAGTATCAATAGCAGTGTTATAAAGAAAACTGGTGAAGACTGGTGCTAGTTGTAACACCAGGAAATGGACCGCCAGAAGATAAGGAGGCACGGTGGTGGAATGAGGAGGTCCAGAAAGAGGTGAAAGTGAAGAGAGATGTTGCAAAAGCGAAGACTGAGGCAGTGGACGAGGCATATGAAGAGAAACCAGGATGACAGACAACTCATAAAAATTGCAAAAGCCAGAGATAAAGAGCGTCCAAGGACATAACATCAATGAAGCACATGAAGGATGAGTCAGGTGTAGTGCTACACGATCAAGAGAAAATACTGGAAAGATGGCTGGAGTACTTTAAAAAACTATTGAATGAAGAAAATCGGAGAGAAAAGTACAAGGATGGAGAGGTAAACGAAGGAGTGACCCAAGCATTAAGTAGGGAAGAAGTAGAATATGCGCTAAAGAAAATGAAAATAGGAAGGCAGTTGGTTCAGAATAAATCCCAACAGAAGCCTGGGAGATCGGGGTATTGATATCCTCTGCGATTTAATGAAGAAGATTTGGAACGGAGAAACAATGCCAGTAGTATTCTTGTCCCCATATACAAATGGAAAGGTGATATCCAAAATTGTGGCAATTATAGAGGTATAAAGCTGATGTCTCACACAATGAACACATGGGAAAGGATCGTTGAGACAAGGTTGTATCTGAAGTAGAGGAAGAACAGTTTGGATTTATGCCAGGAAGAGGAACAACTTGACGCAATATTTGCACTAAGGCAACTGATTGAGAGACACAGGGAGGTGCAGGTTGATTTACATATGACCTTCATTGATCTGGAGAAGGCGTAAAACCCTCCATCACAGATATTAACTTCTTGGTCGGTGGCAGTTCTTCTTCCTGCAGATTAATACATAGATTTCTTCATACACATATATTCAGTTTTCACCCTGCTGATCCTCATTCCCCTTCTGCTAGGGCTTTCCTCCACTCTTCGAGCCTCTTGAAGTTTCTCTCGGGTCAGTTCACACAGTACAACGTCGTCGCCGAACATCGTGCTCCATGGTGCTGCTTTCCTCGCATCCTTGACTAGCTCATTCATTACCAGGGTAAAGAGATATGGGCTTAGAGCAGATTCTTACTCTCACTGGGAATTCCGTTGTTGTACCCACACTGCTCTTAACTTGTGTATACCTTTACACCTTTACTTCTCATACCCAGGAGAGTGCCCAGGCAAGAGATATGGAGATGTATGAGAAGTCAAGGTGTACCAGAAAAGTATGTGAGACTGGTTGAAAGAAATGTACGAAGGTGTGATGACACAAGTTAAGAGCAGTGTGGGCGCAGCAACGGAATTCCCAGTGAGAGTACGGATCTGCTCTCAGCCCATATCTCTTTGCCCTGGTAATAGATGTGCTAGTCAAGGATGTGAGGAAAGCAGCGCCATGGAGCATGAAGTTCGCCGACAACGTTGTACTCTGTGAACTGTCCCGAGAGAAACTTCAAGAGGAGCTGGAAGAGTGGAGGGAAGCCCTAGAAGAAAGGCGAAAGCAGGGTGAAAACTGAATATATGTGTATGAAGGAAGCTCAAGATCTGATGTATTAACCTGCAGGAAGAAGAACTGCCACCGACCAAGGCGTTTAAATATCTGGGGTCATATATTCAAAGTGATGGAGGGCTGGAGTCTGAAATGCAACACAGGGTAAATAGCGGATTGATGAACTGGAAGAAATTGAGTGGAGTACTGTGTGACAAGAAGATCAGCTGCAGGAGGAAAGGAAAGCTCTAGAAATCTGTGGTGAGGCCTGCTATGCTCTATGCGGAAACTTGGCCGATTACAAAGTGGCAAAAATGAGAATGTTGGGGTGGAAGAGCGGGGTAAAAAGATAGGTTTTTTATATAATAAGATATAATAAGGAATGATCACATCAGAGAAACAGTGAAAGCGGGACCCATAGAAAAGAAGGTTCAAGAAAGCAGGCTAAGGTGGTTTGGACATGTGCAGAGAAGAGAGGAGGACTACGTGGGAAAAAAGAGTTGAAAAGCTGGAAATAGGAGGGTCAAGGAAGAGAGGAAGGCCAAAAATGAGATGAAAAGACATGGTAGTAGGGGATTTGAGAGAAAAAGGTTGGAAGAGTGAATACGTATTGGATAGGCATTTATGGAGAAGAAGAATCCATCAAAGCAATGCCGACCCTACGTGATATAGGAAAAGGCAGTGAAAAAGAAGAAATGGAGTATCTCTTTTTAAAACTTTTTCAACTCTTATGGAAACTCTTATGGACCTTTTATAAAAGGTTTTGTTATTTCTATAAAAGTTTTTGTTAGTTATTTATTAGTTGTAAGGGAACCGATTAGATCTAATAAGAACTTGAAGAGGAAGGAAGGAAGCAATTATTTTGTTTCTTAAGTACTTACTTGTCCGATGAGACGATTCAAGTTCGTGTAGGTAGGGCGTTCGATATCCAAATTCCGGCGACAAATGTCGTAAATCGCCTCATTGTCGACCATGAACGAACAATCGGTGTGTTCCAGGGTTGTGTGAGTCGTCAGGACGGAATTGTAAGGCTCGACAACGGATGTAGAAACCTATTTATATCGGAATAGAGTTTAAAATCAAGATTAGAATCGGATTAACAGAAGAAACGTTTCTTGTTCAAAATCAACATTCGAATCGGATTAACAGAAACGTTTCTTGTTTAAAATCAACATTAGAATCGGATTTAACAACGGATAAGTTTGTTGTTTAAAGTGGACATCGGAATCGGGGTTTCTAATTACTACCTAGTCAAGTTTCGTGTTTAATACGAACATAATACAAGCGAAGGGGATGTTAACAACCCCTCGTTAAGTGAATCACAAAGTAATTAAAAATTGAGCAAGGTTTAATTATGCCTGAATCGATAGTGAAAAGGGTGAAATTTGTGGTCACGCCATGTGGGTCATTTTTTGTGTGTTGAGATTACGGTCTTTATTCTAATTTTTTGAATATGTATCAAGTTTTTTCTTTTTTATAAACGAGGGTGAATATGCATTCATTACCTGAGGTGCTGGATAAATCGAAAATTCTAGTTTGGATTTCTTCCCGTAATCCACACTCAGCCGCTCCATTAACAGGCTAGTAAAGCCCGATCCGGTTCCTCCGCCAAACGAATGGAAAACCAAAAATCCCTAAACAGAGAATTAATTGTAAATTATAGACCTTACTATAGTTCATTTTTTTTAAGAATGCAGTAACTAAAAACCTGATTTACACTATGACAAATGTTTAATCTAGTTACAAAATTTGGCGCTAAATTCAAATATAGTTGCTTGAATATAAAATTGGTATTTTATTATTGTTATTGATATTGATTTATTTTATTTTTTAGTATTTTTATTGGTATTGATTAAATGCTCGAAATTGCAATAATAGTAATAAAATACAAACAAATAAATAGAGAAAAAACGCAAAAAAAACTAAATGATACAAACAGATCAGATGACAATTGTGAATTGACACGGCAGCCATTGACAACTAACAGCTGCAAATGTATCTGAAAGGAAAGAGAGAAAATAGGTTGAGATGGAGAAGTAAATATCGTCGGTGTGAACTTCTCCTCGATTTAAGCCAATCAGAGAGCAAGGTCAAATAAGCCCTATCTTCCCTGTACTGCATTCTTTAAAAAATGGACTATAGATTAGTCAACAAATATAGACAGACTATATATAAGAGGCAGTGGTGGCCGAGTAGTCAAGGTGTCAGATTACTAAGCCATAAGCCCCAGGTTCAAATCCCGGGCACGAATATGGAAATAAGCCACCGTACTCTTGTGCATGGGTCTGATAAGGCCATCACAGTAATCTGCCAAGAAAACCTCCACTAAAATAGTGGTCACCTACGTTAAAAACTGTAAGAGCTCGCTCTACCGGTGTCTAAGATCTAGACACCAAACACAAATGTACGCAGGGTGGGAAGATCATAGTCCATTAGGACTGTAACAAGAAAGGAAGAAGAAGTCTATAGGTATCCAGAACTACTTGTCAGACTGGAAACTCATCCTTGACGACAACGAGGACTACGAGGTGACGTGCGAAGTACCCCAGGGATCAGTATTGGGGTCCACTCTATGGAACATCCTTTACGACGGGGTTCTAGACATCCCAATGCCACAAGGGATCACGCTGGTTGGATTCGCAGACCTGGGAATGGTCGCCACGGCCGGGACTACAGAGGCACTGGAAACGAACATAAACAAGGTTCATCGCTGGATGGAGTCAAAAAACTGAAATTGGCGCCCCACAAGACAGAACTGGTAATCCTGGTCGGGCGGCGCAAACTGACCAAAATGACCATAGAGATCATGGGAGCGAGAATCCCATCACAGGAATTCGTGAAATACCTCGGAGTCCAAATGGGCAGAAATATGAACATGACGGCGCAGGTCAACTGGGCCGCCAAGAAAGCAGATTCCGCAGCCACTGCCCTCACAAGGCTAATGCCCAACGTAGGAGGTCCTAGAGCTAGCAAGCGCCGGATACTCAGCTCTGTCGTGAATTCAATACTGCTCTACGCGGCGCCTTTCTGGCAAGATGCCGTTAAAATACAGAGAAACAAAAACATTCTCGAGAAGGTGGCAAGGCGGACCATGCTCCGGATTATCAGCGCATACCGTACCGTGTCCACAGAAGCTGCCTGGGTGATATCCAGCTCGACCTCCTCGTCGATGAGCGAGCTCGCGTACACGAAGGAGGCAAGGTAGATAAAGCAGAAGCCCCCAGACGCCTGCAACGCATATGACAGGAAAGGTGGGAAACGGAAACAGGGAAGGCTACATGGACCAAGCGCTTGATTTCTGACCTGCGTCCGTGGGTCAACAGAGAGCACGGCGAAACATACTACCACGTAACCCAGATGATAAGCGGACTCGGATGCTTTAGAGCCTACCTACACAGGTTCAAGGTCGCTGAGACAGGGAGTGCTGCTACTGTGGCCAGCCGGACACCGCTGAACACACTTTCTTCTTCTGCGAGAGATGGGAAAACGACAGACGCCTGGCAACTTCGGAAATAGGAGAACTGACCCCTTATAACTGCATTAGCAAAATGCTAATAGACCAACTCCATTGGAAAGCAATCTCCAACTTCATTATTAGCATTAACACCCAGAATGAGGCCGAAGAACGCGCTGCCAAGGCAGCCACCTAGCAAAATCTCAAGAGTAGAAGCAACATCGAAAGTCTCAAAAAACTAGGGCGGTAACAACTGTCCGGGCTGCTCACCCTGAAGGAATGCGCAAGCGATACCGGGGTACTGGTCTCTATAGCCAAGTGGAAAAAGGGGTTTAGCGAGTGAGAGCCTCACACGCAGGCTGGTAGAGCTTCCCCAAACCACAATAATAAAAAAAGATATGAGTCCAAGCAATATAATGGTCACCATCGGTAATCATAATCCTGAGAACGTCAATGATTATGTATATCTGGAACACAACATCAAGTTGGGAAAGAACAATCAGACAGCCGAAATCACCAGACGTATCGGCTTGACCTGAGCAGCGCTTGGCAGGCTCAGCTACATTCTCCGGGAACCACGCATCCCTATAAACTTCAAGAGGAAGATTTATGGCTAATGCATCTTGCTACGTATGGGCTCGAGACTGTAACTCTAACGATGCACAGCGTAAATCGTCTTCGAGTCTGCCGGCGAGCGATGCTGGGAAGGGACAAAAGTTGCTATCATAATAAGGGGTAAGTTTGGTAGTACAATCATGAACCTTGCACAGAGTGCACTTAACATCATCAACTGTTGGAGCAAGAAGGAGGGCCGTAGTGTCGACCCGAGCAAAACAGTAATGGTCCCCTTTACCAGAAAGAGAAAGCTGAACTTGAAAGCTCCGAGCATTGATGGTCAGACGTTAGAGTTTTCCGAGGAGGTGAAATATCTAGGGGTAACCTTGGATAAGAAACTCACTTGGAACTCGCATCTGAACAAAACGCTCTCAAAAGCCACAGCGGCCTTTTGGTTCTGCCGTAAGCTTTTTGGGAAAACATGGGGTCTAAAACCCAAAATGGTCCTATGGTCTTACACAGCAGTGGTAAGACAGATTATCATCTACGGTTCACTCGTATGGTGGTACAAAACAAAGGAATAAAAGAAAAGCAAAGAAAAAATAGCTGACGCACTCGCCAAAAGCGGGGCCGGGGCTCCCTTCTTTGGCCCAGAGCCAACTTGTGGGCTTACAAAGGCCCACTTAAGGCAGGGACTTTGAAATGGGAAGAAGAGCAAAATCATACCTACTAGAAGAACACGCCAGGACAGAGGCAAGCTAAAAGGTCATAAACTATTCTGTCGCAAAAACAGCAGATGCTAAGCTTCTCTAGAAGAGAAATCAGAACTTTGGTAGGCATACTCACAGGACATTGTCCAGTGAGATATCACCTACACAAAATGGGAAAGGCAGAGGAAGTTGCCTGTAGATTATGTGAATCAGACGAAGAAACCCCTGAACACATAATGTGCATTTGTGTAGCGCTAGCACACATAAGACTTGCCCACTTCGGGGTCGCAAGAATCTCCAAGAACCTTGGAGCTGAGTAGCAAGCCTCTCAGAAATATCTTAGACTTCGTTGACGAAGTTGAATTCCTGGGAGAGTAATTATAGTAGGGCCAAGCACAATAGATCAAGTTGCTCACAGTGCAGAAAGGCTTTGCAGCCAAATGACCCCCACACAAAAAAGGGACAAAATTCGAAATGAAGAAATCTGGAGGTGAACAGGGGTCGTGGATGTGGTGGAACGAGTGCTGCGTCTTAAGTGGCAATGTCACATAGCGAGAGACAACATCAACATTGGAGGCCGCGATGATCGAAGAGAAGTGTTGGCAGGCCTCAGGTAAGGTAGGTGGGACGGCATCCTACGCTACTTGGAAGGAAACTGGATGAAAGTACCCCAGGAAAGATTGATATGGAAAAAGTTGGAAGAGCTCTACGTTTAGGAGTGAACGAAAATAGGCCAAAAGAAGAAGTAGAGACATACAAGTCTATACAGACAAGATTAGACACACAAACTTAGACTTTGACGGATAAAACTAGGCAGAGATTATTAGATGAACAACACTAGATAGACAAAACGGTACTAACGTACTAACGTCACCGCAGCTACAGATTTGAACAAAATGGATGATTAGATTAGGTTATAACGGAGCAGATAAATCCAGATCACATACACATCATATCACAACACACCACAACACATATCGCGCGGTACCGCGACCTCTCGCTGCGGTGGCGTTAATACGAAAGTATCGACAAAACTAAAGAAGTCAAGGCTTTAGACAAGACTAGACTCGAACATCAGAGACATAAATCTACCTAGTTAGTATCAATTTAGAGAACGAATTTATGCCTATTAATCAATAAATCAATCTGTGTTTATTAACAATACACTAATCGTTTATTTTTATTGAAAGAATTTTTTGTCGTTTCGTGCCTTGGCCTGAATAAAGTTTTCCATTACGTCCGTCCGGCTGGACAATTGATCTAAAATTGATATTTATTATACCTGCAGTCCAGTGCATTGGTCGGCGAGTTTTCTAATGCGGTCGAGCACCAGATCGACAATCTCTTTGCCGATCGTGTAATGTCCGCGCGCGTAGTTGTTCGCCGCATCTTCCTTGCCCGTTATCAGTTGCTCCGGATGGAAGAGCTGCCGATAAGTACCAGTCCTCACTTCATCTGCAATTATAAAATGAGAATTGTATTTTAATCGTTTAATAAAGAAACTTCATGAAAAGAATAGTAGTTTATGATACAAGTGTGTGGAAAAGGGCTTTTACAATCGAAGGCGTTCATTTTTTTGTTTAATGACAAGCGTTGTTGCCATAGTAACAACAAACATAACTTGTTTAATAATAAAACTACATTTGATTTAGATTGGATTTTTACGCACGATTTGTATACCTTTAGACACGATTATAATAATGGATTCACATACAATAATTTACTTATTAATAGGAACAACAAACAGAAATTGTTTAATAATGAAACTACATTTGATTTAGATTGGATTTTTACGCACGATTTCTATACCTTTAGACACGATTATAATAATGGATTCACATACAATAATTCACTTATTAATAGGAACAACAAACAGAAATTGTTTAATAATGAAACTACATTTGATTTACATTGGACTTTTACGCACGATTCGTATATCTTTAGACACGATTATAATAATGGCATCCTTCACATACAATAATTTACTTATTAATGTGTTCATAGGTTCGTATAATACATTAAATGACGCGAAATTTTGTATAGAACAAATAACTAATAATCTTTTTCTGTTTTGGAGAAAACGTAAACCTGATATTGGCGATTATTTTCGTTGTTGTTGCCATAGTAACAACAAACAGAAATTGTTTAATAATGAAACTACATTTGATTTATATTGGACTTTTACGCACGATTTGTATACCTTTAGACACGATTATAATAATGGCAACCTTTACATACAATAATTTACTTATTCATGTGTTCATATGTTCGTATAATAATTTATCAAAAGACGCGAAATTTTGTATGGAACAAACAGGACTCATTGGTTGGTAGAGCCTGACTGTCGGGATTGAACTAGAGTCGACTTGCTTACTGGTAGCGCCTGACTGTGTGTATTGAACTGTCTTTTTATTCGGGGGTCCAGGTATTTATATTATGTCCAGGTATACTGGTCCCTCATCTGGGGGCGATTATTTTTCTATATTCGGCAATTTGTTGTTTTGGCGATTACCGATTCTCGCGAAAAACATCTTGTCGTAAAACAAAAATGGTTTAATAATGAAACTACATTTGATTTACATTGGACTTTTACGCACGATTTGTATACCTTTAGACACGATTATAATAATGGCATCCTTCACATACAATAATTTACTTATTCATGTTGTTCAAATGTTCGTATAATACATCAAAATACGCAAAATTTTGTATAGAACAAACAACTAATAATCTTTTTCTGTTTTGATGAAACGTAAGCCTGATATTGGCGATTATTTTGTTTCTTGTTGCCATAGTAACAACAAACAGAAATTGTTTAATGATGAAACTACAATTGATTTATATTGGATTTTTACGCACGATTTGTATACCTTTAGACACGATTATAATAATGGCATCCTTCACATACAATAATTTACTTATTAATGTGTTCATAGGTTCGTATAATACATTAAATGACGCGAAATTTTGTATGGAACAAACAGGATTCGTTGGTTTTTAGCGCCTGACTGTTGGGATTAAACTTGAGTCGACTTGCTTACTGGTAGAGCCTGACTGTGTGTATTGAACTGTCTGTTTATTCGGGGGTCCAGGTATTTATATTATGTCCAGGTATACTGGTCCCTCATCTGGGGGTGATTATTTTTCTATATTCGGCAATTTGTTGTATTGGCGATTACCGATTCTCGGGAAAAACATCTTGTCGTAATTTCCCCGGGGATTACACCATTGACCCAAATAAAATATTTTCGGAAATTCGTCCGAAAATATTTGGGTAATTATTGTAATGCCCTCGTAAACTAAGAAATAAAAATGGAACGGCTCGTTGCCGCTACAATATGTTCGTATAATAAATCAAAAGATGCGAAACTTTGTAAGGAACAAACAACTAATAATCTGTTTTGGTGAAACGTAAGCCTGCTATTTGTGATTATTTTGTTTGTTGTTGTCATAGTAACAACAAACAGAAATTGTTTAATGTTGAAACTACATTTGATTTACATTGGATTTTTACGCACGATTTGTATACCTTTAGACACGATTATAATAATGGCATCCTTCACATACAATAATTTACTTATTAATGTGTTTATATGTTCGTATAATACATCGAAATACGCGAAATTTTGTATGGAACAAACAACTAATATCTAATTCTGTTTTGGAGAAAACGTAAACCTGATATTGGCGATTATTTTGTTTGTTTTTGCCATAGTAACAACAAACAGAAATTGTTTAATAATGAAACTAAATTTGATTTAC
This sequence comes from Phosphuga atrata, assembly GCA_944588485.1. NCBI lineage: Eukaryota > Metazoa > Arthropoda > Insecta > Coleoptera > Silphidae > Phosphuga > Phosphuga atrata. The sequence continues at coordinate 64,941,965 of OX155899.1, forward strand.
ATTGGAGTTTTACGCACGATTTGTATACCTTTAGACACGATTATAATAATGGCTTCACATACAATAATGTACTTATTAATGTGTTCATATATTCGTATAATACATCAAAATACGCGAAATTTTGTATAGAACAAACAACTAATAATCTATTTCTGTTATGATGAAAGTAAGCCTGATATTGGCGATTATTTTGTTTGTTGTTGTTGATTTACATTTGATTTTTACGCACGATTTGTATACCTTTAGACACGATTATAATAATGGCATACTTCACATACAATAATTTACTTATTAATGTGTTCATATGTTCGTATAATACATCAAAAGACGCGAAATTTTGTATAAAACAAACAACTAATAATCTTTTACTGTTTTGGTGAAACGTAAGCTTGATATTGGCGATTATAAAATCGCGCAAAATACCATACGTTCGAATTATCTACTGATAGTTATGCAAATAAATACGAGTTGCGCCCTGTTAATATTTTTCAGTATACGTTTGTCGCTTGCCGGACTCGCACGTCCGCGAGCGAAAGTTGTGTTAGAATAAATTCTGTTTGATTCGAATGTTCGATTACTTTGTGGACGATCGAAATGTAATCGCTACGAGGAATTCCATAATTACGTTCTGATGTCTGTTTCTTTTTGCTATTACTGGAATCCACTTCCAATTAATTACAACAAAAACAGTCCGTCCTAGCCGACAAAAATGATCTTCATGTAATGATAATTCAGTCACGAATCGACAAACTCCGTTACGTTTCGACGCAATTTACATATTTCATTACACATGCCATACTTTTTTTTTAAATTAATTCCAAACAAAAAAGAAAAGAAAAAATACGAAACCAAAACGTTTTTATTTGATTGTTTATAGGCCGTTCGTGCATCCCAAATATTATCATAAACTCGTATAAGTAGGGGCAAATATATAAATAGCTAGAGATAATAAACATTAAGATTGGGGGAGATTGATATACCGAATGGATGTCTTGAACGATTAAGAAAATGTTCAGGCAAATTTAGAACGAAGTGGATCTAAACACTACTACTAGCTAAACAAACAAAACAAAACAGATATTACAGCACATAATATGTTAGATAGACCAATATCCGGCATGAGGTCCGATGCTACAATAGAAAAGACACCAAATTGATCGCTGGCAAAGTATGAAATGTACCCAAAATATAAGCTATTACAAAATACAGACCAATCTGCGGAGTTAGGATTAGAGACACAAAGCTACATAAAACAGGAAGAAATATTTATTCCAATAAGGTAAGAATTGTTTCATTTATTTACAGCAAAGTAAATATTACTACTACTAACAGCAGTAGTAAACTACACTAACTGCAGAGTAAATATTAATAAATCCGTAGTTATTTCAATGTCTTTAGTAACCCTTATTATTGAGTTATACTTATTGAGAAAACTATATGGGCTTTAATGTAATTGCATTTGGTCCTCCTTTATGTATCTAGTCTAACAGTAAGTGTATGTGGGTGCCGACTTCCCGCAGCTCGAAAATGTATATCGCTAATTGCAATTGGAACCGGGAAAAATGTTATCTAATATAAACATTGTTTTCAACGCACGTATATTCTCTACTCGAGTATACTATACTTCGTTTATTTATCGAGTAACACCTCGATTGATATGATTAATATGATTCACAAACGCGGTGGAAGTGAAAGGCGAACTTGCTTTAATTTAGTAAAATGCTTTATTTGGATTTTAAATATTGAAGAAGTTTCATAAAATGCTGCAAGGCTGGGCGTGAGAAACGTATTGTTTAGCAAAATGGCACAGACACGGATTAGAAATTCGTTTCGTAACTTAATAATTGCACCTTTCAACCGATCTGCTCTAAGAAAGATTCTCACCGTTTGCAACTACACACCACATTATAATCTCAATAACTAACACCAATCTGTTTTCATTGGTAACAATCGAAACAAATTCATTTTATGTTGAAATAGAAATTATGAGTCCATACCATGAAATTACATAGACAGATAAGATTAGACAGACAAGACTAGACAAACAAGACTTGTTTTGGGATATAACAATGATATGCTATTAACAAGCATATCATTAATTGCTAATTAATTGGCACTTGACAATTAATTAGCATTAATTAATTGGAAAGTGCCAGGGAGAAGTATGGCTTGTGTTTTCATTCTTAAGGATTTCCGTTCTAGCCATTCATCGACATGGTTTATGTCGATATTCGCCTTTCTCATTAGTTTTTCTTCAGTTTTCCCAGTTGCAACTATAGCTAGGTCATAGGCGAATTCTACTATTTCTACCCCAACGAGGAAAACGAGCCTTAACTCGTCGTCGTACAGTATCTTCAACACTGTAGGACCCATAACCGAGCCCTGTGGAACACCACTATTTACGACTTCATTAAGGCTTAACACGAGAGTCTCGTTTCTGATCTTGTTGCGGGAAGCCCTAACATTTTCTTCATAAATTTGAACCCGAGCAACCCAAACTTGCCCGAGCCCAGAACGAGCATAACATTTTCTTCATAAATTTGAACACGAGCAACCCGAACTTGCCCTAGCGCCCAGAAAGAGCAGATCAAATTTATGAAGAAAATGTTAGTAGGGAAAAATCCTATGTTCTAAATCCACCGCCACCACAGACCTTGACCTTAATCTTATCAGTAGTTCTGAACGCGACCGAGCGAGTATGTGTGGATGGCGCCACGTCTTACTAGATCATCGGGTCACTCGGGTTCAAATTTATGAAGAAAATGTTATGCTCGTTCTGGGCTCGGGTAAGTTTGGGTTGCTCGAGTTCAAATTTATGAAGAAAATGTTACGACTGCCCGGAACGAGATCAGAAACGGGACTCTCGTGTGAAGCCCTAATGAAGCCTAGATCAGCTGAGAGCAGGTAATACCAGACAAGATCAGAGGGAAAGATGATTCGTTCTGGACCCTATACCTCCACTTGACTAAAGCTGGGGTTACATAGACATCACACTCAAGCAGTGTATTAAAGCTGATTGAAAGCTGATTAAAGCCGATTAAAAGTTGATTAAAGCTGATTAAACATGTAGCATGGGGCTACATAGACCTTACACGCTGTTTAGCGTGGGGTTACATAGACCTCACACTCCTGCAGTGTATTTAAGCTGATTAAAGACGATTAAAAGTTGATTAAGGCTGATTAATTATGTAGCATGGGGCTACATAGACCTTACACGCTGTTTAGCGTGGGGTTACATAGACCTCACACTCCTACAGTGTATTTAAGCTGATTAAAGCCGATTAAAAGTTGATTAAAGCTGATTAAACATGTAGCATGGGGCTACATAGACCTTACACGCTGTTTAGCGTGGGGTTACATAGACCTCACACTCCTGCAGTGTATTTAAGCTGATTAAAGACGATTAAAAGTTGATTAAGGCTGATTAATTATGTAGCATGGGGCTACATAGACCTTACACGCTGTTTAGCGTGGGGTTACATAGTCCTCACACTCCTGCAGTATATTTAAGCTGATTAAAGCCGATTAAAAGTTGATTAAAGCTGATTAAACATGTAGCATGGGGCTACATAGACCTTACACGCTGTTTAGCGTGGGGTTACATAGACCTCACACTCCTGCAGTGTATTTAAGCTGATTAAAAGCTGATTAAAGACGATTAAAAGTTGATTAAAGCTGGTTAAACCTGTAGCATGGGGCTACATAGACCTTACACCCTGTTTAACGTGGGGTTACATAGACCTCACACTCTTGCAGTGTATTAAAGCTGATTAAAGTCGATTAAAAGTTGATTAAAGCTGATTAAACCTGTAGCATGGGGCTACATGGACCTCACACCCTATTTAGCGTGGGGTTACATAGACCTCACACTCCTGCAGTGTATTAAAGCTGATTAAAGACGATTAAAAGTTGATTAAAGCTGGTTAAACTTGTAGCATGGGGCTACATAGACTCTTGCAGTGTATTAAAGCTGATTAAAGTCGATTAAAAGTTGATTAAAGCTGATTAAACCTGTAGCATGGGGCTACATGGACCTCACACCCTATTTAGCGTGGGGTTACATAGACCTCACACTCCTGCAATGTATTAAAGCTGATTAAAGACGATTAAAAGTTGATTAAGGGTGATTAAACATGTAGACTCCTCTACATAGACCCTGTATAACGTGGGTTTACACCCTGTTTAACGTGGGGTTACATAGACCTCACACTCCTGTAGTGTATTAAAGCTGATTACAAGCTGATTAAAGCTGATTAATCTGATGAATCATCATCTTTCCCTCTGATATTTAGTCTGGTATTATCTGGTCTCAGCTGATCTAGGCCGGTCTAGTAAGACGTGGCGCCATATTGTGGCACACATACTGTGTGTGGCACACATACTCGCTGGTCCGCGTTCAGAACCACTGATAAGATTAAGGTCAAGGTCTGTGGTGGCGGTGGATTTAGAACATATGATCTTTCCCTACTAATGTTATGGCTGCCCGTGTCAGAGTCAAAGATTGTAGATGAGATCAGAAACGAGACTCTCCTGTGAAGCCCTAGATTTTGAAAGCCCCTGAATTTGAAAGGTAGCTGTACACTAGCCGCAACAGGTATGGGATAATGGACAGACAAGACTAATAGAATTGAGTTTCAGAAAATAACTTAATGAACTAATTGAGATAAGTTAAGTTGTTTAATTAAAGTTTATTTTGGTAGCGTTGTTTATTAATAAAAAGACCGCGGAAGTCTTAAAAAATGAGTAATCGAGATAAATTCAAGGAGCTGCTTGAACTTGAAGACATAGCTCGACCGTAACCAATTGATTATAGAAAAGGGAGCAAGAGGGAAAAAATAATCGAAGATAATAATAAAACTCGCGTTTTGTGTGCATTAAAAACTTGTTCAGCCGTGAAATTGTCGGTTGGCTCCGGCCAAACGTAACAGCGTTACTACTTCCTGTAATAATAACCGAGATTTTGTTATAATTATTAAACACTCGCTACACTTAATGCTAAAAACCCAAGCTACATGTTCGGTTTCCTGTGCGGTTAAATAATCTAAATATTACAAGTATTCCTAAAAAAAAAGTTTTCGAAGTAATAACACATTCCACGCAATTTTCTAATTGGAATTTATGTAGATTATATCTTTATGGTTTTATTTTTGTGGTCTTAACATCAGAAGTCTCATTATTGTAAAAAAAACTTATCACAAAATGTTCATAAAATTAAACAACGTTCAATAACAATAAAACATAAAGATCAAATATGTATCATATACGCTAGTCTATTATTTAATTAGAAATAATCCAGTCATATTTAGACTTGTTTTGGTGACTGTAAAATAGAATATAGCTAACCCAGGGGTGTGCAAAGTTTTGGTCACTTCTCGCGACCTGTTTTTTAAACCATAAGCGGCGATATACCAACATTGTGTATGTTAAGTTAAGTTACATTGTCGTTTAAAGCCGTTAAGTTCGAATTTAAAATAAACATAGACAATACTAATACTATAAAATATGTAACACGGTTTGTCTCAAAAGCAGTTTAAAGGTAGACTTCCGAACAAAGCGGCTCTGGCGTCACTAACGCAGCGATACTGACGCGGCGACATAGCGATAGTAATATGCACTATGGAAACGCAGGGGCGCGTTTACATTACTTGTGGCCCTAGGCGCAAGGTGACTATCTGGCCCTAGTCTAGGGAGTCCCGATTTTCAATATGCGAGATTATAGCAAAACCACATTAAAAAATAACAATTAGGTTAGGTTACATTAGGTTTTACAAAGTAAAAGGTACAAAATTTTACCTACAATATAAATTAATAATTTACTTAGATTTATAAAAAAAAGTAATAATTTGATAAATGTCAAGCATGATTTTAGTAAATTAATCAATGAAACGTAAACATTTCAATCGCGAATTCTTATTAGAGACATTTTTTCTATTTTGCGTCTGTAATGGACTCATAACAGCACTCATATTCGTGCGATTATGACTCGCCGAGTGCTGTTATGAGTTAATTTTTTAAAGGTTGGCGCTGAAATTCAGAGCTGTCAGTGTCAAATTTTCGACGAGGTAGTTTTGAGGTTATGTGATGTGTGCATATCGCGAATACACAAATTTAATTAATTAATGGTAATAAACGACATTTTATTACCATTAATTAATATAATTTTTTTTGTTTTTGACGTATAACTGAATATTAGTTATACTGCTCCCCGTTTAAGGCAAAGTTCTTGGTAAAAACATCGAATTAAAAAACAAAATTTATATGTAGTTGCGTGGAATATTCTCAGCTATAATCTGACCAAGTGTTATTTGATTCTGACTTGAATCTAAGGTGTAATAGTGAAAAACAATAATAATTAATGGTTTAGTTTTGGTTTTTCATCGAGGTACAAAAACAAAAGGTGCAAAAAAAAGTCCCACTGATAAGGAGAAGATAAGGTGATCGGAATATTTATTTCTCTATTACCAGTGGCGTTCATGGTACGGGTGTTAAGGATAAAAAATGTGCCTCAAATGTGATAAAAAAATTACAGATGATCAATTCTGCTAATGTGATGGGTGCAGAAAACAATTACACTTGAGTTGCTCGGATCTGACTGCTTCCGAAATAAGATGTATTCAGCTGAAATCCAAACGAGCTCTAAAATTTTTCTGTGAATGGTGTCAAGAGGGATTGCCAATGCTTCCAGTTTTGCAAAAGAAAATTGAGTTCCTGGAAAATAAATTGGGAGACTTTGAAACCAAACTTGATAAAGTGCTTCAAAATAATGAGTTGAAAGAATTGAAGAATAACTTTGAGTCATTTGTTACTGACAATAAAACTAGTAGTAGCACTCTGAATAATAGGCAGGAAATAGGGGATGAAAGATATAAAGAAATGGTGGTAGAAATGATAGAAAGGCAGAAAAGAGAATCCAAGAATAATGATAGCAAATCTTAAGGAACCCTTAAGGAAGAGGATGTGGAGAGTGTCAGAAGTTTACTTAAAGATTTCAATATTGATATGTCCAACATAAAAGTCTTCAGAGTAGGCCAAGTACAGCCAAATAAAATTCGACTTTTGAAGGTGGTGTTGCCCAACAGGGACTCCGCTATAGAAGTGCTGAAGAATAGAGGAAATGTTGCTAGAGGAATTCGAATATTTGGTGATCAAACAATGAAACAGAGAGAATACTATTTGTTGGTGAAAAGCAGATTAGATGATCTAGTGGCCCAAGGGAATGATTCTAAAACAATTAGATTCGTTAATTGTTGAAATATACTAATCGAGTAAGGTACCGTCACTGAACTCGAAGGGGGGCAAAAGTCAAGATTTTTTGAAAATTAAGAAAAATTGTCAAAAAATGCGGTTTACGTCTTGAATTTTTTCCAATAAAAATATACTAATCGAGTAAGGTACCGTCACTGAACTCGAAGGGGGGCAAAAGTCAAGATTTTTTGAAAATTAAGAAAAATTGTCAAAAAATGCGGTTTACGTCTTGAATTTTTTCCAATAAATTAAATAAAAAATTAGGTTTTTTTTGACGAGCCTTACCAAGTTCCGCCCCCGCAGGGGGCGGCTGTAGGTGCGTTTTAAATTTTTCACTTTTTCCGTAAAAACTCCGTTCCTCTTGCGCGTCCAAACGGGAAATTGTCATTTTCTGTTGTAAAACTGAACGGGCCTTCGACTCGTGTCTGTCTGCCGCTCGCAAGTACCACACGGCGTCCTCCAGGTGCCAAAAACAGGAGATCGTTTCTAGCACTTTTGAGGAGCAATTTTGGTCCGCGGCTCGATTTTTTTACTGCTTCCTCTTGCCGCGTCGATTTCACGTTTTTTGACGTCATGCGGAAAAGTACGCGACCGTCGGTTCACCCGGTGCGGCAGAAAATGTAAGCGAAAAAAAACCGTTTTTTTCATCACATCTGTGGACGCCGTACTCTTGCTTGAAGAGCGCCGTGTCTCCAAACCGGTTCGCTCGATGGGAGATGTTTACCCGCAACGGGCGGTAGAAGATTTTGGGACCTGCGGCATCCTATTCCCGCTCTGGGTCAACACAAAAATTGGAAAAACGCGCTGTTTTTTTCACCTAATTTGCGGGGATCCCTCTCCTGGAATACCCAACAGTCGGATCGGGACCGGACCGGCACCAATCGATTCGGAATAGTGTCTTTAAGTTTGTTTTGGAGTTTAATTGCGATTGCGTGCCGGATGGCGCCGGGAGGCCCGAAAAACCATATTTTGCAGATGTACGCGAGAATCCCCTGGGATTCGCTAAATTAAATAGCAGAGCCTCGCGGTGGTGGTTTCTGAATATAGAACGAAAGGGTCTATAAGGCGATAGGAACGACGCATCGCTAGATCGCATTTGGGGGTCTCGACGCCCGTCCAAACTCGGAACGAATTTTTCAAAATTGAGCAAATTGAAACCTTCAATATTCGGTGAAATCTTTTAGAATTGTATTGCTCTTTTCAGGGATTATAGCCCCACGTGTCTACTTTCGAACGACACCAGTCTCGGCGCATTACACCTCCGGGACGTTCCGCAGGCCCCAATTCGCGAAGTCACTTTTTTTTCACCTCTTCAAACGGAAACGCGAAAAAGAAAATTTACATTTCCAGTCCAACAAGTGCATGCCGGGTGAAAAGGCCAACAGTATGGCCTTTGGATTTCTCTAATCCATCAACGGATTCGCACTCCAGGCCAAAAATACTACGACCATTGCTTGCCGCTGAATCGCCAATTTACACTTACAGCTGATCATTCTGACACTATTTTCGCTCAGGTTATGTGGAAATGTCATTGTTGAAGTTTATCCGTTTATGATTATTCGTGTAATTATGAGAAGATAAAATTTAAAAAAAGAATTTAAATCAAAATTCTGATTTTTCGCTCATTGTTAGGTTGAAATTCAAATCAAATTCAAAGAGATATCTTGAAATCTCTAAATTGCTGATTTCGGCGACTCTGGCTCTTGATTAGCAACACATAGCAACGTCAAAATTCGCAATTTTTCACAAATTTCTACAAGAAAGCAAAGATTTTACACTTTTATTTTAGCAGATTCTTAAAATTCAGACCATGTTACATCAGAAACAGTTGCTTCCCTTCACATTTGAATTTAAAAATTTATTTCATAAACCGCAATATTTACGAGTTTTTTTTGAGAATAATTGGAGCTTTTAAATTGAATTTAGATTCCAACGGTACAGCACGCGTCTTCCTCGGATGTATAGCAACAGAGTTATTGGCGAAAAACTTTCAGTATTACCATTTCACTGCGGAAGGAACAGCCTTTCAATATTTATCGGCATTTTCGATTCAAATTCGAATACAACTCATCAAGTTCTATTAAAATATGCTGCATGAATTTTCTGCGGCTGACGGTCCAGACGTGGCCGACGTTTGAAATCTCCCTCCAACTGTTTACTTGATTTTCAAACATTTGCGTTTTTCATTTCCCTACATTTCTAATAAATTCTTCTAGCATGAATCGATAGAGTAAACTTTCCTCTACCAGCGGAGCAAATTTTATCATTCCTTTGCAAACCGTTTTACCAGGTTGCATAGTTAACTCCGCCCCACAGAATTTTCCTTCCATTTTCCGTGGTGAATGGTGTCTGGAAAAATTTTATTTCTCAGATTTGTTAAAGTTGTAAAATTCTACATTAGAAACAATTGAATATTCTTGCAAATTCACACTCTTACTTGAGTAAAAGTAAGCTCGGCCATATTTGGTTAGAGTTTTTACTGATTTCATAAAAGAAAACTATTGTTTTACAAATTTCTGATTGGACAATCTGAAAATTCGGCTAATTTTACAAGGGGGACGATGTAAGTTTTTGGGTCATCTGGTGATTTAAAATACATTTTCCAAACGGTGAGAATTACGACTTTCCTACAAGAATAGTTAAAAATTGCACATTTAATTTGGAATCTAAAAGTGTATTCCGCGACTTCCTAGCATGTATAACAAAAGAGTTATTGTTGAAAAACGATCAGTTCTACCACTTGACGGCTGAAGAAAAAGCCATCTCTAAATTTATCCGGTTTTTCTTTTTAAAATTGAATAGTGCTCATTCAGGCCTATTGAAATGTGCTGTATGAACTTAAAAATGTCGTCTACTTTTCTGCTTCGTCTTCGAAAAATCATATGCCTCATTTCCTTGGGTTTGGATGAAATAATTTTAACACAGATCTATAGAGCGCACTTTCTTTTAACAAACGCATAAAGTTTTATTAAGTTTTATATAGAGTGTACATGTTTCTATTGAAATTGACATATTTGTGGTCGATAGATTTGACACAGGATTTTTTTAATAAAGAAATTCTTGCAAATATATTTTTTTGTCCAATTTTCCGGAGTCTAAGAAACATGCATTTAGCGCTATTTTATAGAGCAGATTTTCATCTAAAAGTTGTGTCATTTTTATTTTTCCAAAGCGAACCGTTTTGGCGGAAGAGCCCATTTAAACCCATGTAAATTGAAAAACGAAATTCAGAGAAGGGAAATTTATCCCTTCGATAAATTTTGGGATTTTATATTTTTTGCTTCTACGACTAAACCAAAGGTTTTTTCAAAATTTGCAAAGAATACTTTTTTGTAGACACCGACGTCTTACATACGGATATCCCGGTTATTATTTTCCATCTTGAGGCGTTGACGAGATATTTCCATAAAATTGTTTACGAGAAAATCATTCTTCACGAAGTCCCAATTGGAGTGGGAGCGTTCTAATTTTGTCAACTCATACCTCTGGTGGATACCCACATTCAGCATAAGTTTCATTGAAATCCTTCAAGGATTAATATATTTTTTCGCAATTTTTGAATATTTTGAAATTTTCGCGTTCGGTTTTGATCGGAATTCCTGTTTGACATGTTTGGATTTGTTGAAAAATTATTTTTGTAAGTTTTACACAACGTGGAACGATAAAATTTCACACATTTGTAGAGAATTAGTCAGTCTATGATATCTCTTAGTTAGTTTTGCAAAATATTTTATCTGGCGGCGGCCGCCGCCCCTCAAACTCGAACATAACAGAAATTAATAAATTCAAATAACTATAAAGTGTAAACTGCAAGAGATATATTGAAATTTCTTTCAGATCTATATAGATTATACGTATTTCTATTGAAATTGACGTTTTGGTATCTTCGTGGCCGATAGCCTGGGCACATAATTGTTTTAATAAAGAAATATTCATTGAAAACTTGCAAATATATTTTTTGTCCAATTTTCCGGAGTCTAAGAAACATGCATTTAGCGCTATTTTATAGAGCACATTTTCATTTAAATGTTTTGTCATTTTCATCTTTTCAAAGCGAACCGTTTGGCCGATAATTTTTTTTATAAATGAAAAAAATCAAAAACGAAATTCAGAGAAGGGGAAAATTATTTTAGTAAGTTTCACACAACGTGGAACAATAAAATTTCACACATTTGTAGAGAATTAGTCAGTCTATGATATCCCTCAGTTAGTTTTTCAAAATATTTTATCTGGCGGCAGTCGCCGCCCCTCAAACTCAAAGTCGCACAAGAGGCAAGACATTCAAATAACTATAGTTTGAAAACTTGGACAGTTGTATTCAAAATTCTTTCAGTTCGGCGTAGCTTATAGATCTTTCTATTGAAATTTGGTATTCTCGTGGCCGATAGCCTTGACACAGAATTTATTTTTTCTGACCAAGACCACATACCCGCGGCAGCGCGTATGTGGTCTTGATATATTTGGTCTTGACTAATCTGGTTTTGATTTACCCCATCAGATCAGATAAATCAAGACCACATACAGTGTGTGGTCTTGATTTATCTGATGAAGACCAAGACGCGCGGCAGCGCGAGATCTCGATTCAATATAGGTCAATGTGAAAAAGGACCGTTGGTTTAACCCCCGTAAATTAGGTTTCCCGCCGCGAAGCGGACAGATAAATCAAGACAACATACGCGCGGCAGCGCGACCTGTCGATCCAATATAGGACAGTGTTGCAAGGACCGTTGGTTTAACCCCGGATAGATTAAGTTGCCCGCCGCGAAGCGGACAGATAAATCAAGACAACATACGCGCGGCAGCGCGAACTCTGGATTCAATATAGGTCAATGTGAAAAAGGACCGTTGGTTTAACCCCCGTAGATTAGGTTTCCCGCCATAGAAATCCAGACCACATACGCATCCCTCGAAGTCAAACCGGAACTGATACTAATGGATTCAAATAGCAACAACTCGAAAACTGCAATAGATATAATAAAAACTCTTTCAGATCTATTAAGACCATAGATATTTCTATTGAAACAATTTTGGTATTTTCATGGCCGATAACCTTGATACTGGATTTTTTAAATAAAGAAATACATGAAAATTAAATCAAAGTTGACATTAACGTCAGTTGAGTAATTTATTGGTTATTATTTTTTTTGGTGAAACTTTTAGTAACATAATTTTGCTAAGTGTTGCTAATTGTCTAAAAGCAAACTTACTATAATTGGAGGAGTGATATTGGAAATCAAGAGTTGCCAACCTTCATAAAAGGAGGTTACTATATATGACGAAGTGAAGTTAGTAACTAAGGCTTGCAATTTTGACGAAAAAAAAGACAACAATGTAACTTTAACAAATAGTTGGTGAGATTATGTTTGAGTATGTTGGTAACTCAAAAACACAAGATACATACCAACTTGATTAAAACAATATGTTAGTTATGTTGAACGTCAAAGTTGACAACATCAATGTCACTTAATCAATTTAAAGGTTATGAAAGTTTTAGTGAGATTTTCAGTAACTTTTTACTCCACAGCTGATTTTTTATCGTCCATGTTGTACACCTTAGTAACTAATATCACATCGTTAGATATAGTAACCTTTTTATGAACGTTGGGAACATTTCATTTCTAATATCACTCCTTAAATTAAAGTCACTTTGATTTCAGACAATTGGTAACATTATATGATTAAGTACACCTCAAAAGCGTTTGATTATATTATTTTACAAACCTGACAGCATTAAAATCATTTGAGACGGATGAATTATTAGTTAATATTCTGTGGAGTAGGAGTTGTACATCTTGCAACTCATACAACCTTAGCTGATGCACTTTCTACAAGAATCGCGCAGCTCGCAATTCTGATTACTCTTTCATATACAAATGTCAAAATTCGTTATACAATTTCACCCTCATCAATTATTCCACCTTTAGCAACTATTCCATTCTTTTCAACTGTTCCATCCACAAAAACTATTCCATTCCGAAAAATACGATCCACATGTACTAGTAATATCCCTAAAATAGTTAGTAAAACACTAAACAGACAAAAAAACATGTAAGTCATCCTAATATGATTTCAATTTTCAATTCTGATCTAATATATAGTAACATACAGAGTTTTATTGCTAATAAAGCTCAGGTTCTGATCAGTATAGTACCTTGTAATCCTAAGATAATGATGTTCAGTGAAAGTCGTACAACTGACGATATGGAAAATTCAGAAATATCTATGCCAAACTATAACACAATAAGATGTAACTCAGCATCCAGACATACTGGAGGGGTATTATTATATATTAGAAGTGATATAAGCTTCTCAATTTATAAATCGTTTGTACTCGAAAAAAATTATTGGTGCAAAGTTATTAAAATAAATCACAATGGAATAAAAATGTTACTGGGATGTTTATGTCACTCACCAAGCGCTAGCCACTCAGAATTTATTAATGACTTCGAAAATATATATGATGATTTATTTGGAGGTGTTTTTAAAGTCATACTAGTTGGGGATTTTAACTTGAATCTACTGAATAATAATTTCTATACAACTAAAATTGTTAAATTTTGAATTGGTAAAACCATACAACATTATAGATAATCAGATAAACTTAATAAACACGGAACAAAGCTTGAAGGTGGACTGAAAGCTATAGAATAAGTGACAAATTTCATACGAGATTTGTTTTTGGTAGTCCTAAAAAGACTCATTAGTATTATAGAGTTCCGGAAAGGTTGAGTATATTTATATATTCAAGCTTTGTTCCGTCTTTATTAAGTTTATCTGATTATCTATAATATTGTATGGTTTTACCAATTCAAAATTTATCATTTATATCAATAACCTGCTAAGTTCATGTCTCTCTCACAAAATGTCAAAATTAAAAACATCTAACCCTAATCAACACATGGGATTTTAAGTGAGTGATTTACAAAATATTGTTCATGGAAGCAAAGCTGTGCTGATGAGAGATAAATCTCGAAACGCGTCCACAGATGGCTATCCACTCAAGGTATCGGAAAGACATGATCTTAAAAATCAATGTTATTTTTATGGTTTTTGTTGAGTGCCACGAAGGTGGACTGAAAGCTATAGAATAACTGACAAATTTCATACGAGATTTGTTTTTGGTAGTCCTAAAAAGACTCATTAGTATTATAGAGTTCCGGAAAGGTTGAGTATATTTATATATTCAAGCTTTGTTCCGTCTTTATTAAGTTTATCTGATTATCTATAATGTTGTATGGTTTTACCAATTCAAAATTTATCATTTATATCAATAACCTGCTAAGTTCATGTCTCTCTCACAAAATGTCAAAATTAAAAACATCTAACCCTAATCAACACATGGGATTTTAAGTGAGTGATTTACAAAATATTGTTCATGGAAGCAAAGCTGTGCTGATGAGAGATAAATCTCGAAACGCGTCCACAGATGGCTATCCACTCAAGGTATCGGAAAGACATGATCTTAAAAATCAATGTTATTTTTATGGTTTTTGTTGAGTGCCACGAAGGTGGACTGAAAGCTATAGAATAACTGACAAATTTCATACGAGATTTGTTTTTGGTAGTCCTAAAAAGACTCATTAGTATTATAGAGTTCCGGAAAGGTTGAGTATATTTATATATTCAAGCTTTGTTCCGTCTTTATTAAGTTTATCTGATTATCTATAATGTTGTATGGTTTTAGCCACTCAAAATTTATCATTTATATCAATAACCTGCTAAGTTCATGTCTCTCTCACAAAATGTCAAAATTAAAAACATCTAACCCTAATCAACACATGGGATTTTAAGTGAGTGATTTACAAAATATTTTTCATGGAAGCAAAGCTGTGCTGATGAGAGATAAATCTCGAAACGCGTCCACAGATGGCTAACCACTCAAGGTATCGGAAAGACATGATCTTAAAAATCAATGTTATTTTTATGGTTTTTGTTGAGTGCCACGAAGGTGGACTGAAAGCTATAGAATAACTGACAAATTTCATACGAGATTTGTTTTTGGTAGTCCTAAAAAGACTCATTAGTATTATAGAGTTCCGGAAAGGTTGAGTATATTTATATATTCAAGCTTTGTTCCGTCTTTATTAAGTTTATTTAAAATTGTTAATATATTTAATATGTATGGCATTCAACAATGTGTTACGCAGCCCATACGATATACTGCTAGTACTGCAACTCTTATTGATTATGTACTCACTAATTTTGACGTTTCAACGAAAGTGCATGATGTAGGTAATATATCGGATCATTCAGCAATTTCGGTTGACTTTCAGGGGAATAACTTTCCTTCTTCAATAAATAAGTCAAAAAAATATAGATATCTAGGTGTTGACAATTTAAATAAAATAAACCTTAAATTAATATCATGTAACTTTTTATTAAATTGTGTGGATGTGGATATATTTTATGAAGATTTAAAAAACAAATGTGAAAAAACTGTCAACATAATAGCTCCAGAAAAAACGTTTCGATGTAAAGAAAATAGTGTTCCATGGTATGATTTAGAACTAAAAATGAAAGGAAAAGAAAGAGATTCAGCTTATAAATCATTTAAAAATAGTAAAAGAGAGAGAGATTGGGTGGCATACAAGCTTTTGCGAAATGAATATTTAAGTTTATTGAGGAATAAAGAAAAAGAATATTACTTTGAGAAAATAGATATGAATAAGAACAATCCTTATGTAATGTGGAAAACCTTAAAATCCTTAGTGAGTACAAAATCTTATGAGTCTATATGTTTTGTAAATGGTATTCATTTCAGGATCAATAATACCTTGAGGGTGTTGAGAAAGGATGATGAAATTGCTGAATATTACAATCATTATTATGTGGATAGCATTAGGGATATAATAAATACCATAGAGAATGTTACTATTGATGACGGGCAACAAACTCATATCCAAAGTAGATTATTAGAGTTCAAACAAATCGAACTAAAGGACCTCACAGAAATAATAAATTCTATGGATAGCAAGTCATCTAGGAATATAATAGATAATAAATTTCTCAAACAAACATATGGTGTGATTGGTCATGTTCTGTTGCATTTTATCAATATTTCACTGAACTATGGAAAATTTCCCAACCAACTGAAAACAAGTGTACTTGTACCTATCCAAAAAGTATCTAATATACATAAATCATGGGAATTTCGTCCAATTAACATCCTGCCAAGCACTGAAATAACATAGGAGTAATCGTAGGAGGCATAGTGATCAATAACCTGAGGTATGCCGACGACACCGTTCTATTGGCTACGAACATAGAAGACCTACAAGAACTAATGACAACCGTTACAGAGCACAGCTTGTCCATGGGTCTTAAACTCAACGTTAATAAGACAAAATGGCTCGTCGTAAATAAAACCAGCGTAAATAACCAGCTGAATCTAAGAGTTGGAAATGAGGTGGTGGAACGCGTCAACTCCTATAAGTACCTTGGCTGTAACGTAAACGACAAATGGGACATGACATCGGAAATTAGAAGCCGCATCGAACAGGCAAGAGGAGCTTTCACCAAAATGAAGAAAGTGCTGAACAACAGGCACTTGGAAATCCCCCTCAGAATCAGATTGTTAAGGTGCTATGTGTTTAGTATCCTGTACTACGGCGTCGAGGCTTGGACACTTACGGAGGCTATGTGTAAGAAGGTGGAGGCTTTTGAGATGTGGACTTACCGTAGAGTGCTGAGAATTTCTTGGGTGGATCGAATTACTGACGTCGAGGTTTTGTAAAGAGTCAATAAGCAAACAGAAGTTCTCAACACAATAAAGAGAAGAAAACTGGAATACCTTGGTCATGTTATCCGAAATGATAAGTACAGGTTACAGCAGACAATAATACAGGGTAAAATACAAGGTACGCGCAGTCCAGGCCACCGCAGAACATCATGGCTTAAGAACCTTCGCCAATGGTTTGGACAAAGTACAAGATCCCTATTTCCAAAAGCTGCAGATAAAATTCAAATAATGAAATTGGTCGTCAACGCCCTTGGAGGGCATGACACATGAAGAAGAAGAAGCACTGAAAAGCTACTAGAACTCGTGGTGTACAAGCAATTGTCAGACTATCTATCTGAAAATAAAATATTAATAACAAATCAATCGGGTTTCAGACAAAATCACTCATGCGAAACAGCTTTACAGTTGACAATTTCGAAATGGAAACGGTCTATCGATAAAGGTGAATACATCGTAGCTGTATTTCTGGATTTAAAGAGAGCGTTTGAAACCATTGACCGCACCATACTTATAAGAAAAATTTAAAAAATTGGCATCGATGGTACAGTTTTGGATTGGTTCATAGATTACTTGAGTGAACGTAAACAAATGACTAAAATCAATGAGGTTTTATCTCCACCCATTGCAAATGGGGTTAATTTTGGGGTACCTCAAGGGAGTGTTCTGGGGCCACTTTTGTTTTTAATTTACATCAACGATATAAATCAGTTCCATTCTTGTGACTTCGTCAATCTCTTCGCAGATGATACTCTTTTGTCAATTTCTAGTGACAACTTGGATGATGCCATAAACAAAATGAATAACTCACTGCAGCAGGTTCAGATTTACTTGAACTCCAATAAACTTAAACTTAATGTTGATAAAACTAAGGCAATGATACTTACAACCTCATACAGATATAAAAACATCAACCTCAATCATCATAATATAATTATTGATAATAGCCAAATTGACTTTGTCACAGAGTTCAAATATCTGGGTTTCATGTTGGATAATAATTTATCATTTGGAGCTCACTTTGACTATATGTGCAAAAATATGCCAAAGAAATTATACTTCTTCTCAAGAATTTCCCAACGATTGTCAACGCATTCGAGAATAACAGTATACAATTCTATTATACAACCAAACTTCGACTATTGTGCCAGTATCGTGTATTTATTTGATGCAAATAAAGTATCATCATTACAAAAATTTCAGAATCGTAGAATGCGTATCATCCTTAGGTGTAATCGTCTCACCAATATATCCCCGATGCTTAAAACATTACAGTGGTTGACTGTAAAGCAACGACTCTATCTACGATCAATGATAATTATTTATAAAATATTGAATAAACAACTACCTTCATATTTTGATAAATTCATCACGTACAATTCTACTATACATGAACATTATACTAGAGGAAACAATAATCTTCACTTACCAAGGCAGAATATGTCCTCTTCTATGAAATCACTTTTTATAAAGGCCTCAATGAGTTCAATAAACTACCAACCTCCATCAAAGAATCGAAATCCTTGTAGACTTTAAGAATGTCCTAATTTCAAATATTAAAACTGATTCTTAACATCATGCTTTGAAATGAATTTATAAGTCATATGTCATTTTATCACTATTGTTTATTTGTAATTTTTTGTTCTCATCTTTATAAATGTTATTAGGGAAGAGTAATGTACACTCATATATGTCTGCACATATTCCTTGTGTGAAAGTTTTCTAGAAGTTGCTGTATTTGCCTATTATTATACTATACTATCATTATAATTGATTCATATAACTTAGTTATTTATATTTTTATTTATTGTTAGTCTAAGCTTAATGAAATAATTTTTTGTACTTTATATTAGGATGTATCCTACCAATAAAGATTTAATTAATATAACACATATTTAATTTAAATTCTGTCCATCAATGGTACTATCATTAAAAACGTTTATAGTGACATTATATGTGTCTTGTCCATTAGAAAACTCCTTGCTACGCTTGTCGTTTTCTAAACTTGGACGACGTCGTGGAAGGGACATGAACTACATTCTTTGGGTTTGAATCCTCTGTAAGATTCTGTGGTGTCCTTTAGTTAAAACAGCCATGCGATCAATTTTCCATAACAATACAAAAAATAACAACAATGCAATGGTACTTCTTTAGTTTTTTTTTCTGAATATTTTTTTCACTATTAACCATCGCAAAGTGACAATTTATTCACCACATTTTGTCAAATTGTTGTTTTTGCCGCGTATTGTCGTCAACCGCCAAAAGTTGGTTTGACCTTGCTTAGTTGGAAATTTGTGGCCCCCTAAAATAGAAGGCCCTAGGCGCGCGCCTTATGCGCCTAGGGCAAACGAGCAAACACCATTTTTCACTACTGCCGTAGTTCAAATAATGGGCGGCGTCTGAAAGAACATTTTCTATGAAAAATAGTGGAATATTTTGTGAAATTGTTAAGCTTTTATCAAATTTATACAGAGAAGACATTCTTTGAATACCGTGGAGTATTGTCATGTTTTATTTCAAATATTTATGGAATTGTATAAGTAATTCTTTTTTTAATCTTTGATAATTTCAAACTTAAAACAAACGGAACACAGTCTGAATATATAAATATATTCAGCCTTTCCGGAGCTCTATAATAATTATAGAGTCTTTTTAGGACTACCAAAACAAATCGCATGTGAAATTTGTAAGTTATTTTATAGCTTTCAGTCCACCTCCGTGACACGAAGGCTGTGTATCAGGCTATATATTCAGGCTGTGTTCCGTTTGTTTTAAGTTTGTATGATTTTCTATAACGTAGGATGGTTTCACCAATTCTATCTTTGATAATTTCTATTATTTTCTACAAGAAAAGACATTCAGAAAGTATTAAATTGATGAAGAAATTCATATTTCTTCATCAATTTAATACTTTCTGAATGTCTTTTCTTGTAGAAAATAATAGAAATTATCAAAGATAGAATTGGTGAAACCATCCTACGTTATAGAAAATCATACAAACTTAAAACAAACGGAACACAGCCTGAATATATAGCCTGATACACAAATCCATTATAAAAAGAAACCGTTACGAAACCACCAAACGTGCCTCGGACTGGACTGACTACTCGGCAACGACCACAGCAATGCACAAGGAAATCGAAAGAAATTACGATGGGAACATGGAATGTAAGGAGCCTCTACCAGATAGGTGCACTAAAAGCCTTAACAAACGAAATGGAGAGATACAAACTCAACATAGTGGCACTACAGGAGACCAACTGGAGCGATAGCGGCATCATGGATATAGGAAAATATAGGATATGTAAAAGCAGTAATAATGGGAAGGCGCACAAGTTAGGAACAGGCTTCATATTCAAGAAAAGTGTAGGGAAGGATATTATGGACTTCCAAGCAGTAGATGACAGACTCTGCATGATCCGAATAAGAATGAAGCTCTTCTTCAATCTGACAATAATTAACGTACATGCACCGAGCGAAGAGAAAACAGACGACGAAAAAGAGATCTTCTACGCAAAACTAGAAAGGCTATTCGATTCGACACACAACAACGACGTAAAGATGATCTTGGGGAATTTCAATGCTAAGATAGGGAAAGAAGACGTATACAGACCCACGATTGGAAAACACAGCCTACACGAAAATACTAACGACAATGGACAGAGACTAGTGGACCTAGCAGCATCTAGAAACCTTGTAATCAGCAGTACGCTATTCCCACATAAAGACATCCACAAGATGACATGGAGATCACCAGACGGAAGGACACTCAATCAAATAGACCATGTCTTAATAAACACAAGATTTATGTCCAGCATACAGGACGTCAGAAGCTGCAAAGGGGCAGACTGCAACTCGGACCATTACCTGGTGAGGATTAAATTAAAACAAAGGCTAGCCAACTCGAAAAAGCCAGCAAACAGCGGAATAGAAAAATGGGATGTGGAAAAACTGAACTTAACCAGGGTAAGGCAACGATACGAAAAAAAGATCGCCGAAAAACTAGGAGTGTTGACGGAAAATCATAGTATTGAAGAACAATGGACGGAAATTGCAAAGGGGATTAAGAAATCGGCAGAGGAGGCTCTCGGGAAAGTCCATAGGAAAAAACGAAACCAATGGTACGATGCAGAGTGTGAAGAAGCACGCGAGAAACAACAGAAAGCTAGGGCAGAGAATTTGCAGAGACCCACGAGAGCCAAACAAGCTGAATACAACAAGCAAAGAAAGGAAGCATCCAAATTATTTCGGAAGAAGAAACGGGCCCATTTTAACGACCAGGTGGCACAGATAGGACACCACCAAGAGAAACACGAAATTAGAGAATGCTACAAGATAGTGAACAACCTGCGAAATGGATTTCAGCCCAGAGCAACAATAATCAACAGTAAAGAGGGCACCTTACTGGCTGAAGAAAGTAAAGTGGTAGGTAGATGGGCGGAATATTTTAACGAACTCCTGAATACCCACTACGAGTGGAATTAACCGGACAAACAGCTGAAGACGACCCAATTTACACACCAGAAGTAAGAGGTCTGAGAGAAGATAACGAACCATCACAAAGAGAAATAAGCGAGGCGATAAAGGCACTAAAGAACCACAAAACACCGGGACCGGACAAGATACCATCTGAAATGATCAAAATGGGAGGAGACGCTCTGATCTGTGCTTTACACCAGCTGATAGGAAGAATCTGGAGGACAGAAGAGATACCCGAGGAATGGCGGGAGGGGAAGATATGCCCTATCTATAAGAAAGGAAACAAACTGGAGTGCAAAAACTATTGTGGTATAACTCTTCTTAACACGGCCTACAAGGTGCTGTCATGGATAATCGGACGAAGACTCCAACCGTACGCAGAGAGCATTATAGGACAGTATCAGACAGGTTTCCGGAAAGGAAAGTCGACGACTGACCAAATGTTTACACTCAGACAAATACTAGAAAAGACATGGGAAATGAACATCAGCACATACCAGGTCTTCGTAGACTTTAAACAAGCGTATGATACTATCGATAGAAGAACTCTCATGAAGACAATGGAAGAATTCGAGATACCACAAAAGATCATTAAATTGGTAAATTGTACGTTAAAAAAGACTTGGAACCAAGTCGGTATCCAAAAAACGACATCGCACAAGTTTGAAACCATTACAGGTCTGAGACAAGGAGACAGTCTATCACCCATATTATTTAACATCGCGCTCGAAAAAGCTATAAGGAAAGCTCAGATAGAATGCAACGGTACCATCTACAATAAATCCACGCAACTTTTGGGCTATGCTGACGACCTAAACATCATCGGTAGATCGCTAACGGCAATGAAAGATGCTTACGGTAAAATGGAGAAGAGAGCCAAGGAGATAGGTCTGTCAATAAACAAGGATAAAACAAAAGTAATGATGGTAAGACCGGGAGCGCCAGTACACGCAGTAAATAATCTGGATATGGGAGAGTACACTGTAGAAGTCGTCAACAACTTTAAATATCTGGGATCAACCGTCACGGATCAGAACGACGAAGGGGTGGAAGTACAACATAGAATCATGCAAGCCAACAGGGCATACTTCACTCTTAAATCCATCCTTAACTCGAAGCTAGCTAGCAGACAAACGAAGTGTAATATATATATAAAGCAATCATACGACCCATCCTCACATATGGAAGCGAAGCATGGACGCTGACCCAGAAATCGGAAAAGATGCTGGAGATTTTTGAGCGAAAGATCCTGAGGAAAATTTATGGGGCAATTAACAGCGAAGAGGGCTGGAGAATTAGGATGAACTTCGAACTATATCAGTTATACAAAAGCCCAGATGTGGTATCCCACATAAAACTAAGCAGGCTAAGATGGGCGGGACATGTGTGCCGGATGGCTCCAACAGCAGTGCCGAGACAAATACTCAGAGTGCCGGAAGGTAGAAGGAAAGCGGGCAGGCCAAGGGCGAGATGGGAGGAAAGTGTGAAAAGGGATGCGAGAGAGATGCTGGAGGTGCGGAACTGGCGGGCGGCGGCAGAGGAAAGGGAACGCTGGAGACAACGTTTGGTGGAGGCCAGGGCTCGCTTCGGGCTGTAGCGCCATTGGAGAGAGAGAGAGAACGATAACTGCATAATTTTCATAATTTCAAATTTATCGCAATTTTTCCCAATTTTTGATAGATTTCAGGGAAAAAAAATTTTTTTGTATAACAATTCAAAGAAAAAAAAATTTCTTTGTATAATTTCGAGCTTTTGAATATCTCTCCAAACGTTTGATAATTCTTTAATAAATCTTAAAAAGACAATTTTGTATGAATATATAGAAACATTTTTATAAATTATTTTAACAATTTTGTATATCCACAATCTCTTTTCCGAATAATTAATAAATGTAAGATTTTGGTAAAGAAATTCTACAAACTGCAGAATTTTCATAATTTCAAATTTTTCGACATTTTTTCCCAATTTTTGATAGATTTAAAAAAAACATTTTTTTTGTATAACAATAACAATATTTGAAATAAAACATTTTGAATGACATTTTTACATTTCTAATTTTCAAAACCTTTAATAAATTTCATAATTGTTTTTAAAAAAAATTTTATTTTATTTTAAAAACCTTTCCTATCAAAAAATGGTATATTTTCGTAAATTTTTGTAACGATTTAATATATTACGAATCCTAATACAAAACAATATTTAATTAGAACATTTTGAATGACATTTTTTTGTATGACATTTTTATATTTTCATTTTTCAAAAATTTTTCATTAATTTCACAATTATTTAGAAACACATTTTCTATCAAAAACTTTGAATATTTTCATAAATTTTTGTAACAATTTTATATTTTTTCGAATCTCAATACAAAACTATGTTTTCAATAAAACATTTTGTATGACATCTTTTCGCATTTTTCCAAACTCCGTTCCATCCTTTATCAAATTTAAAATATTTTCCAGATTATTTTTATTACACAACAATCAACCAATTTTTTTGTTACAATTTTCCAAAATTCCTTTACCAAAATCTTACATAAACTTCTAATAATATTTGTATGCAAACTTTGTATCAAAAACAATTTTTAGAATCTTTAACAGTTTAAATAAAACATTATAAAACAAAGCTATGAAATAACTTACAAATTTCACATGAGATTTGTTTTGGTAGTCCTAAAAAGACTCTATAATTATTATAGAGCTCCGGAAAGGCTGAATATATTTATATATTCAGGCTGTGTTCCGTTTGTTTTAAGTTTGAAATTATCACAGAAGTAATTCCATAAATATTTGAAATAAAAAATATTTGAAATAAAACATGACAATACCCCACGGTATTCAAAGAATGTCTTCTCTGTTTAAATTTGGCAAAAGCTTAACAATTTCACAAAATATTCCACTATTTTTCAAAGAAAATGTTCTTTCAGGCGCCGCCAAGCGCCCATTATTTGAACTACGGCGGTAGTTAAAAATAGTGTTTGCTGTGGAACCGTATGAGGCGCAATGCTACGGCAGCGACACTGACTCACTGACGCTGACCACATCAGTTTCGCTTCGCTCGAATGCGGCCTCAAGCGTTTCCATAGTGCATAATACTATCGCTATATCGCCTAACTTTGTAAGTTTAACTTAAGACGGACATCTGAGATGTGTACTTATTAGACAGGCGTTCAACTAAGTATAGGCACGCGGTCTACGCTTTGGCCACTCCTGAACTAAACAATCGGATATTGAAAAAGACAACAGGAGTTTGTTAAAGATTTTACTAGACAATCCCTTGTTTTAATGAATTATTCAAGTAATCACCTTTCTAATTAAACGTCGCCGTGAATAAAGTCACGTTTGATTAAGTCTGGCAGCTTGTTTGTTCCACGCGAATTATTAGTCTAATGTCCTTAAAATTCAAAATTAAATTATTCACGTCGCAGAATTGTAAAATTGATTTTGAATTTGTTACAAATCTACCAGAACGTTTGGTTAATCTACATTTTCCGCTCCCAAAACAATAAAACATTCACAGTGATTTACAGAAACCCAGAAATTTGGACTTGGTAAAGAATAAGGGATTGGTTATGGTTTAAATTTAGTGTTGCGGACTTTTTACCCGGTTTAACTGTTGTTAATCGTCTTTGACACTCTTTAACTAAGATTCGAAAGCAAAAACTAAGCTTCTACGATGTCAACGTTGGTTCAA
This sequence comes from Phosphuga atrata, assembly GCA_944588485.1. Taxonomy (NCBI): domain Eukaryota; kingdom Metazoa; phylum Arthropoda; class Insecta; order Coleoptera; family Silphidae; genus Phosphuga; species Phosphuga atrata. The sequence goes on from OX155899.1 coordinate 64,967,118, forward strand.
TAAATATTCGTGTTTTTGTTGAAAATAATTGTTGACATTTGCAAGATGACATATAGTAGATGCGAACGCAACTGTCTTGATTTATCTGTCCGCGGCGGGCAACCTAATCTAACGGGGTTAAACCAACGGTCCTCGCCACATTGTCCTATACTGGATCTCGAACTCGACGTTGCCACGTTCATTATTTTTGATGGATTCAACGGTCCTTGCCACATTGTCCTATATTGGATCGAGAGATCGAGCTGCCGCGCGTATGTTGTCTTAATAATAATAATAATATACTTTATTGCACAACAGGAAACCCCATTTACAAGACAACAATAAATTTAACAATATTTAAATAATGAAAATGTATTCGGTTAAGTTATAACTTGTCAAAAAAATATCTCTATAGGGTGCCATCGCATTCTGACACATTACAGTTACTGGTGCCCGCCGAAGACAATTGGTACGAGCCCCTGGAATGAAAAATGTGTTAATATGCCTAGAACTTGACCTAGGTATATGGAAGTTTATTTTCGACAACAGAAATGAAGCATCCAGTTTATTATGAAGAATCTTCCATAAAAACTTAGCAGTAAGCTCTTCTCTTCTGGCGGCCAGCGAAGCGATACCATGTTGTTCCAAGAGAATATTTTGATCCACACCGCGATCGGGATAGACACCATCTACTCTGTACGATAAATACTTTAAGAATCTGCGGTGAATACGGTCCAGTGGCATTATCTGATTCATGTAATATGGATACCAAATAAGACACCCATACTCGAGTTTGCTTATTACATATGCAAAATACAATAACTTTATGAGGTCAATGTCTCTGAAAGATGCACAAATTCTCATAATAAAACCTAATATTCTGGCGGCAGACATTGCAATATTAGTTATATGTCTAGTAAAATTTAAATCAGAGGTGAATAATATGCCCAAATCCCTTATCTCCACACAGCATTTAAGTTGTAATCCATTCACTGTGTATGATGTTGTGAAATGGTTAGATTTCCGGGTATATGACATGGAGCAGCATTTATCAACATTAAGTTACAGTTTATGAGTTTCACAACAGGATACTAACTTGTTGATGTTATGTTGAAGAAACATTTGGCGAAGTGACGCTTGTAAAAAGTTTGATGTCATCTGCAATTTAAGGATTTTAACAGGGCATTAATAAAAATATTAAAGAGTAGCAGCCCCAAATTTGAACCCTGCGGAACACCAGAATCCATTGAAAATTTGTACGAATGAAAACCATGAAAAGCTACGTATGCCTGACGATCAGATAAATATGATTTCATAAGCTGTTGTAGACTTGGAGCAGCTCCAAGTTCAGCAAGTTTGATGAGTATTATGTCGTGGTCAAGGGTATCGAAGGCTCGGGAGAAGTCCGTTGTCTTGGTTTATCTACGCGCTTCGAGTCTGGCAATCTAATCCAACCGGAGTTAAAGCCACGGTCCTTGCCACATTGTTCTATATTGGATCGAGAGTTCGCACTGCCGCGCGTATGTTGTCTCAATTTATCTGCCCGATTCGCGGCGGGAATCCTGATCTAACCGGGGTTAAACCAACGGTCCTTGCCACATTGTCCTATATTAAATCGAGAGTTCGCGCCGCCGCGCGTATGTTGTCTTGATTTCTCTGCCCGCTTCGCGGCGGGAAACCTAATCTAACCGGGGTTAAACAAACGGTCCTCGCCACATTGTCCTATATTGGATCGAGAGTTCGCGCTGCCGCGCGTATGTTGTCTCGATTTATCTGCCCGCTTCGCGGCGGGCAACCTAATCTAACCGGAGTTAAACCGACGGTCCTTGCCACATTGTCCTACATTGCAACTCTCAATCTGAATATAGGACAATTGGTTTAATTCCGGTAAATTTGATAAATCAAGACCACATTCGCGCGGCAGCGCTAACTCTCGATCTAATACAGGACAATGTAGCAAGGACCGTTGGTTTAATCGGCTGGTATCAATTTACATTCAAGTAATTTTTGAATTGTTTAGTCGGGATCTCTTAAAATATTCTGAATATTCATAATAGACAAATCATTTCAGGAAGCCAATTTTGTATATACAGTCGAACTTCCCTAAGTCGAATTGCCATAGTTCATGAAAATAAAATCGAGTTATAGAAAATTGGAGTTATAGAAATACATAACTGTAAAATCAGTAAAATACACAATTTATTCAAAGTAAATACATATGTACATATGTATATATTTATAAACAAAAAAGAAATATGTATACATTATTAATATGATGTTATATAATTATAATTATTTCAAAATAATTTTAATTTATCGTATTATTTTTTGAAAATGTTTTTAATTGTTTTCTATAATATCACCTTGTCAGTGATCTTCGATTATATCGTCTATTTTTGGATTACCGATTCTCGGGAGAATAATATCCTGTCGTAATCTTCCTAAATCATACCCGCTGGTAAATTCTTAGTTTTGCTTTATTCGAGTTTTTGGTGATCATAAAATATGAAAAATAAAATGTTTGCTAATCTGCCCGAGGATTCCACTATCGACGGCTTTTGGTAGGCAATATCCGGCAAGTTTTGGAAAATACGCGGCGGTTAAAAAATTGGAGTTATAGAGATTATTTTGTATGTAAGATTTTACCATTGTACAAATTTTTACTACGAGTTATGGAAAAATTCGAGTTAAGGAAAATTCGAGTTATGGAAATTAATTTATATGTAAAATGCTATCGAAACGTTGAATTTCTAAAAATATTCGAGTTATAGAAAAATTGGAGTTACAGAAGTTCGAGTTATGGAAGTTCGACTGTACTTTATACAAACATGTGACGCAGAAAAATTTAAATATTTTTTTTTCTTTTTCTTGGCGCTACAGCCCTCTAATCAAATCCTCTTGTCAAAATTAATTTTGGCAACGCTGACCCAATTGTACCTACATTATCAGTTATGTGACCAATCATAAAACGTCAGTATAATAACGTCATATAACGTCTTATTTGGTTGAAGATACAAATTTTTTTATTACAAAAAGTAAAAAAAAAATCTGCTGGATCCAGGACAGATCTGAATCCAGGACACTTAAATAATTAACTCGAGACATTGTAGCTGTTTGTGGCGTGGCTGTTCGTCGCAATATGAATGCAACTACAATACGACGCTTAAGATTGTATATATGTTGCCAAAATTATAGTTTTTCATTTAAACGGGCATATAAACAAAAATAAAAGTGGCAACGTCGAGTTAGTTGCGTTCGCATCTACTATCTGTCATCTTGAAAATGTCAACAATTATTTTCGACAAAAACACGAATATTTATGTAGACAACGTAGAAGCTTAATTTTTTGCTCTCGGATCTTAGTTAAAGAGTGCGAAAGACGATTAACAACAGTTACACCAGGTAAAAAGTCCGCAACACTAAGTTTCAAAACAATTCCGTATTCTTTACCTAACCCCAGAAATTGTTTCAAAATAAAGAAAACTAAATATATTTCTTACATATCAAAGAGTAACAAACATTGCGCCTAGAGGACCGGGTAGAAGCAATTAAACAGACACGATTAGACAGATAAGAGCGAAAACTAAATATATTTCTTACATATCAAAGAGTAACAAACATTGCGCCTAGAGGACCGGGTAGAAGTGATTAAACAGACACGATTAGACAGACAAGAGCCGGCATTTCATTTATACAGACAAGATCAAGCGGCATCAGACAAGATTAACGAAAGAAGACAAGATTAAAGACTAGACAGACTGAAAATAATGTGGATAACCCTGTAACCTTTTCGTTAAAAAATTGTATGTAGTAAATTCCACTTAGACTGTCTTATAAATAATTCAGCGTGCCTTCCAAAAATAATTGATTAATGTAAGTTCTTTTGAAATGGAAATATGTGGGCTGAACTGGGGTTAATAATTTAATCGCAGCGCAGAAAATAAGTTGCTTGCGTTGTTAAATATTGTATGTATTAACTAAGTAATACATTAAATATTGATACTGCATGCATATTATAGCCGAAGCCCTAAATGTTTGGTCCGTATAAATTCCGCGAAAAGCCAACATCAAATTCCATTGAATGCATTAATACTTGGAATTTATTATTTTATTTCGCTTGAATTGTTCTTCTGCGAAGTGGTGTTGAAAAAATCCATATCTAAAACGAATTGTGAAATAGATAATGAAGAAAATTCTACTTAAACTACTCGAAAATAAATTAACTATATGAGACTAGACTATGGGTCGGCAAACTCTATTAACTTAAGAGCCGAATTTTTATTTAAAATGATTTCAAACTGAATCAATAGCCACGGATGATTTTTTTTTCATAAAGTCATATTTTTGTATTTCCTTCATAAATAAATGACGATGATTAAGCGCCTTTGCGACAATATTACTGGTGACCTTGGCAACCAAATCCATCCAACTTTACCAATTTCTTCTGGAAATGTTTGTGCACAAAGTTGTTCCTGGTGAATTATGCAATGGAAAGATAACACGTCATTGTTCTCGGAATAATTATTGGCTCCTGTAAGTTGTTAAGCCACGACCTCCGACATCTACCAATGTTCTTTCTTCCCATAATCTTCCCTTGTACACAACTGATAATTTGTAGCAGTGGGGACCCACTGCTACATCTCATTATGTGACCTAAGTGTTGTAATGAATAGGATGGTTGCGACTAATACATACTGGATTTATAAATTGCTAAATGTTTTAACCAAACTTAATATGTAAAAACTATTTATTCACAAATTTGGACACTTATCACGACTCGAATTTAGTTTTCTGGTTGGAGTGTCAAAGCCTCCATTCCATGCAATAGATTGGAGAATATATAGTTTTTTTAGCGTCCTGGTTATATCCCGGCAGCAGATTATTTTATCCATTTTTATAAAAGTGTGGCGAGCTACTTCAATTGAAATAAGTTATGAACGAGGATCGAGTTAAGTTAAGGACGAGAACACCTGCAGTAAACAATGGATTGGACGATACTGGACGTAGTATTTGACGTCACCAACAGAGCGCGCGAAAATAGCGGCGTTTAAACAGCTCAAGCTCAAAATTATTCTCTATTTTATATATTTTTTTAAACTTAATTACAGCATACCAATTTATTAAAGCGGAATATAGCTTGAATATATGCAACCTTTCCGTAGCTCTATAATATTATTAAGTCTTTTTCTTCAATCTACAAGACTACAAAGCAAATCTCATGTTGAAACGCAACTGTTATTTTTATGCTATTCACTAGCCCCCAGTCCACTTTCGTGATCACATAATTTTTTTTTTTAAATCGTGACAATTACTTTTTTTTTTGTTACCCACCATACTTTTAGCTCCATCTGTTGCAATTGAAACAATTTTAGTAAGTGGGATGTGATTTTTCTTCGGACTTTCGGTCATTGCATTTGCAACATCTTCTTCTCGTGTTTGACCCTTAAGTGGCAATAATCCCTGAAGTTCTAATTTGGGACCATCTTATGAAATATGGCGAGCAAGGAGGACAACTTGCGCAGTATCCTTTATGTCACAAGATTCATCGACCGCTATTCAAATGGCTGATGCAAATTTAACATGCTCAACTTGTTGTTGGCACATATTTAATTTTTTTTTCCTTTAATTGACATTTTTTTGTTCTGCCTGTTACAGTTTTGGCAGACAATAGTAAGTTTTGATAATAGTAAGCTTTTCATTTTAACCACAATATCTACTTTATTGTTAAAATTGTGAAAAAGGGTGTCAGCCACATTTATCATCAGTGAATGGTTTTGACGATTTCGTGACTCAGGACAAAGCTTACAAAGCCGCGGTCCGAATTGCGCTCACAGTGCTGACGACGTACAAAGTGCTAAGGTACGGTCCGATTTAATGAGCGCGCTAACGGCTGTTCGCAGTACCAATTCGGACTTGCCGTCTGATCCGTGAGCACCGTGAACGTCTAAGCATGACGTCACTTCTTACCTCATACGTTTGCAGCACAAACGTTGAGCGTTGAAAGCACGAATCGGACTGAACATTGGTATGATATGAACGCTGTGAGCGCAATTCGGACCGCGACCCAAGTTAGCATTATATGCAGACTGCAACCGTTAAAAGAGGAACTTGTCTTTTTAAAATTCATCTGAAGTTCTTCAATTGTTTTCTTTCTTACATCACCGATGGGATAATTTTTTGCAAATGCAGCATGTTTATTTTCGAAATGTCTCGTTTTGTTGTTTGCTAGTTTTTCATGGCAAATAAGACAAGCTGCATTAGGTACAAACGCAAACGATTCAGTCCTTTCAGTTTTCAATTCACGATGTCGATCGGCTATTTTTTTGTTTTTTCTTCAAAGCTATTTTGAGAGGAATTTAGAGTTTCTGTATTATATGTCCAAAAAAGTACAATTTTGAATTATGCACTGACTTGACTGCGAGACACAATAACTAAAACTATCGAGATCTGAGATAATATGTACGAGCTGTGACTGTGAGTTATGAACTTGGCGGCGGCGGTCGTAAGACGAAATACTCGAAAATGTACAGTTCTGTATTATATATATTTTTTTGAGATTTGTTTTTATATTTCAATATATTTCTGAAGAGCCATAAGCTCACACCAAAAGAGCCACATGTGGCTCGCGAGCCACACTTTGCCGACCCTTGGACTAGACTATACCAAACGAGACTATTATTTTTTATTATTATATATATGTATATATATATATATATATATATATATATATATTATATTATATTTGTTATTTTTATCACTCATGCGTTAAAAGTACTATCTTGGCGCAGGTTTTTTGGTGCGACAAATGGCATTTTTGTTATATTACCACATAACTTGGGTAACCCACGCATTCAATATCGCCAAGTTACATTAAAAAAAACAATTAAATAAATAAAATAAACGCAATCAAGACCTCAATATTAAAAAAGTGACGTGGAAGAAACAGAATTTTTTTTTCCTTATAAAATTAAATTTAAAGAAAACGTTTCAAAATTAGTGCAAATTCTATTGTGATACCGGAGACTGATAATATACATCGCCTCGCATGAGTAATAAAAAATATTGTTTGTAACACGGGCGGTATTGTCAATTGCCCTCTTGAGCGAATTTTACCCAATTTCGCTGTCGTGTCCAATTGATAACCTCCCGCCCTAGTTACAAAATGTACTAGTTTGTTTCATATTTGTCGTGTCCAAAAAATGTGAAAATAACTCGGAATCTAAGCGAAATTTTGAAAAATGTTTCGAATAAAACTTGTTGATTATTAAATTTCCTATAAGCAACTTTTGGATCTATGGATATTTAATCTGTCGATTTGGTAGAAATCAAACTTGAACAATATCGAAATGTTATTTTTGTTTTATATTTGTCTAGTCCCAAAAATGCGAAAATATCTAAAAAAAATAAGCGAAATTTTGAAAAATGTTTCGAATAAAACTTGTAGAGAAATAAATTTCCTATAAGAAACCTTGTTATCTCTGCATTTTTAATCTGCCGTTTTGGTAGAAATCAATCTTGAACGATGTCGAAATATTTTTGTTTCACATTTGTCGTGTCCCAAAAATGTGGAAATAACACGGATACTAAGCGAAATTTTGAAAAATGTTTCGAATAAAACTTGTAGAGTATTAAATTTCCTATAAGAAACCTTGTTATCTAGGGATTTTTAATTTTCTGTTTTGGTAGAAACCAATCTTGAACGAAGTCGAAATGTTATTTTTGTTTCATATTTGTCTTGTCCCAAAAAATGTGAAAATAAGTCAGAAACTAAGCGAAATTTTTAAAAATGTTTCGAATAGAACTTGTAGAGTATTAAATTTCCTATAAGAAATCTTGTTATCTATGGATTTTTAATCTGCCTTTTTGGTATAAATCAATCTTGAACGGTGTCGAAATGATATTTTTGTTTCATATTTGTCGTGTCCCAAAAATGTAAAATTAACTGGGAAACTAAGCGAAATTTTGAAAAATGTTTCGAATAGAACTTGTAGAGTATTAAATTTCCTATAAGAAATCTTGTTATCTATGGATTTTTAATCTGCCTTTTTGGTATAAATCAATCTTGAACGGTGTCGAAATGATATTTTTGTTTCATATTTGTCGTGTCCCAAAAATGTAAAATTAACTGGGAAACTAAGCGAAATTTTGAAAAATGTTTCGAATAGAACTTGTAGAGTATTAAATTTCCTATAAGAAATCTTGTTATCTATGGATTTTTAATCTGCCGTTTTGGTAGAAATCAATCTTGAACGTCAAAATGTTATTTTTGTTTCATATTTGTCGTGTCCTAAAAATGCGAAAATAACTCAAAAAACTAAGCGAAATTTTGAAAAATGTTTCGAGTAAAACTTGTAGGGTATCAAATTTCCTATAAGAAACCTTGTTATCTAGGGATTTTTAATCTGCCGTTTTGCTAGAAATCAATCTTGAACGATGTCGAAATGCTATTTTTGTTTTATATTTGTCGCGTCCCAAAAATGTGAAAAAAACTCGGAAACTAAGCTAAATTTTGAAAAATGTTTCGAATAAAACTTGTAAAGCACTGAATTTCCTATATAAAATCTTGTTAATGGTTTTTTTGCCTCTTAAATTGGTAGTAATTACACGTTTCTTGTCTTAAACATAAACTACAAAAGTAAACTTTTTTATAAATCATATTTTTTTACGGATGAAACCTATTGTTTCAAATTATTATAATTTTGAAAATCTTAATTTTAAGCACAAAATTCATAACATAACCTCTATACACATAACCTCTTCTACAAACAAACACACAACATAACCTCTTCTAAACTTCGTAACCTAATCTACCCTCTCCTAACGTAACATAATCTTAGTATCCAATCACAATTTTTGTATAAAACCGAAAAATTTAATGTAAAAAATAAATGGAATTAAATTTAAAAAAAAATACGCATTTCGTATGAACATCAATGCCAAAGCAATTTCATCAAATAATGCCGACCATCATTTCAACATCGAAAATAACACGTTGACTCACACAGACCGTTTTATTACATCTCTTATCGATTTCCTCGCAGCTTACGAATACTAAGAACGCATGCAAACTTTTTCACCAACTAAATATCTGCCATCCATTTCCATCCAATAGGTTCATTGCCTCCTATCGATCCTCCTTCAAATAGTAAACAGCTTTAATAACTTACTTAATTACTCTATTAAAAAAAAACATCTAAAACATTTAGATAGATAAGACAAGACAGACAAGACTAGACAGACAAGACTAGACGGACAAGACTAGACAGACAAGATTAGACAGACAAGACTAGACAGACAAGACTAGACAGACAAGACTAGACAAACAAGACTAGACAGACAAGACTAGACAGACAAGACTAGACAAACAAGATTAGACAGACAAGACTAGACAGACAACACTAGACAGACAAGACTAGGCAGACAAGACTAGACAGATCAGACTAGACAAACAAGACTAGACAGACAAGACTAGCCAGACAAGACTAGATAGACAAGACTAGACAGACAAGACTAGACAGACAAGACTAGACAGACAAGACTAGACAGACAAGACTAGACAGACAAGACTAGACAGACAAGACTAGACAGACAAGAATAGACAGACAAGACTAGACAGACAAGACTAGACAGCCTATTTTGTTGTTTTTTCATATGCAAGCATATGAAAGCCAGCATTCCGTCAAATACGACACTATGCTGGCTATAACGATTTCTACTATTTACAGAAGCGTCTCTTGACCCAAATTGTTAACACCTGAACTGACTGTCGTGGTCTAATCTGGACAATTTCTTGGCGTGTTTATCGAACATGTACCACCACTTTTTGGGTTTATCTACTCTACTTAAATCATTCTCATTATCGGGCCACGTCAGTCCATGCTGTTGCATTTCTGTCACTAAGGATCGTCTCCATAGTTCTGTGTCGGGACAGGAAAATATCACGTGTGCCGCATCGTCGTTTTCCCCACACTCGCAGAGAGGAGAATCTCTTTTCCCAAATCTGTGGAGATATGCCTTGAAGTTGTCATGCCCTGTTATAATTTGAATTGCATGGTGGGATAAACTGACGTTTAAGCTGCACCAGACCTTTATTGATGGTATAAACAGCTTAGTCCACAAGCCTGTTGTAGCTGCATTCCATCTGTCCTGCCAGAGTTTCTCGAAATGTCCCTTGGAACCAGATTTCAGCGCCTGTTTAGGCAATTTGTCGTATGCAATTGGCAGATTACCATTGCTTGCTGCGAGTTTTGCGAGACAATCCGCTCGCTCATTGCCTTCGACTCCACTATGGGCTTTAATCCAATGCCATCGGATCATATTTTTCCTTGAGACCCTTGCAGCTGTCGTCCATGTCTCCATCAACAGTTCAGTGGCTCCTTTCAAACTTTTCAGTGCATCGAGGACATATCGGCTGTCACATATTATCGAGCAAGGACTATTGCTGTGATTTTCAACATATTGCAAGGCATTTAGTATGGCGATGAGCTCTGCTTGGAATATTGAGCAGTAGTGTTCCAACCTTATGAGCTTGTGGTGAACCTCTTCGCCGTTGTAATAGGCAACGAATGCAGCTCCTGTTCCTTCGCTCGATTTCGAACCGTCCGTGTATACCCGAAGATGGAAAAGATTTGACAGTGTCAAATGGTACCTAATCAATGATAACTTTGAAGGGTGAATGTGTTCTTGTGTGTTAACGTCCAGTTCGATATTGTTCAAAGTATTTGGTAGGCCTATGACATCTTTAATTAACGTATCGTCTGCAAATTGGTGTGAGCTGTAGAGAGCTAGTTGCTTGAGGCGGATGTCTACTGGAAGGAGACCTGTAATCACACAAGCTGCCTCAGTGGATACTGTGCGATAGGCTTTCGCAGCGCGGATGGTGCTGAGGCGCTGTATGCCCAAGAGCTTGAGGCTACCTTTCACGCCACATGACTTCTGCCAGATAGGACCTCCATATAATAACGCGGGTTCTATCGCGCCGCGATAGATTTCGGAGAGCTCTGTTCTTCCTAGACCCCATTCCTTCTTTGCAGCGATACCTAATTTTATACTCAGTTGTTTAACTTTACTACATGCCTGCTTTATGTGTTCCTTAAAATTCAAGAGTCTGTCTATAGTGACACCTAGATACCGAAGATGCTGTTGGCATTTAATTTTTTCGTTTCCTAGTGTGAAAACGGGACTCCTTTGACTTGAGGATCTGCTGAAGAAGAGGGCTTCAGTCTTTTGGGCATTGAAACTGAGCCTAGTTTCAGTTGCCCACTGGCGAAGATTGTCTAAAGCACGGTCAGTGGTCTCTTTCAGACCAACAATAGTTCTGCTTTTACAAAGCAGAAGAGTATCATCGGCATAAGCTACGATCTTACACTCTTCAGGCAGATTACTTTCAAAGATAGTTCCATACAAAATATTCCAAAAACCTGGACCTGATTTAGAACCCTGTGGACATCCTTTGCTAATTCTTTTCTCAACTTGTACCTGGTTCGCTGATAATGGCCTTGCGTTCTGAAAAGTAGCTCCTGGCTAATTTGATGAGATTGTCAGGACAACCTTTCTCTATTAGCCTGCAGATAATAAGCGGCCACCAGGCGTTATCGAATGCCCCACTAATGTCTAAGGCTATTGCAGAACAATAATACTTAGATCTTACCGACTCACGTATGAACCTGACTGCTTCAGAAATAGCCTGAACTGTTCCAGTCCCTTTTCTAAAGCCAAATTGGTTTTGGTTAATCAGCTTGTGCCGGTAGAAGTGATGTTCGATTCTCGAGATGAGTAAAGAATCTAGCACCTTTCCAGCAGCAGGAAGTAAACTTATGGGTCTGAAGTCCTTCGTGGATAGTGCCGGTTTGTTGGGTTTGGGGATGATTTTGATGAGTTGCTCATTCCAACAAGATGGGAATATAGACTTTTTTTATGCACTCGCTGTACAAAGTAATGAATGTGTCTGGTTTCGAATAAAAGGCTGCCAACACTATGTCTGATGATATGCCGTCCAGACCAGGCGCCTTCTTCGGGCTCATCCCGCGTATGATGCGTTCTATTTCAGAAAAGGTGAACTGCGTGTCATCAGGTCCACCTCTATCGACTTCCGCCCGTGCTCTGACTCGAGTGTGTAATTCAGAGTCGTCAGACAAGACAGACAAGACTAGACAGACAAGACTAGACAGACAAGACTAGACAGACAAGACTAGACAGACAAGACTAGACAGACAAGACTAGACAGACAAGACTAGACAGACAAGACTAGACAGACAAGACTAGACAGACAAGACTAGACAGACAAGACTAGACAGACAAGACTAGACAGACAAGACTAGACAGACAAGACTAGACAGACAAGACTAGACAGACAAGACTAGACAGACAAGACTAGACAGACAAGACTAGACAGACAAGACTAGACAGACAAGACTAGACAGACAAGACTAGACAGACAAGACTAGACAGACAAGACTAGACAGACAAGACTAGACAGACAAGACTAGACAGACAAGACTAGACAGACAAGACTAGACAGACAAGACTAGACAGACAAGACTAGACAGACAAGACTAGACAGACAAGACTAGACAGACAAGACTAGACAGACAAGACTAGACAGACAAGACTAGACAGACAAGACTAGACAGACAAGACTAGACAGACAAGACTAGACAGACAAGACTAGACAGACAAGACTAGACAGACAAGACTAGACAGACAAGACTAGACAGACAAGACTAGACAGACAAGACTAGACAGACAAGACTAGACAGACAAGACTAGACAGACAAGACTAGACAGACAAGACTAGACAGACAAGACTAGACAGACAAGACTAGACAGACAAGACTAGACAGACAAGACTAGACAGACAAGACTAGACAGACAAGACTAGACAGACAAGACTAGACAGACAAGACTAGACAGACAAGACTAGACAGACAAGACTAGACAGACAAGACTAGACAGACAAGACTAGACAGACAAGACTAGACAGACAAGACTAGACAGACAAGACTAGACAGACAAGACTAGACAGACAAGACTAGACAGACAAGACTAGACAGACAAGACTAGACAGACAAGACTAGACAGACAAGACTAGACAGACAAGACTAGACAGACAAGACTAGACAGACAAGACTAGACAGACAAGACTAGACAGACAAGACTAGACAGACAAGACTAGACAGACAAGACTAGACAGACAAGACTAGACAGACAAGACTAGACAGACAAGACTAGACAGACAAGACTAGACAGACAAGACTAGACAGACAAGACTAGACAGACAAGACTAGACAGACAAGACTAGACAGACAAGACTAGACAGACAAGACTAGACAGACAAGACTAGACAGACAAGACTAGACAGACAAGACTAGACAGACAAGACTAGACAGACAAGACTAGACAGACAAGACTAGACAGACAAGACTAGACAGACAAGACTAGACAGACAAGACTAGACAGACAAGACTAGACAGACAAGACTAGACAGACAAGACTAGACAGACAAGACTAGACAGACAAGACTAGACAGACAAGACTAGACAGACAAGACTAGACAGACAAGACTAGACAGACAAGACTAGACAGACAAGACTAGACAGACAAGACTAGACAGACAAGACTAGACAGACAAGACTAGACAGACAAGACTAGACAGACAAGACTAGACAGACAAGACTAGACAGACAAGACTAGACAGACAAGACTAGACAGACAAGACTAGACAGACAAGACTAGACAGACAAGACTAGACAGACAAGACTAGACAGACAAGACTAGACAGACAAGACTAGACAGACAAGACTAGACAGACAAGACTAGACAGACAAGACTAGACAGACAAGACTAGACAGACAAGACTAGACAGACAAGACTAGACAGACAAGACTAGACAGACAAGACTAGACAGACAAGACTAGACAGACAAGACTAGACAGACAAGACTAGACAGACAAGACTAGACAGACAAGACTAGACAGACAAGACTAGACAGACAAGACTAGACAGACAAGACTAGACAGACAAGACTAGACAGACAAGACTAGACAGACAAGACTAGACAGACAAGACTAGACAGACAAGACTAGACAGACAAGACTAGACAGACAAGACTAGACAGACAAGACTAGACAGACAAGACTAGACAGACAAGACTAGACAGACAAGACTAGACAGACAAGACTAGACAGACAAGACTAGACAGACAAGACTAGACAGACAAGACTAGACAGACAAGACTAGACAGACAAGACTAGACAGACAAGACTAGACAGACAAGACTAGACAGACAAGACTAGACAGACAAGACTAGACAGACAAGACTAGACAGACAAGACTAGACAGACAAGACTAGACAGACAAGACTAGACAGACAAGACTAGACAGACAAGACTAGACAGACAAGACTAGACAGACAAGACTAGACAGACAAGACTAGACAGACAAGACTAGACAGACAAGACTAGACAGACAAGACTAGACAGACAAGACTAGACAGACAAGACTAGACAGACAAGACTAGACAGACAAGACTAGACAGACAAGACTAGACAGACAAGACTAGACAGACAAGACTAGACAGACAAGACTAGACAGACAAGACTAGACAGACAAGACTAGACAGACAAGACTAGACAGACAAGACTAGACAGACAAGACTAGACAGACAAGACTAGACAGACAAGACTAGACAGACAAGACTAGACAGACAAGACTAGACAGACAAGACTAGACAGACAAGACTAGACAGACAAGACTAGACAGACAAGACTAGACAGACAAGACTAGACAGACAAGACTAGACAGACAAGACTAGACAGACAAGACTAGACAGACAAGACTAGACAGACAAGACTAGACAGACAAGACTAGACAGACAAGACTAGACAGACAAGACTAGACAGACAAGACTAGACAGACAAGACTAGACAGACAAGACTAGACAGACAAGACTAGACAGACAAGACTAGACAGACAAGACTAGACAGACAAGACTAGACAGACAAGACTAGACAGACAAGACTAGACAGACAAGACTAGACAGACAAGACTAGACAGACAAGACTGGACAGACAAGACTGGACAGACAAGACTAGACAGACAAGACTAGACAGACAAGACTAGACAGACAAGACTAGACAGACAAGACTGGACAGACAAGACTCGACAGACAAGACTAGACAGACAAGACTAGACAGACAAGACTAGACAGACAAGACTAGACAGACAAGACTAGACAGACAAGACTAGACAGACAAGACTAGACAGACAAGACTAGACAGACAAGACTAGACAGACAAGACTAGACAGACAAGACTAGACAGACAAGACTAGACAGACAAGACTAGACAGACAAGACTAGACAGACAAGACTAGACAGACAAGACTAGACAGGCAAGACTAGACAGACAAGACTAGACAGACAAGACTAGACAGACAAGACTAGACAGACAAGACTAGACAGACAAGACTAGACAGACAAGACTAGACAGACAAGACTAGACAAACAAGACTAGACAGACAAGACTAGACAGACAACACTATTTTTATTTAAAAGTGGTTCGGGAGAAGCTCTCACTAAACCCCCTATTCCAGCTTGGCTTTAGTATGCGCCACCCTGGTATCGCATATTTTGCATTCATTCAGGGTGGGCAGCCCGGAAGGTTTACTGAAAAACCGCCCTAGTTGTTGTCTCCCCGACAAGGAATCGAACCCGGGTCTCCCGCATTGAAAGGCGGGTATGTTGTCAACTACACCACCGAGGAGGACAGACAGGCAAGACTAGACAGACAAAACTAGACATACAAGACTAGACAGACAAGACCAGACAGACAAGACTAGACAGACAAGACTAGACATACAAGACTAGACAG
Source organism: Phosphuga atrata (assembly GCA_944588485.1). Taxonomy (NCBI): domain Eukaryota; kingdom Metazoa; phylum Arthropoda; class Insecta; order Coleoptera; family Silphidae; genus Phosphuga; species Phosphuga atrata. The sequence goes on from OX155899.1 coordinate 64,982,966, forward strand.
ACAAGACTAGACAGACAAGACTAGACAGACAAGACTGGACAGACAAGACTAGACAGACAGGACTAGACAGACAAGACTAGACAGACAAGACTAGACAGACAAGACTAGACAGACAAGACTAGACAGACAAGACTAGACAGACAAGACTAAGCAGACAAGACTAGGCAGACAAGACTAGACAGACAAGACTAGACAGACAAGACTAGACAGACAAGACTAGACAGACAAGACTAGACAAACAAGACAAGATAGACAAGGCTATCTTGTGTTTTTAAGTGCTTTATTAAGAAGACTACTCAAGTAATCTATTATATACTCATCTGTATTATTTAGTAATGTAGATTAGATTGTAATATAATCTTAATACGATAACAGTATGATCATTTATTGTTTAATGTAACACAAAGTAATGTGATTACATAAAAGTATTATAAATTTGCGTTCCTTATAATAAAGGAAATGATCGTTGTTACGTGAATAATTTTTAGCAAAGCGTTGTAAATTATCGAATTAGTGATATCCTTTGTTACGGTCGTCCCAGATAAGTTTATCCAATTTGTTTACTTACCGACGACAGTGGGCTCGAGATCGACGAAAACAGCCCTCGGGACGTGCTTGCCGGCGCCAGTTTCGCTAAAGAACGTATTGAAACTGTCGTCGCCGCCGCCGATCGTTTTATCGGACGGCATTTGCCCGTCTGGTTGGATCCCATGTTCGAGACAATAAAGTTCCCAACACGCGTTTCCAATTTGAACTCCGGCTTGGCCAATATGCACTGAGATACATTCCCTCTGGAAACATAAATCAATCAATTATTATTACACGAGGATTACATAAACAGATTTATCAAGTTTTAAAAGTTTTCGAGGCATTTTATTATTGTATCTTGCTTTGGTAATACTTATTTACTTCAAGAAATGGATTAATACATTCTTGACATTACACTCTTGCTTTGGTAATACTTTAATTTACTTCAATAAATTGATTACAATATTCTTATCATTACTATCTTGCTTTGGTAATACTTTAATTTACTTCAAGAAATATCGCCGACACGATTAGTAATCTTCAAGGTGGTAAAATCCACAAATATTATTATATTTGAATTATTTCAAAATATTCAAGTCTTAGAAAGTTTGGATACACCAACCGCACGAACAAATCTAATTTAGACTTAAACTCTTGACTCATTCGCATTTATTTCTTAATATCCTCGCTAACAAAAAAAAGCAAATTTGTAACTTGAACAACATAAACGTCGCTCCTTTAATCTCAATCGTTTGCTCGTTTCCTTCTCGCAATTATCACATATTCCTACTATAATTAACCCAAAACTTACTCACACCGCAAAAAAAGAAAACGTTAATTACAACTTCCGTCCACGTAATAATAAAACTCTCACTTTCTTTATGCATCTATTCTTGAGATTCGCAATCTATTCTTAAACAGTCTGCAGCGAGACTCATCCAGCGCTTAATATAAACTCCTTTTGTCGCAAAATCATGTTTCATTTTTTATCACGCTCTGCTTGACTCACAACAATTCCAGCATAGATAATAAACAAACAAACCAGCTATTATATTGTCGTTAATGCTGTTGTAGAAACCAACCGAATATTTTGTTACAGAGTAACTGATGCCTTGCATAAACAATAATAAACTTATATTTATAAATTCCTAGGAAGCATTAAATGGAATGATTGTAACTGGTTTTGTTTGTTGTTGCGGGCAATTAACTCTGCTCGATTTAATTTCGTTTTATTTGCTGGAAAAAGATGTTTGAGGGGGAAGATTTATGTTATCAGATTATGGTTTGAGGCTTCAGTTGGAATGATTTATTTTGGTTTATTTTCGGACGAAAATCGATAAGAAAATGTTTCAAGAAAATGCGAAAGAAACGTGTTAATAGTTCTTTCAGCACTCAATCTAAAATATAAACTTGTACGTTATTGAAAAGGATGGTTGCGACTGGTACTGCGTGGTTATTCATATTTAGTCTAAATTTAAAAAATCGCTATGTTTTTATCTAGAAAGCTACGTTTAGTCACATAGAACAATTTTTTCGTTTCCTTTCCCAAAACCCCAACTACACCCAATTTCCTCCTGGCCTTATGTCTGTCTAATGGCGGGATTACGCTGAACTTAATGTAACGTGACGTGACGTAAAACTGAAACGCATTGTTTTAAATACGGCTGATTACGCTCGACGCGACGTGACGGACGCGACGTGACGTATCAGAACTTAACGTAACGTGAAAGCTACCAATGTTCAATCTTCGCGTCGTGTTACTTGAATGGGGGAAACCACATTAGGAGGCTGTTTGATACTGATTTTTTAGGATTTTTTTTGTGGGAAAAATTAACTAGAATTTAATCAAATTTTGACATCACTTCATTCATATTTCGAACAATTTTTGTGAATTTTTTTTAATAATTTCAGCCAAAAATAATAAAGTTACAGTGTGATATCCGCCGAGGGTTGTAAGTATAGTTTTCCAATTGTGTGCAGTGTAGCCATTCCGATTTTCATGTGAAATCAAAAAGGTTTTGATTTTACATTAATAACTTATTTAACTTTAACAAGAATATGAACCTCAATGTAGGCGAAAAAAATGAAAATTAAAAATTTTGCAGGTGTTTTTCTTCGATTTTCTCGATTTTTTTCTCTAATTATGCAAGGAAAAATACCCTTAAAATCAGGATATCTTCTCACAAGTTGGTTCATATAATTCGAAATTTTATAAAGAATCATACTATCAATTTTTATAATGATCGGTTCTACACTTTTTGAGTTAGATTGCACGCAAATGTGAAAAAAATCATTTCGAGATAAACGAGGTAATGTTCCGCTCGGGCCTGTAGCCTGTACCCGATGTGCACTCGGTTCTATGCTCATAAAATTTAAACGAATGCGAATTTCGATTTGAAATGTTTACAGCGAATTCTTGGATAGTTAAGCTAACGATTTATGCAATAAAATATGCCCCCCTTAAGTCGGGCTGCTTCCCTCTAATGTCGGGATTACGGTGAACTTAATGTGACGTGACGTAAAACTTAAACGCATTGTTTTAAATGCGGCTGATTACGATCGTCGCGATTTGACGTATCAGAACTTAACGTAACGTGAAAGCTACAAATGTTCAAAATTCGCGTCGTGTTACGTGAAAAGTCGGGCTGTTTCACGTGATTCTTTCAGCCAATCAACCCACTCGATTCTTGCGCGCATGCTCTCAAATTAAAGGGTGATATTTCGTATTGTGTTGTGACATTTGTAAGTCGATGAACGACATTTTATTGGTTGAGTGTGTGCGTCACCAAACTGGATTCTTCTCCGTAAAATCTCTCTCACACCAACCGTTCGAACTCGTTTCCGCAGTTTAAGATACAAATATTCGGCTGAAATTAAATGGAACAATTGATAATGCCTCACAACAGAATTAATTTTGTACTACCAACGCTGTCAAATCACTTTTTCACGCTGTCAAATCGTTGTCAATGCAAGTTGTTGCGGATTTAGAATTCGGGAATGGTAGGGACATATTCCGACTCTGTTGTTTCGTGAGCGCTATAGGAGTTTGAATAGATGCGTTTTAAGGGATTTTGTTCCTGATAGTTTGATCGTTTTCATCCTCAACTTTAGCGATTTCTGCTTTTTCAGATGTTATTTTCTCTCTTATTGTTAGTAGTATCATGCTTCTGATCACTTAGCCTTCGATACGTTACAGTGATCGTAATTACCGTTAAGTTTACGTCAAACCACTTCACGTCGCGTCGCGTCCCGTTACATTAAGTTTATGGTAAACCCAGCATAGGGGATTTTTCCGCCGCCACAATCCTTTTCCATCCGTTCCTGTCCTCTGCGGCTCTTCTCCAGTAGTTGATTTCCAGCGTTTTTAAATCTGCCTCCAGGTCAGTCGTGTGCGTTCTTCCTGTCTTCTGCCCTCTGCTCTCGCATGTAGGACATCCTCGATGTTTCTGTAACTCTCCCTGCGCTGTACATGTCCGAGCCATCTTATTCTCATGTGTTTTGTTTGCCCAACTATCGTTTGTCCCTTTATCAGCTCGAAATTCATTCTTATTCTAATACTACATTTATCAATAACAAATTGGATAAATCCAAAATGATTGTAGAGTACAAAATCGCGCTCAGAAAATTCCTGAAACCCCTCATACCTCGAGCCAAAATAGCAGATGACTTAAAATCTTACGCTCGTAATCTTGCACGAGACTCCGCAAGTATCCAATCAATAAAATTAAAAGTACTCTTTAGTCTTTACGAGAGCCGATTTATCCTTGTCACATATTGAAGAACACAATTTCAAATTGGATTTTACAAGAGAAAATATTCCATTCTGGTACAGATATGTCGATGACGTACCTACTACAAACAAACCAGCTAAGAACAGGAAATAAAGAGATATCAAAAGCCGCCAGGAAAGACATCAGAGACGAAAATAGAAGATGAGTATCGCAGACTATAGAAGAGAACAGAAGCATGAAAGTACTCAGACAGCAAATAACACCTGGAAAAGCAGAAATCATCAAAGTCGAAAACGACGAAAACTGCCAAAATATTAGGAACAAAGGAAACCTTAAAACGCTTCTATTCAAACCCCTATAGCGCTCATGAATAGGGCTGCACACGAGACGAGACGAGAGTTCGTCTTGCTTTTACGAGACGAGAGTTCGTCTCGCTTTTACGAGACGAGAGTTCGTCTCGCTTTTACGAGACGAGAGTTCGTCTCGCTTTTACGAGACGAGAGTTCGTCTCGCTTTTACGAGACGAGAGTTCGTCTCGCTTTTACGAGACGAGAGTTCGTCTCGCTTTTACGAGACGAGAGTTCGTCTCGCTTTTACGAGACGAGAGTTCGTCTCGCTTTTACGAGACGAGAGTTCGTCTCGCTTTTACGAGACGAGAGTTCGTCGCGCTGTTACGAGACGAGACGAGAATATCGTACCTCGAAGGCTTCACACGAGACGAGACGAGACGAGACAAAAGTTCGTCTCGCTTTTACGAGACGAGAAAAATATCGTTCTCGTCTGAAGCCCTACTCATGAAACAATCGGAATATGCCCCTGCCATTCCCCGAATTCTAAATCACGGAAGATCTACCGGAGATAATCAAAGAGGAAATCTCAAAATGAATGATGGGAATGAAAAACAACAAGGATCGACATCAGGATCAAAAAGATAAAGGTGGCAAGAGAAGAGCTATTAGAAACCATAAAGATCTTATTCAATAAGTGTGTCATGGAAGGAATAACACCAACAACATGGGACAATGTAATCATCATTATTATGAACAAAAATTGTTAAGCCGCAGACCTAAAAAATATAGATCAATAAGCCTACTCTACAAACTCTTCATCGAGGTCAAAAACAGACGTCTCACAACCAAACTGGTCTTTTAACAATCGTTTGAACAAGCTGGAATCAGAGGATAAATGACCACCTGCAAACCATCAAAACCCTAATTTAGAAATGTGTTGAGTACAATAAGCCACTCGTTCTGACTTTTGTGGACTATGAAAAGGCATTCGACTTCATCAACCGCAGAAAGATGTTCAAGTTACTGGACAACTTTCGAATAAACCATAGGCCAGTCTACAACATATTTTCAAAAATGCTATCACATGCGTGAAACTACACGAAAACACAGACAACGAAGTACAACGCGGCGTTCGACAAGGTGACACCATCGCCTAAACTCTTCACTATACATGTTCAAGACCATAGAACTGGAAGATAAGGGCATAAACATCAATGGCGAGAACCTTAATGATGTAGACATTGTGCTAATTTCGGATAGCCTAGATAAGACGGCAAAAATGTTTAATAGGCCTGGAAGAACAATCACATAAAGTCGGGCGTAAAATAAACATCTCCAAAACGGAATTTATGACCAATCTAGTCCATACCCGAAACCTTAGAATCAAGGGGAATAATATCCGGCAGATCACCTCATAGATATCTAGGCCACGAGATTAAAATCGGTTGAGACAACCAGACACACGAGATTGGAAGGAGGCTGAGACTTACCATGGGCAGCCTATGGAAAATTTAAACATTTACGGTATCTCCAAATGCCTAAAACGCAAGATGTTTGGCCTATGCATGCTACGGGTTCTAACAGAGGCTGTAACGCTTACACAAAAATCAGCGATTTGGGGTTACTGATGCCATTGAGAAAATAACAAAACTGAAATGGAACTGGTCTGGATGGCAATGGCAATGGAACAGAATGGCAAACTAGGTGCACAGCAACCCGATAGATAGACGATGTGAAACGCATTGCTAGTAACAGGAACCAAGTAGCCCAGGACAGAAATAGTTGGAGAAGGTTAAGAGAGGATTATGTTCAGCAGTGGACTAGACAGGCTGCGATATGATGATGATGATGGTGTCGATGACGTAGTAGCGTGTTTCAGTAAGACGGCACTTCAATTGGATCAATTTCTTAATTTAATCAATAACATTCATTCGAAAATTAAATCACTCCTAAACTTTAATTCATAAAAACAACAATTTTTTAATTAATTTTGATTTCTATAGAAGCAGACTAGTGTCAACTCTATAAACCCCTTCACATCAAATCACCCAAAATCAAATAAACTGCTTATGATTTCGGGTCTCTACGATCCCTCCTACCGCGGACAAAGGAATTAAACACAATCATGTCACTTGCCACGGAGAATGGTTCACGGTTTGTTAAGCGCATGCGCGTCCGCGATGTTTAAAAGGCGGGAATATTAAAGTTTCGGGCAGATTTTGTTATTTTCACAGGTTATACATCAAAAAGTGCCCGAACATGGCGGAAATAGACACATGCGCACTGAAAAAATTTCAACTATGAAAAGGTCTATTACAATCATCCAACATTTCCTCTCTCCAATGGCGCTACAGCCCGAAGCGAGCCCTGGCCTCCACCAAACGTTGTCTCCAGCGTTCCCTTTCCTCTGCCGCTGCCCGCCAGTTCCGCACCCCCAGCATCTCTCTCGCATCCCTTTTCACACTTTCCTCCCATCTCGCCCTTGGCCTGCCCGCTTTCCTTCTACCTTCCGGCACTCTGAGTATTTGTCTCGGCACTGCTGTTGGAGCCATCCGGCACACATGTCCCGCCCATCTTAGCCTGCTTAGTTTTATGTGGGATACCACATCTGGGCTTTTGTATAACTGATATAGTTCGAAGTTCATCCTAATTCTCCAGCCCTCTTCGCTGTTAATTGCCCCATAAATTTTCCTCAGGATCTTTCGCTCAAAAATCTCCAGCATCTTTTCCGATTTCTGGGTCAGCGTCCATGCTTCGCTTCCATATGTGAGGATGGGTCATATGATTGCTTTATATATATTACACTTCGTTTGTCTGCTAGCTAGCTTCGAGTTAAGGATGGATTTAAGAGTGAAGTATGCCCTGTTGGCTTGCATGATTCTATGTTGTACTTCCACCCCTTCGTCGTTCTGATCCGTGACGGTTGATCCCAGATATTTAAAGTTGTTGACGACTTCTACAGTGTACTCTCCCATATCCAGATTATTTACTGCGTGTACTGGCGCTCCCGGTCTTACCATCATTACTTTTGTTTTATCCTTGTTTATTGACAGACCTATCTCCTTGGCTCTCTTCTCCATTTTACCGTAAGCATCTTTCATTGCCGTTAGCGATCTACCGATGATGTTTAGGTCGTCAGCATAGCCCAAAAGTTGCGTGGATTTATTGTAGATGGTACCGTTGCATTCTATCTGAGCTTTCCTTATAGCTTTTTCGAGCGCGATGTTAAATAATATGGGTGATAGACTGTCTCCTTGTCTCAGACCTGTAATGGTTTCAAACTTGTGCGATGTCGTTTTTTGGATACCGACTTGGTTCCAAGTCTTTTTTAACGTACAATTTACCAATTTAATGATCTTTTGTGGTATCTCGAATTCTTCCATTGTCTTCATGAGAGTTCTTCTATCGATAGTATCATACGCTTGTTTAAAGTCTACGAAGACCTGGTATGTGCTGATGTTCATTTCCCATGTCTTTTCTAGTATTTGTCTGAGTGTAAACATTTGGTCAGTCGTCGACTTTCCTTTCCGGAAACCTGTCTGATACTGTCCTATAATGCTCTCTGCGTACGGTTGGAGTCTTCGTCCGATTATCCATGACAGCACCTTGTAGGCCGTGTTAAAAAGAGTTATACCACGATAGTTCTTGCACTCCAGTTTGTTTCCTTTCTTATAGATAGGGCATATCTTCCCCTCCCGCCATTCCTCGGGTATCTCTTCTGTCCTCCAGATTCTTCCTATCAGCTGGTGTAAAGCACAGTTCAGAGCGTCTCCTCCCATTTTGATCATTTCAGATGGTATCATGTCCGGTCCCGGTGCTTTGTGGTTCTTTAGTGCCTTTATCGCCTCGCTTATTTCTCTTTGTGATGGTTCGTTATCTTCTCTCAGATCTCTTACTTCTGGTGTGTGAATTGGGTCGCCTTCAGCTGTTTGTCCGGTTAATTCCACTCGTAGTGAGGTATTCAGGAGTTCGTTAAAATATTCCGCCCATCTACCTACCACTTTACTTTCTTCAGCCAGTAAGGTGCCCTCTTTACTGTTGATTATTGTTGCTCTGGGCTGAAATCCATTTCGCAGGTTGTTCACTATTTTGTAGCATTCTCTAATTTCGTGTTTCTCTTGGTGGTGTCCTATCTGTGCCACCTGGTCGTTAAAATGGACCCGTTTCTTCTTCCGAAATAATTTGGATGCTTCCTTTCTTTGCTTGTTGTATTCAGCTTGTTTGGCTCTCGTGGGTCTCTGCAAATTCTCTGCCCTAGCTTTCTGTTGTTTCTCGCGTGCTTCTTCACATTCTGCATCGTACCATTGGTTTCGTTTTTTCCTATGGACTTTCCCGAGAGCCTCCTCTGCCGATTCCTTAATCCCCTTTGCAATTTCCGTCCATTGTTCTTCAATACTATGATTTTCCGTCAACACTCCTAGTTTTTCGACGATCTTTTCTTCGTATTGTTGCCTTACCCTGGTTAAGTTCAGTTTTTCCACATCCCATTTTTCTCTTCCACTGTTTGCTGGCTTTTTCGAGTTGGCTAGCCTTTGTTTTAATTTAATCCTCACCAGGTAATGGTCCGAGTTGCAGTCTGCCCCTTTGCAGCTTCTGACGTCCTGTATGCTGGACATAAATCTTGTGTTTATTAAGACATGGTCTATTTGATTGAGTGTCCTTCCGTCTGGTGATCTCCATGTCATCTTGTGGATGTCTTTATGTGGGAATAGCGTACTGCTGACTACAAGGTTTCTAGATGCTGCTAGGTCCACTAGTCTCTGTCCATTGTCGTTAGTATTTTCGTGTAGGCTGTGTTTTCCAATCGTGGGTCTGTATACGTCTTCTTTCCCTATCTTAGCATTGAAATCCCCCAAGATCATCTTTACGTCGTTGTTGTGTGTCGAATCGAATAGCTTTTCTAGTTTTGCGTAGAAGATCTCTTTTTCGTCGTCTGTTTTCTCTTCGCTCGGTGCATGTACGTTAATTATTGTCAGATTGAAGAGCTTCATTCTTATTCGGATCATGCAGAGTCTGTCATCTACTGCTTGGAAGTCCATAATATCCTTCCCTACACTTTTCTTGAGTATGAAGCCTGTTCCTAACTTGTGCGCCTTCCCATTATTACTGCTTTTACATATCCTATATTTTCCTATATCCATGATGCCGCTATCGCTCCAGTTGGTCTCCTGTAGTGCCACTATGTCGAGTTTGTATCTCTCCATTTTGTTTGTTAAGGCTTTTAGTGCACCTATCTGGTAGAGGCTCCTTACATTCCATGTTCCCATCGTAATTTCTTTCGATTTCCTTGTGCATTGCTGTGGTCGTTGCCGAGTAGTCAGTCCAGTCCGAGGCACGTTTGGTGGTTTCGTAACGGTTTCTTTTTTTTCTATGGATGAGTTGTTGGCCCATCGCAAAACCCCCTTTTCGGAGGACCATTTCACCCGCTCTCGTTGGCCCTGACCGCGCTTTCCATACGGGTTGGTTACCGCATCTCCAGCTTGGTTGCTCAGGTTACCAGCATCCAACATTTAATGAATAAAAAACGAAACGAATTCGCAATGACCCAAATATACCCGAAAACGCCAGATTCAGATAAAACTTTCATTTCTCTCACATATTTTGGGCGAAAACAGGCGAAAAAATAACAAACGTTTTGCGAAAAGAAAATCGAAAAAATCGTTTCATTGTTTGGAATGCAATAGCGTGTAGGTACATAACTCAGATAGAACAAAGTAATTCTCCATGTGTTTCTAACTAGTTTTTCCGAACATTTTCGTGCCTTTCGTCTTAAAAAAGACACAAGTTTTTCTAACCATTGTCTAGAACAGGGGTGGGCAAATCTTTTGGGGGTCGGGCCAGAATGTGGATGAAAATTATACCGCGGGCCGCAAATAGTTATATATGAATATGAAATAGTATAGAATAGTACAACTATAAATCGCAATGCAATGGATCTCAACGGAACAATGCTGACATAGCTATTGAAATTCGACATATTCCGGACATACTACGATCCACTCTAGGCTTCGCACTTTCACCACGAAACATAAAAGCTGGATTTCAAACGACTGGGATTTTGCTGTACAATTCGGATATTTTTGTCGATTTGAACTCTATATCTTAATTCTATGCTCTAATTCTACAGCTGCTAAACTTGACGAGCAAGAAAAAAAAATTAGAATTCCAGCGCTGTATTGTGAGTTAAAATGCACAAAACGTTGCGAAAAAGTAAAACCCCAGAAGTTACTACGCAAGCAGAACAACTTCCGAAGAGCCATCAATATCTTCGTCTTGTACGCGTGACCCTTCGTTGGTTTTGTTTGATGGGACCTTTGCAGAGAGCGACTCCAGTCCCAAAATCGAATCCTAGACAGAAGTGAATGAGAAGTACAATCCTGATATCAGCAGGAATCTTTCAGAATTATAAGAAAAGCAGCAGACGCGTGCCAATTTGAAAAGGCATAAATTACCTCGAAGAAGTCTCAAAAGGAGGTGTCAAAACGGCCAAAGAGTGGTAGGAAATCCCAAAAAGCTGTCCAAAATATGAAGGTAACGTTCAAATACCGTGAATTAAGGTTTCCTCGCGTTTCTGAGGTCGTTGATCAGAAAACTGCTTTAAAAATTTAAAAATTCAAAATGGCGGATGCTATATAGCGTATGATTTTTCCAAAAAGCAATCAATTTTGCTGAAACTTGAGATTCAGAGGTTTTTAAAGTCGCCGATTACGAAACTGAATTCAAAATGCCGGATCAAGGAATTTGGTTCTTTGAGTTAAGTTTCTAAAACATAACAAAATTAGGCAAAAATAACCTAGATTGGGATTGACGTTCCAGGCTTAAATCATTTTAGTCATCATCAGATGTTTCTGATTCCGAAGCTGGAGCTGAAATTTCTGAAAATAATTCGATAGCTGCCTGAAAAACGTATATATTTTCTTCTGCGGAAGTTTCAAAAAATTTATAATTTTCGGATCTGATGATATCAGAAGTTCTCGGATTTTCTTTTTAGCTTTTGTATGTTGGAATATGAAATAAGGTCATTCATTGTGGGTACTATGTATCGATTGAATCCCTCCCAAATCCTGAATTTCCTAAAAGAATCAGGACTAAAGGAGGCGCTCTAAATGGGTAAGTATGCCAACGATATAGAGTAAGATGTACCACACACATAGATTGACGATTGAAATAGATTGCAGTGGAAGTTACCATCTAAACCTACAAAATCTATCTATTTATAGATAAATTTGTAATTGCTTGCTCAGTGAAGTAATATTTTGGCAGGACACGATTACAAAACCCAACTTATTTTGTCTTGTTTTTATTATTATACATAGATATTATTTTTTAATTAAAGTAATTTATAAAATGCTTCGCGAGCTGCATAAAATGTCGAGGCGTGCCTTATGCGGCTCGCGGGCCGCTATTACCCCGGGCCTAGTCTAGAATGTAAATATAAAATCCTTGCATCATTCCTTGCACAATTGCAATAAAGGCCCGTAGCTTAACCTCCTGGAGTCATTAGAAATTTTCAAACAAAGCCGTAATCCTTCAGTTAATCTCATTAAGGAGCAAACCGACCTAATATTTTCTCAACTTTTTAATCTAACGCAATCGTCTCCAGATGAGTCCCCAACTACAGACAGACACTACCCCTCCACATCAAAACTCAATCTCATCAATTTGTAATCCACTTGAAAATGACCTTCAACAGTCGAAACTCGAGTCGTGTAAAGTGTGCAGATCTATATAACTTCACAAGTTATATAGTATTTTCACAAAAATTAGTGGCAAAAACATAGTGAATGGATTACCAAGTAGTAACGGTCGTAACCATCTTTTTCAAAATATTATTAGTTCTTCCAGCATTAAATCCAAAAAAACTTGTTGTAGTTATTAAACTTTTGTTTGTTTATTATTGTTCGCGCCAATATAAATAAATCTGTATTTTTAATTCCACATTTGAATCGATTTCGGCACCGATTAACAGAAGGGGAAAGGTGTAAATCGCGCGATTTACTTATCAATTTACTTCGCGAATTTATATCATTCGGAGAGTATGCTTCGAGGGTGAGAAGCGTAAAGACGAGAATCGAAGCGCGAACCAAGCTCGACCGACACGTGCACGCATTTTTAAGTCAAGTTAACCAGGGGTGTAATCACGAGTCCAAAGGGCTGAAGCGGCATCCAACGTCTGGAAGTCACCGATTTTAAGGGCTCCCTCCACCCATTATCCCCATTTCCTCGCTTAAAAAAGGTGCCGGAAGGACGATCCACACGTGGCTGAGACGCGAGCGACCCTAACAGATAAGTGATTAGACTTGCCCTGTTTCAAACGGGAAAATTTGATTTTCGTGAGACACAGTCCAAACAATTATTATTTTTCTACTAAAAGTATTATATAAAATTGGAAAACTAGTACAATGTTCCAATATTTAGTCTAATAATGCAATGATTAATTACTAATTCAATGATTCATCAATATTTTCTTAAGTGGATAAGGCTTGGGAACCGAGAGCCTTGACCAAATAAAAGTTGCATGTGAAATCTGAGCAGTTTTACATTTTTGTACTAAACAACAAAAAAATTGGAAAACATTCCAAGCATAAAACGTGAGATTATGATTTATTATACAAGACAGCACAAACGATTTTCCAAGAAGTTATTAGACATAAAAACGGATTTATTTATATTAAATTATTTGAATTCTTCTATATAAAGCAACAATTGCTTTTTTATGGAATAATTCCAATGTTTTGCTTTGAATTGCCTAGTTATACTTATAAAAAGTAGTACTTATCTAGTTATATTATTAAATATTATTTTTTGTAATGTTATTATAGAAAGGTCGATTCTGACTAAGAAAACTTAATTATTTTGAAAGCATACCGATTCGTTTTGCTTCATGCAGATCAAGTTTCAATGACCCTTTTCAATCTAATTTCATATAATTATACTCATTCTTGTTTACAAATAAAAACTAAACAAAAACGAAAATTCAATAAGTTTCAAACTAACATGGGGGCCCTGTCAACTCGTCATCACCGATTTGGCCCAAATTTACAGTATATCTAGGGCTGGACTATAAATAAAAGTGACGCAAGCGGGAGGGCCAGATGGAAAAGCGTTAAAAAACTCATAAGCAACAACAACTCACAAGCCCGCTATGTTAGCATAAATTTCAATGGCCGGTCAGCGCAGCGGTTAGAGCTCGGGTTCATAGTACGAGGATCGCTGGTTCGATTCCCCGTGGGGACGCTTTTTTTACTAATAAAATAATTAAATTGACAAATTAATAATTTCAATTAAAAACTTCAAACAATAATAAATAATAATAAAAGTAAGTCTTTTTAAAAATTGCAAATAAAAAAATAAAAGCGTCCCAACGGGTCGGCGTAAAAATGGCCATCTGGCCCTCCCGCTTGCGTCACTTTCATTTATAGTCAAGCCCTGCATATACTGTAAATTTGGGCCAAATCGGTGATGACGAGTTGACAGGGCCCCCTTGTAAATCTGATAGACTAGAATCAGGCGTAATCAAAACCTCATAGATCTGTTGATTCCCTATCCAACTTATTATTAGTTTAACTTAATAGATACATATATTATATAATGAGACACTCTTAATTTGTCACCCGCTATTATTATATAACTTGTATCAATACAAATAGATAATTTGTGGAAGTATATAATATTAACTATATAATTGTTAAAGGGGCATAGACATCATTTTATCCTAATGTTCACACCTTAACCTTAAATAGCCTATATTTTTATGTTTTCGTCATTGATAATATATACATACTGACTAGATATATAAGCCCTGAAGAAGGTCAGAATAAAAGACCGAAACGTTGGTAAAATATCAATTTCCTCCTCCTCCTCCTCCTACTTCTTTTTAGGACATTGTCCTGTTTCTTTACGCATCTCTCGTTTCTTGCGACCTTGAGCTCCATGACTCGTTCCATCGCTTCGGTGGTCTTCCCATGGATCGTTTTGTGTTGGGTTTTGCTACTTTGGCCCATTCTGCCAGTCGTTCTGAGCCCATCCGGTCGACGCGTCTGTCCCACTCTCTTCGTCTGGCTCTGGTCCATCGCACCACGTCTTATACGTTCAGATTTTCCCTGATTTCTTTACTTCTTTTTCGATGAATAAGAGTCTGATATTACGCCTGATATTGCACGTAGTGTCTTCATTTCGGTGGTGCGCATTTGTTGTTTAGTTGGGTTGGTTTATGCCCTACCAAGTTTCGGCCGCGTATGTTAGAATGGGACGAACACATGTTTTGTAAATTCTGACTTTGCTGTGTGAGGACATATATTGGTTCTTCCAAATGATGTTATGTAGTCCTCCGGATATTTGTGCTGCTTTGGTTGTTGATCTTCTGACCTCCTCTTTAAGTCTTTTGCTGTCCGTCATGTCTACCCCAAGATACTTAGATGTGTTTACTTCTTCTATAATGTTGTTTGCGGACTGCAGCTTGCATCTTATTGGTGTTTTGCTGATGACCATGCATTTTGTTTTTTCTGCTGAAATCTGCAAGTTATACTTTGCTGTTGATTGGGAGAACTTATATAGTAGACGCTGGCGATCGTCCTCGTTGTCCGCTAAGAGCACTGCGTCATCAGCGTAACAGATGATGTTTGTAGTTCTAACTCTGCTTGTGGTAATGTTGGGTGGATTGAGTAGCTCAGCAGTCACCGCAGCCGGTCCCAAGCTCGGATAAAAGAGGAGGGTTTAGGTATGAGGTTAGCAGCCTGTACCTTGTAAAAAGAACCTAATGCTCAAAGAAACGCACTAAACACCTCGGAAAACCGAAAATATCAATTTTAGTTGTTGTCCTTTGTGTTGTAATCCTTTTCCAAAAAAAAAAACTACAATTAACAATATTTTATTAATACAAGTAGATTGTTTGTAGAATTGTTAATATAAATCAGAAAAGTTTGTGTTTATTTCAAATTTAGTTCAGCATGTATTGATCCTCGTCGATTTTGTTTACATCGTATAGAAACGCGTGAAACGATATTTGTCGAATTAATTAGCTCCGATTGTATCAAACAGAATGCATCTATTATATTCAATAATTATTATATTATAATTATATTCTTAAATATTCAACTTCAAGTTTGTTTAAGCTCAAATTACAAACTCATCCTAATTTATTGACGTATGAGTAAACTAGTTATAGCCCGCGGCTTCGCTCGTGTAGATTTCTTTGTCAGACAAATTAATTCAGGTCAGATAAGTTTAGCAAATATTGATTATCTTGTGAGCAATAAGAAGGAAAATATTAAGTTAGACCGTAAATAAGATTTTAAAATTGTTACGCGGGCCAAATAAAATATTGTAATTAAAATCTTGTAACTAAAAGTTGTAATAAAATTTGCATAACTTATTTTCTCCAATATTTCCGTATGGAATTTTTTCAAACTTTGCACATATATTACATGCGAATTCGGTTAAAAATATTGATAAGTTTGAATGCAATCGAGTGGTTGGTCTCAAAGTTGCAGACAAGTTTTCTAAATTTCGACGTCGTTTTTAAACAGTCTACCTAGTCTTTAAACAATATTAATAAATTATACATCAGAATTTTAAGGATTTTTTAGGCTTTCGCAAAATATAAAACTTATTCTGCTACATTTATAATTTTTTGAGTTATCGTTGTAAATAGTACAAGGTGTTTTTCGGTGGCTAAAAATTGTGTGGTTTTTTAAGATTCGCTGACTTATTGTAAACTAAATTGCATGCATAATGACTTACATTAGCGCAATCTGTGTAAAATTCTGCGTATTTTGATATACAATTTGTAAAAATCGGAGAGGTGTCGAAAATCGCATTTTTTTTTTAAGCACACAATTTTTACACCGAAAAACACCTTGTTCTATTTACAACGATAACTTAAAAAATCATAAATGTAGCAGACTAACTTTTAGATTTTCCGAAACCCCAAAAAATCCTTAAAATTTTGATACCTCTTCTTCGAATTCTCGATTTTCGCAATATCATGGATATTGACATATAATACATCAAAAGACGCGAAATTTTGTTTAGAACGAACAAACAATAACCTTTTTATGTTTTGGTGAAACGTAAGCCTGAAATAGCGTTTATAAAAACGCGCAAAATAGCTAATTCTCGGATTTTTGCCCGAAACTATTTCCAATACAATCTAAATTGAATCTTTTTAAAATCGTTCTAAATTAAATGCAGAATAAAACTATGTATGATACTTGTAGATTGCAAGGCGTATAAACCTCTCAAATTTTCTTTAAAACGATTCGATCAATTTTTGAGAGACTCGAAACTTTGATCTCGTTTTCCTCGAGCCCGCGCGCCGAATCAACCCTTCAACTTGGTTTTATCCGGCTCTTGTAACAATTTTCAAATCTGATTAAAGCTGTCCGAGTATGTAAACTTCATCCTCCAGGTTTCGTTAAGCTGTTTAATATATTCAGCCTTTCCGTAGCTCTATAACTATTATTGAGTCTTTTTAGGACTACCAAAACAAATCTCACATGAAATTTATAAGTTATTTTACAGCTTTCACTCAACAAAGACCATAAAAATAACATTGTGGATGGATGACATTGTGGACATGTAGGATGGTTTCACCAATTCTATATTATTAGTTCAATCAATAACCTGCTAAGTTCATGCCTCTCTCACAAAATGTCAAAATTATAAACATCTAACCCTAAACACCACATGGGTTTTCAAGTGAGTGGTTTACAAATTATTGTTCATAGAAGCAAAGCTGTGCTGATGAGAGATAAATCTCGAAACGCGTCCACAAATGGCTATCCACTTAAAGTATCGGAAAGACATAATCTTTAAAACAATGTTATTTTATGGTTTTTGTTGAGTGGCACGAAGGTGGACTGAAAGCTGTAAATTAACTTACAAATTTCATGTGAGATTTGTTTTGGTAATCCTAAAAAAGACTCAATAATTGTTATAGAGCTCCGGAAAGGCTGAATATATTTATATATTCAGGCTGTGTTCCGTTTGTTTTAAGTATGTAGGATTATAAATAACGTAGGATGGCTTCACCAATTCTATCTTATCAGCTGAGAACAGTAAATAAAGAGATATCAAAAACCGCCAGGAAAGACATCAAAGACTATAACAGGAGATGGGTGGCGAAGACTATAGAAGTGATCAGAAGCATGATAGTACTAACAGTACAAGTTATTGTATACTATTGTTAGTACAAACAGTACTAACAATAAGACAGAACATGACAGAGAACAGAAAACATCTGAAAAAGCAGAAATCACCAAACTTGAGGACGAAAACGGCCAAACTATCAGGAACAAAGAAGAGATCCTTGGAACCTTAAAACGCTTCTATTCAAACCCTTATAGCGCTCATGAAACAACAGGGTTGGAATATGCCCCTACCTTTCCCCGAATTCCAAATCACGGAAAATCTACCGGAGTTAATCAAAGAGGAAATCTCAAAATCAATGATGGAAATGAAAAACAACAAGGCGCCCGGGGAGGATGATATCAGGATCGGAAAGATAGAGGAGAAGAAGAGCTATTAGAAGCTATAAGGACCTTATTCAATAAGTCTCTCACGGAATCTCAATAGCTTGTCGAATCTTTCGTTTTAAGTCTTCCAGGGTTTCAAGCTACCAGAGGATGGCAGGCTTCCACAGTTTCTGATAAACTTCACATTTAACATGATCCCAAAAGAAATAATCCAAATACCACAAATCCTGAGAGAAAAGAGGCCACAACTGATCCTCACGCTGAGAAATCAAACGAACAGGAAAGAACTCTCATTACACTCTCATTGAGATGCAGGATACATGAGGCCTTGCACCATCTTGCTCAGGGCCGGCACGTAAGACGAATACAACTTTCGCCGCCCCAATTTATAATTCGTTAGACAAATTTAAAGGTTCTATATCGTCTGTTAGGTACATGTGTAAATCCTGAGAATTTTTAAGAATTTCTTCTAAATTTTTTTGCTCTAATGGAATATCGTATAAAATTCAAAAATTTTATTATGATTTTCCAATTGTGTAAATCTTTCTGTAACAGAATTAGTACAAATATTTAAGAGATAATGAAAAACTTTGATTACGTGTTCAACAGCAGGTGTTACCGCATAGAGGTTCCTGCAAAATAATTTCAGGCAATCTTCTCCGGTATATGTGATGAATTTACTCAATGAACCATCAAATGAACATTTTATATTATAGGTAAAACTGTACGGTACGTGTATATGTGTTTGGTTGGTATAGCTATTGTCGGGGTTTGGTGAGCATGTATCAATCGCTTTTAACATTGATTCAAAATCTGCGTATACAACAAAGGGTTACGCATTTTTCTATCGTAATTTTGGAATTTTAAAATATCCCCCGGGACCATATCACTTCTCCTGTCTTTAACAATGCCTTTTGTCGGCATAATAGTGTATATTTTGTTGCAGTCATTCAATTTATGTTGATTGAAAGACGACTCGGTTGAAAAAAAAAGTTAGACAGCCATCACATAAATACTTTTTATCGTAGTGCGATGATATTTGACTTCTTACCAGTCGCCAAATATCTATTAATATATACATAATGACCTTTAACCCCCTCTTCCAAATATAATAAATTTACATGTCTTTCCCTAGTGTCAAGTGACAGATTTTCTATTTGTTTATCTGTTCCTTCGTGTATAAATAATTTGTTTTTACGTCTAATTCTAATTGAAAGCCTGCTTTCAAAATCTGCATTTATTTTCTTATTTTCTTTAGCTTTTATAAATTATTTGCCCAAAACTATTTATACGAAATTCCATCAGAAACAAATTTACGCTAGAACTAGAAAAGAATAGGAACAATTCTTGAATAATTGAAAAAAACTACTTAGTCCACCAGATTTTTTGGCTGCATCGTTTACAACGAAATTTAAAGAATGGCAGGAACAGGTTACGAAAAAGGCCTTAGGATTCTTATCTAAGATTTGTTTTCGCACACCAGAATGCATACCTTTCATGGTTGGACCGTTGCCGTATACCTGGACACGCATATTTTTAATTTTGAGACCTAATTTATCTAATTCTTGCAAAATTAAATCAGTTAAACTCTCCCCAGTTGATGATTCTACAGGTAAAAATTTGATGAAATATTCTTTAGGAACAAATTCTTCACTATCTTTATTTAGAACGCGAATAACAAGATACATTTGTTCAATTCTACTAACATCTGGAGTGCAATCCTAAATAATGCTGTCATATTTGGGAAATAATATTGGAAATAATAGTAACACGTACTTTTTCTCCTAATAAATTTATTATGTTATTTTGAATTTCTTTGCTCAAATAATGAGAACAATTGGGTTTTTTTGAAACTGTGTAAAAATGCTCACTAATAAATGGATTAAATTATGCCATATAAACAAAATTCTTTGATCTCATCTTTTGTGATTTTTGAATTTCTTTTGATTACATCTTTTATTTAGAAGTAGAAGGTAGAACTAAGAACCGGTGGAAACCCACGAAAAATTCTCTGCTACAAAAATATGCCGCCCTAAAAATATGGCGCCGTAAGGCGATCGCCTGTCCGACCAGGCGCACGTGCCGGCACTGATCTTGCTGATACCAAGTATCGTTTATTGGTAATCAGAGTTTAACGATGGCATCCATTAAGAACGTTTGTAGCATCTGCACATAACGTTCACTATTGACAACTACTGTGTTTTCCATTGCTGGGCCTAAAGAGTAAATCTTTCTTCAAAATTGTTCTTACCGACTCAGGTGAAATTCCTACTTGCTGCGTGAAACGTCGCACGGATTGATTGGAATTTTCTTAAATACTGTTCCTAACTTGCAAAGCATTCACTTCTGTTCTAGCAGTTTTTTCCTCTTTGTAAGTTTAGTATCCAGAAGAGAACCTCTCTATTGGTTCTCTTCTGGATACTAAACTTACAAAGAGGAAAAAAACTGCTAGAACAGAAGTGAATGCTTTGCAAGTTAGGAATAGAATTTAAGAAAATTCCAATCAATCCGTGCGACGTGCGACAGAATATATTTATTGTATACTTTATACATTATACGAAGGGCTATCGAGCACAAGATCGGAAGGAAGATCAGTTGGAATGCAGTAACTATCGAGCTATTACACTACTAAACACTGCTTATAAAATACTGTCACATATTCTGATATCTCGCATAAGGACGTACGCAGAACCTAGAATCAGACAATACCAATGCGGATTGCGTAACAGACCAGATTTTCGTACTACGTCAGATGCTCGAGAAGTGCTGCGAATATCGACACGTTCCACCTTTTCATTGACTTTAAGGCAGCTTATGATACCGTTCCAAAGACCAAAGTTATCCCAAGGTATGAATGAGGTACACATTCCAAAAACCTTAATTGAATTGACAAAAACGACAATGTCAAAAGTTGTGTGCGACGTAAAAATATAGAATGAAAAACAACTGTAGGTGTGAAGCAGGGTGACGCGCTGGCGTGTCTCCTGTTTAACTTGGCACTAGAAAAAGTAGTCGAAATGCGGAACTGGATACTAAAGGTACTATCTTTAATAAGTCATCACAGGTGCAGGCATACGCAGACGACATGGACCTGACCTCTAGAACTCTTCGAAAAGCAAAAGAAACCTTTGTAAATTTTGAGAATGCCGCAAGAAATATGGGACTACAAATGAATGCAAATAAAACAAAGTTTATGGCTGCCACAAAAGTACGCAGAGCGAGAGACGCGGCAAAATATCACAATTGGAGAATATAAAATCGAAGCAGTGGATGAGTTCGTATACCTAGAGCCTTGATAAATCCGAGTAATGATGTCAGCAAATAAATAAAAAGGCGCATAATGCTTGCCAATCGCTGTTATTTTGGGCTGTCAAAATACTTACGTAAATCGAGCCTTTCGAGAAGCACAGACTTTAATTGTAACATTTTTAATCTATGGCTCGGAAACCTGGACCCTAACAAAAGCAGATGAGACGTTACTATCAACATTTGAACGAAAAATCCTAAGAAAGATTTATGGTGCTGTCCAAGAGGATAATGTCTGGAGAAGAAGATATAATTTAGAGCTTTATAACTTATACACAGAGTCAGGAAACAGAGACATAATAACAACAATCAAGATTGGCAGGTTAAGATGGGCAGGACATGTAGCACGCTATAACGTGCCAACGCTAAGAAACTTCGAGGGCATACCAACCAGCAGTAGAGGCAGAGTGAGACCAAGGCTGAGATGAAAATACGGCGTTTCTGAGGATGCCAGAAAAATTGGTGCAGCTGACTGGAAGGTCCGTGCCAGATACCGGAAAGGATAGCGGACGAGGCTGGAGAAAGTTGAGGCCCTGTAGGGCTGTAGATGATCGACCACAAGGTCCTTCTGCCCTGAGAACCAATATTTTCCGACTCATCTTGAAAAGTGTGTATTTATTTGAAATCTAGTTCAGCATGTATTGATCCTCGTCGATTTTGTTTACATCGTACAGAAACGCGTGAAACGATATTTGTCGACTTAATTAGCTCCGATTATATCAAACAGAATGCATCTATTATATTCAATAATTATTATATAGTAATTACATTCGTTCCCCCAGGCTAATAGATTATATGAGATCAATCAACAACAATATTTTCAGTTTGAGGACAAGCAGACAAAGCAATGTACGAGTTGGAAGTGACTGGCACAAGGCAGACAAAGAGTTTTGCTAAATTACTTGTTTGGCACCACTGGATCGAATCTAATCAGAGTTATTAAAGTATTTATTGATTATAATTTTTACAAGACGCGTGTAGTTAGATTATTAAAGTCGAGACCGTTTCAATGCGTGAAATATTTTTGAAAAACTTATAAGAAGAGTTTATGTTATAATTACTATTACAAATGATTATATATTAAAATGATTCTACACCCGAAAGGGTAGAAGAATTTCGATAATAATAATAATAATAATTAAAATGTAATTAGTTCTCTAGTTCTATTATCATAAGTATTACAAAATAATTCGTCTGTCGATAAAGTAATTATTAAATTATGTTACAGCCTTAGACAGACAAGACACACTGGACAGTATAAACCACCTTTTCCATTTACCTTTTAGTATGCGCCTCCACGGTATCGCAATATTTCGCATATTTTTCACATTTTTTTCGAGCGAAACGAATTTTTTGTAAAAAAATTTCGTGATTTTTTTTTGGTTACCCAAAGGAAATCGAAGTGCTGAAAACTATTTTCCAGTTTATTTCGCTCTAAAATTACAAATACGCAAGTTATACGGTTTAACGCTGTACACCATCTCGCATTTCCGACAGATTTCACGTTGTCATAACTTTTGAACGACTCGACACAGAGACTTCTAGTCTTCACCAATCGATTCAGCGTCCCAAAATTAGTCCGGAAACGTATATAATATCTCATAGGAAGCTTTGGTTTAAGAAATACCGTTGACGCGTGAAGCCGATAGTGCGGAAACGATAAAATGCGAAAAAATCGATTTTGGCAAAATCGTTATTTTTTTAGTTACAGCAAAATTTAAAAACGTTTCTGAAAGCATTTTTGCTGCTGATTATAAATATGCCAATTACATTTCGCTAGCTCTTTCCGTTCACTATCACCTGTTAAAATTGAGGAAATTTTTAAGAAATTTCGGCGCTCGAGTAAAGATCTCGGAAAGTAATGAATTTTCGGCGGACAGTCTGCGTGTGCTAATAGGAAGATGACCTTCTGAAAACGATGCCGCAATCCGTTTTCGATTATCTGTGACCGGTTTTGAGATATCGACTTGTCAAATCGAGAATCGGCTAAATTTCAGTTTCAAAATTCACGACGAATTATTGCATCTTTCCGGAGAATTTATACATCGACTTGTTCGTCTTGTCGAGTAGCTTCTGCCTGCCGAAAATGATTTTGCTGCTGTTTGCCGTTCTCGAGAAAATTGAAAAAAAACCGAAAAAGCACATTTTTTTCGAGCGAAATGATGGAAAATTTTTATTGACGAATTTTTTTGAAAACCTATTCGTGTTTTTTTTTTTACCCAAAGGAAATGGAAGTGCTGAAAACGGTTTTCCAGTTTATTTCGCTCCAAAGTTACAAATAAACAAGTTATATATTTTTTCGCTGTACACCATCTTTGCATTTCCGACACATTTTACGCTGTCATAACTTTTGAACGGCTCACCACAGAGACTTCTAGTCTCCACCAATCGATTCAGCGTCCCAAAATTAGCCCGAAAATGTATATAATATTTCCTAGGAAGCTTTCGGTTACGAAATACCGTCGACGCGTGAAGCCGATAGTGCGGAAATGATAAAATGCGAAAAAATCAATTTTGTCAAAATCGTTATTTTTTTAGTTACAGCAAAATTAAAAAACATTTCTGAAAGCATTTTTGATGCTGATTACAAATATGCCAATTATTTTTCGGTAGCTCTTTCCGTTCACTATCGCCTGCTAAAATTGAGGAAATTTTTAAGAAACTTCGGCACTCGAGTAAAGATCTCGAAAAGTAATGATTTTTCGGCAAACAATCTGCATGTGATAATAGGAAAATGACCTTCTGAAAACGATGCCGCAATCCGTTTTTGATTATCTTCAACCGTTTCTGAGATATCGACTTGTCAAATCGAGAATCGGCTAAAATTCAGTTTGAAATTTCAGGATGAATTATTGAATCTTTCCGAACAATTTATACATCGACTTGTTTGTCTTGTCGAGTAGTTTCTGTCTGCAGAAAATGATTTTGCTGCTGTTTGCCGTTCTCGAGAAAATTGAAAAAAACCGAAAAAGCACAAATTTTTCGAACGAAATGATGGAAATTTTGTTGACGAATTTTTTGTAAATTTTTTCGTGATTTTTTTTTTTTGGTTACCCAATGGATATGGAAGTGCTGATAACGGTTTTCCAGTTTATTTCGCTTTAAAGTTAGAAATAAACAAGTTATATAGTTTTTCGCTGTACACCATCTTTGTCATTTCCGACAGATTTTACGCTGTCATAACTTTTGAACAGCTCACCACAGAGACTTCTAGTCTTCACCAATCGATTCAGCGTCCCAAAATTAGTCCGAAAACGTATATAATATTTCCTAGGAAGCTTTTGGTTAACAAATACCGTCGACGCGTGAAGCCGATAATGCCGAAACGATAAAATGCGAAAAAATCGATTTTGTCAAAATCGTTATTTTTTAGTTACAGCAAAATTAAAAACGTTTCTGAAAGCTTTTTTGTTGCTGATTGCAAATATGCCAATTATATTTCGCTAGCTCTTTCCGTTCACTATCCGCCTGCTAAAATTGAGGAAATTTTTAAGAAATTTCGGCGCTCCAGTAAAGATCTCGCAAAGTAATGAATTTTCGGCGGACAATCTGCGTGTGATAATATGAAAATGACCTTCTTGAAACGATGCCGCAATCCGTTTTTGATTATCTGCAATCGTTTTTGAGATATCGACTTGTCAAATCGAGAATCGGCTAAATTTCAGTTTGAAATTTCACGACGGATTATTGAATCTTTCCGGACAATTTACACATTGACTTGTTTGTCTTGTTGAGTAGTTTATGTGTGCTGAAAATGGTTTCGCTGTTGTTTGCCGTTCTCGAGAAAATTGGAAAAAAGTGAAAAAGCACATTTTTTTCGAGCGAAATGATGGAAAAATTTTGTTGACGAATTTTTTGTAAATTTTTTTCGTGATTTTTTTTTGGTTACCCAAAGGAAATGGAAGTGCTGATAACGGTTTTACAGTTTATTTCGCTTTAAAGTTACAAATAAACAAGTTATATAGTTTTTCGCTGTACACCATATTTGCATTTCCGACAGATTTTACGCTGTCATAACTTTTGAACGGCTCACCACAGAGACTTCTAGTCTCCACAAATCGATTCATCGTCCCAAAATTAGTCCGAAAATGTATATAATATTTCCTAGGAAGCTTTCGGTTAAGAAATAAAGTCGACGCGTGAAGCCGATAGTGCGGAAACGATAAAATGCGACAAAATCGATTTAGGCAAAATCGTTATTTTTTTAGCTACAGCAAAATTTAAAAACGTTTCTGAAAGTATTTTTGCTGCTGAATACAAATATGCTAAATATATTTCGCTAGCTCTTTCTGTTCACTATCGCCTGTTAAAATTGAGGAAATTTTTAAGAAATTTCAGCGCTCGAATAGAGTTCTCGAAAAGTAAAGAATTTTCCGCCAACAATCTAAGTGTGTTATTAGGAAAATGACTTTCTGAAAACGATGCCGCAATCCGTTTTAGATTATCTGCAACCGTTTCTGAGATATCGACTTATCAAATCGAGAATCGGCTAAATTTTAGTTTGAAATTTCACGACGAATTATTGAATCTTTCCGGACAATTTATACATCGACTTGTTCGTCTTGTCGAGTAGTTTCTGCCTGCCGAAAATAATTTTGCTGCTGTTTGCCGTTCTCGAGAAAATTGAAAAAAACCGAAAAAGCACAATTTTTTCGAGCGAAATGATGGAAAAATTTTTTTGACGAATTTTTTGTAAAATTTTTTCGTGATTTTTTTTTATTACACGAAGGAAATCCAAGTGCTGAAAACGGTTTTGCAGTTTATTTCGCTCTAAAGACAGACAAGGCTAGACAGACAAGACTAGACCGACAAGACTAGACAGACAAGACTAGAAAGAGAAGACTAGGCAGGCAAGACTAGACAGACATGACTAAACAGACAATACTAGACAGACAAGACTAGAATGTCGACATTCAGAATTTATAGATTTAATCTCTTACAATCGACTGATACTTGCAGAACATTCGCTTTCCGATAAATTCGCAGCGTTCAAATTGGCGCATATTATGCACACTTTCGCATTAGGTTTCAACAACGACAAGAAAATGAGTCACGCCCAAGGGTAAGATAATCATTTTTCTTTCTGGGCGAGTCATCCGTTCTAAACGCTAGATGCTTGAATGACTACGTCTTGTATTCAGCGGAACACGTCAGCCATGAATGGTATGACCGTGCTTGCATTACAAACAATTAAATTGTTTGTTTAAATTAATAATTGTGATTTGAGCGTGCGTGATAGGGCTGAAACGGCTTCGATTACAAATTGCTTTTGACGTGATATCGCTTTGTAGTAAAGTAGTTTCTTTGTATTAGATTTCACACAAAAATATGTTTCTTTTATTTTAAACAAAAATTTGTAACTTAGAAAAATATCAATGATTTTTGGAACGAAGTTCCTTTAGGGAGATCTCGGTAGGAGTAATTCGGCAGAAAACGTTACGTTACGATATACGCCTATCTCTTTCTCTCACAATCAGTGTATATTTCTATAATGCGTGCTGCGTGTTTCTTTGGCAGAGTTATATATTTCACTATATGACTAAAAATAATCAAATAGACCTTTGCAGTTAGTTTCCGAGCTGTAACTATCGTAGTAACTTAGCAATCGACAGTTAGCAATCGACGCTAATTAAAAACTTTTGGAAAATTGAAGAATTTTACAAAAATTTCATTTAAGTTTGAAGACTAAAAAGTTTTTAATAATATCTATAAACTAGATAGTTTCAGCTAAAACTTGCAATTAGTTTCGAAGCTGTAACTATCTGAGTAACTTAGCAACTCAACTTCATATGTAATCTGTCATTTATGACAGACTAGATAATAGACCTGTTTACGGTTAGTTTAGCGCATGTGCGTCCATTAAGTTTAAAAGGCCGCTTGCCGTAAAAGATGAAACGCTCAATTCCCTGCGAGAATCGCGCGAAATCGTTCCCGCATAGTTCAAGTTGGCGATTCTGTGGGAGTTTTTCTGGACGTCAAAAAACGTCGTTTTTAAAAAATTCTTGCTGGAACGGCAGCGGGCGAGTGTTCTGAAGAGAACGAACCCGACCGGCGACCTGGAGCCCATCAAATAAGTCCTGGGCGTCCATGGAAGTGATTGCAAAATCGGCAAAAAAAAATGTATTGGCTCTCGCACCAGGTGAACAGGAGGTCGCAAGACGGCGAGCGAGGGCTCTAAAAACGTGGCGCGGCGGCGGCTAGAGGATCCGGAAACAAAATTGAGATCCGACCAAAAATGCGCCTCAAAAGTAAAATATCGTGATTTTTTTATCGTGAGTTGAGTCGCGACAACGGCACCGCTCGACAGGGATCTCGGTTCTGCACCGGAAAAACGTACAATCCCGTTTTGCGCCGACGCCTCCGCTTCCGTCGAGCCGTTTCCGTAAAAACCTCGATTTTCGGGTAGGTTTTGTACCCCCCGAAAGGGCGCGACAGGACGGAGGACGAAACTCGGGGATGCGCCACGTGCGGACGGATATTCACAGTTAAGTCGCCGAAGACGCGCGGTTAAAACATCGAAGATCTGCCGCCTCCGGCGGCATAAAAAAGCCGATTTTGAGCCTTTTTAAAACCCACGCGGTGCGGTCCCCCAGGTGAAATTCGCGAAACGCCACACGTCGGTCGTCTCAGAATCGATCGAAATTTACGATTCCGTCGCGACCGGGCGAGTCCGGGCGAACGCTTCCCCACACAGACCCCAAAATTTTGCCTTAAAAAAATTACCACTTTTACGGAGGTCACGGCTAATATGCCCAGGGAAAATTAAATTCAGGCAAGGATTCCGGTAGAAAACTTGCAGGCGCGTCATCAGACACCACGCTCGTCGCTACGCGACTTTTTTCGGCGACGTTATTCACATTTTTCGCCGAATTCGAGTCCCCCGACTGAAGGGCCGCCTCAGGCGGCCTCCTCAATCCTGGAAAGTCGGTGCATCAGATTCTTGTAGCCAAAGAATAGACGAACGATCCCACGTACGGCGATTTTCGTTGAGACATGCGGAACGCGTCATTTAGGCGTCAAAAAATGACGACATTTTGGAAGAAAATTTTGGGTTTTTGGCACTTTGTGCAATAATTAAGCAAAATTGTCGAAAAGTGAAGCGACAGTCGGACTTGTGGCGACGTTCCGGACACGTCGGTGCCGGTGGCAGGTCATTGCGACGAAAAGTTTACGAGTTGTGGGCGAAAAGGTGAAAAAGTTGTAAAACTCTGCGCAGCAGTCCCCGGAGACGGTAGAGAGTTGAAATTATTTTTGGAAAATAGTTGCATCTTTTGCAAATAATTTGTGCAAAATTTCGAGAATAGTTGAATTTTTTAAAGTTGATTAAAAATTTTTCGAAAAAAGTTTTTTTGACACCTTTTTAGAACAGGGAAGGTTCGTTACTCAATTAGTATTTTACTCACAATTTGGTGGCAATGTCAATGTGAAATGAATGAATGAAAAAAAAAATGAATGAAAAACGGCCCGGCGGGCCGCAAGACAAGTTCCAATGCGGCGCAAAACAAAACCGACATTTTTTTTCATTCATTTATCAAATTGACGCTTTTGTTTCGGGCTGCATTTCAACTTATCTTGCCCCAGTTTGACAATTTGTTTTTCATTTATTTACTAAATTTTGGACCGCATTGCATCTTGGCCGTATGAGGCTCAGTTTGTATTTGTTCATTAATTTAACCGTTCTATTTTAAGCCGCATTGCAACCTGTCTTGCGAGCGCAGCTTGGACACCCCTGACCTAAATCTAATACTCAACCATATACGTCATCTGTCATATATGACAGATATTTTCGCAAATCCTTTAACATCCATGTGGACGATAGGCTTTATCTTAAATACTTAGTTCACTCACCTTTCATAGTAATCAATAAAATAGATACAGCCTAAATATTCCACGACAAAAACTTGAATCTTGTGATTACGCTGCGAAATCTACTTTGTCTCCCCGGTGGGGTTGCGGAAGTCCTCGAGTCAGAAGGGATGGAAGTGGAACTTCGTTCCTGACGGGGGTCCCCTGACCCTATACGTTTATTTTTTTAGCGTATAGTCCTGCTATAGTTCGAATGTGACCGCTTCGAATAGTCCAAAACTATTCGTATAGTTGAACTATCTATACGAAAGGACTAGATTGATCTGGGGCGTTCAGACCTATAACATCAGCGAACGACTATAAAGCTACGTACACGGGGTATAGAAAACTAGCGTATAGTGCTATAGTATTCTATCTATAGTTAGAAAACTAGCGTATAGTCCTATAGTTTTCTATCTATAGTTAAAAAACTAGGGTATAGTCGTGCTATAGTTCGGATGATACCACTTCGTATAGTCCAAAACTATTCGTATACACGTTTCGTATATTCAAGCGGACACATAGCTATAGTCAAACTATAGCAGAAATAGACTCTAGTTTTCGATACCGTCTGTACGTACTTTCAATGCATTAGGTTTGAAGCGATCGACTAGGTAGAAATAAAATCTAAGGTTTTGTAATTTTTTTACAAATCGAACGTGTCAGAAATGTCAAAAATATAATATGTGTGTGATAGTTTACTTATCATATTATATGAAATGAGTTAAGTTAGGATTTAGCTGTTCTCACCACTCGCGATCTCTCGCCTCTCGCTTTAAAAACTTCTCGCGATCTCTCGCCTTCAAAACCCCTCGCGATCTCTAGCCTCTCGTCTTAAAAACCTCTCGAGAGAGCCTTTCGCCTTAAAAGCCCCTCTCGCGATCTCTAGCCTCTCGTCTTAAAAACCTCTCGCGATCTCTCGGCTTAAAAACTTCTCGCGATCTCTCGCCTTAAAAACCTCTAGCGATCTTTAGCCTCTCGCGATCTTTAGCCTCTCGCCTTAAAAACCCCTCGTGATCTCTAGTCTCTCGCCTTAAAAATCTCCCGCGATCTCTAGCCTCTCGCCTTAATAACCTCTCGCGATTTCTAGCCTCTCGCCTTAAAAAAACCTCTCGCGATCTCCAGCCTCTCGCCTTAATAACCTCTCGCGATTTCTAGCCTCTCGCCTTAAAAAAACCTCTCGCGATCTCTAGCCTCTCTCCTTAAAAACCCCTCGCAATCGACTGTTTGAGCACTCCTGATCTAGATAAGGAATATTTTTTCCAAGTAAACTATTGATTAATATCAATTACGTAATTAAATTTGAATAAGTTCTAAATTAACATTAAATTGTAATAAATAATCATCATCATTTGGCAGAAGGACCTCGAGGTCGGTAGCCCTTTGTATCATCTTTTTATGTTACAATAAATACTATTATTATTATTCATTGTGTCCTGTGACTCATATTCATATTATTATCATTGTCCTGTGACTCCTACGCGGAGCATAAAATAATAAATAATATTACACATAAAATTGTAATCATTCTTTCAGAATTATATTTTTTAATTTATGTTTTTTCAATATAAAAATTATTTTAATATAAAACAAGATAAATGAATTTTTTTTTAGCGGGTCTAGTCCATTTTTCGTTTTAATACCATTCTTAAGTTACTGATCTAATGCAATTTCCATATTTTTTGCGACAAAAATCAATTGCCTTGCATAAAAGAGAGAAATATATTTATTGATTTCTTCCAATATCGCGCACAAACTTATTCATGAAACCTCCTTTTGTCACCGTTTAGCTTTCAAACTTTCCTGCCTGAAAGTTCTTCGGCAATTGAATACTTCATAAGAATGATCCCCGATTCAAAGCACAAACAATGTTACAATCCTCAACATTTTTTTAAAATAATAATCGTTCTCGTGTAAATTAAATGAAGTAAAAAGTATTCCACATTTACTACGATATACTTATACATATTCCTACCAATTTTTAAACACAAATAATTTATTTTAAGAATGAAACACTTCGGTCTTTCTGAAATAATTTATGAAATAAATCTAATAATTTGTTTTAAGATTGAAACACTTGGGTCTTTTCTGAAATAATTTCTGAAATAATTCTAATAATTTGTTTTAAGAATGAAACACTTTTGTCATTTCTGAAATAATATCTGAAATAATTCTTAATATAAAAAATCTTCAAACTCAACAAATCCAAAAAATGTAAATAATTTATTAATTAATAAATTAACTATTCCAAAAGTTGTGTTAGCTAATGGATCAATATAATGCAAAATATATGAGAAATTTTATGTTCTTACCATTTTGAATAATTTAAAGTTTGCGGTAGATAATCAAAATCTGGATAACACAACGTCACTGGATGTCAGTAATGCGGCACCTGTGAGTAGCAATGCGGCCGCAAGAACTTGCGCCCGCTTTTAAACGCGGCTCCAGCTTTCAAGACATGCGCGATGTCACTAGTAGCATTACAACTAAACCAGCCCAGTAATACACGTAAAAACAAATCAGTTATAAACAGCAATTATAACTTCATTATTTATTGAACGCAATTTATTTTATAATATTTTTTGTTCGTATTTAATTGCTGTTTCGTTTCGAATTGCATTGCAAATTCGAAATTGCATTTGCGAAGTTAGTTCGGAATTGCAATTTGTAAATCGATAATTGCATTTGCATATTTAGTTCGGAATTCTATTTCCAAACTTAGTTCTCAAATTTAGTTCATTGTATTTTAAGACTAGACATACAAGAGAGACTAGACGGATTAGACAGACTAGACGAACTTTACGCACTAGACGGACTAGATAGACAAGACTAGGACTAGACTAGACAAGACTAGATAGACTAGACTAGATAGACTGGACTAGACAGACTTGACTAGATAGACAAGACTATAGACAGACAAGACTAGACAGACTAGGCTAGACTAGACTAAACAAGGCCAGACTAGACGAACTAGACCGACTAGATAGACTAGTTTATATAGCTAGACTAGTTGGTGAAATATTAAGAAATCTCAAGTTCCATCGAAGCTAATCAACAAATTGTAAAACTCAAGTTTGGCAACGCGATAACTCAGTTAGTTTTCAAGATCAAACATTCTAGATAGATGTAGTTTATAGACAGTATATTAATCTTCACTTGTTTCAAATTTAGTTAGTGTAGACTAAAGTGACCACATTTTTCTTGAGACAAAGCGGGACAAATGGCATGAAATGAAAATTATAATTTAGTTATGAAAGCATACCAATAATTCAATAATAGTATATTTTATAACTAGGGCGGTAAGTTGTCAATTTGACAGTCAAGTTAGGGATCCAGTGGCAATCTAACAAAAATGGAATTAAAATGAAGAATTTGATTTTTCAATTGTCCGGTGGTGTGGATTCGTCATAAGAATTTTCCTCAGTCTCCGGTATCACCATAGAATTTCCACTCATTTTAAAACTTTTTCTCTAATTTTTATTATGATTTTGTAATGAAAAAAAACACTTTCACGTCACTTTTTTAATATGGAGGTCTTGATTGTGTTAATTTCATTTAAATATTTGTTTTTTTTATGTAACCTAGCGATATTGAATATTTGCGTGCGTTGCCCAGGTTATGCGGTACAATGAGAGGTGACATTTCTCGTATTAAAAAATGTGGGTCAAGAAGTACTTTTCTCGCATGAGTAATAAAAAATATATTTTATTGTATACATTCATATACTTTTCAATAAATATACAACAATGAATTAATGAATTTAAAAATGAATTTATTATTAATTATTGGTAACTATAAAAATATTTGTTAAAAACAATAATTTGAACTCAATGAAAAGTGATAATAGCATCCTCCTTGGGACAGCTTTACTAATTAAATCAAGGGAGGAACACGGAAATCTTCTGTTTCAAAATAATTTGAACATTTGAACAAAAGAAAAAAAGATTTTCTTTCTGGGTCTTTCATATTTTAGATCCGAGTGAATACTTTGCAATAGATTCGGATCATTTATGATGTCGTGAAATTTGTGAAAATAAATTGGTCTTTTTGAAAATGAATTGGAAATTTTTTAAATGAATTGGTTAATTTATATTTTACGCATAATATAGATTTTAAAGTTTTAATGTTCAACTTCGTTTTTCTGTTGTCCACGTTCTGTTGCTACATTTGTTCCTGGAAGGGAGAGCGCGTATTTTATAATTTTCAAAATATTCTGATAAGGAATATTATTCTGTTTAAAATGAAGGAATAACTCCGTCCATTTTTGGTCTCTTTCCACATTTGCAGACAACAAACATTTAATTTTATTAACAAGACTAGACAGACAAGACTAGACAGACAAGACTAGACAGACAAGACTAGACAGACTAGACTAGACAGACAAGACTAGACAGACAAGACTAGACAGACAAGACTAGACAGACAAGACTAGACAGACAAGACTAGACAGACAAGACTAGACAGACAAGACTAGACAGACAAGACTAGACAGACAAGACTAGACAGACAAGACTAGACAGACAAGACTAGACAGACAAGACTAGACAGACAAGACTAGACAGACAAGACTAGACAGACAAGACTAGACAGACAAGACTAGACAGACAAGACTAGACAGACAAGACTAGACAGACAAGACTAGACAGACAAGACTAGACAGACAAGACTAGACAGACAAGACTAGACAGACAAGACTAGACAGACAAGACTAGACAGACAAGACTAGACAGACAAGACTAGACAGACAAGACTAGACAGACAAGACTAGACAGACAAGGCTAGACAGACAAGACTAGACGGACAAGACTAGACAGACAAGACTAGACAGACAAGACTAGACAGACAAGACTAGACAGACAAGACTAGACAGACAAGACTAGACAGACAAGACTAGACAGACAAGACTAGACGGACAAGACTAGACAGACAAGACTAGACAGACAAGACTAGACAGACAAGACTAGACAGACAAGACTAGACAGACAAGACTAGACAGACAAGACTAGACAGACAAGACTAGACAGACAACACTAGACAGACAAGACTAGAGAGACAAGACTAGACAGACAAGACTAGACAGACAAGACTAGACAGACAAGACTAGACAGACAAGACTAGACAGACAAGACTAGACAGACAAGACTAGACAGACAAGACTAGACAGACAAGACTAGACAGACAAGACTAGACAGACAAGACTAGACAGACAAGACTAGACAGACAAGACTAGACAGACAAGACTAGACAGACAAGACTGGACAGACAAGACTAGACAGACAAGACTAGACAGACAAGACTAGACAGACAAGACTAGACAGACAAGACTAGACAGACAAGACTAGACAGACAAGACTAGACAGACAAGACTAGACAGACAAGACTAGACAGACAAGACTAGACAGACAAGACTAGACAGACAAGACTAGACAGACAAGACTAGACAGACAAGACTAGACAGACAAGACTAGACAGACGAGACTAGACGGACAAGACTAGACAGACAAGACTAGACAGACAAGACTAGACAGACAAGACTAGACAGACAAGACTAGACAGACAAGACTAGACAGACAAGACTAGACAGACAAGACTAGACAGACAAGACTAGACAGACAAGACTAGACAGACAAGACTAGACGGACAAGACTAGACAGACAAGACTAGACAGACAAGACTAGACAGACAAGACTAGACAGACAAGACTAGACGGACAAGACTAGACAGACAAGACTAGACAGACAAGACTAGACAGACAAGACTAGACAGACAAGACTAGACGGAAAAGACTAGACAGACAAGACTAGACAGACAAGACTAGACAGACAAGACTAGACAGACAAGACTAGACAGACAAGACTAGACAGACAAGACTAGACAGACAAGACTAGACAGACAAGACTAGACAGACAAGACTAGACAGACAAGACTAGGCAGACAAGACTAGACAGACAAGACTAGACAGACAAGACTAGACAGACAAGACTAGACAGACAAGACTAGACAGACAAGACTAGACAGACAAGACTAGACAGACAAGACTAGACGGACAAGACTAGACAGACAAGACTAGACAGACAAGACTAGACAGACAAGACTAGACAGACAAGACTAGACAGACAAGACTAGACAGTCAAGACTAGACAGACAAGACTAGACAGACAAGACTAGACAGACAAGACTAGACGGACAAGACTAGACAGACAAGACTAGACAGACAAGACTAGACAGACAAGACTAGACAGACAAGACTAGACGGACAAGACTAGACAGACAAGACTAGACAGACAAGACTAGACAGACAAGACTAGACGGACAAGACTAGACAGACAAGACTAGACAGACAAGACTAGACAGACAAGACTAGACGGACAAGACTAGACAGACAAGACTAGACAGACAAGACTAGACAGACAAGACTAGACAGACAAGACTAGACAGACAAGACTAGACAGACAAGACTAGACAGACAAGACTAGACAGACAAGACTAGACAGACAAGACTAGACAGACAAGACTAGACAGACAAGACTAGACAGACAAGACTAGACAGACAAGACTAGACAGACAAGACTAGACAGACAAGACTAGACAGACAGGACTAGACAGACAAGACTAGACAGACAAGACTAGACAGACAAGACTAGACAGACAAGACTAGACAGACAAGACTAGACAGACAAGACTAGACAGACAAGACTAGACAGACAAGACTAGACAGACAAGACTAGACAGACAAGACTAGACAGACAAGACTAGACAGACAAGACTAGACAGACAAGACTAGACAGACAAGACTAGACAGACAAGACTAGACAGACAAGACTAGACAGACAAGACTAGACAGACAAGACTAGACAGACAAGACTAGACAGACAAGACTAGACAGACAAGACTAGACAGACAAGACTAGACAGACAAGACTAGACAGACAAGACTAGACAGACAAGACTAGACAGACAAGACTAGACAGACAAGACTAGACAGACAAGACTAGACAGACAAGACTAGACAGACAAGACTAGTCAGAGAAGACTAGACAGACAAGACTAGACAGACAAGGGTAATCAGAGAAGACTAGACAGACAAAACTAGACAGATAAGACTACACAGACAGGACTGGACAGACAAGACTAGACAGACAAGACTAGACAGACAAGACTAGACAGACAAGACTAGACAGACAAGACTAGACAGACAAGACTAGACAGACAAGACTAGACAGACAAGACTAGACAGACAAGACTAGACAGACAAGACTAGACAGACAAGACTAGACAGACAAGACTAGTCAGAGAAAACTAGACAGACAAGACTAGACAGACAAGGGTAGTCAGAGAAGACTAGACAGACAAAACTAGACAGATAAGACTACACAGACAGGACTGGACAGACAAGACTAGACAGACAAGACTAGACAGACAAGACTAGACAGACAAGACTAGACAGACAAGACTAGACAGACAAGACTAGACAGACAAGACTAGACAGGCAAGACTAGACAGACAAGACTAGACAGACAAGACTAGACAGACAAGACTAGACAGACAAGACTAGACAGACAAGACTAGACAGACAAGACTAGACAGACAAGACTAGACAGACAAGACTAGACAGACAAGACTAGACAGACAAGACTAGACAGACAAGACTAGACAGACAAGACTAGACAGACAAGACTAGACAGACAAGACTAGACAGACAAGACTAGACAGACAAGACTAGTCAGAGAAGACTAGACAGACAAGACTAGACAGACAAGGGTAGTCAGAGAAGACTAGACAGACAAAACTAGACAGATAAGACTACACAGACAGGACTGGACAGACAAGACTAGACAGACAAGACTAGACAGACAAGACTAGACAGACAAGACTAGACAGACAAGACTAGACAGACAAGACTAGACAGACAAGACTAGACAGACAAGACTAGACAGACAAGACTAGACAGACAAGACTAGACAGACAAGACTAGACAGACAAGACTAGACAGATAAGACTGGACAGACAATACTAGACCGATAAGACCATACAGACAAGATTAGACAGACAAGACTAGACAGACAAGACTAGACAGATTAGACTAGACAGACAATACTAGACCGACAAGACCAGACAGACAAGACAAGATAGACAAGACTAGACAGTCTTCTTGGGTAGTGTAGTTGACAACATACCCGCCTTCCAATGCGGGAGACCCGGGTTCGATGCGGGTTGTGGAGGCGACATGGATGGTTTGCTGATACTGGGACATATTTGTCCCACTCAGACATTAACCATTTCCAGTTTATAGATATATACATTGCCCATTCATAGGTGGGACATATTTGTGGCAACTTAAACATTAACCCTTTCCAGTCTATTGGGACATATATAACCCAGAGGCGACAACTAGGGCTGGCTTTACTAACCGTCCGGGCTGCACACCCTGAATGAATGCAAAATATACGATACCGGGGTGGTGCATACTAAAAGTCAAGGTGGTATAAAGACAAGACTAGACAGACAAGACCGGACAGATAAGACCAGACAGACAAGACTAGACAGACAAAACTATACAGACAAGATTAGACGGACAAGACTAGACAGGCAAGACTAGATAGACAAGACTAGACAGACAAGACTAAACAGACAAGACTAGACAGACTGGACTAGACCGACTAGAATAGACAGACAAGCCGAGACAGACAAGACTAAACACACTAGACTAGACAGACTAGACTAGACAGACTAGACTAGACAGACTAGACTAGACAGACTAGACTAGACAGACTAGACTAGACAGACTAGACTAGACAGACTAGACTAGACAGACTAGACTAGACAGACTAGACTAGACAGACTAGACTAGACAGACTAGACTAGACAGACTAGACTAGACAGACTAGACTAGACAGACTAGACTAGAGAGACTAGACTAGACAGACTAGACTAGACAGGCAAGACAAGACAGTAAACATTTTGTAGTTTTTAAAGTTTTTTAAAGGCAAATATTGATAGATAGGCTATTGGCTGGAAGATAGGGCGCGTCCACCTAGTAGACTGTTATATAATATGTATGTGCAATGTAACATGCGAAATGGGGTGTACGCGACCCCACATAAAACGGGCTTCCGGCTTATTTTTTAACTTCGCGATAAAATTAGTTCATTCAATTATTCACCTTCTTGGAAATCGAAATGAACAAATATAATTGTAGTTTGTAGATTATTATCGGTGGTGACTTGGTGTACTGCGCTCTCTATAGATCTCTTTACCCTATCCTCTTCCTCCAAACGTTGGTTTACTTACCCATTGCTAGCGCCTCTTCTATATTAAGATATTAATGCTCCTATCAAATTAACTCCTTCGAGTCTATTGGGGCATATACAACCCATACATCATAAGTTGTGGGTTATAATTATCCCAGTATTAATGTTTGAGTGGGACAAATATGTCTCACAGATGAGTGGGTTATATATGTCCCGATACACTGGAAAGTTTTATTGTTTCAGTGGGACAAATATGTCCCACATATGAGTGGGTTATGTATTTCCTGATAGACTCGATAGGGTTAATGTCTGAGTGGGACAAATATGTACCAGTATCAGCAAACCATCCAGCACACAAGCATTCTATGTACAAAACTAAACATTCAAGTAATCAATTGAATCAAATAAGAAGAAAATAGTTATAAATAATGGATAGTTTTAGATTTGAAAGGTATTTTAATTTGTAAACAAAATTTTTGTAAATAATTTTGCAAAATAATTATTTTTTTCGAGAAAAAAACAAATTTACAAATTACGGCCAGGTTTGAATTAGATATGAAATAATGTTTGATTTTACTGGACTACGACTTCATCAAGCTATTATATGAGTCCATAAATATTATGGACTCATTTCTTATCTTGCCGATTCTGTCGTTGCGGTATAAACATTATGAACTCATCTTTAGATTTAGAGTAACAATGCGATCTACAATTACAAGGAGAGTTCAATATCAATCGTTTAATAACATTAGGTGCGGTAGCAATAATCTCAAATAGAAAACCATTTTATCTATATTTAATTTGTCTAGACTTTGCCTGAATTGATTGAGTTCAATTAATAAAATATACTTTAATTAAACATTCATATTTGGCAATGACTTATTACTATTGCCAAACATGAAATAGTAATTGAGTTTTTGCACTATATTTGCTTCAATATAGATTTTATCCGAGCGGATGATATTTCCAGATTTGTGCAAAATTTGCTTTGCTTTCAATTTCTATAAATGGTACAATTACCAAATCATTTGCACGAACGTGGTGAATTTCAAACAAAATGAAACATTTATTGTTATAAAGCTCAAGATTTCATTAACAAGACCATATGTCCAATACTTTACATTTCAATCAATCTTTCCTAACAGACTTGTCCATCCAGTCCATCTTATCTGTCTAGTCTTGTCCGTCTATTCTTGTATATTTAATCTTGAATGTTTTATCTTGTCTGTCTAGTCGGATTTCGACGGATTTAAAGCGTTATTTAGAAAGCTGTTAAGCGTCAGTTTTGAAAACCTTGTACTGTAATTTCTGACAACCTTATCCCAATGTGTCACATTTCGGATATGCAGTGTTATATTTATATTTTGCTTTAATTTTAACATTAACAACAGAGAGCCAGTGGCGTAGCTAGGTGGACAAGGGCCCCCGTGCATAAATAAAAAAGCGGGCGGCCACCCCCTCTTTCCATGTAGCTTGAGCTTATATTTGCCCTCAATTTCAAGTAAGGGAAAATATAAGTACAATTACTTGAACTAATATTTGCCCTCAAATTGCCAATGAACTTATATTTGCCCCTTAATAATTGACCCTCAAACTTATAAATATGGGATAAGAAAAGAATTCACTGACTTGAACTTATTCCTAGTAGGATAAGTCTATACGTCGGCTTTATGAGAGGTAGAATCCTATATGTTTAATGAAGGAAAATGGGAATAAATAAACAACGACGCACATGACAATATAAAATATTTATTATACAAATGAGATCAATTGACGGAAAAGATTTTCAACAAAATCACAGTCAAATTCATAATCTCTTGCGCGTTTTAATTTTTGCAAATGTGTCTTCACTCTAACTTCACTCAAATCCAAGTTTGATGAAGCCTTGTTTTCTATCGCAATTAATGATAAATGTCGGAGACCATCTTATCCAATGCTGTTTCGTAAAAATTCTTCGTAAGCTTCAGTTTACTTAAAGATCTTTCTGCTTACGCGGAAGTGACCGGAATTAGTGCGTAGCATTGCTGTATACACTTCCGTAAGTCATATTCAAGCTCGCCAAATTTCGCTATAATTTCTTTACAAAATTGGATAATGGACCATGTCTCCGTCAATTGACCAGATGATATATATATTAAGAAATTGAAGCGAAATTGAATTGGGTCCTATTATATCAGAATATATCATCTGAAACTTCACATTTTGTGAGTAAAGTCTTTTTTGCAATTTTTTGAATTTAAAAAGTCGAGCGTTTTACAAACTGCACTCATAGCATTAAAACGCGCATCCAACTGACTGACTATAAAGTCGAGGTCATTGTTGAAAACAGTAACTTTAAAGAGTTCTGGAATCGGCGAAAAGAAGCCAATTCATCGAAATGCTTCTTAGTTTTTCTTCGTCACTTTTCTGGAAAGGTAGGATCGATATCGTATTTTTTACAGTTTCGGTGGCCTTGGATTTAAATTCATTTCTATACTTTTTCCAAAACGATATCACGTTGTTTCAAAATTTTGGAAACTCAATTGATCCTGTTTATTAAGCTGTGCATGAATGCACAAAGAAATGCAAACTCAAAATTGAGCATTTTTGATTCTGCTTTACAACGTTCGTCTTTACTGGAACTCTTCAGCGTTATTTCGTACAATGCTTTAATAATATAGAAAAGACAGAGTTTGGCTGCATTTATTGTATTAACCCTGCTGGACCATCTTGACGGATTCAATTTTTCCAAGGTAATTTCTGATTCGCCGGTGAATATCGATAAAAGGTCCCAGCGCTTAATGCTGTTTCCGTAGAAGTTAAACAACGAGAGACCTCCAACGGCATCCTTTATTACCAAATTTAAATTATGAATCGCGCAATGAACGACTCGGCGTTTGGCTGAATGTCTTTGATTCCTTTTTGTATACCATTGGACACACCACTCATTA
Organism: Phosphuga atrata; assembly: GCA_944588485.1. Lineage (NCBI taxonomy): Eukaryota > Metazoa > Arthropoda > Insecta > Coleoptera > Silphidae > Phosphuga > Phosphuga atrata. The sequence goes on from OX155899.1 coordinate 65,024,321, forward strand.
CACTGGCCCCATCATAACCCTAACCGATACACACCGAAGCTTGGGGGTCCTCTGAGATTCGGCGCCCTGGTGCACTGCACCACCTGGCCCTACGATAGCTACGCCACTGCAGAGAGCATAATTTTGACAATAAAAACCTTGTCATATTTTTTACATTTATAACTAAAAACTCTCATATTTTTAACAATAATCACACAAAATGTTCATAGTTTCGTTTAGGGGGCCCTCTGAGCTTCGGCACCCTAGTGCACTGCACCACCTGGCCCTACGATAGCTACGCCACTGCAGAGAGTAAAATTTAAACAATAAAAATCGTGAAATATGTCATATTTTTGACATTAATAGCTGATAACTGTCATATTTTTAAGAATAATCACATAAAATTTTCATAGTTTTGACACTAATAACAAAAACTATCACGATTGTAACAACAACTATCAAAAGCTGTCATCATTTTGACATCAATAACGAAAAACTGTCATAATTTTGACATCTATATCGAAAAACTGTCATAATTTTGACATCAATAACCAAAAACTAACATAAAGTCTTGTCTGTCAAGACTTGTCTGTGTAATTTTGTCTGTCTATTCTAGTCTTGTCTGTTTATTTTTTTTCAGTTATAATAAAAAGTTTGTGGAACTTGCTCGTTTCCTCTCTTTCTGCATAAATATCCGTCTCGAACGATTCGTTTCAATGGTCTAATTAGCTTGTAAATCCCGGTGATTGTGTTTTCGTCGATTAAATTAAACAATTAACAATCCAGTTTTGCGGAAGAATCCATAAATAATAAGTTTTGTTAGAAAATAATAGCTAGAACATGTCGTAAACCTTCACACTTTTCTTGAATGTGTGTGAATGCGTGTAACGATTGTTATTATTTTCATATTTATTTTTTTATAATCGCTAATTTCAGGCCAAAGTTTCACCAAAACAGGAAAAGATTATTAGTTGTTTATTTTAAACAAAATTTCGCGTCTTTTATAATAATAATAATAATATACTTTATTAGCAAAAGCTATACATATACAGGATTTTCTAAATATACAGTTTTATTTAAATAACGTCATAATAACAAAGATGACGCCTTAGTAAACATTTAAAGTTTGCTTAGTTTCTTACAATTTTTTACTTTTGATGTATTATATGTCTTTATCCATGACATGTCAAAGGGGAGCACGGAAGGAGCCTCCACGCGTGCATTTTCTCCTGTATATGCAGAACATGCCGGCGCTCCCTGGTAACACTGTCGCATCAGACAGTGGCCAATCCTTCCACCACCGGACACGAAAAAGTAAAAGTCAGACTGCCAAAATTCGCGAATTCAAAGCAAAAATGATCGCAAAGTTTAAAACCGCCCAAGTCACGAATGTAAAATTTGGAAAGGACGATGTTTGTATTATAAAAACATCGACTGGGGAAGGATTTTTGGGAATTTCGTTTCAAAGGGCGTGAAAAGGGAGCCAAAATATTCTAATAGGATGTCTATATCTTAGAAATGGAAGATGTTACAGATGCGAAATTTGGTTTTAAGATTCGCTTTTCAAAATAAAGAAGCAAGTGTTTCACCGTTCAAAATCCGGTTCGAAATTATGGTCATATTGAATATACATCTTTCAAAATCTAAGTGTTATGTCTGCTTGGCTCAAACAGACACTTAATTCACCGTTTTTTAAAAAACCTATTCGAAATTAGGGTCATATTAAATATTGACATATGTCAAAATCTAAATATCATATCTGATTGGCTCATCACAGCTCAAAGAGACACGTATTTCATCGTTGAAGACACACGTATTTCACCGATTTTAAAAATCTGTTTCGAAATTATGGTCATATTAAATATTGACATAAGTCAAAATCTAAGTGTCCTGTCTGATTGGCTCATCACAGCTCAAACAGACAACAATTTCATCGTTAAAGAGACACGTATTTCACCGTTTTTCCAAAATCCGATTCGAAATAATGGCCATATTAAATTGTGACATATGTAAAAATCATCGTTTCATCTAAAATCTAAGTTTCATGTCTGATTGGCTCATCATAGCTCAATTAGACAGGTATTTCACCGTTAAAGATACACGTATTTCACCGTTTTTTCAAAATCCGATTCGAAATTATGGTCATATTAAATATTGACATATGTCAAAATCTAAGTGTCATGTCTGATTGGCTCTTCACAGCTCAAACAGATACGTATTTCACCGTTAAAGAGACACGTATTTCATCCTTTTTTCAAAATCCGATTCGAAATTATGGTGATATTAAATATTGATATATGTAAAAATGTAAGTGTCATGTCTGATTGGCTCATCGCAACTCAAACAGACACGTATTTCACCGTTAAAGATACACGTATTTCATCGTGTTTTCAAAATCCGATTCTAAATTATAGTCCTATTAAATATTAACATATGTCAAAATCTAAGTGTCATGTGTTATTGGCTCATCACAGCTAAAACAGGCACGTATTTCACCGTTAAAGAGACACGTATTTCACCGTTTTTTAAAAATCCGATTCGAAACTATGGTCATATTAAATATTGACATATGTCAAAATCCAAGTGTCATGTCTGATTGGCTCATCACAGCTCAAGCAGACACGTATTTCACCGTTAAAGTGACACGTATTTCACCGTTTTTTTCAAAATCCGATTCGAAATTATGGTCATATTAAATATTTGCATATGTCAAAATCTACGTGCCATGTTTAATTGGCTCATCACAGCTCAAACAGACACGTATTTTACCGTTAAACAGACACGTATTTCACCGTTTTTTCAAAATCCGATTCGAAATTATGATCATATTAAATATTTACATATATCAAAATTTAAGTGTCATGTCTGATTGGCTTATCACCGCTCAAACAGACAGGTATTTCACCGTTAAAGAGACACTTATTTCACCGTTTTTAAAAATTCGATTCGAAATTATGGTCATATTAAATATTGACATATATCAAAATCTAAGTGTCATGTCTGATTGGCTAATGATTTTGACATATGTCGAAATCTATGTGTCATGTGTGATTTTCTCATCGCAAATGGACAACGTATTTCACCGTTGAAGAGACACGTATTTCAGCGTTTTTCAAAATCCGATTCGAATTTATGGTCATATTAAATATTGACATATGTCAAAATCTAAGTGTCATGTCTGATTGGCTCATCACAGCTCAAACAGACACGTATTTCACCGTTAAAGAGACACATTTTTCACCGTTTTTTCAAAATCCGATTCGAAATTATGGTCATATTAAATATTGACATATGTCAAAATCTAAGTGTCATGTCTGACTCATCACAGCTCAAACAGACACGTATTTCACCGTTAAAGATACACGTATTTCATCGTGTTTTCAAAATCCGATTCTAAATTATGGTCATCTTAAATATTAACATATGTCAAAATCTAAGTGTCATGTGTTATTGGCTCATCACAGCTAAAACAGGCACGTATTTCACCGTTAAAGAGACACGTATTTCACCGTTTTTTAAAAATCCGATTCGAAATTATGGTCATATTAACTATTGACATATGTCAAAATCTAAGTGTCATGTCTGATTGGCTCATCACAGCTCAAACAGACACGTATTTCACCGTTAAAGATACACGTATTTCATCGTGTTTTCAAAATCCGATTCTAAATTATGGTCATCTTAAATATTAACATATGTCAAAATCTAAGTGTCATGTGTTATTGGCTCATCACAGCTAAAACAGGCACGTATTTCACCGTTAAAGAGACACGTATTTCACCGTTTTTTAAAAATCCGATTCGAAATTATGGTCATATTAAATATTGACATATGTCAAAATCTAAGTGTCATGTCTGATTGGCTCATCACAGCTCAAACAGACACGTATTTCACCATTAAAGATACACGTATTTCATCGTGTTTTCAAAATCCGATTCTAAATTAGGGTCATCTTAAATATTAACATATGTCAAAATCTAAGTGTCATGTGTTATTGGCTCATCACAGCTAAAACAGGCACGTATTTCACCGTTAAAGAGACACGTATTTCACTGTTTTTTTTCAAAATCCGATTCGAAATTATGGTCATAATAAATATTGAGATATGTCAAAATTTAAGTGTCATGTCTGATTGGCTCATCACAACTCCAACAGCACGTATTTCACCGTTAAAGAGACACGTATTTCACCGTTTTTCAAAATCCGATTCGAGATTATTGTCATATTAAATATTGACATATGCCAAATCTAAGTGTCATGTCTGATTGGCTCATCACAGCTCAAACAGACACGTATCTCATTGTTAAAGAGACACGTATTTCGCCGTTTTTGAAAATCCGTTTTAAAATTACGGTCATATTAAATATTGACATATATCAAAATCTAAGTGTCATGTCTGATTGACTCATCACAGCTCAAACAGACTCGTATTTCAGCGTTAAAGAGACACGTATTTCACCGTTTTTCAAAATCCGTTTCGAAATTATAGTCATATTAAATATTGACATATGTCAAAATCTAAGTGACATGAATTTTTGCAAGTTTGGTATCTAGTGTCATGTCTGATTGGCCCATCACAGCTCAAACAGACACGTATTTCATTGTTAAAGAGACAGGTAATCGCCGTTTTTCAAAATCCGTTTTGAAATTATGATCATATTAAATATTGACATATGTCAAAATCTAAGTGTCATATCTGATTGGCTCATCACAGCTCAAACAGACACGTATTTCATTGTTAAAGAGACACGTATTTCTCCGTTTTTCAAAATCCGTTTCGAAATTATGGTCATATTAAATATTGACATATGTCGATATCTAAGTGTCAAGTCTAATTGGCTCATCACAGTTCAAACACACACGTATTTCACCGTTCAAGAGACACGTATTTCAGCGTTTTTCAAAATACATTTCGAAATTATAGTCATATTAAATATTGTCAAATGTCAAAATCCAAGTGTCAGTCTGATTGGCTCATCACAGCTCAAACAGACACGTATTTCACATTTAAAGAGACCGTATTTCATCTTTTTTTCAAAATCCAATTCAAAATTATGGCCATATTAAATATTGACATATGTCAAAATCTAAGTGTCATGTCTGATTGGCTTATCACAGTTCACACAAACACATATTTTACCGGTAAAGAGACACGTATTTCACCGAGTTTACAATATCCGATTCGAAATTATGGTCATATTAAATATTGACATATGTAAAAATTTAAATGTCATATGTGACTGGCTCATCACAACTCAAACAGACACATATTTCACCGTTAAAGAGACACGTATTTTACGGTTTTTTCAAAATCCGATTCGAAATTCATATTAAATATTGGCATATGTCAAAATCTAAATATCATGTCTGATTGGCTCATCGCAGCTCAAACAGACAAGCATTTCACCCTTAGAGAGACACGTATTTCACCGTTTTTCAAAATCCGATTCGAAATTATGGTCATATTAAATATTGACATATGTCAGAATTTAAGTGTCATGTCTGATAGGCTCATCAAAGCTCCAACAGACACGTATTTCACCGTTAAAGAGACATGTATTTCATCGTTTTTTTCAAAATCCGATTCGAAATTATGGTCATATTAAATATTGACATATGTCAAAATCTATATATCATATCTGATTGGCTCATCACAGCTCAAACAGACACGTATTTCACCCTTAGAGACACACGTATTTAACCGTTTTTTAAAAAGCCGATTCGAAATTATGGTCATATTAAAAATTGACATATGTCAAAATCTATATATCATATCTGATTGGCTCATCACAGCTCAAACAGACACGTATTTCACCGTTAAAGAGACATGTATTTCATCGTTTTTTTCAAAATCCGATTCGAAATTATGGTCATATTAAATATTGACATATGTCAAAATCTAAATATCATATCTGATTGGCTCATCACAGCTCAAACAGACACGTATTTCACCCTTAGAGACACACGTATTTAACCGTTTTTTAAAAAGCCGATTCGAAATTATGGTCATATTAAATATTGACATATGTCAAAATCTATATATCATATCTGATTGGCTCATCACAGTTCAAACAGACACGTATTTCACCGTTAAAGAGACATGTATTTCACCGTTTTTTCAAAATCCGATTCGAAATTATGGTCATATTGAATATTGACATCTGTCAAAATCTAAGTGTCATATCTGATTGCCTCATCGCAGCTCAAACAGAAACGTGTTTCACCGTTAAAGAGACACGAATTTCACCGTTTTTTCAAAATCCGATTCGAAATTATGATCATATTAAATATTGACATATGTCAATATCTAAGTGTCATGTCTGATTGACTCATCAGACCTCAAACCGCTTAAGTCGCGAACGTACAATTTAGAAGGGACGTTGTGTGTATGATGTAAACATCAACAATGAAAGGATTTTTGGGAGTTTGGTTTCTATGGGGGTGCAAAGGGGAGCCAAAGTTTTCTGCTAGGTTGTCTATATCTCAAAAACGGAAGATGTTACAGATGTGAAATTTGGTTTTAAGATCCCTTTTTCAAAATAAAGAGGCAAGTGTTTCAACATTTTTTCAAAATCCGATTCACGGGGCTGAAAATTGGGGGTTAAATATGGTTGTAGCCGAGATATAGGTTTAAACAAAATATGCCATAATATTAAAATTTGGTAGTTAGATTCCAATTAACTAATAGAGAATAACGGGTTTTAGCATTTTCCGAAAATTTTGCTAAAGGAGCTGCAAATGCGTTATATTTATCGCTCAAAAACTGGAGATGTTACAGATGTGAAATTTAGTATTTCAATTCTGCTTTAGAAATCAAGAAATGTGTGTATTACCATTTTCAAAAAATTAGTTCGCGGGGGTTTATTTTTTAAAATATTGTTAATTTTGAGATGATTGACAGGTGACATTTGAGTAAAAGTATATAATTACAATTTAAAAGTCAAAGTGAAAATAGAAAATGGTGGATGAGTCCATATACCGTCAGATATGACTAAAAATATCAAAACTAGACAGATTTGGCGAAGTTTAGTGTTGGATATGAAATAGTTTCATAAGAAATTCATTTTAATAGACCTTTTCATAGTTGAATTTTTTTTGTGCGCATGTGTCAATTTCCGCCATGTTATACGTCCAAACTTTTGCCCGAACTTTTTAAATGTGCCAGAAACTTTAAAATTCCCGCCTTTCAAACTTGGCGGATGCGCATGCGCTTGACTTACCGTAAAAATGTCTATTAACATCAGTTACTTATAGCAACAATATTAATCTTGTCTGCTTCTTTGGTTTTTAAATTTTGCAAAATATTACAGGCGTTAATGCGAAGCGCTAAATTCTTGATTTCTAAAATTTTATTTTTCCAAATTGCAAACGATTCGAACGAAATTTACCAAAAACATTTAGTAATAAGTAAATAAATAAACCGCAAAGTTTAAGCAAATTCGGTCGATAAACTTGAGAGAAAATCGAGTTCAAATTTTCGAGTTTCCCGAAAATTTGATCTGACGTTTTATAGAATATTTGAGAGGTTTATTCACCTTGCAACTGCGTATCATAGATAGTTTCAATCAGCATTTAATTTAGAATAACTTAGATAAGAATTCAGGCAATTTAAATTATTTTCGAAAAAGTTTCGGGCGAAAATCCGAAAGTACGATATTTTGCGCGTTTTTAGAATCGCTATTTCGCGCTTACCTTTCACCAAAACTGAAAAAAGTTATTATTTGTTTGTTCTGTACAAAATTTCGCGTCTTTTGATCTATTATATGTCAATATCTGTGACATGTCCAAGTTAGAGATCTTCTTAGAAATCTCTAATTTGGACATGATGATATGTCACAGATATTGCTTTAAAAAAATCGCGATTTTCGATACCTCTCCGATTTTTACATATGGCATATCAAAACGCGCAGAATTTCACACAGATTACGCTAATATAAATCATTATGCAATTTAGTTTATAATAAGTCAGAAAATCTTAAAAAACTATACAATTTTCAACCACCGAAAAACACCTTGTTACATTTACCGCGTTGTTTACCGCTTTGTCTTAAAAAGGAGTAAAAGTAGCGGAATGATTTTTAGATTTTCTGAAAGCTTAAAAAGACCTTAAAATTTTGATGTATAATTTATTAATATTGTTTCAAACAATAAGCATAGGTAGACTGTTTAAAAACGAGGTCGACATTTTGAAAAATTGTCGGCAACAAGCGATCACTGACCAACCACTCGATTTCATTGAAACTTATGAATATTTTTAACTGGATTCATAAATAATAAGTGTGCAAAGTTTGAACAAAATCCATACGCAAAACTTGCAGAAAAAAAAATATGCAAATGTTTGTTTTATTTCAACTTAGAGCTTATCCGCAACAATTTTCAAATCGTGCTTACAATCCATTTTAATATTAATCTTTATATTACTCACAAGATAATCATTATTGGGTAAACTTAGCTAACGTGAATTAATTTGGAATAACTAATTTGGAACGAGTTGAAAATATTCCTCAATTCCATTTCATAAAAAAGTAATCTTTCGTTTATCATAATTAAAATCGGTTTCACCATTTGGTACAGGTCATCACCATCTCGTTTTGGTAATGTTTCATTAACATCACCATTAGGATAAACCCAAAGAAACTAAGAACGCCAGAAATTATTAAAAAATGCAAATTTATTCAACATTTAAAACATTTTTTATAACATTTAAAACAGAGCTTGTTACTATTACAAATCATAACTAAAACGGAAACTTCTCTATTTACACGATAAATTATCCAGCGAGTTGTTTCGACGGCAATAACTTCACCATATAAGGCCCCTCTCTCACTAAACATTTACTCAAGATGCATTGACGTATCCATTCCACAGTCACGTTTTTAACAGTCTTTGGACATTTCGAACTCTGGACGGACACCCAGCTGGAATCGTGCAAAATGTGAGTTGCATCTGCACAAATTCCTTGCAGAATGTTTCCGCTAAACGCAACGAAACTCCGCAAAAAATTTGGATATTTCTCTGCGACGCCTTCTTCCATCAATAAATTAACGTCTTTGAAATAATCTGGTAAAGGATTTTTAATCTTCACATTCCGCTTCTTTGGTGTAACTCTATCTTCTAACTTGATTTTCTTTGGTGAGGGTCCTCCACATTCATCCTCCGAGGCAGAAGATTCTTTTTTTACCAAAAACTTGTCGATTGTACCTCGCTTAGTTGGAGATTTTTTTGGGCTTTTGCTAGGTGAAGGTTTCAAAGCTTCCAATTCTTTATTAAAAAGCGACCCGTCGAAATTTTACTTGGAATTCGCAAATAACTTATCCAATTCTTCTAAATTCGTCGCGTCTTCCCAGGTTTTATCCTCTCTGCGTTTAGTAATCCTTGGGAATCTTATAGATATTCCGTTAGCTGTATGCACGTCGTGTTGTTGCGAAAACTCTGCTCCAGTTATTTCCCAAACTGGTTGAGCTTTCGGATCTTTGGCTATAAAGTCAGGGATCATAGTCTTCGTGCAATTCAACCATTTGGGAACTTTATTTACATCTTGACTTATTTTAACCATATCCAGTTCATCTTGTAACTTCTCCAAAGTTTTATCGTCAAGACCTGTATGGACTTTAGTGACCGTGCAAAAAACTCTCGCATAATGATCGTAAACGCCCATGAGAAACACCGACATGATTCCTCCCTTCTTCCCCGTGCCATGCCAAGCACCAAGAACTAGAAGATCAGCAGAGTCCGCCATAGCTCCATCAAACAAATAATCTTTCTTCACCTTTAACCAATGCCGCTTCCCAGGTTCATATTTCCCTTTCAAATCCTTCAAAACCAAACCTTCAGGCCCCATCTTCAAAACCTTAGTAATCATATTCGCCAAATCTCCCGGCTTGTGGATCTCTTCCACTCCCGAAAAATGCACGTGATTCGGAATCTCAGTCATATTCTCCTTCAAAATCTTCTTCCTCGCCTTGAAAGACTTCTCCGTTAAATCTTCCCCGTTGTAATAAATGCAATCGAACACGAACAAGCAAACCGACGCGTCCGTCAAACCGTTCCTCTTATGAACACCCAAAGTGCCAAAAGGTAAAGGCTTTCCAGTCTTAATATCAACCATTAAAATCTCACTGTCCAATATCAAATCTTTCCCGAAAGGAAAAGCTTTTGGAATGAAATCTTTAAAGTGAGCTATTTTATGTTGCATCACCGGTTTAAGACTCCGCGAACAATATTAAATTTAAATTCGTTGCCTTTTTTGTGCACTTGCACGCGTTCGCCGTCGTATTTTATTTCTGAATACATTCCATTCGGGCATTTCCTCATAGCTTGTTCAATATTTTTGCAAGCTTCTGCTAACATAGGCAAAACTGGACTTAATAACGTGATTCCTTTGAAATTCGTCTTTTTTGAACAATTCTCTATGAAGGATCTGATGTTGTTAGAGGCTTGGTAAGCTGTGTAGGCGCCTGGATGCACAGCTACTAGAATGTGTTTGGCCCCGGCGTTCATTCCTAAATCGTGTTTGATCACGCGAATAATGCATTTTAAATCTCCGCTCGTGCATTTCATTTCGAACGATTTGATATGCCGGATTTGTTCGTCTTCCTTGGTTAGTTGAGATAATTTCTCGAGGAAGTCATCAACGTCCTGAAGCGTTAGAGAGCTTTTTTTAGTCGGTGCAAACGTTTTGCTTCGTTTAAAATAGTGCTCAATCGTCTCTCCAACGTCTCCTTGTTCCAAATGCTCCAACATATAGTCCTGGTCGGTATTGAATATTTTACTGAACAGCTTTATGAGTTGTTTGCTTTGCAAATTGTAAATTCTTTTCACGCTGCCTGGTAGAAGCAAACTGCACCAAAGCACAACATCTCCTTGAAAACCTTTACCATCCGTTCCATTCTTAAATAAATCGGCAACAAGAACCGTTTTCTCGGTGTAACTGCTAACATTAGAAATATTAGCAACCAATTTCCTAAACTCTTTAAAAGAATTATCTCGGGAAGATTCAGCTCCATTCTTGCTAGTACCCGGACTAGTATTCGCTACATTTGGAGTAGAGGCTTCACTAACAAACTCTTTTTCTTTATACTCATTTCCAAATTTCTTTGCAATTAATTTCTCGCATTCCTTCCATTTCTCCGAAATTTCTTTCTTGTCTTCTTCGCTTAATTCCTCCCAAACTCCGCAGACGACTCCAATCTCTTCGTAGTCGCTCGCTGCTTCAAGAATTGCTCGTAAAGGCAGTCGACGTGATGCCAGTTCTTCACTTTGCCTTCACCGAACGGACTAGGCACCACTTTGGCAATACGCAAATCGCCTTGAAGACATTTTTGCTTGCACTTCTTACATCCTGTTCTGCCCAACTTGGCTCTATCTACGCAAAACGGCTTTTCATCGTCTTACATCGTGAAAAAAAGAATGAATATATTTGTTGCTTTTATTTGGAAATAAGTTTATGATGTACAAAAACAGATAAATGCTAGATGGGCACACGAAATCATCAGTTTGCGCCAGTTGATTTGGCGTCCCGAAATCCTATACCTCCTTCATAGTAAGCTACGGAAACTAGGAAATCCCACCGCGCCAGTCCTGGTTAAGGTAGGTCATCACTATCTCGTTTTCGTAATGTTTCATTAACATCCCCATTAGCATAAACCCAAAGACAATAAGCACGACAGAAATTATTAAAAAATGCAAATTTACTCAACATTTAAAACATTTTTATAACATTTAATTAACATAGCTTGTTAATATTACAAATAATAACTAAAACAGAAACTTCTCAATTTACACAATAAATTATCCAGCGAGTTGTTTCGACGGCAATAACTTCACCATATAAGGCCCCTCTCTCACTAAACATTTACTCAATATGCACTGACGTATCCATTCCACAGTCACGTGTTTAACAGTCTTTGGGAATTTCTCACTCTGGACGGACACCCAGCTGGAATCGTGCAAAACGTGAGTTGCATCTGCACAAATTCCTTGCAGAATGTTTCCGCTAAACGCAACAAAACTCCGCAAAAAAATTGGATATTTCTCTGCGACGCCTTCTTCCAGTAATAAATTAACGTCTTTGAAATAATCTGGTAATGGATTTTTAATCTTCACATTCCGCTTCTTTGGTGTAACTCTATCTTCTAACTTGATTTTCTTTGGTGAGGGTCCTCCACATTCATCCTCCGAGGCAGAAGATTCTTTTTTTACCAAAAACTTGTCGAGTGTACCTCGCTTAGTTGGCGATTTTTTCGGGCTTTTGCTAGGTGAAGGTTTCAAAGCTTCCAATTCCTTATTAAAAAGCGACCCGTCGAAATTTTGCTTGGAATTCGCAAATAACTTATCCAATTCTTCTAAATTCGTCGCGTCTTCCCAGGTTTTATCCTCTCTACGTTTAGTAATCCTTGGAAATCTTATAGAAATTCCGTTAGCTGTATGCACGTCGTGTTGTTGCGAAAACTCTGCTCCAGTTATTTCCCAAACTGGTTGAGCTCTCGGATCTTTGGCCACAAAATCAGGGATCATAGTTTTCGTGCAATTCAACCATTTGGGAACTTTATTTGCATCTTGACTTATTTTAACCATATCCAGTTCATCTTGTAACTTCTCCAAAGTTTTATCGTCAAGACCTGTATGGACTTTAGTGACCGTGCAAAAAACTCTCGCATAATGATCGTAAACGCCCATGAGAAACACCGACATAATTCCTCCCTTCTTCCCCGTGCCATACCAAGCACCAAGAACTAGAAGATCAGCAGAGTCTGCCATAGCTCCACCAAACAAATAATCTTTCTTCACCTTTAACCAATGCCGCTTCCCAGGTTCATATTTCCCTTTCAAATCCTTCAAAACCAAACCTTCAAGCCCCATCTTCAAAACCTTAGTAATCATATTCGCCAAATCTCCCGGCTTGTGGATCTCTTCCATTTCCGAAAAGTGCACGTGATTCGGAATCTCAGTCATATTCTCCTTCAAAATCTTCTTCCGCGCCTTCAAAGACTTCTCCGTTAAATCTTCCCCGTTATAATAAATGCAATCGAACACGAACAAGCAAACCGACGCGTCCGTCAAACCGTTCCTCTTATGAACACCCAAAGTACCAAAAGGTAAAGGCTTTCCACTTTTAATATCAACCATTAAAATCTCACTATCCAATATCAAATCTTTCCCGAAAGGAAAAGCTTTTGGTATGAATTCTTTAAAGTGAGCTATTTTATGTTGCATCACCGGTTTAAGACTCCGCGAATAATATTTAAATTCGTTGCCTTTTTTGTGCACTTGCACGCGTTCGCCGTCGTATTTTATTTCTGAATACATTCCATTCGGGCATTTCCTCATAGCTTGTTCAATATTTTTGCAAGCTTCTGCTAACATGGGCAAAACTGGACTCAATAACGTGATGCCTTTGAAATTCGCCTTTTTGGAACAATTCTCTATGACGGATCTGATGTTGTTAGAGGCTTGGTAAGCTGTGTAGGCGCCGGGATGTACAGCTTCTAGAATGTGTTTGGCCCCTGCGTTCATTCTTAAATCGTGTTTTATCAAGCGAATAATGCATTTTAAATCTCCGCTCGTGCATTTCACGGCGAATGATTTGATATGCCGGATTTGTTCGTCTTCCTTGGTTAGTTGAGATAATTTCTCGAGGAAGTCATCAACTTTCTGAAGCGTTAGGGAGCTTTTTTTAGTCGGTGCAAACGTTTTGCTTCGTTTAAAATAGTGCTCGATCGTCTCTCCAACGTCTCCTTGTTCCAAATGCTCCAACATATCGTCCTGGTCGGTATTGAATATTTTACTGAACAGCTTTATGAGTTGTTTGCTTTGCAAATTGTAAATTCTTTTCACGCTGCCTGGTAGAAGCAAACTGCACCAAAGCACAACATCTCCTTGAAAACCTTTACCATCCGTTCCATTCTTAAATAAATCAGCAACAAGGACCGTTTTCTCCGTGTAACTGCTAACATTAGAAATATTAGCAACCAGTTTCCTAAACTCTTTAAAAGAATTATCTTGGGAAGATTCACCAGCTGCATTCTTACTAGTACCCGGACTAGTATTCGCCGCACTTGGAGTAGAGGCTTCACTAACAAACTCTTTTTCTTTATACTCGTTTCCAAATTTCTTTGCAATTAATTTCTCGCATTCCTTCCATTTCTCCGAAATTTCTTTCTTGTCTTCTTCGCTTAATTCCTCCCAGCCATCCAACTCCGCAGACGACTCCAATCTCTTCGTAGTCGCTCGCTGCTTCAAGAATTGCTCGTAAAGGCAGTCGACGTGATGCCAGTTCTTCACTTTGCCTTCACCGAACGGACTAGGCACCACTTTGGCAATACGCAAATCGCCTTGAAGACATTTTTGCTTGCATTTCTTACATCCTGCTCTGCCCAACTTGGCTCTATCTACGCAAAACGGCTTTTCATCGTCTTCCATTCTAAAAAAAAAAAGAATTAATATGCTTTTATTTGCAAATTTGTAATGTACAAAAACAGATAAATGCGAGATGGGCACACGAAATCGTCAGTTTTGCGCCAGTCGATTCAGCGTCCCGAAATTTGTTGGAAAACCTATACCTCGTTCCTAGGAAGCTACCGAAACTAAGAAGCCAAGGATCCGGCGGTGAACTCTTACATTTTAATTCACCGCTCGGTCAATTTTCAACCGGCTTCGACAAATTTGGTCTCTAAGGATGCGTGAGGAATTGGGCTAAATTATTCTGCAGGAAAAAGTTGCAATGAGTGAGAGAAAATGGTCAAAAATGGCAAAATACCTGTAAAATAGGCCATATCTTGGGTATTTTGAGCATTTGAACGAAATAAACAGGAAAATGGTATTCAGCGCATCCACTTCCTTCGGACGAAGAGCAAAAAATGCCTTAAAATTTTCCGAAAAAATCGCAAAAAATTCCTTAGTAGGTTTTGGTCAAGAAAATAGTGCGTTTTCGGTTTTTTGCCAATTTCTCTGAAACTACAAATCACAGCGAAATCATTTTTACCATACTGAAACTAGACGACAGGACGAGCAAAGTGATGTGCAATTGTTTGGAAAGATTCAAGTTTTCATGACAAAATTCTGAATTCAAATTTACCAGAATATCGACTTCATAAGTCTATATTTCGAGAACGCTGGTAGGCAATTAAAAACCGATTTCGGCATCGTTTTCAGGAGGTCATTTCCCTACAGACACATTTAGATTTCCTTAAAAATATTATTTAGTTTCAGAGTTCTGTGCTAGGCGGGCCACATTTTCCGAAATTTCGCTCGATTTTGCGAAATACTTAAAGTCATATCTCGCGAACGGAAGCGGCTAGCGAAATGCAATTTACATATTTATAATTGGCAGGGAAAACACTTTCAGACGCGCTTTGAAATTTTCCATTCGCTTGATAAATAACGATTTTGCTAACTCGCATTTTCCGCGGATTTCACGATTTCGTAACTTTTGAACGGCTCATCGCAGAGACTTCTAGTTTGCGCTATTCGATTCAGCGTCCCTAAATTAGTCGGAGAACGTATATAATATTCCCTGGGAAGCTTTCAGTTAAGAAATACCATCGACTCGGAAGTCTAGACCGCTGAAACGACGAAATGCGAGAAAATCGATTTTTTTTAAATCGTTATTTTTTGAGTCACAGCAAAATTTAAAAACGTTTCTAAAAGCATTTTTGCTGCTGATTACAGATATGCAAATTATATTTCGCTAGCTCTTTCGGTTCACTTTCGCCTGCAAAAATTTAAGAAATTTTTATGAAATTTCGGCGCTCTAGTGGAGATCTTGGAAAGTCGTGAATTTCCCGCGGACAATCTTAGTGTATTTCTAGGAAAAAAACTTTCTGAAAACAATGCCGCAATCCGTTTTTAATTATCTGCAACCGTTTCCGAGATATCTACTTAGCAAATCGAGAATAGGGTAAATTTCAGTTTGAAATTTATCGATGAATTATTGAATATTTCCGGACAATTTATACACCGACTTGTTCGTCTTGTCGTGTAGTTTCTGTGTGCCCAAAATCATTTCGCTGCTCTTTACCGTTTTTGAAAAAATCGAAAAAAACCGAAAAAGCATGTATTTTTCGAACGAAATGATGGAAAATTTTTTTCGGAATTTTTTTTGGGATTTTTTTTGTGATTTCTTTTTTGGTTACACAAAGGAAATCGAAGTGCTGAAAAGGGTTTTCCAGTTTATTTCGCTCTAAAGTTACAAATAAAAAAAAATTATATTTTTTTTCGCTGTACACAATCACACATTTCCTACTGATTTGACGCTGTCATAACAATTGAACTGCTCACCACAGAGACGTCTAGTCTTCACCAATCGATTCAGCGCCCCAAAATTAGCCGGAGAACGTATATAATATTCCCTGGGAAGCTTTCAGTTAAGAAATACCATCGACTCGGGAAGTCTAGACCGCGGAAACGATGAAATGCGAGAAAACTGATTTTTTCAAAATCGTAATTTTTTGAGGCACAACAAAATTTAAATACGTTTCTGAAAGCATTTTTGCTGCTGATTACAGTTATGCAAATTATATTTCGCTAGCTCTTTCCGTTCACTTTCGACTGCAAAAATTGAAGAAATTTTTATGAAATTTCGGCGCTCTAGTGGAGATCTTGGAAAGTCGTGAATTTCCCGCGGACAATCTTAGTGCATTTCTAGGAAAATGACCTCCTGAAAACAATGCCGCAATCCGTTTTTAATTATTGGCAACCGTTTCCGAGATATCTACTTAGCAACCCGAGAATCGGGTAAATTTCAGTTTTAAATTTATCGACGAATTATTGAATATTTCCGTACAATTTACGCATCGACTTGTTCGTCTTGTCATGTAGTTTCTGTGTGCCCAAAATGATTTCGCTGTTCTTTGCCGTTTTAGAAAAAATCGAAAAAACCCGAAAAAGCATGTATTTTTCGATCGAAATGATGGAAAATTTTTGTCGAAATTTTTTTTGCAATTTTTTTTGTGATTTCTTTTTTGGTTACACAAAGGAAATCGAAGTGCTGAAAAGGGTTTTCCAGTTTATTTCGCTCTAAAGTTACAAATAAACAAATTATATATTTTTTTTCGTTGCACACAATCACACATTTCCTACTGATTTGACGCTGTCATAACTTTTGAACCGCTCACCACAGAGACTTCTAGTCTTCACCAATCGGTTCAGCGTCGCAAAATTAGTCGGAGAACGTATATAATATTCCCTGGCAAGCATTCAGTTAAGAAATACCATCAACTCGGCAAGTCTAGACCGCGGAAACGACGAAATGCGAGAAAATCGATATTTTCAAAATCGTTATTTTTTGAGTCACAGCAAAATTTTAAAATGTTTCTGGAAGCATTTTTACTGCTGATTACAGATATACAAATTATATATCGCTAGCTCTTTCGGTTCACTTTCTCGTGCAAAAATTGAAGAATTTTTTATGAAATTTCGGCTCTCTAGTGGAGATCTCGGAGAGTGGTAAATTTTCCGAGGACTATCTTAGTGTATCCATAGGAAAATAACCTTCTGAAAACAATGCCGCAATCCGTTTTTAATTATCTGCAACCGTTTCCGAGATATCTACTTAGCAAATCGAGAATAGGGTAAATTTCAGTTTGAAATTTATCGATGAATTATTGAATATTTCCGGACAATTTATACATCGACCTGTTCGTCTTGTGGTATAATTTCTGTGTGCCGAAAATGATTTCGCTGCTCTTTGCCGTTTTTGAAAAAATCGAAAAAAACCGAAAAAGCATGTATTTTTCGAACGAAATGATGGAAAATTTTTGTCGGAATTTTTTTTGGGATTTTTTTTTGTTACACGAAGGAAAACGAAGTGCTGAAAACGGTTTTCCAGTTTATTTCGCTCTAAAGTTACAAATAATAAAAATTTATATTTTTTTTCGCTGTACACAATCACACATTTCCTACTGATTTGACGCTGTCATAACTTTTGAACCGCTCACCACAGAGACTTCTAGTCTTCACCAATCGGTTCAGCGTCGCAAAATTAGTCGGAGAACGTATATAATATTCCCTGGGAAGCTTTCAGTTAAGAAATACCATCGACTCGGGAAGTCTAGACCACGGAAACGATGAAATGCGAGAAAACTGATTTTTTCAAAATCGTAATTTTTTGAGGCACAACAAAATTTAAATACGTTTCTGAAAGCATTTTTTCTGCTGATTACAGTTATGCAAATTATATTTCGCTAGCTCTCCGTTCACTTTCGACTGCAAAAATTGAAGAAATTTTTATGAAATTTCGACGCTCTAGTGGAGATCTCGGAAAGTCGTGAATTTCCCGCGGACAATCTTAGTGAATTTATAGCAAGCTGGCCTTCTGAAAACGATGCCACAATCCGTTTTTAATTATATGCAACCGTTTCCGAGATATCTACTTAGCAAATCGAGCATCGGGTAAATTTCAGTTTGAAATTTATCGATGAATTATTGAATATTTCAGGACAATTTACACATCGACTTGTTCGTCTTGTCGTGTAGTTTCTGTGTGCCAAAAATGATTTCGCTGCTATTCGCCGTTCTCGAGAAAATCAAAAAAAATCCGGAAAAGTACCTTTTTTGAACGAAATGATGGAACGATTTGACGACTGATTTGACGCTGTCATAACTTTTGAACCGCTCATCACAGAGACTTCTAGTTCATCAATCTTCATCAATCGATTCAGCGTCCCAAAATTAGTCGGAGAACGTATATAATATACCCTGGGAAGCTTTCAGTTAAGAAATACCATCGACTCGGGAAGTCTAGACCGCGGAAACGACGAAATGCGAGAAAATCGATTTTTTCAAAATCGCAATTTTTTAAGTCACAGCAAAATTTAAAAACGTTTCTGA
Organism: Phosphuga atrata; assembly: GCA_944588485.1. Classification (NCBI taxonomy): domain Eukaryota; kingdom Metazoa; phylum Arthropoda; class Insecta; order Coleoptera; family Silphidae; genus Phosphuga; species Phosphuga atrata. Next base: position 65,043,128 of record OX155899.1, read on the forward strand.
AAGCATTGTTGCTGCTGATTACAGATATACAACTTATATTTCGCTAGCTCTTTCGGTTCATTTTCGCCTGGAAAAATCGAAGAAATTTTTATTAAATTTCGGCGCTCTAGTAGAGATCTCGGAAAGTCGTGAATTTCCCGCGGACAATCTTAGTGTACATACAGGAAAATGACCTTCTGAAAACGATGCCGTAATCCGTTTTTAATTATCTGCAGCCGTTTCCGAGATATCTATTTAGCAAATCGAGAATCGGGTAAATTTCAGTTTGAAATTTATCGACGAATTATTGAATATTTCCGGACAATTTACACATCGACTTGTTCGTCTTGTCGTGTAGTTTCTGCGTGTCCAAAATGATTTCGCTGCTCTTTACCGTTTTCGAAAAAATCGAAATAAACCGAAAACGCATGTATTTTTCGAACGAAATGATGGAAAATTTTTGTCGAAATTTTTTTTGCAAATTTTTTTCGTGATTTTTTTTGGTTACACGAAGGAAATCGAAGCGCTGAAAACGGTAACCGGAAAACACATTTCCTACTGATTTGACGCTGTCATAACTTTTGAACCGCTCACCGCAGAGACTTCTAGTCTTCACCAATCGATTCAGCGTCCCGAATTTACTCGGAAAATATATATACCACGTTCATAGTAAGCTACCGAAACTAAGAAATCCCACCGCCACTGCAAAAACTCGGTAAGCTTATGCCGAACGCAAGCAAAGGTTGACTACTATGCTCGGTAGCTAACTCTGCCATGCTATATGGCAGAGTTAACGACCCTCCGACAGCATGGGAGTAGGCATTGCAAAAAGCACTTCTCCGACCAAAACTAGCCTCTATCCAAAGAACAATTATGTTGAGCGTTATAAGTGCATTTAGGACGGTCTCGTCTCGCACAGTCTCGGTGATGTTGCCCTTCTGATTGAAGGTATAGCGTCAATATCATGCCTTGTTGAAGAAAGAAACAACCTGTACAAGTCAAGAAGAAGTGGCGTAGAAATACACAAGGACGAACGGAGGAAGAGGGCAAAATCAGAAATGCTCGTAAGTTGTCAAAAGTAACTAAAGGGGAGTGAACACGACTCTTGATCCCAGAAGTAAAGCCATGGATAACAAGAAAACACGGGGAAGTAAATTACTACCTAACCCAAGCATTACTACCTTAACCCAGCATACCTGTATAATATCAGGAGAGCAGCGGATGATCTATGCGTTTACACACAAGTGTGTCTCACTCAATCTTTGAATGTCCCAGATGGTTACTGGAGGGAGACAACTGAAGTGCCAAAACGAATGCACCCTTATAAACAAGAACAATGACAAAGATAATGTTAAAGACTGAAGAAAACTGGAGAGACACAGATACCATGACCAGGGACATATTCAGCAAAAAGGAAAATCACGAAAGGGGTCTTGGTTCTGTCTAATCTTGTCTCTTTAGTCTTGTCTGTCTAGTCTTGCACGTCTAGTCTTGACCTTCAAGTATTGTCCGTCTAGTTTTGTCCGTCTAGCCTTGTCCGTCTAGTCTTGTCCGTCTAGTATTGTCCGTCTAGTCTTGTCCATCTAGTCTTGTCCGTCTAGTCTTATTCGCCTAGTCTAGTCCGTCTAGTCTTGTCCATCTAGTCTTGTCCATCTAGTCTTGTCCGTCTAATCTTATCCGTCTAGTCTTGTCCGTTTAGTCTTTTCCGTCTAGTCTTGTTCGTCTAGTCTTGTCCGTCTAGTTTTGTCCGTCTAGTCTTGTCCGTCTAGTCTTTTCAGTCTAGTCTTGTTCGTCTAGTCTTGTCCATCTAGTTAGGTCCGTCCAGTCTTGCCCGTCTAGTCTTGTCCGTCTAGTCTTGTCCGTCTAGTCTTGTCCGTCTAGTCTTGCCCGTCCAGTCTTGCCCGTCTAGTCTTGACCGTCTAGTCTCGTCCGTCTATTTTTGTCCGTCTAGTCTTGTCCGTCTAGTCTTGTCCGTCTAGTCTTGCCCTTCTAGTCTTGCCCGTCTAGTCTTGTCCATCTAGTCTTGTCCGTCTAGTCTTGTCCGTCTTTGTCCTCCTCGGTGGTGTAGTTGACAACATACCCGCCTTTCAATGCGGGAGACCCGGGTTCGATTCCTGGTCGGGGAGACCACAACTAGGGCGGTTTTTCAGTAAACCGTCCGGGCTGCCCACCCTGAATGAATGCAAAATATGCGATACCAGGGTGGCGCAAACTAAAGCCAAGGTGGAATAGGGGGTTTAGTGAGAGCTTCCCCCGAACCACTTTTAAAAAAGTCTTGTCCGTCTAGTCTTGTCCGTCTAGTCTTCTCCGTCTAGTCTTGCCCGTCTAGTCTTGTCCATCTAGTCTTGTCCGTCTAGTCTTGTCCGTCTAGTCTTGTCCGCCTAGTCTTGTCCGTCTAGTCTTGTCCGTCTAATCTTGTCCGTCTAGTCTTGTCCGTCTAGTCTTGTCCGTCTAGTCTTGTCCGTCTAGTCTTTTCCGTCTAGTCCGTCTAGTTATGACCGTCTAGTCTTGCCCGTCTAGTCTTGTCCGTCTAGTCTTGTCCGTCTAGTCTTGTCCGTCTAGTCTTGTCCGTCTAGTCTTGTCTGTCTAGTCCTGTCCGTCTAGTCTTCCCCGTCTAGTCTGGTCCGTCTATGTCTGGGTTCTGTCTAATCTTGTCTCTTTAGTCTTGTCTGTCTAGTCTTGCACGTCTAGTCTTGACCGTCAAGTATTGTCGTCTAGTTTTGTCCGTCTAGCCTTGACCGTCTAGTCTTGTCCGTCTAGTCTTGTCCGTCTAGTATTGTCCGTCTAGTCTTGTCCGTCTAGTCTTGTCCGTCTAGTCTTGTCCGTCTAGTCTTATTCGCCTAGTCTAGTCCGTCTAGTCTTGTCCATCTAGTCTTGTCCATCTAGCCTTGTCCATCTAGTCTTGTCCGTCTAGTCTTATCCGTCTAGTCTTGTCCGTTTAGTCTTTTCCGTCTAGTCTTGTTCCTCTGGTCTTGTCCGTCTAGTTTTGTCCGTCTAGTCTTGTCCGTCTAGTGTTTTCAGTCTAGTCTTGTTCGTCTAGTCTTGTCCATCTAGTTATGTCCGTCCAGTCTTGCCAGTCTAGTCTTGTCCGTCTAGTCTTGTCCGTCTGTCCTCCTCGGTGGTGTAGTTGACAACATACCCGCCTTTCAATGCGGGAGACCCGGGTTCGATTCCTGGTCGGGGAGACAACAACTAGGGCGGTTTTTCAGTAAAACCGTCCGGGCTGCCCACCCTGAATGAATGCAAAATATGCGATACCAGGGTGGCGCATACTAAAGCCAAGGTGGAAAGGGGGTTTAGTGAGAGCTTCCCCCGAACCACTTTAGTCTTGTCCGTCTAGTCTTGTCCGTCTAGTCTTGCCCGTCTAGTCTTGACCGTCTAGTCTCGTCCGACTATTTTTGTCCGTCTAGTCTTGTCCGTCTAGTCTTGTCCGTCTAGTCTTGCCCTTCTAGTCTTGCCCGTCTAGTCTTGTCCATCTAGTCTTGTCCGTCTAGTCTTGTCCGTCTAGTCTTTTCCGTCTAGTCTTGTCTCGCCGCGCCAGTCATCGATCCGGCGGTGGACTGTTACATTTTAATTCACCGCTCGGTCCTTTTTCAACCGATTTCGACAAGTTTAGTCCTGAAAGATGCGTGAGGAATTAGGCTAAATGATTCTGCAGGAAAAAGTTTCAATAAGTCAGAGGAAATAGCAATAAAAAGCAATAAATAAATAAAGCGACTTACATTGCTTATTACACGAAGCCTTTTTTATAGTTTCACTCGCCGTCAAAGATAGAAAAGTCAAATAGGTTGGTTTAGTCTTATTGGGCATGTAACCCAATATACAGCAACAAGTCCCAATAAACAGCAAGAAACTCTTTGATATTTATTGTACTATATAGGCAACTAGTCTATCAAAAGCGTGGCGTTAAAAAAGCAATAACGTTAAATATAACAAACATTCTAAATTCGATATATTTACGGACTTACATTTCTCATGAAAAGAAAAAATAAACCTAGTGTAATAGTTTGAGTCACCGTTATAATCTTATGTAACATTTTATAGAAGAAGAACGGTGAAGTTTTTGATATCCATTGCACTACATAGGCAACTGTTCTATCAAAAACATGGCGTAAATAAGGTAATAAAAATGGCAAACATTTACAGACTTACATTTCTCACGAAACCGAGTCTTTTTATTTCATTCCGCTTGGTATTTGTATATTGATACAAACATGATTGTCGTTTAGGCTTCTGGGATTGTTCTAAAAATTAAACAGAAAGAGCAGATTATCGAAACGAGTTGTTTTTATCAGCAAAACTTACATTTTTGCAGCGTTGTCTCCTGTCAAGTCAAGTTGCAAAACGTCAAAAAATTACTGTTGATATTTTTTTTTTTTTTTAATTTAAGAAAGAATTCTGCGCAGGTTTCCGTTCACATTTCGCACAGGTGATAAAGGAAGCAGCCCCAGCGGAGAGAGAAAATCGGTTTCGTTTATAGCCCAAAAATGTTGCGCAGTCGCGTGCTAGTGTCGTAGGAGGTCGGTGGAGCGTGAATTAATCAGCTGGAAGGCAGCTAGCTACCGAATATTACAAAAAAACTGCAAATATTTTTAAAATGTTCGCCCTGGTGCCGAAGCCGTTGATGTAAGTCCACAAGAATTAATAATTAATTTCGGTAGTTTTATTTAAATGCGGATTATTCCAAGCGGCTCCAAAAATAGCGCAAGTTAGAGCTCAGAAATCGATTTAGCGCACTTTTATTAAACAATAACACGAATTAATATCTCACCTGCAAATCTAATAAATCATTGCAATTATGTAACACCGACGCGAATTAATAAAATGTATTTCAGACCCATTTCGCTGTAACTGTTATACGTGTTACATCACGGTATTATATTTTAAAAAAGGTAATAATAATCTATTGTTAAGTTGCTTTTAAATGGTAAATACTGTGAAGGCTAGGTAGTTGGCATGAGTTGTTACGTGAAGGGCGATTCCAATCGATTTCTGATCGGGTTGAAAATATTAATATTGTCAGTTTTCAATGTGTGAACTATAAATAAAATTCCACAAATAATTTCGGGTGCTTTGTGTGGATCAAACAATAAAAGTTTTTTTTTTAAATTATATAACGTTGCGAATTTGCTATAATTTGCAGCTAATGCGAATTTCGTATGACATGAAAATGTCATTTGTTTGTGGGAGATGCTTCAATATTGTAACAAGAAAATGTTATTCTGTACTTGCCACAGTTCTGTGAAGGAAATTTTCTTCACTGCTTCCAGAAAGTTATGTGGAGAAAATTTGCTGCAAAATTAACCCTTTCGCTGCTATGGACTGCTATAGCAGTCTACAGACTTCATGAATTATTTGTGTTTTTTTAAATTAACAAAGAGATTAATAAATACATACACTCTCGTTGGAGCGTTGGGTTGTCCTGGGTGAAAGATTCGGGAAAAAAACCTGCACCTTGGGATTTCACAAAATCCCAAAAAATAATTGTTAAGTATGCGGATATAGCCATATATGTATTTATTTAAAAAAAAATGTATGTCTAGTCTTGTCTAATCTTGCCTAGTCATGTCTATATATGTCTAAGCATGTCTAGTCCTGTCCAGTCTTTTCTAGTCTTATCCAGTCTTGTCTCCTTCTTGTCTTCATCTAGTCTTGTCTCTTTCTAGTCTTGTCTATGTAGTCTGCTAGATTAAAATGTAGTTAATTTAATGAATTCTCTTCAATAACTGAATTGGAGTAGATGTATTAGATTGTGCCTTCCATGGTTCACTTAATTATTATAAGTTAGTAGTCTAATTCAAAATGAACTTGTTGCAACTTGAAGTTGTCGCAATACGAAGCCGCAACATGAAGTTGTCGCAACATGAAGTGGTTTCAACATGAAGTTGTCGCAAGATGAAGTGGTTTCAACGTGAATTTGAAGATGAAATGTGGATTCAAGGTGAAAAAATCTCTTCTCGTAGTTGAAACTACATATTTATAGTCTTTGCTTCGAATAGAGATTTTGGTTATTAGTAAATTTGGCAATTTTTGCAAATTATTTTGACGTTTTCGTCCAATTTTGACACAAAACAAAAGAATTTTGCGAGGTTTGTCCATTCAAATTTACAAAAAAACAAATTTTGTTTTGTATAAAGATTTTGGGTTTTGAAAATTTGGCAATATTTTCCAATTATTTTGACATTTTCGTTCAATTTTCACATAAAAGAAACGAATTTTGCAAAGTTTGTCCACTCAAATGAACATAATTAAACAAAATTTGCAATGAATAGAAAATTTGCAATGAATTGATTTTTGAAAATCTGTCAATTTTTTAATTTTATTTCGACGTTTTCGTCCAATTTTGACACAAAACAAATGAATGTTGCAAGGTTTGTCGATTCAAATTAAGAAAAAAAAACAAATTTTGTTTCTTATAAAGATTTTGGTTTTTGAAAATTTGGAAATATTTGCCAATTATTTTGACATTTTCGTCCAATTTTGACATAAAACAAATGAATTTTGCAAAGTTTTTCCACTCAAATCAACAAAGGAACAAAATATGCTTCGAATAGAGATTTTGGTTTTTGAAAATTTGTGCAATTTTTGCAAATTATTTTGTCGTTTTCGTTCAATTTTGACATAAAACAAAAGAATTTTGCAAAGTGTGTCCACTCAAATCAACAAAAAAACCGAATTTGCTTCGAATAGAGATTTTGGTTTTAGAAAATTTGGCAATTTTTACATATTATTTTGATGTTTTCGTCCAATTTTGACATAAAACAAAGAATTTTAGTTTGTCCATTCAATTCTACAGAAAAACAAAATTTGTTTCGAATAGAGATTTTGGTTTTAGTACATTTGGCAATTTCTGGAAATTATTTTGACACAAAACAAATGCATTTTGCAAAGTTTGTCCAATCAAATTATCAAAAATACAAAATTTGCTTCGAATAGCGATTTTGCTTTTAGAAAATTTGGCAATTTTTAGGGTTCCGTATCGAAAACGGACATTATAGGATCACTTTGTTGTCCGTCTGTCCGTCCGTCCGTCTGTCTGTCTGTTCCTGAGACCATTTTTCTCAGAAACACGTAGAGGTAAGAAGTTGAAATTTGTATCAAATACTCGGGTCTGCGGTCTCTTTCAGCTGTGAAAAAATCAAACTTGTAAGTCAACGCGATCAAAAGATATGACCGTTTATGTCGCATATTTTGCGATTTCACAAAGGAATCAAAACCTATAGGGTACTTCCCGTTGACCTAGAATCATGAAATTTGGCAAGAAGCGGTGTCTTACAGCACATGTAAAGGGAAAAAACCGTAAATATGTGGTTTAATTACAAGAAAAAATGCGAATTTACTATTAGACACTTATGAAAATACACTAATGTGTTGCGTGGTATTGTCAGGCACCAGAAGCATATGGGTTGCATACAGTTAGGTCCTCCTAAAAATACCTTACTTACAAGTTTGTACGGAACCCTCGGTGCGCGAGTCACAACTCGAACTTGGCCGGTTTTTTTATTGCAAATTATTTTGACGTTTTCGTCCAATTTTGGCATAAAACAAAAGAATTTTGCAAAGTTTGTCCACTCAAATCAACAGAAAACAAAATTTGTTTCGAATAGAGATTTTAATTTTTGAAATTTTGGCAATATTTGCAAATAATACAAATTTATAAAAGTATTCCGCACGGGCTATAATGTAATGTTCAGAATATTGAGCACACAATCACATGTGGTTTCAAAAAAGTAATTCGCAGCGAAAGGATTAAAAGGGTTAAAAATGCTTGCAGCAAACACAAATTTTGTTTAAAATTTTGCTTCAAAAGGTTTGCTGATGAAGATGTTTCAAGATTGTAACAAGAAAATGTTCTTCAGTACTTGCCACAGTTTTGTGAAAGAAATTTTCTTCACTGCTTGCAAACAATTCTGGGACGAAAATTTGCTACAAAATTGAAAATGCAAACTCAAATTTGGTTTAAAATTTTGTTGATGAAGATGCTTCAAGATTGTAACTAGAAAATGTTCTAAAGTTCTGTGAAGGAAATTTTCTTCACTGCTCGCAAAAAATTTTGAAAATTCTTGCAGCAAATTCAAATTTGGTTTAACATTTTTGTTTCAAACGTCCTGTTGGTGAAGATTGTTCAAGATTGTAACAGAAAAATGTTTTCGGTACTTGCAACTGCTCTGTGAAGGAAATTTTCTTCACTGCTTGCAAACAATTTGTGAAGATAATTTGTTGCGAAATTAAATTTTTTTTGCAGCAAATACAAATACAGTTTAAATTTTTTGTTTCAATAGACTTGTTTTTTCAAAATGTTGCAACAGTTCTGCGAAGAAAATTTTCTTCACTATTTGAAATTTTGCGAAATTCTTATCAATAAACAAGTTTTGCTGTAAGCTTGCATAACGCTTGCAATAAAGCGTTAAGCTACGTACACAACGTAAAGAAAACTAGCTTATAGTCCTGCTATAGTTTGAATATAACTGTGTATGACCGCTTCGTGTAGTCCAAAACTCTTCGTATAGTTGAACTATACGTAGCTATAGTTAAACTATAGCAGGACTATACGCTAGTTTACTATACTGTGTGTACGTAGTTTTAGACGACAAATCTGTCACCCCTTTTAAATGTGTTCGCAACAAAACGAGTTCGGTCGTTTCGCTTCAAGCAATAAAAACAAATAATCAATAATAAAAGCTATATAAAGCCTAGGCCGCAACACGGCTAAACCGCCGCGGTTTTTAATCGCGTGATTTTGTGACTCAAGTAACCTAATACAAGCGACCTCACTTGCGTTTTTTTCCCGCGACTGATTTTTCCCTTAGCGTACTGTGTGTTTCTCGAGCGGTTTCGCGGTTAAAGCGGTTACCGCTCGCGGGAAAAAAAACGCAGTGCGGTCTCGGCCTAAGTGCGAATATTTTTATGTGCAAGGTATGCATGCTTTAATCTATTTTGCTTTATCAAGATTATCTGTTGTAGTTTTCCATAGAAAAACAGAGATTAAAGAAAGAAAAAAAAAACGGTTATACACAAGTCTATATAGTGATTTGTGTGAATAGGGTTGATGGCCTTATAATTGAGACCTTTTTATTTTTTTTCCTTTTCTCAGGGTCATGCAACAATAATAACCACCCCGATTTCAGTTAACATTCTTTTATGGTTAGAACATACTCTGGACTACCTGTTTTCAATAACGACCGGAAATTTCAATAAAATTTTAGATAATGAGAATTTTATAATAAAAATGAAATTTATAATATAAATGTATACATCAGTATAACTGCGAGATTGAGAATTTTATAATTCCAATATTTCTCGTCACATTCGACTTTAATCTTCAAACGATAATTAGATTTGTTTCATCCCCGATTACGTTCAAAATATATACAGATACTTAAATGCATTAAAAACAATTTTAACTAAAAGACATCTAAATAGAGACTCCATATACAGTTGGGGTACAGCTAATAAAAAAAAATAATCAGAAAATTAACGAAAGACCTGCAATAGTTAGTTTATAACAAGGAATCGCCGATTACCGACCACAGATTTAAATTATCTAATCCCTATAGTCTATCTAAATATACAAGAAAATTTTGTACTTAACAATCACACTTTCAAGGCAGAATATTTATTGTATTTTCTTTATAAGCTGTTTTATAAACTTATAGACAACATCCCAATGCAAACTTTTGGGTTTAACTATTTTTTGTTCAGAAACTATTTATGAGATTAAATAAAAAAATATTCCGTTTGAAAGACAATTTAACCCTTTAACCCTTTTTATGGACTGCTATATCAGTTCAATTGATTTGACGCCCAGGTACTATGGACTGGTATAGTAGTCCAATTGATTTGGCGGCCAGATGCTACGGAGTTATCGCAACACGAAGTTGTTTCAACATGAAGTTGTCGCAACATGAAGTTGTTTCAACATAAATTTGCAGATGAAATGAGGAATCGAGTTGAAAAAATCTCTTCTCGTAGTTGAAACTAGATAGATTGTTTCGAAGGAGTCGCTTCGACATGAAGTTTTTGCAACATGAAGTTGTCGCAATTCGAAGTCGCAACATGAATTTCTCGCAACATGAAGTTGTTTCAACTTGAATTTGTTTCAGACAAGGCAAGTCTAGATAGTAGTGAACCACACGTCCCGATTTTGGCGGGACAGTCCCGCTTTTTGGAGGACAGTCCCGCGTCCCGCCGATTTTTGAAAATGTCCCGATTTTTAGAAAATATCTGCTTTTGTTATTTTAAATGCACTTTAATTAATATAATATAAGATTTTTTCACATATTCCCATAAAATCTCCATTTATTTTAGTGTCGCCCAATGAAATTTTTTAATATCCCCAATTGAACTGTCCATTCTTCAAGATATTGCAAGCAGTTATTATAAAAAATTCATAGCTTTTCAGAAAATCCGGTCGTATAATTTATCTCTCATCAGTACAGCTTAGCTTTTATGTGTATAACAAATTGTTGTTCATAAAAGCAAAGCTGTACTGATGAGAAAAAAATAATTTGGTCAATTCATGTGAGAAATTTCACGACCATTTAATAATTGATCCGTGTATTCACTCGCATCAAAAATTTGACCATGAAAGAAAATCATATTTTTTTTAGTAAAAAATTTAAATTAATTAAAATTCATAATTTAAAAATTATTGTTTTTTACAAATAGTTACCAATAATAAATACATTTTCGTATATTTATAGACAAGTATATGAATGTATACAATAGTAGTTGTTTATGATACAAGTGTGTAAAGAAGTTTTAAGCATAAGGTGAGAGGTTTTTGTAATGAGAGCACGTCAGAAAATTTATTTTCACTAAGTCTATGTTTTTTGTTTAGTGACGCAAGTTGTTGCCATAGTAATAACAAACAGAAATCGTTTAATAATGAAACTCCATTTGATTTATATTGGATTTTTACGCACAATTTGGTTACTTGTACACACGATTATAATAATGGAATCCTTCACATACAATAATATATTAGAGCAGGCATGAGCAACCTTTTTGGAACTATAACTAAATTACCATTATTTGTTCGAGTATGGGGGCTACACAAAGTAAGGCGGGTATATTGGTCCCGTTTATTAAAATTTGAGACAGTAGAGTAGTTTTCATAGCGCAGGGAAGCCGGCACAGGCACTGAATGCGGCCCGCGGGCCACAGGTTGCTCAGCCCTGTATTAGAGTGTTCATTTTGGTGGGTGAGTAGATAAAATATATATTTTTTAATTATTGGTCTGCTTTCATAACTAAATTATAATTCTCATTTCATCCCATTTGTCCCGCTTTGTCTCAATGAAAATGTGGTCACTTTACTAGATAGACTAGTTTAGACGGACAAGACTAGGCCGACAAGACTAGGACAGACTACACTAGAACAGACAGGACTGGGATATATAAGACTAGGACAGAGGATACTAAGGACATACAAGACTAGGACAGATAAGATTAGGATAGACAAGACTACGATATACCAGACTAGAACAGACAATACTAGGACAGACAAGACTGAGATATACAAGAATAGGATATACAAGACTGGGACAGACAAAACTAAGACATACAAACCTGGGACAGACAAGACTAGGTCAGACAAGACTAGGACAGAGAAGACTAGGATATACAAGGATAGGACAGACAAGACTGGGACATACAAGGTTAGGACATAGTGTGTCCACTCAAATCAACAACAAAAAAACAAAATTTGCTTCGAATAGATATTTTGGTTTTTCAAAATTTGGCAATTTTTGCAAATTATTTTGACGTTTTCGTCCAATTTTGACATAAAACAAAGGAATTTTGCAAAATGTGTCCACTCATATCAACAAAAAAACAATATTTGCTTCAAATAGAGATTATGGTTTTTGAAATTATGACAATCTTTGCAAATTATTTTGACGTTTCCGTCCAATTTTGACATAAAACAAAAGTATTTCGCAAAATTTGTCCACTCAAATCAACGATAAAACAAAATTTGCTTCACTTGATGCAAATTATGCGACATGTTAAAGCAAATTTTCTTTTTTTGTTGATTTGAGTGGACAAATATTGCGATATACTTTAGTTTTATGTCAAAATTAGACGCAAACGTCAAAATAATTTGCAAAAATTGTCAAATTTTCTAAAACTACAATTTCTATTCGAAGCAGATTTTTTCCAAAAATTGTCAAATTTTCTAAAACTACAATTTTTATTCGAAGCAGATTTTCTTTTTTTGTTGATTTGAGTGGAGAAATATTGCGAAATACTTTAGTTTTATGTCAAAATTAAACGAAAACGTCAAAATAATTTGCAAAAATTGTCAAATTTTCTAAAACTACAATTTCTATTCGAAGCAGATTTTCTTTTTTTGTTGATTTTACCGTACAAACATTGCGAAATACTTTTGTTTTATGTCAAAATTGGACGAAAACGTCAAAATAATTTGCAAAAATTGGCAAATCTTCAAAAACCAAAATCTCTATTTAGAGCTTTTTCTATTTAGAGATTTTGGTTTTTGAAAGTTTGCCAATTTTTGAAAATTATTTTGACGTTTTCGTCCAATTTTGACATAAAACAGAAGTATTTCGCAAAGTTTGTCCACTCAAATCAACAAAAAAACAAAATTTGCTTCAAATAGGCATTTTGGTTTTAGAAAATTTGACAATTTTTGCAAATTATTTTAACGTTTTCGTCCAATTTTGACACAAAACAAAAGTATTTCGCAATGTTTGTCCACTCAAATCAACAAAATAAAAAAATTTGCTTCAAATAGAGATTGTAGTTTAATTTAGCAATTTTTGCAAATATTTTGACGTTTTCGTGCCATTTTGACATCGACAACGGGATATGACACGCGCCGCGGTTCGAAGAGTGTTCCAACGTTATGGAGACATCCTTTCATAGACGACCTGGAACAGGCAGAAAGAGATTTACAACGGCTCGGAATGACCGCTTTATTGTGTCAACATCATTAAGAAATCGTCACCTTAATGCCGTTCAACTGCAACAACAGCTCCGTGAGGTACGAAGGTTTGATATTAGTCAGTGGACAGTAAGACGAAGACTGCATGAAAGTAACTTGACCCCAATGCACCTGCAGTTTACCAGAAACTTACCCCAGATTATCGTTAAACACGGCTGCGTTTTGCAAGGGATCATTTAAATTGGACGTTGGAATAATGTGGGTCTGTTCTGTTATCAGATGACAACAATATGCATCTATGGTAGCGACCGAAGAAGAAAAGCAGAATTTGCAAAATGCTGCATTGAAGAACGGACTGCTTATGGTGGTGGTTCCAGCATCATAACTGGTGCAACTTCTATGATAGCACGAACCGAACCTGCTTTCATCATAAGCGGCGCCTGTAGTCACGGAAGAGGAGGTTTAAATGTGCTAGGTACATCGAGGAGATTTTAACAGTTCATGTGGTACCTTACGGTAACTATATTGGAGAAGAATTTGTCTTTATGCATGACAATGCGAAGCCGCAAGAATCGTGCAAATGGTACATGAAATTATACCAATTTTGTACCATTGCAAGTGGAGCAAATGGTACGAAATTACATTTACAGAAATCGGTTTTCGGGTTATGGAGTGGCGAACATGCAGTTCCGACCTAAATCCGATAGAACGTTTATGGGATGAGCTTAAACGAAGAATTCGAGCTAGGCTTCGTGCCCCAACGTCGATCCCAGAGCTTATTGTGGCAATAAAAGTCTTAACATCCCACAGGAAACAATAGCGAACTTGATTAGATCTATGCCTAATCGTGTGAGAGACGTTAGAGATTAGGGCAAGAGGGGGTCATACTTATTCTTCTTCATATGACGCACTCTCCTTTCGAAGGCTGGCGATCTACATAGCTAACATTGTTGGACACAGCAGCTCGAAAGATTTCAATGGAAGTGCACCCAAACCATCTTCTGAGGTCTTGCAACCAGGAGTTCTGACGTCTACCAGCAGATCTTTTCCCTTGAATATTTCCTTCAATTATTAGTCTCAGCAGTTCATACTTATTGCCTCTCATAATGTGGCCTGTGTATGTAGTTTTTCTTTCTTTAATGAGGGCCATTAGTTCTTTCGGCTTCTTCATTCGTCTAAGCACTTCTTCATTCGTAATCCGTTGGAACCATGAGATGTGGAACATACGGCGACATAAGTACATTTCAAACGCCTCAATTTTCATACTCATTATTACTCATACCTTCATACTCATTATTAAACATTAATTTTGATAATTGTCAATACCCATAATTCTTTCAGCGATAAAAACAAGCTAATTGGTTTAATGACTTGATTTCAGTATGTTAAACACAAGAAACCGAAATAAATGTAAACTCATATTAAAGCATATAAAATTATCTTTCAAAACGACATATTTTCTATTTCATCTCAATAATAGTTTCTAAAATTTTTTTTTTTTAAAATTCAATTTTATTTAAAAAAAAATGTTTACTAAGTCAAAAGTTTACTGCGGGTCGATTTCTATGCACGTAACTTCATATCAAGTTGCGAATGTTAACATTTTTGTTGCATTTTTAACTTGGGTGTATGAAGTAATTTTTAGCCTTGAATATATCCTCATTTAAAAACCGAGCGAATAATTGATGTCATCAAAAATATAGAAGAGTTCCGTTATTCTACACGAGTATCGGCAGAGAGGAGTGGTAAAGGTTTAGTTAAAATACATCAAGGTTATTAATTACTCGCACATAGCAAAAATTAGTAATTTTATAAAAAAAAATTATGTGAAATAAAATTTTAATTGAAATAAAAGATTTGAATCTAATGTGAATTGTATATATCTGATATGAATTGTAAGCGGAAAAATGAATAAAGTTTATTATCATTTATTATTATTATCGGGGAATAAAAACACTTTGTTGGATTTTCAAGCGATTCTCAAGGGTTCTCATTGACAATGTTTTGGGGAATTTGCGTTGGGGTTTTTGATGAGAATAAATTCGCGGAAATTCTCGGTAATTTATCGTTGGTTTTTTTTTTTTTTTTGAGACTTTTTAATGCTTTCAAGTATTATTTATGTAATAAAATAAAAATTTAAATTAATCCTTAAAGAATCGTAAAATAATAAATTTAATGTTCATTGCAAAAATTAGTGGAAATGAGAGAAACATCGTTAAAACATTTACCACATCGTCAAATCTCGCATAATTTCCAGAACAATAACAATTTTATTTTATTTTCTAAATAGTCGATTGTTACGTAATGTAAAAGTTGCTTAATTTCGTATTTTTCCTATCTATGACCACTAATGTAAATGCCCATTATTGTACAGTTCGTGGAATACGTAAATACCTCATAACACACACGTACGTAACAGTCCGCGATTAATGATAAGTTATGATTGATAACACACACGTGCGTTTGGTTTATGATTCGTTGATTGTTTGAGAGCTGCTACTACGTGCTCATACGTTCAGCGCCCCCTTTCCACTATTCAAACTAACGGAAATTTACATTGTGTACATTTGGTTGCCTATATATATGAGCACTTTTCTTCCAATTTAACCCAAATAAGTACTAAATAATATATTATATAACCATTAAGAATGTATTTCTTTTCATTTCTTTCAAGTTAAATAATGTGGAGTAACAGTTATATATGGAAATACAACTGTTTGTTTATTATTATGTTAAATAATGATAATTAAATAAACATAATATAATAAGAAATAAATTTGTTACATCAAACATATTTTTCTTATTAAACAGAAACAAATTAGTTTGGTCGTAGATAAAGTATAGTACATAACTCGAGTTGTAAGGCAATTACGTGCTCCCCGCTACGCGGGTCGTGCGTAGCTTTTCCGCTCGCACGTAATATGCTTCTCTGTATTAAGCTTCTCTGCTTAACTCTTGTTATTTAATATACCATTTTGCTATATTAAAACCATCAATGACATTTATTTGAATTCAACGGTTTGTTCACCTTGTATCTTCGAAACAAAGCGGTTTTTCAAAAATCATCATAAAACAAAATATTCGTAGAATACGCCAAGGAAAAACCCCTTGAATTTTGCCGCATGTTTACCTAACACCCTGTATAAGCCATAAAATCTATTAGCTTGCTCAAAAAAGATATAATACATAATAGTGAGTATGTTTTAATTATAAATTCAATTATAAGTCTAAAAAAACCGTCTTATTTTGAAGCGAACTGATAAATTAATTAAAACTTAGAAGAATTTAGTTTTAAATATATTGCAAGAACAGCGGCAACTTAAATATAGATTAAATATTATTATTTGATTAAATAGAATTAAATATAGACATTATCAACTAGTATTTTTCTGTCTGCATTTTAAATAATCTTATCTATTTAATCTTGCCCGGCTATTCTTATCTGGTTAATCCTGCTGTAATACTCTGTGTCCTCTTGAAATCTCACAAAGCTAACCCACCTTTGGTATCCAACTCAAGTGAAATATGTCTTTGAATGCAAATATTACATCCCTATCCGTTGGAGAATGTTTGTTAAGGAATATCCTCGTGAAAATGAAATTGTATTTTCCGTCGATTTCACGACGCCATAACTTTTGAACGGGGTATCACAGAGACTTCTAGTCTTCACCAATCGATTCAGCGTCCCAAAATTAGTCGCAAAACATATATAATATTCCCTAGGAAGCTTTCAGTTAAGAAATACCATCGACACGGGGAGTCTAGACCGCGGTAACGACGAAATGCGAGAAAATCGATTTTGTAAAAATCGTTATTTATTGCGTTACAGCAAAATTTAAAAACGTTTCTGAAAGCATTTTTACTGCTGATTACAGATATGCAAATTATATATTCGCTAGCTCTTTCCGTTCACTATGCAAGAATTGAAAAAAAATTTAAGAAATTTCTACGCTTGAGTAGAAATCTCGGAAAGTCGTGAATGTCCCGCGGACAATCTTAGTTTATCAACAGGAAAATGAGCTTCTGAAAACGATGCCGCAATCCGTTTTTGATTATCTGTAACCGTTTTCGAGACATCTACTTAGTAAATCGAGAATCGGGTAAATTTCAATTTGAAATTTCACGACGAATTATTGAATATTTGCGGATAAATTACACATCGACATCGTTGTCGTGTAGTTTCTGTGTGCCAATAATGATTTCGCTGCGTTGTACCGTTCTCGAGAAAATCGAAGAAAACCGAAAAAGCACATATTTTTCGAACGACATGATGGAAAATTTTTGTTGAAATTTTTTTTGCAAATTTTGTTCGTCATTTTTTTTTTGTTACCCGGAGGAAATCGAAGTGCTGAAAACGGTTTTCGAGTTTATTTCGCTCTAAAGTTACAAATAAACAAGTTTTATCTATTTTTCGCTGTTCGCCATCTCACATTTCCGACTAATTTGACGCTGTCATAACTTTTGAACGGCTCACCACAGAGACTTCTAATCTTCACAAATCGTTTCAGCGTCCCAAAATTAGTCGGAGAACGTATATAATAATGCCTGGGAAGCTTTCAGTTAAGGAATACCATCGACTCCGGAAGTCTAGACCGCGGAAAGCACGAAATGCCCGAAAATCGATTTTTTCAAAATCGTTATTTTTTGAGTCACAGCAAAATTTAAAAACGTTTTTGAAAGCATTTTTGCTGCTTATTATAGATATGCAAATTATATTTCGCTAGCTCTTTCGGTTCATTTTCGCCTGCAAAAATTGAAGAAATTTTTATGAAATATTTGCACTCTAGCAGAGATCTCGGAAAGTCGTGAATTTCCCGCGGACAATCTTAGTGTACCTATAGGAAAATGACCTTCTGAAAACGATGCCGCAATCCGTTTTGAATTATCTGCAACCGTTTCCGAGATATCTGCTTAGCAAATCGAGAATCGGGTAAATTTCAGTTTGAAATTTATCGACGAATTATTGAATATTTCCGGACAATTTACACATCGACTTGTTCGTCTTGTTGTGTAGTTTGTGTGTGCCCAAAATGATTTGGCTGCTCTTTACCGTTTTCGAAAAAATCGAAAAAAACCGAAAAAGCATGTATTTTTCGAACGAAATGATGGAAAAATTTTGTCGAAATATTTTTTGCAAATTTTTTTTTGGTTACACGAAGGAAATCAATGTGCTGAAAACGGTTATCCACTTTATTTCGCTCTAAAGTTACAAATAAACAAATTTTATATTTTTTTTTTCGCTGTACACAATCACACATTTCCTACTGATTTGAGGCTGTCATAACTTTTGAACCGCTCACCGCAGAGACTTCTAGTCTTCACCAATCGATTCAGCGTCCCAAAATTAGTCGGAAGACGTTTATAATATGCCCTGGGAAGCTTTCAGTTAAGAAATTCCATCGACTCGGGAAGTCTAGACCGCGGAAACGACGAAATGCGACAAAATCGATTTTTTCAAAATCGTTATTTTTGAGTCCCAGCAAAAATAACAAACGTTTCTGAAAGCATTTTTGCTGCTGATTACAGATATGCAAATTATATTTCGCAGGCTCTTTCGGTTCATTTTCGCTTGCAAAAATTGAAGAAATTTTTATGAAATTTCGGCTCTGTAGTGGAGATCTCAGAAAGTCGTGATTTTACCGCAGATAATCATAGTGTATCTATAGGAAAATGACCTTCTAAAAACGATACCGTAATCCGTTTTTAATTATCTGCAACCGTTTCCGAGATATTTACTTAGCAAATCGAGAATCGGGTAAATTTCAGTGTGAAATTTATCGGCGAATTATTGAATATTTCCGGACAATTTACACATCGACTTGTTCGTCTTGTCATGTAGTTTCTGTGTGCCCAATATGATTGTGCTGCTCTTTACTGTTTTCGAAAAAAATCGAAAAAACCGAAAAAGCATGTATTTTTCAAACGAAATGATGGAAAATTTTTGTCGAAATTTTTTTTCTAAATTTTTTCCTGATTTTTTTTTGGTTACGCGAAGGAAATCGAAGTGAAAACGGTTTTCCAGTTTATTTCGCTCTAAAGTTACAAATAAACAAATTTTATATTTTTTTTCGCTGTACACAATCACACATTTCCTACTGATATGACGCTGTCATAACTTTTGAACCACTCGCCACCAGTGGCGAATTTAGGTCAGTTGGGGCCCCGGGCGCAGAAGAAATATTGGGCCCCCCCAATTAAACGAGAGATACAAGGAAAATAAAAATACGTGTAAATAAATAAATAAAAAATATTAAGTATGTACTACTAATGTTTTATTTCCAATAATAGTTGAATATAATATATGTGTATTAATAGGATAATAATATTCAAGTTTTGAACTGATAGTTTTTGAATTTCTTAGATAATTTTTAACTCTTTTTATTTCAACATTTGGGAAAGTTGCTTTTCTTCTTCATCTAAAGTCTTCTTCATCTAAAAATATTAAAAGCTTTTCCAACTCTTCTTTAAAATTACTTGAATCAATGTCATCTTTGTACATTTGTATTAAATTATTAACGCATTTTTTCCTTTCTTCTGTACACAAGTTAAACACGAAAAAAAACTCTAAATTACCGTTAACATAATAATTAACATTTTCGAAGATTTGTCCACGTCTATTCAGATATGCTACTAAATGATCGCATATAACGTAGAGTAAATAATGTAAAAAAAAATCTTTTCTTGCGACTTCTTCAAATGATTTAGCTGTAAGTTCTTTAACTTCCGATTCTAATTCGATAAAATGATGTCTAATTTTTTCATTAATAAAAATTTATAGACTTTTTAATAATGACGCAGCTTTAACAATTGTGCAAAGTAAATCTTTACAATCTATACTTTGTACAGATTTACTTGTGGCATTGATTCTTTGCAAAATTTTATTCCATAGGTCATAATAGTAGTTTCGTAATCATTCATTTTTTTAAGTAAAGATTTTGCTTCAATAACAACCATTTTTGTTTCTTTTGTGGAGTTGCATATTTCATCTAATGCCTCTTCAATATTTTTGTAGCCACATTTTAACGCTGACACTGCATCAGCCCTGGCAAACCATCTTGTATCTGACACTTTCTTTTATGTATAAGACCCTTTATTTAATTTATTTCATAACATGTTCCATCGAATCGGTGATGCAGAGAAAAAACAAATTTTGCACGAATAAAAAATATCTGGACGCATTACTACAACTCTCTGCAGCAACATTACCAACTAAATAAAGTGAATGACTAGAGCACGGAATAAACGTTGCTGATGGTGCATGTTGTCGTGTTCTTGTTTGCAGACCATTGTACTTGCCCGACATATTTGCTGCATTATCGTACGATTGTGCCCAACAATATTTTATAGCTACTGGCAAGTTTTGCAAGGTAGATAAAACTGTCTCTTCTAGATACTCCGTATCATGTCTTTCTATAGGCAAGAGCTTCAAAAATATTTCCCAAATATCCCCATCTTCTGATAAATAGCGCACTACGAAGGTAAGTTGATCCGCATGCAAAAGACCGGGTGTAGAATCTAAAATGATACTATAATATTTTGCGCATTTTTTTTCCTCCACAATGTGTGACATAAGAGAATCAGCAATTATTTTCAAAAGTTCATCACACGTCTGATGCGATATGTAATTTACATGTCTGTTACATTGATGACCATACTTTTGTAAGTGCAACTTACAAATCGTCATATTCGCTATGAAATCGTAAAATCGTCATATTCGCTCAAATACTCTAAAGTATTCAAATAATTGCCTTTTCTCGAAGATGTTGCTCTCATCATGGCCTTTAAAAGCAATGCCCAACTTTGCGAGGAATTTTTTTGTAATGTAATTTGCAGATTTTCAACATCGATGCGATTTAATTAAGAAGAGCGCTTGTATAATGTACACATTGAAGCGACGTGCTCTTTTGACATTTCATGCTCAGACAAAGTTGTTCCAATATGTGTCCAATTTTGGACAATTTTGACCCTGTAATTATCCTAGACTTATTTTTCTTATAATGACTTATATTTCTTCATTTGATTTGGATGTTTCAGAAAAAAATTGCTTTCTTTCTCCTTTTTCACCATTCAAAATTTTTCTGTAAAAATGATCTTTACACAAGCCTTTGTAGTAAATGCGATCACCGTGTTTGGGGACCGATTTAAGTGTAGTTACCTCGATTATAATCATATCGATAAAAAGATAGGCCAAACAGCAATCTGGTAATCTTTTAATGTAACTTCGAATGGTATGTTTTCTAAGTTGTTCACCTGGTTGACTATTGACTGGTTCTTCATTTTGGTCATCTATGTTGCTTTCTATACCTTGGTTTTCAACTAACTCTTTTCGTTGACTAATGGAGGCTCCTTATTCTTCATTTTAATTGTTGCTCGAATTATGATGGCCTAAGTGACCAGGGCCAGTTATAAATTTGTCCAATGCTCCTTTCTGTTGGTTGCCAGTTGGTTGGCTCCTGATAGATTTCGTTTCATTTTCCAAACAACAATGAAAACCAAATATAAAATTTAGGCCCCCTTTTTTAGATCAGTGATAAATTCAAATATCAAGTACGTAATTGAAATTGCACATATGAAACCTAAATTCTGTCATTCAAAAAAAGTATTAAGTTCTTGCGGGGCCCCTTAGAGGTAGGGCCCCGGTCCCGGGCGCGCGCCCGCTGCGCCCGCCCTTAAATCCGCCTCTGCTCGCCACAGAGACTTCTAGTCTTCACCAATCGATTCAGCGTTAGTTGAAAATCGAAAATTAGTCGGAGAACGTATATAATATTCCCTGGGAAGCTTTCAGTTAAGAAATACCATCGACTCGGGAAGTCTAGACCGCGGAAACGACGAAATGCGAGAAAATCGATTTTTTCAAAATCGTTATTTTTTGAGTCACAGCAAAATTTGAAAACGTTTCTGAAAGCATTTTTGCTGCTGATTACAGATATGCAAATTATATTTCGCTAGCCCTTTCGGTTCACTTTCGCCTGCAAAAATTGAACAAATTGTTATGAAATTTTGGCTCTCTAGTGGAGATCTCGGAAATTCGTGAATTTCCCGCGGACAATATTAGTGTACCTGTAGGAAAATTACCTTCTGAAAACGATGCCGTAATCCGTTTTTAATTATCTGCAACCGTTTCCGAGATATCTACTTAGCAAATCGAGAATCGGGTTAATTTCAGTTTGAAATTTATCGACGAATTATTGAATATTTCAGGACAATTTACACATCGACTTGTTCGTCTTGTTGTGTAGTTTCTGTGTGCCCAAAATGATTTTGCTGCTCTTTACCGTTTTCAAAAAAATCGAAAAAAACTAAAAAGCATGTATTTTTCGAACGAAATGATGGAATTTTTTTTTTGCAAATTTTTTTCGTTATTTTTTTTTTGTTACACGAAGGAAATCAAAGTGCTGAAAACGGTTTTACAGTTTATTTCGCTCTAAAGTTACAAATAAACAAGTTTTATATATTTTTTCGTCTCGCATTTCCGACTGATTTGACGCTGTAATAACTTTTGAACGGCTCACCACAGAGACTAGTCTTCACCAATTGACCCAGCGTCCCAAAATTAGTCGGAGAACATTCAATATTATTTTAAAAAACTTTACGTTGTAGCATATGGATGAGAGTATAAACTTATTATTTTTAGATCTCGATTATCCGCATCAGCTGTACACAGGCAAGGAGCTTTACTGAACGCATTAGATTTAGCCTACGACACGAAAAATGTCAACAAAGCGGCCTCTAGAGAGTTTCACCAAGTCGCTGGTGACATTATCTCGCCCTCGAAACTCATGGGCATCGATTACTTGAGAGATCCCCGATTAAACAAGGTAAAAAAACCTCCTTATTCAATTCAATTTTTTTCAAAATATTTTGTGATGTGATAGGGTTTGGCGTTTACTTTGGAAGAACGTCAAGCTTTGGGTATCCACGGTCTGCAACCGGGCCGTTTCAAGACCCAAGAAGAACAGCTGGAGCTCTGCAGGATATCCGTCATGCGATACCAGGAAGATTTGAATAAATATTTGTATTTGAATGAGCTGCACGACCGGAACGAGAAGCTGTTCTTCAGGCTTTTGTCCGAAAACATCGAGATGTTGATGCCGATCGTTTACACCCCAACGGTGGGTTTGGCGTGCCAAAAATTCGGTCTCATCTATAGAAGACCCAGAGGTTTGTTCATCACCTTTAAGGACAAAGGACATTGTTTCGACGTCTTAAAAAACTGGTAATTAATGTTAAGATAACTAGTGAATTCATAGAATCTGATTTGAATTGCGTTTATAGGCCGGAACATGATGTGAAGGCAATTTGTGTAACGGACGGTGAACGTATTTTGGGCTTAGGAGACTTGGGAGCTTGTGGCATGGGTATTCCGGTTGGAAAACTGGCTTTGTACACTGCTTTGGCCGGCATCAAACCGCACCAATGTTTACCAGTCACTTTGGATGTAGGCACAAATAACGAACAATTATTGGAAGATCCTTTGTACATAGGTCTGCGTCAAAAACGTATCATGGGTCCTGAATTTGACGAGTTCGTCGACGAATTCATGCACGCCGTTGTCAAACGTTACGGACAAAACACTTTGATCCAATTCGAAGATTTCGGAAATCACAACGCTTTCCGCTACTTGGACAAATACCAAAATCAGTATTGCACCTTCAACGATGACATTCAAGGCACGGCTAGTGTCGTCGTCGCCGGCCTTTTGGCCTCGCAGAGAATTACGGGGAAGAAAATTTCTGATCACAAATTTGTCTTCTTCGGTGCCGGCGAAGCAGCTATCGGCATTGCCGATCTTTGTGTAAAGGCTATGGAACTCGATGGTCTCTCCATAGAGGAAGCCAGGTCGAAAGTTTGGATGTTTGATATCGACGGTTTATTAGCCAAAGGGCGTCCAGAAGGTAAATTAGACGGACACAAAGCTTATTACGCTAAAGACCATAAGCCCATTAAAAATTTACTGTCTGTGGTCGAGGAGATTAAACCCACAGCTTTGATTGGTAAGAATCAAAGCAAATTCAAAACGAAATCCTTTATTATAGCATAAATTATATTTAAGGTGCTTCTGCTGCTGGTGGTGCTTTCACCCCCGATGTGCTAAAAATGATGGGTGCAAACAACGATAGACCTTTGATCTTTGCTTTGAGCAATCCCACAAGTAGGGCGGAATGTACGGCCCAACAGGCTTACACACACACCGAAGTAAATGCCTCGAATATTTTTTTTGAAGTTTTTTTATAACCATTATATTTCATTTAGGGACGTGTTATATTCTCTAGCGGCTCACCGTTTGGAAAAGTAACTTACGATGGCAAAGATTTCTACCCCGGCCAAGGAAACAACGCCTACGTGTTCCCCGGCATTGCTTTAGGCGTGATTCTGGCCAGGATACATCACATCGACGAAGAACTATTTTTGATCGCTTCTAAAGTCATCGCCGAACAAGTTTTAGAGAAAGATTTGGCCGTGGGTAGCTTGTATCCACCATTGTCCCTCATCAAAAAATGTTCGGTGCACATTGCCGCCAATATATTAGACTACGCGTACCAAAAAGGTAATGTAGAATATTATGTGTAGATAGACAGAGATTGCGTTGCGTTTGTGAGGATTTGATATTTTATTGTTTGCGTATTTAGGTAGACAGGATGAATCTCGTAAATCAGGAATCGGTAATTCATCGTTATCTATATCCACTAACTATATTTAACGTAAATGTTGTGTCTAGAATATTAAAAAAATGTTTAATTTAAGATATACAGAGTAGTACCTATAGCCCGCGGCACGTAGATTTGGTTGATGAAAGGTTAGTTAGGTTTCAAGAGCAGTCCAGACGGTCAGCAAACTGTCCGACGCATGCGCAATATTTAAAAACATTACCGATTGCAGTATTACGCATGCGTCTAACGGTTTGGACTGCTGTTGGAGCAAGCTTACAGTACACTTTAAAGGTAAGCAGACGTCCCGGTTTTGGCGAGATTGTCCAGATTTTTAATATTTTGTCCCGTTTGTGCGTTTTTAAAAAGTCCCGAGTTTCGGAGAAAGTAGACGGAAAAGATTTTTTTTTATATATGGTTTGGGGGAAGCTCTATCAGCCTGTGTGTGAGGCTCTCACTCACTAAATCCCTTCTTCCACTTGACTTAAAAGTACGCCACCCCGGTATCGCTTGCGCATTCCTTCAGGGTGGGCAGCCCGGACGGTTTTTACTTTACCGCCCTAGTTTTTCTGTTTTTCCTTTTATTATGATCTTGTAGTTAGGATAGTTGTTGATGCATCTTATTTGGGCCTACTGGTGGATCATTCTATTGCGTCTCAGTTTTTCGTATTTTTTCCTTAAAGGAAATAACAAATTTAACGAATTCGGCCATTTTATCCCAGTTTTCTATATCTTGTAGCATGTAGCCCATTACCGTTCTTGCGTTAAACGGTATCTTCATGTTGGCTGTTAGTTCGTCCCTTTCTGCTTCCCATCTCCAGCAGTTCACACAAGTCATCTGTGGCGGCGCATATTTGTTTCAAGTAGTCGCGGAAGCACCCATGCCCTGTGAGGAACTGAGTCATGTAAAAGTTCGTCTCGCCATGCTTCCTGTTGACCCATGTGGTGATATCTGGTATGGTCAACTTCGTCCATTGGCCTTTTTCGGACGCCCACCATTTTTGTTGCCATTCTGCTAGGAGATTTTTTCTTTGCCATTCTGCTAGGAGATTTTTTCTCTGCTTCTCCCGATGGACTGCTTCTCCCGATACAGTCTTATATGCGCCACAGATCCTGATTGCAGTTTTTCTTTGAATTTTCGCCAGTTTGTAGATATTGCTTTGTACTGTCATACTTTGAGCCCATATTGGGGCAGCATATAGCATGGTGGATTGTACTATCGTACCAAGGAGTTTTCGTTTGGAGCTTTTAGGCCCACCTACATTGGGCATAATTTTGTCCAATGCCGCCATTACCTTCATGCCTTTCTTACCTAGCTGCTGCCTTCGTGAGGTGCGGACCGAACGACAGGCTCTTGTCTATGACAACCCCGAGGTATGTGATTTCGTTCTTTGGTCTTATATATGTATGTTGCACTTTAAACTGTATTAGGTTGAGTCTCCTTAGGCCGGTTAGTAACACTGCTTCAGACTTTTCGGGAGCAAGACTCAGGTTGTTTGATGTCATCCAATCAGCTACTTGGCGAATTGTGCGGTTTGCCGTTTCCATTAGCATGGATTCCGTTTTTGGCACCCTCCAGAAGTTTCAGTCTTAGGACAGCATCATACAAGATGTTCCACAAAGTAGAGCCTAAAACTGAACCTTGTGGGACCCCGCTACTCAGTTCTCTATCTACCGAAACTCCATGTGCCTGTAGAAGCAGGGTTCTATTATCGAAGTAGCTTCTTACCATGCGCAGGAGGTAAGGCGCTATTCCTCTTTCCGTTAGTTCCTTCATTATTATTTCCCAACTAGCACTGTTAAAAGCGTTTCTAACGTCAAATGTAATTAGAGCACATATCTTCATTCTCCTTTTGGAACCACTTCTAGCTTCTTCTGCAAGTTTTAGGACCGCTTCTATTGCGCTGATAGTGGATCTTCCCTCTCTGAATCCAAATTGTCTCCTGGACAATCCGATGCCTGCCTCAAGTCCTCTTTTAAGTCTCTCCATCAGGAGCTGCTCTAGCAGCTTCTCCGGCGTATCCAAAATACACAGGGGTCTGTACGATGATGGATCGTCTAACGGTTTGTCACCCTTGCGGAGCAGGACAAGCCTTGGGCACTTCCATTTCTTAGGAAAGTTCCCGGCACTTACTTCTGCATTCATTATATCTAAAACAAATTTTGATTGGTCGAGGGCTGCGATTTTAATAACCTCAGACGGGTTTCCATCTGGGCCTGGAGCTCTGCCGTTGTGGATGCGGTCTTTTGCTTTGGTGAGTTCCTCCTCGGTAAATAGCGGTATATCATTAACCTCTGGTTGTTCCCAGACAAAAGGTTCATGTTGTGGGAACAGTACATCTACAACTCGTTTCAGGTCATTCATTGGCAATTGAGTGTTTGGCGGTAGCACTCTAAGTTTCTTTTTGCATAGCTGGAAGGCATCTCCCCATATGTCCTTGTCTAGGTCCTCGCAGAGTTTTTGCCAATGTGATTCTTTTGCTTTGACTATGGCTTGTCTTAATTCTCTTTTTTTGCTTCTATATATGTCCGTTAGCGTTTTGAGCTTTTCATCGACGTCTTTTTTTTGTTTTTGTCGCTGACATTTTCTTCTAGCAGCAACGCACGAGGGCCTCAGGCTAGATATTTCGTCTGTATACCAGTTTCCTCCTAGTTACTCCACCTTTCTTGGGTAACGTTGAGTTACATGCCCTGATCATGACGGAAAGACAGAAGACGGAAAAGACTAGAAAGACAAGACAATAGGTTTTTAATAATAAGACTTTGCAATAGGTGGTAGATAAATATCTTAAAATCGTTGTTGTGTCCGTGTCTGTTGTCGTATATGAATGTGCAATTAACGAAACTTTTTAAATGATTGTTGTTTTGTAGGTTTGGCAACAGTTTATCCAGAGCCGAAAGATAAATTTAAGTTTATAGCAGAACACACGTACAATTTGAATTACGAGTCGGCTCTTCCAACGTACTGGCCGTGGTCAAGAAGCCCCGAAATTAAGACAAAACCTATATCGGCAGAGCAGCACAAAAGAACAGCTAAGAAATAGAATGTGGTGAATAACATGTGCCGACTTGTGTGTGGCTTTTAGTACAAAAAAGGTAATTGCAAATATTCGGATGAAAAAAATTGTACAAAATTATTGTCCATAGATTACGTTTATTTATACTAAATTTTAATTTATTTATAATATTGAAGAGTCGGAAATGATTCTTCTGCTATTATTTCTTGTATTTAACAAAACCCAATTTTGATGTATTGACGGAGTGCCATTATTTATTATTATTAGATACTCATTTGAAATAAACAAAGTATTAAATTGTACTTAAAAGAATAAAGAAGGTATTACTATTTATTTGTTCGGTTTTATGTTTTGAGATTAGAGCAGCAGCATTAGATTAGAATTTAGGTAAGTGACCGTATTTTACTTGTTACCCAATGTTTGTTAATAATGTTTTCACTTTGTTTTATGTTCCACCGAAAACGTAATAAATAAATGTTATTTGATTTTATGTAAATTAAAATGTGTTTTTATTCAACAAGGATTTCCACTGTTTTTGGCTAACAACGTCTTAGATTGATTGAGGAAAAACAAGAAATTTTTCTCTTTGGAGCAGAATTTATCGCAACTTTGATAACCTACAGTCCGCATAAATTATTTATCGGAGTCAATTTTGTCGACTATTTGGGGAAAATGTGTAAGGAAAAGATAAAAAATCTCGCCGTGCGCAGAAATTTTTACATTACTCGTCATTGCTCCGCTCCAGATACTTGTCTCTGGCTCCAGTCACGTTATAGTAGTTTTCCAGTCACATTAGTTTCTAACCGATCAAGAACTTTGCTTCCTTCTTCGGTCATTGCTTCCAACATTTAGTGATAACAGCGACCAGAAGTCCTCAAACAAAAACACGCATAAATCCACGATTCCACAAAGCGAGAATCGCAAACATTTGATCAATCTCATTGTCTACAATCTACGAGCTAGTATATAGTGTGTGAACAGTGTTTAACTACATCAATCGCCAATTTCTTTGCGAAGAAAATGAAGCGACTTTTTGCACCTCTCGTCATTGTTTTGGCACTTTTAGCCTTCACTGTTTCAGGTAAGAAACAACAAAATATTTAGCCGATAATAGACTAGAACAGATTAGATTAGATAGATTGAATTAGACTACTGAAACTAGAAAGACAAGAATAGAAGACAAGACTACACAGACAAGACTAGACAGACAAGATTAGACAGACAAGACTAGACAGACAAGACTAGACAGACAAAACTAAACAGAAAAGACTAGACAGACAAGACTAGACAGACAAGACTAGACAGACAAGACTAGACAGACAAGACTAGACAGACAAGACTAGACAGACAAGACTAGACAGACAAGACTAGACAGACAAGACTAGACAGACAAGACTAGACAGACAAGACTAGACAGACAAGACTAGACAGACAAGACTAGACAGACAAGACTAGACAGACAAGACTAGACAGACAAGACTAGACAGACAAGACTAGACAGACAAGACTAGACAGACAAGACTAGACAGACAAGACTAGACAGACAAGACTAGACAGACAAGACTAGACAGACAAGACTAGACAGACAAGACTAGACAGACAAGACTAGACAGACAAGACTAGACAGACAAGACTAGACAGACAAGACTAGACAGACAAGACTAGACAGACAAGACTAGACAGACAAGACTAGACAGACAAGACTAGACAGACAAGACTAGACAGACAAGACTAGACAGACAAGACTAGACAGACAAGACTAGACAGACAAGACTAGACAGACAAGACTAGACAGACAAGACTAGACAGACAAGACTAGACAGACAAGACTAGACAGACAAGACTAGACAGACAAGACTAGACAGACAAGACTAGACAGACAAGACTAGACAGACAAGACTAGACAGACAAGACTAGACAGACAAGACTAGACAGACAAGACTAGACAGACAAGACTAGACAGACAAGACTAGACAGACAAGACTAGACAGACAAGACTAGACAGACAAGACTAGACAGACAAGACTAGACAGACAAGACTAGACAGACAAGACTAGACAGACAAGACTAGACAGACAAGACTAGACAGACAAGACTAGACAGACAAGACTAGACAGACAAGACTAGACAGACAAGACTAGACAGACAAGACTAGACAGACAAGACTAGACAGACAAGACTAGACAGACAAGACTAGACAGACAAGACTAGACAGACAAGACTAGACAGACAAGACTAGACAGACAAGACTAGACAGACAAGACTAGACAGACAAGACTAGACAGACAAGACTAGACAGACAAGACTAGACAGACAAGACTAGACAGACAAGACTAGACAGACAAGACTAGACAGACAAGACTAGACAGACAAGACTAGACAGACAAGACTAGACAGACAAGACTAGACAGACAAGACTAGACAGACAAGACTAGACAGACAAGACTAGACAGACAAGACTAGACAGACAAGACTAGACAGACAAGACTAGACAGACAAGACTAGACAGACAAGACTAGACAGACAAGACTAGACAGACAAGACTAGACAGACAAGACTAGACAGACAAGACTAGACAGACAAGACTAGACAGACAAGACTAGACAGACAAGACTAGACAGACAAGACTAGACAGACAAGACTAGACAGACAAGACTAGACAGACAAGACTAGACAGACAAGACTAGACAGACAAGACTAGACAGACAAGACTAGACAGACAAGACTAGACAGACAAGACTAGACAGACAAGACTAGACAGACAAGACTAGACAGACAAGACTAGACAGACAAGACTAGACAGACAAGACTAGACAGACAAGACTAGACAGACAAGACTAGACAGACAAGACTAGACAGACAAGACTAGACAGACAAGACTAGACAGACAAGACTAGACAGACAAGACTAGACAGACAAGACTAGACAGACAAGACTAGACAGACAAGACTAGACAGACAAGACTAGACAGACAAGACTAGACAGACAAGACTAGACAGACAAGACTAGACAGACAAGACTAGACAGACAAGACTAGACAGACAAGACTAGACAGACAAGACTAGACAGACAAGACTAGACAGACAAGACTAGACAGACAAGACTAGACAGACAAGACTAGACAGACAAGACTAGACAGACAAGACTAGACAGACAAGACTAGACAGACAAGACTAGACAGACAAGACTAGACAGACAAGACTAGACAGACAAGACTAGACAGACAAGACTAGACAGACAAGACTAGACAGACAAGACTAGACAGACAAGACTAGACAGACAAGACTAGACAGACAAGACTAGACAGACAAGACTAGACAGACAAGACTAGACAGACAAGACTAGACAGACAAGACTAGACAGACAAGACTAGACAGACAAGACTAGACAGACAAGACTAGACAGACAAGACTAGACAGACAAGACTAGACAGACAAGACTAGACAGACAAGACTAGACAGACAAGACTAGACAGACAAGACTAGACAGACAAGACTAGACAGACAAGACTAGACAGACAAGACTAGACAGACAAGACTAGACAGACAAGACTAGACAGACAAGACTAGACAGACAAGACTAGACAGACAAGACTAGACAGACAAGACTAGACAGACAAGACTAGACAGACAAGACTAGACAGACAAGACTAGACAGACAAGACTAGACAGACAAGACTAGACAGACAAGACTAGACAGACAAGACTAGACAGACAAGACTAGACAGACAAGACTAGACAGACAAGACTAGACAGACAAGACTAGACAGACAAGACTAGACAGACAAGACTAGACAGACAAGACTAGACAGACAAGACTAGACAGACAAGACTAGACAGACAAGACTAGACAGACAAGACTAGACAGACAAGACTAGACAGACAAGACTAGACAGACAAGACTAGACAGACAAGACTAGACAGACAAGACTAGACAGACAAGACTAGACAGACAATACTAGACAGACAAGACTAGAGAGACTAGACAGACTAGGCAAGACTAGGCAAGACTAGACAAGACCTGACAAAACGTGACATGACCAGACAAGACTAGATAAGACCAGACAAGACTAGACTGCACTGACAAGACTAGACTAAATTGACAAAACTAAAACTGTTGTTTAGTTTTGTTGTCTTAATACTAATACTAGCTGTTAGTCTATATAAATAATCTATATACCAAATTGTAGATAATTTCATCTAGTTTCACATAATTAGATAAGATTAGTTTGATTCAATCCATTGTGAAGTTATTAAAGAATTAGTGAATATCGATCCAGTAGCTTGTGGTCTTACTTCTAAAACTAATTGTTAGTCTATATAGATAATCTATATATCAATTTGTAGATAATTTAATCTAGTTTCACATAGTTAGATTAGAATTAGTCTATCTCAATTCGTTGTGGAGTTATTAAATGATTATTGAATTATAAATGATTATTAAATTAGACACAAAAGTTTGTGGTCTTAATACTAAAACTAGTTGTTAGTCTATATAGATAATCGATATATCAAGTTATAGATAATTGAATGTAGTTTCAGATAATTAGATTGAAATTAGTTTAACTCAATCCGTTTTGAAGTTATTAAAGAATTAGTGAAAATAGACAGAAGTTTGTAGTCTTAATACTAAAAGTAATAGTAAGTCTATATAGATAATCTATATACCAAATTGTAGATAATTTAATCTAGTTTAACACAGTTTGATTGGAATTAGTTTAGCTCAATTCGTTGTTGAGTTATTAAGGACTTAGTGAATATAGACACAGAAGTTTGTGGTCTTACTACTAAAACTAATTGCTAGTCTATATAGATAATCTATATATAAATTTGTAGATGATGTAATCTAGTTTTAGCTAGTTAGATTAGAATTAGTCTATCTCAATCCGTTCTGAAGTTATTAAAGAATTAGTGAATACAAACACAGACATTTTTATTTCTGATACTAAAATTAGTTGTTAGTCTAGATAGATGATCTATATATCAGATTGTAGATAATTCAATATAATTTCACATAATTTGATTGAAATTAGTTTAGCTCAAGCCGCTGTGAAGTTGAATATATGAAGTTGAATATATGAAGAATTAGTGAATATATTCACATAAGTTTGTAGTCTTAATACTAAAACTAGTAGTAAATCTATATAGATAACCTATATACTAAACTGTAGATAATTTAATCTAATTTAACTTAATAAGATTGTATTTAGTTTAACTCAATCCCTTGTGAAATTATTAAAGAATTAGTGAAGATAGACACAAATATTTGTGGTCTTAATACTAAAACTAATTGTTAGTCTATATAGATAACCTATATACCAACTTGTAGATAATTTATCGTTTCACATAATTAGATTAAAATTAGTATAACTCAATAGCTTGCGAAGTTATTAAAGAATTAGTGAAGATAGACAAAAAATTGTGATATTAATACTAAAACTAATTGTTAGTCTATATATATAATCTATATATCAATTTGTAGATAATTTAATCTAGTTTCACATTGTTAGATTAGAATTAGTCTATCTCAATCAATTCTGAAGTTATTAAAGAATTAGTGAATACACACAGAAATTGTTATTCCTGATACTAAAATTAGTTGTTAGTCTATACAGATAATCTATATATCAAAATGTAGATAATTTAATGTAGTTTCACACAATTAAATTGAAATTAGTTTAGCTTAATCCGATGTGAACTTATTAAAGAATTAGTGTCATTGACAGTATGTAAGAATTAAATAATATGGACACAGAAATTTGTAGTCTTAATACTAAAACTAGTAGTACATCTATATAGATAATCTATATTCCAAATTGTAGATAATTTAATCTAGTTTATTATAATTAGATTAAAGTTAGTATAACTCAATCGCTTGCGAATTTATTAAAGAATTAGTGAAGGTAGACACAGAAGTTTGTGATCTTAATACTAAAACTAATTGTTAGTCTATATAGATAACCTATATACCAAATTGTAGATAATTTCATCTAGTTAAATATAATTAGATTAGAATTAGTTTTACTCAATCCGTTGTGAAGTTTTTAAAGAATTAGTGGAAACAGTAGCGTCGCTTGCGTCGGCCAATCGGGCGAATGCCCGTGGCCCACTGGCTAGGGGGGGGGAGGGGGGTATCACAGAGCCACTTATTTTAATCAACAATACAGACGATTTGAAACCGTTTGCAAACGTCAAAGAATCGCAATAATAAATGAAGAGGTTACTTTTAAAACGCGTTATTTAACTCTTATTTTAGTTTTATGTTTATATATTTCTTAATGTTGTGTCATTGTTAACCATTCTACCATGTTGGTACATTAAGAAATAAAATATTCGAATTAATAACGTAAAGGCAAGGATTTACAAAAAAAATAATTGTAGAAGAATTATTAAAAATTCGAATTTTTATTTCCAAATTTGTATTCAGACTCTACGTTAGCTTAAAAACAACATTGTTTTATAAATTTTTTGTAAAAAAATAAGAATTAATGTAACTTATGCCTTGAAGCATTTTCAAACTTTCCTAATTTATTAACATCTTGTACATTTGATCTAAAATTTTCTTATCGTCCATTCCTTTTCTCGATAAGCAAAACTTTTGATCGTAAAATGAAAATTTTACGATTTTTCCTCTATTGGGTACTTCAATCCGCGGACACACTGTATATGTGTTCATTTCTTGTATGTGTTAAAAATTAAAGAATATATTCTTTAATTTTTAACACATACAAGAAATGAACACATATACAATGTGTCCCAATAGGGCAAAAATCGTAAAATTTATATAATGTGTTTGTATATGGCATTTGTATAATAACTTTTGTTATTTACTGGGGGCCCCACCTCGATATTTCTGCCCGGGGCCTCAAAATCCAAACGACGGCACTGAGTGGAGATAGACTCAGAAATGTTTATGCGTCATTCTAAAGTTAGTTGTTAGTCTATATAGATAATCTATATATCGAATTGCAGATAATTTAATCTGGTTTCACATAATTAGATTAAAATTAGTTTAACTCAATCCCTTGTGAAGTTATTAAAGAAATAGTAAAGATAGACAGATGCTTGTGGTTTTAATACAAAAACTATTTGTTAGTCTATATAGATAATTTATACATCAATTTATAGATAATTTAATCTTGTTTCACTAAATTATATTAGAATTAGTCTAATCTCTATCCGTTGTGAAATTATTAAATAATTAGTCAATATAGACACAGCAATTTGTATTCCTCATACTGAAACTAGTAGTAAATCTATATAGATAATCTATATACCAATTTGTAGATAATTTAATCTAGTTTATCATAATTAGATTAGAATTAATTTAACTCGATCCGTTGTTGAGTTATTAAAGAATTAGTGAAGTTAGACACAGTAATGTTTATTCCTCATTCTAAAATTAGTTGTTAGTCTATATAGATAATCTATATATCAAATCGCAGATAATTCGATCGAGTTTCACATAATTAGATTGAAATTTGTTTAACTCAATCCTTTGTGAAGTTATTAAAGAATTAGTGAAGATGGTCATAAAGATTTGTGGTTCTAATACTAAAACTATTTGTTAGTCTATATAGATAATATATACATCAGTTTGTAGATAATTTAATCTAGTTTCACATAATTATATTAGAATTAGTCTATCTCAATCTTTTGTGAAGTTATTAAAAAATTAGTGAATATAGACACAGAAGTTTGTGGTCTTAATACTAAAACTAATTATTAGTCTATATAGATAATCTATATATCAAATGGTAGATAATTTAATCTAATTTCTCAGAATTGGATTAGAATTGGTCTAGCTCAATCCGTTGTGAAGTTAATAAATAATTAGTCAATATAGACACCGAAATTTGCATTCCTCATACTAAAATTAGTAGTTAGTCTATAGCAGGGGTGGCCCTTTTCCGGCAGCCTTTTTTTTTAATTTTCACATTTTGAAATGCTGACGTGCCAGGTCTACTTTTACAATGTGATAGTGAAAATCAGTTACTGTATTAGAGTGAATATTTGATGTGTTTTGTGCCCCTTTTGAAATTACGGACAAACCAATCGACGGATTTTAATAAAACGTAGTATGATTTGATATTCTTACGATGTCCCACAAATTGCCAAATTTCAAAATTGTAGCTTTGGAAATACGGCTTTTGTGATTTTTTTAATTTTGTAAATTTTTGTGCGCCTTTTGCAATTACGGACAAATCAATCGACGGATTTTAATGAAACTTGGTATGATTTGATATTCTTACGAGATCTCACAAATTCCCAAATTTCAAAATTGTAGCTTTGTAAATACGGCTTTTGTGAATTTTTGAAGTTTGTAAATTTTTGTGCGCCTTTTCCAATAACGGACAAATCAATCGACAGATTTTCATGAAGCTTGGTACGCTTTGATACTCTTACGAGATCTCACAAATTCCCAAATGTCAAAATTGGTGTTTCGAAAATAAAAATACAGCTTTTGTGAATTTTTGAAATTTGTAAATTTTTGTGCGCCTTTTGCAATTACGGACAAATCAATCGACGGATTTTGATGAAACTTGGTACGCTTTGATATTCTTGTGAGATCTCACAAATTTCAAAATTGTAGCTTTGTAAATACGGGTTTTGCGAATTTTTGAAATTTGTAAATTTTTATGCGCCTTTTGCAATTACGGTCAAACGAAACTACGGATTTTGATGAAACTTGATATGATTTGATATTCTTGCGAAATCTCACAAATTTCAAAATTGTTGCTTTTAATTGTAGAATTTTTGGAAATTTTTGTGCGCCTTTTGAAAGTACGGGCAAACCAATCTACGGATTTTGATAAAACGTGGTATGATTTGATATTCTAACGAGATCTCGCAAATTCCCAAATTTCAAAGTTGCAGCTTGGTAAATACGGCTTTGATGATTTTTTTTAAATTAGAAAATTTTTGTACGCCACCAATCGACGCATTTTGAACACGTCTTATATTTTACACCATTGACGTTGCACAAAAGTAGATTGAGAAACTTAAAAAAATATTTTACAAACGATAGTTTAAACCTTTGAAGCACAGCATTTTAGATGATTTTAAATATCCCACTGTGCCTATTTAGGAATCAAAGGTGGGGCATTTTTTAAACTGCTGTGCCTCAAAGAGTTAACAAGTTTAGAAGGCAGGCGTGAGAAGTAGTTCGCGTGCCAGTAAAATTTTCCTAAGTGTCAGCTGTGACACGCGTGCTATAGGTTCGCCACAACTGGTCTATATGGGTAATCTATATACCAAATTGTAGATAATTTAATCTAGTTTAACATAATTGCAATTAGTTTAACTCAATCCCTTGTCAACTTATTAAAGAATTAGTTAAAACACAAAGGTTTGTGCTTTTAATACTAAAACTAATTGTTAGTCTATATAGATAATCTATATAACAAATTGTAGATAATTTAATCTAGTTTTACATAATTAGCTTGGAATTAGTTTAACTCAATCCGTTGCGAAGTTATTAAAAAAAATAGACACAGAAATTTGTAGTCTTAATACTAAAACTAATAGTATGTCTAAATGGATAATCTATATACCAAATTATAGATGATCTAATCTAGTTTAACATAATTCGATTGGAATTAGTTTCATTCAAACCCTTGTGAAGTTATTAAAGAATTTATTTAAGTTATTGAAGAAGTTATTATATTAGGTTAGATAATGTAGATGACACATTTTGACTAGACCTAACCTAACCTTAACTATTAAAGCAAAGACCACAAACTGAAGACAACTTAGTCTTGAAAGCTTAGTCTTGTCCAAACTTAGCCTTGATTAAATTTAAATCCATTTTGGTTTTAGTCGACTCGATAAAATGCCATGAGTGTGAAGGTTGTAGCAGGATTACCAGAGACACCGACAGCTGCCTAGGAGCTCATTGCTACGCCATTGGAAACGCGGGAGCTATTCGTAAGTACACCTAACTAAACCAGCTACTCAGTTTAGTCAGTTTTCTACTTAGTTTTTAACTCTCTGTAACTAAGTTAGTTGATTAGTTATTGGTGTGTAGTTTCCTCGAGTGAGAAGCTGTTTTTCCTCTAACCAATGTGGGTCCAGGGGGGTTAGCCCTTAAAACACTGCGGCCCATCGGCCTATTGTATTTCCCCACATTGAACGAAACAATGTGTTTATATCTGTTTATATCTCAAGAATTAGATTAAGAAATCATTTGAAACCAAGTTTGTATATGGATAACTAACTAATCTAGTCGAAAATGTAAACTAGACATTGATACTTAGTAAACTAACTCAGCCATAGACAAATCAATTTGTTGCAAATGGATAAGTAATTTTCTTTTTAGATGATCGCGACAGAGGCTGCACAAATGACTCAGATTTTTGTCAACGCCGCAACGCATGCGAAGTTTGTTCCACGTCATTTTGCAACGGCAAAATCTACTGATTTCTAGATGCAAATATACTTTGATAATAAAGAAACCCCATTCGATTACACTTTCCAATCGATATCTCTTAAACTAATGGTCTTACACTAACTAAACTAAAACCATATTAAACTACATTGTATTATCTATAATTTGATGTATAGTTTGTCTATATAGACTTAAGTCTACTAACAGTATTAAACAAAGAAAACAGAGTTTTCAAAATGCGTTCGCTTTCACGTTTCCTTAAATAACTTAGAAACTAATTTAGCGATGTTAATTACGCTAAGATTATCTAAAACTAGATTAATTTATCTACAAAATGAAATGTAATTTATCTAAATTCACTTTAAATTCTTTATAGGATTAAGTGTAACAGCTAAGTATTGATTTCGTTTGCTTTACTTATAAAACTTATAAACTAGCGCTTATATTTTCTTTAATATCTCAAAGCTTAATTAAAACAGGTTAATTTTTATAGTATCGTATTAAACTAGATTAAATTATCTAAAGTTTGATGTGTATTAAGTCTATGTAGATTGAGTATTAGTTTTGGTTTTAAGTAATCAAACTTGACTTTTCATAGCTTAAACGATTTTGGTTTTTTGACGTTGACAGACGTTGAAATCGACGTCAATTCGGCAATCGAGGCGAAAATTTCGCATAGCTGCTAATCAACGTTTTAGTTTATCGCCCGAGAATGGTAACAAACGGCGCGAAAGTGTGTTTAATTTGCGAGAATTTGCGAGATTTCAGGGTGAAAATCGACGGTTCAGTCGGGCCAGACTGCACGACCAGAACTGGTCCAAGACGTGCTACTTCGACGACGGATTCCGCAAAATCGACTTCGTGCTGGTCACCAACTCCACCAAAACTCCCGAACAGATGCACAAGTTGAACACCTACCTCACCAATTTAAAGCAAAATGGAATACAAACGGAAATTACTCATGGCATAGTTAGTTCAATTTTTTTGCAATGACTCCTAAACTACACTACTTAAATTAATTTAGTTTAAAGCGTATGATACTAGACTAAATTATCTATAAAATAATATATAACAAGTCCATATAGACTTATTATTAATGGTAGTGCTTAGCAATCAAAGTTAGAACTTCAAATG
Organism: Phosphuga atrata; assembly: GCA_944588485.1. NCBI lineage: Eukaryota > Metazoa > Arthropoda > Insecta > Coleoptera > Silphidae > Phosphuga > Phosphuga atrata. Next base: position 65,082,198 of record OX155899.1, read on the forward strand.
TTATCTTGTCTACCTAGCACTTCACATTTTCGTTCATAATTCAGTTAATACTAAATCTAATCTTAGAAGACTAGCAGTTAATAAAACTAGACTAAATTATCTATAAATCGATATATAACGAGTACATATAGACTTATCATTAATGGTTGTGTATAGCAGTCAAAGCTAGATCATAAAATGTTATCCAGTCTGCCTAGCATTTCACATTTTCCTTCATTATTCAGTTAATACTAAATCTAAACCTAACAGACTAGCAGTTAATAAAACTAGACTAAATTATCTATAAATCGATATATAACAAGTCCAAATAGACTTATCATTAATGGTAGTGTATAGCAGTCAAATCTAGATCATAAAATGTTATCCAGTCTGCCTAGCATTTCAAATTTTCCTTCATAACTCAGTTAATACTAAATCTAAGCCTAGAGGACTAGCAGTTAATAAAACTAGACTAAATTATCTATAAATTGATATATAATAAGTCCATATAGACTTATTATTAATGGTAGTGCTTAGCAGTCAAAGTTATAACTTCAATTTTTATCTAGTCTGCCTAGCATTTCACATTTTCGTTTATAATTCAGTTAATACTAAATTTAATCTTAGAAGAATAACAGTTACTAAAACTAGACTAAATTATCTATACATTGGTATACAACTAGTCTATATAGACTTATCATTAATGGTAGTATATAGCAGTCAAAGATAGATCATAAAATGTTATCCAGTCTGTCTAGCATTTCACATTTTCCTTCATAATTCAGTAAATACTAAATCCACACCTAGAAGACTAGCAGTTAATAAAACTAGACTAAATTATCTATAAATCGATATACAACAAGTCCATATAGACTTACCATTAATAGTAGTGTATAGCAGTCAAAGATATATCATAAAATGTTATTCAGTCTGCCTAGCATTTCACATTTTCCTTCATAATTCAGTTAAAACTAAATCTATACCTAGAGGACTAGCAGTTGATAAAACTAGACTAAATTATCTATTAATTGATATATAACAAGTCCACATAGACTTATGATTAATGTTAGTCTATAGCAGTCAAAGCGAGATCATAAAATGTTATCGAGTCTGCCTAACATTTCACATTTTCCTTCATAATTCAGTTAATACAAAATCTAAACCTAGAAGACTAGCAGTTAATAAAACTAGACTAAATTATCTATAAACTGATATATAATAAGTCCATATAGAAATATTATTAATAGTAGTGCTTAGCAGTCAAAGTTAGAACTTTAAATTTTCTCTAGTCTGCCTAGTATTTCACATTTTCGTTCATAATTCAGTTAATACTAAATTTAATCTAAGAAGACTAACAGTTACTAAAACTAGAGCAAATTATCTATAAATTAATATATAACAAGTCATTATAGACTATCATTAATATTAGTCCATAGCAGTCAATGCTAGATCATAAAATGTTATCGAGTCTGCCTAGCATTTCACATTTTCCTTCATAATTCAGTTAATACTAAATCTAAACCTAAAGGAAATAAAACTAGTTAATAAAACTAGACTAAATTATCTATAAATTGATATATAATAAGTCCATATAGACTTATCATTAATGGTAGTGTATAGCAGTCAAAACTAGATCATAAAATGTAATCCAGTCTGCCTAGCATTTCACATTTTCCTTCATAATTCAGTTAATACTAAATCTAAACCTAGAAGACTAGCAGTTAATAAAACTAGACTAAATTATCTATAGTTTAATACCAAATAAGTCTAGTTAGACATAGAATTAGTTATAGTATTTAACAGTCAAACTTTGATCTTCAAATTTCTTAGGTGACACACATTTTTCTTAATATCTCAGTTAATATTAAACTTAGTCCAAGATGATTAACAATTTATTAAACTAGATTAAATTATCTACAAAATGGTATATAATGACTTAATTTAGATCAAGAATTAGTAATAGTACTGAGCATTCAAACTTTGTTACATCAATTTGCTTACAGTTAGTCTAACTTAATCTAGTTTGTGTAGACTATTACTAATTAATATTTTGGTGTTTTCTAGTCAAAGTCTGATTTGATTTTCATGAAACTTCACGCGCCGGATGAAGTGCTGTGGGAGATCGCGAAGTATCACAAGATCATCATGGAGTGCGAGAACGAGGACAAAATGGACCTTTCCGGCGCCTTCGAGCTGGACATGTTCAGGAACATCGCCACGTTCCCCGACCCCTGGGACCCCTTGACTCAACGCGCCCCGTAAGAACAAGACTAGACTGGACTGGACCGGTTCCATTAATCTGTTCCTCTAGTCAGAGTTTGTCTGGGGAGTTCGCCAAGGTGATGACCAGTGCAGAGAGAACCTTGGCTTTGAACAAGCTGCTGATGAGAGCCATGTTCTCCTCCAATCCCCACGACAGGGGCTTCACGCGGCTGATCAAGCACGGAGTTATCATCAACGCCTATCCCCTCCACGACAGCAAATTAGAATGGACCGCAACTGGCCCACTTAGTGACAGACAAGTATTAACTAGTTAATTATCTTTAATTTGATATCAAAAACTTGCTTGTAGATTTAAGAGTAGTATAAATATAAAGCAAGGTAGACTACGAGTCGACTAAATTTACTTCTCTTAGTTTTTGCACGATATCTCAAAAACTGGTAACGAGATTGAAGTACTTCTTATTACTAGTCAAACTAGATTAAATTATCTATCATTTGATAAAAAGCACTTACTTGTAGCTTTAACATTAGTGTAGATTAAAGCAAAGTAGACCATGAGTCTGCTAAATTTACTTTTTGCTCAATATCTCAAAAACTAGCAATGAGACAATAATACGACTTAATACTTGTCAAACTAGATCAAATTATCTATAATTTGATATATAACACTTAGCTTTTACTTCACGTTTAATATTAGTTCTTAAGCTAAGAACAACTTAGTTTACCAAAATTGTTGTTTCTTCAATAACTATCCAATTTGTATCACTAGCGACTTCAAATTTACACCAAACTAAGATATCTGAATCCACTTTAAGTTTCAATTTTGAAACCTGACCTGGTCACGCTAGGATTCGAGATTTGGCCGTTGGTGATGGAAACTAATTGTTGTTTAACACCTTGTAGCTGCTGAGGAAGTATTGGGGCACGATGCGTTGCTGGTACAAAATCCAGCCTTTGAACCTGATCAAGAAGTATTACGGGCCGGAGGTGGCCTTTTACTTCGCGTTCCTCGGCTTTTATAACAAGATGCTGATTCCTGCGGCCGTGACCGGCCTCTTCTGCTTCATCTACAATCTGATCACCCTCGACTACCGAAACCCAAGGATGTAAAGATAACAATAAGTTATCCAACTAGATAAGTGGTTTTGTTGGTTTTCAGCGCTGGTTACTGCGAGAACGACCAGATGATTTGTCCGCAGTGTTTCAACTTGAAGTACTGCAACTTCGAGTCGATGAAGAAGTCGTGTTACTTCGCCAAGCTGACCTGTCTGTTCGACAACTCGACGAACATCGTCTTTGCGATTTTCATGTCGTTCTGGTCGACGATCTTCCGGGAAATGTGGAAAAGGAAGGAGACTGAGTTGAGGTACAATTGGAAGTTGATGGCCGTTGAAGCTGACAGTGCCATCAGGTAAGGTTAAGCTTGATTAAAGTGCAAGAAATTTGGTTAGGTTGCTAAAAATAGATTGTTCAAAAAGTCAAGATGTCTAGTTTTTACAAAATGCCTTAAAAACTAAAGGCGCTACTTAAATACGACTTAATAGTAGTCAAACTTAATAGAATTATCTTAAATTTTATGTATAATATTTAGATGCAGCTTTAAGATTAGTGTTAGAATTAACCAAAGTAGACTTTGAGTCAACTATAATTTCTTCTCGTAGTTTTTGCACGATAACTGTAAAAACTTGCAACTGCACAGACGTAAAACTTGGAACAAATGAAACTGGATGAAACAAGCTATGATCCTGTCTATGATTTATTTATTTCTAGATTGGATTATTACGAGTGTACAAAGTATCGCAGACTGTCGAAGTTCACCGGACAAGAAGAAGCGTATGTCCCGACGATGATCAAATGTATGAACTACAGCATCACCGTGATCTGTTGCCTGGCCATGGTATAAAAAATCGGAACTGAATTCGCTGGGTATTTAGTTAACGAGTTTTAGATTTGCGTAGTTTTGCTCGCCGTTTTCATGGTGCTGATGTACAGACTGATCGTCACCAGGATGATCAACGTCTACAATCTGCAAGGCGCCATCGGAAACGTGACTTTGTTTATGATGTCGACGTCCTGTCTGATCAGTCTGGTCTTCATTAAAATATTTGCGCCGGTAAGTTTTCATCTAGGTATCGATTTGCCGGCTGGTAATGACATTCAACAAACTTTCTAGATAGAAAGTTTTGTCATTTTAGAAAATATATTCAAGTTGTTAACTTTGACGCTAATAGCGAGTCAGCCAGACTTTCTTACCTTTGACGCCAGGGATGCGTCAACCGGTGTTTACTTATAAATTAATGCTTGTAATTACTTTTCAGTGGTATACAAAGTTGGCTATCTTGTTAACTATTCGGGAGAATCCAAGAACTTACGTCGAATTCCACAACTCCTGCATTTACAAGTCCTACATTTTGGCCTTCACCAACAACTACTTTCCAATATTTTATTTGGCGTTAATTAAGGTAATTTTTTTTATTATTAACAGACTTTCTGTCTGTTCTCTTGTCTGTTCGATTTCTTGTCTGTCTGTTCTCTTATCCGTTTTGCATTTCTTGTCCATTTATTTTCTTGTCTGTTCGTATTATTGTCTGTCTTGTCCACTTTTTCTCTTGTCCATTTATTTTCTTGTCTGTTCGTTTTCTTGTCTGTCTGTTCTCTTGTCCGTTTTTTTTTCTTGGCCAATTAATTTTTTGTCTGTTCGCTTTCTTGTCTGTCTGTTCTTTTGTCCATTTTTTGTTTCTTGACCATTTATTTTCTTGTCTGTCTGTTCTATTGTCCGTTTATTTTTCTTGTCCATTTATTTTCTTGTCTGTTCGTTTTCTTGTGTGTCTGTTCTCTTGTCCGTTTTTTTTTTTCTTGACCAATTAATTTTTTCTCTGTTCGCTTTCTTGTCTGTCTGTTCTCTTGTCCATTTCTTATTTCTTGACCATTTATTTTTTTGTCTGTTCGCTTTCTTGTCTGTCTGTTCTTTTGTCCATTTTTTGTTTCTTGACCATTTATTTTCTTGTCTGTCTGTTCTATTGTCCGTTTATTTTTCTTGTCCATTTAATTTCTTGTCTGTTCGTTTTCTTGTGTGTCTGTTCCCTAGCCCATTTTTTTTCATGTTCATTTATTTTCTAGTCTGTTCTTTTTCTTGTATGTCTGTTCCCTTGCCCGTTTTTATTTTCTTGTCTGTTCGTTTTCTTGTCTATCATTTTTTATTGTCCATTTATTTTTTGTCTGTTCACTTTCTTGTCTGTCTGTTCTCTTGTCCGTTTTTTAGGGTTCCGTACCGAAAACGGAACCCTTATAGGATCACTTTGTTGTCCGTCTGTCTGTCTGTCAAGAGCATTTTTCTCAGGAACGCTTAGAGGTAACAAGTTGAAATTTGTATCAAATACTCGGGTCTGCGGTCTATTTCAGCTGTGAAAAAATCAAACTTGTAAGTCAACGCGATCAAAAGATATGACCGTTTATGTCGCATATTTTGCGATTTCACAAGGTAATCAAAACCTATAGGGTACTTCCCGTTGACCTAGAATCATGAAATATGGCAAGAAGCGGTGTCTTACAGCACATGTAAAGGGAAAAATCTGAAAACCGTAAATATGTAGTTTAATTACAAGAAAAATGCGAATTTACTATAACAAACTTATGAAAATACATTATTGTGTTCCGTGGTATTGTCAGGCACCAGAAGCATATGGGTTGCATACAGTTAGGTCCTCCTAAAGATACCTTACTAACAAGTTTATACGGAACCCTAGGTGCGCGAGTCACAACTCGCACTTGGCCGGGTTTTTTTTCCTTGTCCGTTAATTTTCTGGTCTGCTCGTTTTCTTGTCTGTCTGTTCTCTTGTCCGTTTTTTTTTTCTTGACCATTAATTTTCTTGTCTGTTCGTTTTCTTGTCTGTCTGTTCTCTTGACCGTTTTTTTTTCTTAACCATTTTTTTGTATGTTCGTTTACTTGTCTGTCTGTTCTGTTGTCGGTTTTTTCTTTTCTTCAACATTTATTTTGTTGTCTGTTCGCTTTCTTGTCTGTCTGTTCTCTTGTCATTTTTTTTTCTTGACTATTCATTTTCTTGTCTGTTCGTTTTCTTGTCTGTCTGTTCTCTTGTCGGTTTTTTATTCTTGTCCATTTATTTTCTTGTCAGTTCGTTTTCTTGTCCGTCTGTTCTCTTGTTCGTTTTTCTTTTCTTGTCAATTTATTTTCTTTGTCTGTTCGTTTTCTTGTCTGTCTGTTCTCTGGTCCGTTTTTTATTCTTGCCCATTTATTTTTTTGTCTGTTCACTTTCTTGTCTGTCTGTTCTCTTGTCCGTTTTTTTTCCTTGTCCGTTAATTTTCTTGTCTGTTTTCTTGTCTGTCTGTTCTCTTGACCGTTTTTTTTTCTTGACCATTTTTTTTGTATGTTCGTTTTCTTGTCTGTCTGTTCTCTTGTCCGTTTTTTTTTTCTTGACTATTCATTTTCTTGTCTGTTCGTTTTCTTGTCTGTCTGTTCTCTTGTCCGTTTTTTTTTTCTTGTCCATTTATTTTTTTGTCTGCTCGTTTTCTTGTCTGTCTGTTCTCTTGTCCGTTTTTTTTTCTCTTGTCCATTTATTATCTTGTCTGTTCGTTTTCTTGTCTGTCTGTTTTCTTGTCCGTTTTTTTTTTCTCTGGTCCATTTATTTTCTTATCTGTTCGCTTTCTTGTCTGTCTGTTCTCTTGACCGTTTTTTTTTCTCTTGTCCATTTATTTTCTTGTCTGTTCGTTTTCTTGTCTGTCTGTTCTCTTGCCCGTTTTTTTTTTCTCTTGTCCATTTATTTTCTTATCTGTTCGTTTTCTTGTCTGTCTGTTCTCTTGTCCGTTTTTTCTTTTCTTGTCCATTTATTTTCTTGTCTGATCGTTTTCTTTTCTGCCTGTTCTCTTGTCCGTTTTTTTATTTTCTTGTCCACTTATTTTCTTGTCTGTTCTTTTTCTTGTCCGTTAGCACCAGTGGCAACCAAAATGTTTCCTATGCAAAACGTACCGATCCAACGTAACGGTTGAGTTGGCACCTGTGGTTAGAAAAATGTTTCTTTTGCAAAACTGAATCGATCTAACTGAACATTGAATAAGCACCAGTAGTAACCAAAATGTTTCTTTTGCAAAAGAAACGGATCTAACCTAACATTTGAGTCGACACCAGTGGCAACCAAAATGTTTCTTTTGCAAAACTTACCGATAAATTCTAACGGTTGACTCGGTACCAGTGGCTACGAAAATGTTACTTTTGGAAAAAGTTTTCAGGTTTTTGAAAAACGGTTGAGCCGTCACCAGTGGTTACCAAAATGTTTCTTTCGCAAAACTGAATCGATCTAACCGAACATTGAATAAGCACCAGTAGTAACCAAAATGTTTCTTTTACAAAAGAAACGGATCTAACCTGACATTTGAATCGGCACCAGTGGCAACCTAAATGTTTTTTTGCAAAATGTACTGATCTAACCTAACAATAAATCGGTACCAGTGACAACCAAAATGTTTCTTTTGCAAAACGTACCGATAAATTCTAACGGTTGACTCGGCACCCGTGGCTACGAAAATGTTTCTTTTGCAGAAAGTTTTGAGGTTTTTGAAAAACGGTTGAGTCGTCACCAGTGGTTACCAAAATGTTTCTTCTGCAAAACTGAATCAATCTAACCGAACATTGAATAAGCACCAGTAGTAACCAAAATGTTTCTTTTGGCAAACAAACGGATCTAACCTAACATTTGAGTCGGCACCAGTGGCAACCAAAATGTTTCTATTGCAAAAAGTACTGATCTAACCTAACAATGAATCGGTACCAGTGGCAACCAAAATGTTTCTTTTGCAAAAAGTACTGATCTAACCTAACAAAGAATCAGTACGAGTGACAACCAAAATGTTTCTTTTGCAAAACGTACCGATAGATTCTAACGGTTGTCTCGGTACCAGTGGCTACGAAAATTTTACTTTTGCAAAAAGTTTTGAGGTTTTTGAAAAACGGTTGAGTCGGCACCAGTGGTTACCAAAATCTTTCTTATGCGAAACGTACCGATAGATTCTAACGGTTGACTCGGTACCAGCGGCTACGAAAATGTTACTTTGGCAAAAATGAACCGATCTAACCGGACATTGAACAAGCACCAGTAGTAACCAAAATGTTTGTTTTACAGAATGTACCCATCTAACCTCTTGTTTATTTGTTGTTTATTTGTTTATTTTCTTGCCTGTCTATGCTGGAATCCGTTAGTTTTCTTGTCTGTTCGTTATCTTGTCTGTTTGTTCTCTTGTTCGCTTGATTTCCTGTCTGTTCGTTTTCTAGTCGGACTGTTCTCTTGTCTACTAGTTCTCTTCTCTGTTCGTTTTCTAGTTTGTGTGTTCTCTTGTCCACTTGTTTTCTTGTCTTTTTGTTTTCTTGTCAGTCTGTTCTCTTGTCCGCTAGTTCTCTTGTCTGTTCGTTTTCTTGTCTGTCTGTTCTCTTGTCCGTTTATTTTCTTGTCTGTCTGTTCTCTTGTCCGTTTATTTTCTTGTTCGCTTGATTTATTGACTGTTCGTTTTCTTGTCTGTCTGTTCTCTTGTCCGATTATTTTTTTGTCTGTTCATTTTCCTGTTTGTCTGTTCTCATGTCCGCTTGTTTTCTTGTCTTTTTGTATTCTTGTCTGTCTGTTCCCTTGTACGCTAGTTCTCATGTCTGTTCGTTTTCTTGTCTGTCGGTTCTCTTGTCCGTTTATTTTCTTGTCTGTTCGTTTTCTTGTCTGTCTGTTCTCTTGTCCGCTTGATTTCTTGTCTGTTCGTTTTCTTGTCTGTCTGTTCTCTTTTCTGTTCGTTTTTTTTTTGTATGTCTGTTCTCTTGTCCGCTTAATTTCTTATCTGTTCGTTTTCTAGTTTGTCTGTTCTCTTGTCCGCTTGATTTATTTTCTGTTCGTTTTCTTGTCTTGTCCGTCAGCACCAGTGGCAACCAAATGTTTCTGTTGCAACAATGAACCGATCTAACGTAACATTGAATAAGCACCGGTGGCAAACAAAATGTTTCTTTTGCAAAAAGTACCCACCTAACCTTCCGCTGAATAAGCACCAGTAGTAACCAAAATGTTTCTTTTGCAAAATGAACCGATCTAAACTAACATTGTATAAGCACCAGTGGCAAACAAAATGCTTCTTTTGCAAAACGTACCGATCTAACCTAAGTAGTCACCAAAATGTTTCATTTGTAAAATGTACCGATCAAACATTGAATCGGCATCAGTGGCAACAAACATGTTTTGTCTTGCAAAACTTTCGGCACCAGTGGCAACCAAAATGTTTCATTTTGTTGCCGGCAGCGGTGGCCAGAACTGGCCAGAACTGTCGACATCAGAAGTAACAAAAATGCTTTTTACCTTAATTTTGGCCTTTCAGAGCACTTTTGCTAACAAAAAAAACCTGGAAACGAGTAAAAGAGTGTTTAAAATCAAACATTACATAATTAGTGTAACGAGTTTAATAACAAATGCGTGTGTGTAACCTTTACACCTTTGGTTGTGATTGAACGAGTATACCTTCCCGTGGAACATCCTTCTTCTTCTTCCTTTGGCACTACAGCTCTAAATGGGCTTTGGCCTAACCTCCACTGGCTACACTTGTGTTTTGATGTCTTGATCTTACACAAGTGTTTACAGTTTCTAATCCCCGCCATACACGCTACGGTCTACCGGAGAGGTTACATGAGCAGGATTGCCTGCGCAGCTCAACCGTACGCAAGAAACTGCACAGGTCTATTCCCACACACGCTCCGGTCTACCTGCGCAGGCAAACCTGCACAGGTAGACCTCTCCAGTGGACCGCTGTGTGTATGGCAGACATAACGTGGATGGCGTGCCACTATTAGGGGGGATTTTCGAGGCAAATTTTACTATGATGATTTTGCCAGAGCCATGCACAGGAGAATGGTGGCTTTTTCTGTATTTGCATCCCCGGAGTGCGCCCCCCGTGGAACACCCGTTATTCACAACTCTGTCCAAATATGTGAACTTACACAACATTTTTATCGTTTTAAAATAGGGAAAGCTGTACACTTATCCAGGCGACGAAAACATGTACACCATATTCGGGCTGAAATCCGACTTGTGTCACACCCCGGGCTGTGTAGTCGGACTCACCACCATGCTGCTCTTCATCCTGGTGCTCAAGACCTCGGTGGCGCAGATTCTGGTCGTGTTCATTCCGTAAGAGACTAAAAACCCGCATTCCTTAAAATTCCTTCCACTTCCTTAAAACCCGCACTAACCAAACAAAATAAAAAAACTTTAGACTCTGCAAAATGTTGTTCAAGAGGAAAACCAAACGAACCGTCTACTTGCCCAGTTGGGAAAGAGACTTCAAACTCGAGGATAACGGACGATTCGTAATGTTGCACGATTATATGGAATTGGGTAAAAGAAAGCTTGTTCTGTTTAAGACCTTTTTTCTATAAATGAGTGTTTTTCTAGCGATCCAGTATGGATTTGTAACGTTCTTCGTGTCGGCGCTGCCCATCGCTCCGCTCCTGGCTCTGATTAACAACATCGTGGAACTGCGCATGGACGCCTACAAGCGACTGAAACGGTTCAAGCGACCCATCGCCAACAGGCTGCCCGGCATCGGCGCTTGGAACGTTATCTTCCAAATGGCCACTTACTTAGGAACGGTCACAAACGTAAATACCAAGATAACGTTGCTTCATCAAGTAAAACATCATCATCATCAATGGCCATACAACCCTATAGTAGGGTCTCGACCTTCTCCAGCTTCTATCGCCATTCATTCCTGTCTCTGATCTGCATCGTCCAGTTCGGTTTTATTCGGTTCATCAAGTAAAACACGTTGATTTAATTAATCTACAATTTTGCAACGTCTGCACAAAAACCAAGAACTAAAAGTCTCGAAATGAAACTACACCAAAATGGCAGGCAGTCAATGTAGTATATCTTCCCGTAAAACATCCGTTATTCATAATTTTGTCCAAATCAGATTTTGCAACTAAGATATAATTTAGCTTCTAGTTACTGTATTACCTATACATTACATACACTCTCAATACTATAACTATAATGTCTAGAGATAAGTATTAGACAGAACAGGACAGACATTCTCGATCGCGTCTAAAGATTAGGATTAGACAGTACACTACCGATACTCTCAATACTACAAGGATCAAGCCTTGATTAAATCCGATTTAAAAAAACGTCTTTCTTTCTGTTTGTTCCAGGCTCTGGTCATTGCTTTCACTTCTGGAACAATCTCGAGGGAGCTTTACAAGCACAACCACGGAAATCTGAAAAACTACATCAATAGCACCATGTCTGGTATAGTTAAACTACGTTCTAAGCATTGCTTTGTTAGCTAGCAAAAGAGACTAAACAAGACCAAGGCGAATCTAGACTTGTTTGGCTTTGCCTTCTCTTCTCTGGTACAGATTTCTTTGATTTCACTAAAGGGGCCCAAAGACGATCAACTTGGTTGACCAACGTGGTTGCTCAAATGCAGTTTTGAAGTGTTTGTTGAACGTCTGAAGGCAGGTTGGATGGTTGAGGCTTGGTCCAACCTGCCTACAGACGTTCCACGAACTGCAGAAAGAAAAGGATTTTTTCGAATAGAATTAATTATTTTTCTTGGTCATGACTTCATAGCTGAAGTAGCGTGACATTATTGGATCGTATCCATTATCACTTGGCTTGTCAGACCCGGTTTTTCCATTTCTGTTGGTCTTCAGCTTCTCTGAGACTCTTGTGCATTGGCTGTCCTATGATGTGTTTTATTTGATGACGTCAGCGTGATGGAGATCTGCTTCTCGTTCTTTTCCCCTCGATTTTCAACTGGACAATCAGTTTTTCAAAGTTATCTTGTCCTCTGCTTGTGATGTGGCCGTTTGAGTTCGTTTAGTATTGATATATTGTACCTACGTACTGTTCATGGTATATGCAACATCCTTCTCCAGCAACACATTTCAAAGGCGTCTATTCGATGGTATGTCTGATGTTCTTTATGTGTCTGAATTCTTGATAGAAATAATACTTTCCCTTACATCCCTACTTCGCAAATTTTCATCTAGTCGTCACTGTAAATGCGTTGAAATTAGGGACTCACTAATTTCGTAACCATGTTGATCATCTGTAGGCCCCTTAAACAAGGCTGAGACTAATCTAGACTTGTTTGGCTTTGCTTTGCCTTCACTGTTACAGTTTTGATTTCATCTCAACAAAGCAGAGAATAAACTGGAATGTTTTGCTTTGCCATATCTGCAGTTTTATTTGATCCCTTTGAACCTAGGATTGTTTGTTTGGCTTTGCCTTCTCTTATCTATTGCAGTTTCATTTGATCTTATCTAAACAAGGCCGAGATGAATCTGGTCTTGTTCGGCTTTACTTTCTCTTATCTGTAGCAGTTTTGGTCTTGTTTGTTTTTGTCTGATCTTGCTTAGCCTTGTTGGATATGATTTGTTTACACTTGAAGGCAGGTTCTGTGTGATTTTATGTTTCAGAGTTTAAATTGTCGGATTATTCGAAAATAAAAAAGTATGGCGACGCCTTCGAACCTTCCGAGGTTTGCATCTACCAAGGCAATCGAGCGCCTTATTACCTGGACGACAAGTATAAGCAGACGGAGCAGTACTGGAAGATCTTGAGCATTCAGCTCGGATTCGTCGTCTTCTTTGAAGTAAATGAGGAGAATTTTTGGATTGAAATGAAGAAATTCGAGTAAAATGAAGTCCAGTCTTTATCTCATCCAAAAATTTTTGTTTAAACCAATTTAAAGATTTGTGCTTAGTTTGGCAAGTTTTTTGTTGCCTCTGGTGAAAAGGACGTGCCTGTCCAATTGCAAAATTTGTGTACACAACAAAAACAAACTTTTTGGAAAAGTTAACACTGAAGCTGTTCGTCGCCACTTTGCAATCATTTTTGTTTTGCCGCAAACCAATTTTGTTATTTTTTGATTTAACATCGCCTAGACTAGCGAAATCCTTACTTGAGGATATTATAAATGCATTATCTCTGGTGAAAATTAAATGTCATCGAAGTGTTGACGAAGTGTCGTCAAAGTGTCAGGGAAGAGCCTTTTGGAACACTAAAATTTGAACACTAAACTTTCATTGAACTTCTTTTATTGTGAAGTGTCGATAAAGTGTTAACGAAGTGTCGTCAATGTCTCTTTTGGAACACTGTAATTTGAACAATGAAGCTTCAATTGGAAAGATCATTTCATTGATTTTTTTTGTGAAGCGTCGTCGAAGTGTAGTTAATACGTTAACGAAGTGTCGTCAATGTGTCTTTTTGTTTTGCCGCAAACCAATTTTGTTATTTTTTGATTTAACAGCGCCTCGACTCGCCAAATCCTTACTTGAGTATATTCTAAATGCATTATCTGAGGTGAAAATGAAATGTCATCGAAGTGTTGACGAAGTGTCGTCAAATTGTTAGGGAAAAGCCTTTTGGAACGCTAAAATTTAAACACTAAACCTTCATTGAACTTTTTTATTGTGAAGTGTCGTTAAAGCGTTAACGAAGTGTCGTCAATGTGTCTTTTGGAACACTGTAATTTGTATAATGTAGAAAAAAAGTGTCGTAAATGCATCAACGAATTGTCCTCAAAGTGTCAGGGAAGGGTCTTTTGGAACATTTCATTGAATTTTATTGTGAAGCGTCATCGAAGTGTAGTTAATGCGTTAACGAAGTGTTGTCAATATGCACTGCAATTTGAATATTGCAGTTTCATTGAACTTTTTATTATAAAGCGTCGTCGAAATTTCGAAAATGAGTTAACGAAGTGTTGTCAAAATGTCGGGGAAGGATCTTAAATTTGAACAATGAAGCTTCGTTGTTTCTTTCTTGTGAACCGTCGACGAAGTGTCGGAAATGCATCAATTGTCGTCAAAGTGTCAGACAAGGATCTTTTGGAACATATCGTTGACCTTTTTTATTGTGAAGCGTCGTCGTTGTGTGCCGTTAATGCGTTAACGAAGTGTCGTCAATGTGTCTTTTGGAACACTGTAATTTGAATATTGCAGCTTCATTGAACTTTTTATAATAAAACGTCATTGAAGTGTCGGAAATGAGTTTACTAAGTGTTGTCAAAATGTCAGGGAAGTGTCATGGAAGCATCTTAAATTTGAACAGTGAAGCTTCGTTGAACTCTTTATTGTAAACCATCCACGAAGTGTCGGAAATGCATCAACGAATCAAAGTGTCAGGGAAGGATCTTTTGGAACATATCGTTGACCTTTTTTAGGGTCCCGTACCGAAAACGGAACCCTTATAGGATCACTTTGTTGTCCCTCTGTCTGTCTGGCCGTCTGTCCGTCCGTCTGTCTGTCAAGACCAGTTTTCTCAGGAACGCGTAGAGGTAACAAGTTGAAATTTGTATCAAATACTCGGGTCTGCGGTCTCTTTCAGCTTTGAAAAAATCAAACTTGTAAGTCAACGCGATCAAAAGATATGACCGTTTATGTCGCATATTTTGCGATTTCACAAGGGAATCAAAACCTATAGGGTACTTCCCGTTGACCTAGAATCATGAAATTTAGCAAGAAGCGGTGTCTTACAGCACATCTAAAGGGAAAAATCTTAAAACCGTAAATACGTAGTTTAATTACAAGAAAAATGCGAATTTACTATTAGAAACTTATGAAAATACACTAATGTATTGCGTGGTATTGTCAGACACCAGAAGCATATGGGTTGCATATAGTTAGGTCCTCCTAAAGATACCTTACTTACAAGTTTGTACGGAACCCTCGGTGCGCGAGTCACAACTCGCACTTGGCCGGTTTTTTTTATTGTGAAGCGTCGTCTAAGTGTCGTTAATGCGTTAACGAAATGTCGTCAATGTATCTTTTGGAACACTGTAATTTGAATATTGCAGCTTCATTGAACTTTTTATTAAAATGCGTCGTAGAAGTTTCGGAAATGCGTTCACGAAGTGTTGTCAAAATGTCAGGGAAGTGTCAGGGAAGGATCTTAAATTTGAACAGTGAAGCTTCTCTGAACTCTTTATTCTAAACCGTCGACTAAGTGGCGGAAATGCATCAACGAATTGTCGTCAAAGTATCGCGATAGGACTTTTGGAACATTTCGTTGACTTTTTATTATTGTGAAGCGTCGTCGAAGTGTCGTTAAAGCGTTAACGAAGTGTCGTCAATGTGTCTTTTGGAACACTGTAATTTGAATATTGCAGCTTCATTGAACTTTTTATTATAATGCGTCGTAGAAGTTTCGGAAATGCGTTCACGTAGTGTTGTCAAAATATCAGGGAAGTGTCAGGGAAGGATCTTAAATTTGAACAGTGAAGCTTCTTTGAACTCTTTATTGTAAACCGTCGACGAAGTGGCGGAAATGCATCAACGAATTGTCGTCCAAGTGTCGCGATAGGATCTTTTGGAACATTTCGTTGACTTTTTTTTATTGTAAAGCGTCGTCGAAGTGTCGTTAAAGCGTTAACGAAGTGCCGTCAATGTGTCTTTAGGAACACTGTAATTTGAATATTGCAGCTTCATTGAACTTTTTATTATAATGCGTCGTAGAAGTTTCGGAAATGCGTTCACGAAGTGTTGTCAAAATGTCAGGGAAGTGTCAGGGAAGGATCTTAAATTTGAACAGTGAAGCTTCTTTGAACTCTTTATTGTAAACCGTCGACGAAGTGGCGGAAATGCATCAACGAATTGTCGTCCAAGTGTCGCGATAGGATCTTTTGGAACATTTCGTTGACTTTTTTTTATTGTGAAGCGTCGTCGAAGTGTCCTTAAAGCGTTAACGAAGTGTCGTCAATGTGTCTTTTGGAACACTGTAATTTGAATATTGCAGCTTCATTGAACTTTTTATTATAATGCGTCGTAGAAGTTTCGGAAATGCGTTCACGAAGTGTTGTCAAAATGTCAGGGAAGTGTCAGGGAAGGATCTTAAATTTGAACAGTGAAGCTTCTCTGAACTCTTTATTGTAAACCGTCGACTAAGTGGCGGAAATGCATCAACGAATTGTCGCCAAAGTGTCGCGATAGGATCTTTTGGAACATTTCGTTGACTTTTTTTTATTGTGAAGCGTCGTCGAAGTGTCGTTAAAGCGTTAACGAAGTGTCGTCAATGTGTCTTTTGGAACACTGTAATTTGTATAATGTAGAAAAAAAGTGTCGGAAATGCATCAACGAATTGTCCTCAAAGTGTCAGGGAAGGGTCTTTTGGAACATTTCATTGAATTTTATTGTGAAACGTCATCGAAGTGTAGTTAATGCGTTAACGAAGTGTTGTCAAAATGTCAGGGAAGTGTCAGGGAAGGATCTTAAATTTGAACAGTGAAGCTTCTTTGAACTCTTTATTGTAAACCGTCGACGAAGTGGCGAAAATGCATCAACGAATTGTCGTCCAAGTGTCGCGATAGGATCTTTTGGAACATTTCGTTGACTTTTTTTTTATTGTGAAGCGTCGTCGAAGTGTCGTTAAAGCATTAACGAAGTGTCGTCAATGTGTCTTTTGGAACACTGTAATTTGAATATTGCAGCTTTATTGAACTTTTTATTATAAAGCATCGTCGAAGTTTCGGAAATGCGGTATCGAAGTGTTGTCAAAATGTCAGGGAAGTGTCATGGAAGGATCCTAAATTTGAACAGTGAAGCTTCGTTGAACTATTTATTGTAAACCGTCGACGAAGTGTCGGAAATGCATCAACGAATGTGTCAGGGAAGGATCTTTTGCAACATTTCGTTGACCTTTTTTTATTGTAAAGCGTCGTCGAAGTGTCTTTTAAGCTTTAACGAAGTGTCGTCAATGTGTCTTTTGGAACTCTGAAATTTGAAAATGTAGCTTCATTGAACTTTTTATTATAATGTTTGGTCGAAGTTTCGGAAATGCGTTAACGAAGGTTTGGCAAAATGTCAGGGAAGTGTCAAGGAAGGATCTTAAATTTCAACAGTGAAGCGTTTTTATTGTGAAGTGTCATCAAAAGTGTCAGCGAAGTGTCTTTTGGAACACTGAAATTTGAACAATAAAACTTCATTGAACTTTTGTTATTGTGAAGCGTCGTCGAAGTGTCGATGAAGTTATTGATCGGGGAATTGATTTGAAGGAATTGTGCCACCCAACAACGCGGTTTTTATCGAAAAAACTTCGTTGCACTTCGACGACACTTCTATAAACACTTCATTTTCACCAGAGATAGCAAAAAACTTAAATAACGATAAACTCTTAAATTGGCTTAAGCTACGAATTCACTTCCATAACACTTCGACGACACTTCATATTACACTTAATTTTCACCAGGGATAAGAGAAAACTTGCTAAATTAAGCACAAATTCTACTAAATTATCAATTTTTCCTTAATTTTCACTGATTTTGATTAATTTTTTTTTAAGCAAATTATTTGGATTTTGACGGCGATTTGTGCAAGCGCCATCACCAACGAGCCGGAGATAGTGAAGCAAGGCGTCATAGAAGATCAGTTGAAGATCAAGGAGATCAGAGAGAACGCCTTGAGCGACCCAGCCTGGCAAAGAAAACTCTGCTGCAAGTTCAAACTGACTTAACACACTTTTTCAAAATAAACTCTCAATATATGCACAATCAAATGCAAAACAAATATAAGATTATTCGATTCAGATATTTGTCCAAAGCTAGAAAATTCCGGAGATTCGTCTCTTCAATCCCTCCTCCTTCAATTCCTCATCCCTCCAAGTTTTCTGCTTGATTCTCTCTCTGACTGACCTAGGGACGTCCGAAATCACGAACGCTAAGAGTCCAGTAATACACAATACCAAAATCTAAAATCAACACAAAATTCTCTTCTTCTTCTGATTTGCAATAAAAACGATTATGTGCCGTCTGCATCCTGCATCTGCTAGGCAAGCGAGTTTTCACTTGCAGTCAGACTATGTAAACTTGCATGAAATGAAAGTAAAACAGTTTCTCAGCTTGCATAGTCTGACTGAAACTTTAGTCTAGCTTACTTCAATGAGGAGGAAGGTAAGAAATCTGATGGCAATCTCTTGCCAGTGATCGGCAGTAACCTCGTACTTCCTTTTATGCGAAGGCGGATGTCGTTTCCCGCGATAGAAACAGATTTTCCCCGACATGTTCCCCTTGAGAGACGTCGCGTCTTTCCCCGAATAATCGTCAACGGCGAATTCTAAAACCACACAAAAGCCTTTTAACAAAATTACTCCAAATCTCAACGACTAACCTGAAAGCGAGTAATTCAAGAACCCGTTGTAACTCTCATCGTACAATTTCAAGATGTAAGGAACAAACTGCGTCGTGAACGCGATTAGCGCCGCCTGAAAAACAAACAGTTTAGACTGCGTTTTATTTGCTCGGTGTTTTTACGTTCGTGACGACGCCAATGCGCGTCAAAATGTGCAGAATCTTGTTCCAGGCGCCGATTCCCTCGACGCGCATCGGCACCGGACGCCGATACCTCCGCAGCAGCTTGTAAGCGTCGATGCGGATTTCCAGGATGTTGTAGATCAGCGCCAGTAACGGCGCCAACGGAAACGCCGCCGTGAACAGAATTATATAACCGTATTGCAATACTGGAAGAAGACAAGTGATCAGATGATTGTGATTAAATCATTAGATGATTGTGATTATACGATTGTTTTATATGGCAAGAGACTACATTGAGGCAGAAGTAAGAGTTTTGCTTACTTATGTCCTTGTAATCCTTGAAGAGAAAATAATGTTCGACCTTGCTGTACAAATAATTCTCCTCCCAAACGATCTTTGCAGCCTTTCTTTTCTTATTCCCGCTGTGTTTGAAAAATCTTTTAATCCATCTGAAAGGACAGCCGATTAACAGTCTTCTTCAAGAAGAAGTCTGACTTCTAGAAGAGTTATTAAAGAAGTCAGACTTCTTCGTGTAGTTTTGTTTAAGAAGTTCCTCAAGACATCGTCAAGTGGCGCATCCGACGTTTTGAGGACCTCTTAAAGTCTCTTTTTGACACTGAGGTCCAAATCTCAAATAAGAACTCTTTAAGATTTCGTAACGACATCTGGGATCTAGTCCAAGTTAGCATCCCTTTTATTTGATTTTCTTACGGAATGCCGATTTCCATGAGGGATTTGAAGAGGCTTTTGCCCAAGATCAGAATGGAGAGCTGGAAGCAGATTTCCAAGACGCAGCCTTGAGGTGGACAGTGGTCGGTGTTCAAAACGCCGACGTGATGGTACTGGTCGATGTCGCCCGGGTAAGTGTAAAATCTGCCCTGGAAAAGAGAAGAGAAGACGAGACTAGATTTTAATCGGGAATTGGTTTACCTTGAAGAAGGCGATGTAGTACAAGACGGCGTAGGCGTTTAGGAAACAGAGCGAGTATTGTTTGAAGATGTAAGACTTGTCGTATTCGGCTTGAGTGCGAGGATTCTCGAAGTCGGTCAAAACCCTCGCTATGAACACATAAATCTACAACAATAAGAAATTAGAATTCTCTACAAGTTGTATTTGAAACATGGGCCTTGTCTGGTCTTATCTCGTCTTCTATGATCTGGCCTTGCCTAATCTTGTCTAGTCTTGTTTGGT
Source organism: Phosphuga atrata (assembly GCA_944588485.1). Lineage (NCBI taxonomy): Eukaryota > Metazoa > Arthropoda > Insecta > Coleoptera > Silphidae > Phosphuga > Phosphuga atrata. The sequence continues at coordinate 65,101,875 of OX155899.1, forward strand.
CTTGCTTCATCTTGCTTTGACATTGTCTAATCTTGTATGATCTTTTCTAATCCTTCCTGGTCTTGTTGTACCTGTTCGAAGATGAGCATGACGACCAGACTGATGAAACTGGCGGTGAGCGTGGAGATCAGCTGATGCTTGGCACTGATGACGGTGACGTCGACCTTGCCGAAGTGATACCGTACGGCCATCTTGTAGGCGATGACGCCAACCACAACCGCGATGACGACCAACGACTGCAAGCAGAAGCATTAGCGGTTGCTGGTTGTTTGAAGGATTGTTGGAGGCACCGAGACAAGGAGGACGGCGACGGACACCAACGTCCTGGTGAAGCGTATTATGGCCGGCACGTACGGCTCAGGACGGTGGAACTTCTTCGAGATCCTTCGGTATTTAGTTCGGATGTGAAATTCTGGTCTGAAATAAGAAACAGAAATTGTGAAATAGATTTTGCAATTTCATTACTACATCTGTTGCGCGATCAAGGTTACCATATTCATAATGTTCAAGGTATACCGTAACTCCCAATTTTCTAGTAAACAAATCTTCCATACCTTGCTGTGGGATCGTTCTCTAGCGACATCAGATTCCACTTGTACATCAGCACTGCCTGCTGCCTCTTCCAAATCTCCAGACTGATGGTCGCTGCAACGATTCAGTGTTCAATCAAAGGAACTACGGGCAAAACTTGCTACTTACCCCAAAAGCAGACAAAAATCGAATAGACGAACGTGAAGACGTTATCGAAAACGTAAGTCCACTGCGAGTTCATGCAGCTCATCTCGACGGGAACGTAAGAACAGATTATATGGAACTGGCAATAGGGACACAGGATCTTGTCCGATTTGCAAATCTCGACACTGAAAAACACATTTAGTTTAAGACCATCACAACTTTTACCTAATCAATATTGACTGTTTAATCAATCTTATCTGTTTACTGTTTACCTATTCAATGATGAATATTGCGTGTTTACCTGGCGCTGTTGAAGTGGGTGTTGTAGGTGAAGAGGCCGTAGGCGAAGCTGATTAGGCCGAAGCAAGTGGCGGGGATCAGCATCTTGTTGTAGAAGCCGAGGAAGGCAAAGTAGAAGGCGACTTCGGCGCCGTAATACTTGTAGATCAGGTCCAGCGGCTGCAATTTGAAGCACATCACGACGTTGCCCCAGTACTTCTTCAACAACTGCAACGATACCAAGAAGTTTCACATTTAGACAATTAACAACAATTACTTCATTCAACAAGCAATATTACCTGTCTGTCGTTTAGTAAAGCGTTTTGGGACCATCGCCAGGGGCCGTCATGCAATGGATAAGCGTCGTGCAAGTAGTTGTTGGAGAGTATCGACTTCAGCCCGAACTCGAAGACGTTGTTGCCGTACTTGGTATGGGCGAAGATCTCATGGATTATCATGATCCTCTCCGCTGAAGTGATGTCATTTGGCTTGCTGCCGCTCACAGACTCCCTGAAAGAAACATTGTGGAAACTAAGAGTAAGCAGTGATGGATTTTATCACGTGGCTCTCTGGTAGACGGAAGTGTTGGGATTCGGCTGGGTTAGGTCGTTGAACATGAACTCAAAGTTGAAGGTGCGATGGTTGTCCGGGTAGTTAATTTCGCTTTCGCACTGAAGACCTATCTCCATGGTGTAGGCGTAGCGCAGCAGGACGTCCCTAGGCGCGTGAACTTTGATGAACACCAAATTTTGGAAATTCTATAAATTTGAAGAACCATAAATATATTGTCCTAGACAATATATTTATTTGCTCTTACTGTGGAGTTGGCACTTTCGAATTCCAGGCCTAGTTCCTCAAGGGCTGCGATGTACTCGTTGACTTTGAACATGGCCTTGGGCTTGGAGTGGAGGTTGTAGACGAAGATGAAGTCGATGCGGCGTTTGCCGTCATCGAAGCACAGATCGCTGCATTTATCGGCCTCGACGAACACCTGCAGCTGCTGCTTACAGTACTCCAGCTTTTGCAACAGCGTCTCCAACTAAAGATTTGCAGGGGAAATTTTCATACCATAGGCACGTGCCATCGTAATTACTTACGCAAAATTAGTTTTTCAAAACCGTTGGCACGTGCCTCAAGTACATTTAGTTTTTCAAAACCGTTGGCACGTGCCTTAAGAATATTTAGTTTTTCGAAACCAGTGACACGTGCCATACTAAATATTTGAGCAGATTCAGTTTTTCAAAACCGTTGGCACGTGCCTCAAGTACATTTAGTTTTTCCAAACCGTTGGCACGTGCCTTAAGAACATTTAGTTTTTCGAAACCAGTGACACGAGCCATACTAAATATTTGAGCAGATTCAGTTTTTCAAAACCGTTGGCACGTGCCTCAAGTACATTTAGTTTTTCAAAACCGTTGGCACGTGCCTTTAGTACATTAAATTTAGTTTCTCGAAACCGTTGACACGTGCCATCCTAAATATTTGAGAAGATTTAGTTTTTCAAAATCTTTGGCACGTGCCAACACATTTAACTTTTCAAAACCGTTGGCTCGTGCCTCAAGCACATTTAGTTTTTCAAAACCGTTGGCACGTGACCTTAAGCACATTTAGTTTTGCAAAACCGTTGGCACGTGCCTTAAGTACATTTAGTTTTTCAAAACCGTTGGCACGTGACCTTAAGCACATTTAGTTTTTCAAAACCGTTGGCAAGTGCCTCAAGTACATTTAGTTTTTCAAAACCGTTGGCACGTGCCTTTAGTACATTAAATTTAGTTTCTCGAAACCGTTGACACGTGCCATCCTAAATATTTGAGAAGATTTAGTTTTTCAAAATCTTTGGCACGTGCCAACACATTTAACTTTTCAAAACCGTTGGTTCGTGCCTCAAGCACATTTAGTTTTTCAAAACCGTTGGCACGTGCCTCAAGCACATTTCGTTTTTCAAAAATGTTGGCACGTGCCTTAAGTATATTTAGTTTTTCAAACCCGTTGGCATGTGCCTTAAGTACATTTAGTTTTTCGAAACCGCTGACACGTGCCATCCTGAATATTTGAGCAGATTTAGTTTTGCAAAACCGTTGGCACGTGCCTTAGGTACATTTAGTTTTTCAAAACCGTTGGCACTTGCCTAAAGTACATTTAGTTTTTCGAAACCGCTGAAACGTGCCATCCTAAATATTTGAGCAGATTTAGTTTTTCAAAATCGTTGGCACGTGCCGGAAACACATTTAGTTTTTCAAAACCGTTGGCACGTGCTTCAAGTACATTTAGTTTATCAAAACCGTTGGTACGTGCCTTTAGTACATTAAATTTAGTTTCTCGAAACCGTTGACACGTGCCATCCTAAATATTTGAGATTTATTTTTTCAAAATCTTTGGCAAGTGCCAACACATTTAACTTTTCAAAACCGTTGGCTCGTGCCTCAAGCACATTGTTTTTGAAAACCGTTGGCACGTGCCTTAAGTACATTTAGTTTTTCAAAACCGTTGGCACTTGCCTCAAGTACATTTAGTTTTTAGAAAACGCTGAGACGTGCCACCCTGAATATTTGAGCAGATTTAGTTTTTCAAAATCGTTGGCACGTGCCTCAAACATATTTAGTTTTTCAAAACCGTTGGCACGTGCCTTCATTCATTTAGTTTTTCGAAACCGTTGACAAGTGTCATCCTAAATATTTGAGCAGATTTAGTTTTTCAAAGTCGTTGGCACGTGCCACAAGCACATTTCGTTTCTCAAAACCGTTGGCACGTGCCGCAAGCACAATTAGTTTTTCAAAACCGTTGACACGTGTCATCTTAAATGCTCGAACACATTTAGTTTTTCGAAACTATTGGCACTTGCCATCCTAAATACTCGAGCACATTTAGTTTTTCAAAACGGCTGGCACGGGCCATCGTAAATATTCAAGCATATTTAGTTTTTCAAAACCGTTGACACGTGCCATCCTAAATATTTGAGCAGATTTAGTTTTTCAAAACCGTTGACACGTGCCACAAGAATATTTAGTCTTTCAAAGCCGTTGGCAAGTGCCATCTTAAATACTCGAGCACATTTAGTTTTTGCGAAACTATTGGCACTTGCCAATATAAATACTCGAGCACATTTTAGTTTTTCAAAACGGTTGGCACGTGCCATCGTAAATACTCGAGCATATTTAGTTTTCCAAAACCGTTGGCACGTGCCATCGTAAATACATAACTGCTCGAGTGTCGATATTTATACATACGTATTCTTGACGATCGAACGTCCTTCGTCTCGTTGTCGACATGGTTTTGTGGGGAGTTTGACGGTTATTAGACAGTTGTCAGTGTCTAAAGTGATTGATAAGGTGGTTACGATAACAGTTTCATTTTCCAGCGCTACCAAATTGCAGGACAATCGCAACCAGTAGCGTCGCTAGCGTCGGTCAATCGGGCGAATGCCCGGGGCCCACGGACTAGGGGCCCACACAGTGGCTCCAGATCGATTCTGAGACGACTGACGTGTGGCGTTTCGCGAATTTCGCATGGGGGACCGCACCACGTGGGTTTTAAAAAGGCTCAAATTTGACATTTTTAGGCCGCCGGAGGCAGATCTTGGATATTTTAACCGCTCGTCTTCGATGACTTAGCTGTGTGTCCACACGTTGCGCATCCCCAAGTTTCGTCCTCCGTCCTGCCGCGCCCCTCCGGGAATCCAAAACCCACCCTAAAATCGTGGTTTTTGCGGAAACGGCCCGACGGAAGCGGCGGCGGCGGTGCAAAACGGGAATGTTTTTAGGTCTGGTGCGTCAAACACTAAAATCACGATGTTTTACTTTTGAGGCGCATTTTTGGTCGGATCCAAATTTTTTTTCCCGAATCCTCAAATCCACGTTTTTAGAGCCCTCGCTCGCCGTCCTGCCACGTCCCGTTCACCAGGTGCAAGAGCAAATAAATTTTTTTTTTTGCCGATTTTGCAATCACTTCCACGGACGCCCAGGACTTATTTGATGGGCTCCAGGTCGCCGGTTGGGTTCGTTCTCTTCAGAACACTCGCGCGCATCCGTTCCGGCAAGAATTTTTAAACTTCGACGACTTTTAAAGGGAACCAGTTTAAAGGGAAAAATGCGCAAAAAGTGAGAAAAACCAGGCGTTTTGCGGGGGTACATAGAACTTCGGAACCAATTGACGGATCGGAACCGGACCGGTGCCGTTCGATCGGCCATAGAACCTTTTAGTTTGTTTGGGAGTTTAATCCCGATGGCGCCCAAGATGGCATCGCGACGCCATTAAAACGACTTTTTTTGACATCCAGGAAAAGTCCCACGGAACCGCCAACTTGAGCTCTGCAGGAACGGTTTCGCGCGATTCCCGCAGGGAATTGAACGTTTCATCTTTTACTGTAAGCGGCATCGCGCTCCGTCGTTTGCAACCGTCGCGACGCCCGCCCAAACTCGCCGTATTTTATTTACTGGGGGCCCCACCTCAATATATATGCCCGGGGCCTCCAAATCCAAACGACGGCGCTGATCGCAACATGGGTCGTAAAATATCGTCGAACATGTCCTCTTAAAGATACTAAGCTACTAGAACAGAAGTGAATACTTTGCAAGTTAGGAACAGAATTGAGGAAAATTCCAATCAACGCTCCCGTTTATCGCAGCAAGTAGGAATTTCACATTAGAACATTAGAACGATTTTAAAGATTTACCCTTTCGGCCTTACAATTTTTAAGCAGCCCAACGACTTCTTCCAATAGACCAAAACTCACGTTTAGAATTCAGTCGATGGATTTTGGGCCGAGGCACAGTGTCTGGATTTAAAAAAAGTTGGGCAAAAATAGAAGGAAGTTTCAGATTTAAACGTGAATTTGTATACAGGGGTTTTCCAGGTTTTTTCCAGGTTGATGATTACGAATTTCATAGTATAATTTTTAAAATAAAAATGGCGGATCCAATATGGCCGACCACTTAATTAAAAATTGATCGAAATTTCATATGAATTGGTGTGCAGGGTTTTTCGAGGTCACTGATTACGAATTTAATAATTCTTCTTCTATTGCCTTACACCTATGCGCGTTGGCGAATTATCATTTATTGAATAAATTTTAATGTTTTGTTTATTGCTGCTTGGTACATGTCACAAAACTTTTTGATTCCGGTCCAGTTCCTGATGTTCCTAAGATAGTCCATGATAGCTGTTTACGTCCGATTCCCCTTCTGCCTTCAATCTTTCCTTCGAGTATGAGCTTGGGAATTCGATATTTTGGTCTTCTTAGTATGTGACCCAGATACCTGATCTTGCGCTGCTTTATGGTATTGAATAGTAATCTGTCCACTTCTCAGCACCTCCTCGTTGGTAATGTGGTCCACCCATGAGACACGGAGCATTATTCCTAGTGCCTCGATCTTGTTAATGGATGCCCTAATGGGGGTGCCCTCGGCCTGTCATCATCGAAGAGCTTTATTTATGCATCTCATTGGTTATTGCTTCGTTTTGATCATTTGTGGGTCGACTTTCCCACTGTGCGTGGTCCTGTTATTTCTTTGATTTTTCTGTGCTTTGGGTTGGTTGCTGCCTCCGGCCTGTCATCATCGAAGAGCTATGCCCGCCATATATAGCATTTATGCATGTCATTGCTACGTTTTGATCATTTGTGGGTCGGCTTTCCCACTTTCCGTGGTCCTGTTATCCCTTTGATTTTTCTGTGTAAGTTGAATACATCGCCTTTCTCTTGTAATTCCTCTACTTCTTTACATATTTGCTGCATCTAGGACTCCTTGGCTGTTCTGATTGCCCTGCGTATTTCCTTATACATCGCTTTATACTCGAGTTTTTAGTCCTCTGCGTTGTTCCATCAGCAGAAGGATTTCTTGTGTGATCCAGTCCTGTTTTTTGTTGCTCCGAGCATACCCAACATCGGAAGAACAATCTTGTGTGCTTCCGATCTTATCACTTCTTTGAGGTGTTGCTCTGTGTCTTCGATTGTTTCCAGTTGTCCCTCTCCTATTTTTGTGTTTATGTGGTTGGAATATGCGGTTTCACCATTGGTTCTTCTGTTAGTTTGCGAATGTCGATTATTTTTTTTACCTTTAGATGTTTTCTGTTTTACTAAACAAAGGTGTGTTGGGTTGTAGTCTGAAGCGACGTCTTCTCCCGGGTATGCGGCTACTCGTTTGATGTAATTGCGAAATCTTTTGTTGATTAGGATGAAATCTGGTTCTTAACAATGTGACCTGGTCGGTGTTTGGGGATGTCCAGGTGTATAGAAGGCGTTTCGGCATTTAGAATTGTGAGTGACGAAACACAATTTCAATAGCAAGAGGGCGTACGAATGTCGATAGCGCGATCAATTAATACCGATAGATGTTGATGAACCGCGCAGCGGTTTTAGATTAGAATTAGTATAAAAAATTGCGCTGCGCGATTTAGACAGAATTAAGGTCGAATCCCATGTGCGCGACACTCAGCTACGCGGCGTCGTGTGACATCGCCTGTCAAATAATGATTACATTGTTTTAAATGGGCACGTCGCATAGCCATAGTGAGAACGTGCCCATTTAAAACAATGTAATCATTATTTGACATGCGATGTCGAGTGACTTCGCGTCCCAGCCAGCGTTGAATGTTGCAGGAATGTTGCAGCGATGTTACTTTCGCAACGTTAAACATTGCTGCAACATTCCTGCAACATTTCTACAACATTGCAGGAACGTTGCTGGAACATTACGAACATTGCGGGAACATTACGAACATTGCAGGAACGTTGCGAACGTTTCAGGAATATTGCGAACGTTGCATGAATGTTGCAGTAAGATTGCGAACATTGCATAAATGTTACAGGAATATTGCGAATATTGCAGGAATGTTAAAAGAATATATTTCTCTTTATTTACATCTTTCACTTTCACTTTTAATATTTTTTTAAATTTATGTACTGTTATTGTTATTCTCATCGGAGGAAACTTCAGCATTTGCTTTTTTGGCTCGACCCACTCTTGTTAGAGTTTGCGTAAGCCATTTCGCCAGAGTCTCTTCTATATCTTTTTCCGACCATTTCTCTCCGCCAAGTAAAATTGTAGGACAATATATAATATAAGTAAAAATATCTGGCAAAAATATAAAATGTTTTAAAGAAATAAACTTACTGCAGAGTAATTCCGCTATCATCAATTGGCTGAAACATCGTTTCTTATTCGAACGACCTTGCCAACTGAATGTTAAGGCAACGTGTTTGTTGTACAAGTAGGTTATGTAAACGCGTTTAGGAGGGACGAGGGAACGTCCATACACTAAAACACTACATAAAAGTGGAAGAGAGGAGTACAGAAAGAAGAGAGAGCGTAGATAAATACAGCAACGTTTCATTGAATATACACGCGCCGATTGGCGGAAAATACACGCGCCGATCGGAAAAATAACTAAAAATATAATACATTTTTCAGTATAAGAATAAAAAAAAGTGAGACGAGTAAAAATAATCACAGTAAAAATAAATGATAATATTAATAATGAGAAAAATAATTGGCGCAGCCTTACTGGAATGTTGTAGGAATGTTGCTACAACATTCACATTGTAATATTGCAACTGGAATGTTGCAGGAATGTTGCTGCAACATTCAAATTGCAACGTTGCCGCTGGAATGTTCAGGAATGTTGCTGCAACATTCGGAATGTTGTGCAGCCTTCGGAACATTGCTGCAACACAAACCTTAATTCTGTCTAAATCGCGCAGCGCAATTTTTTAATGTTCTTGGCGCGCGATCAACACCTGTCGGAATTAATTGTATTACGCCGTCTTCTGATAAGCTGCAAAACCAATAAAAAAGAGCCCGAACACACCATGCTATTGAAATTGTGATTCGTCACTCATAATTTCAAATGCCGAAACGCGTAGCTGAGTGTTGCGTATATGAGATCGGCCTTTAGTCAGTGTGATTAAAGTCGCAGCGATAAAGTCGACTGTGCACGTTTTGTCTCGGCCGGCATGCGAACACGCTCATTTTGTTGAAGGCAACTTTTCGGGGATTCTGCCCATTCTAGATCTGCGTTGCAAGGGTTCTCCGCCGAATATCCTTCTTGTCTTTATTCCTTCCCGTTTCCTCTCTTATATAAATTAGTTGGCGACAGGAGGATCGATTCAATAGAGCAGGAAAGGAAGACATTTTGTGACTAGAAGGGTGGATATCCCGCGAAACTGAAGAATGTGTTGATAGTGACCGCTCCGTTGTGATTCAAGGCGCCGTTTAAGATCAGTGACAAGTATCTAAAGATCAAGGGCATACCCAGCGAGGGGCAGGGGGGGGGGGGGACAGCTGCCCCCCAGGAACCCACCTCACCGCACAGAAATATCTATAACATTATTAAAACCTCTGCCTGATGTCTTCGGGTGCAAAGGGCATACCGAAGCAGTTCTGAAATTGTACGACAGATGGATACTTCATTTCATAATGCATAATTCATTACATAATCCTCGAAACAAATATGAGCTGACCGTCCCCCTCCCTGGTTCATATCCTGGGTACGCCCTTGCTAAAGATGTTTAAGATCTTGAGGCTATTCGTATGGGAGAATATCAGGGAGAGCGTGTACACCGTCTCGGTGGCCCAGCTCCTGAGCCACATACCCATGGAATCTCTGCCCATCCAACTGGGCTGAAACCTTCCTCTGGACCATGATGGCCTGCTTGTCGATTGCCTTCAAATGACCAGTAGCCCAGACTCGCCCTTAAATAATTACGATAGCAAGTCGCCATCGTCGGCTCAAAACCACATCAACTTGGAAAACTCGGCATCCCCAATAACGTAAACATGGAGAGCAATTGGGCGGAAGAGGGCAGTTTGAATCCTCCGAGCAGCTTCTCCGACGACGATTCTCTGCACGGCGACGGGGCCTCGATGACCATAGCGCAACTGGTGGAGCACGTGCGCGATCGCAGCAGGGAGGGATTGACGCAGGACTACATGGAAATAAGGTCGCGGCCTCCAGATTCCACGTTCACCGTCACCAAGTCCAAGAACAATCTACCCAAGAATTGGTACACCAATGTCCTGTGCTACGATCATAGTGGGGTCATTTTGTCCGAAAACGACATTGATTATATTCATGCGAATTTCGTTGATGGATGTATGGTTTCGTTGATGGATATAGCAGAAGAATGCTTTTATTAATACTCAAGGTCCTCTACCTAAAGGCTGGTCCAGACGCTACGTTTTGCACACCTTTTGTCTGTACAGTTAAACACGTTGCAGATAAAACGTTACGTGTAGATAGGAAAAGTGCGCAATCTTGAAACCGGCGCGAAGACGGTCCAGTTTCAGCGATAACTGAGATAACTAGAGGGCATAGGTATCCTTGAACTGTGCGGACAAATCGGCGCATGTAGACGGTAGCTCCGTTTTCCTATTCATTTTATTTTTCAGTTTCTTTGTATTTGCTACTTTGAGCGACAATGGCTGACCTTCAGCAATGTTCTCGAGAGTTCTCACAGAATTTATTAAGCTGGACCCAGTGAAGTGCCTGCAACTCCTCTTTCCTAAGCATCAATTCCCAGTTCTAGCAATAGAATATTGTCCAGTAATACTTCAAGACTTCTCGCACTTTTCAACTCGTAAGACAAAAAGGGACTTCGAAATCCACGACTGACACGGTATGAAGTTGGTAGGAAAGAAACTGGAGTCTCTACAGGCAGAGGATGCTTTTCAGGTGAAAAACATGTGGCTAATAAACTCAGAGACGTCCCTAGTTCACAAAACGCAATCGCTCAGAAACTAATTTCCGACGTTTTATTCGAAGCGATGAGAAATTTTCAAATTGTTGATATAACTAGCCAGCGACAAGATGATTTTGGTATAGTGAATGGCCGGAATTGGAGTCAACAGAATATGCCCCAACAATTGAGAATGCCACATACTCTTTCTTCACAAGTTGGACAATACCACTCCTTCTCGCAGCTATCGCAGCCTATGCCACATAATTACGTCCCAGAACAACTTAGAGCGAGGCCACACGATGCGTTAACGGTGCGACCCGGTGCGGCAAAAACCTCAAAAACCGCAAAAAAATCGAGCTAAAAATAAATAATATCGAGCATAAAAAAATATGGTGCCACACGGGCAGAGGGGCACCGCAGTCGAACACCGTTTACCGCGGTGGGGCGCGGCGCCGCAACGTCAATGACTCAACTTATTTTTAATATCATCGTGTGTTTTATCCCATAATGCAGGTCTTTCTTGTACTAAAGATATAAGGAAATCAATATCAATATTATCGGAACCCATTGTAACAAAGATAAATATTAATATTTATAAAATAAACACGTTCGATACAATACTGCGGTGGTGGCACGATGCACTCCGGCGCCGCAGCGCATCGCCCCTCCCCGCCGCGTCTAGCATATATATCGCCTACAGTGCGACACCGCACGGCGGCCAACGCATCGTGTGACATGGCATAGTGATTTATATGTAGGATGCCGTTGCGGCACCGCTCCGACATAAAAAAACGCATCGTGTGGCCTCACCCTTACACACACTCAGGCGTATGAAACAATTGGGCAAATTCCGGCAGTTTCGCGCATCATCCCACAACAAGGTGAACAAGATCAATATACACACGCCTATCAAGTCCTTGCCCCCTCTTCCACTGCAAACTTCTTGTCAACATTTCAAACAAACTTAAGTACTTGCATGCATTTTCGGCTTAGCCTAAGTTTTGTGAAACACTGATGTTAGTTATAAGCTTCATATGAATATAAATCCAAAGGGGTAGTGCATGCGTCATACACGATGCTGCTTCCAGATAGCGTCGCATAGCCTCTCCTACCCAATCCCCACTCTCACCTCTCCGTGGTATAAGCTTCATATGAATATAAATCCAAAGGGGTAGTGCATGCGTCATACACGATGCTGCTTCCAGATAGCGTCGCATAGCCTCTCCTACCCAATCCCCACTCTCACCTCTCCGTGGTGGACCCTAGTAACCTGAGCAATCCTACCGGAGATCGTGTAACCAACCACGGTGGAAGGTAGGATCAGGGTTAACGAGAGCGGAAGAAATGGCCCTCCGAAAAGGGGGTTAGGCATGGGGCTAACTACCCTATACCCATAAAAAAAAACCATATAGTTACGAATACCCTAATTTTGCCTCGGATTGGACGGCTTAAAGGACGACGACTCAAGCAAAGAGATAAGGACATGATTTTGGGAACATGGAATATTAGAACGCTGTACCAAGCGGGAGCCCTAGACGCGACACTTAGAGAAATTAAGAAATACCACCTTGATATTACAGCCTTACAGGAAATGAGATGGACAGGACAAGGACGACTAAGGAGACAGGAATGGGATATCTACTATAGTGGAACAAATAACAACATCCACTAATTCGGTGTTGGTTTCGTAATCAACAACAGATTGAAAAACATAAGAATTAGCTTTAAGCCCATCAATGAACGAATATGCTACCTAAGGGTAAGAGCCAAGTTCCATAACATATCAATCATCTCAGTTCACGCCCCAACCGAAGAAAAAGAAGACCAAACTAAAGAAACCTTCTACTCAGAACTAGAAAGAGAATTCGATAGGATACCAGAAAACGACGTTAAGATAATTATGGGAGATCTCAACGCGAAAATAGGCAAGGAGCAAACCTACCTATAGTGGGAAAACATAGCCTACATGAAATATCCAACGACAACGGAGAAAGGGCAATAGAATTTGCGGCAGCCAAGAGGTTGGTAATAAGAAGTACAACATTCCCTCACAAACAAATATACAAGGGTACATGGACATCACCAAACGGAAACACAGTCAACCAGATAGATCATGTACTAATATCTGCAAGACATTACTCAAGTATAACGGACATAAGAACTATGAGAGGGGCAACGTCCGAATCTGACCACTTCTTGGTAAGAATGAGACTAAGGGAAAAAATTAACAAAGCAAGAACAATTCCAGGAATCAGAACGCCCAAATATAACATACACAAGCTCAAAGAAGAAGAAACTCGACTGAGATACGCACAGAACCTCTCTGAAAATATCGAAACGGAGGGAAGGGGCAATGATCAAGAGGGAGTGGACGAGATATGGATGAGAATCAAAGGAAAAATAAGTAACGCGGCACAAGAAATACTAGGAACTACCGAAAGGAAAACTAGAGACATTTGGTGGGACCACGACTGTGAGGAAGCCATAAATAGACGAAACGAAGCCAAGAAAGCACTACTACAGAGACCCACAAGAGCCAAAGATGAAAGATACCAACTACTTAGAAGAGAATCAAAGAGGACTTGTAGGGAAAAGAAGAGAAAAATGCTATATAAAAAACTGAGAGAATTAGAACAAGCAAACCATATGAGAGAGAGTAGGAAACTATATCAAACACTGAAGGACACAAGGAGCGAGTTCCACCCCAGAACGTCCTTATGCAAAGACAAACAAGGGAAACGGATAACAGAAGAAGCAAAAGTACTGAAAAGGTGGAAGGAGCATTTCTTGGATATTCTAACAAACCAAACGATAAGAGAAAATCGCCTGGAGAATGTATCCTATCACACGGCACAACCACTCGTACTGGAGCCAACTCTTCAAGAAGTACAAGACAGCATTACGGATATGAAAAATAATAAAACACCAGGAGCAGACATCTCAGCAGAGCTTTTCAAATATGGAGGAGATAAAGTAGCCGAACAACTCCTACACTTAATTAAAAAGATATGGCTAGAAGAAAAAATCCCCCAAGAATGGACCACTGCCATAATATGCCCAATATATAAGAAAGGAGACCGATTCGACTGCCAGAATTATAGACCAATATCGCTATTGTGCGTGGCCTACAAAATATGTACGAACATACTAAGAAAACGCATAATGGATTATGCTGAGGAAATTATAGGGGAGTATCAGGCTGGATTTAGAAAGAACAGGTCAACCACAGACCAACTTTTTATAGTGAGACAGATCATGGAAAAATGCTGGGAATATAACACCCCTATATACCAATTATATGTAGACTTTAAGCAAGCATATGATAATGTAGACAGAGAGGCACTGTATCTAGCCATGGAAGAACTCGGGGTAATACATAAACTTATAAAACTAACCCGAACAACGATGAACAACACCAATTCCCAAGTAAAGATACAAATCAAGCTAACAGAGAAATTCGACACGGATCAAGGACTGCGTCAAGGGGACAGCTTGGCCCCTATACTTCGAGTTTAACCTACTAATGGAAAAGGCCATCAGAGAAACGAAAATACAAACGAACGGTACCATAGCAAATAAATCTCAACAAATCGTTGGCTATGCAGATGATCTAAACATTATCACAAGATCAATAACAGCCCTTAAAGAAACGTATAACAAGATAGAAACCAAAGCACATGAAGTAGGGTTGGAGGTAAACGAAGAGAAAACCAAATGTGTAGCCATGAAACCATCTAGAAGAATGGGACATTACTTAACAATAGATGATCGCAACTTTGAAGTGGTGAAACAATTTAAATATTTAGGATCACAACTAAATGAAAATAATGAAATAATTCAAGAAATACAACAAAGAATAATATCAAGCAACAGAACATATTACTCCCTCCAAAACACGTTTAAATCCAATATAGTAGGAAAAAGTACAAAAATTAAAATATACCAGACTATAATCCGACCTATATTGACCTATGGATGCCAAACCTGGACCCTGACAAAGAAAACGGAAGAAATGCTCCTATGGTTTGAAAGAAGAATACTAAGAAGGATATTCGGCCCAATACAAGAACAAGGCGTCTGGAGAATAAGATATAACCACGAGCTAAGAGAATTATACGGCTATCCAGATGTGGTAACACATATAAAAATTCTCAGATTAAAGTGGGCTGGACATATGATTAGGATGCCAGAAGAAAGAATCCCAAAAAAGATATATAAGGCACAACTGGAAGGCACCAGAACCAGTGGAAGACCACGTCGTCGATGGGCAGAAAATGTCGACAAAGATGCGGAACAAATTCTACAAAGCCGAAATTGGGAAAATGCCGCCAGAAGTAGAGAGAATTGGAGGAGAAAATTAAGGGAGGCCCAGGTCCATATAGGACTGTAGCGCCACGGAGAGAGAGAGAGAGATGAATATAAATATTTTATAGACAATAGCATTATTTTTTAAATTCAAGTATTCATTCTTCAGCATCTTGAAGATAGGTTCACATATTTCGGGAATGATTTCACTTAACCATTGTTTCAATATATTTGTTGTGAAGTCTAGGTCTTTGTAACTTCTGCCTGTTGCCAAAAGCTGCTGTTTACTAGTATTTTCTTTGATGATATGCGATGTAACTAATCCATTAAATAAGTATACGTGTCCATTCTCAAGTAGTTTCGGCAATCATTAGGTTCATCACGTAATTCACGCAGTAATCTAATATGGGAAGATTGCTGCCTTTTGAGAAGCCACTTCCGTGACCACTTTGAACGCCGGGTACTTCTGAGACGCTCCAATCTTTTATTTTTCTTAACAAGACAGCATGCCAAAATTGACCAGTGTAGTACCTCCTCCATGACGGTGTCACTAAAACTGTGCGAAATATACAGATGTAGACGCTCTAAAAATTGCAACGTTTTCATTCCGTCCTAAGACTGCGCAAATAAAAGGTTGTGCAAAACGTAACATCTGGACCGGCCCACTAAATAATCCCGTAACATCTGGACCGGCCGTTAAGGCCGGTCCAGATGCTCCGATTTGAACAACCTTTTGTATGCGCAGTTCAACACGTTGCAGATAAAACTTTGCGTGTAGATAGGAAAACTGCGCAATTTTGAAATCTACGCGGAGACGGTACAGTTGCAGCGATACCTGAGCTAAAGAGCATCGATATCCATGAACTGTGCGGACAAGACGGCGCATGTAGACGGTAGCTCCGTATTCCGATTCATTTTGTTCAAAAATTACCAGACTAATACCTCCTCCATGACGATTTCACTAAAACTGTGCGAAATATAAAGATATATCTGCACCGTGTAGACGCTCTACAAATTGCAACGTTTTCATTCCGTCCCAAGACTGCACAGACAAAAGGTTGTGCAAAACGGAGCATCTGGACCGGCCTTTAGACGGCAGGCGAATTCTGGAGAATGATTTGGGAGCAACAGACGTTGGTCATCGTGATGACGACGCGGGTGATGGAGAAAAGTCGGGCGAAATGACAACAGTATTGGGAGAACGACGTGGTTGGTAAATACAGTGATTTCACGATAACCTGGTTTTAGTGAAATTATTTCCAAAACAATATCATTTTCGTATGTTTATATTTAAAGTATATATTCATTCAATATTTTAATATAAAAAAGTTTTTTTTTCTCTTCTCATTGTAAAATTGCTAGCAAAGTCGTTTTCCTTTTCTCAAAGAAAAAAAATATTACAAAACAAAAGGACAGGGGACAGTTTTAACTTCTCTACATATACATATATAAAACAAATTTGCATTTGATGCAAAAAATTGGAAGGCCACTCATTTACATTTAAATACGGAATCTCTCCGGTACGGATAAAAAAAAACATTAACGCACTTCATCTTTTCTACTCAAACAAACAAAACAAAAAAACTATTGCCAATTCTTTTAACCCTTTAAGGCACGGAATTTTAGATCGTTTTAAATATCCTATGGATATTTAAAAGGTGGGACTGTTTTAATACCACCTCAAAGAGTTAAAAACGAATTTAAAATTTGCGGGTAAAGGAAATTACAGATAAGTTTGTTAGCAGCGGGAGACAGGAATTTACACGTTGTTTCAGCCTTATCCGCTCAAAATTAATTATAAAAGCCAGCGAATATTTACACCAATGCATAAAAATTCTGTTTTTTTGTGTAAAATAAATTAGGGAACTTGCAATAAATAATTTTGCGAAATTCTTTTTCTCAATATGATTACGCTAATATAAATATGAAAAAATGTAGTTTTTGTTCCTTCTTCCTGTATAGAATATATAAAAATATCACATTTAGTTTTTCAAAAACGAAAAGTCTTGCACGTCGGAAATACTGTGTAGATCGTTTAAAGCTCTCAGAGTTCCTTTTAACTTGAGTATAGTACGAATTATAAGCAAGATCCCCATATGTACGGCTAATTACAGTGAATTATTAACAGAAAATTAATTAACAAAACCAAAATTGCAATAAAAAGAATGATTACGATCATTACTACATGGTAATTAATTCATATTTAGTCTAAAATTAAAAATTTATTCAAGTTTTTAGCACAAATTTTTTGTGATATCTTCCTTACACACTTTACACGACTGGAGTTTCGACTATTGAAGTCAAATCAATTTGTAATCCACTTGTAAATGACCTTCAACAGTCGAAACTCGAGTCATGTAAAGTGTGTAGATTTATATAACTTCTCAAGCTATATAATATTTACAAATTAATTTTCAAATAGAAATTTCAAATTAATATTTTTAGTATTTAGTGATAAAAACATGGCGAATTTCTCAATCAATTATAACAAAAAAATTGTTGAAAATTACTGAATTGTTTCAATTAATTTTCTTGGTTTGAAATTTGTTTAATAAATTTTACCTTTATTGAACATTCCCGAATTGTTTGAATCAATTTTCTTTCTTGGAAATTTCTGAATTCTGTTAATTAATTCCATTTGTAGAAAACTTCCGAATTGTTTGAATTAAATTTTGGAAATTTCTGAACATTCCAGAATTTCTTAAAAAAAACCTTTTTTTCTTGTTTACTTTTCCATTTGTTTCCTCTTGTTGTTCTCGACTAAAACTGGATATAAAAAAAGTTTATATAAAAAAGCAGACTTAGCCTATTCAGACAATAAACTAGTCAGTCTGCACTCATTGTCTCGATTTAAATATATAAGTTTTATATATAAAAAATCGCCTTTCCTCCTCCTCCGAGTCTTCTTGTATATATATAAAAAATAGCGAAATATTTAAATATTTACAACAAACAAAAATTCACATTTAACAAATAAAAAAATAATTCGATTTATGAAAAATCGCGTTTAAATAACACACGAAAAATCGCGATTCAACTCGATTCTTGTAAGTACGTTTCAAGTTCCATTTCTCAAAAACTTTTCAACTTATTCCTCCTCTTCCAAAACATTTTCAACTTTATCTCCTTCCTAAACATTTTTAGTTCTCTTTCGAACAGTTTCATCCTCCTTTTAACGTTTCTCTTCGCAACGTCTACTTTCTTCTGCCTCTCATTTTTCTAGACTTAATTTAATTGGATAATAATAAGCATATATTTAAAAAAAAATACTGTCTGTAAGTATTCCCGCCACCAAAAAGCATTTAAGGCACATTTCTCAGTGGTCTCCACGAAGTAACTCCAGCAACAAGTTGAAACTCGGACCCTCACCGTCTTTTGATTTTATCGTCAGCATCTCCTTACCCACCTAAAACACAAACAGAAAGAATATTAAAAAGCCAAGCTTCAGCTTCAATTTCATGTATCACACTTAGTATTTGGGATCGCGGAAAATTGATCGCAGAAATTATTCGCAGGGAAAATTCATCGCCGAGAAAATTTATCTTGTCTTTTTAGCTAGTCTTCAGCTCTTCAAAAAGCTTCAGCTTCAATTTGATATATCACACTTAGTATTCGGGATCGCGGAAAATTGATCGCAGAAATTAATCGCAGGGAAAATTCATCGCCGAGAAAAATTATCGTCTTTTTAAGCTAGACTTCAGCATCAGCTCTTCAAAAAGCTTCAATTTGATGTATCATACTTAGTATTCGAGATCGCGGAAAATTGATCGCAGAAATTATTCGCAGGGAAAATTCATCGCCGAGAAAATTTATCTTGTCTTTTTAGCTAGTCTTCAGTTCTTCAAAAAGCTTCAGCTTCAATTTGATATATCACACTTAGTATTCGGGATCGCGGAAAATTGATCGCAGAAATTAATCGCAGGGAAAATTCATCGCCGAGAAAAATTATCGTCTTTTTAAGCTAGCCTTCAGCTCTTCAAAAAGCTGCAGCTTCAATTTGATGTTTCACACTTAGTAACAGAGTTAGATTTTATTATTATTATTAGTTTAGATATGAAGTTGTGAAGATAGAATTTAGTTTCTATTTTTTTTTTAAATGACTTTCAGTCAACGTAAGACTAGATAAAAAAGACGATAATTTTTCTCGGCGATGATTTTTCCCTGCGATTAATTTCTGCGATCAATTTTCCGCCATCCCAAATACTAAGTGTGAAACATCAAACTGAAGCTGAAGCTTTTTGAAGAGCCGAAAACTAGCTTAAAAAGACGATAATTTTTCTGGGCGATGAATTTTCCCTGCGATTAATTTCTGCGATCAATTTTCCGCGATCCCGAAGACTAAGTATAATACATCACTAATAAGTATGATAGATCACTAATAATAATGATGTATCATACTTAGTATTCGGGATCGCGGAAAATTGATCGCAGAAATTAATCGCAGGGAAAATTCATCGCCGAGAAAAATTATCGCCTTTTGTAGCTAGTCTTCAGCTCTTCAAAAAGCTGCAGCTTCAATTTGATGTATCACACTTAGTATTTGGAATGGCGGAAAATTGATCGCAGAAATTAATCGCAGGGAAAATTCATCGCCCAGAAAAATTATCGTCTTTTTAGATAGACTTCAGTATCGGCTCTTCAAAAAGTTTCAATTTAATGTATCACACTTAGTATTTGGGATCGCGAAAAATTGATCGCAGAAATTAATCGCAGGGAAAATTCATCGCCGAGAAAAATTATCGTCTTTTTTAGCAAGTTTTCAGCTTCAGCTCTTCAAAAAGCTTAAATTTGATAAATCACACTTTGTTTTCGGGATCGCGGAAAATTGATCGCAAAAAATAATCGCAGGGAAAATTCATCGCCGAGAAAAATTATCGTCTTTTTTAGCTAGTCTCAGTTTCAGCTCTTCAAAAAGCCTCCGCTTCAATGTGATGTATCACACCTAGTATTTGGGATCGCGGAAAATTGATCGCAGAAATTAATCGTAGGGAAAATTCATCGCCAAGAAAAATTATCGTCTTTTTAGCTAGTCATCAGCTTCAGCTCTTCAAAAAGCTCCAGCATCAATTTGATGTATCACACTTAGTATTTTGGATGGCGGAAAATTGATAGCAGAAATTAATCGTAGGGAAAATTCATCGCCGAGAAAAATTATCGTCTTTTTTAGCTAGTCTCAGCTTCAGCTCTTCAAAAAGCCTCCGCTTCAATGTGATGTATCACACCTAGTATTTGGGATCGCGGAAAATTGATCGCAGAAATCAATCGCAAGGAAAATTCATCGCCGAGAATATCGTCTTTTTTAGCTAGTCTTCAGCATCAGCTCTTCAAAAAGCTTCAGCTTCAATTTGATGTATCACACTTAGTATTCGGGATCGCGGAAAATTGATCGCAGAAATTAATCGTAGGGAAAATTCATCGCCAAGAAAAATTATCGTCTTTTTAGCTAGTCATCAGCTTCAGCTCTTCAAAAAGCTCCAGCATCAATTTGATGTATCACACTTAGTATTTTGGATGGCGGAAAATTGATAGCAGAAATTAATCGTAGGGAAAATTCATCGCCGAGAAAAATTATTGTCTTTTTTAGCTAGTCTTCAGCTCTTCAATAAGCTTCAGCTTCAATTTGATATATCACAGTTAGTGTTTGGGATGGCGGAAAATTGATCGCAGAAATTAATCGCAGAGAAAATTCATCGCCGAGAAAAATTATCGTCCTTTTTAGCTAGTCTTCAGCTTCAGCTCCTTAAAAAGCTTCAGCTTCAATTTGATGTATCGCACTTAGTATTTGGGATCGCGGAAAATTGATCGCAGAAATTAATCGCAGGGAAAATTCATCGCCGAGAAAAATTATCGTCTTTTTTACCTAGTCTTCAGCTTCAGCCCTTCAAAAAGCTTTAGCTTCAAATTGATGTATCACACTTACAAAAAGCTTCAATTTAATGTATCACACTTAGTATTTGGGATTGCGAAAAATTGATCGCAGAAATAAATCGCAGGAAAAATTCATCGCCGAGAAAAATTATCGTCTTTTTTAGCTAGACTTCAGCATCAGCTCTTCAAAAAGCTTCAATTTGATGTATCACACTTGGTATTCGGGATGGCGGAAAATTGATCGCAAGGAAAATTCATCGCCGAGAAAAATTATCGTCTTTTTTAGCTAGTCTTACGTTGACTGAAAGTCATTTTCAAAAAAAATAGAAACTAAATTCTATCTTCACAACTTCATATCTAAACTACTAATGTAGATAGAACGATCTAGTTTTCACTGTTATTAAGTCCAATTAGTATACTAATACTATACCAAATTTCATCGATGTATCTAGCTAGTTTAACTAGTTATTAAGCAAAAATTAACATAAGCGTTAATATCAAAATCTCTTCAAAGTCTTAAAACTCGTTTAATATTCTAGCTAGAATGTTCTAGTTTACACCGTTTGTCGAGTGATTTAGTTGTCTGGAACTGTGTCAAATTTGTCTGGTCTAACTGGTCTAACATTAAGCGAGATTCATACAATAAATTAAGACACAAACAGCAAGAACAAGTCGTTTTTATCTATAATCAACTTTCCGGTAGCGAGTATTATAGCTAGTGTACACAATAATCCATCATCGACCGAAGTTTGCTCGGGCGACGACGGCCGAACTCGGACGATTGAATCACACTTGTAAAAGAGAGGGCGTACAAAAACACGACCGTCGTCGTCAGACGATGCCGGTCGTGTTTATGTACGCGCTCTCTTTCTTTTACAAGTGTTTGATTCAATCGTTCGAGTTCGGCCGTCGTCGCCCGAGCAAACTTCGGCCGATGACGGATTAGATGTACGCGAGCCTTTAGATTTGAGCTTAAGTGTAGTGAATCAAATATTTACCTGGCATGTTCTCTGCAGTTCTGGAATTCTGAGCAACAACTCGCCGAATTTGGCCGGACTCTCAGGATAATGAGTCAGCGTATAATCCTGCAGAGCCTTCAACGCTTTTTCCTGCGACACACGGACTTTCTCAGCCTCCCTCAACTCGGAAGTATCTACAACAAACACTAAACTAACCAAACCGGCTTACTTATCTTCTCCAATACAACAAACATTCACCAAATCATCCAGACTTCACCTCTTAAGCTCATCGAATCATTCAAATTTGTAAATGTTACCTGAGGTAAGGAGGACGATGACCTTCATGGCAACGTATTCGTATCTGTCTATCCTGAGCCGCCTGAGCTGCTCAGTGAAATTGAGCATGCGCTCGATGCAAGCCTGCATGCCGAGCTCGCGAGCCTGTGCCAGCGTGATGCTCTTCCCCAGCGAAACACGAATCTCACCCGGCTTGCCCATCGATCGAAAGCAGCAGGAGAAGAGCAGCAGCTCGCACCAGGAGTTGATCAGCAAACAGATTTGATCGTCGATCTGAAAATTATAAACTGATTATACATCATAATCAGATTTAGTTTGAAGTGTGCTAAATCATAAATCAAGGTACAGGTTGGATCAATCAGCCGACCTTAAGGAACCCCGTTTGGAAAACTCACGAAGATGTTTTTATTCACTGAAACGTATTAATTCCCCAAGGCTCTGATATTATTTCGTTCAACAAATCAAGGTACCAGCTGGTATCAATCATATAACATTGAGGAATTAATTCCCCAAGGCTTTCATATTATTTCGACCAATAAATCAAGGTACTCGGTGGATCAATGCCATAACCTTGAGGAACCCCCGTTTGGAAAACTCTCGAAGATGTTCTTATTCACTGAAACGTATTAATTCCCAAGGCTCTGATATTATTTCGTTCGACAAATCAAGGTACCAGGTGGCATCAATAATATAACTTTGAGGAATTAATTCCCCATGACTCTGATATTATTTCAATCAATAAATCAAGTTACTCGGTGGATCAATGCCATAACCTTGAGGAACCCCCGTTTGGAAAACTCACGAAGATGTTCTTATTTACTGAAACGTATTAATCCCCAAGGATCTGATATTTTTTGTTCGACAAATCAAGGTACCAGGTGGTATCAATCATATAACTTTGAGGAATTAATTCCCCAAGACTCTGATATTATTTCGTTCAACAAATCAAGGAACCAGATGGCATCAATCATATAACCTTGAAGAATTAATTCCCCCAAGACTCTGATATCATTTCGATCAATAAATCAAGGTACTCGGTGGATCAATGGCATAACCTTGAGGAACCCCCGTTTGAAAAACTCACGAAGATGTTCTTATTCACTGAAACGTATTAATTCCCCAAGGCTCTGATATTATTTCGTTCGACAAATCAAGGTACCAGGTGGCATCAATCATATAACCTTGAAGAATTAATTCCCCAAGGCTATAATATTATTTCGTTCAACAAATCAAGGTACCAGGTGGTATCAATCATATAACCTTGAGGAATTAATTTCCCAAGGCTCTGATATCATTTCGATCAATAAATCAAGGTACTCAGTGGATCAATGCCATAACCCTGAGGAACCCCCACTCACGAAGATCTTCTTATTCACTGAAACGTATTAATTCCCCAAGGCTGTGATATTATTTCGTTCGACAAACCAAGGTACCTGATGGCATCAATCATATAACCTTGAGGAATTAATTCTCCAAGGCTATGATATTATTTCGTTCAACAAATCAAGGTACCAGGTGGTATCAATCATATAACTTTGAGGAATTAATTCCCCAAGGCTCTGATATCATTTCGATCAATAAATCAAGGTACCAGGTGGTATCAATCATATAACTTTGAGGAATTAATTCCCCAAGGCTCTGATATCATTTCGATCATTAAATCAAGGTACTCGGTGGATCAATGCCATAACCTTGAGGAAGCCCCGTTTGGAAAACTCACGAAGATGTTCTTATTCACTGAAACGTATAGTTCCCCAAGGCTCTGATATTATTTCGTTCGACAAATCAAGGTACCAGGTGGTATCAATCATATAACTTTGAAGAATTAATTCCCCAAGGATATGATATTATTTCGTTCAACAAATCAAGGTACCAGGTGGTATCAATCATATAACTTTGAGGAATTATTTCCCCAAGGCTCTGATATCATTTCGATCAATAAATCAAGGTACTCGGTGGATCAATGCCATAACCTTGAGGAACCCCCGTATGGAAAACTCACGGAGATGTTTTTGAAGAGGGGCAAACTCTTGCACCATTTGACGATCTTGTAGAGGCGGTGGTCGGCGATGTTGCACAGATTCGCGACGAAGTCTGGATTGGTGTCTGCGGAGCCCGCCAGCGCCGTCCCCGCCAGCAGCGGGTGCGTCGAGAGGTTGTGCATGGCGCCACTGCCGCCCTCGCTGCCCAGACAGCCCTCGGTGTTGAGCTTGTTCAGTTCGATCTCGCTGTAATGCCACAAATGCTCCACATCCATTATCTCCTAGACAACAAAAAATAGACTAATTATATTCACGTGTGCTAAATCTAAATATAAAGAAATAAAGTCTAATATGTACTTTACGAGATATCTTCTAAATAAATATCCAACAAACTTAAAACAATTGTAACACAGCCTGAATATATAAATATATTCAACCTTTCCAGAGCTCTATAACAATTTTATGATTATGTATAACGTAGGATGGTTTTTCCAATTCTATCTTATCATTTAAATATCCAATTGTCAACGTGCAACTTATTTCCCAAGTGAACTCACTTGCAATAACGGTGGGACATGTTTGGAATTGAGCCGTTTACTGTGCAATACTGAATGGTCCTGCGGTTCCAGCTTCACGGTCATGTTGACCATGTGATCACCGCCCATGCCCTGCCTCAGATCGCTCGAACTCGCCCGGAACTCCGGCTGGCCGGCCAACGTCGGCGGCAGGGAGTACGAACATTGGTAGGTGGACCTGCCACCCCTAGTCCTATCCTCCCTAATCGCTAAAAACAAAGATGATTAGAAAACAGTTGCAGGGTAGGATTAAACATAGTTTGTGAAGAATTTAATCAGTTGTATCGGACTAGGTTGAACAGTTCTTACAGGATTTCACATTTAAGTTGGTTTTCTTGTGGCATTATTTTTACCTTCGAGTTTCATGCCGCACTGGAGACACTTGTCGAATCGACAGGCGGGACACTTTTTGCGGGTGGTGACGGTGACGGGACAGGCGGCGCCGCGCAGACAAACGTAGTTCTTCCTGTTTTGTACTGTTCGCTTGAAGAAGCCCTTGCAGGACTCGCAGCTGAAGATGCCGTAGTGGAAGCCCGAGATCTTGTCGCCGCAGATCGGACAAGGACTGGAAATTTAAGTCACCTTCAGTTGGAATTCAATAGATCCTTTCATATTTTTTTGTGCGCATGTATCAATTTCCGCCATGTTATACGTCAGAAAGTGCCCGAACTTTTAGACGTATAACAAAATATGTGCCCGAAACTTCAAACCCGCCCCGAAATATGCAAAATATAACATACATTCATACCCTTGTGCCCCTGGACCCTTTCATATTTGAAATTTTTTTGTGCGCATGCATCAATTTCCGCCATGTTATACGTCAGAAAGTGCCCGAAATTTTAGACGTATAACAAAATATGTGCCCGAAACTTCAAACCCTGAAATATGCAAAATATAACTAACATACATGTTATATTGAAAAAAGGAAAGACGAGGAGAGGCGACTCTCTTCAAGAGAGCATGGTAGATATGGAGTTTAGGAACCTTTGTGTCAGTTTTATAAAGTAAATTGGTGCTTTTCTGATATTCTATTTTCTTCAACCCCCTTCGAAACTAAACCCTGGCTACGCCCGAGACTTAATCTTTCTGGAATTAATTACTGTTACCTGTTAATTAATTGTTGTCTGGAAATGCCGGGTTGTGCCGGCAAAGACGTGTGGACTATGCCGGACTTGTCGTCCACATCATCTAGATTCTCGTGTTCCTGTGCGTACTGAGAACTAGATTCCTCCTGCAATCCCCTGTATAGCACGTTGTGGTGCAAGGGGCTACTGTGGATTCCTGGCATATGCCGTCCCTGAAAAAATTACTCTTGAGGTCTACTAAGCTAAAAGTCCGTTGAGGACAAACCTGTATGGGACTGTGGGTTGGGGAGAATTGCTGGGTGGGCGAGACGGAAACGGAAACGCTGGAGTAGCTGCAGCAGCTGGAGTGGGAGGCGTCGCTGTTGTTCCGGCTGAGGTTGGGCGTCAGGTTGACGTGGCGCTGGGTCAGCGGGCTTTGGGTGGGCGAGGAGAAGACCGAGTATGCCGAGTGGATGGCCGAATCGGGGCTAGGTGTGGGCGGCACATTGAGGGCTTTGTGCATCATGTCTTTGGCCACGAGGATGGGCAGCGGATGGCGCTGCGACATCAATGGCGAGTTCGAAGGGGTCGAGTGGATGGAGTACGAGGTGATTTGGGCCTGCTTCAGTCGCATCAGCGGACTCTCCTTGTTCGCTTCGTGTTGTTGGACTTGTTTGGTGCTGCCTTGAATGGATAAATTCTCGGGTAGCTGGAACAAAAATCTTGTTTAAACTTGTTGGTTCCCCAGTCTGATTGGATTTACCTGAAAGCCAGTTTCATCGTCGATGCACATATCCCTCTCGTTGTCGGAGAGCCCCCCCTCCCAGGACATGGGCCTGGGGATGTCCTCCGTCCTCACCCCGTTCTCCAGCCCCTGGCGCTTCTTCTTGTGCCGCATGTGGACGGCCGACTGGAAGTCGATCTGCGCGACTTCGGCGTCCGAGCTGTCGAGGACGTCGCCGTGGTGGTGCGGCAGCGTGGACGCGACGCCGGCGGCGTCCGAAGACCCGCCGCCGTTCGCCAGAGCCGAATACGGCTCCACATTGATGGGGGTCACTGACACGTTCGGCGATCTCATTTCCGGGCCGGAGGACATGGTGGCGGACTCATCGGGAGTCAGCTGGCTGGCTCGGACCAACGGCGCCCGACGGCGGTCATCGTCTTGGGCCCCCGCACTTACAAAACAACATCAAACTGGAACAAAAAGAAAGAATCCAGTTATTTGTCTGACTAGACAAGAATAGGCAAGAGTGGACAAGAGTTGTCAAAGAGTGGACAAGAGCAACAAGACAAGAACAATAGTGGACAAGAGTGAACAAGGTGGATAAGAGTGGATAAGAGTGGACAAGACTGGACAAAATTGGACAAGGCTGGACACAAACTGGACAAGAGTGAATAAGACTGGACAAGACAGTACAAGACTTGACAAGACTGGACAAGACTTGACTAGTGTTGACAACACTGGACAAAACTGGACAAGAGTAGACTAGACAAGACTAGACAGACAAGACTAGCTAGATATTGTTATCTGATAGCTTAAGAGTAGAAAATGCAATTTAGCAAATCCTGAAACAATCGCGATAAATAGTTTATAGCAATAAATTATGAATTGACGAACGGGCGAAATAGGCGCAGCTTACTTCGATAGAACAAAATTTGTTTGAGATATCGAAGGCTAAATGCACGTTATTTTTGCGCCAGTTTCCTAGATAGATAGCGAGAAAATGCCGCCTTGCGTATATGCACTACATGATAAATTGTTTATTTGTTTGCAATGTTATTGCAAAACTACTGACATATTTCATTGACAGATTATTGACTATTTTGCAACGTTTTCGCATTATTAGAATTAATTATTGGAAAATATTAAATTTATGATAAACTAAATTGAAGTGCGACAATAGTCGTAAAACTAAACTAAACTTGATAAGACAAGACAAGATTAAAAAAAATAATCTTGACCAGACAAGATTGGACAAATTGGATAAGACATCATTCGGCCTTTTTTAGTGTCTAGTCTTTTCTGGCCTCGTTTTGTGAATCAAAGTTTGCGAATAGTTCTAGATCTATCCAAGCAGTCTTAATACTGTTATTGGAACAATAAATCCTACGCAGATCGAGAGAAACTAGGCGCCAGTTTTTTTTTCTTTTACTTCTTTTAATAACATTTTTGAAACGCCTTAGTGGGTTAAAAGGATATTTCGCCTTGGAATTAATTTGATTTAATAATCAGATTTATCTACTTAATAATTTGATGCCGACATTATTTCGCTCGCAAGGACTGCTCCACACTAATTTAAATAAGTGAAGGGTTCATACCTACATACCAAGACAAATCGAACAAGATTAGAGAGACAAGACTAAACAGACAAGACTGTACAGACAAGACTAGACAGACAAGACTAGACAGACAAGACTAGACAGACAAGACTAGACAGACAAGACTAGACAGACAAGACTAGACAGACAAGACTAGACAGACAAGACTAGACAGACAAGACTAGACAGACAAGACTAGACAGACAAGACTAGACAGACAAGACTAGACAGACAAGACTAGACAGACAAGACTAGACAGACAAGACTAGACAGACAAGACTAGACAGACAAGACTAGACAGACAAGACTAGACAGACAAGACTAGACAGACAAGACTAGACAGACAAGACTAGACAGACAAGACTAGACAGACAAGACTAGACAGACAAGACTAGACAGACAAGACTAGACAGACAAGACTAGACAGACAAGACTAGACAGACAAGACTAGACAGACAAGACTAGACAGACAAGACTAGACAGACAAGACTAGACAGACAAGACTAGACAGACAAGACTAGACAGACAAGACTAGACAGACAAGACTAGACAGACAAGACTAGACAGACAAGACTAGACAGACAAGACTAGACAGACAAGACTAGACAGACAAGACTAGACAGACAAGACTAGACAGACAAGACTAGACAGACAAGACTAGACAGACAAGACTAGACAGACAAGACTAGACAGACAAGACTAGACAGACAAGACTAGACAGACAAGACTAGACAGACAAGACTAGACAGACAAGACTAGACAGACAAGACTAGACAGACAAGACTAGACAGACAAGACTAGACAGACAAGACTAGACAGACAAGACTAGACAGACAAGACTAGACAGACAAGACTAGACAGACAAGACTAGACAGACAAGACTAGACAGACAAGACTAGACAGACAAGACTAGACAGACAAGACTAGACAGACAAGACTAGACAGACAAGACTAGACAGACAAGACTAGACAGACAAGACTAGACAGACAAGACTAGACAGACAAGACTAGACAGACAAGACTAGACAGACAAGACTAGACAGACAAGACTAGACAGACAAGACTAGACAGACAAGACTAGACAGACAAGACTAGACAGACAAGACTAGACAGACAAGACTAGACAGACAAGACTAGACAGACAAGACTAGACAGACAAGACTAGACAGACAAGACTAGACAGACAAGACTAGACAGACAAGACTAGACAGACAAGACTAGACAGACAAGACTAGACAGACAAGACTAGACAGACAAGACTAGACAGACAAGACTAGACAGACAAGACTAGACAGACAAGACTAGACAGACAAGACTAGACAGACAAGACTAGACAGACAAGACTAGACAGACAAGACTAGACAGACAAGACTAGACAGACAAGACTAGACAGACAAGACTAGACAGACAAGACTAGACAGACAAGACTAGACAGACAAGACTAGACAGACAAGACTAGACAGACAAGACTAGACAGACAAGACTAGACAGACAAGACTAGACAGACAAGACTAGACAGACAAGACTAGACAGACAAGACTAGACAGACAAGACTAGCAGACAAGACTAGACAGACAAGACTAGACAGACAAGACTAGACAGACAAGACTAGACAGACAAGACTAGACAGACAAGACTAGACAGACAAGACTAGACAGACAAGACTAGACAGACAAGACTAGACAGACAAGACTAGACAGACAAGACTAGACAGACAAGACTAGACAGACAAGACTAGACAGACAAGACTAGACAGACAAGACTAGACAGACAAGACTAGACAGACAAGACTAGACAGACAAGACTAGACAGACAAGACTAGACAGACAAGACTAGACAGACAAGACTAGACAGACAAGACTAGACAGACAAGACTAGACAGACAAGACTAGACAGACAAGACTAGACAGACAAGACTAGACAGACAAGACTAGACAGACAAGACTAGACAGACAAGACTAGACAGACAAGACTAGACAGACAAGACTAGACAGACAAGACTAGACAGACAAGACTAGACAGACAAGACTAGACAGACAAGACTAGACAGACAAGACTAGACAGACAAGACTAGACAGACAAGACTAGACAGACAAGACTAGACAGACAAGACTAGACAGACAAGACTAGACAGACAAGACTAGACAGACAAGACTAGACAGACAAGACTAGACAGACAAGACTAGACAGACAAGACTAGACAGACAAGACTAGACAGACAAGACTAGACAGACAAGACTAGACAGACAAGACTAGACAGACAAGACTAGACAGACAAGACTAGACAGACAAGACTAGACAGACAAGACTAGACAGACAAGACTAGACAGACAAGACTAGACAGACAAGACTAGACAGACAAGACTAGACAGACAAGACTAGACAGACAAGACTAGACAGACAAGACTAGACAGACAAGACTAGACAGACAAGACTAGACAGACAAGACTAGACAGACAAGACTAGACAGACAAGACTAGACAGACAAGACTAGACAGACAAGACTAGACAGACAAGACTAGACAGACAAGACTAGACAGACAAGACTAGACAGACAAGACTAGACAGACAAGACTAGACAGACAAGACTAGACAGACAAGACTAGACAGACAAGACTAGACAGACAAGACTATACAGACAAGACTAGAAAGACAAGACTAGACAGACAAGACTAGACAGACAAGACTAGACAGACAAGACTAGACAGACAAGACTAGACAGACAAGACTAGACAGACAAGACTAGACAGACAAGACTAGACAGACAAGACTAGACAGACAAGACTAGACAGACAAGACTAGACAGACAAGACTAGACAGACAAGACTAGACAGACAAGACTAGACAGACAAGACTAGACAGACAAGACTAGACAGACAAGACTAGACAGACAAGACTAGACAGACAAGACTGCGGTAATGCGGTAATCCGGCATCACTAAACGTTTAACGGATCCGGTACCAATATACCGGATCCGCTCACGGTGATGCTAATTTTTGCTAAAATAATCGCGCTATTGGATGAGTTGGTACTTTAAATGAGCGGTGCGCATGGCGCCACATGGTTTCTTCAAAACTAAAATTGATTTTGTTATAAATAAATAATTACCGTATTTGCCCCGATATGCTACCGATATGCTATCGAATTTTGGAAATCTAAAAACCACAAATTTCTCCAGAAAGTCTTAATTTTGAAAATCTGAAACCGTTTTGTAAATATTTTGAAAAATTAGGCAGCGACAGATTAATGAAGACGAGGTTAAGATTTGACAAAATTTAACATTCCTATACTCTCGCTATTTTCTCTACTGTCAGACTATTTGGAGGAATTTTGAAAATCTATTAACCTCGAATTTCTGCAAAATTACCAAATTTTGAAAATCTGAAACCGTTTTGTTACCATTTTTAAAAATAAGACAGCGACAGATCAATGAAGATGAGGTTGAGCTCTAAAACATAGGCCAGTAGACCAGACAGCTAATCCCAGTTATCCCAATCTGTTACCATGGGTGACACGAAAGTGCGGAGAAGTGGGTTATCATCTCATGGGCATGGGTGCTTCAAAGAGAAGTTGCATAACATCGGGCGGGCCCTAGGGTTTGCAATCCGGTGACATTGCAGCCTATAAAGCGGGCCGTTATAGGCGCACAAAAATTATATTTCATTAGGCAGATTCATCATGATGTCTGTCATAAATATAAGAATAAGACTTGATAGCATGCTCAAATACCTAATTTTTGTTGATCTCAGTAGATTCAATAAAGTTTATTATGTTAGATTTAATTCCATCGATCCGGCCGGATCCGTACGGATCCGGCCGGATCGGTTTTGCCTTCTTCATCGGCTTCTCCCACACAGCAGCCCCATACTGCATTGCGGTATGGGAAACCGAGCATATTAATTTCCTCTTCCTGCTTCTTGGACCCGCAGCGTTTGGCATTATTCTGCCCAGTGCTTTTACTATATTTAGCGCCTTCGCCGCGGCTAGTGTGACGGGCTTATTAAATGATAGCTTTAGTCGATGGTAACTCCTAGGTATTTAATCGAGTCTTTAGGTGTAACTGCCTACTAACCGGCACTAGAAAAGACCAAAGCGGTGCTGCTTACCGGAAGAAGACACTTAGACCCAATTATATTCAACGTGAAAAATGCGGCAGTTCAATCCTCTTTCGTTTTTGCCCATAACAACAAGTGCCAGGTAGGTGGCAAAGACGACCATCTTTACTCCCTCCTGTCTGAGAACCCCGTCGTATAGGATATTCCACAGGGTAGGTCCTAAAATACAGCCCTGTGGAACACCACCTCTTTACAGTTACCTCTTGTTCCGCAACTTTCCCTCCTGGTTCCATTATAATTCTGCGTTGACTTAGATAGCTATACAGCAGTCTCGATAGGTACGGAGGGAATCAAACGGGCAAAACGGCTTGTTGTAACGGGCAAAAACGAAAGAAGATTGAACTGCCGTATTTTTGACGATGAATATAATTGGGCCTATGTGTCTTCTTCCGGCAAGCAGCACCGCTTCGGTCTTTTCTAGCACCAGCTTTAGCTGTTTTGACAAGAATAGACAGACAAGACTAGACAGGCAAGACTAGACAGACAAGACTAGACAGACAAGACTAGACAGACAAGACTAGACAGACAAGACTAGACAGACAAGACTAGACAGACAAGACTAGACAGACAAGACTAGACAGACAAGACTAGACAGACAAGACTAGACAGACAAGACTAGACAGACAAGACTAGACAGACAAGACTAGACAGACAAGACTAGACAGACAAGACTAGACAGACAAGACTAGACAGACAAGACTAGACAGACAAGACTAGACAGACAAGACTAGACAGACAAGACTAGACAGACAAGACTAGACAGACAAGACTAGACAGACAAGACTAGACAGACAAGACTCTCACCAAATCCCCCTATTCCACCTTGGCTTTTAGTATGCGCCACCCCGGTATCGCATATATTGCATTCATTCAGGGTGGGCAGCCCGGACGATTAATGAAAACCGTCCTAGTTGTCGCCTCCCCGACCAGGATAGA
Source organism: Phosphuga atrata (assembly GCA_944588485.1). Classification (NCBI taxonomy): domain Eukaryota; kingdom Metazoa; phylum Arthropoda; class Insecta; order Coleoptera; family Silphidae; genus Phosphuga; species Phosphuga atrata. The sequence continues at coordinate 65,134,922 of OX155899.1, forward strand.
CAGACAAGACTAGACAGACAAGACTAGACAGACATGACTAGACAGACAAGACTAGACAGACAAGACTAGACAGACAAGACTAGACAGACAAGACTAGACAGACAAGACTAGACAGACAAGACTAGACAGACAAGACTAGACAGACAAGACTAGACAGACAAGACTAGACAGACAAGACTAGACAGACAAGACTAGACAGACAAGACTAGACAGACAAGACTAGACAGACAAGACTAGACAGACAAGACTAGACAGACAAGACTAGACAGACAAGACTAGACAGACAAGACTAGACAGACAAGACTAGACAGACAAGACTCTCACCAAATCCCCTATTCCACCTTGGCTTTTAGTATGCGCCACCCCGGTATCGCATATATTGCATTCATTCAGGGTGGGCAGCCCGGACGATTAAAGAAAACCGTCCTAGTTGTCGCCTCCCAGACCAGGATAGACAGACAAGACTAGACAGACAAGACTAGACAGACATGACTAGACAGACAAGACTAGACAGACAAGACTAGACAGACAAGACTAGACAGACAAGACTAGACAGACAAGACTAGACAGACAAGACTAGACAGACAAGACTAGACAGACAAGACTAGACAGACAAGACTAGACAGACAAGACTAGACAGACAAGACTAGACAGACAAGACTAGACAGACAAGACTAGACAGACAAGACTAGACAGACAAGACTAGACAGACAAGACTAGACAGACAAGACTAGACAGACAAGACTAGACAGACAAGACTAGACAGACAAGACTAGACAGACAAGACTAGACAGACAAGACTAGACAGACAAGACTAGACAGACAAGACTAGACAGACAAGACTAGACAGACAAGACTAGACAGACAAGACTAGACAGACAAGACTAGACAGACAAGACTAGACAGACAAGACTAGACAGACAAGACTAGACAGACAAGACTAGACAGACAAGACTAGACAGACAAGACTAGACAGACAAGACTAGACAGACAAGACTAGACAGACAAGACTAGACAGACAAGACTAGACAGACAAGACTAGACAGACAAGACTAGACAGACAAGACTAGACAGACAAGACTAGACAGACAAGACTAGACAGACAAGACTAGACAGACAAGACTAGACAGACAAGACTAGACAGACAAGACTAGACAGACAAGACTAGACAGACAAGACTAGACAGACAAGACTAGACAGACAAGACTAGACAGACAAGACTAGACAGACAAGACTAGACAGACAAGACTAGACAGACAAGACTAGACAGACAAGACTAGACAGACAGGACTAGACAGGCAAGACTAGACAGACAAGACTAGACAGACAAGACTAGACAGACAAGACTAGACAGACAAGACTAGACAGACAAGACTAGACAGACAAGACTAGACAGATAAGACTAGACAGACAAGACTAGACAGACAAGACTAGACAGACAAGACTAGACAGACAAGACTAGACAGACAAGACTAGACAGACAAGACTAGACAGACAAGACTAGACAGGCAAGACTAGACAGACAAGACTAGACAGACAAGACTAGACAGACAAGACTAGACAGACAAGACTAGACAGACAAGACTAGACAGACTAGACAGACAAGACTAGACAGACAAGACTAGACAGATAAGACTAGACAGACAAGACTAGACAGACAAGACTAGACAGACAAGACTAGGCAGACAAGACTAGGTAGACAAGACTAGACAGACAAGACTAGACAGACAAGACTAGACAGACAATGCGTTTAAAATAAATATATGAATCAAACTAGAAAATATGCAATTAAATAAAGCCGGTGTTTAATAATTCTGAAGTGAGTCACGAAAATGATTCAGATTTAAGTGAGAAAAGGAAACAAATTGTTGGCGAAAATGTAAATTGAATCGGGAAAATAGTTGTTTCGAATGTTTTGGTGTGGGATTCGATTTCACGTCGAAACGATTCCCAGGAAAATCTATTTGCATCTGAAATGGATCGAGTTACCTAATAATTAGTACGTATTATGTAAATTGGCCGAACCTGGAAATAGTTTACAACAGAATGATTACACTAACTCTCCACATGAACTAATTAAATCCAACTTAATATTCACTTGCATAAGACAGCTGTATACACTAAATTGATCGTCTAATCTAATCTATGTTCTTTCAAATAGTTTTGTTTAGATTAACCTTGAATATTTAGAAACAACATAATAACATTTTAGGCTCTCTCTCTCTCTGGTCCTGTCTACTCTTGTTTGAAAAGCAGCAGGAAATGAGTCTGAAATTCTTGTGGCTGTAGACCGGATGTTGAGAGATTCTGGCCCGAGGACGATGGCTCAGCATCAGGAATTTTTGTCGAACATAAGAGGTGAAGGCGCAGTCGGTTACACAAACTTGGCCCAAAACGAAATATACTGCCTTTCAAAAAAAAAAAAAACAGAACACCAAGTATTTATTGGACAATTTTAATGAAATTTAGAGAATTTGATCATGTAAATGCACTGCATCGATGATCAAAAAATCAATTGATTTAGTTCATTTACATGATCAAATTCTGTAAATTTCATTAAAATCGTCCAATAAATACTTGGTGTTCTAAAATACTCTTTTTTTTAAGGCAGTATAATTGCTACCGAGTGCCCGAAAACTTACTCATGTCGCACGAATTATTGTTTTAAATGAGATCCAATGTGTTATATTGTCATAGTGTTAGTCTACATATTCAGCTGAACAAGCATACAGTCTGTATAGTTAATTTCGATAGACTATCGATGTAGGCTACAATCGCTTTATAAATACTTCGGCACCAGTAACGAGTACACACAAAATTTGAATCAATTATCATTAGTTGCGTCTGAGATATTAGCAAAAATGTTGTGAGGCCAGTCCATTTTAACCCTTAACCACCTGGGTCTAAAAACCCGAACGTACATACCCTGGACCGGTCATCGAGACCGCAACTTTTCTTGTAGAATTATACTAAGTTGAAATTATTATTTATGTGCTTTAAGTATCTTAATCTATTTATTGGAATTAGTACAAGAAATAAAACCATATAAAACCTTACAAAAAAAAATTATTTGTAAGATAAAAATTTATTAAGAAGATAACATTTATTTGCAATTTTGTTGCATATCTAAGTAAAAATTGCTCATATTAGAACTTGTTTGAAAAATGAGACTAAAGTTACTAATTTCTCTTAATTAAAGGAATAAACTAATAGAAAATCATAGTTTGAAACAAAAAATAAAAAATTAACTTAAAAATTGCAAGGCTATAAAGACCCGGGAGCGGTCACAGCGACCGCTCGAATATTTCAAATATTTTTATTACGCGTCTACACACATTGCATGACAAACCCACTTTAGACATTTTGTTGATATGATTCAGAGAACAATTAGCCAGGCGCTGTAAGTTGTAGGTATTGTTTGAAAAAAGATACACACGATTCGTAAAACCGTTGCGGTCTCAGTGACCGGACCCAGGTGGTTAAGGGTTAAGGGCTGTACCTCAGTTAGGAAGCGTTTTCGGGCATATCTTTATAGGGATTTGTTTCCATGTTTTGGGCTGTAGAACACGCCCAAGAATTTCTGCCAGACATTTATGAAACACCCTGTATATCAGTCAATTACATGAAAAACTTGATAAAAGCTTAACTTAACCTAACCTAACCCAACCTATACGGCAATGATCAGAAGGTTGTTATTATTCATTTCGACTTAACCTTTTTAGTTGACTAAATCTAAATAGTTTGTAAGTTATGCATACATTAACATTTAATCGGCGCGGTTAGAATGATTTTTTCGCGGAGAAATATTGAAATGTCCGTAATTAACTGGGGAATTGCGACGTGAGGATTTATGAATTTAGTAAGAAAACCGGCGAGAAAAGTTGTTCGCCTTGCATAACACGCACAGCGCGATCCGGAAAATTTGCACTTGTTTGAAATTCGCAACTCGCGTACGAAACGGAGTAAAAGCAATCTTGTTTACCTTGTTGCCGCACACAACCGACAAAAGTACGTCGCGTGTATTCCAGCATACTTCACTCATTTAGTAAACTAAATACATTTCAAACTGCAACACCTATATGAAACTAGTTAGTTGTCTTTTTATACGGAAAACTCTTCGAATAAATAGCATTACTATAGCGTACTTATTCGAAGAGTTTTAAATTTCGATTTTAATAGACTACAAACTCAAATCTAGTAGTTTTAACTAGAATAATTGCCGAGTGGTAGTTGGAACCATTCAAGTTTTCATTGAAGATTATTTTTAGATTATCTAGCTTTTGCAATCGCTACAAACAAACTTGGTTCCGGCCACCGGTGACCCCCATGGCATTCAACGTGTCAATGATTTAGTTGGCTACTTGCTTTGTAACATTTTTTTAAGAATGCACTACAGGGAAGATAGGGCTTATTTGACCTTGTTCTCTGATTGGCTTAAATCGAGGAGAAGTTCACACCGACGATATTTACTTCTCTATCTCTCTCTGTTCACAAACATTTGCAGTCACTGGCGTAGAATTTGGTGATATGTAATTAAATGAATATAATACTACGAATAATTTCTAAATATAATAGAACGTTAAATTATACTACGGATAATAAGCACTATATTATACAATAATATATTATTTATTCGTTTAGCCCTCTAAGGAGCGCGTAGAACCATTACTTAGCACTGGTCTTGTTCTTTTTATCTTCCCAAAACTTCCTCATCCTTTCGCTCTGGGCCTGTCTTCTTTCTTGCGTCCATGCGTTTTTTAGTTTCAAACTCTTAGCTGTTGGATTCTCTGATGTGAAGTTATGTGAATTTATTTCCTGCCTGTATTTAGTTCGCGTAGTTGCCAATTGATTACTGAGAGGTCATGTTTGGTGTCTACCAGCCAGCGTACTTTGGACTGTCGGGTTCCATTGATAATGTGGAAGATTTTCTTGGTCAATCGAGAGTCATCCATTCGTACTAAATGACCGTAGAATTTCAGACGTCTTTTCCGTGCAACTGAGGAGAATCGTTCTGTCAGGGAATACAGTTCTTGTGAACTTTTACGCATCCAGATACCATCTTGTACCTTGGGTCCAAATATTTTTCTCAGTATCTGACGTTCTACTTTCTCAATATCATTGATGTAGATGGTTAATGATGAAGTCTCAATTGCATAGAGTGCTTCTGGAAGGATGACTGTATGGGTGTGACGGAGTTTTGCTGTGGTAGAAAGTGATTTCTTGTTGTACATATTCCAGGTGATTGCATAGGCTTTTCGTAACTTTTCTGCACGTGTTTTATTAGCCATTCTTTCCTTACCAGTGTTTCCAATTATTTCACCTAGGTACTTGAAGTGCTTAACTTGTATGATGTTGCCATATTTGGTTGCAAGATGTGTCATATTTGAGCTCTTGGAATCTATGTATTGTGTTTTCTCGTAAGAGATTTGAAGGCCGATCCTGATGGCGATTTCATGAAGTTTTTCGATGGCGTGTTTGGCTTCTTCAGTAGTCCGGGTGATTATTGCAAGGTCGTCAGCAAAAGCGAGGCACTTTATGTTGATTCGTTTGTCCTTTGTTCCCATATATACCCCAGGTACTTCGTTCTCCCATATTTTTATTATCTTATCTAGTACCAGGTTGAAGAGGAGTGGGGACAATCCATCACCCTGTCTTACTCCAGTTCTGATTTGAAAAGGCTCGGAGATTTCACCCATGAATTTTACTTTAGATGTTGTGCCCGACAAAGTCTGTTCGATTAATATGGCTGTTTTTCTATCCACACCGTATTCATGGAGTATATTAAACAGAGTTATGCGGTCAATCGAGTCATAGGCTTTCTTAAAGTCTACGAAAGTGACAACTGTGCGGTTGGGCTGGCGATGTTGCAGTATCATCTTCAGGTTCCAGATTTGTTCTGCGCATGATCGGTGCCGTCGGAAACCTGCCTGATATTCACCGATTAGATGTTCTGTCTGTTCTTCCAGTTTTGTGAGGAGGGCACGTGAGAGAACTTTGTAGGCGAATGATAGAAGGGAAATAAATGCCTCGGTAATTGTTTGGATCAGTCTTGTCGCCCTTTTTGTGTAGTGGGTGGATCAAAGCATTTTTCCAGTCCGCTGGTATGATGCCGCTCTTCCATGTATTTCCAATGATAGCTTGCAGTCTGTCAATCAAGAGTTCACCTCCGATCTTGAGCATTTCAGCGATTAATAGTTTTGGGGGTTAGCCATTCCACATATGTTGATTAGGCGATGTCCATTGGCATTTGTCTTTTTGTGTGCCGAGAAATTCCTAGTAATGTGCCTGTGCTCCCTTTCTCTGCCGATTTGTGCATTGAAATCTCCGAGGAGGATCTTGATATGGTGTTGAGGGATCTTGTTGAGTGCCCGTTCTAGCTGTGACCAGAACTTCTCCACTTTGTTCTTATCAGGGTCATTGTTAATCGGAGCATGTGCGTTAATCAGCATTTGTTAGCGCATTTAATTGTGAGTAGTGAGATCCGTTCCGAAGGTGATGAGAAATCTAGCACTGAGTTCTGGATACTGTTATGTACTAGAAATGCGGTTCCCAATATATGTAGATTACTATTTCTTAGCTTGACTGCAGGCTTTCCCTTGTAGATACGATATCCACCAGAGTCAAAGTGATCACAATCACGAAATCGTGTTTCTTGTACTGCAATGAGGATACTGAAGTATGAGGATACTGAATTTATCGCAGGTGTCCGTTAGCGTCTTTAGTTTTCCCGTTTTGGTCAGCGTCTGTACGTTGAGAGTAGCAATGAAGTGCTTACTCTTGGGTTTGAGGAGTTTTGGGAAGCTCCGACTCTTCCATGCATGATGTCCTGGTCCCCCAGGTTTGCCTTCGCTCGTCATAGCTAGGGCCTGAGGTAGTTGCATTGTAGCTTGTGTTTCCATCATGCCAAGTTCTTGCTTGATTTTAGCTGGTGGGCTTGAGCCCAGGGCGAGTGAGTCGCTGATAATATATTCCATTCACTCTCATCGTAGGGGTAGTAAGTTAGGGGTAGGGTAGGGTTATTATAGGTAGGGGTAGGGGTAGTAAGGTAAGGGCATTATTATTATCTCTACTTTCTCAATATCATTGATGTAGATGGTTAATGATGAAGTCTCAATTGCATAGAGTGCTTCTGGAAGGATGACTGTATGGTATTGACGGAGTTTTGCTTTGGTTGAAAGTGATTTCTTGTTGTATATATTCCAGGTGATTGCATAGGCTTTTCGTAACTTTTCTGCACGTGTTTTATTAGCCATTCTTTCCTTACCAGTGTTTCCAATTATTTCACCTAGGTACTTGAAGTGCTTAACTTGTATGATGTTGCCATATTTGGTTGCAAGATGTGTCATATTTGAGCTCTTGGAATCTATGTATTGTGTTTTCTCGTAAGAGATTCGAAGGCCGGTCCTGATGGCGATTTCATGAAGTTTTTCGATGGCGTGTTTGGCTTCTTCAGTAGTCCGGGTGATTATTGCAAGGTCGTCAGCAAAAGCGAGGCACTTTATGTTGATTCGTTTGTCCTTTGTTCCCATATATACCCCAGGTACTTCGTTCTCCCATATTTTTATTATCTTATCTAGTACCAGGTTGAAGAGGAGTGGGGACAATCCATCACCCTGTCTTACTCCAGTTCTGATTTGAAAAGGCTCGGAGATTTCACCCATCAATTTTACTTTAGATGTTGTGCCCGACAAAGTCTGTTCGATTAATATGGCTGTTTTTCTATCCACACCGTATTCATGGAGTATATTAAACAGAGTTATGCGGTCAATCGAGTCATAGGCTTTCTTAAAGTCTACGAAAGTGACAACTGTGCGGTTGGGCTGGCGATGTTGCAGTCTTCAGGTTCCAGATTTGTTCTGCGCATGATCGGTGCAGTCGGAAACCTGCCTGATATTCACCGATTAGATGTTCTGTCTGTTCTTCCAGTTTTGTGAGGAGGGCACGTGAGAGAACTTTGTAGGCGATTGATAGAAGGGAAATGCCTCGGTAATTGTTTGGATCAGTCTTGTCGCCCTTTTTGTGTAGTGGGTGGATCAAAGCATTTTTCCAGTCCGCTGGTATGATGCCGCTCTTCCATGTACTTCCAATGATAGCTTGCAGTCTGTCAATCAAGAGTTCACCTCCGATCTTGAGCATTTCAGCGATTAAGCCGTCTTCCCCTGGTGCTTTGTTGTTTTTTAGGTGCAAAATGATGTTTTGTATTTCCTCATGTGTTGGTGGAACAGAGTCGTGGTTTGGGGCTGCTATGTGGCATTAGAGTCTTTCTTCAGGGGGTTCACAGTTGTGTAGCTTTTCGAAGTACTGTTTCAGAATTTCGCAGTTCGCTTTTGTGTTGGTTTCAAGGGTTCCATCAGGCCGACGGAAGCAGAGGCTCGGTGGCTTGTAGTTCATCAGTTCTTCCCTAAATGTTCTGTAGAAATTTCACGTGTTATTTTTTTTGAACTCTTTGTCGATTTCCTCTAATTTTTTGAAATGGTATGTCCGTTTAATGCGTCTGATCGTTTTGGATGTTTCCCTCTGCATTTTTAAGAAATTCTGCCAATTCTCCTGTGTCTTGTTGCTATGCCAAGTCCTCCACGCAAGCATACGGGATTCAAGGGCCCTGTCGCATTCCAATGTCCACCATCTGTGTTTTCGTTTTCGTGGCGGTTGACCGAGTTTCCTTGCTGATTGCTGGATTGTCTGAAGAAGTTCGTCCCATGTTTGTGTGTCGGTCTGTAGTGACTGTGCGAAGTCATCCGCGTGTTCTCTTAGGTATTTTGGATCTATACGCGGGAATTTAGATTTTTGACACTTCCTTCTGTTAGGTAAGAAGCAGGTTTTAATTTGTGAAAGATAATGGTCGGACTCCACGTAACCCTTGCGTACCCTCACGTTCATGATTTCTGGGGAGGATTTTCTGGTTATCGCTACGTGATCGATTTGGTATTCCCCGATGTGGTTGATTGGTGATTTCCAGGTTGTCATCTTGCGTGGTGGTTTCTTAAAGTGTGTGGACATTAGTTTTGGAGGTTAGCCATTCCACATATGTTGATTAGGCGATGTCCATTGGCATTTGTCTTTTTGTGTGCCGAGAAATTCCCAGTAATGTGCCTGTGCTCCCTTTCTCTGCCGATTTGTGCATTGAAATCTCCGAGGAGGATCTTGACATGGTGTTGAGGGATCTTGTTGAGTGCCCGTTCTAGCTGTGACCAGAACTTCTCCACTTTGTTCTTATCAGGGTCATTGTTAATCGGAGCATGTGCGTTAATCAGCATTTGTTAGCGCATTTAATTGTGAGTAGTGAGATCCGTTCCGAAGGTGATGAGAAATCTAGCACTTAGTTCTGGATACTGTTATGTACTAGAAATGCGGTTCCCAATATATGTAGATTACTATTTCTTAGCTTGACTGCAGGCATTCCCTTGTAGATACGATATCCACCAGAGTCAAAGTGATCACAATCACGAAATCGTGTTTCTTGCACTGCAAGTATGAGGATACTGAATTTATCGCAGGTGTCCGTTAGCGTCTTTAGTTTTCCCGTTTTGGTCAGCGTCTGTACGTTGAGAGTACCAATGAAGTGCTTACTCTTGGGTTTGAAGAGTTTTGGGAAGCTCCGACTCCCTTCCCTGCATGATGTCCTGGTCCCCCAGAATCCGAATGACCAGGTTTGCCTTCGCTCGTCATAGCTAGGGCCTGAGGTAGTTGCATTGTAGCTTGTGTTTCCATCATGCCAAGTTCTTGTTTGATTTTAGCTGGTGGGCTTGAGCCCAGGGCGAGTGAGTCGCTGATAATATATTCCATTCACTCTCATCGTAGGGGTAGTAAGTTAGGGGTAGGGTAGGGTTATTATAGGTAGGGGTAGGGGTAGTAAGGTAAGGGCATTATTATTATCTCCTTTTTGCCCATTTTTTCGGGGGAGCAAAATTAAAAATCTAGCACATGCCAGAATTTCATAGCCTACTATACAATAATATTTTATATATAAATTTTATTTCAATTTTAAATTTAAATACAAAAAAAAATAATTAACTCCAAGTATATTTTTTTCGTACGCCAATGCATGTTGAGCTGTTGGTTGTCAATGGCTGCCGTGTCAATTCACAATAGGGAATATGCAAGAAATTTAAATTTACTTTATTTTTCTATCCCCGATACTTTATAATCTTGACATTACACCTATACCATTATTTTCTCATTTAGTTTGTATTTAATTACAAAATTTTAAATCAAAAAGTTCAAAATATACGAGCGAAATTCAAATTTGCGAAACGCATCACCATTGGTCATATGTTACGTGACGTGCACGTTGACTTTTATCGGCCTCGATTTTCACAGATGTAGGTAGGGTGGACTATACACCTCGACAGGGACTTTATCAAACACTTTATCAGGTGTACTTATAATAGTGTTTTTACATTCCGGTATAATACAATATCTATAAAATGGTTTTTTAGCTTTTCCTTCATCGAAATAGCAAATTCAAACTGAAAATCCTTAACTGTCTATGCAAATATGCTATACAAAACTAAATGTCATGTGTTAGGCGACGTCATTCAAAACGTGCGATAAATGGGATGAAATTTGCATCGACAGTTAAGGATTTTCAGTTTGAATTTGCTATTTCGATAATGCAAAAAGCTAAAAAACCATTTTATAGATATTGTATAGTACCGGAATGCAAAAACACTATTAAAATCACCAGATAAAGTGTTTGATAAAGTCCCTATCGAGGTGTATAGTCCACCCTACCTACATCTGTGAGTATGGAGGCCGATAAATGTCAACGTGCACGTCACATCACGTATAATCACGTCACATAATCGTATTTGATATATATATATATATATATATATATATATATATATATATATATTTATATATATATATATATATATATATATATATATATATATATAATTTATATATATATATTTAATTAATTGAAACACTTTCAACAGTATTTATATTTTTTACTATGTTAAAACAAAGTAAAAAGTGAATTCAGCAAATAAAAAAAAAATAATAATTCATATTCCCTATTATCGTCTGATCTGTTTGTATCATTTAGATTTTTTGCGTTTTTCTCCATTTATTTGTTTGTAATTTATTACTACTGTTGCCATTTGATGTATTTAATCTGTATTTTGCTTTAATACTCGAATAACTTTTTTTTTTATTCAAGTAACTATATTTGAATTTAGCGCCAAATTTTGTAACTAGATTTGTCATAGTGTAAATCAGGTTTCTAGTTACTGCATTCTTAACACTTATGTCAATACCCGGGTACCCTTTTGCATGTTCTTACTTACATATCTTTTTTATTCAACAAAGAATCATCAAATCCTTTCAGATCCTCGTTATTTGAGTCTATTGACATCGATTCATATACATAAATAATAAAATGTGCCAAAAAATATATAAACTTTTTGGACTTAAAGTCAAATACCCCGTTGTTCAATACCCGGGGTACCCGGGTACCCATATATAAATAAATAATTAAACTTATTTCTAGGGATAAAAAATATGACTTAATATATAAATAAACGGATTTATTTAACTTTTAAGTAATTTTATTATAAAACTTATTATAAATTATACATAAAATTCTATTTATATTAATTATTAAATTCTATTTATTATTGGCAACATGCGTCACATTTTACAATTGCTTTTGAGTGTTCATCGCAAACTGGTTTGTTACATTCTTTACACGATTTTCGCGGTTTTTATCCGTTTTTTGTAGACATCCTGGTAACAAAAATGACATGATCCTACAACATTATATCCACACCAATTTTTGGTTTATTATAATACTGAACAATTTCTGGTTTCTTTTATTGTCTTCGCTGCAAATCTAGCTGCATCGTAGATAGAAGTATAACAACATTCTTTTTTTTATGAACATAAGAGCATGAGTAACTTTTTCATGAAATCCAAATAGAGAAATAAAATATCCAAAATATCCAAATAAAGATAATTCTTCATGATCTTTAGATGCTAGTATATCTACTACAATCACACGTAAAGCAAAACTGCGAATATATAAAACCCTGATCAGACCAGTGCTAACTTATGGAGCTGAATCCTGGAGTATGTCGGAAGCAGACAAAAACTCTCTTCGTATTTTTGAAAGACGGATTTTACGGAAGATCTTTGGACCAGTGAGAGAGGAAGAAGTATACAGAATTCGCATGAACTACGAACTTCAAGAACTAATAGAAGGCGAAGACATAGTAAGATTCATTAAGGCACAGAGACTTCGATGGGCGGGCCACATGATTAGAATGCCGAGTGCGAGAGCACCCAGATCCATCCATAAAGCGCAACCTAACACCTCAAGAAGCAGAGGTAGACCCAGAATCAGGTGGAAAGATAAGGTAGAGGAAGATGTAGAAACTCTACAAGTAGGAAACTGGACACGTGTCGCTGAAGACCGTCAAAGGTGGAAGGGGATTGTTAAGGAGGCCAAAGCTCACTCTGGGCTATAGAGTCAGAAGAAGAAAAAGATATCTACTAGAATGTATTTTTTATTTTATTTTTTCAATGTTTCTACAATTGTTAGGTTCCATACAATAAATGCTTTGCTAAGGGTAAAGTAGTAAAAAAATTATCCATTGTAATATTTCTTCCGGATCCTATATATTTGACCTTTCTATGGATATGAATCTTTGGCGTCGCTTATCAACCATATTTTGATTTCCATACTTTTCCTACCCGGCGGTTTTATTTATAGTCTTCGAGTATTAAAATTATTTTATTGAATGAAAAACCCATGCGGGTACACGGGTACCCGGGTATTGAACAACGTAGTAACGACTAAGTATTGACATAAGTGTTAAAAATATGGACTATAGTCTAATTGCCGAGTTATAATTGGAATATTAATACCTAACCACCTGACATACCTCTCAGACCCAAAGTAAGTAATTTTCTCACCTGAGACGTATGGCAGGTGGTTAAGGGTTAAATCAAAGTTTCATACAGGAAAATGTATCTGTAATTAATAGAAATCTAGATTCTTCTAGATGCGTATAACCTCGGGTAGCTTAGTTATTCTAATTAATCCAACTTGCGAGTTCTAAAATATTTATTAAAACCATTTAGTCGATGCTAGAAATTTGGATTTAATTTTGTGTTACCACATAGTTTATTAAAAATTACACGTACTAATAAATTAGCAATTAGCAAATCAAACTCGGTTGGTAACGTGTAGTCGGAGTAATTATACGGACTGTATAATAAAATGCTTTGTGGTTTCGGACAAGTTTTGCAAAAAAAATATATTGAGCAAAATAGAAATCGTAAATAAGTTGCACAAAAGCTTTTGCAATCATTTCTGTATGTTGCCATTAAAGATTTTAATTTATTTTTATATAAAAAGCGAAAACAACGTTTGTCTAGTCTTCTAGTTTCTAGTCTGTCTAATTTCATTTATTTAGTCTTATATGCCTTGTTTATCTATTTTGTTTTGTCTATCTAGTCCACATTTCTTTCTTTTTCGTTGAGATTTATTCGCCTTTTTTTCGAGCGAGCTATAAATTGTAAGACAATATTTTGCAATTTCAGTTTGTTTTGGTCGTGATGCACCGTCGTTCCAACTCTATGCCGCCATATATCACATTACCCGTATTGATCTCCACTAAGGTCAAAACTCAAATTAGTTTGCACAGACAGAAACTATAAGACTAGACAGATAAGACTAGGCGGACAGGACTAGACCGACAAGACTCGACAGAAAAGACTACACAGACCTTGACAGGTCTTGTTAAGTCCTCAAGTCTTGTCTGTCTAGTAGTATTAGGTTATAATCTTGTCTGTCTAGTTTTATCTGACTAGTCTTATCTGCCTAGTCTATCTGGGCCAAGGTTTTAAAATTATATCAGGCAAACTAAATCTTAGACCAAACATTAGCCTAAGCGAGGAAGAGATAAGTAGCCAGGTAGAAAAACTGTTCCCGAAGAAACCCAAAATCAACTGGATGGTCCCAGTAGTAACTGAAATAAAGACCTTTGACTTGGAAGATATTGTAAAAACTGCGCAGAGAATCAAGACCGGAAAAACTCCAGGTCCAGATAGTATACCCACAGATGTGCTCAAAGAAATAGCTACCAGGAGACCTGAAATCGTCTTGAGAGTTATGAACAGCTGTCTAACTAAAGGAGAATTTCCAGACATTTGGAAGGAGGCACGTCTAGTACTCATTGAAAAACCCAAAAAAGATCCGGCCGATAAAACATCATTCCGGCCGATTTGTATTCTAAATACCCCAGGTAAACTATTAGAAATGTTAGTTAAGACACTCCTGGAGAACGAGCTAGAAAGCAAAGGAATTCTACACGACAGACAATACGGATTTCGAGCGGGCAGGTCAACGATAGATGCCCTGTCCAAAGTCATGGAGATACCTAACAAAATTAGAGAAAAGGCCTTCAAGAACCAATAGCTCGCGGTACTTCTTACTATTGACATAGAAAATGCCTTTAATTCAGCTCCGTGGGACCTCATAATTGACGCACTAAAAACTGCGGAAATTAGCCCATATCTGATTAAGATGGTCCAGTCGTACCTCAGCAATCGATATGTCATCACAAACAGAGGCTCAAAAATAGAAACAACATGCGGTGTCCCACAGGGCTCCATTCTAGGAACTACATTATGGAACATCTTCTACAACAGCATTTTAGAACTAGACTTAGGAAAAAAAGTTACCTCTGTTGCATACGCTGACGACCTAGCAGTGATTGTTTGCGGTAGAAATAAGTCACAACTGGAAGAGTCCGCGAAAAATGCCGTAGCAATAATACACCAACATCTAACAGAATTAGGGCTTAAAATGGCACACGCGAAGACGGAAATGGTAATCCTTGTGAGTAGAAGAAAACTTAAGACTCTGTCGGTAAAAATTGGCGACGCCATAATAACGAGCAAGCCGGCAATCAAGTACCTGGGGGTATACTTAGATAGAAATACCCGTATGACTACCCACATCAAAATCAAATGCGAGAAAGTCGAGAAGTCACTAATGGCTCTGACTAGGATCACTCTAAACATCTGGGGACCGCGCGAAAGAAAACGTCGAATACTAATGTTCGCGGCGTCTTCAGCCATCTTGTAGGGTGCACCCATCTGGACGCAAGCGCTTAAGCATTCTCTATATAAGAATAAACTAGAAGCCCTAAACCGAAAAATGGCACTAAGAGTTATTTCGGCATATAGAACTGTCTCCACTGCTGCGGCAACCGCTATCGCCTCACTGCCGCCTCTCGAACTGAGAGCCAAGGATATGGTTTACATATACCGACTTGGAAAAAACAGTAGGTCTGATGCTAAAGATAAATGCATGGAGGAGTGGCAGCAAAGATGGGGAGAATACAATGGTTGGACCAAAAATCTTATAAAAGACGTTAGGTTGTGGAGCAGGAGAATGTGGGGTGAAGTGGATTACTATGTTACACAGGCCTTCACTGGGCACGGTGTATTTGGAACATACCTTTACAAAATTTAAAAAAAAGAAAACCCAATCTGCTGGTTCTGTCCGGACATTGATTCAGCCGAACACACAATTTTTCACTGTGTCAGATGGATGGACCTTCGTGAAACAGCAAATCAATTATGCGGCACAGTCATATCAACATCTAATGTGGCAGAATTGCTTCTAAGAACAGAAGCAGATTGGAACGTAATAACAGAAATGATGAGGGATATAATAAAAGCAAAAGAGAAACACGAAAGAGAAAACCGAATTTAGAAACGAGGAGGGATAAATCATCCTGAAGTAATGCCTAGGGGCGGTTTCCGGGATGTATCTTCTCCTTTTTTTAATATTTATTTATTTTGTTTAACTTTTGAAGTCTTGTTGTCTTTTATTATTATTTTAATAAAAAAAAAAAAAGTCTTATCTGCCTAATCTTGTCTATTCCTAGACTAAACAAGTCTTGTCGGTCTAATCTTATCTATCTAGTCTTGTCTGCCTGTCATCCTCGGTGGTGTAGTTGACAACATACCCGCCTTTCAATGCGGGAGACCCGGGTTCGAATTCTGGTCGGGGAGACAACAACTAGGGCGGTTTTCACTAACCGTCCGGGCTGCTCACCCTGAATGAATGTAAAATATGTGATATACTAAAAGCGTGGAGCGTGGAACTAAGGTGGATAGCGTGTTTAGTGAAAGCTTCCCCCGAACAACTTTATGGTCTTGTCTGCCTAGTCTTGTCTTCCTAATGTAGTGTGTCTAGTCATAATGTCTACACATATTTGTATAGCGGGTAGTTTATAAACGACGTGTAAACTACAGTCTCACGACTCGGCGCAGCCCGGCTCGGCTGGGCCGAGCCGGACTGCGCCCAAAAATATTTGAGCCGTTTATTTTGAAAGTGGCCTAAGTCCATTTTTCCAAAATATTGACTTAGCTACCTTAATAGTTAGATTTATACTTCATCTTTTTATACTGAAGTAACTTGTTACTAATATATTTAAAATCATTAAGATTTTAACAGAAAAATTTACTGTGTTAATGAAGTGATGAAAAAGTTTATTTTGAAAGTGGAGTAAGTCCCATTGAGAGAGTTTCAAACCGATATGGAAAATATGCAATTAAAGTTTATGTGATCTCGTAAGCTTTATGTTTAATTATTAAAGTAACAGTTGAATTATGTGCAATGAATTTATTATAAACAATTTAATTTCAAATTTCAGTTTCTATTTGCAAATGGATTCATATGGGCCTCTTGATATACCATTGGAATTATCAGTAATTCGTTAATAATTTGTTTCTAAGAAATTAAATTGCAAAAAACTGTATGAGAATATAAATATATTAAAATATCCCAAGAGAAAACTTATGAATATGGCAACCAAAAATATGCAAATGCATATATTTTCCCATTCTACTTATAAAAGAATGGACTAGCAAGAAATGTGTTTCTGACTAAACTATGAATTTAGAGCCCTATTTGTAGGGGCATATTTTTGCATATTTCACCAATAAGAGCATAAATTGCATATTGGCTATGATAAGACATATTTCGAAATAAATGCATATTTTTAGTGCATATTATGCTCAATTTGGTTAATATATTTATATGCATTGATCTGCTTTTTGACGGATATCTCAAGACGCTTATTAAATACTGCAGTGCTAGACAAGGCAAATCATTGCACTATTACAAGGCGGATGATTCAATAAAAATTCTAGGTGAAAATTTCAATCTAGATTCGATTTTACTCTTTATATCAGATGCCGCTCCATACATAGTAAAAGCAGCTCAGGCCATACAAACCAAAAACTTTTTAGCCAAAACTGTCACATCTGACTTGCCTTGCACAGGGACTTCATGAGTTCAGAGTTTTTGAACGAATTCGAGGAATTTATACTAACGCCGATCGTCTAAAAGTATTTTTGAAATCATCGTCAAGGGTAACGATTTTTAATGATTTGGCACCTGGCGTCGCACTTCCTCCGCAACCAATAACTACTAGATGGGGAACATGGGTTGATGCCGCAGTGTACTATGCCACCAATTTGAAATAATTGTGAAAGTGTTCAATGTACTGGACGAAGAAGAGGCCGCACGAATCAAAAGAGCTACTAATTGACGGTGAAATAAAATTGATTTAATTTTCATTGCCCTTCAAATTATGGATTCCTTAATTCCCATGGAAGCCCATCAATAAATTCGCTTGAAACGTCTGGGCTACTGCTTGCTAAACAGATTGAGGTAATAGAACTTGCTCAGGATGTAATTAATGGCGTTAACGTTGAAGCAGCTAACTTTGTGAAAAAAACTTGTTATTTCAAAAAATTATGGTTTTCCATTATGAAGAAAATTCCAATAAAATTGTCTAGGTCTAGAGATTTGTCTAGAGGTTCTACAACAATAGACAATAAATATAGTATTATTGAAGCAATGGCATTTAAATTTGCGCCTATAACTTCGGTTTATGTGGAACGAAGTTTTTCAATGTACAAAAATGTCCTACGATCAAACAGGAATAGATTTATTATAGAACTTAAATGAGATGTCATTTATTGTAACAAAAATTAAGAAATTTGCGATTTTAAAAAAATTTTAAATTAAATTATTTTGTCTGATTTTTCTTTTGTATGTATGTTTTCGTACCTAGAATGTAACAATTTTTCATATATTTTATTTCATATTTAAGAGCATATATATTTTTAAATGTATATTCTTAATTTTATAGAGCATATTTTCATCTTTATAGAGCATATTTTCATTTTTATAGAGCATATTTTCATTTTTATAGAGCATATTTTTTTAATTTTTATAGAGCATATTTTAAGCGCTTAAAGTGCTTTTTTAAGAGCATATTTTTGGGTGCCCTACTTATGAATCTTCGAATATGAATTTCAATGTGAAAATAACTAATAACTACAAAAAAAATAATAAAAATAACTACAAAAAATTACGAGACCACTCACAAAGCTCAAATACAAAGAATTTTGGTATACCACCTTTGTATATCACATTGTATACCACCTGCCCACAATAATTATTTTATATCCCTCCAGCATACACAAACTGGGGAAGACTGAATAATAATTAATAAACAATTAAACAATATTCATATTAATGTAAAAATTATTTATCATTCTTGATTTTATAAGATGAAAGTGTTTATCTACGACCACTATTGTAAATGCCCATTATTGTACAGTTCGTGGATTATGTAAATACATCATAACACACACGTATGTTATGATTGATAACACACACGTGCGTTTAGTTTTCGATTCGTTGATTGGTTGGGAGCTGCTACTACGTGCTCATACGTTCAGCGCCCCCCGTGCCAAAATTCAAACTAACGGAAATTGACGTTGCGTACATTGGGTTACCTATATCTATGAGCCCAGTTCAAATTCCAGTTTAGCCCAAATAAGTACTACATAATAAGGTATGTAATCATTAATAATGTATTTCTTTTCATTTCTTTCAAGTTAAATAATGTCGAGTAACAGTTATATATGAAAATACAACTGTTTGTTTATTATAATGTTAAATATGATAACCTAATAAGAAATAAATTTGTTACACCAAACATATTTTTCTTATTAAACATAAACAAATTAGTGTGATCGTAGATAAAGTATAGTACATAACTCGAGTTGTAAGGCAATAGGGAATATGCATCAATTTTTTTATTTGTTTATTTTACTATTTACACCGTTATAACATAGTAAAAAATATAAATACTGTTTAAAAATGCTTTAATTATGTTAAAAAAAAAATTAAAAATAGAGAATAATTTTGAGCTGATTAAACGCCACCATTTGGGCGCGCTCTCCGTTGATGACGTCACGACACGATTATATGGACATGCGCAATTCGGACCGCGGCCTTAGAGTCTAGTCGATTGTTTGTTTACTACACGTGTTCTCGTTCTTAACCTATTTCACCATGAAGAAAACTAAAAAGCCGCCAGGTTATAGGTGTTGCTTAGTGCCTCAATGCAAGAACACTACCGTAAATACACCCTATAAAGTGTTTTTTTCAGTCCTGACAGGTGAAGAAATACGTAGGAATGGTGTAAGGGTATCAGAAGAGATGAAATATCTGCAATAAGTTGTTTACATTGTTGTGAAGATCACTTTGATGTAAGTATAACTTATTTCGATACCTAATATGATTTCAGCAGTAATTTCTGAAATAATTTCTAATAATTTCTGCAATTGTACTTGCGCCATACATTTCTTGGACACTTTATTTCCTGAACATATGTATCGATTCATGGCTTTATCCGATGAAGGGCATTTAATTTCGATACTATAAATATCAGTTTCTCCATCTGGAGAAGCACCCATAATTGGGAAATTTGGATTTAATTTTAATCCACATTTATTTATTTTTCTTTGTTTTTCCACTTCTTTTATAATTTCATTTTCCAGCAATCTTCCCCTTTGCATTGCCTCGGTATCCCTCAATTTGCATGCTCCCATTATGGACTCGGTCAATGTACCTTCCAAAACATTGCAATGTGCAGCCTCATATGCTTTTGATGCTGTGATTCTCGCATATCGAAGTTCATGCCATAATGGACAATCATTTTGTCACAGTTGCTATCGCAGCTTCTTCGCATGCACTTTTAGTCATCATAAGCTTGCAATGTTCTACAAAATCATTAAATTCATAAAAATTGTATAATACATTAAAATCATAAATACTAAGAGATTTTGTATCTTTTATAATCTCTACCTGGAAGATTTTATTATCCGCGGCCCATGGTCGTTACAGTCTTAAATGATTTCTAGTCTCACTAGGATGCTTTACACTTACACAATAAATACAACAAAATTACACAATAAATAAATTCACAACACACACGTTATTACTACGTTTTCTAACCTGCAATGCAATACAAATGTAAACAATACGCATTGAACTATATATATATAGTTTCATTTTTGCATTGAACTATATATTGAACTATATTTATAGTATTCAATGACAATACGGAGTTGTGTTCTGACGTCACCATTACCAACACCATTGGTTAAAATTTTTAACCAATGATGTTGTGTTTTACAAATTTGAATTTCCATCACTTAATTTGCTCATCACTTTTAATTATTTATTTTAAGTAATTAAAAAAATATTAATTACTAAAATAATGGTTTAGTACAAATGTCCGGTCAATAAAGATTCAGAAAAAAATATTTGAACCAAATTTAAATTTCATGCATATTCCCTATTAAGTACTCGCGAAATTACGCACTCCCCGCTACGCGGGTCGTGCGTAACAATTCCACTCGTACGTAATATGCTTCTTACAACTCTCGCTACGTAATATACTAATACATTTATCTCTATTTGAAGGAAAATTTATTTTATGTATGGATGGACTTGTGCTTTCTTAAAAATTGGAAACGTAATTTCATTGATTTTGAAAGTGGCCCAAGACCATTTACAGCCACGAAACATATATTATTTCTTAAATAACATTAAATATGCTAATTGGGGTGATAAATTTGACACTCTTAGAAACACCAAAACATTTTTGTACTATATTATCTGTCACCCATATTTTTAAATTTTATCCAACGCAAACCCTTTAATATCTCGATTCGAACATAAATGGAGTTAGGTTACTTTCAAAATAAACGGCTCAATTAGTCTAGTTTGTCTAGTCTTGTTTGTCTAGTCTCGTCTGTCTAGTCTTTCTGTCTAGTCTGTCTAATCTTGTCTTCCTAGTGTAGTGTGTCTAGTCATAATGTCTACACATACTATTTGTGTAACGGGTACTTTATAAACGAAGTGTAAATTACAGTCTCCCGACTCGGCGCAGCCCGGCTCGGTGAGGTCGATGTTAGGAATATCACTACGAGATAAAGTCCCAAAACTAACAGGACGACAAAGAACTGGCGTCACAGACGTAGTGGAAAGGATTACAACGCTGAAATGGAACTGGGCCGGCCACGTTGCCAGGATAACGGATGATAGGTGAACAAAACGGATACTCGAATGGCGACCGAGACAACTTGCATTCAGAAGCAGAGGACGCCCCCCGACACGATGGTCCGACGATATTAAGTGCAAGCACAGGAAACTGGATACGGGAGGCACAAGATAGGGAGAAATGGAGAAATCTAAAGGAGGCCTATATCCAGCAGTGGACACAAATGGCTGATTGATGATGATGATGACAGATGATGGTAGAGGGTGGTGTTGTAAGTTACTTATTCTAACACCTATCATATCCCAAACATGTTTCATTCTCCATCTCGATCTGGAGAACGAGATGGCCAAGTTAACAAATTGATTTCGGCACTATCAAAAAACTGTCTTGTAATGGCCGCTGTGTGAGGCCGAGTGTTATCTTGATGAAAAGTGGGGTTCTGCAAGGCATGTACAGGGTGAGCAAAACTCGATGTCTCAGGTCTATTATAAGAAAACGAAATAAAAAATCTGAAAAGATAAGCACCTCTTTTCAGATTTTTTATATCGTTTTTCGTTTTATTATAATAGACCTGAGACATCGAGTTTTGCTCACCCTGTACATGTCTTGTGATTTCTACAATGGGATTGAGTAAGGAACATTTTAGCCAAATTTACATATTTTTCCATATTTGGAAACTGGAGTAATGACGTCATCGAATTTTGTTTTCCATACCTATATTTTTGCATATTTGAAAAAAGCTATTTATTCTGAACAAATTTTGTAAAGAAAAAAATTTGCTATCTTTTTCCATTAAAAAAATATAAGCAACTAGTGCCGTACGGAACCGGCGATAAACTGCTATGGATGATGCGTTCCACAAGTATGCGCCAGAGGTTGCCTAAGCTCTCGGAGAGGTGCCGTACTCTTCAGAAGATAACTAACTAATTTTACAAATGAAAACTTAAGATTACCAACCTAACCTAACGTATATTTATAATCTGTGGTTAAATGCGTTTTTGTTAATGTTTTTTAGTTAGGAAAACCGGTAATTGAGAGGATCTAATGTATTTCTAATGGAATTAGGGATAATAGGGGGTTAATGCGGCAAATTTTGATAATACTTTATTTTTACACTTGCTTATAATTTTTTAACGGGAAAAGATAGCAATTTTTTTTCTTTACAAAATTTGTTCAGAAAAATTAGCTTTTTCAAATATGCAAAAATATAGGTATGGTTCTGGGAAAACAAAATTCGATGACGTCATTACTCCGGTTTCCAAATAAGGAAAAATATGTAAATTTGGCTTAAAATTGTCCTTACTCAATCCCATTTAAGAACCTCTTTTCAGATTTTTTCTATCGTTTTTCGTTTTCTTCTAATAGAGCAGGGGTCTCCAAACTTTCCAGCCTTAGGGCCATACTGATTACTCCAGTAAGTTCCGAGGGCCAAAACCATATTATCCTTGTTGCCGGTGGTAAAAAGTGAAATAGTCCACAGATGAAAAAAAAAGTCCGAAAAAGTACGCAACGTTTAAAAAAGGCTGCAAATCGGACTAAAGTCCGCAAAACGGCAACACTGCATATTATTAATTTTCCTGTCATTATCTGTAATTTCTAGATTAGTCGTAGAGTACGAGCCATGAGGAGTAGCGTGACACGACATCTGGTGGACACAAGCGGAAATAGGTAGTACCTTCTATCGCTAACAGATGGCGCTAATAGCACGTACAGAATATATTTTCTCGTTGGTTCGAGAAAATTCTGGTGTCTTCCACTCACTTCTAGATGGCAGTAATTGGAATATATAAGAAGGCTAGTGGCGCAACCACAAGTCAGTTCCTATGACACTGTTGTGAAATAAAATAGTGCGTACCTCCTTAAAACGTGTTTGTGCGTGTTTAAGTTTAAGACATCTTGGTAACAGTATTTTGATTTGAATTGTTGCTTTTGTGTGTGATTTAGTAGTATGGAAAAGCAGCGAAAAATTGATAGTGAATGCAGAAAATTCAAAGATCAGTGGAACATTCAGTATTTCGTAATTGAGTCCATTAACAAGGCGCTATGTTTGATTTGCAATGAAAGCATAGCCCTTCTCAAGGAATATAACATTAAACGTCATTATGAAACAAAACATTTTCCAAATTACTAAAAATATACAGGAAGTTTGCGGACAGAAAAATTCGAAGCTATAAAGCGCGGATTGAAATCGCAACAATCTTCATTTACAAAACTCAAAACTGAACAAGAGGCTGCAACTCGTGCCAGCTTTCGTGTGGCTCTTGAAATTGCAAAACGTGGAAAACCATTCACCGATGGAGAAATGATCAAAGAATGCATAAGTGCAGTAGCCGAAGAAATGTGCCCTGAAAAGGTAAATTTATTAAAAACTGTCAGTAAGTCAGCAAACACTGTGGCTCGAAGTGTAGAAAACATCGCTGAAAATATATCCTCTCAACTGTTCGACAAAAATGGACATGTTGAGTGGTTTTCTTTGGCCTTGGATGAGTCAACGGATGTGTCAGATACTGCTCAGGTGTTGATTTATATTCGAGGAGTAGATAAAAGCTATGAAGTGCATGAAGAACTTCTTGATATGTATAGTATTCATGGCACAACTACTGGTACAGATATTTTTAAAGGAGTTGAAATGGCCATTAATCAAAAGAACCTTCGATGGAAAAACTTGAAATGTATTACAACTGATGGAGGCAAAAACATGAGTGGGAAAGATAAAGGAGTGGTCGCTCTGTCAAAGGCTGTAGAAAATGACGGTGGTTCAAAACCATTAGTCTTACATTATATCATTCATCAACAGTCTTTGTGCGGAAAATGTTTGGATATGTCTGAAGTTCTGAAACCAGTCATATCAACTGTTAATTTTATCAGATCTTTTGGGCTGAATCACCGACAATTCCGACAATTTATAGAAGAGATTGGAGAAAATGACGTTGGCTTAGTTGTGGGAAAGTCCTTCAGCGCTTTTTTGGACTTCGAGCAGTGATCGAAATTTTTTTGAATGAAAACCATCGCCCTCTTACTGAATTACAAAACAACGCATGGCTGTGGAAGTTAGCATTCTATGTTGATTTGACAAAACATGTGAACGAACTGAATTTGAGATTGCAAGGAGAAAACCAGCATCTTCCTGATTTATACACTAATATCAAATCATTCTGGAAGAAATTGATACTGTTTCAATCACAACTACGAAGTAAATGTTTTTCACATTTTAAAACATGTGAAATATTCAGCCACACCACTGAGACTGAGTTTCCTATCGATTTTGCAATCGAAACTTTGAGTGCTTTGAAAATAAATTTTGATACTCGTTTCTCGGACTTTGATGCCATTGCGAATCAAATTAAGATTTTTCAGAATCCTTCTGATACTGCTATTGAAACCCTAGCCCCGGAACTTCAAATGGAAATGATTGATCTACAGTGCAGTGATATAATTAAGAACAAATATCAAAACTCATCTTTGTTGGAATTTTATAAGAGTCTTCCACTGACACAATTTGATAATTTGCATAAATTTGCTCGTGGGCTGTTTTCTGTTTTTGGTACTACTTATTTGTGTGAGAAGACCTTCTCCAAAATGAAGTACACAAAAAATGTTTATAGATCTAAATTAACTGATGAGCATCTTAAATATCTTTTAATAATTGGTACAAGTAAAATTAGTCCACAACTACAAACTATTGTCAGTGGAAAATCTCAATTACATAAATCTCATTAGTATTTCATATGTCATTATGCTTGTTATAAGTTATGTTTTTATTTAAAATGTATAAAATGTTAGTTGGATTCATTTCAATAATTTGTTAGTTATTATATACTGAAGTTAAATTTTCTGCATATTATACATGTCTTTACTCATTACAATTCTGTGTTTCTTTATCCAACTTATCACAAAAACAATAACAATAAGCCTATAACAATGTTATGAGTAGTTAGCCCATGACCATATCAATGTAGATGCCATATTAATAATTATTCAACATAATATTAGAATACTTCAGTAAACTAAATTTAATTTGCTATAAAAAATATGTTCTCTAAAAGGAGTTTTCAAGTATGCTAGCTCTCCGCGGGCCGGACAAAATCTGTCAGCGGGCCGGATGTGGCCCTCGGGACGTAGTTTGGAGACCCCTGTAATAGAGCTTTGCTCACCCTGTACATGAAACTGGCTGTAAAATGTTGTCAATATACCGAATCGCGTTAAGACCTGTTTCTAAAAAAACTAGAGGAGACCGACAAGGCATAAGCTATCGCCCCCCAAACCATAACTCCCTGTGTAAGAGCCGTATGTCTTTCAATAGCAAGTTGTAAAATTCAGCGTTCACCGCGTCGACGTCTCACTCTTCTGCGACCATCATGAGCCCATAAACAGAACCAAGACTCATCGCTGAAGATAATTGAAAACTATTTACTTCACTCCTGAGGGAATCACTATTATTGGAACGGTAACTTCATAGGGAGGAGGTTTCTTGTGTTAAAACAAAATTACTTTTATTAATATTAATATCTAAGAAATATTAATTATTTTAGAATTGATAAAATAAACAAGTATTGTTCCGTTGTAGCATCCTGTAGAGGCATAAATTAATAAAGGCGAAACGTCGATGAGTAAATCGTAATTTTGTTTTAACACGAAAAACCCCTCCCTACGAAGTTACCGTTCCAATAATAGCTGAAGATGTTATTTCATTCATGGGTCCAATGTTGTCTTTCCATGCACCAATCAAGTCTTGCTCTGCGATGCTGCGGAGCAACAGGTAGACAAAATTGTGGACGGTAGGATATAATACCAAAACTGCGGATTCTTCTGTAAACAGTAGCCATGGATACTGTTTGGCCATTTAGAGCCAACCAGTCATTTCCCAATGCCTGCGACGTTGTAAATCTGTCCCTTAAAGTTGTAAGAGCAAGAGCTCGATCTTGACGCTCAGTGGTGCTTCCTGGACGTCCTGATCCAAGTCTACGTTGATTCTCCCCAGTTTCGGCCCATCTAGACCAGCAGCGTACTATCACCGATACACTACGGCCTACCCTTTCAGCAATAGCACGAACCGAAAAATCAGCTTCTCGCATACCAATATGCGACCCCTTTCAAAATCACTTAGATGATGATGATATTGTACACGACGACGAAATATCAGATTTTCGCTATTTTTTTTTATGTTTAGGATAAACTATTTTTTTTACAAATTAAAGTACTAATCGAGAATACAAAATGATTTTTTTTAAATTGATTTATTTATTGTTTAACTGTTTGTTTTGTTTTAACTATTGTTTAACATTTTTGTACATTTTTTTATTAAATATGTGGCGTTGAAAAAAAAAGCTCCTGAATCGTCTCCATGATAGCGGACATAAATAATATTGATCTGATACAAACATATCAAGAAGATTATTAATCTGTAGGAAAGTTTCTATGTTCCTATGGAAGCTTTTTTTATGAAATTTAAAAAAATGGCGGCGGTTTGACAAAAAAGTATCGAATTCTGCCTATTTTTTCGACAATTACTCGTATAAAAAAGAGATTCGAATAGAGAAAAGATTTAAAAAAAAAGCTTCCATAGGAACATAAAGAATGACGTGAAGAATGTTCAGTCCAAATTTCAAAGGGATGGCTTGAAAACTATTCCTTTGAGAGTGAAGAAGTTTTGAAAAACACCATTTCGAGAAAAACGCGTTTAAAGTTGGAGTGAGTGCCAGACACTCCAATCCCCTTTTAGGCTGTAGCGACCGAAATAATTCGAATTGCGATTTAAAAATTGGGGAGAATGTTTATAACAGTGTACTACACGTGTACTATCGGGATAATGAAAAAAACATCGATTTTTTAAAATTTCACCCTGTGAGGGTCCCTTAAGTTTTACAAACTGAAACGTCAAACTACTCAGAGGCTACTTGCATATTTGAAGCAATTACATTAAAAAATCAGCAGCTCTTCATAATGTTGAAATCAAGGAAAAATGCAAAGATGCAGTTCATTTACATGAACAAATTCTGTAAATTTCATTAAATTCGTCCAATAAATACTTGGTGTTCTGTTTTTTTTTTAAAGACAGTATATATATATATATATATATATATATATATATATATATATATATATATATATTGCAAATTGTGCGTCCTTGTGAGATGTAAATTATATTTGTAACAGAATGGCATTGAAGGTTGGAATGAACAGGCAGCAGGCGGCGAGCTAGGCAGTCAGTCAGGCATCCAGGCAGAAAGTGGTTCGATGGCGATTTTTATTCGTAAGGCAAAAATTGTTTGAATTTATGATAATGTGTTGTCGGAGCGGGCAGGGAGGGAGGAGGGGGGAGCTCAGAGGGAATTAACCGTTCTCGCATTCCGCCGTGGAATGTTCGAAATTCCTTCTCATATCTCGACATTCTCGTAAATATTTTCCAACACTTATTAGCCAGTTATTCCGACATTCTTTCAATTCTATGCAAAATAAAAATAAATCTAAATCTACATACTAAATACTATCTCTTCAAATCAAATCAGATTTAGACCTAATACTGAGCTATATTTTGTTGAGCTAGTTCTCATGATCTAGACCAGCTGTTCTCAATTAGTTTTATTTATCGTGTACCACCATAAGGAAATCACATAAACTATAGTACCGCCAGCATTTGAAAAAAAAAATACTTTTTATTCAACAAAAAATATATTCTTAAAATTTAAAATGAAATATATTTCAAAGTTTACACAAAAAAAAAACGAAAAACAGTAAAAATAAAATATTCAATGCGATCATTACGCTTGTTTTGCAGATACAATTTTTTCTATTTCTGGTTCTATGTCAGTTAATTTTAATCTTAAATTTGATTCAATTTTTAATTTTGTTCTGTATTTAATCTTCAGATGTAACATTTGTGAAAAACCTTTTTCACGTAAATTCGTCGTACAGAAGGGCATTAAAAACTGAATAGCAATGTTTGCTATGTCTAAAATCTGTTCTTTGTTGAAGCCAAAATTCAATCAGTGTTTTTTTGTTTAAGTTTTTCATTACAGTGGAATCACTCGACATATCAATTATTTGTTCTTTTTGTTCACGTGAAAAATATTCTGGAATATTTGAAGGAAGTGGGTTTCTGATCCAATTTTGATTTTCCAAATCTTCTTGGAAATAAAATTTAAATTTATTAATCAATAAGGAACAATGATGTTTTATATCTGATGCCAATTCCTCATTATTGTTCATATTGTTTTCTGTAAGAAAATTTGCAAGGGTTGGTAAAAGGCTGAAAGTATTTTATCTATTTCACTGATAATTAGTAGTTCGAGTTTTTTTACTGTTGCAGTTATTTTATAATAAACGGTAAAAAAAATTCACGTGTGTCCTTATAAGCCTAAATTTAAATCGTTTAACCTTCCAAAAATATCAGCTAAATATGATAAGCGGGCCAACCACGTTTCATCTAAAAAACACTTTCCCAATTCAAATTTTGTCAATAAAAAAGCTTGCACTTCTAATCAAAGTTCAAAAAGACGATTTAAAACCTTGCCTCTGGACCATCTTACTTCAAAATGTAATAATAGGCTTTTATGATCACTTCCCATGTCTTGGCACAAAATTGCAAACATTATGGTGTTTAAAGCTCGACTCTTAATAAAATTTGTAATCTTAACAGATTGATCCAAAAAAGTCTTCAATTGTCAATAAATCTCACACGCGAATCTACGTTCGAATAAAAATCAGGTGTGGGCGCGCAGCGAGACGTTTTTTCTCGGGCGCCGCGCCGCGGTGAGTAGGAAATAATAAAGTTATGGAAAGGGCCTTATATTTTGTTATATTTAGCGTACCACCTGGTGTTCTTTAATGTACCACCAGTGGTACATGTACCACAGGTTGAGAATCGCTGATCTAGACTCAACAAATATAGCCTAGGCTTGACAAGACCAGACAAAAACCAGACAAGACCAGACCAGACAAAAACCAGACAAGATCAGACTAGACAAGACTAAATTTATTTCGTTAGTATAAGCGGTAGATTAAGTCTTCAATTATAGATTATTGCATTAGTTTAGACGAAACTAGTCAATATCAGAGGCGGTGGTGGCCTAGTAGTCAAGGTGTCAGATAGACCCTTTGCAAAGTTCAATTTTTTTTGTGCGCATGTCTCAATTCCCGCCATCTTTCTCGGGCACTTTTCGACGTATAACAAGTGAAAATAACAAAATGTGCCCGAAACTTTCATATTCCCCCCCTTTTAAACAAGGCGCATGCGCTTAACTAACCTAACCGTATAAGACTCGATAAGACCAGACAAGACTAAATTTATTTCGTTAGTCTAAGCGGTAGATTAAGTCTTCAATTATAGATTATTGCATTAGTTTAGACAAAACTAGTCAATATCAGAGGGGATGGTGGCCTAGTAGTCAAGGTGTCAGATAGACCTTTTCATAGTTGAAATTTTTTTGTGCGCATTTCTCACTTTCCGTCATGTTTTTCGGGCACTTTTTGACGTATAACCAGTGAAAATAACAAATTGTGCCCAAAACTTACATATTCCCGCGTTTAACTAACCAACCTAACCGTAAAAAAGTCAATTACTGAGCCACAAGTCCCGGGTTCAAATCCTGGGTATGGAAAAATAAGCCACCGTCCTCCTGTGCATAGATATGGAAGAGTCATCACAGTCAAAATTTGCCACGAAACCTCCAATAATAGTGGCTCACCAACCACGTTAAAAACTGTAGGGGCTCCATACACTCTTACACTCTAAGTTCAAGACACCAAGCACAAGTGTAGGCTATGGGAGGAGGTCTAATTTCGTCTATTTAGTCTTATATGCCTAGAGTCCATTTTTTTAAGAATGCAGTACAGGGAAGATAGAGCTTATTTGACCTTGTTCTCCGATTGGCTTAAATCGAGGAGAAGTTCACACCGACAATATTTCTCAACTTTTTCTCTACTCATCTCTCTCTTCTCACATACATTACCAGTCATTGGCGTAGAATTTGGTGATATGTAATTAAATGAATATAATACTACGAATAATTTTTAAATATATTAGAACGTTAAATTATCTTCCTGCTAATAAGTACTATATTATACAATTATACAATAATGTTTTATATATCATTTAATATTCAATTTTAAATTTAAAGATAAAAAAATTAATTAACTCCAAGTATATCTTTTTCGTACACCAATGCATGTTGAGCAACTAACAGCTCAATGGCTGCCGTGTCAATTCATAATTGTCATCTGATCTGTTTGTATCATTTAGATTTTATGCGTTTTTCTCCATTTAATTCTTTGTATTTTATTACTATTGTTGCCATTTGGTGTATTTAATAGATATCCAATTAAACCATTAATAAATTACCAATTTTAAATTCAAGTAACTATATTTGAATTTAGCGCCAATTTTTGTAACTAGATTAAACATTTGTCATAGTGTAAATTAGGTATCTAGTTACTGCATTCTTAAAAAAATGGTTATCTAACTATAGTTTATCTATTTTGTTTTGTCTATCTATTCTATGAGGAGGTCCAAGTCCTACTTAGGACTGTAGCACCTTTAGAGAGAGAAAGATTAGGTCTTGAAGATTAATCCAAAATTATTAAACTAAGTATATTGCGTTTGTTTAGACAAGACCAGACAAGGCAAAATTTATTGAATCAGTTTAAATAGCAGATTAGGTCTTCAAGAGTAATACACAATGATTAGACAGAAGTGTGTTCCGTAAGTTTAGACAAGATTGGACAAGACAATTAGTATATTACGTAACGAGAGTAAGAAGCACTTTACCCGCGTAGCGGGGAGTGCGTAATTCCGCGAGTACGTAATTGCCTTACAACTCGAGTTATGTACTATACTTTATCTACGACCACACTAATTTGTTTCTGTTTAATAAGAAAAATATGTTTGATGTAACAAATTTATTTCTTATTAGGTTATGTTTATTTAATAATCATTATTTAACATTATAATAAACAAACAGTTGTATTTTCATATATAACTGTTAATCGACATTATTTAACTTGATAGAAATGAAAAGAAATACATTCTTAATGGTTACATACCTTATTATTTAGTACTCATTTGGGTTAAACTAGAATAAGAGTGCTCATAGATATAGGCAACCCAATGCACGCAATGTCAATTTCCGTTAGTTTGAAGTGCGGCACGGGGGGCGCTGTATGAGCACGAAGTGGCAGCTCTCAACCAATCAACGAATCGTAAACCAAATGCACGTGTGTGTTATCAATCATAACTTATCATTAATCGCGGACTGTTACATACGTGTGTGTGACAAGATTGGACAAGACAATAGTATATTACGTAACGAGAGTTGTAAGAATTACGTTATGATGTATTTACATAGTCCACGAACTGTACAATAATGGGCATTTACCATAGTGGTCGTAGATAAAATTTATTGTGTTAATTCAAATGGTAGATTATGTCTTCTAATCGCGAATGATAATTCGATTCGATTTCGAAATTAAATTTATTGCGTTAATTTAGACAAAGCTAGAAAAGTCAACATTTTATCTTAGTTTAAATGGTAGACTAGGTCTTCAAGATTAAACCAGAATTAGACTAACAATAAGTTTATTAGGTACTTACGTATTAACGCCGCCACCGCTATATATTGAATCAAGAGTTCGAGCTGCCGCGCGTATTTTGTCTTGATTTATATGCCCGCTTCGCGGCGGGCAACCTAATTAAACCGGGGTAAAGAAATAAAGTATTTTGAGTTTAAAAAATGTTTTAATTTTAGATAAAATGCTTTATTTTATGATTTATAATAAAAAAATTAGGGGTATATTGGCGGCATTTAAAAATGTGGCGGTGGTGGCGTTAATACGTAAGTACCGTTTATTGCGTTAGTTTAGACAAGACAAAATCTATTGTATTAGTTTAAATAATTGGGTCTTTAAGATTAATAAATTAATCTAGAATGATTAGAATAGGGTAATTGCAATAGTCTAGACAGGACCAGACAAGACAAAATTTAGTCAGGACTTGCCTGTCTAGTCTTGTCTATTCTTATCTGTCTGTCCCTCTCGGTAGTGTAGTGGACAACATACCCGCCGGAGAAGCGGGAGACAGGATTCCTCGCCAAGGCAGAGGCATTTGCAACCAGGGCGGCAACTAATCGTCCGGGCTGCCCACCCTGAAGGCGCATACTAAAAGTTAAATAGAAAAGGGGGTTTCCTCACTAAACAACAATAAAAAAAGTCTTGTCTGTCTAATCTGTCTAGTCTAGTCGGTCTTGACTTGCCTGTTTGGTCTTGTCTGTCTAGTCTCGAATGTCTAGTCTCGTCTGTCAAGTCTTGTCTGTCTAGTCTCGTCTATCTAGTCTAGTCTCGTCTGTCTAGTCTAGTCTGTCTAGTCTAGTCTGTCTAGTCTAGTCTCGTCTGTCTAGTCTTGTCTGCCTAGTCTCGTCTGTCTAGTCTAGTCTCGTCTGTCTAGTCTCGTCTGTCTAGTGTCGTCTGTCTAGTCTCGTCTGTCTAGTCTCGTCTGTCTAGTCTCGTCTGTCTAGTCTCGTCTGTCTAGTCTCGTCTATCTAGTCTTGTCTGTCCAGAGTCGTCTATCTAGTCTCGTCTGTCTAGTCTCGTCCGTCAAGCCTGTCTAGTCTCGTCTGTCTAGTCTAGTCTCGTCTGTCTAATCTCGTCTGTCTATTCTCGTCTATCTATTCTCGTCTCGCCTGTCTAGTCTCGTCTGTCTAGTCTCGTCTGTCTAGTCTCGTCTGTTTAGTCTCGTCTGTCTAGTCTCGTCTGTCTAGTCTCGTCTGTCTAGTCTCGTCTGTCTAGTCCCGTCTGTCTAGTCTCGTTTGTCTTAGTCTTGTCTGTCTAGTCTTGTCGAACTAGTCTTGTCTGTCTAGTCTTGTCGGTCTAGTCTTGTCTGTCTAGTCTCTTTAGTCTTGTCTGCCTAGTCTAGTCTGTCTATTCTTGTCTATCTAGTCTAGTCTTGTCTGTCTAGTCTTGTCTGTCTAGTCTAGTCTGTCTAGTCTTGTCTGTCTAGTCTTGTCTGTCTAGTCTTGTCTGTCTAGTCTTGTCTGTCTAGTCTTGTCTGTCTAGTCTTGTCTGTCTAGTCTTGTCTGTCTAGTCTTGTCTGTCTAGTCTTGTCTGTCTAGTCTGTCTAGTCTTGTCTGTCTAGTCTTGTCTGTCTAGTCTTGTCTGTCTAGTCTGTCTAGTCTTGTCTGTCTAGTCTTGTCTGTCTAGTCTTGTCTGTCTAGTCTTGTCTGTCTAGTCTTGTCTGTCTAGTCTTGTCTGTCTAGTCTTGTCTGTCTAGTCTTGTCTGTCTAGTCTTGTCTGTCTAGTCTTGTCTGTCTAGTCTTGTCTGTCTAGTCTTGTCTGTCTAGTCTTGTCTGTCTAGTCTTGTCTGTCTAGTCTTGTCTGTCTAGTCTTGTCTGTCTAGTCTTGTCTGTCTAGTCTTGTCTGTCTAGTCTTGTCTGTCTAGTCTTGTCTGTCTAGTCTTGTCTGTCTAGTCTTGTCTGTCTAGTCTTGTCTGTCTAGTCTTGTCTGTCTAGTCTTGTCTGTCTAGTCTTGTCTGTCTAGTCTTGTCTGTCTAGTCTTGTCTGTCTAGTCTTGTCTGTCTAGTCTTGTCTGTCTAGTCTTGTCTGTCTAGTCTTGTCTGTCTAGTCTTGTCTGTCTAGTCTTGTCTGTCTAGTCTTGTCTGTCTAGTCTTGTCTGTCTAGTCTTGTCTGTCTAGTCTTGTCTGTCTAGTCTTGTCTGTCTAGTCTTGTCTGTCTAGTCTTGTCTGTCTAGTCTTGTCTGTCTAGTCTTGTCTGTCTAGTCTTGTCTGTCTAGTCTTGTCTGTCTAGTCTTGTCTGTCTAGTCTTGTCTGTCTAGTCTTGTCTGTCTAGTCTTGTCTGTCTAGTCTTGTCTGTCTAGTCTTGTCTGTCTAGTCTTGTCTGTCTAGTCTTGTCTGTCTAGTCTTGTCTGTCTAGTCTTGTCTGTCTAGTCTTGTCTGTCTAGTCTTGTCTGTCTAGTCTTGTCTGTCTAGTCTTGTCTGTCTAGTCTTGTCTGTCTAGTCTTGTCTGTCTAGTCTTGTCTGTCTAGTCTTGTCTGTCTAGTCTTGTCTGTCTAGTCTTGTCTGTCTAGTCTTGTCTGTCTAGTCTTGTCTGTCTAGTCTTGTCTGTCTAGTCTTGTCTGTCTAGTCTTGTCTGTCTAGTCTTGTCTGTCTAGTCTTGTCTGTCTAGTCTTGTCTGTCTAGTCTTGTCTGTCTAGTCTTGTCTGTCTAGTCTTGTCTGTCTAGTCTTGTCTGTCTAGTCTTGTCTGTCTAGTCTTGTCTGTCTAGTCTTGTCTGTCTAGTCTTGTCTGTCTAGTCTTGTCTGTCTAGTCTTGTCTGTCTAGTCTTGTCTGTCTAGTCTTGTCTGTCTAGTCTTGTCTGTCTAGTCTTGTCTGTCTAGTCTTGTCTGTCTAGTCTTGTCTGTCTAGTCTTGTCTGTCTAGTCTTGTCTGTCTAGTCTTGTCTGTCTAGTCTTGTCTGTCTAGTCTTGTCTGTCTAGTCTTGTCTGTCTAGTCTTGTCTGTCTAGTCTTGTCTGTCTAGTCTTGTCTGTCTAGTCTTGTCTGTCTAGTCTTGTCTGTCTAGTCTTGTCTGTCTAGTCTTGTCTGTCTAGTCTTGTCTGTCTAGTCTTGTCTGTCTAGTCTTGTCTGTCTAGTCTTGTCTGTCTAGTCTTGTCTGTCTAGTCTTGTCTGTCTAGTCTTGTCTGTCTAGTCTTGTCTGTCTAGTCTTGTCTGTCTAGTCTTGTCTGTCTAGTCTTGTCTGTCTAGTCTTGTCTGTCTAGTCTTGTCTGTCTAGTCTTGTCTGTCTAGTCTTGTCTGTCTAGTCTTGTCTGTCTAGTCTTGTCTGTCTAGTCTTGTCTGTCTAGTCTTGTCTGTCTAGTCTTGTCTGTCTAGTCTTGTCTGTCTAGTCTTGTCTGTCTAGTCTTGTCTGTCTAGTCTTGTCTGTCTAGTCTTGTCTGTCTAGTCTTGTCTGTCTAGTCTTGTCTGTCTAGTCTTGTCTGTCTAGTCTTGTCTGTCTAGTCTTGTCTGTCTAGTCTTGTCTGTCTAGTCTTGTCTGTCTAGTCTTGTCTGTCTAGTCATGTCTGTCTAGTCTTGTCTGTCTAGTCTTGTCTGTCTAGTCTTGTCTGTCTAGTCTTGTCTGTCTAGTCTTGTCTGTCTAGTCTTGTCTGTCTAGTCTTGTCTGTCTAGTCTTGTCTGTCTAGTCTTGTCTGTCTAGTCTTGTCTGTCTAGTCTTGTCTGTCTAGTCTTGTCTGTCTAGTCTTGTCTGTCTAGTCTTGTCTGTCTAGTCTTGTCTGTCTAGTCTTGTCTGTCTAGTCTTGTCTGTCTAGTCTTGTCTGTCTAGTCTTGTCTGTCTAGTCTTGTCTGTCTAGTCTTGTCTGTCTAGTCTTGTCTGTCTAGTCTTGTCTGTCTAGTCTTGTCTGTCTAGTCTTGTCTGTCTAGTCTTGTCTGTCTAGTCTTGTCTGTCTAGTCTTGTATGTCTAGTCTTGTCTATCTAATCTTGCATATCTAGTCTTGTCTCTTTAGGCTTATGTTTCTAATCTTAAGTCTTGTCTGGTCTTGTTTAGTCGTATTTAGTCTTATTTATTCTTGTCTAGTCCTGTATTGTATCATAGTTGTCTAGCCTTGTCTAAACTCGTTTATTCTAGTCTACACTGCTCTAGTCCTGTCTACTCTAATTGTTTCTAGTGTTGTCTAAACTTTTGTTTATGTTAAATACATCTAGTCTTATTTTACTCTAATCCAATTTACTAGCGGATGCATATATCTAGTCCATCTCAAATGACCAGTATTAAAACAATTAATAAAACAATTCAAGATGTAGTAAAACTAGGTAGTCAACATAAACAAAATAATATATCAAGTGGTCCAGGTAGGGTAATAAAGATAAGGCCCGAATACGCAATACGAGATTAGATTTAGTAAACAAACCGAGATTAGAGGACGTTTACTACAACCATTTAAATCTTAGTTTTACTACGTAAACAAGTGAATAAAAAGGGATGCGCTTACCAAGAACCAAGCGAGGAACTGGTGGGAGTAAGGTCAAGGCCCTGGCTCACGTGATCGCAAGGTCATCCGACGAAGCATCCGCACGCCAATGGTCTAATTATACTTAGTCCGCACTCGGTATTAAAACTGGAAACTGCACAGATTTGGGGACTCACAAAAGCGACGAACACCGAGAGTGTAGTTTAAGAGCCAGACTACTACCTGTTACGACCTGAATCAGCCGGCGACCGCTCGCTAACTAAAACTTGGTTTTCTTTGTCGGCAGACTTTTAGGAAGGACGAATCGTATTGTCATTTCAATCTGCTTTTTTCTTCGTCTTTTCTTTCTCTCTCGGCGAGTGTGTGTGTGCCGAGAGGCGAAAGACCTAGCACTGGGGTATGCGCAGGGACGGACTGGCACCATGTGTACACTCATTCACCGTGCACTACGTCGACCCGCCCACCGGGAAATCCATTTTTATTCCTCGTCCGACCGGCAATGTCCTTTGGGAAAAATTACGGCGGATGGAGGGATTTTATCGAGTCTACAAGGAACTAGTTGCACTATTTGTAATATGCAGTATTTAATCGTTATTTTCGTCTAGACCAGTGTCTGCCAAACTACTTCACCTTGCTTTACGCAAACCTAAGCAAATCTTTTCTGATTTCCTAGTTCAACTACTCAACGTCTAGACCAGTCTGCTAAATTAGTTTACTTTGCGTTACGCAAAATTGAATTTTATTATTATTTATTTGTCTATTTATGTCTAGACCAGTGTGTGCTAAACTTTTGTTACCTTTCTTTAAGAAAATTGAATTTTGTTTCTAATTTGCTGGTTTAACTACTCAATCTATGAAGATTTGTATATTTATGTCTAAACCAGTGTCTGCTAAACTCTTTTTACCTTTCTTTAAGCAAATTGAATTTTGTTTCTAATTTGCTGCTTTAACTACTCAATCTATGAAGATTTGTCTATTTATGTCTAAACCAGTGTCGGCTAAACTTTTTTTACCTTTCTTTGAGCAAATTGAATTTTGTTTCTAATTTGCTGCTTTAACTACTCAATCTATGAAGATTTGTCTATTTATGTCTAAACCAGTGTCTGCCAAATTTTTTTTTTACCTTTCTTTACGCAAATTGAATTTTGTTTCTAATTTGCTGCTTTAACTACTCAATCTATGAAAATTTGTCTATTCATGTCTAAACTTTTTTTTATCTTTCTTCAAGCAAATTAAATTTTGTTTCTAATTTGCTGGTTTACCTACTCAATCTCTGAAGATTTGTCTATATATGTCTAAACCAGTGTCTGCCAAACTTTTTTACCTTTCCTTACGCAAATTGAAATTTGTTTTTAATTTGCTAGTTCAACTACTCGGAGTCTATGTAGATTTGTCTATTTATGTCTAAACCAGTGTCTGCTAAACTTTTTTTACAGTCTTTAAGCAAATTGAATTTTGTTTTGTAATTTGCTGGTTTAACTACTCAATCTATGAAAATGTGTCTATTTATGTCTAGACCAGTGTCTGCCAAACTTTTTTTACCTTTCTTTGAGCAAATTGAATTTTGTTTCTAATTTGCTGCTTTAACTACTCAATCTATGAAGATTTGTCTATTTATGTATAGACCAGTGTCTGCCAAACTTGTACAATGAAATGATAAATCTGTTCAGTCTTATCTGTCGACGTTGATTATCGTGTGGGGTCACCGATGAGCTGCGAAGCCTGGATTACTGTATACACATAATTTGAGTGAACGCGACGGGAAAGTCGAAATTGGTGTGGCATCCAACGTGTTATCAGGAATAGCCCATCGTTTCAAGCGCACAGAGTCGTCTACGTTTCTCCTCGAGAGATCAAAGGGACTCTGAACGTCTCGAGTTTATCACCGGCGAGGAAATCTTCAGGCACGAAAGGAAATCTTCCGGTCGGCTGCCTCAAAAAATACTCTCGGCTAACATCCACATTTTCACACCCCAAGGCACAAGCAAACAACGGAAAACTAATATCAAAGACTAAATTGAAAACAGAACAGATAAGAATTGACGATTAGATAGACAGGAATACAGAGACAAGATTAGACAGACAAGACTAGACAGACGAGATTAGACAGACAAGATTATACAAACAAGATTAAACAGACAATAGCAGACTAGGCAAACAAGACTAGACAGATAAGATTAGACAGAAAAGACTACGCAGATATAACTAGATAGATAAGATTAAACAAACAAGACTAGACAGGGAATTACAAGAACTGTCTAAATAGACCATAAGCTATCCTAACTGTATTTTAAAGCGCTTAACACGGTTTTTGGTGTGCTCTCGTCTCTGTCTGTTGCATTTCAAGCGGACGCGTTCGGGTTTACTGTTAGCGCGAGCGCCGCGGCGCCGCTCCGGACTCTACGGCCGACCAAGGTCGCGTCCGACCCGGTCGTCGGTCACGTGATGCCACTCAACTTACGCAGGCACAGAACCGTACAAAACTGTATTTTATTTAAAAACACATCTTACTAATACTCGATATATATCTTCGTCTGTCTAGTCTTGCCTGTCTAGTCTTGTCTAACTAGTCTTGTCTGTATAGAATTGTCTGTCTAGTCTTGTCTAATTAGTCTTGTATGTCTAATTTTGTCTGTCTAGTCTTGCCTGTATGGTTTTGTCTGTCTAGTCTTGTCTGTCTAGTTTTGTTTGTTAAGTCTTGTTTGTCTAGTCTTGTCTGCCTAGTCTTGACTGTCTAGTCTTGTCCGTCTAGTTTTGTCTGTCTAATAATGTCTGTCTATTGTTGTGTGTCTAGTCATAAAGTCTACACAAATTAGCGGGTAGTTTATAAACGACGTGTAAAATACAGTCTCCCGACTCGGCACAGCCCGGCTCGGCTTAATTTAATTTATATAACTTCGCTATAACTTCGTCTCAGTTTTGAAAACTAATTTAGTCCAGTCTGTCTAATCTTGTTTTTCTAGGCTAGTCTATCTAGTTGTGACTGTCTAGTCTTGTATGTCTAGCCTTGTCTGTCTAGTCTTGTCTGTCTAGTCTTGTCTGTCTAGTCTTGTCTGTCTAGTCTTGTCTGTCTAGTCTTGTCTGTCTAGTCTTGTCTGTCTAGTCTTGTCTGTCTAGTCTTGTCTGTCTAGTGTTGTCTGTCTAGTCTTGTCTGCCTAGTCTTGTCTGTCTAGTCTTGTCTGTCTAGTCTTGTCTGTCTAGTCTTGTCTGTCTAGTCTTGTCTGTCTAGTCTTGTCTGTCTAGTCTTGTCTGTCTAGTCTTGTCTGTCTAGTCTTGTCTGTCTAGTCTTGTCTGTCTAGTCTTGTCTGTCTAGTCTTGTCTGTCTAGTCTTGTCTGTCTAGTCTTGTCTGTCTAGTCTTGTCTGTCTAGTCTTGTCTGTCTAGTTTTATCTGTGTACTATTGTTTGTCTAGTCTTTCCTGTTTAGTCTTGTCTGTCTAGTCTTGTCTATCTACTCTTGTCTATCTATTTTTGTCAGCATTATTGTTGATTGTTATTGGGGAAAGTAGAGCAGAACGCGGTCTGGGCAGAATTAGTGGACTGCAGTGAACAACGGTTTGAGATTATAGTGATTTGTTAATCGGGTTTTTGCCGTGATTGATTGTGGCAAGGACATTTCGCGACTGTCGGAATGGTGGACACGCGCGCGAAGGATAGACAAGCCTAGATGTCGAAAAACGGACGGAAAATGTGTGTAATTAGAAAGGATTCGATTTCTATCGCGTTAATTGTTTCCTTTATAAAAAGTAAATTGCACGGAGATTTTAATTTGTTAAGAAAAAAATAGTCTAGATTGCATGGATAATACAGTGCATACACACGACGAGCTAATGACTTTAATGCTTTTGTCTATTTCCTTGATAATAAGTTGATATAGAAAACATGGATAATAATGCATAGACTAATGCTGAACTCGGATTAAAGGGATCGCGCGGCGTCTCCGTTTCAGTCTGGGAGAAAATATTCAAAAACAAACTTAGATTTATGAAAAGGGTTTCCTTGAGACGGAGGGTTGATTCACTTAGTGATAGCAGTCTTTTTGATCCTATTAACTTAATAACATCTCGAATGAGATTTATACGCGATTGAAATGTCGCAATGGAAAATTTGCTGATAACGACAAGACTAGACAGACTACTAATTTTCTACTAATTTGCTACTAATAGTCGTTTATGATACAAGTGTGTGAAGAAGGGCTTTAGTACATGAGTTGCGAAGTTTAAAGCACGAGCCAAAGGCAAGTGCTTTAATCGCAATCGCAAATTTGCTTATTTTCTACTAATAGTTGTTTATGATACAAGTGTGTTAAGATGGGCTTTAGTGCATGAGTTGCGAAGTTTAAAGCACGAGCCGAAGGCAAGTGCTTTAATCGCAATGGCAAATTTGCTTATTTGCTACTAATAGTAGTTTATGATACAAGTGTGTGAAGAAGGGTTTTTGTGTATGAGTTGCGAAGTTTAAAGCACTTGCCGAAGGCGAGCAACAAACAGAAATCGTTTAATAATGAAACTCCATTTTATTTACATTGGACTTTTACGCACGATTTGACTACTTTTACACACGATTATAATAATGGC
Organism: Phosphuga atrata; assembly: GCA_944588485.1. NCBI lineage: Eukaryota > Metazoa > Arthropoda > Insecta > Coleoptera > Silphidae > Phosphuga > Phosphuga atrata. The sequence continues at coordinate 65,175,856 of OX155899.1, forward strand.
ATTCTTCACATACAAAAATGTATTTATTAATGTGTTCATTTTGGTGTGTGAGTAGATAAAAGCAATTTTATATTAAATCCAGTATATTTACTTTTATGTTTGGGTATCAAGGTTTAATATGAACTATGTCAGTGTCTTCAATTTGATGATTTTAGTTCTGTTGTTCGTCCTAATCAATTTATGCGGTTTAATTTTCTATATAAATTTTAATTTGTCGTTAATGATAAAGCCATACTGATGAAGTCAAAAGGCAGAAACGCGTATATGGATTATTGTTTTTTTTTTTTTTTTTGGGAAATTACAGGGTTTTATAGAACCCAAAAACTTTCTTAATGGAATTTAATGTCAGTCGTGGTGTTTGCCAGTGAAGTAGTTGTTTTTAAGAAATGTTTTTTTATAGAAAGATTAGTTATAATAATGATGTCAGCTTTGTTGACGATATGTATTCACTGATTTCCTAGAAATTATAATCTTTTAGGAAAAGATACAAATGTTACTATTTAATAATATATAAACCTGAGTTAATCAGCCTATTTGTAATAGTTTATTCAATCTTAAGTCCGGATTTATTCAAGAACTATCTTGCACTTCTGGAACTTGATTTGTCGGCATACAATTTGGCAGACACTGATCAAGGCTATCCATTTGCATTTCTCGTTTTGACTATCTTCTTCCTGTCTTGCTACAATCTTTCTGGACTTTGTCCTCCTACTGGCTACATTTGTGCTTGGTATATAGATCTTAGACACAAGTATATGGAGCCCTTACAGTTTTTAACGTGGCTATCCACTATCCACTATTTTAGGGGAGGATTTTTTGTATGGCTTAGTAATCCGATACCTTGACTACTAGGCCTCCACCGCCTCAAAGCTAAAATAAGAAACTTAAGATTTACAATTCTAGATAGACTAGACAGTTAAGATTAGACATAAAAATCTATATAGACAGAGCAGACAATCTAAGACTGATACATATGTGTGTCTGATACGACTGATACGTAGTGATACTTCTACTGATACGACTGATAGATAGACTAATTGTAAATCTAGTAGACAAGTTTAAAGAGAAAATTTAATTAACGATTAGAATTTGTCTAATTCTTAAGATCCGTTTGTGAGATTTACGGGAATCGTCGGTCGAAATTTTCGAAATGAACGAGATGGCGGAACGGACGGACCGATCGGCGAGCACTCAATAACGGTTCAAATCCTCCTCGCACCGTCTGAACTTCGGCCGAGTTGAAAAACCTTCAAGAACAAAGGAACTGAATCTGCACACGCACAATTATCGCGAAAAATGGACCAACCATTTGCAAACAAAATTAATTGTTCGCTAATCACCATCAAATTCGTCGATACAATATTACGACAATCTTGATATATACTACAGATAAGATAAGGCAGACAAGACTAGACAGACAAGACTAGAGAGACAAGACTAGAGAGACAAGACTAGACAGACAAGACTAGACAAGACTAGACAGACAAGACTAGACAGACAAGACTAGACAGACAAGACTAGACAGACAAGACTAGACAGACAAGACTAGACAGACAAGACTAGACAGACAAGACTAGACAGACAAGACTAGACAGACAAGACTAGACAGACAAGACTAGACAGACAAGACTAGACAGACAAGACTAGACAGACAAGACTAGACAGACAAGACTAGACAGACAAGACTAGACAGACAAGACTAGACAGACAAGACTAGACAGACAAGACTAGACAGACAAGACTAGACAGACAAGACTAGACAGACAAGACTAGACAGACAAGACTAGACAGACAAGACTAGACAGACAAGACTAGACAGACAAGACTAGACAGACAAGACTAGACAGACAAGACTAGACAGACAAGACTAGACAGACAAGACTAGACAGACAAGACTAGACAGACAAGACTAGACAGACAAGACTAGACAGACAAGACTAGACAGACAAGACTAGACAGACAAGACTAGACAGACAAGACTAGACAGACAAGACTAGACAGACAAGACTAGACAGACAAGACTAGACAGACAAGACTAGACAGACAAGACTAGACAGACAAGACTAGACAGACAAGACTAGACAGACAAGACTAGACAGACAAGACTAGACAGACAAGACTAGACAGACAAGACTAGACAGACAAGACTAGACAGACAAGACTAGACAGACAAGACTAGACAGACAAGACTAGACAGACAAGACTAGACAGACAAGACTAGACAGACAAGACTAGACAGACAAGACTAGACAGACAAGACTAGACAGACAAGACTAGACAGACAAGACTAGACAGACAAGACTAGACAGACAAGACTAGACAGACAAGACTAGACAGACAAGACTAGACAGACAAGACTAGACAGACAAGACTAGACAGACAAGACTAGACAGACAAGACTAGACAGACAAGACTAGACAGACAAGACTAGACAGACAAGACTAGACAGACAAGACTAGACAGACAAGACTAGACAGACAAGACTAGACAGACAAGACTAGACAGACAAGACTAGACAGACAAGACTAGACAGACAAGACTAGACAGACAAGACTAGACAGACAAGACTAGACAGACAAGACTAGACAGACAAGACTAGACAGACAAGACTAGACAGACAAGACTAGACAGACAAGACTAGACAGACAAGACTAGACAGACAAGACTAGACAGACAAGACTAGACAGACAAGACTAGACAGACAAGACTAGACAGACAAGACTAGACAGACAAGACTAGACAGACAAGACTAGACAGACAAGACTAGACAGACAAGACTAGACAGACAAGACTAGACAGACAAGACTAGACAGACAAGACTAGACAGACAAGACTAGACAGACAAGACTAGACAGACAAGACTAGACAGACAAGACTAGACAGACAAGACTAGACAGACAAGACTAGACAGACAAGACTAGACAGACAAGACTAGACAGACAAGACTAGACAGACAAGACTAGACAGACAAGACTAGACAGACAAGACTAGACAGACAAGACTAGACAGACAAGACTAGACAGACAAGACTAGACAGACAAGACTAGACAGACAAGACTAGACAGACAAGACTAGACAGACAAGACTAGACAGACAAGACTAGACAGACAAGACTAGACAGACAAGACTAGACAGACAAGACTAGACAGACAAGACTAGACAGACAAGACTAGACAGACAAGACTAGACAGACAAGACTAGACAGACAAGACTAGACAGACAAGACTAGACAGACAAGACTAGACAGACAAGACTAGACAGACAAGACTAGACAGACAAGACTAGACAGACAAGACTAGACAGACAAGACTAGACAGACAAGACTAGACAGACAAGACTAGACAGACAAGACTAGACAGACAAGACTAGACAGACAAGACTAGACAGACAAGACTAGACAGACAAGACTAGACAGACAAGACTAGACAGACAAGACTAGACAGACAAGACTAGACAGACAAGACTAGACAGACAAGACTAGACAGACAAGACTAGACAGACAAGACTAGACAGACAAGACTAGACAGACAAGACTAGACAGACAAGACTAGACAGACAAGACTAGACAGACAAGACTAGACAGACAAGACTAGACAGACAAGACTAGACAGACAAGACTAGACAGACAAGACTAGACAGACAAGACTAGACAGACAAGACTAGACAGACAAGACTAGACAGACAAGACTAGACAGACAAGACTAGACAGACAAGACTAGACAGACAAGACTAGACAGACAAGACTAGACAGACAAGACTAGACAGACAAGACTAGACAGACAAGACTAGACAGACAAGACTAGACAGACAAGACTAGACAGACAAGACTAGACAGACAAGACTAGACAGACAAGACTAGACAGACAAGACTAGACAGACAAGACTAGACAGACAAGACTAGACAGACAAGACTAGACAGACAAGACTAGACAGACAAGACTAGACAGACAAGACTAGACAGACAAGACTAGACAGACAAGACTAGACAGACAAGACTAGACAGACAAGACTAGACAGACAAGACTAGACAGACAAGACTAGACAGACAAGACTAGACAGACAAGACTAGACAGACAAGACTAGACAGACAAGACTAGACAGACAAGACTAGACAGACAAGACTAGACAGACAAGACTAGACAGACAAGACTAGACAGACAAGACTAGACAGACAAGACTAGACAGACAAGACTAGACAGACAAGACTAGACAGACAAGACTAGACAGACAAGACTAGACAGACAAGACTAGACAGACAAGACTAGACAGACAAGACTAGACAGACAAGACTAGACAGACAAGACTAGACAGACAAGACTAGACAGACAAGACTAGACAGACAAGACTAGACAGACAAGACTAGACAGACAAGACTAGACAGACAAGACTAGACAGACAAGACTAGACAGACAAGACTAGACAGACAAGACTAGACAGACAAGACTAGACAGACAAGACTAGACAGACAAGACTAGACAGACAAGACTAGACAGACAAGACTAGACAGACAAGACTAGACAGACAAGACTAGACAGACAAGACTAGACAGACAAGACTAGACAGACAAGACTAGACAGACAAGACTAGACAGACAAGACTAGACAGACAAGACTAGACAGACAAGACTAGACAGACAAGACTAGACAGACAAGACTAGACAGACAAGACTAGACAGACAAGACTAGACAGACAAGACTAGACAGACAAGACTAGACAGACAAGACTAGACAGACAAGACTAGACAGACAAGACTAGACAGACAAGACTAGACAGACAAGACTAGACAGACAAGACTAGACAGACAAGACTAGACAGACAAGACTAGACAGACAAGACTAGACAGACAAGACTAGACAGACAAGACTAGACAGACAAGACTAGACAGACAAGACTAGACAGACAAGACTAGACAGACAAGACTAGACAGACAAGACTAGACAGACAAGACTAGACAGACAAGACTAGACAGACAAGACTAGACAGACAAGACTAGACAGACAAGACTAGACAGACAAGACTAGACAGACAAGACTAGACAGACAAGACTAGACAGACAAGACTAGACAGACAAGACTAGACAGACAAGACTAGACAGACAAGACTAGACAGACAAGACTAGACAGACAAGACTAGACAGACAAGACTAGACAGACAAGACTAGACAGACAAGACTAGACAGACAAGACTAGACAGACAAGACTAGACAGACAAGACTAGACAGACAAGACTAGACAGACAAGACTAGACAGACAAGACTAGACAGACAAGACTAGACAGACAAGACTAGACAGACAAGACTAGACAGACAAGACTAGACAGACAAGACTAGACAGACAAGACTAGACAGACAAGACTAGACAGACAAGACTAGACAGACAAGACTAGACAGACAAGACTAGACAGACAAGACTAGACAGACAAGACTAGACAGACAAGACTAGACAGACAAGACTAGACAGACAAGACTAGACAGACAAGACTAGACAGACAAGACTAGACAGACAAGACTAGACAGACAAGACTAGACAGACAAGACTAGACAGACAAGACTAGACAGACAAGACTAGACAGACAAGACTAGACAGACAAGACTAGACAGACAAGACTAGACAGACAAGACTAGACAGACAAGACTAGACAGACAAGACTAGACAGACAAGACTAGACAGACAAGACTAGACAGACAAGACTAGACAGACAAGACTAGACAGACAAGACTAGACAGACAAGACTAGACAGACAAGACTAGACAGACAAGACTAGACAGACAAGACTAGACAGACAAGACTAGACAGACAAGACTAGACAGACAAGACTAGACAGACAAGACTAGACAGACAAGACTAGACAGACAAGACTAGACAGACAAGACTAGACAGACAAGACTAGACAGACAAGACTAGACAGACAAGACTAGACAGACAAGACTAGACAGACAAGACTAGACAGACAAGACTAGACAGACAAGACTAGACAGACAAGACTAGACAGACAAGACTAGACAGACAAGACTAGACAGACAAGACTAGACAGACAAGACTAGACAGACAAGACTAGACAGACAAGACTAGACAGACAAGACTAGACAGACAAGACTAGACAGACAAGACTAGACAGACAAGACTAGACAGACAAGACTAGACAGACAAGACTAGACAGACAAGACTAGACAGACAAGACTAGACAGACAAGACTAGACAGACAAGACTAGACAGACAAGACTAGACAGACAAGACTAGACAGACAAGACTAGACAGACAAGACTAGACAGACAAGACTAGACAGACAAGACTAGACAGACAAGACTAGACAGACAAGACTAGACAGACAAGACTAGACAGACAAGACTAGACAGACAAGACTAGACAGACAAGACTAGACAGACAAGACTAGACAGACAAGACTAGACAGACAAGACTAGACAGACAAGACTAGACAGACAAGACTAGACAGACAAGACTAGACAGACAAGACTAGACAGACAAGACTAGACAGACAAGACTAGACAGACAAGACTAGACAGACAAGACTAGACAGACAAGACTAGACAGACAAGACTAGACAGACAAGACTAGACAGACAAGACTAGACAGACAAGACTAGACAGACAAGACTAGACAGACAAGACTAGACAGACAAGACTAGACAGACAAGACTAGACAGACAAGACTAGACAGACAAGACTAGACAGACAAGACTAGACAGACAAGACTAGACAGACAAGACTAGACAGACAAGACTAGACAGACAAGACTAGACAGACAAGACTAGACAGACAAGACTAGACAGACAAGACTAGACAGACAAGACTAGACAGACAAGACTAGACAGACAAGACTAGACAGACAAGACTAGACAGACAAGACTAGACAGACAAGACTAGACAGACAAGACTAGACAGACAAGACTAGACAGACAAGACTAGACAGACAAGACTAGACAGACAAGACTAGACAGACAAGACTAGACAGACAAGACTAGACAGACAAGACTAGACAGACAAGACTAGACAGACAAGACTAGACAGACAAGACTAGACAGACAAGACTAGACAGACAAGACTAGACAGACAAGACTAGACAGACAAGACTAGACAGACAAGACTAGACAGACAAGACTAGACAGACAAGACTAGACAGACAAGACTAGACAGACAAGACTAGACAGACAAGACTAGACAGACAAGACTAGACAGACAAGACTAGACAGACAAGACTAGACAGACAAGACTAGACAGACAAGACTAGACAGACAAGACTAGACAGACAAGACTAGACAGACAAGACTAGACAGACAAGACTAGACAGACAAGACTAGACAGACAAGACTAGACAGACAAGACTAGACAGACAAGACTAGACAGACAAGACTAGACAGACAAGACTAGACAGACAAGACTAGACAGACAAGACTAGACAGACAAGACTAGACAGACAAGACTAGACAGACAAGACTAGACAGACAAGACTAGACAGACAAGACTAGACAGACAAGACTAGACAGACAAGACTAGACAGACAAGACTAGACAGACAAGACTAGACAGACAAGACTAGACAGACAAGACTAGACAGACAAGACTAGACAGACAAGACTAGACAGACAAGACTAGACAGACAAGACTAGACAGACAAGACTAGACAGACAAGACTAGACAGACAAGACTAGACAGACAAGACTAGACAGACAAGACTAGACAGACAAGACTAGACAGACAAGACTAGACAGACAAGACTAGACAGACAAGACTAGACAGACAAGACTAGACAGACAAGACTAGACAGACAAGACTAGACAGACAAGACTAGACAGACAAGACTAGACAGACAAGACTAGACAGACAAGACTAGACAGACAAGACTAGACAGACTAGACAAAACAGACAAGACTAGACAGACAAGACTAGACAGACAAGACTAGACAGACAAGACTAGACAGACAAGACTAGACAGACAAGACTAGACAGACAAGACTAGACAGACAAGACTAGACAGACAAGACTAGACAGACAAGACTAGACCAGACAAGACTAGACAGACAAGACTAGACAGACAAGACTAGACAGACAAGACTAGACAGACAAGACTAGACAGACAAGACTAGACAGACAAGACTAGACAGACAAGACTAGACAGACAAGACTAGACAGACAAGACTAGACAGACAAGACTAGACAGACAAGACTAGACAGACAAGACTAGACAGACAAGACTAGACAGACAAGACTAGACAGACAAGACTAGACAGACAAGACTAGACAGACAAGACTAGACAGACAAGACTAGACAGACAAGACTAGACAGACAAGACTAGACAGACAAGACTAGACAGACAAGACTAGACAGACAAGACTAGACAGACAAGACTAGACAGACAAGACTAGACAGACAAGACTAGACAGACAAGACTAGACAGACAAGACTAGACAGACAAGACTAGACAGACAAGACTAGACAGACAAGACTAGACAGACAAGACTAGACAGACAAGACCAGACAGACAAGACTAGACAGACAAGTTCAGACAGAAAAGACTAGACAAACAACACTAGACTAATAAGACAATGAGATTTGAAAAATCCAATAAGACACTGAGATTTGTTAATCGACTGATAAATCATCAACATCTTGGATAGTGTCTATTTTTCTGTTGTCTTAAATTTGGATTAGATTAACATTAAAAGAATCTAATAAGATAATGAGATTTGTAAATCTCTTGATAAATCGTCGAAATCTTGGTTAGTGTCTAGTTTAACTAGACTTGTCTAAATCACAATTATAAGAAATTTTTTGTCTTAATATTGGACCAGAAGGTTTCTTTTTCAATATTTTTTTAGCAATCTGCAAATTTTGTCACAAATTACTTCAGTGTAAATATAAAAATAGTTGCTTTTGTCTAATTTGATTAAATTATCTAAAGCAAGCTTTGGAAACAAAAGCTATCAATTCCAAAGCTACCAACAAAATATGAAAACTTTGCGATTTCAAGCAAAAAAAGATCAATATAAAAAAGTTGCTAGAATAATAATAATTGGAGAGATCTAATATTAATTATAAAAAACTAACCTAAAAAGCAATTAATTAACATTTGTGAGATTGAGTCGCATTCAAGTATTTCATACCTTGGAGTGTTTGCAGAGATAATCCTTGTTTACATATCCAATTTGTCATCTGTTTGTAGAAGTTTCCTCCAGCAGAAATAAATAAATAAAAAACCGAACGTCCCTCACAACTCCCCAACAAAAAAACAACTAAAACTTGAGAAACATCAAATAAAATGTTTTGTAATTTCAATTTTCACTTTCACAACCCGATTTATGTGCACGGCACACCTTTGCTTTAGAGTTTATTGACTCCGACTTCTTCGACTCAGGTAATAAAACTATTGCTATATCACTTCTGATTAACCCACGAATTCAAAACAAACATCTCTCGACTCGCCCAGGCATTAACCAGCCCGAACTTACAGCTTCTTTTATTTATCCTCGCCAGATTTAATATAATTCCGAGATACACGTGAAGGTGAAAAAGGTATGTATACAAAGAGACACAATCAAATAGTGGTAGGCTGTGGAAAAAACAATGGAATTTAAAACGAACGCTGGTACTGACATCTCTCGTCCGAGCGCGGAAATTAAATTACATGTGCAAATTGTTGCCTAATGTTTAAACTTTGTAACTCGTCTTTCAACAAGCGCGAATCAACTTTAAAATTTAAAAATATATATTTGTATGTGAGATATGTTGGAATTGATTTATTATTTACAAACTACATTCGATACCATTATGTTTTTTAAATTACATCATGAAAATGGCCTTCACGGCTGCGTTTGCATTGGGCGATCCGCGAGGCCAATTTTGGATGAAATTCAGTAAGTCGGACTGGATTACCGAATGGTTCGATTAATGTTGTACTCCAGTTGGGCTAGAGCTGTTGCTTCATTGGTGATGACCAGTGTTTCTCAAACTTATTTGTCTCATCGCCCACCTGTGATATACTTTTTTTTTATTTTTTTTATTGTGGTTTGGGGGAATGTCTACCAGCCAAAGTGTGAGGCTCTCACTCACTAAACCCCTTTTCCACTTGGCTTCTCTATGTTCCACCCCGGTATCGCTTGCGCATGTCTTCAGGGTGGGAAGCCCGGACGGTTAGTGCCGCCCTAGTTTAATGAGAGTTATCTATTATCTTCGCTCAATTTGAGCGAACTAGTCCTTCTACTAAGACTCTCGTCTATCGTTCTTTTCCCTAGGTTAGAGGTTTAGTTCTGCATCGACTTCGATGTTTGCCGCAAGTTGCGCTTTCCACGCTCTTTCGGCCTTTTCTTTCCTCGTCATTATTTCCATGGTATATGCTTTTATCGCCTCCCAGTCGTCTTCATTTCGCAGCATGACTTGTGTTAGATTTCCTACCTCAAGCACTATGCCACCGAGTTTCACCTGAACAGTGGACCTCTCGTTTTCCGTTGCTGCACACTGGAAAATAGTGTGGTCTGCGTCATCCGGACTTTGGCCACATAAAAAGCACTCTATATTGTTCCTCTTTTTGAACCTCTCTAGGTAGGAATTGAAGCATCCGTGGCCCGTGAGCGCTTGGGTAATATGGTATCCCATTTGCCCGTGGGTGCGGTCGTACCAAGGCGCTACGTGAGGGATGAGCCTATGGGTCCATCGTCCTGACGTAACTGTCTCCCACTGGGTTTGCCATCTCTCCATGAGTCGTTGGCGCGCTCTAACCTTCTTTGGCCTGCTCCTTTTCTTCTTTCCTGGCGTACTGACTTAGTTCGTCGTAGATCTCCTTTCTTTCTCGAATCAGTAGATCAATTGGCGGTGTACTCGCTAGAACGAGTGCGGCCGCCTCAGATACGGTTCTGTACCCAGATATTAGTCGTAATACACTGCGCCGCTGTACCGAGGCAAGCCTCCGCTTTGCCCCGATCTTTTCTGCCGCCGCTGCCCATATTTCCGCGCCGTAGAGTATCTGTGCCTGTATCACGCTATTTAGCAGTCTTATTTTGCCTCACGAGGCCCTCCAACGTTTGGCATGAGCCTTGCAAGGCTTGCCGCTATTGCTGCTACCTTCTCGGTTATCTTGGTGAAATGTTCTACATACCGAAGTCCGCTGTCAATCTGTACCCCGAGGTATCTCACCGCCATTGCCCATGGTACTTCCTGCCCTTCCAGAGTGAGAATCAGTGGAACAATCAAACATCCTCTTATCTGTTACCAGTACTGCTTCCGTCTTATGTACTGCTAGTTGCAGTCCGTTTTCCTTCATCCAGTTGCTGGCACATCGGAGACACTCATTTGTTACTGCCTCGAGTGTGGTAGGAATTCTCGCTGTTACTACTACTGCCACGTTATCAGCGAAGCCAACGAAGGTCGCGTCTTTTGGTAGTTTCAGGTTCAGTAGACCGTCAAACATGATGTTCCACAGAAAGTGCCCAAGGACCGATCCCTGCGGAACCCCTGCAGTCACCTCATACTCAACCTGACCGTCTTCCGTGTCGTAGACAAGGATTCTGTTACTCAAGTAACTGCTTATTATTTTCCTTAGGTACTCCGGTACTCGTCTCTGCTCTAAGGCGTTTAGGATCGCATCCCACCGCGCCGAGTTGAAGGCATTCTTGATGTCGAGCGTCACAAGTGCACAAAAGCCCTTTGTCTTCCAGGTCCCCTGTTTGACCTTCCTGGCCGTCTCGATCACACTCGCAATAGCGTCGACCGCTGACTTCCCTTTCCTAAAACCGTATTGCCGCTGGGACATGCCCCCGTTTTCGTCGATATGTTTTTCTAGTCTTTGGAGCAATAGTCTCTCCAGTAACTTCCCCATGTTGTCAAGGAGACAGATCGGTCGATATGAGGATGGTTCCTCATACTAGTGATATACTAAAGTTAATAGCACCCCCCCATCTATCGTATCGACAAGACTAGACAGACTAGACTAGACAAACAAGGCTAGACAGACAAGAATGAACCAACAAGATTAGACAGACAAGACTAGACAGACAAAACTAGACAGGCAAGACTAGACAGAAAAGACTAGACAGACAAGACTTGACAGATAAGACTAGACAGACAAGACTAGACAGACATGACTAAACAGGCAAGACTAGACAGACATGACTAGACAAACAAGACTAGACAGACAAGACTATATAGACAAGACTAGACAGACAAGACTAGACATACAACTTTTTTTTAGAAAAGTGGTTCGGGGGAAGATACCACTTAACCCCGTATTCCACCTTGGCTTTTAGTGTGCGCCACCCTGGTATCGTATATTTTGCATTCATTCAGGGTGGGCAGCCTGGATGGTTAGTGAAAACCGCCCTAGTTATTGTCTCCACGGCCAGGATTCGAACCCGGGAGACATACAAGACTAGACAGGCAAGACTAGACAGACTGGACTAGAAAGACTAGACAGACAAGATTATACAAAAAAGACTAGACAGACAAGACTAGACAGACAATGCTAGACAGACAAGACTAGACAGACCAGGCTAGACATGCAAGACTAGAGATCAAAACTAGAGAGACAAGACATACTACAGTAGACAGAAAAAATTACACTTGACAGACTAGACTAGACAGACAAGAGTAGACTAGAGAGACAAATCTATACAGACAAGTTTAGACTAGACAGACAAGACTAAACTGGACAAGACAGATAAGACTAAACAGATTAACTAGAGTGGTTACTAGTGGGGCTAGACAGAGAAGAACATACTCTATGAACTGCTGAAAACCGAAATGCGGCCATAATTCTAATAGACCTATTCATAGCTTAAATTTTTTTATGCGCAATCGTCAATTTGCGCCATGTTTTCGGGCACTTTTTTGACGTATAACCAGTGAAAATAATAAAATGTGCCCGAAACTCTCATACTCCCGCCTTTTAAACAAGACGGATGCGCATGCGCTTAACTAACCGTAAAGAGGACTATTGGATTAACTGACGACGTGGCGATGGTGGTAACCGCTAAAGAAGAATCCATCCTAATGGATAAAGCTAATGCGGGACTACAAAGAGTAGTTAGTAAACTGGATCGAGCAACAATTTGCGCCAGAGAAGACGGTGCCAATACTTTTAATATCTCAACGAAGGATATCCCCGATCACTTTTAATGCCATAGGTTTTACGGTAGCCCCTACTACAGCACTACGACTAGTAAACTTTGCTTTTAACCTACCTACCACCCCCTATATTACTCCCTGCCTACCTAACGACCCCCAAAACGACCTCATCGCCCACTGGGGTGTGATATCGCCCAGTTTAAGAATCGCTGGGGTAGACCAACGACTTAACGTAGCTCCAAGGAAAAAGTCTAATGGCGTTAGATCACCCGAACTGGGTGGCCTCTCGACGTCAGCTCTATTCGAAATAACGCGCCCCGGGAACCTCTCTTGCTTCTCACGCATATCACCCGCTTTGTAACACTATCTTGTTTGAACCACATGTCGTCTATGCTCATATCGTCTACTGTGGCCCACAAAAAGTTTCTTATCATGGTTCTATTCGCTCCGTGCATATCCGCACTTAGCGCCACCCGTGGCCAAAAAGACAAGTTCGTCCCCAATAATAGTGTGTAAAAAGATCAGGCAAAAACAAAAAAATAATTATTTAAATAAAATATAGAATATTTAACAGCAAAAAAATTATCGGTTTTGTAATAAATAAATTCTGCAATAAGAGATAATAATTATAAATTAAATTCAGAGTGGACACCTTCATTCTATTACCAATCTTAATTAAATTTTTAACAGAAGTTGAAACGTTTTAAGGCTAACGCCAGCAAGATAACGAGCTTCATCAATTGAACCCGTCATTTCGAAAAGGGCACGAGTCACACTTTTTTTAAATACCACTTTTTTACGCCATTTTATTCATTGAAGCGTTTTACATATTCCATGCGTAAAGAGTACAGTGCGAAAGAGTGCGTGTATGTTTTTTATTTAACAGCCTCTATATTCAGTTTCTTCAGCATCGATGACTTTTTTAACAAAAAACATATTTTTGTTGATTCTGAAAAGTTTTAATTCGTGGACTTATGCCCTTTTCGAAATGAAGGGTTCAATTGTATCCAGGGGCGGACTAAGGCCTAGGCAACCTAGGCACATAATTTAAAACATAACGCCTAGGGCTCGTAATTTTTGGCTGCCGAAAATTAGGTTTTTAATTTTTATAATTAATCTTTATTTAACAGAAAAAAATTATAATCATAATTATTGCTGCAACGTATCACCTAATATATCCAGTTGTAAATTTTTGTACAACTCACACTTTCAGTCAGACTTTGAAATTTTCCACTCACTTTTGAAATTTTCCATTCACTTAATAAATAATGATTTTCAGGAAATACATTTTCTCGCATTTTCCGAAGATTTCAAGATGTCTTAACTTTTGAACGGCTTATTACAGAGACTTATAGCTCACCAATCGATTCAGCGGGCCAAAATTAGACGGAGAACGTATATAATATTCCCTGGGAAGCTTTCAGTTAAGAAATATCATCGACTCGGGAAGTCTAGACCGCGGAAACGACGAAATGCGAGAAAATCGATTTTTTCAAATTCGTTATTTTTTGTCACAGCAAAATTTAAAAACGTTTCTGAAAGCATTTTTGCTGCTGATTACAGATATGCAAATTATATCTCGCTAGCTCTTTTGGTTCACTTTCGACTGCAAAAATTGAAGGAATTTTAATGAAATTTCGACGCTCTAGTGGAGATCTCGCAAAGTCGTGAATATCCCGCCGACAATCTTACTGTATCTACAGCAAAATGACCTTCTGAAAACGATGCCGCTCCGTTAAAATCCGTTTTTAATTATCTGCAACCGTTTCCGAGATATCTACTTAGCAAATCGAGAATCGGGTAAATTTCAGTTTCAAATTTAACGACGAATTAGTGAATATTTCCAGGCAATTTACACATCGATTTGTTCGTCTTGTCGTGTAGTTTATGTGTGCCCAAAATGATTTCGCTGTTCTTTACCGTTTTCGAAAAAATCGAAAAAAACCGAAAAAGCATGTATTTTTCGAACGAAATGATGAAAAATTTTTGTCGAATTTTTTTTTTGTGATTTTAATTTGGTTACACGAAGGAAATCGAAGTGCTGTAAACAGTTTTTCAGTTTATTTTGCTCTAAGGTTAAAAATAAACAAATTTTATATTTTTTTTCGCTGTACACAATCACACATTTCCTACTGATTTGACGCTGTCATAACTTTTGAAGCGCTCACCACAGAGACTTCTAGTCTTCACCAATCGATTCAGCGTCCCAAAATAAGTCGGATAGCGTATATAATATTCACTGGGAAGCTTTCAGTTAAGAAATACCATCGACTCGGGAAGTCTAGACCACGGAAACGACGAAATGCGAGAAAATCGATTTTTTCCAAATCGTTATTTTTTGAGTCACAGCAAAATTTAAAAACGTTTCTGAAAGCATTTTTGCTGCTGATTACAGATATGCAAATTATATTTCTCTAGCTCTTTCGTTTCACTTTCGCCTGCAAAAATTGAAGAAATTTTTATGAAATTTCGGCTCTCTAGTGGAGATCTCGGAAAGTTGTGAATTTCCTATAGATAATCTTAGTGTACCTATAGGAAAATGACCTGCTGAAAACGATGCCTCAATCCGTTTTTAATTATCTGCAACCGTTTCCGAGATATCTATTTAGCAAATCGAGAATCTGGTAACTTTCAGTTTGAAATTTATCGACGAATTATTGAATATTTCCGGACAATCTACACATCGACTTGTTCGTCTTGTCGTGTAGTTTCTGTGTGCCCAAAATGATTTCGCTGCTTCTTACCGTTTTCGAAAAAATCGAAAAAACCGAAAAAGCATGTATTTTTCGAGCGAAATGATGGGAAATTTTTGTCCAATTTTTTTTTTAAATTTTCTTTCCTGATTTTTTTTTGGTTACACGAAGGAAATCGAAGTGCTGAAAAAGATTTTCTAGTTTATTTCGCTCTAAAGTTACAAATAAACAAATTTTATATTTTTTTTCGCTGTACACAATCACACATTTCCTATTGATTTGACGCTGTCATAACTTTTGAACCGCTCACCACAGAGACTTCTAGTCTACACCAATCGATTCAGCGTCCCAAAATTAGTCGGAGACCGTGTATAATATTCCCTGCGGAGGTTTCAGTTAAGAAATAAAAACGACTCGGGAAGTCTACACCGCGGAAACGACGAAATGCGAGAAAATCGATTTTTTTTAAATCGTTATTTTTTGAGTCACAGCAAAATTTAAAAACGTTTCTGAAAGCATTTTTGCTGATGATTACAGATATACAAATTATATTTCGCTAGCTCGTTCGGTTCACTTTCGCCTGCAAAAATTGAAGAAATTTTTATGAAATTTCGGCGCTCTAGTGGAGATCTAGGAAAGTCGTGAATTTTCCGCGGACAATCTTGGTGTATCCATAGGAAAATGACCTTCTGAAAACGTTGCCGCAATTCGTTTTTAATTATCCGCAACCGCTTCCGAGATATATACTTAGCAAATCGAGAATCGGGTAAATTTCAGTTTGAAATTTATCGACAAATTATTGAATATTTCCGGACAATCTACACATCGACTTGTTCGTCTTGTCGTGTAGTTTCTGTGTGCCCAAAATGATTTCGCTGCTTCTTACCGTTTTCGAAAAAATCGAAAAAAAACGAAAAAGCATGTATTTTTCGAACGTAATGATGGAAAATTTGTGTCGAAATTTTTTTTACAAATATATTTCGTAGTTTTATTTTTGGTTACACGAAGGAAATCGAAGCACTGAAAACGGTTTTCGAGTTTATTTCGCTCTAAAGTTACAAATAAACCTGATTTATAGTGTTTCGCTATTATAAGCCGTCACTTTGTTTTCACCGTCCAGTTTTTTAAAAAACCTCTCTGAAACTACAAATCCCAACGAATCTATTTTCGGTGAAACTAAACTACAACACGAGCAAAACAATGTGTTAATTATTTGGAAAGATTAAATTTTTTCTGCGAAATTCTGATTTTTCGCGAATTTTGACATCACAAGTCCGTATCTCGAGAGCGGTTGCAGATTGCATTACGGATGCTTTTAGATTTCGTTAAAAATATCGATTAGTTACCCAGTTCTTTGCTCGTGCGACCAAATTTCGCAAAAACACGGGAAAAAACTTTCAGACACACTTTGAAAATTTCCATTCACTTGATAAATCATCATATTAAGGATATAGGATTTTATTGAGGATATAAGATTATTTTCATATAGGGATATAGGATGTCGCTCGCATTTTCCGCAGACTTCGCGATTTTAAAGAATTAAATTATCATTATAAATATAACATATATAAAAGGTCTATAAGACCTTTTTACGGTTAGTTAGGCGCATCCGCATCCGCCATGTTTAAAAGGCGGGAATATGAAAGTTTCGGGCACATTTTGTTATTATCACTGGTTATACGTCAAAAAGTGCCCGAAAAACATGGCGGAAATTGACGTATGCGCACAAAAAAAAATCAACTATGAAAAGGGCTATAAATATAACATAACCAATCAATATCCATGTACATGGGCCTAGCCAAGGGGTGGGTTTGTGGGTTTCAAAGCTCCCCCCCGAAATATCCAAAATATTAAATGAATCCCTTAAATATTATATTGAAATAAGGAGAGACGGCATTCTTCGAGAGAGCGTGGTAAATGTGGAGTTTATGGATCTTATGTGTCAGTTTAAGAAAGTAAATTGGCGCATTTTTGTTATTGTATTTTCTTCAAATCCCGAAACTAAACCCTGGCTACGCCCGTGTTAATGGACATAGGAATAATATTTTCCTATGCCCAGAGCCGTCCTTAGACCGGGGCGAGCGGGTCCCAGGCCCTGGGCCCCGCGCTTTGAGAGCCCCGCAGCCTTATGCGAACCGACAGGTTAAGATTTTACATTGTTTTTCATTATTATTTGCTTTACTACTAAGTAATTTTACTTATTTTATTTCTCTTGTGCAAAACAAATAAACGGAAAAAGGATTTATTATTCTTGTTGTGTCATTACCATTAAATTTCAAAATCCAAAATTATTTTTTAGATTTTAAATTATAAAAAAAATTGTCTAAGGGGCCCCAAAATAATTTTTTGCCCTGGGCCCCGCACTTGCTAGGGACGGCCCTGCCTATGCCCATGCGAATTCTGACACAATGGGGACATAAAAAATAGTTTAGACAGAGATAACGTCTCTGGTAATATCTCTGGTTTAGATATGTGTATGTATAGTAATCTAAACAACACTAAATTATTTGACTCTTCAGTGCCTAGTGCCATCTATTAATGATTCCAAGCCATTACTACTTCTGTCACAAGGTCACCCATAAGATTGTCACCCCCTGTTTAGCAGTTAGTTAGTCAACATTGTTAGTCAACAAGTTATTAGTTAGTCAACATTGCATGTTTTTGAATATTTACAACTTGAATAGGAATAATGTCATCGGAAGAAGATGATTACATGTCGGATGCCTTTCTGAATGTTAAAAGTTCCACGGAAGGTCTGCCAAAAAGGAAGCAAGATCAAAGAGTCCACGAGATTTACAAGAAGAAGATCAAAGCGGAAGAAAATCCACCAGTTAAAGTCAAAGAGCAAGAACACTTATTAAGAGAAACGGGATTGAACACAGCGATTTCAAATGAGAACAAGGGATTCAAAATGTTGGAGAAAATGGGGTACAAACCTGGAACTAGTCTGGGCAAGGCAAACACAGGCATGTTGGAACCGATCAACGTGGTGGTGAAAAACGAACGGACTGGGTTAGGCAAAGCTCAGCAGAATAAAGAAAAATTAGAGAAGTTGGTGAAACGGGACATCAGAGAAATTGAAAACAAGTTTAAAAAAAGTTTATACGATAAGAAGAAAACTAGGCAATTGAGGAAGTTTTTCAATAAAGCTCAAACTTCGTGCGAGTATTTAGATAAATCCACAGACATTTCTTATCCAATTAAAGAATACTTTTGGCCGAAAGAAGCTTTGAAAACAATTAAAAAAGAAGAAATTCAGGACAGTGACGAAGAAGAAAGTGAGGAGGAAAGCGAAGAAGAGGAAGAAGTGATCAGTGAAACATATTTAATAGAGATCGTTGAATATTTACGTGACACTTATTTCTATTGCATTTATTGTGCGGCCAAAGGAACTGATGAAAACGACTTGCAATCTTTTTGTCCTGGTCCACACTTAGAGGATCATGACGAGTTTGACTAAATTTATTATTAGTGAATATCAAAGCAAACATTTTGGACACCAGGTGTTGATTATGAGCCCCTTGGTTCTGAGTTTTAGTTAAAATTCTGCAACTTTGGGGACCTGTTAATTTAGGAGTAATAGCCAGGTGTTGATTATGAACTTCCCCTTGGTTTTGAGTTTTAGTGAAAATTCTGTGATGTTAGGACCTGTTAATAGCTTTTGCCATTGGATCCAGTGTGGGGTCATTTGATGAGGAATATTTTGCACAATTTGTGGAGGAATATTTTCTGAAAGGATTTCCAAGTTGTTAAATGGTTTATAGGCAAATTTGGAAGGAATCAAATGTTTTCAAGAAAATTTTGGAAGGAAACAATTTTTGTGTAAAAAAGTTTGAAAAAATCTTAAGATTTCGTAACGGAAATCCCATAACGCTAATATTTATTTGTAAATAAATCTATTAATAAAATATTTCTGTTATTCGTTTTCTAAATGTCCAAAGATACATAAAACCAAATTCGGTTTTTACAATCGAAAGCGAAAACATTATTTTCGCTAAACTCAAGTTAGAAAATGAAATTCCTAGAAATCATATACTGATTCTTTTTTTTAAAATACTGTACATAAATATACATAGTACATGTACAAAATCCCTAAAATAAAATTAAAAAAAAATAATTGAGAAGAAAATAAAGATGGGGTTGAATTTCATTCAACAACGGAGATGTGGTTTATATTGCATGATATATCTGAAAAAAATAAGCATAAATAAACAAGAGTATTATATAATATAATAATAATAGTCCCTTTCCTCCTAGCATTTACATGCCTTAAGGGGTGATAAAGCAAGGGTAGCTATTTGTCAGCCTCAGTTTATGTTGGAGATAGGGTCGCTGGCCCTACGCTCCTACACCGCCTATTTTACGCCAGGTTTAACCTGAGTATTATATAATACACTTGCATAATCTTTTCGTTTTAAATATACTCTGGCATAAAAAATGCAACACCAAGAAGAGGTAGGAATTTTTAAAACCAAACTTGGCAGAAATACCCTATAACTTCCACACTCCTGCAGCCTTCTGGGCATGGTTTCCACCAGGTTGTTGATTTCTCCCTGAAGTATTGCATCCCAGGAAATCTGTAGTTCATGCCAGAGAGCTTCTAGCATCAGTGGAGGATGGGCTAATTGCTTGAGTCTTCATCATGCCCCACACATGTTCGAAGGGCGAAACGTCGGGAGATCTGGGTGGACACGGCAACATATTGACGTTGGTCTCTTCGAAGCACTCCATAGAATGCCTTGCAATGTGAGGAAGGCCATTATCCTGTTGGAAAATTGTAATGGAAGGATATGGGGTTCTACCACTTCATCAACATATCGGTGGGCATTCATATTGCCTCAGATGAATACTAACTGAGACCTGCTTCCATAAACAATAGCATCCCATACCATAACCCTCACTGTGTGGTGCACATGCTACTCAACAGAAAACTGCACATGGCGACGTTCTCCACGTCTACGTCTGACCCTCATACGACTGGAAGTTTTACTGCTAACTGGACTATATTGCAAAATATGTAGAATAAAATACAATACGGTCTTGTCTATCTAGTCATGTCTGTCCAGTCTTATCTGTCTAGTCTTGTCTGTCTGGTCTTGTCTGTCTAGTCTTGTCTCTCTAGTCTTGTCTGTCTGGTCTTGTCTGTCTAGTCTTGTCTGTCTAGTCTTGTCTGTCTAGTCTTGCCTGTCTAGTGTTGTCTGTCTAGTCTTGTCTCGTTAGTCTTGTATTTCTGGTTTTGTCTGTCTGTCTGTCTAGTCTTGTCTAGTCTGTCTAACCTGGTATGTCTAATGTTGTGTGTCTAGTCATAAAATCCACACATAATATTTGTGTAGCGGGTAGTTTATAAACGACGTGTAAATTACAGTCTCCCGACTCGGCGCAGACCGGCTTGGCTCGGTAATTTATACGTCGTTTATAAACTACCCGCCAGCAATAACTTCGTCTCAGTTTTGAAAACTCATTTAGTCTAGTCTTGTAAAGTAAAGCGCATGCGCGTCCGCTATGTTTAAAAGGCGGGAATATGAAAGTTTAGGGCACATTTTATTATTTTCACTGGTTATACGTCAAAAAGTGCTCGAAAAACATGACGGAAATTGACACATGCTCACAAGACAAAAATCAACAACGAAAAGGTCTATTATCGACAACTGAGTGAATTAGATGTCGCATTATTGGCTTACAAAGCAACTGCAGATCTGGAACCTTAGCGGGAAAAAGATGGCAGATTGCATGCAAGTTCTGAAAACGCTCATAGAAAAAGGAGGTGACGATGCTTGCAACGCAGACAAGTGGATGCAAATACTGCAAGAAGCGCTCCAACACGCCAACAAGAACAGAACTGCTATGGCGCAAAACCGAAAACCTACTTACTAGTGGACGGAGGAGGGGGCTGAAGCAAGGAGAGAAAGCATCCGCAAAAAGAGGATCGCAGTGCGAAACAACGCCCGAGGCTTAACAAAGGAAGCCAAAGAAAGGCACCATGAGAACTATAAGGTAGCCAAAAGACACCTAAAAACGGCAATAAAGAACACCAAAACGGAAGCGTGGAGACAGCTAACCGCACAAGTTGACAGCGACCTTTGGGGCATGGGGTACAAAATCGTCACGAGGAAGCTGAGGCAGGTGTTCTCGCTCCAGATGAGCCTCAAAGAGGAGAAAGAAATCGCGCAAACTCTATTCCCGCAACGGGAAAAAATTAAATTGGTATACCCACGAGTGTCCGAAGCAGATCCTTAGGTTTGAGGAAGAAGAACTGTTAACCGCAGCGAAAAAACTAAAGACGAAAAAAGCACCCGGGTCTGGTCCGGGTGCTTTTTTCGTCTTTAGTCATAGTTTTTTCGCGTCTTTAGTTTTTTAGTTGGTTTTCCGCAGAACTGATAGAGACCGAAACAGCAACCTATCCAAAGTCATGAACAAGAAACTGGCAGAGGGGATCGTCCCCTGGCAGTGGAAAAAGGCGCGACTGACCCTGATAGAAAAGAAGCAGATTGACCCTACCCTCGCGAAAACCTACCGCCCTTTATGTCTTATAACCTCCCTAGGCAAACTCTACGAGCACCTGTTGCTGGCATGGATAAACGTGGCGCTGGAAGTCGTGGAGGGGCTATCTGACCACCAGTACGGCTTCCGAAAGCAAAGGAGCACGGTGGATGCGTTACTTGAGGTGAAAAGGCTGGGCCATAAGAAACCTACCACACCAGAAAACTCTGTGCGCTGGTGACGCTAGACGTCCAAAATATCATCAACTCGGCAACATGGGACGGCATAGTGAGGGAAATAAAAAAAAAACCGGCCAAGTGCGAGTTGTGACTCGCGCACCGAGGGTTCCGTACAAACTTGTAAGTAAGGTATCTTTAGGAGGACCTAACTGTATGCAACCCATATGCTTCTGGTGCCTGACAATACCACGCAACACATTAGTGTATTTTCATAAGTTTCTAATAGTAAATTCGCATTTTTCTTGTAATTAAACTACATATTTACGGTTTTCAGATTTTTCCCTTTACATGTGCTGTAAGACACCGCTTCTTGCCAAATTTCATGATTCTAGGTCAACGGGAAGTACCCTATAGGTTTTTATTCCCTTGTGAAATCGCAAAATATGCGACATAAACGATCATACCTTTTGATCGCGTTGACTTACAAGTTTGATTTTTTCACAGCTGAAAGAGACCGCTGACCCGAGTATTTGATACAAATTTCAACTTGTTACTACCTCTACGCGTTCCTGAGAAAAATGGTCTTGACAGACAGACAGACGGACGGACAGACAGACAGACAGACGGACAAAGTGATCCTATAAGGGTTCCGTTTTCGGTACGGAACCCTAAAAACGGAAACTTTCCCAAGCTACCTCCTGAAAGTGATCCAGAACTACTTGTCAGACTGGAAACTCATCTTTGACGGACGACAACGAGGAGTATGAGGTGACGTGCGAAGTACCCCAGGGATCAGTATTGGGCCCCACTCTATGGAACATGCTTTACGACGGGGTTCTAGACATCCCAATGCCACAAGGGATCACGCTGGTTGAATTCGCAGACGACCTGGGAATGGTCGCCACAGCCGGGACTAAAGAGGCACTGGAAACGAACATAAACGAGGCACTGGACAAGACAGAACAAGTCATTCTGGTCGGGCGGCGCAAACTGACGCAAAAGAACATAGAGATCATGGGAGCGAGAATCCCATCACAGGAATCCGTGAAATAACTCCAACTGAGTCCAACTGGGCAGAAACATGAACATGACGGGGTCGCCAAGAAAGCAGATTCCGCAGCCACTGCCTTCACAAGGCTAATGCCCAGTGTAGGAGGTCCTAGAGCTAGCTATTCAATACTGCTCTATGCGGCGCCTATCTGGCAAGATGCCGTTAAAATACAGAGAAACAAGAACAGTCTCGAGAAGGTGACAAGGCGGACCATGCTCATCAGCGCATACCATACCGTGCCCGCAGAAGCTGCCTTGGTGATATCCAGCTGCCCCCCCATCGACCTCCTCGTCGATGAGCGAGCTCGCATACACGAAGGAGGTAAGGTAGAGAAGGCAGAAGCCCGCAGACGCAGATGACAGGAAAGGTGGGAAACGGAAACAGGGAAGGCTACATGGACCAAGCGCTTGATTCCTGACCTGCGTCCGTGGGTCAACAGAGAGCACGGCGAAACATCCTACCACGTAACACATATGATTAGCGGGCACGGATGCTTTAGAGCGAACTACACAGGTTCAAGGTCGCTGGGACAGAGGAGTGCTGCTACTGTGGCCAGCCAGATACCGCAATCTCCAATTACATCATTAGCATTATCACCCAGAAAGAGGCCGAAGAACGCGCTGACCAGGCAACCACCTAGCTAAATCTCAAGAGCAGAAGCATAATCGAAACTCTAAAAAAAATGTCCGGACTGCCCACCCTGAAGGAATGGGCAAGCGATACCGTGGTGCTGGTCTCTATAGCCAAGTGGAAGAAGGGGTTTAGTGAGTGAGAGCCTCACATGCAGGCTGGTAGAGCTTACCCCAAACCACAATAAAAAAAAGTCTTGACTGTCTAGTCTTGTCAGGACGAATCGGCATTCGTCACTGAAGACCATTCTATGCCATTCCACGTCCCAATCCAGTCGCAAAGTACACCACTCCAAACGTTGCTATCGATTACGAGCCGTCAGGTCATCGAGCTTTGGGCTTGTAGTCGACCACATCTTGTGCTTCCTACAAGATGTGGTCGACTACAAGCCAAAAGCTCGTCGGTAAACTGTACGAAGGGTTACAAAACGTGCTTCGTTTCCAAACTACTGATCGGCTGATCTTGTACTCGAGAACAGGTCCCTTACTGCCATCAATCGGAGATGGCGGTCCTGGACCACATTTGTCTGCCTTGGCCGTCCACTTCTACGACGTTCTGTAGACCATGCATGATAACACCGTACTACAGAAGATTGGTTACGGTTAAGACGATTGTCAATTTCTCTGAATAAAAAACCACCTTCACGTAAGCCAATAATGCGACATCGAATTCACTCAGTTGTCGATAATAGACCTTTTCATAGTTGATTTTTTTTGTGAGCATGTGTCAATTTCCGCCATGTTTTTCGGGCACTTTTTGACGTATAACCAGTGAAAATAACAAAATGTGCCCGAAACTTTCATATTACCGCCTTTTAAACATGGCGGACGCGCATGCGCTTTACTAACCGTAAAGGCCGATTCTCATATACGCGACATCGCCTATCAAAAAATGATTACATTGTTTTAAATGGGCACGTTCTCACTATGGCTACGCAACGTGCCCATTTAAAACAATGTAATCATTAGTTGACAGGCGATGTCGCACGACGTCGCGTAGCTGAGTGTAGCGTATATGGGAGCCACTATATATCGCGTATATATCGACCTTAAAAGGTCTATTTTCACGTTTCTGTACTCTAGGCATAATCACAACCTCAAAACACAACGAAGAAGTGTGGTCCAAACATTCCTACCTCTTCTTAGAGTTGCATTTTTTATATCACAGAGTATATATAATTGGTCTTGGTTTAATTACGATTACCTTTTAGACGGAAAAAGTCAGTAGACAGTCTCATTAATGACTGTCTATGCTGAAACAAGTCTCATCATTTTTGTTGAGTCTAGCGGTGTATAGAGTTAGAGCGTTAACTACAAATCTGGAGGTCACGAGAGCAAGTGTCGGTCGCATTTGTACTAGACGACAAATGTGTAATTAATAGACCTTTTCATAGTAGATTTTTTTTGAGCGCATACGTCATTTTCCGCCATGTTTTCGGGCAATTTTTGACGTATAACCGGTGGAAATATCAAAATGTGGCCGAAACTTTCATATTCCCGCCTTTTAAACATGGCGGACGAGCATGCGTTTTACAAACCGTAAAAAGGTCTATTTTCACGTTGCATAATCATAACCTCAAAACACAACGAAGAAGTGTGGTCCTACCTCTTCATAGTGTTGCATTTTTTATGTCACAGAGTATATATAATTATTTTTTTATAGTTAATCCTTTATTGGCATAATTTTAATTTCCATATTTCGAAATATGGAAATTAAAATTATGCCAATAAATGATTAACTATAAAAAATATATAATTAATAATTGGTCCATCGGTAATTGTCAATTGGTAAATTAATTGGTCTTGGTTTAATTACGATTACCTTTTAGGCGGAAAATTTCAGTAAACAGTCTCATTAATGACTGTCCATGCTAAAACAAGTCTCATAATTTTTGTTGAGTCTAGCAGTCTACAGAGTTAGAGCGTTAACTACAAATCTGGAGGCCCCGGGAGCGAGTGTCGGTCGCATTTGTACCAGACGACAAATGTGTTATTAATAGACCTTTTCATAGTTCAATATTTTTTTTGTGCGCATTCGTCAATTTCCGCCATGTTTTTCGGGCACTTTTTGACGTATAACCAGTGAAAATAACAAAATGTGCCCGAAACGTTCATATTGCCGCCTTTTAAACATGGCGGACAGGCATGCGCTTAACTAACCGTAAAAAGGTTTATTAACGCCAAATTAAATATCACCTATAGTACATTTTTTTAAGAATGCAGTAACTAGAAACCTGATTTACACTATAATAAATGGTCAATCTAGATAAAAAAAATGGCGCTAAATTCAAATATGGTTACTTGAATATAAAATTGGTAATTTATTAATGGTTTAATTGAATATCTTAATATTATTGAATAACTTATATAATACTAACAAATAAATCGAGAAAAACGCAAAAAATCTAAATGAAACAAACAGACCAGATGACAATTGTGAAGTGACATGGCAGTCATTGATAACTAACAGCTGCAAATGTATGTGAAAAGAAAGAGAGAAAAGAGGTTGAGATGGAGAAGTAAATATCGTCGGTGTGAACTTCTCCTCGATTTAAACCAATCAGAGAACAAGGTCAAATAAGCCGTATCTATCTTCCCTGTACTGCATTCTTAAAAAAAATGAACAATAGGTTTCTGGGCCTATGAAACGAAAAATGTGGGCATTGAAGGGTAGTTAATAACCCGCTATCCACATTGGACTAAACGTACTTTTTTGTTATTGTTTAGTTCAATGTGGATAGCGGGTTATTAACTACCTTTCAAACACTGCGGCCAAGTGGCCTATTGTATTTTTCCCACATTTTTCGTTTCCTATGCCCAGAAACCTAGGTGATATTTAAATTGGCGTTAATAGATCTTTTTACGGTTAGCTAAGCGCATGCGCGTCCGCCGTGTTTAAAAGGCGGGAATATGAAAGTTTCTGGCACATTTTTTTATTTTCACTGGTTATACGTCAAAAAATGCCCGAAAAACATGGCGGAAATTGACTAGATCACAGCAAAGATGGTTTTATGTAGAAGCTAACTTATTTTAAAGATAAATCTAACTTTTAATATTTATTATTGTCTGTATATACTGACTATGTGTCTGCCTATCAATTATATATCAGATGTATCAGATGATCAAGGTATAGTGTAGCTTTCATGGACAGTCATTGATGAAGACATTATTACGTTAATTGTTTTGACTTACTGGTCTAGTTTCTCCCAGAATATCATAATAGCAGCTCTATCTAAATGCCGTTTCGTCCGTGACAACTCTATCACAGTAACAGCCCACCTGGCCACGTTCGCATCCAATTTCATCTCGTCGTATTTCAAATGAAAAGCGCAAACTAAAACAACAATTCAGCAAAAAATTCCAATTCGAAACAATTTAAATACTTTTTGAAAATATCTCGACTGGGTTCTCCCACGGGTATCCTTTGAATTGCCAGGCGGGGCCCATCACGAACACAGCGACGACCCGGTCCCAATCGCTGGGGCTCAACTTAGCAGGGTTGTCCACTACTCTATAAGGCACGGAGATTCCGTTCTTCTGTCTCTGCAGCAAAACTTCATTATCCCTTCTAGCTCCCGCTGCTTTCTTCACTTCAATTTCCACAAACTTCAAATCCTAAACATAATTACAAAAATATGTTTTATTACTCATGCGCGAAAAGTAGATTATTTAATACGAAAAATGTCATATCTCGTTGTATTTCCACATATCCTGGGTAATGGACGCAAATATTCCATATCGCTAGGTTGCATTAAAATAAACAAATAAATAAAAATAAAATGAACACAATCAAGATAGCGATATTAAAAAAGTAACGTGAAATCTTCGATTTTTTTTCATAACAAAATAATAAAAATTAAAGAAAACGTTTTAAAATGACTGTAAATTCTATAATTTAAAAACTAGTTTAACAACTACAAGTTATCTATTAACAAATACAAGTTTGGCAGTTACAATTTTTATCGATTATTTTACTATTTCTATTGCATTGAAATAGTATATTTGAAATAGTTCATTTTTTTTAAGAATGCAGTACAGGGAAGATAGGGCTTATTTGACCTTGTTCTCTGATTGGCTTAAATTGAGGAGAAGTTCACACCGACGATATTTACTTCTCCATCTCAACCTCTTTTCTCTCTTTCTTTTCACATACATTTGCAGCTGTTAGTTGTCAATGGCTGCCGGGTCAGTTCACAATTGTCATCTGATCTGTTTGTTTCATTTAGATTTTTTGCGTTTTTCTCCATTTATATGTCAGTATTATATAAGTTATTCAATAATATTAAGATATTCAATCAAACCATTAATAAATTACCAATTTTATATTCAAGTAACCATATTTGAATTTAGCGCCAAATTTTTTATCTAGATTGAACATTTATCATAGTGTAAATCAGGTGTTTGGTTACTGCATTCTTAAAAAAATGGACTATAGGGCGAAAGGTTGTCAATTTTTCGCTATCGAGTTTTCTATCGTCCGTGCTGCTTCTTCTAGGCACGGGGGACTTGTAATTTCTGTACAAGTGACGTTAGTCAGATTATCTTTAGATTTATTCCAATTTATGATAATTTCCTCGATTGGAGATTTATATCCACTGGGTTGTGATCTGAGCTCAAGTCTTTGATACAGACTATTTCCACGTTTGCTGTGACGTTTTTCATAACGACTATATCCTAAATATCCGGCATTCGCTGAACTCCTGGAAAGTGTGTCGGTTCGCTCGGTGCAATTACTTGTTACTTCCGCTTTTCCGTGTACCTTAGTAATTGTCCGCCCTTTGTATTACTCACTCTGCAATTCCATTGCGAGTGCCTTGCGTTGTAGTCTCCTGCGGCTATGGTACCTATATTTCTGTCGAATATTTTGTCCAGGTCGTCGGCGTTTATTTGTTTCTGCGGCGGCGAGTACAGTGCGTAGAGGGCTACGGGTCCGTCGGTTGTCTGTACTTCTACTCCTACCGTTTCCGTGTTGGTGGTTGTTTGTACTTCCGGCAGTTCGTGGTGTTTCTTTTGATGATGACGATAGAAAACTTCGCATAATCGTTCGAGAGGGACTATTTCAATGCAATAGTAAAACAATCAATAAAAATTGAGACTGCCAAACAATAAGATAACTTGTAGTTGTTAAACTAGTTTTTAAATGATCTATTAAAAAGCCTTGTGGGATACTATCTTTGTCTTCATGTATCTGATACTACCACGTATTATAAATATTATTGTAATTTACCTGGAGGACATCTTTAACGTTGTACATGGATAATAATGATGATGCTCCAGCAGGTATAATAATGATGGGTGTGCGAGAGACTCGTTTGGTACCTCCTCCGGATGGTGGTCTAGCTCCAGCGTTCGCTGGCATTGGTGCACTAGGTTGAGACGTCGGTGGTCGCGTCTTAGCCGAACCCTCCGTCACGGACTTCAGAGTCATACCGTGATATGTTCCTTTGGTGTCAATCTCGAACCCTTCCGTCTCTATAAGAGAAAAGAAAATGAAGCTTGAGTATTGTTTTTTTGCAAACAAATATATAATTCGTACCTTCTTTTTTCCTAATAAATCTTTCTTGATCGTAACGATTGTACACAGCAGGTTGAGCGGTCAGTCTTATTGGGGTTTGTCTGGGCGTTACCACAGGTGGTTGTTGCATTGGTCTGTGTCTACCTTCTTCTCGTGCCTTTATGCTATGCAACATCGCCAGAATATTCTTTGCAAATGTCTGCAAAACAAGAAAAGATTAAGACAAAATCAATTAACACTACTAGAAAGACAAGGGTTCATGGAAAAATATTCATTACTAATTGTTTATTTAACACATTGACAGCCAAACGAGATAACTTGTCATGCCAGTAGTTTTGTTAAATTGTTTTTTAAGTGATCGCGACCCACGGCTTCCACTGCTCTGGAAGACTTACATTTTTAAACGGACAGGGAGAACACTTTCAGGCACACTTTTAAATTTTCCATTCCGAAAAGCATGTATTTTTCGAACGAAATGATGACAAATTTTTGTCGAAAATTTTGTTGCAAATTTTTTTCCTGATTTTTTTTTAATTACACGAAGGAAATCGAAGTGCTGAAAACGGTTTTCCAGTTTATTTCACACTAAAGTTACAAATACACAATTTTTTTTCGCTGTACACAATCACACCTTTCCTACTGATTTGACGCTGTCATAACTTTTGAACCGCTCACCACAGAGACTTCTAGTCTTCACCAATCGATTCAGCGTCCCAAAATTAGTCGGAGAACGTATATAATATTCCCTGGAAAGCTTTCAGTTAAGCAATACCATCGACTCGGGAAGTCTAGACCGCGGAAACGACGAAATGCGAGAAAATCGATTTTTTCAAAATCGCCTGCAAAAATTTAAGATATTTTTATGAAATTTCGGCGCTCTAGTGGAGATCTCGGAAAGTAGTGAATTTCCCACGGCCAATCTTAGTTTATCTACAGGAAAATGACCTTCTGAAAACGATGCCGCAAACCGTTTTTAATTATCTGCGTCCGTTTCCGAGATATCTACTTAGCAAATCGAGAATCTGATAAATTTCAGGTTGAAATTTATCGACGAATTATTGAATATTTCCGGACAATTTACCCACTGACTCGTTCGTCTTGTCGTGTAGTTTCTGTGTCCACAAAATGATTTCGCTACTCTTTACCGTTTTCGAAAAAATCGAAAAAAACCGAAAAAGCATGTATTTTATTTTTCGAAAATTTTATTTTTCAAAATTTTATTGCAATTTTTTTTCTTGAATTTTTTTTGGTTACACGAAGGAAATCGAAGTGCTGAAAACGGTTTTCCAGTTTATTTCGCTGTAAAGTTACAAATAAACAAATTTTATATATTTTTTCGCTGTACACAATCACACATTTCCTACTGATTTGACGCTGTCGTAACTTTTGAACCGCTCACCACAGAGACTTCTAGTCTTCACCAATCGATTCAGCGTCCCAAAATTAGCCGGAGAACGTATAGAATATACCCTGGGAAGCTTTCAGTTAAGAAATACGATTGACTCGCGAAGTCTAGACCGCCGAAACGACGAAATGCGAGAAAATCGATTTTTTGAAAATCGTTATTTTTTGTCACAGCAAAATTTAAAAACCTTTCTGAAAGCATTTTTGCTGCTGATTACAGATATGCAAATTATATATCGCTAGCTCTTTCGGTTCACTTTCACCTGCAAAAATTGAAGAAATTTTTATGAAATTTCGGCGCTCGAAATCGAAGTGCTGAAAAGGGTTTTCCAGTTTATTTCGCTCTAAAGTTACAAATAAACATGTTATATAATTTTTCGCTGTACACCATCTCGCATTTCAGACTGATTTCACGCTGTCATAGGGTGACCAAACGTCCCGGTTTTCCGGGATTGTCCTGATTTTAGGCACTATGTCCCGGCGTCCCGAAATATGTCTTCGAGACTGTCTATTGTCCCGGTTTTACATATTTTGCAAATTTCATATTCCTCGTTTTACGAAACAGGTATAAGTGGTTGTAAGCTTAAGCACACTAACGTACTTGTTTACATTTTCCTAGCGGAATCGATGTTGTCTAATTATAAGCGTGAAATTTAGGACTTTTAGAAAACAGCGTATGAATATCTTTTTATATGGAAGGAAACAAATGCTAGTGTATCCATATTTTCTTGGATCTTACTTTGAGAAACACCCGTTTGGAATAAAGTTGAGACCACCTGTTTGTATCTCAAAGAAAGAGAATCAAATGAATAACGTAAAGAAGTGATGATTGAAAAATCCACAGAATAGAAGACTGAGAATATACTCCGTTACCAAAAATGGGTGGATTTTTTCAAATGAAGTGAATACGCTGAGGAATATTCCGAAATTTTGCAAAAATCTCAGTACATGTTTTCAGTTCCAGCTCAACGCTACTATTGAACACATTTTTTCTCTAATGAATGTACAGTGGGCAGACGAGCGAAATCGATTGAACATTTGAGTTTCATGATTACATTATCTCCAATCCAAAAATATTAAAGCAAGTCTTTTTTAATCAAAAAATATAAATAAGTGATACCTTATTTATAATTGACGATTTATAATTTATTTTATTTTGCATAATATATTAGAACAAGATAATTCTAAATATTGGTTTATGTACTTATTACATATAAACACATGTGTATATATTTCTGTGATTTAGATTTAATTGTATTGATTCAAATTCTTGTTTTGTAAAACAAATGAGAATGAGACCGTTTTTTTTTTAGTGTCCCGGTTTCGTGTTTTCGAAATATGGTCACCCTAAGCTGTCATAATTTTTGAACGACTTATCACAAACTTCTCGTTTTTACCAATCGATTCAGCGTCCCGAAATTAGTCGGCAAAGATATACTGCGTTCCTAAGAAACTACCGAAACTAAGAAATGCCACCACGCCAGCCATCGATGCGGCGGTGGACTCTTGTGGCTCGCGTACAACTAATACGTCATCGCCCAAAGTTTGCTCGGGCGACAACGGCCGAACTCGGACGATTGAATCAAACATTTGTAATAAAAAGAGAGCGCGTACACAAACACGACCGTCATCGTCGAGTCGGAATATGTTGGGATTTCTCGCCAGTCTGCCAGTGTCTACAGTGAAAAATGAGTATATTTATAGTTAAATTTTGTTGTTATCTACTTAAACGACTATGGATATTGAAAAATCAATTAGTTGTGTTTATAATAGACCAACCCTGTGGAATAAACATTTAAAAAATTACAATAATCGAGAAGTTTCGAAACGGTTATGGGCTGAAGTTGCATTGGAAATGGTTATAGCAACGCTGTTCCAGTGTAAGCGCATACACGTTCGAGTTACTCGTCCGGATAGTTCTGTCCGCCATCGGCCGAAAAAATCGGTTTTGGTGTACGCGAGCCGTTACATTCTAATTGACCGATGGTTCATGTGCATTGTGAGATGTTCCAGAAGTTCCATGCGTCAAAGGGTTAAATAGTATAATCAATGAGTAACAATTAGATTGGCGAGATATTTACTTTTCCGTTGGATTGTAAGATAGTCGTTCTTGTCCTCCACTGCCTTTCTCTGCTAATGATATCTTTCGTGATATCTACGTCTAAATCTAAGATGGCTCTGATATCGTATTCTTGTCCAATATCATCATTGCCCTTGATTGTTGTCCTCTTCTTGGCCAAACGTTTTGCTTTGATTGCAGCGATTTTCTCTACTGACATAGCCTCGGACAAAGACCTAAAAGTAATTCAAAACAAAATTTAAACAATTCATGAAATAATTAATTGATAAATAATTCCTCTATTCTCTATTATTATATTATTCTAACCTCCGTTCCATAATAAGTGAGCTATTTAACATTTTTAGAAATTCCAAAATAAGTGAGCTATTAAGAACTTCAACAATGAAAACATTTTTAATGAATTATTCTGATACAACACATTAATAAAGTACAATTATTAGGAACTGAACAAATTTACTAGTGGTTAAAAGTGAATTCTGCAATTCTTTGGCAGTATTAATGATATCGGTGTTGCAATTGATACTAAGCGGAAACAGCACTTCCCTACGAAGTTTTTCTTTAGCCATATGTTTTAAATTAGCTTTTGGCATTTTTTCGATAACCCCAACTCTTTCAAGAATTTTTAAACAAAAACTGTGATTGTAGCTGGTTGCAAAAATCAAGCCAAACTGTTTAAACTCTAGTACTACTATTAGCAAATGTCAGCTTAATAACAAAAACTATACTATGTACGTAGCGTTGTACGAAATACTATATGTTTATCGTTAAAATTAAAAAAAAGTCATTACAGTTCAATAAATTTCAATAAAAATTGAAATAGCTCACTTATTATGGAACAGAGGTAGTATATAATATCCTCTATTGACTCTAATAGAGAGAATAAGTCTAATTGAGATTGGCCAAAAGTCCTTTGGTTATTAGTAAGTTCTATTCTGTACATGAAAGATTTCTAATAAGGTTTATAATATTTGTTCCTACTTGATGTTGTCCACTGTGACGGAGGCTTCTTTGGGCGCGTCAAGTCGCGCTGCAAGTTGTTCTCGTACTTTCTGGACATGGAAGTCCTCGAAACGAGGCTTTTTTGCTGTGTTATCGGAGCCATCGAAATCTGCAGATCTTTTCACCTAAAATAAACGGATGCTAAATTGGGATTTTATACAGAAAATCTGCAAACAACAGGCAACAATTTATCTTATTACAAATTACACACAATTTTTTTGTTTGTTATTTGGCTGCACAGCCTTTCTACACTGCGACCAACTTGATCTTTTGTGCTTGACCCTACTACAATTACTCTCCCAGGAATTCAATTTCGTGAACGAAGTCTAAGATATTCCTCAGAGGCTTGCTATTCAGCTCCAAGCTGGTCAATCTTGCGACCCCAAAGTGGGCAAGCCTTATGTGTGCCTACGCACATTATGTGTTCAGCGGTTTCTTCATCTGATTCACATAATCTACAGGCAACTTGTTCTGCCTTTCCCATTTTGTGTAGGTGATATCTCACCGGACAGTGTCCTGTGAGAAGCTTAGCATCTGCTGCATTGTTGCGGCAGAATAGTTTATGAGCATTTTAGCTTGCCGCTGTCCTGGCATTACAAACAATGGTTTCTTTAAATATAAACTGCAACTATAAACAACTTTTCCCATTTATAACCAAACTATTTGGTTACATAGTTTATAACCAAACTACAAATAACGTTTCCTGTAACTATAAACAACTTTTAATTGAATGCTATTGGTAAAAGGACAAGCTTAAGGAACCAAAACAACTTTTGTTTTTCCAAAGCTAATTATTACAAAGAACCCAACAATAGGATTGGTCCAAAAATTAAACATCATAACAGCAAAGTTTGTTGATTTAAAACAAATTGTTTTTAAATATAAACAAGCAAATGATTCAATTCAACAAACAAATTGCTGGTTTATAACAAAAAATGTTAACCTACTTGTGTTGGTAGTTCTAAAGGGGCACTTTTATCAATCGCCGGACAACTTGCAGACTCTCCGTTAAGGTATGTTAAAAGCTCTTTTCGATCGGGACGTCTTACAACAGGTATATTTTCAGCCTAAAACAGATTTTAAAAATGTTTGCGGACGTGAACGCTATATGATATGTTTACTGTCGGCAAATGTATTAAGACAGTTAGGATGTTTGAAAACTTACAGCAGCTTTCCTAACATAGACAGGATGAGACGGTGTGACGTTCTTCAAGATAAACAGCAAACAATCCAACGTGTAATATTCTTTGGGGGTCCCATCTTTACCAGATCTGTTTACAAGGTAAAAAAAATTGGGTTAGAATCGAAAATCTTCGTTTAAAAGTTTCTTCGATACTCACCCATACATAAGATAATTGGTTTTAACATTTTTAGGCCAAGAAAACTCGCCGAAGATGATCTGTCCATCGCGCTCGATGATTTCCTTTTTATTTACGTTGTATTGCCGTAACAGACTCAACGGATCCGCCATGTTTACTGTTTTGAGAGAGAGGAACTCCCAGGCCCGCCAACATCACCGACAAAAGTCTCCAGAACATCACTTGAAAGTTTATTAAGAGTGAAGTTGCTAGTAAAATTTAAATTCCTTAATCTTAGATTATTATATATAATAATCACAGGTGGACACAGTCAATCCAAAAGTTAACTTCGTTAATCGTTAACTCGTTAATAAAAAAGTTAACTTCGTTAAAATTTCGAAAATTTAACGCAAGTTAAAGTTAACCGTTAAAAGTTAACCATCCAAAACGTATACTGGTTTTGGTAGCTTTTGGGATGGGATACATCGGTAAATAAAACAAAAACAAGTATATAGATTAATTGATTTAATTATTACAAGCGAGAATAGCGGCCCACCCTAAATTCGCACGGGTAGCAGAGCATTACGCACGCACCTACTATGGAAGAAAAAGGCTATTTATTGTATTATTCATAATTTTTCATTA
This sequence comes from Phosphuga atrata, assembly GCA_944588485.1. Taxonomy (NCBI): domain Eukaryota; kingdom Metazoa; phylum Arthropoda; class Insecta; order Coleoptera; family Silphidae; genus Phosphuga; species Phosphuga atrata. Next base: position 65,211,901 of record OX155899.1, read on the forward strand.
GTTATATGTTCAAAATGCCTTTCATGAACATAAGCATATTAAAATTGTCATCTGACAGTGATGGGCGTTTAGCTCTCAAAATATCTTTTCGTGTAGAAAAAAAAGGTTCTACTTTGGCGCTTGATGGGATTGCAGTGTTATATTAAAAAAAAAGATTTGTTAAATAATTCTTGTTTACCTAGAAAGGCAGCATCCGTAAAAGATTCTTTTGACTTGAGTCCAGCCAAGTTCTCCCCAAATTCTGGGATTTGTTTTGCTTCCTCTAGACCTCTTCTTCAGTCTGAGTAACAGAGCTGAAAAATCTTCTCTTTTTTCTTCATTATTGCTGCTTCCGCTAATACAGACTATCCTTTTCATTTCCATTTGCGTCCCTTTCTCTATTCAGAGCGTCTTCAACTTTTGCTTCCTAAGTTTCTTGACTTTTGATAACTTGCTGCTCTCATACTTTTTTTGCATCCACATTAGTCGAAACTTCGGGTGAAAGGCTGCAGCCAGCTGGCATCTTCGTCTTCCATAAACCGTTCAAATCTTTTTTTTCTGCCAGGTAATAGGGCATTGGCCAAAGGGGTACAACAATGAACGGCTTCCTAGTCTTTTCTCTGGATTTTTGCTCTTTTGAGCAACAGTGTGTGCCGCGCCGGTGTGCCCGCGCATAATTAAAAAAAGAAAAGTGAGAACATGTCAACAAACAACCAATGTTAACTACTAAAGTTAACGGAAGTGCAATTTAACGGAAGTTAAGAAAAGCGTTAACATTTTTTTGAGTTAACTTAAAAGTTAATCAGTTAAGCATTTTGTTAACTTCGTAAATTAACGATTAACGGATTAACGAGTTAATGTCCACCTATGATAATAATCTATAGATAATTCCTTCCTAGAATTGTATTTCGATTTTCTTCAGGTAAACTGGAAAAATTGCGAAAGTCATTTCTATCTAGTCTTGTATTATATGTCTGATCTTGTCTGTATGATCTTGTCTGTCTAGTCTTCACTCTTTCGGGAGACCCGAGTTCGAATCCTGGTCGGGGAGACAACAACAAGGGCGGTTTCCACTAACCAACCGGGCTGCCCACCCTGAATGAATGCAAAATATGCGATACCATGGTGGCGCATACTAAAAGCCAAGGTGGAATAGGGGGTTTACTGAGAGTCTTCACTGTCTACCAGGCCACTCTATCCCACTGGGCATCCGACCCGCTATCGATAGAGCCCCTCTAGTTCCTGCCAGATCACCAAATGAAGAAATCGCATTGAGAATTTTTTTAAGCTTGATGGTAACTAACTGCAGTGGGGAACGCTTCTTCTCAAAAGACTAAAGCCAATGAATTTCCAAATACCAGAGACCCGCATAGTTCCAAAGGATGGAGTCACACACCTTGGAGTAGTAGTGGATAAAAGACTTTCCATCATCCCACTCCTTACGAAAACAGAAACCAAGGGTATTAAGGTAGCCGCAGCGCTGGATAAAATTATGCCCAATGTAAGTGGCCCAAAAGAAGAAAAGAATCATCATCATCATCTGTGGCGCTACAGCCCTGTGCGGGTCCTGGCCTCCCAAAGTGTCTTCCTCCATTCGTGCTTGTTTTGTGCTAGACCTCTCCAGCCTCGAAGTCCTAACTTTGATGCGTCTTCTGTTACTCCGTCTTCCCATCTGAGTTTTGGCCTGCCTCTTTTTCGTCCTCCCTGTAGTTGGACACCTAATAGCCTCTGGTACGCTGTTTTCCAGGGCTCTTGCTACATGTTCTGCACATTGTAACCGCTTATTTTGACTCTGGTTACGATGTCGGGCTCTTCGTGCTCTGTTAAGATCATATGGTCTTGACCAAAGGGGCCCCATTATCCTAATGTGCTCAGGACCTCCAATAGGTTAAAGACGACCCTGCTGTCTACTCTGTACCGCATTATCGTTCCTGGTTCAAACGGCATCTGCACACTACCTTTTGCTCTTTCAAGGTCCCATCTACAGCAGATATAGCAAATATAGTGTGGCGTAGCGAGTCTATGTTTCCACAATATTACCAAAGGTTGTCCGCGGCGGCTTGAATTTGATGTAGGTAGTGACGGAAGCAGCCGTGACCTGAGAGGAATTGTGTTAGATGATAGTTTGTCGCACCGAGCTTCCTGTTTAGCCATGTCGAGATATCTGTTATCACCATACTAAGGAGTCTGCTTTTGTGACTTCTTGCGCCACTTACATTGGGCATAATTTTATCCAGCGCTGCGGCTACCTTCGTACCCTTGGCTTCTGTATTCGTGAGGTTTGGGATGATGGAAAGTCTTTTATCCACTACTACTCCAAGGTGTGTGACTCCTTTGGGACTATGCGGGTCTCTTGTATTTGGAAATTTATTGGCTTTAGCCTCCTAAGCCCAGTAAGTAACACAGCTTCGGACTTTTCTGGTGCAAGCGTTAAGTTATTGGTTGTCATCCAATCTGTTACTAGTTGTTTTGCGCGGTATGCCCTTTGCATTGTAGTAGTTTCCGTTCTAGCAGAGACTATGAGCGCCAGGTCGTCGGCGAAGCCAATAAGTGTGGCACCATCTGGGAGTCTGAGTGTTTCGACACCGTCATATAGGATGTTCCACAGAACTGAACCAATAACTGAACCCTGCGGGACACCACTAGTCCACTATACTTCCATCTACTTCTAATATTAGGGTTCTGTCACCGAGGTAGCTCTTCAGAGAGCGTAGTGGATAAGGAGTCACGCCCCTTCTTGTCGATTCATGCATTATAATCTTTCAGCTTGCACTATTAAAAGCATTTCGCACGTCGAAGGTGATTCATGCGCATATCTTTCTCGTTCTTTTCGTGCATTGTCTTGCCTCCTCGGCGAGTTTTAATACCGCTTTCATCGCACTGATTGTGGATCTGCCCTCTCTCACGGTTTCTTCTCTGAAACCGTATTGTCTTTCAGGCAACCGGGTTCCCGCCTCAAGTTCTCTTTTAAGTCTGCCCAGCAGCAGTTGTTCTAAGAGTTTTCCCGGTGTGTCTATAATGCACTGCAGCCTATATGAAGTTGGTTCGCCCATTGGTTTATTGCCCTTGCGTGACACGACTAACCTCTTTTCCATTTCTTTGAGAAATTTCCAGCATTTAGTTCAGAGTTCATTGTCTCCAATACAAATTGTGGAAAACACACTCAAAGACCAAAGAAGGAGTAAAGAAAAGTAAAGGTGGACACACGCGCGAAGACGTTTCTGGAATGAACACATCTTGGATGGAAGATTAGAGAATAGGAAAAATCGCGCGAGACGGAAAACCAGCATCAAGTCGACCACCAAAGAGATAGATGGACAGCTGGTCGTCAGAATCTCAAGAGCATGTGCAATGAGGACGGAGGCAAAAAATAAGCCTTCCAAAAAGAAGACGAAGAGTTGTGGGTGGTGTCGAGCTACAATTTTTGTTATCTCGGGTGGTGTTCCATCTGGCACTGATGCTCTTCCGATGTGGATCCGCTTTTCAGCTATGGCGAGCTCTTCCTCTGTAACTAATGGTATATCCTTTACCTCTGGCTGCTCCCAGGCGAAGGGTTCGTGTTCTGGGTATCCACCAAGGTAGTTGTGTATTAGGGGCATAAGCTTTGAGTTTCTTTTTACATAGCTGAAAGGTATATGTTTTCGTCTGGGTCAGGGGTTCTCAAAGTGCGGCCCGCGGGCCAAATGCGGCCCGCGGAGCCCTTGAATTCGGCCCGCGATATCGATACGATATATTAATTTTGTATTAAAAAATAAATAAGTAAATATTTAATATTACAAATAAGATACAATAAAATATTTTAATATTTAAAAAAAATTCAAACAGAGCTTTAACCGTAAGCGTTTGTATTAATAAAATATTGTTTAGTATATATTTAAAAAGGATAGTTTAGTATGTCTAGTCTAGTTATTACACATTTGTACAAAAATATAATTTAGTAGTTTCAAATAGATACAGAACTGTTAATCATTTAAGACATGCAATTTAAACTGATAAAATTACAGGAAAATATCGATGCTAAGAATTCTTATCGGAACAATTCTTTAATTGATTTTTTTAAAGGATTCATGCGTCAATTATCCGAAAATATGCTCAACAAATGTTTTCATTATTTGGGAGCATATATATTTGCGACAAAACTTTTTCAAATATGAGCATAAATAAGTCGAAATTAAGATCAAAATTGAGTGATAATTATTTACAAGCAGTGCCGTCTTTAACCTATTGGAGGCACTGGGCACTCTGTTATTGGGATAAAGGGGCCCCTGTGACCTTGATTTTGAGAAGACTTTGAGAATAGACCAAAAAAGTAACAATTTACAAAATTAATTCTTTAAGACTCACAGGTTAGGGCTTAAAATATATATCGAGTGAAGAGAGTATTCTTCTAGATTTGAGATGGACAAAATCGTTAATCACCTCTTCAAAATCTACGTTTTTGAACGACAAACTGGTTAATCTTTCTTGAAGTTCCCCATTGCAGTTAGTTACCATCATGCTTAAAAACATCAATGCGATTTCTACATTTGGAAATGAGTTTTGTTTTCTTAAAAAAAAAATAATATTTTCTAAAATACCTTCATTGTCACTATGAACAAATTTCAAGTATTCTATTAAATGGAGACATTCCATTTTCAACTCTTTCTCGTTAACGTCTTCATAAAAGATTTCAGCAAATTCCTTGCAACATTGTCTCAATTCTCATCGGAATTCAGAATTTTCAAGCTATAAAATCAACCAAAACGTTGACTAATGTTCTTATACGAACAAAATCGCTGTTTCAGATTGATGTTCGGGGTATCAATTATGGAAAGAAAACCTCTATTTTTTATTTCTCTTTTCGCTCTGCAGAACCACCAAAAAAACTCTGGCGTGAGCTTCTAGGTCTTGTTTTTTGAGATAAGTTCTTCTAGTCAGATTCAGGGTTTCTTTATTTGGCGGACGATTCGAAGTAATCACATTTATCTCAGAAGTTAATAATAAAAACATCAAGTGAAGTAAACTAATAAGTTGCAATATCCAGTATTATTGTTTTTTTCTAAAGATAATTACTTGTTTTAGATATTCTTTCTTACATAGAGCTGCAAATTTCTGTTAGTATAGTGTCTAGTTTCTATGCCAGTTCTGTATATATTGCGATGGACAAAGCAAATTTGTTTATGACCTTCATATAAGGAGCTTACTGCAGCAGCACGGGCTAACCAACTGGTTTGTGAAAGGCTTTTAACAACTTTTCTTGAACCCAAATGTTCTCTCAATATATTTAATCGATGGGTAGAACTCAAAAAAAAGTTCTACACTTTCTAAACCAATTCAAAAAACTTTGTTGCCTCTGATAGATACGCTGCAGCATGGGTATCTACCAAGTTAAGTGAATATCCCGCACATGACCCAAATGTGGCAAATTCACAATCCTCCTTGATTATTGATTGTAGACCAGTATACTTCCCCGGCATATTTGAAGATGATATTCGCTTGTGACCTGGCAGGAACCCCCTATAGATCGTGGGGCCCTGGACACGTGCCCAGTGGGAAAGAGGGGCCTGGTTACAAGCAGCAATAAGAATACATTCGACGGACATAAAAGGGGTCGTCCATTAATCACGTGATGTTTTTTAGCAACTTCTTTTAATTTTAATAAATATATAATTAAAGATTTATATTACTATTAAATTAAAGAAATAATTAAATATAAATAAATAATGTAAAGAAATAAACAATGCAGGTAAACTGCCTCAGAAAACAGGCTGCCTTCAAGTGTCGCTGGAGAAAACAGAATTCTTCACCATCATCAGAGAAGCAAACAGAGAGATGTTACTAGAACAGGGGAACATCAAGAATGCACATTCTTAGTTTGTGACCAGTCATACACGTCAATTATTGTGTTTAAAATGCCAGTTTTTTTATTACAAAAACCCAAATATTTATTTAACCGGACGACTTGGAAGCTTCATTTTACTTTTCCGCGCTTTCTAAAGCACTGTGAAGACGATTTGATCAATTAAATCAGGTAAAAAACGAGAAACCCGGAGCCAACCATATTCTTTACTATACCCGCATCTGTACATGCTTTTGGGTCGGTTTTCCATTTTCTACATAATTTTTCAGTCTTCACATTTACTGGACACTTTATTTCTATTATGTTGGATTCACAGTTCCCATCAGGTGATCCTGCTATCATGGGATATTTTTTACAGACCATTAGGTCAGATTTTTTATTTTTTTCCCGGTGTGGTACTGACGGTTTTCCTCACTTCATCTTCAAACATTGTACCGCGTTTCATTGCAGGCATGTCAGGGATTTTTCCTCCCATTATTAAAGCAATCAGCTCCATCACTGGTTTTTCACATACTAAATTCATATGCTCGTGAAGCCGTCACCCTGCCATATCTTAATTCATGCCAAAGGCACCTCTTATGTTTTGTCTCTTCTTCAATTTTTGTTATATCTGCATCAGTCAATACAAGTTTTTGCAAGAAAGTGCCACAGGACTTTTCTTTATATTTCAGCAGCAATTTGTGCATGGATTATCTTTCTATTGTATCACGTAGTGTTTCTCGTACTTTATTAACTGACAAAATTATTACAACAAAATGTTTTATTAACTTGAAAGTGCAGGGATCGTCCAAGTTCGTACGAGGTTTACTAACGCGTGACGTAATTCACTCTGATTGGTGTTCAACTTATCATGGCGGATTGGTGTATTTTGTAGTTTTGTTTTATTAAAAATATTATCAATCTCGCACTAAATATGAAACTAGATACATTTTTCACAATCTATTATTCCCATAATATTAGATAAACACAATATTTTTGCGATTCTTGGTTACTGTCGTCATGCCCATTGTTTAGTGTCCTCCATATCTGTTTCCAGATTGGACCTTATTAAGGTCGATTCCCATATGAGCGACACTCAGCTAGTCACATATGCGATGTCGTGCGACATCGCCTGTCAAATAATGATTATATTGTTTTAAATGGGCACGTCACGACAACGTGCCCATTTAAAACAATATAATCATTATTTGACAGGCGATGTCGCGTAGCTGAGTGTCGCGTATATGAGAATTGTTCGGAGAATCTGTCGCAACTTTTGATGTCCCCGTTTGTGTCTGGAGACGCGATGGTGTGTTTTATGTAAGTTGTTTTGCCAGCTGTTTGCTCATGATGCGCTGCATCGCGAGTTCGGCCATATGCCCTTTTAGATCTTTTGGCAGGCCGTGTTCTGGATTTTCTCGTCTACACACCAGGCGATATCCCAGTGTGTAGAAGTATTATGCAGCGCGTTACCATGTCCTTCTTTGGCCTCATTGATCGCTTGTTTCGGCCAATCCTTGGCTGCGATCTCTTGGAATTCTTTAGGTAATTCTTCTTTTTTTTAATTTCCTCGCGTAGCTTAAGAAGGTTTTCCTCTTCTTCGCTACTGGTAGTTTGGGTACTGGCATTGTAGCATTTAGACCGGTGTTTCCCAACGTGGGGCCCACGCCCCACAGGGGGGCAATTTGATTGTTAAGGGGGGCAATTCGTTTATCCCTTTTGCTCCGAGCCATTCAAATACAAAGATCGATTTCGGTACCAAAATTGAAAAAAAAACAAATTCTTAAATAATTGCGGCCAATAAATAGTATAAATTCGTTTGACGAGACCAAAATATCAACTGGGTTTTTGGCGTCGTCAATTTAACCTCGGAACCCCCGGACGCTTTTAAATCTTGCTAAACAACGCAGTTATTCGCATTTGAATGGCCGGTCGCAACTTATATGCGAAATTTGCTGCGAAGAATGCTAAGACAAGGGGGGCATAAGAATTTTAGAAAGGCTTAGGTGGGGCATGGCACAAAAAAGGTTGGGAAACACTGATTTAGATCTTCGTATTTGCTCTCTATTCCTATCCATTTGGGTTGAGCCTTCGATTAGTTGACTCTGTGTCTGTTTGAACATCCTGATCATATGCTGGGGTTTCAATCTTCTCCCATATATGTGCACCCAGCCCCGCCTTCACACACTTCCTGTTCATTGTTTCTGTATGGCGTTTCATTCTCATTGTGATGTCTTTTCTTTCTCTTTTTACATTATGGTTTTCCGCTATTATTTTTTCAACTTCATTTGAAATAGCTTCTATTGCGTCTGTTAGACAAACAACTATTGTGCTAAGCGTACACCAAAACCGATTTTGTCGGCCGATGGCGGACAGAACTACCCGGACGAGTAACTCGGACGACAACCATAACCGTATGGAAAAATCTCGATTATTGTAATTTTTTGAATGTGTATCCCTCTGGTTTGGTCTATTATAAACACAACTAATTAATTTTTCAATATCCATAGTCGTTTGAGTAGATAACAACAAAATTTAACTAGAAATACACTCAATTTGCACTGTTGACGCCGGCAGACTGGCGAGAAATCCCAACAAGTTCGGATCATCGTGATGATCGGCCGTTTTCGGGCGTCATCGGACGATGGCAGTCGTATTTGTGAACGCGCTCTCTTTCTTACACAAGTGTTTGATTCAATCGCCGTCGTCGTCCGAGCAAACTTCGGCCGATGACGGATTAGGTGTACGCGAGCCATTGGACTTTCTGTCTTTTTGAGGAGATGGTTCTGTTTTCGTGCATGAGGTATTCAGGAGTTTCCTCTTTTAAACCCTCCTCCAAGCGAGTAGCATCGTTTGTGTTCACTGACGAGGTTCAGCCTGCTATGTGCGGGTAGATTCGGATAATCTTCCCACACGATTGTCTACTTTGTGATGTTGCTCCCCGCGGTTCTGGTGATCGAGCTTCTGCCATTTAGTTTTTTTCTTTGGGTCCAAATCAGAGCCCCATCGGACTCGTCGTCCTCGACTTTACCAGCCAACATGGTGGTTTAAAAGTATGCCACAATGGCAAAAGTTCACAGTATGTATGTTTATTTACAGTCTTGTCTGTCTACAGTCTAGTCTTGTCTGTCTAGTCTTGTTTGTCTAGTCTTGTCTTTTTAGTCTTGTCTGTCTAGTATTATCTGTCTAGTCTTGTTTGTTTAGTCTTGTCTGTCTAGTCTTGTCTCTCTAGTCTATTTGACTATCAATGCGGGAGACCCGGGTTCGAATCCTGGTCGGGGTGACAACAACTAAGGCGGTTTTCATTAACCGTCCGGGCTGTCCACCCTGAATGAATGCAAAATATGCGATACCATGGTGGCGCATATTTAAAGCCAAGATGGAATAAGGGGTTAAGTGACAGTCTTATTTAACTAGACTTGTCTGTCTAGTCTTGCCTGACTAGTCTTGTCTGTCTAGTCTTGTCTGCCTAGTCTTCTCTGTTCACTCTTGTCTATCTAGCCTTATCTGTCTAGTCTTGTCTCTTTAGTCTTATCTATCTAGTTTGGTATTGTCTAGTCTAAGGAAGTAGATTGTCGGCATAATCTGTAACACAAAATCTGTCGTAAAGGGGATTTGTGGAAACAATATCGAGTTGAATGTGGATTGTCTCGGCGGGTTTTGTGCGAAATAATTTGGGTTATCGATTGGGAGCGTTGTTGCAGGTCGGGTCCCGAGCGCTCGCACACTTCGTATCCCGCAGTGTGCGGCAGGACGCGACCGGGAGACGTGCGACCGCGAGTCCCGCCGCAGGAATGGATCCGGCCCAGGATTGCTCCCGCACGACCTACCCCAACAAGTAATACATTAACGCATTCATTATCCTTTCATCAAGATTAAATTGACAATAGCCTAAACTGAACTAGAACAAGGTTTTGTTTGAATAGTTTTGCTTTCTTAGTCTTGTTTTGTTTGAGAAGTTGCTTTATTAATATTGGTATATTATTTTTGTTTAGAGCAATGGGATGCTTCTAATGATTGTTAGCAATGGATGGATGAATTTTGGAGGTTTGTTGGGGAAGAGAGAATAGAATGATTTGGATTAAGGGCGGATCGAAGAGGAAAATTATGAATGTTAAGGTAAGTTTGGTTAGCATTAGATAAAACTAATTTTCAATCTAGAATTTTTAAGCAAATTTCTACAAATATGTCCAAATTTCAATCAACATTTCAAAAAAGGAAAAGAGTTACAATAAACGAATTTGTACTAAATTACTTAGTAGTCGATATACTTGGAAGTTCCCGAAACTTTTCATAAAATTTATTTGAAAAATTTATTTCATAAAATTTATTTGAAATCCTACATAATAGGACCCATTATACTACCTTGAGGTAGCAAAACGTAAATACAAATAAAACATTGCATATTTAGGTCGGTAAAGTGTGGCTCGCGAGCCACATGTGGCTCTTTTGGTGTGAGCTTATGGCTCTTCGGAAATATATTGCAATATCACAAAAGCACAAAGAAGAAACAGAACTGTCCCTTTTGGGAAGTTTTATGACCGCTACGTGTTTCTAACGCAACAGCAGTTAGAAACTGTTTAGGTGTAATGGTTTTTGAATACGTTTTTACAATGTATTCCTATATGTATATATAATACCTCAGATTTGCAAGAAAACATAAAAATGTAAGAAACTATCGACTCATTTAAATCATTCCACTATAGCTCAGAAGCAACTGCAAACTTTCATAGTTGATTTTTTTTTTTGTGCGCATGCGTCAATCTTCGCCTTGTACGTCAAAAAGTGCCCGAAATTTTTTGACGTTAACCAGTAAAAATAACAAAATGTGCCCGAAATTTTCATATTCCCGCCTTTTAAACATTGCGGACGCGCATGCTCCTAACTAACCGTAAAAAAGGTCTATTCAGGACAGACTAAATCAACCTCATCTCAAAGTGTTCCAAGATTATATAACGCGATGCACGGCGTAGCCAGGGTTTAGTCTCGGGGGTTTGAAAATATTTCAGGGGGGGCGGTTTGCAGAAATGCACCAATTTAGTTTCTAAGACTGACACACAAGGGTTCCTAAATTCCACATCTACCATGCTCTCTTGAAGATAGTGGTATCTACTCGTCCCTCCTGATTTCAATATAATATTTATGTTATATTTTGCACGTTCGGGGGGGTTGAACCGACCTCCCCCCGCCCCCCGGCTACGCCCATGACGCGATGAAACAGTACATTTTACATTTTCGAGCGTTTTTTAAAGGTAAAGGATGCTCTAAGTCTTTACATCAATGACAGTGAGATTGCCAGAAGAGTGGAAAATCATTGAAAGTTGATTTGAGTGATTGAAACCTTTGAGGAAGCCACACGAGAACTAAGCAGCTCTCATGTCCTTATTTCATCTGTTATTCCAATAATTCAGTTTGAAAAAAAAGTTGATGACTGTTTAACAAGTTAACAAGATTTTGATCCAATTCGACAGGGGACCAGAATCCAAAAAACCTGACCATAAATAGAAGTTGATGTCCAATCTACAAAAAATTTGGTATTTGGGGGTTTTCGAAGACGCTAATGACAAATCCGATATCAAAATTTTCAAAAATAGTTTGAAAAAAGTTGCTGACTGTTTAACAAGTTAACAAGATTTTGATCCAATTCGACACTAGACCAGAATCCAAAAAACCTGATCATAAATAGAATCCAATGTCCAATCTACAAGAAATTTGGTATCTGGGGGTTTTCGAAGACGCTAATGACAAATCTGATATCAAAATTTTCAAAAACAAAATGGCTGATCCAAAATGGCGAATGAGTTCCCTAAAAAATGTGATTACGTTTCTCCAAAGTACTCCATTAGGTTTTTTGAGGTCGCTAATCACGAATCTGATATTTAATGTTTTCAAAAACAAAATGGCTGATTTAAAATGGTGGATGACTTCCCCAAAAATGTGATTGATTTTCTCCGAAGTAGTATGAGAGGTTTTTCGAGGTCGCTAAGTTTTTCCAAAGTACAGTATAATCCCGATTATTCGGCTGTTGGTTAATCCGGCGACACGTCCAGTAATCGGGCAGTCTGGAGACCGCTCGCAACACTCTTCCCTCCCAACACTCTTTCTTATAAACTTATTTCATAAGTGTCGGATTATCGAGATTATGCTGTACTATATTGGGTTTTTTGAGGCCGATAATCACGAATTTGATTTTTTTTTTCAAAATTTCAAAATTTTTTCATTTTGGATTAGCTATTTTGTTTTTTTCAAAAACAAAATGGCTGATTCAAAATGGTGGATGACACCCCCAAAAATCCAAATTAGTATACGAGGTTTTTCGAGGTTGCCAATTACGAATCTGAAATTACATTTTTTGTAAAACAAAATTGCGAATACACGATGGTGAGTGTTTTTGTTATGCTTCCTACAGTAAAATAATCGGGAGCAGAGACCGGAAAGGCCTCGCTGCCAAAATCCCCTGGCTAGAAGCACCAAAAGACGAAATGGTATGCAAATACCATTTCGAGAAAAGCTTTCCCATATGCTTTCCGCATTTTTGTGTGCTAATCTTTCTGTTCCTGTAGGTTCAATAATTTCGCCTAAGTATTTGAAGTGACTAACTAACCTTGTTTATTGTGCCGTATTTTGTAATTAAATTTTCTGTTTTGATGTGTTTTGTGGGCATGAATTCGGTTTTCGAAAAGGAAATTTCTAGTCCAGCACATTCTTTTAGGACTTGGATCTGACCGCCGCACACTGGGACGGATTACGACATTACGGCGACAAAAATAGAATTTTACATTGTCTCACAATTAAGCAAAACCTCTTAAAATGTATTGTTAGATAACCCATCCATAATACTATAAACAAATAAATGCGAAAAACCAATTCCATTGGTTATTTGGTTGTGGGAACGTGTTAAACATCGCTCTTGTCCTTTAGGTTCCAAAAAGGAATTAGTTGCGCTGGATTTTTAACACAGTAACTGTTAAAACGTCTGTTTTGTGTTAAAAAATTGTGAACTTTTTAAATATGGAGAATATAGCTTCAAGTATGTATTTACATGTAATAATATCAAATTTGTACAAAGTTTTAATCAACACGGATAAAAAAAAATGTTAACGATTATCGTAAATTAAAATTTTTTTGTAATAAACTGCAATAAATTGAATTTTAAAAAAAGTTCCGCATAGTTCCAATAAATTAAATATTTTTTAAAACAAAACAAACATTGACAATTCTCGAAAAGCAAAAATCCCGTCCACATCGTTCCACCTTACTGAGAATTACATCTTTTTTTCTAGGTAGTCGTGATGACCACCATTTGCAAGAGAGAACTTTGAATAGAAATGAACTATTTTTTGTATTAAGTGATGAAAAAATAAAGTTGATAAAGTTATGAATTTTGTAGGTAAGGCACCAATAATATTATCGCAAAACCATAGCCAATTATGAAGAAAATACAAAAATATGACAATAAAAAAAAATCATCCGTGGCTCTTGATACAGTTTGAAATCATTTTAAATACAAATTTGGCTCTTAAGTTCATAGAGTTTGCCGACCCCTGGTCTAGTCTTATCTTAGTTTGATAACTGCCTTGTTTCCTCTCTAGTTTAAACAAATCCAGATAAGGCAACACCAAACAAGTCCAGTAGGATTTGTTGTAATTTGAACAAAATCAAAAATAAAAAAACTCACTATTGATTTTATAAAGTATCACAGAACATTTTCACGAAACAATTTTCAAGTCAATTGTCTCCAGTCTTCAACTCTTCCAGTTCGTACAAACTCGCCCCTTCTTCCTTATCTCGTTTGCCTTCTTCCTTTTTTCCTCTGCAACCAAACAGCCTGGAATAATAGAACTGTCCGAAATCGTTCTGAGGCCCAAGCAATGCCAACAACGCGCCCAAATGAAAAACACAAAACATCCAACTGACCACCATCACAATCACCAAAAACTCCCCAATCTGTCGATACGCCAAGATTTCCGAAGGCACCATGAACAATCCCGCGCACCCCGTCGTTAGCCCAGCCATCGAAATCGGTTTCAGCATGTGTTCCAAAGCGTAAATCGTGGATTTCCGGCGAGTTTTCTTCGGGGAAAGATTGTAATTCACCGTGAAATGTAAGGTGAAATCGATGGTTAGACCAATAGCACTAGAAATTGCGATTGATTCCAAGATATTCACCGTCCATCCTATTAGTACAAGAATCGCAATTGTGGTTAGTATGCTGGAAGCTATGGTGAAGATCCCAAAGATTAGAATTGGGAAGTTTAACGTTGTTAGAAAAAGGGTTAAAGAAGAGATGAGGATTGAGATTTTGATCGAGTTCAGTGTAGATTGCGAAAGAGTTTGTTGCAAATCAAAGTACGAAGTTTCCGTTGTAAAGAAAATCGGAATACTTGTATTCGTTACCTTTTCCTCAAGCCAATCTTCTACGGACTCTACAAACTTCGTCAGGATTTCATTAGATAAGGTATAAGGCACGTTGCTGTCGTACTCAATAACAACGGCTTGGATTTTAGGATAACCTTCTTTTGTAAACCTAGGTCCTGAGAAACCTGGGTCAAAAAAATCCTTCGGCGTCTTCCCAAAATCCCCCATAGCTTCAACCACACAAACCTCAAAAACCTCACTCGCATAAGGAAACACAGAAACCTCGCAGCAAGGCTCCCTATTCCTACCCCGAACCAAATCTTCGCAAGGCCTCTCCATCCATTCCACGAAGTTTTCCAGGAAGCAATTCGAAAACAAAGCCATTTTAGTTTGGACGAAGGGCTGCTTGCGGAGATCCTTACAGAACGAGAGCAGGAAAATCTGAACCTCCGGATCTGACATGTTAAAACTGGGATTGGGGTGAAGGGAGCCGAGCGATTGGGGATTTAAGTGATCACCATCGTCGATCGGATCAATTCCCAAGACAAAACGAAGAGGGAACGTGTAAAAATTCTCCGAATGCTAAAATGAAAATAAGACTTATCTATTCTAGAATATTATCTATGTTTATATCACCTGTAAATTATTTTTAAATCTAAACTTGTTCTTGTAGATTAAGTCGTATTGTTCAAAGGGATGCTTAGTCTCAAACAATTGAAACTCGCTGCTGTTGGATAGTCTCAATTTTGGGTAGTAAAAGACTACGAGGGAACTAACCACCGCTAGTCCAGTGAGCCCCAAGAAGAAGGCTTTCTGAAAGCGTATCACAGATGTTATAACGGCGTTCTCTAGTAGCTCGAGTAGACTAATTAGTCTAGTTGAGAGAGGTTTGATCCAGGAGGGATTAGCACAAGCGAAGAGTTTGTCGTGGATTATAACCGCCGCTGGTAGCCAAGTCATCATTAACAGGTAGTTAGCGATGACTGTTGTCCCAGCAAACACCCTAAAAGAATTAGATTAAATAGATTGAGATGAGATAATAGGCAAGAGTTACCCGAAGCACCGAATTGCGGTAATTGAGCTTAAATAGGAAGTTAAGAAGGCAACGGAGGTAGTCAAGGATGTAACGAACATTGACACCGACGAGTGCCTTAGAGTCTCAAACGTGACTTTGGCTAAATCTTCGTTGGTGTGTCGAATTGCGGTCCAAATTTTGCAGAAAATGAAAGCATCGTCCGCTCCAATGCCTGGAAAAAAAATTATTTCTTTGTCTGTAAAGTCTTAGACTTATTGTACCTATTGCCACTATTCCTGCAAGTAAATTCATGAAGGGAAAAAACTCGATCCCAAGCACGAAAATGTAAACGAAGTAGGAAAGTCCAAGGGAGAACGCGATGGCGAGTGCAGTCATAATAGTCAGGAAAATTGAGGCGGTGTAGAGCCACATGCAGACCACGACGAAGCCAGCTCCAACTAGCATCAATTTGGCGTCTTGCAGTAGGATCCTATCGAACAGGCTCTCTTTGATTCCAAAGTTTATTGCGGCTATCGAGAGGGTTGGATGCGTTGACGGCAGTTCGTCGTAATAAGGCAGAGTCGCTGTCGTTTGTGCCATAGGGAGGAAAATTGTTGATGCATCGAGGAATAGACTAGTTGTATCCTAAAAATAAGAATAATATAAGAAGAGACTAGACTAGTCAAAATGTGACAAGTCCAGAAAATATATATGATTGGCTCATATTTGTTTCGACGATTATGAAATGAATTATGCATTATGAAATGAGTATCCATCTGTGGTAATTTCAGAACTGCTTCGCCATGACCTTTGCACCCGACGACGTCAGGGTGAGGTTTTAATAATGTTATAGATATTTCTGTGCGGCGGGGTGGGTTCTAGAGCTGGCAGCGAACCACCC
Organism: Phosphuga atrata; assembly: GCA_944588485.1. Taxonomy (NCBI): domain Eukaryota; kingdom Metazoa; phylum Arthropoda; class Insecta; order Coleoptera; family Silphidae; genus Phosphuga; species Phosphuga atrata. The sequence goes on from OX155899.1 coordinate 65,227,972, forward strand.
CCCCCCCTGCTCATCGCTGGGTACGCCCATGTAACCAGTGAAAATAACAAAATGTGCCCGAAACTTTCATATTCCCGCCTTTTGAACATTGCGGACGCGCATGCGCTTAACTAACCGTAAAAAGGTCTATTAATTCGTATTTCGCTTACATTGGGTGGTAAGAATGTGGAACTGGTCAAGTAGTACAGAATATTAAAAACTAAATCATGTTTTACGCATTCCTCAGGGATATCGCAAATTCCGCGGATTTTTCCACAATCTGCGTGAATTTTTCCATCATGATAAAATTCAGCGCATTTAATTAGCACTGACTTAGTCACATTCACATCTTCCTCCTACAAAAGAAAATTTATTAGCGTAGTCTAGTCTAGTCAAGACAAGTCTAGTCTGGCTTTGTCTGGTCATGCCTGGCCTTATCTGGTCTAGTCTGGTCTTGTCTAGTTTTTTCTGGTCTTGTCTGCTCTAGTCTGCTCTTGCCTGTTCTAGTCTGGTCTTGTGTGTCCTTGTCTGATCTAGTCTAGTCTAGCCTGGTCTTGTTTGGTCTAGTCTGTTCTTTTCTGGTCTTACCTGTTCTTATTTGGTCTTGCCTGCTGTCTGATGTCTTGCCTTTTGTCTGATGTCTTGCCTTTTGCCTGATGTCTTGCCTTTTCTGGCCATGTCTTATCTAGTCTGTTCTAGTCTAGTCTGGTCTTGTCTAGTCTTTTCTTATCTTGCCTAGTATTGTCTGGTCTGGATCTTGTTTAAGTGACTTACTGTTATGTCTAAACATGATTTTCTTTTCTGACTGATTGCTATGTAGTTAGGTAACGACCAGGGACGACAGCAACGTTTGGGAGTTTGTGCGGTGACGATGCACAAATCACTGTAGTGGTCCAATTTAGTTAAGGCGTTCTCCAAGGCGCACATTGCCACCAAAGAGCCCAAGCTGAACAAATCCTGATTAGTCCTAGACGTGACTATTACATGAGAATACTCATCAACTGGAAGAACAAGAAAATGGAATACATTGTGTTTAGTCTTATCGTGCTTGTCTATTTCTTTATATTTACTTGGTGGGCCACAAAAAAATTGGGGTTCTTCCGGCTGGAAAGTCTGGAATAGGCGGTTTTTGGCAGATTCGATTTTCTCCAGTTTGTCGTCTTCGATTTTGTTGAAATGTCTGTTTAGCTTGTTCTTCCATTTCTGATAAAAATTCAAATTCAAACATAGAAAACAACTTTCCTAAAAGTATCTTAGACCTAATGGACATTACAGGCACAGGCATGGAATATAAGAAAACTTTCATAAAAGCAGTGGCGGCTGCACGGAGGGTGGGAGTAATCAGGCCATTTCGTCCCGAATTTTTTTTTTTATTATAAAAAAATCTTTTTTTTACAAAAACGACGAAATGCGAAAAAATCGTTTTTTTCAAAATCGTTATTTTTTGAGTCACAGCAAAATTTAAAAACGTTTCTTAAAGAATTTTTGCTACTGATTACAGATATGCAAATTATATTTCGTTCACTTTCGCCTGCAAAAATTGAAGAAATTTTTATGAAATTTTAGCGCTCTAGTGGAGATCACGGAAAGTTGTGAATTTCCCTCGGACAATCTTAGTGCATCTATAGGAAAATGACCTTCTGAAAACGATGCCGCAATCCGTTTTTAATTATCTGCAACCGTTTCCGAGATATCTACCTAGCAAATCTAGAATCGGGTAAATTTCAGTTTGAAATTTATCGACGAATTATTTAATATTTCCGGACAATTTACACATCCACTTGTTCGTCTTGTCGTGTAGTTTCTGTGTGCCAAAAATGATTTCGCTGCTCTTTACCGTTTTCGAAAAAATCGAAAAAAAAAATTTGCAAATTATTTTCGTGATTTTTTTTGGTTACACGAAGGAAATCGAAGTGCTGAAAACGGTTTTCCAGTTTATTTCACTCTAAAGTTACAAATAAACAAATTTTATATTTTTTTCGCTGTACACAATCACACATTTCCTACTGATTTGACGCTGTCATAACTTTTGAACCGCTCACAACAGAGACTTCTAGTCTTCAGCAATCGATTCAGCGTCCCAAAATTAGTCGGAGAACGTATATAATATTCCCTGGGAAGCTTTCAGTTAAGAAATACCATCGACTCGCGAAGTCTAGACCGCGGAAACGACGAAATGCGAGAAAATGCGTTTTTATCAAAATCGTTATTTTTTTAGTCACAGCAAAATTTAAAAACGTTTCTGAAAGCATTTTTGCTGCTGATTACAGAAATGCAAATTATATTTCGCTAGCTCTTTCGGTTCACTTTCGCCTGCAAAAATTGAATAAATTTTTATGAAATTTCGGCGCTCTAGTAGAGATCTCGGAAAGTCGTGAATTAATCGCGGACAATCTTAGTGTATCCATAGGAAAATGACCTTCTGAAAACGATGCCGCAATCCGTTTTTAATTATCTGCAACCGTTTCAGAGATATCTTAGCAAATCAAAAATCGGGTAAATTTCAGTTTGAAATTTCTAGACGAATTATTGAATCCTTCCGGACAATTTACACATCGACTTGTTCGTCTGGTTGTGTAGTTTCTGTGTGCCTAAAATGATTTCGCTGCTCTTCACCGTTTTCGAAAAAATCGAAAAAACCGAAAAAGCATGTATTTTCTCGAACGAAAAGATGGAAAATTTTAGCAGAAAATTTTGGAAATTTTTTTCGTGATATTTTTTTTGGTTACACGAAGGAAATCGAAGTGCTGAAAACAGTTTTCCAGTTTATTTCGCTCTAAAGTTACAAATAAACAAATTTTATATTTTTTTTCGCTTTACACAATCACACATTTCCTACTGATTTGACGCTGTCATAACTTTTGAACTACTCACCACAGAGACTTCTAGTCTTCACCAATCGATTCAGCGTCCCAAAATTAGTCGGAGAACGTATATAATATTACCTGGGAAGCTTTCAGTTAAAAAAAACCATCGACCCGTGAAGTCTAGACCGCGGAAACGACGAAATGCGAGAAAATGTTTTTTTTCAAAATCGTTATTTTTTTAGTCACAGCAAAATTTAAAAACGTTTCTGAAAGCATTTTTGCTGCTCATTACAGATATGCAAATTATATTTCGCTAGCTCTTTCGGTTCACTTTCGCCAGCAAAAATTGAAGAAATTTTTATCGGCGCTCCAGTGGAGATCTCGGAAATTCGTGAATTACCAGCGAACAATCTTAGTGTATCCATAGGAAAATGACCTGCTGAAAACGACGCCGCAATCTGTTTTTAATTATCTGCAACCGTTTCCGAGATATCTACTTAGCAAATCGAGAATCGGGTAAATTTTAGTTTGAAATTTATCGACAAATTATTGAATATTTCCGGACAATTTACACATCGACTTGTTCGTCTTGTCGTGTAGTTTCTGTGTGCCCAAAAAGATTTCGCTGCTCTTTACCGTTTTCGAAAAAATCGAAAAAAACCGAAAAAGCATGTATTTTTCGAACGAAATGATTTTTCTTGAAATTTTTTTTCGTGATTTTGTTTTGGTCACACGAAGGAAATAGAAGTGCGGAATAGACCGCGGAAACGACGAAATGAGTGATGTGCGAATAAGCGACGATGTAAGTGACTTACTGTTATGTCTTTTGAACGGCTCACCATAAAAGCACAAGTAAGACAAGTAGTCAGACCACTATTATGAGGTTTGGTTCTGTTTATTACTCTGTGCTGATGGAACACATGAATCGAATTTAAGAAAACTTTCATAAAAGCATAACGCAAATAGTCAGACGAGTATTCCGTCCTTAGCACCTGCTCCTAGAACATGATCTGTATGTTCTAGGAGCAGGTGCTAACGACGGAATAGTCGCTTGACTATTTGTCTTTCTGGAACGTACGCATGCGCGAGTACGCAAGTGCATGCGCACTTCCTATTTTCTCGTCGTCTAATCACTCTACTTACGTTTTTCTTTTTGTTCCTTCGATTCTGCTTTTTCTTCTTCTTCCTCTCCTTGTCCCGGTCAACAACAGTCAACCGATCCTTCTCCTCCAGATATTCCCTAGGATTCAAAGTAAAAATGCCCGAAGCTTTAGTAGACTCAACGAGATTCTTCCAAGTCACAAACTTATCCGACAAAATTGTTCCTCTTGTATCAAAACCCTAAAACAGTTGATGATAGATAGATACGAGTTGAAGGGCTAGTCTAGATTAGGAGTGCCCAAATGATAGACTGGTTGAGCGCTGATCGTCGACTCAGTCAGTCGTCTATCGTCGACGAGTGAGACATGCGGTGCACAGTGGTTTGAAATCCCAAAAAGCTTGCCAAAATATGAAGGAACCGTCCAAATACCGAGATTTTTGGTCTCCTTGTATTTTTGAGGTCGCCGACCATCAAACTCATTTCAAAATTTCGAAATTCAAAATGGCGGACGCAACATGGCGGATAATTTTTCGAAAAAAGCATTAAATTTTGTTGAAAGTCGAGATTTAGCGGCTGTAAATGTCACCGATCACGAAACTGAATTAAAAATGGCGGCCAATAGAAGGCAAATAATTTTCCGAAAAAAATATTAAATTTTGTCGAAACTCGGGATTTAGGGGTTTTTGAGGTCACGAAATTAAAATTACTTTTTCGGGTAAATTAAAAATACTATTTTGGGAAAATTATCCGCATTCTATTGGCCGCAATTTTGAATTCAGTTTCCTGATCGGTGACATTTATAGCTGCTAAATCCCGACTTTCAACAAAATTGAATGTTTTTTTCGAAAAATTATCAGCCATATTGCGTCCGCCATTTTGAATTTCGAAATTTTGATTTTTTTCGAAATTCAGTTTCGTGATCAGCGACCTCAAACATACAAAGAGACCTAAAATCTCGATATTTGGACGGTTCCTTCATATTTACTATAAACAATATTTCATACGCAAAAATACAAAAAACTGCAGAAAGTGCAATCGCATAAAAATTATAACCGAAACCGAACGCGCAGCCACGCGCAGTTAATTTTTGGATATGTTCTGAATAAATGTCTGAGCAACAATTTGAATTTGGTTTAAGAGCCCGGTTCGACCAGGGTTTTGACTTATTGCTATATTTACCAAAACGTCATCAAGAAAATAACACTATTTTCATTAATTATTTACTATATCATACATCGTTAATAATAATTTCGAGAAACACAATCAAATTGTAGTTACTATCTAGAGAAGAATCCATTTTTCAGAATCCAAATTCGTTAAGTTTTCCCGATTCTACAGCCGTTTGAACTTGTGTTACTTACGACGAGCAACGAGCAAATAATGCGGAAGGCCAGGCGCGTGCCGGGTTCACGGTTATAATACATACTAGAATACCGCTAATGGTCATAATACATACTAGATGTACTACTGCAACTATTCCAACCATTAAAAGTCTCTAGAAAAAAAATATTTTTTTCCACTTTTGGCCAGATTTTTGGGATTTCCGATCACTGTGTGGTGGTACAAAAGGTATGCATGGTCTTGTTTGGTTTTGTCTGGTATTCTCCGGTCTGGTCTAGTCTAGTCTTTTTTAGTCTTGTAATTGTATGTAGTCTTGTGTAGTTTAATCAGGAAAGATTAAGATAGTTGAAACTTACCATTTGTGGGTCGGCAAAATTGGGCAACTTCTTGTAAGTAAGTGGAAGGATTAGGCAAGTTCCATATATTATTGTTAGGCTAATTAAAACTATGTAGGGGTATTTGACTAAAATTTTGGACAGCCATTTCAGAAACATGGTTTAACTCGTTCACCGTTTAACGTTCACTCGTTTAACATTTGTTTAACAAACAAACACTTGTTTAAGTTGGGGTAGAGAATCTGAATTCTAAGAATTTGAATTGCGGATTATACTTTTAGTTTTTAAGGTCGTTCTTGAGGTCTCTTATGCAGATTAGGACCCAAGTCTACAGCACGGCGAAATTGATAAAAACTTAAGCATGCTTAAATGGAATAAGACTTAAATGGAAAAATTAAAGTCTACTTAAAATTATATTATTAATTTTTATGAATTAGAACGTAAAACAGTATAAAGTCTATTTGTAATTTTTAAGACTAGGTCTGCATAAATGGAATAAAAGGCGGAAACTTATCATCAGGTAATTAATAAAGTATATATTAGACTTAAATCTATCTATTAAACCCAAATCTATATATTAGAATTTAGACTAATATTAATCTATTCGACTTGAGACCAATACTTAACTTAATTGTGTGATAACAGTTATGCCGGGTTCACGATGAACTTAATGTAACGCGACGCGACGTGACGTGATTTTTACTTTAAGGTATGTTTGTGACATTAGAGACTAATACTTAACTTAACTGTCTAGACCAGTGGTTCTCAAACTGGGTACCGCGGCATCCTGGAGTGCCGCGAGAGTATGCCTGGGGTGTCGCAGCAATAATCGTGAAATGTAAAAAGAAAATTACCAGAGTTTTGAATTGAATTACCGAATTTGAGTTCCTACTTTTAATGCAGAATTGTAAACAATTCGCTAAAATCTAGAATGGTCTAAATCAATCAAGTTCTTCTGTCTCAGTTCGCGAAAGCGCAAACTCACGACCAAAAGATAATTCGAGGAAAAATAAGGAAATATGATCCTAGCTACCTCATATCGTTTCGCTTTGTTTCTGTTGGGAACGAACAAGTACCGGCATTATAACGCATTGCCCTGCGTTATCTCATAAAATTGTTGCTAACAACGGCTTGGTTCCATACCAATTAAAAAGGCATCTGGAAAGCAATCAGTCTAATTTAGTACATAAACGTGAAGAAATCTTCAAACGAAATTTGTCCAAAAAGTCAAAATTTTTGTAGTCCGACAAGGGTGCCGCGAGATTGTTTTAGCTCGATAAGGGTGCCGCTAAAAAAAAGTTTGAGAACCACTGGTCTAGACTATTAGATTTTAAAGTTAGATTTGTTAATTTACATTGTTGCATGTCACTTTGTCTCAAACCAAGTTGACTAGTCCACATTAATATATAACTAAATTTATATTGTGTGCTTAAAACGAAATCCATGAAATGATTACAGTTTTCTGTGCAAAAAATTGAACACAACATTTAATTTAATTTATCACAGGATTTAAGCCTCAATTGAAGCATCACAGTGAACTGATTATTACATTTTCAAATCTTATTTTATCTGCAAATTTCTATACGGGTTTCGTTATCTCATCTACTCGATTTTGAGTCATCGACAAAGCATTATTTGACCAGCTGATCTTTGAGTAAACTAAACCGGTCGCGTCTGCGCTCTACACACAGGACCTCTTAAGTCTACTTAAAGATGATGCTACCTTAAAACGAGAGAATGCGCTGCAGATATCTCAAAAAATTTAATTAGCGTTCTATTTATGTCTATATATGTCATCCACAATCTACATTTATGTTTATCTAGTCTTCTTTGTCTAGTCTAGTGGGACTAGTCGTGACTGTCAAGTCTTGCATATCTAATCTTTTCCGTCTAGTCTTGTCTGTCCAGTCTTATCTGTGTAGTCTTGTCTGTGTAGTCTTGTCTGTGTAGTCTTGTCTGTCTAGTCTTGTCTGTCTAGTCTTGTCTGTCTAGTCTTGTCTGTCTAGTCTTGTCTGACTAGTCTTGTCTGTCTAGTCTTGTCTGTCTAGTCTTGTCTGTCTAGTCTTGTCTGTCTAGTCTTGTCTGTCTAGTCTTGTCTGTCTAGTCTTGTCTGTCTAGTCTTGTCTGTCTAGTCTTGTCTGTCTAGTCTTGTCTGTCTAGTCTTGTCTGTCTAGTCTTGTCTGTCTAGTCTTGTCTGTCTAGTCTTGTCTGTCTAGTCTTGTCTGTCTAGTCTTGTCTGTCTAGTCTTGTCTGTCTAGTCTTGTCTGTCTAGTCTTGTCTGTCTAGTCTTGTCTGTCTAGTCTTGTCTGTCTAGTCTTGTCTGTCTAGTCTTGTCTGTCTAGTCTTGTCTGTCTAGTCTTGTCTGTCTAGTCTTGTCTGTCTAGTCTTGTCTGTCTAGTCTTGTCTGTCTAGTCTTGTCTGTCTAGTCTTGTCTGTCTAGTCTTGTCTGTCTAGTCTTGTCTGTCTAGTCTTGTCTGTCTAGTCTTGTCTGTCTAGTCTTGTCTGTCTAGTCTTGTCTGTCTAGTCTTGTCTGTCTAGTCTTGTCTGTCTAGTCTTGTCTGTCTAGTCTTGTCTGTCTAGTCTTGTCTGTCTAGTCTTGTCTGTCTAGTCTTGTCTGTCTAGTCTTGTCTGTCTAGTCTTGTCTGTCTAGTCTTGTCTGTCTAGTCTTGTCTGTCTAGTCTTGTCTGTCTAGTCTTGTCTGTCTAGTCTTGTCTGTCTAGTCTTGTCTGTCTAGTCTTGTCTGTCTAGTCTGTCTAGTCAAAATCAAAATCAAAATATTTATTTCATGAAGTAAACTATATACAAAGGAAACAAAGTATAAGAAAACAAAATGAAATAATAAGGAACAATATGCAATTTAAACCCAAAAAGAGATTGTAAATGCAAAACAGTATCCTATACTAGGCATCTATTAATTTATAGGCCTAGAAAAAAATTCCTCCAAGTTATATGGTTCAATATTATTAATGAAATCAAAAATGTTTTGTTTGAATTTTCTTAGATCTTTGATAGATTTAATTTCTGGAGGTAGAGCGTTAAAGGCTTTTATACCAGAATAAATAGGGCTTCTCTGAGTCATTGATAACGTGTGCCGAGGCGTGTTATAATATACATATTTTTGTCTAGTGTTTTGAGATGCAATATACATACTAAATTTATTTTTATTTTTGAACATAAAAACAAGCAACTCATAAATATATAAACCAGTTACTGTTAATATTTTAGCATTTTGGAATATTCCTCTGCAAGATTCCCTGAAATCTAATTTATAAAGAATTCTGGTTGCTTGTTTCTGTGCTTTAAATAACATTCCGGAGTCTTTACCGCTACCCCAGAAAATAATTCCGAAACGGAGGTGAGAATGAAAGTTAGCGAAGTAAACCGTCCTTAAGACTTCTATGCCCACATATCTTTGTAGCATTCTGAGTGCATATGTAGCTCTATTCAGTTTTTTTAACACACAGGCAATATGAAGAGACCAATCTAAGGTGCTATCAACTTGTAATCCTAGCAGCCTAACAGAATTCTTTACATCTAGGTTCTCACCATCTATATTAATATTACAAGGGTATACTTTCATGTTTCTGTTAGTTTTAAAAATAATAATATTGGTTTTTTGTTCATTCATAATTAGACGATTAATTTGAAACCATTTTTTAATTGATGTAATGGCTGCAGAGGAATTAGCTTGAATATCCGCGACGCTATCATTATCTAGCAGAAGACTGGTATCGTCAGCATAGTTCGTCATTTCACAATTAAAATTAAAACTTATGTTCGGCAGGTCATTTATGTAAATAAGGAAGAGAGTAGGTCCAAGAATACTTCCTTGCGGTACACCCATTTTCACCATTCTCATATTAGATGTCACTGTGGTATTTGCTGTTGTTATCTTCGTACATTGTGTGCGCTTGTTTAAGTATGATTGAATCCATTCTAGTGGAATTCCTCTTATGCCAAACTTCTGAAGTTTAGTCATGAGGATAGTATGATCAACTGTGTCGTAAGCTTTCGATAAGTCAATAAGCAACCCAGACGGAATATGTTTGCTATCGATCAGTTTATAGATTTTATCGATGTAATTAAGACATGCCGTATCAATATTTCTGCCTTTAACAAATCCATGTTGAGAGTCACACAGGATTCCATATTTTCGTAAGAAACAATCCATTCTAACACAAAACACTTTCTCAAAGATTTTCGCAAAAGATGAAAGGATGTTGATTGGTCTGTAGTTCTCTAGCTTAGTTCTGTCTCCATTTTTAAAAATGGGGGTTATTACAGAGATTTTTAACTGATCTGGGAAGATTCCATGTGATAATGAGTTGTTTATGATAAAGATCAGTGGATCAGATATTAGCCAAAAAGTCTTGTCTGTCTAGTCTTGTCTGTCTAGTCTTGTCTGTCTAGTCTTGTCTGTCTAGTCTTGTCTGTCTAGTCTTGTCTGTCTAGTCTTGTCTGTCTAGTCTTGTCTGTCTAGTCTTGTCTGTCTAGTCTTGTCTGTCTAGTCTTGTCTGTCTAGTCTTGTCTGTCTAGTCTTGTCTGTCTAGTCTTGTCTGTCTAGTCTTGTCTGTCTAGTCTTGTCTGTCTAGTCTTGTCTGTCTAGTCTTGTCTGTCTAGTCTTGTCTGTCTAGTCTTGTCTGTCTAGTCTTGTCTGTCTAGTCTTGTCTGTCTAGTCTTGTCTGTCTAGTCTTGTCTGTCTAGTCTTGTCTGTCTAGTCTTGTCTGTCTAGTCTTGTCTGTCTAGTCTTGTCTGTCTAGTCTTGTCTGTCTAGTCTTGTCTGTCTAGTCTTGTCTGTCTAGTCTTGTCTGTCTAGTCTGTCTAGTCTTGTCTGTCTAGTCTTGTCTGTCTAGTCTTGTCTGTCTAGTCTTGTCTGTCTAGTCTTGTCTGTCTAGTCTTGTCTGTCTAGTCTTGTCTGTCTAGTCTTGTCTGTCTAGTCTTGTCTGTCTAGTCTTGTCTGTCTAGTCTTGTCTGTCTAGTCTTGTCTGTCTAGTCTTGTCTGTCTAGTCTTGTCTGTCTAGTCTTGTCTGTCTAGTCTTGTCTGTCTAGTCTTGTCTGTCTAGTCTTGTCTGTCTAGTCTTGTCTGTCTAGTCTTGTCTGTCTAGTCTTGTCTGTCTAGTCTTGTCTGTCTAGTCTTGTCTGTCTAGTCTTGTCTGTCTAGTCTTGTCTGTCTGAGACGCGTACGAGACGCGGAAGCGAGTAGACGTGCAGCCGAGTGCTCCACATGTTTGTGATTAATAAGTTGGTTTATAAGTTTTTATTTATAAGTTATTTAATTGCAATCCAGGTTAGTGCATTTTGGTTTGTTTCTTTCTCTTTGTAGAGATTTACTTTTGCTTTAATAGCGGCGTTTTTTAGTTTTCTTTAATTGTAAGCTAAATAGTTTTGAGTCACCGCACGTGGCGTGAGTTTTTATATTCTTAAAATTCTTACTCTTTTTCTTTTCACTCCTTATCTCGTGTATACGGAGATAAGGATAATTCAACGCCGCAGACGTTTTTGCATTTACTGCAGCACTTTATCTGCGGCAAATTTTTTCATCCACCCCCAGGAGGGGAGAATTTTCTGAATTTATTTTTGGTTTTGTGGAGGATTCACTATGGATTTTTTCACAAAACAAAAAGTATGTAGGGGTGTAGGGGAAATGGACAGTCGGGCGAGAAGCCAATCTATTGGGGAAGCCAATAAAAAACGGAAAGTGGCAGACCGATCCACGGACGATGTGGACGCGTACAAGAAGACGGAGTGCTCGATCGCTTTTACAATCGTGGAAGCGATTGGAGCACTTACCAGACAAGTTGAGGACTTGGAAAGGGCTATTGCTGGAGGCAGTAGCACCAAGAAGGAAGTTAAAGACGCGGCAGCACGAGTTAAAAAGACAACTAATGTCTTTTCCCGCAACTCCGTGACAACTTGGCTGGAAGAGCACCGTTTCCTGCCCGTTGAAAAGGTGTTATACGACACCGAAGTCCAAACAGTAAGTGTGGCATGCAAGGAAGTCAGCACCCAAACGGAGGCTGAATGTAGTATCGCCAGTGCGCTGAAGCCGGGCATGAATGTGCAGGAGTACATGTCCCTGGCCAGGGAGAGGTGGTCCGAGGACGCCTTCACTGTGGTGAAGATGGCTAAGGGCTCTCCTCTGGTCAGGGACGAGGATGTACTCCTGTTGGTTGCAGGAGAGAAAGGGGATAACTGTGGACAACTGGGCTGGGGGGTGCTCGACCAGCTCCCCCAGGCCAAGCGGGTGGCTGAAGGCTTGAATGTAGGCTCCGTGGCCTACATCAAGAGCGAGAATGTTGTATGTATGGGAGGCGATGAGTCGTTGGACTCCGAGAGGAAGTACCACTTCATCGCCCGTCTGGATGACAATAAGGTCGAAGGCGCCGAAGAAAAGGCGTTCGAGACCTTATTAAGAATGAAAGGTCTTTGTGAGAAGACTGAGAGAAAGAGGTTCGCTATCGGTGTGGCTGGAAACCTTAATATGTGGCTGGTACGAAAGATGGCTGAATGCGTGTGGCGTGGCACAGGAGTTGAAATAACCCTGTGCTGGATGAATGCGGAGGGCCAAAAGCCCAGAGTGGAAGGGGCCGGAGGCACCAGAAAGGCAGAAACCTTACTGGTGAGGAGGGCAGAGGGTGTTTCTTACGCCCATATGGTGAATGTACTAAAGAAGGAAGTTGATATGGATGATATAAATGTAAGGGCGATGCGGAAAACCCACGCTGGGGACCTCATCGTCAGAGTGAATGATGATGGGGAAAAGAAGCGACTGGCAGAGCGAATGGCCCTAGTGACTGAGGCTGTAAGGGATGTCAGGACGGAGGTGGGGCTCAGAAATGTCCTTGTTAGGGGCATGGATGAGGCTACCACCACCGATGAGGTGAAAGGAGCCATTCAGAAGGCAGCTGAATGTAAGGAGTGTGTGGTAAAGTCTCTCCGCACAGTGCGCGGAGGGGCCAGTATGGCAGTTGTCACTCTTCCAGTAAGAGCGGCACAAACCATACTGGAGAAAGGAAGAATAAAAGTTGGATGGATCATGTGCCGAGTGACCGAAGACAATAAGCCGATCAGGTGCTACAGATGCCTTGGCTTCGGGCACCTGGCGGCAGCATGCAAGGGAATTGAGAGAAAGAATGCGTGTTTGCGATGCGATGAAAGTGGGCACAAAGCACACGAGTGCACGGCCAAAGAGGCTAAGTGCTTCGTGTGCGGAGTGAGTGGGCACAGGGCGGACTCCATGAACTGTCCTGCATACAGGAAACTGTGCAGGGAGAGTATGAAAGGGACGTCCCAAAGAAACAGATTATGCTAGTATTGCAGACGAACTCAAATAGGAGTGCGGCTGCAATGGAGCTGGTATGGAAGACGGTGCATGATGAGAGAGTGGATGTGGCCATTGTCTCCGAACCAAATCTTCGGACTATTGGTAACGGAGGCTGGCACGTGGACCAGTGTAAGAATGTTGCTGTTAGGATTTTCCAATCGGAAAATCCTATGGTTAAGTGTGGATGTGGAAATGGATATGTGTGGGTTGAATGGGAAAACTGGGTCCTGTATGGGTGCTACATCTCGCCTAACATAACGTTAGAGCAGTTTGTAGCTTTTATGGATGAGCTAAGGGCCAGTATGAAAAGCTGGTCCAAAGAGATTGTTGTCGGGGGGGATTTCAACGCCAAGTCCGCTTGGTGGGGATCCCCTAGAGAGGATGAGAGAGGGAGAATGATGGAAGAGTGGCTGGCAGAGGAGGACCTGGTGGTTCACAACAGTGGGAATGTGCCAACCTTCGTGCGGGGTGAAAGTATGTCTTTCATAGACATCACTTTTAGCACCTCACGGATTGCAGGCAGAGTGAAAGAGTGGCGTGTCAGAGAGGGAGAGAATCTGAGTGATCACCAGGATATTCTCTTCGACGTACGAAAGGATGTTTCTGAGGGACCGGTTGCTTGTAGAACGAATGGATGGAGAGTGGACAAGAGTCTACTAGAAAGATTGGGAGACGTCATGAAAGAGCTGTCTGAAAGGACAGGCCCCGAAAACGGATTGCGGAGCTCCTGCGAAGCAGTTCTACACGGGGCCTGTGATGTGGTGTTTCGGAGAAAACGGAGGGGCGTCAGAGGCAGGAAGCCAGTTTACTGGTGGAATGAGCAGGTAGCTGAAAAGCGTAAAACCTGTTTGCGTGAAAGGAGATGCATGGTAAAGAGCAATAGGCGAGCAAATGAGGAAGTGCGTGAGGAGTGCAAAAGGAGGTATAACTTGGCGCGCAGGGAACTTCGCAGAGCCATCGCGAACTCCAAGCAAGAAGCTTGGAGAGTGCTCTGCGAAGAGGTGAATAATAACATCTGGGGTGACGGCTATAAGATCGTCACCAGAAAAATTGCGCACAGGGTTAATACTCTCCGGGGGGATAGCCTAATGACGGAAGTCAAGAAGCTGTTCCCAGTACATGAGCGAATGAACTGGCTGGAACCCGTGGGATGGAGATCGGCGCCCCTTTTCACTCCGGCCGAGCTGCAGAGTGCAGTTGGCCGGATGAAGGAGGGAAAAGCGCCGGGTCCTGATGGTGTTCCACCGGAAGCGTGCAAGGTGTTTGGGCATGTGTGTGAGGACATGTGCTTGAGCATGATGAATGAATTGCTGATGAATGGCAGTTTCCCCAAAGAGTGGAAGAGAGCGAGACTGGTGATGATTGAAAAAGAGCGAAAGGAAGGAGAGGAAGCCAAATACAGGCCAATCTGCCTACTGAATGGGATAGCGAAGATGTTTGAGAGTATGATCGGAGCTAGGATAAATGAGGATCTCGAGAGGGTAGGGGGTCTTTCAGAGGAACAGTATGGGTTCAGAGGCGGCCGCACTACGGTGAACGCAATGATGCGTGTGATAGAGAGAGCAAGGTTAGCAAATACGGGTCCATGGCGTACCCGTAGCTACTGCGTGCTTGTAACCCTGGACGTGAAAAATGCCTTCAATTCGGTCCCATGGGGCGGAATCATGGAGGCTTTGGAACTAAAGGGGGTAGCTCCCTACCTTCGAAAGATGGTGGGGAGCTACTTGAATGATAGGGAGATAGTGACTGTGGAAGGTAAAATCTTCAAAATGAGTGCGGGTGTTCCACAGGGTTCGGTTCTTGGGCCGATACTGTGGAACATTTTTTATGATGAGGTTTTGAGATTGAGGCTGCCAGACGGGGTTACACTCGTAGGGTACGCTGATGACTTAGCGGTGGTCGCTGTCGCAAGAACGGAAGAAAGTCTGAAAGCGATAATAAATGAGGCAATTGGTAGGATTGATCGGTGGATGGGGGAAAAAGGGCTTGCTCTGGCTCCCCACAAAACCGAGGCGGTCCTGCTAATTGGGAGAAGAAAGCTGCGTGAATTGACCGTGCGAATGGGGACAGTTGACGTACCGGCTCGGGAATCTGTAAGATACCTTGGGGTAGAGCTCCAGCGAAATCTCAGGGTGTCCGATCAGGTCACCCGGGTGGTGAGCAAGGCTACAGCATGTGTGAGAGGCCTTGGACGGCTGATGCCCAACATAGGTGGGCCGTTGGCCTCCAAGAGGAGGGTTATGAATGCGGTCGTGCACTCCATTCTCCTGTATGGGGTGCCGGCATGGATAAATGCGTTCAGGATTGAATGTTATAGAGCGAGACTGATGAGAGTGCAAAGGTGTATGCTGCTGCGTGTGTGCAGCGCATACAGGACTGTTTCTGGCGACGCCGTGGCGGTCGTTGCTGGAGTTATCCCGTTAGACCTTCTAGCGCATGAAAGGGTGAGAGTTTGGGGAGGTAATGACCCTAGAAATGAAAGGGAAAAAACAATGCGTGTATGGCAAGAGCTATGGCAGGGGTCGGAAAAGGGAGCCTGGACCAGGCAACTGATTCCGACTATCGATGAATGGGTCAACCGTGGGCACGGGGAGGTGAATTATCACCTCACCCAGGCGCTTACGGGGCATGGATGCTTTGGGTCTTACCTGGTGCGCATCGGGAAACTGGTTGAGGCGCACTGTAGGTACTGTGGAGCGACTGAGGACACTGCGGAGCATACCATCTTCGAGTGTACGAGATGGGAGAGAATGAGGAGCGCCGCAGAATGCAAGGTGGGAGAGAATGTGAACAAGGAGAGTATGGTGAGAATCATGCTCCGCAGTGAGTATGAATGGGGCGTGCTGACTGGAATGATAGGTTATATAATGAGGAGAAAGGAGAAGGATGAAAGGGACGAGCGTAAGGCGGGTCGAGGGGTTGCTACGCGCGAGCCGAGCGTGCCATCGCCGGGCCCCCCTTAGTGCGAAGGGGGCGCACAAATTTATTGTAAACTCTGATGTGAGGGGGGGCACGGCGATTAACGACGCGCCCGGCACAACGAATGAATGGATGAATGTTTTGGATATGAAAGGGGGAGGAACGTGGTGAAGTTATGCCAAATTTTGGATTCCATCACGTTCTCTCTGGTTTTGACTGGGGGGTCTGAATGGTGGGGGTTTTTTAGTGGGTCGCCCCTTTTGGGGGGCAGCCCCACACTACCACTCGACACGGGTCGGGTGGTGTCTGTTTGCAGATTTTCACCTCCAGCACGTGCAAAAAAAAAAAAAAAAAAAAAAAAAAAAAAAAAAAAAAAAGTCTTGTCTGTCTAGTCTTGTCTGTCTAGTCTTGTCTGTCTAGTCTTGTCTGTCTAGTCTTGTCTGTCTAGTCTTGTCTGTCTAGTCTTGTCTGTCTAGTCTTGTCTGTCTAGTCTTGTCTGTCTAGTCTTGTCTGTCTAGTCTTGTCTGTCTAGTCTTGTCTGTCTAGTCTTGTCTGTCTAGTCTTGTCTGTCTAGTCTTGTCTGTCTAGTCTTGTCTGTCTAGTCTTGTCTGTCTAGTCTTGTCTGTCTAGTCTTGTCTGTCTAGTCTTGTCTGTCTAGTCTTGTCTGTCTAGTCTTGTCTGTCTAGTCTTGTCTGTCTAGTCTTGTCTGTCTAGTCTCGTCTGTCTAGTCTTGTCTGTCTAGTCTTGTCTGTCTAGTCTTGTCTGTCTAGTCTTGTCTGTCTAGTCTTGTCTGTCTAGTCTTGTCTGTCTAGTCTTGTCTGTCTAGTCTTGTCTGTCTAGTCTTGTCTGTCTAGTCTTGTCTGTCTAGTCTTGTCTGTCTAGTCTTGTCTGTCTAGTCTTGTCTGTCTAGTCTTGTCTGTCTAGTCTTGTCTGTCTAGTCTTGTCTGTCTAGTCTTGTCTGTCTAGTCTTGTCTGTCTAGTCTTGTCTGTCTAGTCTTGTCTGTCTAGTCTTGTCTGTCTAGTCTTGTCTGTCTAGTCTTGTCTGTCTAGTCTTGTCTGTCTAGTCTTGTCTGTCTAGTCTTGTCTGTCTAGTCTTGTCTGTCTAGTCTCGTCTGTCTAGTCTTGTCTGTCTAGTCTTGTCTGTCTAGTCTTGTCTGTCTAGTCTTGTCTGTCTAGTCTTGTCTGTCTAGTCTTGTCTGTCTAGTCTTGTCTGTCTAGTCTTGTCTGTCTAGTCTTGTCTGTCTAGTCTTGTCTGTCTAGTCTTGTCTGTCTAGTCTTGTCTGTCTAGTCTTGTCTGTCTAGTCTTGTCTGTCTAGTCTTGTATGTCTAGTGTCGTATGTCTAGTCTTGTCTGTCTAGTCTTGTCTATTTAGTCTTGTCTGTGTAGTCTTGTCTGTCTAGACTTGTTTGTCTAGTCTTGTCTCTCTCGTCTTGTCTGTCTAGTCTTGTCTGTCTAGTCTTGCCTGCTAGACTCGTCTGTATAGTCTAGTCTGTCTAGTCTGTTTAGTCTGACTAGTTTGTCTAGTCTGTCTAATCCTTCTGGTCCGTCTGGTCCGTCTGATCCGTCTAGTCCGTCGTATCATTACCTGATCATATTGTCTTTCCTCCGTTTGATCAAGCCAATGCCAATGGTAACAGGTTATCATATGTGGGTTTCCCCTTATTCGGGAAGTTATTCTGATGCCTTTGTCTTTCAGTGTGCCAGCTGTACCAGCGGATGAATATCGAACAGTACAAGCAGTACATTTTGAAGCTGTTCCGTTTCTGGATGAAGACTGAATGTAATGGCAAGGCTTTGTTGGAAACATTGGAGGGATAGAGGTCGGCCAAGACTGCCTAACTGTACATCTTGGTGAGGGATGTTTTGTATAGGTTTGTCGAGCTTGAGAAACTCGACGATGAGCATTTGGAAGTTTCAGGAATATTCAAGTCATCTTCAGGGGTGTTATAAGTTTGACGTTTAGTGTCAGTCTGTCCGTCTGTCCGTATTAATGGCTGTTTATGGAATCGTAGCTCCTAAACAATGAGCCGATTTGGATGCGGATTTTTGTTTGAAAGCGGACGTGACCGAGAAGGTTCCTAGGAAGATCTGTTCAGGCGTTTGATGATCATCATTTCCAATTTGATAAAATTAATCTGCCACCAAGTTGACACACGTGTTTGTCTGGTTCCGTATATACGAATTGTTATCAAAGTAAACGTGTGTATAAGAATTTCACTCGAAAATAATAACGCTAAATTCGTTAATACGCTAAATCACATCAATTGAAAATTAATTTTACGAAGTAATCACCGAAACATAAACGAATTAGTATTATCATCTAACCAAAAAAAACTTAATTTTTTTTGAAAACAATCCTACAATTTTCTCCGAAAAATTCGCAAAATAAACACAACCGTCAACGACGTCTCTTAAGCAATGCCTCTTATAGAAGAGGTAAAATATCAAAACTCTGCAGGAACTTAGTAGACCTTGTCAGGTAGATTGATACATCATATAATCATACAAGTTACTTGTCGTAGCTTGACGATACTTGTCGTAGCGACCCTGTGGAGTTTTCACGCGGCGTTCATGTGATAGTCCGTAGTGGCATTGTAAAAAGCCTGATTTACACTGCTTTGCCAAATTTTACTTAAAAAAAATTTATATTAATTTTAAAAAACAAAGTCTTGAACAAGGTCAACAAAGCCGCAACAATCTCAGGATGCCTGGGAGGTATCATCTGGAAAAACAACCACAAGCGCATTGATAGTAAAGTGCGGATATATAATTCCTGTGTTCGACTGGTGCAACTTATGGTATTGAAACGAGAGCTGACACGAATAAGACAAAAAGCATCCTCAGAACAGCGGAGATGAAAACATAAAGAACCATCGCAGGGAAGACACTTAGATAGGGTGAGAAACAACGACATAAGAGCGGCAGGGTGGAGGACATAGTGAGATCGGGGAGGGAAAGGAGAAGATAATGCGTGACCGCATAGACACAATGAACCAAGAGAGACTAGCATACATCGCCAGAGATGGAAAACCAGGTGGCCAACTCCCACCAGGGAGACCACCTAAGAGATGGAAGGATAGTTGGAACTCCACCTCACAGGATAACCAACCGAATTGAGCCTTGGCAATAAACAGACCTCAAGGTCTTCTCTAAGTATAAGAAAAAGACGAAGAAAGTCTTGAAAAAAACTGATTTATGGATAAAAGATAAACGATGGATAAACTGAACTGACGAGAGCACGTGGCATACAACCGGACGGGTCGACTGGTCGAAGTTTCGGCTGAGTGATCTACACTTCCCAATTAGGGAATCATCCACCGAAAATCACGTGAAGATCACGCAAGTTTATTACTCCATCGGGTAGCTGCGGCAACTATAGTAGGTATTTTCTATTCGTTATACCTATATGTAGGTATAACTAATTATACTTCTTCACATAGCGGTCCCCCGACGAGGCGACGCTCATCATTAAAATATTTATAGGTAGTTTTAATTAAGTTAAAAGGGCAAGAGAGAAATTTAATTTTTTTACTTTTTTGTGTCGGGGATTAAAATTTTTAATTTTATTTTATGTCTGTCTACTATTGTCCGTCTGATATGATCTGTCTAATCTCGTTTGTCTAGTTTTATTTATCTAGGCTTGTTTGTGCAGCCTTGGCTGTTTAGTTTCGCTTAAAAGTAGAGAAAGTCGCAATTGATTTATAATTGGAAATTACAGTCTCTTGTTTTTCTTTTTGTTCTTGTTACTGTTTATTATTTGATATTGTAAATTAATTCGGGTTGATGAAATAATGAAGTGTCATTAAGTGCAGGAGGAAGTCATACGGAGGAAATGATAAATTGCCGCATTGTTTGATGAACGGAATTGGGGAAAGTTCCACAAATACAAAAGAAAAGAAAAAAATTGTCAACGGACGCAATAAATGAAAATAACGAAAAAAGTTCTTTGTTTCTATATTGGCAAATGTTCTACACAATGTCCAATGATTGTGATGACAATAATAACCGAGTGTCGTTGCATATATCAAAGTTCAAACCCCTTAATCTACGAAACCTCTACACTAGAGATGAGCATGGGTTCCCATCGACCCATCCCATCGTCCCATGCGATGGGATGTGTGGTATGAACGTCGCGTGGGATGGTATGGGATGGGACGACAATTTTGTATGGGACGGAGTGAGACGAGTTTTGATAATCTAGTAAATCTAGTTCGAGAATATTTAATAGACCCTTTTATAGTTTCGCATGTTCGCCATGTACGTCAAAAAAGTGCCCGAATTTTTCGACTTTAACAAAAGTCGCTCAACTTTAACAAAATTAAATTCAGTGCATTTAATTGAAAATGTTAATTTTCATTTTTTATGTAACTTAAAAGAAACATTTTCTACCGTAAGCGTAGCAGCAGCATTAAGCCGCGATGATCCAAACATATTTGTGTAATAATAGGATTCTTGGAAAAGAAATTAGTTGTTTCTGATATAAGCGATGCTGTAATGAGAAATATAATGGAACTTTGAAAACCCGTTAAAATCTGAAATTTACGGAATAGACCTTTTCATAGTTTATACCATAGTTTAAAACAATCTTATGATAAAACATAGTTTTATTATAATTATAATTTATAATACTTAATACAAAACAAAATAATTAGGTAAGAAGTACCTATTAACGTTTATTATTAGCAAGTACTTTTAATAACTTATTAACTCCTACTAATGTGGCGGCTGGTCTTGTTTTGTTGAAATAATCTTTGTTATAACGAAGTTTACCTTCGTTAATTTCAAACATAGGTCAGGCTCAAATTTCAATTGCGTTCTGTAGGTACTTATTTTTAATATACAACATGGCGGAAAACCCGGTTTCACACAAATATGATGTGTTAAAAGATGTGTACAAATTTTAATGCTTTCTCCGAAATAATCTCATTTTCATTCATATTCAGCCCTTCTCTGTTTGCTGTCTTTTTTAAATTCATTTTTTAGACTTCCGTCACATGACATTTCAATCAATTGGTCTCTTTCTTCCACTGAAAATTGATCCAATACGATTTCGTAAACGGATGAAATGGTGAAATGTAGGTAATACCGAAAACTTTTTTTTTTATATCCTTGATTATAAATTCCAGTTTAATGAGCCTTTAATTTGTCAGATATAGTAAAAGGTGATACATTTGGACCTTATAAACTGGAATTTAGAAGAAATTTGCTAATCGTGCCAAACAGAGTTCATCACCAAACCAATGAGAGAGCTCCACTTTGTATTCTGATGGGAAAACCTGTATTTCTGAACAAAACTCAAAAAGTCGAGTTAGAACTTTTGTCTTTTAAATGCTTGTGTTTGTTGTATAAATGACGTTTAAGAAAGGATGGCTTCATCGAGTTAATTCATCGAGAAAATGTTTCATAACACACAACACAGTGTGGTTTGGGCTCATTCCTCTTCACACCAAGTAAATCCATACGCCAAATACATACTCGTCTTTCTATTTCCTCTTCACACCAAGTAAATCCATACGCCAAATACTCGTCTTTGTATTTCCTCTTTCTGTTTTAATCTTCTTAAGGGTGCGGCTTGGTACTGCTGCTACTAGGAGTGTCATAGTTATCTGTTAGTTTACTCTTAGAATCTATCAACATTTTTTTCCATTATTATAGATTAAGACGGACTAAAATGAATATGACGTTATAGAAAGACGTTATAATATTTATCAGTGGCGAAGCGTGGTTTTTGACATGCACTTTCTTAAAAAAATATAAAACAATTTTGAAGAATTTTCACATTCAAAGCTTGTTTTGATTGAATTTTACGTTTGTTGGATAAAATTATATCCGCATCTATTTATTTTATGTAAAATTTTATGTAATTTTTAGTTATTTGCATGTTGTAATTGCATTGTAATTGTTATTTGCATGTTGTATTTGCATGTTGTAATGTAATTTCAAGTGTTTTTAAAGACAAATCTTATATTTCATTATATCACCACACTGCTGGAAGAAAAAAAATGCACGCTTGCTACTGTTATTTATAATTTATATACAGGTAACCCTCTTATAACACGGTATCCTATAACACGAACTCACTGTAACACGTTTAGATATTTTGGAAAACCTTCCTATAACACAATATCCTATAACACGAATTCGCTTTAACACGCGGTTGATGGTTTTCACGATATGGCTAAGCAAGACATTCAAGGTTTATTGATGGAAGAAAAAATTGGTGAACCAGATTTGCTGAACGAAATTTTCGAGGAACCTATATACTGTGTTATAAGAGGGTTATCTGTATTTATAAATTTCAAGTACCTATATACTGAAACTTACAACTTACGTCGTAATTGATTTAAAAGTTATTGACTGAAAATTTATAAAAAACCACACATTTTCATAACCACAATCAAAACATTAGGTGCATCGCGCCGTATAGAAACGAATTGGGAGGCGCGTTGAATGTAATCATTTTTACATTTTGAAAAAATTCGCTCTACATAAGAAATCTCTTTAAATTTCTATTGTACCCCCAGCGACAACGTAATGTACCACCAGGGGTACATGTCCCCAGGTTGGGAACCTATGGTTTATACTTTTTTGTGCGCCTACGTCATTTTCTGCTATGTTTTCGGGCAATTTTATTTACGTATAACCAGAGAAAATAACAAAATGTGCCCGAAACTTTCATATTCCCGCCTTTTAAACATTGCGGACGCATGCGCTTAACTAACCGTAAAAAGGTATATTGCTTATCGTGCCAATACGCACACTAACCATAATATGCCCAGCCCGAGCCAGAGATACCCCCAGCCAGAGATTTCTGTGATAACGATGTAGTTCCTGAAAAGTCTTACGATCCGCGTGCGATAAAGAAATTACGAAAAAATTAAATTTTAGTTTAGAAAAATTAGCACGACCGGGATGGGATGAGATGAATGGGATCGGATGGGACGAAAATTTCAGGTTTGTAGGTTAGGACAGTGGGACGAAAATACGATGAAATGGGACAGTGACAGTGACCCGTCCCACGGGATCGGATCTGGAACGAGAAAGTCGTCCCATGCTCATCTCTACTCTACACTCGGTCAGGTTTAATAAGATGTGTAAATTGTTACGAGGGCTAGATAAAATCAAGTAGAAGGGCGGACCCGGCCCGTGTGCCCGAAAAAATCGAGATTACAATTGTTCTTGGGAAAAGGATTTTATGAAAATTATTAATATTTTACCAACGTTTCGGAAAATATTTTATTCAGACCTTCTTCAGGGCTACAAAATAAAAATAAACAAAAACAATTAAAACATTTTAAAACCTTTATCTACGACCCCTATTGTAAATGTCCATTGTTGTACAGTTCGTGGACTATGTAAATACATCATAACACACACGTATGTAACAGTCCGCGATTAATGAAAAGTTATGATTGATAACACACACGTGCGTTTGGTTTACGATTCGTTGACTGGTTGAGAGCTGCTACTACGTGCTGATACGTTTAGCGCCCCCCCTTTCACAATTCAAACCAACGTAAATTGACATTGCGTAGATTGAGTTGCCTATATCTATGAGCACTCTTATTCCAGTTGAGGTATGTAACCATTAAGATTGTATTTCTTTTCATTTCTTTCGTTAAGTTAAATAATGTCGAGTAACAGTTATATATGAAAATACAACGGTTTGTTTATTATAATGTTAAATAATGTACCTAATAAGAAATAAATTTGTTACATCAAACATATTTTTCTTATTAAACAGAAACAAATTAGTGTGGTCGTAGATAAAGTATAGTACATAACTCGAGTTGTAAGGCAATTATGTACTTAAATATGCTATATATAATATGCTTCTTACAACTCCCATTACGTAATATACTATTTTATCACTCATATCTTATATCATGTTAGTAATTTTTTTTAATGTGCCAAGTATTAATATAATGTGTGGTTATTTTGGAACGTCAGTGTGTTACTACATACGATTTGTTCTGTTAGTTAAGTTTTAATAGATTATGCTAAGGTCCATCGTGTCTTCTCTGTAGTTGTATGTAATGGTATTATTACTTTTAATGTGAATCATTTGGCTAATGTTGCTTCTTAGGGGTCGTCCATTAATCACGTGATGTTCTTTAGCAACTTTTTAAATTTTCGGAATATTATCTTTAACCACAGGTAATAATCCACAGGTATAATCCACACGTATAAACACCACGATAAAAAGGTCTAGACCAGTACATTGAATTGAAAAATTCACTTTGTTTTTTACCACACTTATATTATGTAAAATTGTTATATAACTTATTATTCACAGTTATATAAATTTCTACACATATCACGCCTCGAGTTTCGACGTTTGACGGTCATTTTCAAGTGACTTAACAAATTGATGGTGTTGAATATATACCCTTATAGTTATGGTGGAGTGGGGGGGCGGTGTTTGTCCGAAGATGAGGACTTATCTGTTTGAGATTGGGTGAGATTAAAAAGTTGGGAAAAGATTAGGTCAGTTTGCTCGTTTAGGAGATTAACTGAGGGATTAAGGGTTTTTTTGAAAATTTCTAATGACTCTAGGAGATTTAGTTTCGGGCCTTTGTTGCAATTATGCAAGATTTTTAGATTATCTATTTCTGGGAATTTATGATTGCATTCGAGACAATGGCTTGAAAAAGAACTAGTGTCTTTTTTCAGACGAAAAGCGCGAGAATGTTCTGAAAACCGTGTTGAAAAACTTCGTCCTGTCTGCCCTATGTACACGCTATTGCATTCGGAACAATGAATTTCGTATACGCCGGATTTTTTGATGGGATCGATTTTGTCTTTGGCATTAAACAATATGTTGGACAACTTAGAGGAGGGTTTAAATGCTACTTGAAGATTTTGCTTTCGAAGGACATTTGCGATGTGTTCGCTTGTTTTGCCAAAATATGTCAGGGATATGAAAGTTTTGTCTGAATTTGAGGTTTTCGGATAAATTTGGGCCATTGCGAATTGGGTTCGTTTATTATTGATAATGTTTTGGATGAGTTTTGTTGGGAAACCATTCTCTGTAGCGATTGAAATGATGGTACTTAATTCTTTGATTCTCTTTTCTGTGGAAAGGGGGATTGAAAAGGCTCGATGTATCATTGAATGATAGGCCGCTAATTTGTGTGTTATCGGGTGAAATGATGAATACGGGATTGTAGAGTTAACATTGGTGGGTTTTCTGTATATATCAAATTCTATTTTGTTGTTTTTGTGAATCAGAGTAAGGTCTAAGAAGTTTATTTTGTTGTCTGTTTCTACCTCGATGGTGAATTTAATTTTGGGATGAACGTTGTTTATTAGATTGAGAAATTGGTCTAATTGACGTGTTGTACCACTAAAACACGCTATTACGTCATCGACATATCTATACCAAAATGAAATATGTTTTTTGGAGAAATCTAGTTTGAAGATTTTTTCTTCGATAGTTGACATGAATAGATCGGCTAAAAGGGGACTTAATGGCGATGCCATTGCTAGACCTGATGTTTGCTGATAGTAAGTGTTATTAAATTTGAAGTAATTTTGATTAACACATGTTTCCAGGGCTTCATAAAGTTCAGATTTTATAAGATGATGACAATTAGCTTTATCAATTAAATTTTGTATGATTTCGAGACACTCTTTAGTAGGTATATTAGAAAACATACTACTAACGTCAAAAGATACGAGTTTGGAGTGTATTGGGGTTGTTATTGGTTTGAGGAGTTCCGAAAGGACGAGTGAATTTTTTACAGAATATTTTGGGGTAAATTTGGTGTATTTTTTGAAAAGAGTATTCAGTTTAATTGCCAAAACTCTTGCAACACTGTTAATATAGGAGACAACTGGTCTAATGGGAGAATCGGGTTTGTGAGTTTTAATGAAACCATAGAGCCTGGGAGCTGTGGGATTCTGATTTATGATTTTAAATTTCTCAAATTCGTAGAACAACCCCAATACACTCCAAACTCGTATCTTTTGACGTTAGTAGTATGTTTTCTAATATACCTACTAAAGAGTGTCTCGAAATCATACAAAATTTAATTGATAAAGCTAATTGTCATCATCTTATAAAATCTGAACTTTATGAAGCCCTGGAAACATGTATTAATCAAAATTACTTCAAATTTAATAACACTTACTATCAGCAAACATCAGGTCTAGCAATGGGATCGCCATTAAGTCCCCTTTTAGCCGATCTGAATTAGCCGAATTTTTCAATTCAATGTAAGTATGGATTACCACGTAGTAACTGTCGCAACCATCCTAGTCTAGACCAGTGATTCTCAACCACTGTGCCGCGGCACTTTTGAGTGCCGCCAAATTTTGAAACTGTGCCGCCAAATTTTAGAAATGTAAACTATTGATTGAAAACGGAACGCGACGGGAACAGATATCTAATGGG
This sequence comes from Phosphuga atrata, assembly GCA_944588485.1. Classification (NCBI taxonomy): domain Eukaryota; kingdom Metazoa; phylum Arthropoda; class Insecta; order Coleoptera; family Silphidae; genus Phosphuga; species Phosphuga atrata. The sequence goes on from OX155899.1 coordinate 65,254,175, forward strand.
GTATGTCGCAATTTTTACAGCACGTAGTCGGAAATAGTGTTATGCCGACTCAATTGCCGACAAAAACGCGTCGAACCAAATATACGGGTTACTATATATATATACTATATATATTTTTTTACTATATACGGGTTATGCTACAGTTAAAACTGGAGGGAGAGATGAAATAAAAAGCATTTTACCGGAAGTTCAAGCTGGGTTCCGACAAGGACGAGGAACAACTGAGCACCTAGCTATACTTAACTACGTAGTGCATAAAGAATTGACAAAACCGAAGAGTAAGTGTACGCCCTCTTCGTTGACCTGAAGGCAGCTTATGACCCAGTCATTAGGTAACGAATGTGGGGCTGTTTGAAGGAGAAAAAGATATCTAGTCAAGTTAGGGGAAGTATTATAAACTTGTATGGGAGTACATATTGTAGAGTGATAGTGGAAGAGAAGGTGTCTGAACGTTTCCACTAAGTCTGTTGCTGGTCAACATCTAGATAGCAGATATGGAAAATGTGTTACGCAAGAGACAAGTGGAGTAGTCATTGGGAAAAAAGTGTGGAGTCTGGCTTATGCTGACGACATCGTTGTTTAGGCAAGCACGTTTGCAGAAATGAGAGAGGTGATAGGAAGGATGAAAATGTTCTTGGAGAAACGAAAGCTTATGGTGAATGTAAAGAAGACGAAAATGGTTGTTTTTCAAAAGAGGGAAAAAAGAGGAGTGAAAATGTTGAATGGTGAGGAAAGGGAATAGAACAGGTTAGCAGCTTCAAATACCTTGGATTCACGTTTAGCCAGGATAGTTCTTTTAAGGAGCACATACATTACATAGTAAGGAAATCCTGGGTTGCTAGAGTTTATGGAAGCGCGAATGCAAGGAAAAGTTCAGAGCTAAAAATGGTTATACGAAAGACGTGCGTGCGTAGTATTTTAATGTATGGTTCCGAAGTATAGGGTGTGAAAGTGGAGGAAAAGAGGAAGAAATAGAGAGAATTCTAGTACAAATGTTGAAATGGGCGTTGCAACTGGAAAAATGGACACCGTGGTACATAGTGCCAGGTTTGCGTTGTGGTATGTGTAAGTTTAAGTGGAAAGAATGGGAGATGGAAGGATCGCGAAGGAAGTGTTTAAAGCGGTTAGAAAAGAAGGTATAGGTAATGCTAGGAAAACTAAATGTGGAGTGAGAGAAGGAAAATGTATAATAGAGGTGTCTGGTCGGTTGTTGAATTTCAGAGAATGATTAACCCATTGGGTACATTTGACGGCTGAGGTTCGTCATGCATATGTTGTCATTCTGTTGTCTTGCACTTGTCTTGCACTTGTCTTGCATTCTCTAAATAAACATGTACCCAAAGGGTTAAGAGAGGCAGCAATTTAGAAAGGATTGTAGGAGAATGGTTGATAGAGATTGAGATGCAGGAAAAGTTAAAGGTATAGAAGAGTACAACCTGTAGTATCAAAAAACATATGGATTTGGAAAGATACCTCCGACGTTCCCGAAATAGTGATGGCTAGATTCAGGTGCGGTAGTGAAAGAAGGGGCAGGTGGTATTGGATAACTCCAATGGAGAGAACCTGCCGTATATGTGGGATGGGGAATGAGGCATGGGATCACTGCGATAAGAAGATCGAGCTGTAAAAGGGGTGGTAGGCTATAATGGACGAAAACGGCCAGGGTTGGTCGCTCATGAGCAACATTGTTCAGTGGAAAGATAACAAAGGTTGTAGGGTAACAACTGCAGAGTAGTGTGACCTATCTAATGTACTTATGTCCGTATGTATAATGTACCTATATAATGTACTAATGTATGACCTATGTAATGTACTAATATATAACCTATGTAATGTACTAATGTGCATATGTATGTCCTTGTAAAAATTTGTGATTGTCAAGATCGTATAATATAAGTGTTATATAAATAAGTGTTATAATATATGCCAATAATAATAAATGCCAAAATAGATTTTATATATAACTAACAGAAATTGCCGACAACAGTCCAATCACTCGTATTGTGTTTGAATATTAAAGATAAGTAAAATTCTTTTAAACCTATTCTATTGTTGGTGTGCCGCCAAATTTTGAAATTGTTAAAAGTGTACCGCAACAAAAAAAAGGTTGGGAATCACTGGTCTAGACAGACATTGCAGGTTGTTTATGACTGGCATAAAAGTAATAAAGAAAAGGTTAAATGAAATGAAAAGTAAAGGTGAAGCGTATGAAAAACATAAAATTGTATTGGTACAATATTCGTGGTATTTTCGAAATTTATTCCACGATAAGGTTGTATGAGTTTCAAGATGTACAAATCCTACTCCACATAATATTAACTAATAATTCATCCGTCTCAAATGATTTTAATGCTGTCAGGTTTGTAAAATAATATAATCAAACACTTTTGAGGTGTACTTAATCATATAATGTTACCAATTGTCTGAAATCAAAGTGACTTTAATATAAGGAGTGATATTAGAAATGAAAAGTTCCCAACGTTCATAAAAAGGTTACTATATCTAACGATGAGATATTAGTTACTAAGGTGTACAACATGGACGATAAAAAATCAGCTGTGGAGTAAAAAGTTACTGAAAATCTCACTAAAACTTTCATAACCTTTAAATTGATTAAGTGACATTGATGTTGTCAACTTTGACGTTCAACATAACCAACATATTGTTTTAGTCAAGTTTGTATCTTGTGTTTTTGAGTTACCAACATACTCAATCATAATCTCACCAACTATTTGTTAAAGTTACATTGTTGTCTTTAATTTCGTCAAAATTGCAAGCCTTAGTTACTAACGTCACTTCATCATATATAGTAACCTCCTTTTATGAAGGTTGGCAACTCTTGGTTTCCAATATCACTCCTCCAATTATAGTAAGTTTGCTTTTAGACAATAAATTACTCAACTGACGTTAATGTCAACTTTGATTTAATTTTCATGTATTTCTTTATTTAAAAAATCCAGTGTCAAGGTTATCGGCCATGAAAATACCAAAATCGTCAAATTGTTTCAATAGAAATATCTATGATCTTAATAGATCTGAAAGAGTTTTTATTATATCTATTGCAGTTTTCGAGTTGTTGCTATTTGAATCCATTAGTATCAGTTCCGGTTTGACTTCGTGGGATGCATATGTTTTCTGGATTTCTATGGCGGGAAACCTAATCTACGGGGGTTAAACCAACGGTCCTTTTTCACATTGACCAATATTGAATCCAGAGTTCGCGCTGCCGCGCGTATGTTGTCTTGATTTATCTGTCCGCTTCGCGGCGGGAAACCTAATCTACGGGGGTTAAACCAACGGTCCTTTTTCACATTGACCTATATTGAATCGAGATCTCGCGCTGCCGCGCGTCTTGGTCTTCATCAGATAAATCAAGACCACATACGCGCTGCCGCGAGTATGTGGTCAAGAGTTGAATACAACTGTCCCAGTTTTCAAACTATAGTTATTTGAATGTCTTACCTCGTGTGCGACTTTGAGTTTGAGGGGCGGCGACTGCCGCCAGATAAAATATTTTGCAAAACTAACTGAGGGATATCATAGACTGACTAATTCTCTACAAATGTGTGAAATTTTATTGTTCCACGTTGTGTGAAACTTACTAAAATAATTTTCCCCTTCTCTGAATTTCGTTTTTGATTTTTTTCATTTATAAAAAAAAATTTTCGGCCAAACGGTTCGCTTTATTTTAATAGAACTTGATGAGTTATATTCGAATTTGAATCGAAAATGCCGGTAAATATTGAAATGGCTGTTATTTCCAAAGTGAAATCGTAAAACTGACAGTTTTTCGCCAATAACTCTGTTGCTATACGTTCGAGGAAGACTCGTGTTTGTATCGTTGGCATCTAAATTTAATTTAAAAGCTCCAATTATTCTTACAAAAAACTCGTAAATATTGCGGTTTATGAAGTAAATTTTAGAATTCAAATGTGAACGGAAGCAACTGTTTCCGATGTAAAATGGTCTGACTTTTAAGAATCTGATAAAAGAAAAGTGTAAAATCTTCGTTTTCTTGTAGAAATTTGTGAAAAATTGCGAATTTTGAAGTTGCTATGTGTTGCTAATCAAGAGCCAGAGTCGCCGAAATCAGCAATTTAGAGATTTCAAGATATCTCTTTGAATTTGATTTGAATTTCAACCTAACAATGAGCGAAAAATCAGAATTTTGATTTAAATTCTTTTTTTTAATTTTATCTCCTCACAAGAACACGGATAATCAAAAACGGATAAACTTCAACAATGACATTTGCACATAACCTGAGCGAAAATAGTGTCAGAATGATCAGCTGTAAGTGTAAATTGGCGATTCAGCGGCAAGCAATGGTCTTAGTTTTTTTTGACCTGGAGTGCGAAGCCGTTGATGGATTTGAGAAATTCAAACGCCATACTGTTGGTCTTTTAGCCGGGCATACACTTCTCAGACTGGAAATGTAAATTTTCCTTTTCGCGTTTTTGTTTGTAGAGGTGAAAAAAAAGTGACTTTGCGAATTGGGGCCTGCGGAACGTCCCCGGAGGTGTAACGCGCCGAGAGATATGTCGTTCGAAAGTAGACACGTGGGGCTATAATCCCCGAAAAGAGCAATACAATTCTAAAACATTTCACCGAATATTAAAGGTTTCAATTTGCTCGATTTTGAAAAATTCGTTTCGAGTTTGGACGGGCGTCGAGGCCCCCAAATGCGATCGAGCGATGCGTCGTTCATATCGCCTTATAGACCCTTTCGTTCTCTATTCAGAAGCCACCATCGCGACGCCCTGCTATTTAATTTAGCGAATCCCAGAGGATTCTCGCGTACTTCTGCAAAACATGGTTTTTCGGGCCTCCCGGCGCCATCCGGCACGCAATCGCAATTAAACTCCAAAACAAACTTAAAGACACTATGCCGAATCGATTGGTGCCGGTCCGGTCCCGATCCGACTGTTGGGTATCCCGGGAGAGGGATCCCCTCAAATTAGGTGAAAAAAACATCGCGTTTTTTCGATTTTTGTGTTAAAATTGACCCAGAGTGGGAACACGATGCCGAAGGTACGAGATTCTTCCACCGCCGGTTGCGGGTAAATATCTCGCATCGAACGAACCGGTTTGGAGACACGGCGCTCTTCAATCAAGAGAACGGCGTCCACAGATGTGATGAAAAAAACGGTTTTTTTTTTCGCTTACATTTTCCGCCGCACCGGGTGAACCGACGGTCGCGTACTTTTCCGCATGACGTCAAAAAACGTGAAATCGCAGTAAAAAAATCGAGCCGCGGACAAAAATTGCTCCTCAAAGGTGCTAGAAACGATCTCCTGTTTTTGGCACCTAGAGGACGCCATGTGGGACTTGCGAGCGGCAGACAGACACGGGTCGAAGGCCCGTTCAGTTTTACAACAGAAAATGACCATTTCCCGTTTCGGCGCCCAAGAGGAACGGAGTTTTTACGGAAAAAGTGAAAAACTTAAAACGCACCTACAGCCGCCCCCTGCGGGGGCGGAACTTGGTAAGGCTCGTCAAAAAAAAACCTAATTTTTTGTTCAATTCATTGGAAAAAATTCAAGACGTAAACCGCATTTCTTGACAATTTTTCTTAATTTTCAAAAAATCTTGATTTTCGACCCCCTTCGAATTCAGTGACGGTACCTTACTCGATTAGTATATTTCGATTCGACGACGACAATTTTGAGATTAAAGTTTCGAGTGTCTCAAAAATTGATCGAATCGTTTTATAGAAAATTTAATAAATTTATTCTATTGAAAACTGAAAGTATCATATATATTTTTAATCGAGATTTCATTTAAATAATTTAGAGAAAGGTTTGATTTAGTCAATTTAAATTATATGGAGAAAGTTTCGGACAAAAATCCGAAAGTACGGTATTTCGGCCTTTATATAATCGTTAATTTCAGGCTTACGTTTCACCAAACATAAAAAGATTATTAGTTGTTTGTTTTATACAAGGTTGCGCGTCTTTTGATGTATTATATGTCAATATCCATGACATTCGCGACAAATCGCGATTTTCTTTACCTCTGCGATTTACATTGAATTGAAAAATTCACATGTTTTTACCACACTTATAATATGTAAAAATGTTTTTAATTTATTATTCACATTTATATAAATTTCTACACATATCACGACTCGAGTTTCGACTGTTAAAGGTCATTTTCAAGTGTTCAAGTTCAAGGTCATTTTATATGTACTCTGCAATTTAGTTTACAATAAGTCGGGAAATATTAAAATAGACAATTTTCAACCACCTTAAAACAAACACCTTGTTATATTTACAGCGAAATCTTAACATTTTGTAGCCCGTTGACGTATTAATACGTTTTTTTATTTGAAACCTGCTAGCCGACGACGTAGATATACGTTTATAATCATACGTCATTTATAATCCTATAAGTATAGGAGCTGTTGAGGCAGAGGAACGTTATTTTTGATTTGTAACTTATTGTTAGATGTAACTACCAACTTTGGTTTTGTGGGAATTTGGAGTTTATCTTCTATTTTCGGAAAAACTTGGGCTTTGGACAAGACTTTCTTCGACTTTCAGAAAAATCTTTACTTACAGTTTAGAGCAGACCACGAGGAACAGAAGACGTTATTGAAAAAAATGAAGTTTTGCTTTGTTTCTGGTCCAGACTAAGTGGAGTTTTTATTAGATTTTCAGAAATATCGTCATATTGATTAAGAACCAAACTTTGGAAATTGAGACAGTAGCGTAGCTAGCGTCGGTCAATTGGGCAAATGCCCGGGGCCCACGGGCTAGGGGGGCCCCAAAGAGGCTGTGCCCCCCCCTATTTTGCCTAAATTAAAGCAAGGAAAATAAAAAAAAATAAAAAAAAAGTTCAATTGTGTTTTTCTTTTATATTAATATATTATTATATAATATTTCTTCTATACATAAGTTCCTTTCTTGATTATATTATAAATTAAAGAATTTATGTGTTTATTCACTTTCTTTATTTACTGGGGGGGCCACCTTAAAATATATGCCCGGGGCCTCAAAATCCAAACGACGGCGCTGAGCTGAGAAAGTTGTTTAAGATTTGGAGTTTGCCCATGATTTTCGGAAAGATTAATTTTGAACCAGACGAATGAAAAAAACAGTGCAACTAGCGGCATATGCCGATGACATAAATATTATGAGCAGAAGGGCCGACATAGCGCAGAGGACCTATGCCCAATTAAAAGCAGCTGCCAAAGATAGCGGGCTCAGCATCGACACAAGCAACACAAAGGTGTTGACACAAAGAAGAAAGCGCGGGCCAGAATTACTGTTACTAGACAACATCGAGGATGTCATAGTACATTAAAGGACGATTTGATTTGAAAAACGCCTTACGAACGAGTTCTTTATAGTATTTTTTCTATTTAGCGCCCTTTTATGCCATTTCTAAATAAAAAAAATCGCCGATAGATATTGAGAATTGTATTGCAGTTGGCGAGCCATAACCGCACGCATATAAGTGCTGTTATGAGTCCATTACAGATGCAAAATAGAAAAACAACATTATATATCTGGTTGTGAAAATCAACAAAGATGGTACCAAAGACGGAGAAGTAAGACGCCGCGTCCTAGCAGCAAATAAGGCGTACTATGCAATGACGGAAATATTAAGATCTAATATAGTGTGTACCGCAAGAACAAGCTTAGAATATACAAGATAATAATTCGGCCCATCGCATCCTATTGTAGCGAAACATGGACTATGACCGAAAAAAACAAGAATGCAATGGACATATTTTGAGCAAGGTGCTACGTAGGATTCCAGGGGCGGTAACGGTCGGAAAAATTAGAAGGTCAAGGTACAATAACGCACTATACCAGATATACCAAGAACCACCGATTTCTACATTCATCAGACTGCAAAGACTAAGATGGGCAGGACACGTGCTCAGGATGAACGACAACCGTCTGCCACTAAGAGCACTGAATGCAAAAATGCAAGGCAGGCCAAGAAAACAGTGGGAAGAAGAGACTCGGGCAGACCAACTACTCGCAGTAAAAGCGTGGACAAGAACAGCAAAGGATAGGGAAGAATGGAGGAAAAAAATACAGAAGGCCCGATTTGGACTGTAGTGCCATATGAAGATGAAAATTAAAAAAAAAATTGTAGGAAAATTCTTTTTGCCGTCTTTTTTTTAGTGGGGATCCTACGGCTACTGTAGCTTCCCGCACTTCAATCTCCATTCTCTTCTATTTTCCCAATCTTCTTCTTTCATTCCTCTTTTCCTCATGTTTTTTTTCTATTCCTTTTCTCCATGATGTTCTTGCCCTTCCCTTCTTCCTTCTGTTAGTTGGGATGTAAGAGATCATTCTTCTTGGCCATCTTTCACTCCTCATTCTCATCACATGGCCGTACCATATTAGTTGGCCATACCTGGCCGTACCATAATGGTATCTTCTAAATGCGCCCTTTGCGTATCGTCATTTCGGATATGGTGTAAACTAGATATTCTACACGATCGGCGTAAAAAGTCCATCGCTACTGCTTTTAGCTGATTCCTTATTTTTGATGCTAGTTGTCAGCACTCTGCTTCATATGTTGTTATTGGTTCCGCGATAGTACGGACTTTTGCATTTATGTGAATTTTCGAGGACCATAGAATTGAGTTCAGGTTTTGAATTGCCGTTTTTCCCTGAACAATCCTGTTTTGGATATCTTTTCGCGTTGAACCTTCAGAAGATATGTTGCACCCAAGTACTTGAATTCATTAGTGCTTTTTATAATATCGTTGTTGACTTGAAGATAGCCCAATGATCTTCAAGTTAACAACGATATTATAAAATTTCTCTGATATTGATGTTTTACCGATATTGATGTTCAGCCCCCATTTGCAGTATTCCTCAATCAACTTTCTTGTCATGTATGTAATGTCTTCTTCGTCGTTTGCTATCAGTACTTGATCATTCGCAAACAGTAGTGTATTTCCAACTTCTATTCCCATTCTATGACATTTTTTTTTCATCCAGGTGCTCCGGGCTTTTTGTAGATATACTTTCAAAGTATATCAACAATGGTGGGAGATAGACTATATCCTTGTTTTAATCTCTTAACGTTAACTTTAAACGGCGCGGATATTTTGTTACTTAATTTGATCGCACATTCTCAGTTCCTATATAGTGTTTTTATGGCTCTGATGTAGTTATTGTTATGCCCGCTCCACACCCTCGCGGAGTAACTTCGGCGAGGATCCTAGCCGAAGTTGTTCGAGGCGAGGAACTAGACGGAGGAATCATCTACACTCTCGCCTTACTTCGCGAGGACCTCAGTACCATGACTGATACCGAACAGGTGGTAGCAGCTGCTGCAACTATTTGTGTGTATAATATTTAGGAAAGGACGAGTAAACGCGAGAGTGTAGACGTGATACTCTCCCTTCCTCGTACTCGGGCCTCGTGTCCCTTTGACTCGGGTACGAAAAACCGCTTCATGAAGCGAAGTTAGCAAAGGCAAGGCGAGGAAGCACAAAGCGGACCGAGTAACCTGACCACACTTTCGTTCCTTGCTCAACTCCGTGCTACTTCGCGAGAGTGTGGAGCGGGCATTAATGTTAGTATCATATAGTACTTGTGATTTTATTTTATTTAAGCACGTCATCGTAGGCCTTTTCCAATCAATGAACATCAGGTGTGTACTCAAATTCCTTTCCGGTCTTTTCTCTATTAATTGTTGTAGAGTATTGATATTGTCTAGGCCGGATCTACCCCTCCTTAAACCACATTATTCATCAATTTCTCAAAAGTCGTGCTCTATTCTTGTTTTTAGGATTCGGCCGTTTTTAGGATACAGTCTTCCTACAGAACTGGTTACCGTTATGCCTCTATAGTTAGAGCATATCTTTTTCTTGCCTTAATACCGTCTTGTTATTTGAAAAAGTTACAGCTAGGATTTTGGACCGAGTGTTGCGAAACGAAAGAATTTTTCCGCTTTCCGCAATTGGGGTTTTGGACTGGAAATTGCGAAACAAAATAGAAATTGGGTTTTGGAGGCATTTTATCGGTTGGATTTTAGATTTGGATCAGACGAATAGAAATTTTGACGGTCAGAAAAATTCGAAATTGGAAAATTTGCCATTTATTCGGATTTTGCAATTATTTAGGAAAATTTAACCGTTGCAGTGTCCATTTTGAACCACAAATTTTTTAACTATTTCGACTTTCCTTGGAAAAATATTTTGTATTTTTTATTAATTATTAAAAAAGGGGGCAGTTTGAAAATTGAAATCAAAGTCTCTCAAAAATTTATTGAATTGTTTTTATAGAAAATTTGTGAAGTTTATTGTCTTTGCAACAGCAAGAATTATAGAAAATTATTATACAAAAAGATTTCGTCAATTTCGATTATTTTTGAAAAAGTTTAGGACAAAATATCGCTTTTCTGGTCAATTTTATAATCGCTATTTCAGACTTATGTTTCACCAAAACAGAAAAAGACTATTATTTGTTTGTTCTATACAAAATTTCGCGTCTTTGGATATATTATATGTCAATATCCATGACATGTCAAAATACGCGATTTTGAAGAAAAATCGCTATTTTCGATACCTCTCCGATTTTTACATATTGTATATCAAAACACGCAGAATTAACACAGATTACGCTAATATAAATCATTAAACAATTTAGTTTACAATAAGTCAGGGAATCTTAAAAAACTAACCAATTTTCAACCACCTAAAACCACCTTGTTACAATATGTTTACATCGATATCTTTAAGAGGAATAAAAGTAGCGCAATGTGTTTTTTTGAAAGCTTAGAAAAGCCTTAAAATGTTGATAACTAGTTACCTGTACTGTACTAGATTTTTAATTGTTTGTCTAATTATAAACGTGTCTATGTGTGTGTGTGTGTAAACCTATATAATGCACTCACTCGATTATCCTGGAAACAGTCCATTTTGGAAAAATGAAAAGCGAAAAGTACCCTGATCGGATCAACCGAATTTCCATCCGCAATCGATCCGGCCGGATCGATGGAAGTAGGGAAAGATGATTCGTTCTAGCGCCACCTCTACCTCTACCTTAGCCAGTGACCCAGACAACTTCCGCTTTTAAACAGCTTTTAATCAGCTTTTAAACTGCTGTAATCAGCTTTCAAGCTTCAAAACCCTAAAAGGGTGTGAGGTCTATGTAGCCCAACGCTAAACAGGGTGTGAGGTCTATGTATCTCCACGCTAAACAGGGTGTGAGGTCTATGTTGCCCCATGCTAAGGAGGGTGTGCGGTCTATTATTAGATCAGCTTTTATCAGCTGTAATCAGTTTTTAATCAGCTTTAAAAATCTCATTGGGTTAGATTAGTTGGGTTGGCATTAGGTAGGGTTAGCATTAGGCTATTTTTAATCAGCTTTAATCAGTTTTTAATCAGCTTTTAAACTGCTGTAATCAGCTTTCAAGCTTCAATACCCTAAAAGAGGGTGAGGTCTATGTAGCCCCATGCTAAACAGGGTGTGAGGTCTATGTAACCCCACGCTAAACAGGGTGTGAGGTTTATGTTGCCCCACGCTAAAGAGGGTGTGAGGTCTATTTTTAGATCAGCTTTTAACAACTATAATCAGCTTTTAATCAGCTTTAATCTCATTGGGTTAGGTTAGTTGGGTTAGCATTAGGTAGGTTTAGCATTAGGTTACGGGAGGTTAAGACAGAAGCGCGCTTCATTCATAACCTCCCGTAATCTAACCCAACTAACCTAATGCTAACCTAACCTAATGCTATCTATTATTTCACAATTCAGACATCCGATCACGTCGAGTCTGCGGTTGATAAAATTAAACAAGTTGAACAGGAAACGAAGCGTTTCTTATATATTACCCCACAATTCAGATATCCGGTCACGTCGACAGGAAAGTCGGCCGGAAGTCGTCTGGGTCACCGGAAGTCTTCAAGGTCACAGGAAGTCTTCAAGGTCACCGGACGTGGCCAAGGTCAGAGGTGTAGATGGCGCCAGAACGGATCATCTTTTTTCCTACAGATGGAAATTCGGCCGGGATTGAAACTAACACCGGATTGTAATCCCTAATTCAAACTTATCAATATTTTTAACTTGATTCATAATTAATATCTGTGCAATGTTTGAATAAAATCCACACGGAAATATTATAGAAAAAGCGTTATGCAAATTTTATCTCAACTTGATTTTATCCGGCCCTCGTTACAATTTTCAAATCTTACTTATCTAAATGTTAGTCATATTACTGACAAGATTATATAATTATACTTCTATATATATTTATATATCTATACTTATAATTATACTTCTAACTTATTATTTATAAACGATTATATAACAACTTAGAGAATACTGGACAAGACTAGTGAAGACTAAAGAATATTGGATAGTACTAGACAAAACTAGGGACGATCAGGCAAGACTAGATAAAACCAGAGAAGATCAAATAAGACAAGATAAGTCTAACAAGGGGAACTTCCGACTAGAGATGAGCATGGGACGAGTTTCTCGTTCCAGATCCCATCCTATGGGACGGATACCTGTCACTGCCCCAGCCCATCACATTTTCGTCCCACTGTCCCATCCCGCAAACCTAAAATTTTCGTCCCATCCCGGTCACGTGGCCCGTCCCATTCATCCAATTTTTCCATACATGATATAAAAGAAAGTCTGCTTTCTTTTCGGTTCAGACTTTCTTAACGATAATTCGTTCAAATTTAAATTTTCCGTAATTACTTTAGCTGACAGTGAGTAATTCTTTTTCGTCGCAAACTGATCGTAAGACGGTCGTAAGACATTGTTATCACAGAAATCTCCAGGGCTGGATATATTATGGAAAATGTGCGTATTGGGCACGATAAGCAATTAATTATGCACGAACTAGATTTACTAGATTATCAAAACTTGCCCCACTCCGTCCCATAGATATTTGTAGTACCATCCCATCCCATCTCACGCAACGTTCATACCACTCGTCCCATCCCATGGGACGATGGGATGGGATCCCATGCTCATTCTCTACTTCCAACGTCTGGATCACAGATTTTCTTCAAACTTTGTATACTTTTAGTAGTTCATAAGGACACATACTGTGCAAGTGGCAAGGTGTACTATTTCGGCATTTTTGAGAAAATGAGCAATTTTCTCGCTTCGAAATTTTCCATGTCAAAAATATACTTTTGCGTTGCTCAACGTGTATAAGATGGCGGCGGAGGCCGAGTGGTTAAGTGCAAACTTCGTAATTGCTGGATCGGTGGATTTTATCCCAATCATCGTATAATGAATAAATACACGTGTATTTGCATGCATTTTGATTGGATTTCCAATGTTATTTGGCTGTTTACTGGTTAAAGTCATACCCCCGAAATGTACTCCAATTTTCCAGCCATGTGAAGTTTATTTCTATAGGCAACTTCAAAACTTTATCATATTTATTTTTTTTAAATTGTTCATATTTAATCGAAAACGAGCGAGAAATTGCTTCTCGTGAAGATGCTATCAAAATACGTTCTATAGTACATCATCAATTATCAGCACCGATATTTATGAGAATGTTGCGTTACGCGTGGTTTACATCTAAGTTGTCGGAAGAGACATTTTTGAGAATGTCAACGAGGTTTGTTTTTCCATACAAACTCTGACAATTCTTTGTGCATGCAGGAAAAATGCATTCATTCGATGTAGCAGATGTCGTAATTTATGTTTTTCGTGTTTGTGTGACGAATATCACCCTGCAACTTGTAATGTCGTAAGCACATTCAACGATTAATTTACTTTGTATTATTAAATTAAAAAAAAGAGTAATAAAGAGTAATAAAGAGTAATAGACTAAGATGGTTGGGCCATGTAGAGCGAATGCCAGATGACAGGTCTGTCAAGAAGTTACACAGAGGAAACCCAGGTGGCAGAAGGTGCAAAGGGAGACCACGGAAACGATGGCTCGATGATGTAGAGGATGAATTACGAAAGATGCGAGTCAGAAGATGGAGGAAACGAGCTGAAGATCGCCAGGATTGGGCTACGATCGTCAGAGAGGCCAAGGCCCTTCATGGGTTGTAGCGCCGAGGAGTAAGTAAATAAGTAAGTAAGTATTATTAAATTAGGTTATTAATTCTTAAACCTTTATTTATGTTGATTGACTTGGGCTTTCCAAGGTTGATGCCCTCCCCTTATCCCGCCGAACTCGTTGGTGCAGGTCAAAGCACCATTTTTAGGGTTCCGTACCGAAAACGGAATCCTTATAGGATCACTTTGTTGTCCGTCTGTCTGTCTGTCTGTCGGTCTGTCCGTCCGTACGTCTGTCTGTATGTCAAGACCATTTTTCTCAGGAACGCGTAGAGGTAACAAGTTGAAATTTGTATCAAATACTCGGGTCTGCGGTCTATTTCAGCTGTGAAAAAATCAAACTTGTAAGTAAACGCGATCAAAACATATGACCGTTTATGTCGCATATTTTGCGATTTCACAAGGGAATCAAAACCTATAGGGTACTTCCCGTTGACCTAGAATCATGAAATTTGGCAAGAAGCGGTGTTTTACAGCACATGTAAAGTGAAAAATCTGAAAACCGTAAATATGTAGTTTAATTACAAGAAAAATGCGAATTTAGACTATTAGAAACTTATGAAAATACACTAATGTGCTGCGTGGTATTGTCAGGCACCAGAAGCATATGGATTGCATACAGTTAGGTCCTCCTAAAGATACCTTACTTACAAGTTTGTACGGAACGCTCGCTGCGCGAGTCACAACTCGCACTTGGTCGGTTTTTTTTATTGATAAAATTCGGTAAACAGCCAAATAACATTGGAAATTCAATCAAAATGCAAACAAATACACGTATTTATTTATTTATTCCAGAATTGTTATTTATAAGAAAAAATATGACCAGCGATGACAAAAAGAAAACGATCTGTGGGACTAGATCCACCGATTACGAAGCTTGGACTTAACCACTCGGCCACCACCATCTTATACACGTCAACGCAAATGTACATTTTTGACAGGGAAAATTTTGAAGAGAGAAAATTGCAATTGTATCGAAAATGCCAAAATAGTAAGCCTTGCTACTTGCACATTATGTGTGCAAGTAGTGTACCAAGTTTGAAGAAAATCGGTGATCCAGACGTCAGAAGTTCCCCTTGTAAGTTAGATCTTGCTAGTCAATGATGAACAAAATAAGTCGCGGTTGTATCAACAAAAACTGCAATGGTCGAGTGTAAAGATTAGTTTTAAAGTGTAAACTTTCATCTTTAAGCATTCACTATCGATTTATTTAAAAAAATCGTGGACTAAGTAGCTTTACTGAGACGAGAAGAGAAAGTTTGTTGTTGATCTCACTTAAAACAAATGTGCAATTTTTCACTAATTGCTTTTATAAAGTCTGTATGCAGTTAGTGTGATTTAGAGCTTGTAATTCTGGAGGAATTTATAATTAATTAACAATTATTTTTAATTATTGTACCGATTTTTGTGGGTCGGATTTAAGATGCTAAATTTATTCGTAAATGCTGTGTCTGCAAGTGATAAAGAAACAAAAAACTCAGCAGGAACTAGAATTCGGGTCAATCATCGACCTCGTTTTCCCCGTCGAAAAAAAATTAATAAACTGAAATAATAAATAATTAATAAAATATTTTGTTTTTCAAATATTTATCTAAATATCGTTTTTTTTTATCGCTTTTCTGTGAAACCGTTTTAATTTTCTTTTAGCAGCTGCACGGAGGTAATTCCCAGTTTATGGTCTCTCATCTCACGACCCGTACGTACTCTGACTACTCATTCAAGTCTCTAACTGAAAAACTAATTATAAATTCACACACTGGCAGATAATTATCGACGAGAATCTAGCACGAAGAAATTTTAGAAAAAACCTTTCCGTTTGATTTCTCAATCTTAATCACTGGAATTATTGGAGTTGTAAATGTAATTTTCTCCATCAAGCTTTGGGCGATTCAATTTCAATATCAAGGTTAGTTGCACATAATCAAAAATAATATTTGGGCTAATAAGGCAAATTTTGAACACAAAATGAAAAACTTGAAATATAATTAGAAACCGAGGTGACGTCTTCAAGCAGTTTACATTTCTTCGCATTTTCTCTTTGGCGACGCTCGATCGAAGGTATTTTTCCATCTCGGCTGTGTCACGACCATCCGCCGGTTATATCAGAAATTCGAAATGGAGAGCAATTTCACTCCAAGTTTAGCAAAAAGACGACAAATATTTTAATACTCACTGGTTCACACTATTATTTTATGATTTTATTAGATTTATTTTTCATTAACGTTTTCTATTCACACGTTCTGTATTTAACATAAATTCTTACTTTTTTATTCATCGTATAGCAGATTGGACTAGAGTAAACTTGTTTAGACCAGTGGTGCGCAAACCATGCGTCGCGACCCCCCAGTGGGGCGATAGAGAATCTTTTTGGGTCGTCAAATTCAAAAAATATTTGAGGCATTTCGTGTTTAAGTTTAGATTAGTAGCAAACAGTGACATGTTAATATAAAGAAATTTAAAAAACATTGATATTGTTGTGATCTCGCGATTTTGGTTTCAAAGAATTTGAGTTTCTCACGAGTCGGCAAAGAACCCTAAGTGGACACCCGATTAGTTTTTGTTTATTTACGACCATTAGTCTGGTTTATCTAAATCATGCGGGCAGACGCTCGAGTTTTGAAAACGAACCTCCGTATTTTCGTCGAAGTAAATTCAGGGTTTCGACCACAAGTTTCGTAGAATTAAGTGTATTATTGTTACTTAGTAATTATTGTAATAAGTTACCGATTAGTTGTATATATTGTAAGGTATTAGTAGATAAGTAGTATTTAATTACATATAAAGGACATATTTGCGTGTAATTAATTCATCCATCGTCCTGATCCTGGAGCAGCACCATACCGAATTACCAGTTCGCAACAATATTTTCAAACGGAATTTTCTCAAAAAATAATTTGGGGATTTTTTTCAAATTTTGTGGGGATGTTGGTAGAACTGTTTCGGAATATTTAGCAAATTTTCCCAATATTTTAATATTTATTTCAGCAAATATTGCATGTTTTTTTTTGTAAATTCCGCCTTGAACATCAAATTTGTAAACGTTGAAATTTTCCAACTTAATTTTCTCAAAAACTAATTTGGGGATTTGTTTTAAATTTTGTAGAGATGCTGGTAGAACTGTTCCTGAGTATTTAGCAAATTTTCCCAATATTTTAATATTTATTTCAGCAAATATTGCAGTTTTTTTGTAAATTCCACCTTGAAAATCAAATTTGTAAACGTTGAAATTTTCCAACTTAATTTTCTCAAAAACTAATTTGGGGATTTGTTTCAAATTTTGTGGAGATGTTAATAGAACTGTTCTGGAATATTTAGCAAATTTTCCCAACATTCTATTATTTATTTCAGCAAATATTGCAGTTTTTTGTAAATTACACATCGAAAATCAAATTTGAAAACTTTGAAATTTTCAGACTTAATTTTCTCAAAAACTAATTTGGGGATTATTTTCAAATTTTATGGAGATGTTGGTAGAACTGTTTGGGAATTACAATGTTCACGTTACTTCTATCCAGGGGCCGCGATGAAATTTTTAAAGAAAATGTTGTGTTGTCTGCCTAAAAGCCGCAGTAGATAAATTCCCAACATAACATCCTAAACGTAATGAACCATGTACCTAGCTAGCGATGGCATCTTTCGCGACGAGTGGAAAAATGCCAAGCTGGTGCTAATTAAGAAAGATGATAAACAAACATCGGATTATATGCACTAAAAATGGGCGAAATATGCATAATCAAAATACTATTTATTATTGGAATTTACTTATTTTTTACAATATACAGTTGTAGTTCTTGTGACAGTATACAATTAAATATTTGTTAAAAATAACAAGATAGGTCTAAACACGTACAAGTTTTAGGTCTAAACTTGGACACGTGCTGAAAAATCGCGCTTACTGAACTCGTCCTTTAATATACTATTATTTTCTATTTTTTATTATTATTTTTATAATTATTATTTATTTTC
This sequence comes from Phosphuga atrata, assembly GCA_944588485.1. Lineage (NCBI taxonomy): Eukaryota > Metazoa > Arthropoda > Insecta > Coleoptera > Silphidae > Phosphuga > Phosphuga atrata. The sequence continues at coordinate 65,272,147 of OX155899.1, forward strand.
TATCATTATTTTCTATTTTGCGTCTGTAATGGTCTCATAACAGCACTCATATGCGTGCGGTAATGGCTCACCGAGTGCTATTATGAGTTATTTTTTCCAAGGTCGGCACTGAAATTCAGAGCTGTCAGTGTCAAATTTTCGGCGAGATAGTTTTGAGGTTATGTGATGTGTGGAAATCGCGAATACACAAATTAAATTAAATAATGGTAATAAGCACTCGGCGAGCCAAAATCGCACGGATATTAGCGCTGTTATGAGTCCATTACAGACGCAAAATATAAAATAATACTAGAAAATAAATCATAATTTAAAAAATAATAATAAAAAATAGCGATTTTTCAGCACGCGTCCAAGTTTAGACCTAAAACTTGTACTTTTTTAGACCTATCTTGTTTAGACCTAAAAAACCTACACTTGTGCGCTTGCTGAAAAATCGCGCTTACTGAACTCGTCCTTTAATATACATTTATAGATTTTCTAGAGCAAACTTGTGACGTTTGTCACTTAATATTAATTTGTGGGCTGAAAATGACCTCTTTACGCCAAATTACGTTACTGGACAGAAATTTGGCGTCACTTCTGCAAAGACCTCCTCAGGCAGAGTATGGCTGGTGCCGTTTATACATGCATTTACTTTCTTTATTCCTTCAAGACCCGGGTTTTTTTATAGAGGACAGCATTTAATTTGCCACGGACCTTTTCTGATAGTGAACTCGTAAGGTCGCTGCTCTGTTCAATCATTTTTCCAATCATTTCTAAGGGCTTGTACAGAGGAAGGTTTTTAGTTTCTATAGTCTAAATTGCTTCGGGAATATTACTAAAATGTGTTACAATAAGAGCAATATTTTGTTTGATTAAAGGGGCATGAAATGCCAGTTGGCTTGATTTAATAGACCTTTTCACAGTTGAAATTTTCTTGTGCGCATGTGTCATTTCCGCCATGTTATACGTCAAAAAAATGTCCGAACTTTTTGACCTATAATTAAATATGTGCCCAAAACTTTCATATTCCCGCCTCTCAAATTTGGCGGATGCGCATGCGCTACCGTAAAAAGGTCTATTGCAATGGCTTCTGAACTGTCAAATTAACCAACTACTTCTTTTATGGCCTCAAAATTCTAAGCGATAAAACAATACAACTTTCAACCATGTTCTTCACCGCGTTAATATTGGTTCTGGAGGTAGTGCTAGGTTTGGTAGTCGCTCTTTATATTTTTGTACGCGCGATGGTACTTTTAAAAACAATTTCTTTGTAGAGGAAATCAATTTATTGACTAGTGCATGCCAGTAATCGGGTTGCCGGGTGTGAGGTGCCCGCATAGCACGTCACTGGCTGCGACCTGCCACCGTTGCCGCCTAATACAAAACACATTTACCTACTGAAATAAGCACTATACATGAAAAAGTACTAAAATATGCAATAATGCTATAAAAATAGCGTTTTTGATGCATTTGCATATGCAAACATGCAAATGCGTATAATCCGATGACTAGTGATAAATCACCACAGGAACCTTCCTCATATAGACCCCTCTGCCTCTTAGATGTTTCGGGCAAACTCTTGGAACACATGATACTCTGCAGACCAAAACTATAACTTAGGTCAGGTAAACAACTATCAGGAAAGCCATATGGCTTCCGAGAGGGAAAAACAACCGTGGACTCGAAAAAGACGCAAAAGTCATTGAAGTAGCAAAAAATCGTACACAAAGCTTTCTAGTTCTCTATCTGCCCGCTTGCGACTTTTTTGCTACTTCAATGACTTTTGCGTCCTTTGCGAGTCCACTGTTGTTTTTCCCTCTCGGAAGACGTAATTTCCCTTGACGTAATCACTCTTGACGTAAGCAATGCTTTGTTCTCCAATAAAACAATAAATTAGTGTAGCGTGATGTCTGTAGTGGGGTGCCACAAGGCTCTGTTTTGGGACCGACACTATGGAATGTCCTCTATGATGGAGTCCTCAGACTAAAACTACCGGAAAGTTTGGACATCGTGGGCTTCGCTGATTTCTTGGCACTTGGTAACAGGAAAGTTGTTCTCCAAGAAAACAACAAATTAGTGTAGCGTGATGTCTGTAGTGGGGTGCCACAGGGCTCTGTTTTGGAACCGACACTATGGAATGTTCTTTACGACGGAGTCCTCAGACTAAAGCTACTGGAGGGTGAGGACATCGTGGGCTTAGTTGATGACTTGGCACTTGGTAACAGGAAAGTTGTTCTCCAAGAAAAAAACAAATTAGTGTAGCGTGCTGTTTGTAGTGTGGTGCCACAGGGCTCTGTTTTGGAACCGACGCTATGGAATGTGCTTTACGACGGAGTCCTCAGACTAAAACTACCAGAGGGTGTGTAAATCATGAGCTTCGCTGATGACTTGGCACTTGTAGTGTCGGTGAAGACGGAAATGGAAACTATGTCCAGAGCAAACAGGGCCATTGAACAGGATGGAACTCAAAAAACTGAATCTGGCACCAGAAAAGACAGAAGCAGTGTTGCTAACTGGACTAGGAAAACCGAAACCCACCACATTCAAAATAAAAGCAGAAAAAATAACCCCAAAGAAATCGCTGGTGTAACCGTTGGTAAGAGGCTATCCTTTAATCAGCCAAAGCACAGAAAACTGAAGCAGCGTTAGATAAACTAATGCCCAACGTTGGAGGACCCCGCAGTAGTAAGCGAATGCTTCTTTTCTCGGTGGTTCACTCCACAATGCTGTACGCAGCCCCGATTTGGGCATAAGGAAAATCCTTCAGAAAAAGGTGATTAGACAAAATCTGGTAACCGTTCAAAGGAAAATGGCGCTAAGAGTATGCAGTGCTTACCGGACTGTCTCCAGGGATGCCGCCCTAATGTTAGCCAGCTTATCACCCATATAACTTATGGTAGAAGTCCAGACATACAATGGCAGATACATACAATAGCAGATCAAATGGCCATGGAACACAGGCCGTTAAAAAGGTACTAACGAAGGCCCGAATGTACCAGGCCTGGCAAAACGACTATTAAGTGAGGGCCACTAGACCAGAATCCTAATCCCTGATTAGGAGCGTTGGGCAACAAGAAAACAATTTTTAATGACACCAAAGTTTTAAGCGGACACGGCTGTTTCAGAAAGTTTTTCCATAGCATCGGTGGGGCCACAGATTGCCTTTGTATTTACTGTGGACTCACAGACAGAGCATATATTAATTTCAACACCTAGACCCGGCCGGTTCAACATCACGACCTGACCTCATCTCACACCCTGTTTAGCGTGGGGTTACATAGATCTCACACCCTGTTTAGCATGATGAAAAGTGGATGCAAGTAGATGAAAAGTGGATGCAAGTAGATGAAAAGTGGATTGAAGTGGATGCAAGTATGACTTAATGGAAGAAAGTGTTTTCACAGACTATGATTTCCAAGGGAGCATACCTTACCTCAATGAGAAAATTGCAAGCGGGAAGTCGTTTAATCCGTTTATTGAATGGAATGATCCTAACGAATAATAACTGATTTAGAACTCTCAGCTCGGTCTTATATACCCGCTGGAATGTTTATTAAATTAAACGGAAAAACAATCCTAAGAAATTGATTAGACCGCGCTTCATAATTTATTATTTTCTTCGCTCGCGCACCGCTGATAAGATAGCATGAGTTGTTATGACTAACAAACATCCGGTTGCGCCTAATCGCCTACTGATAAATCAAAATATGTGTATTGAAATAAACACACAATTTCTAAGAAAACAATTAGACCTACATAATTTATTAGTCCCACGCTGTATGTAGCTGATAAGCAAAAAATCTGTTGTACATCTTCAAATCTCACGCATGCGCAGATCTAAAAGTGGGGTCAATGCCAAAGGTCAGGGTCAGATCAATGCCAGGGACAAAGGTCAGGGCCAAGGTCAAGGTTAGGTGGTCAAGGTCAGAGGCGGAGGTGGTGCCAGAACATGACATCTTTCCGTTGAAACCGGAAGTGGGAACCGGAAGTTGAAACCAGAAACCGGAAGTCGAAACCGGAAGTGTCAAGGTCAAGGTCAGAGGAGGTTGGAGGAGGAGGAGTGGCCTAGAAACAACTATCTTTCCCTACTCATTCAATAAAATCAAATCAATTTATTGTCTTTTGAGATTTATATAAATACATATAAGCAAAGTTAAAGATCATCGATATTGTACAAACATTTATTGATTAAGCAATCTTTCCGATTGTTACGGAATAACATATGATGATTCTTCTTTTAAATTAATGGGTAAGCTGTTGAAGATTTGAATTCCAGTATGCGAGGGAGCTTTGGTACACAATGTTAAGTTGGCAAATGGTGTTTGCATCATATTCTTGTATCTCGTGTTATGTGAGTGTCGATCACTATTTTTTAGAAAATCTGTCTTATTTTAAAAATAAAAAAAGCTAGTTCTTAGACGTAGATGGACCGGACTGCCAGAAGGTGTAGTTATTTGAAGTGTGGCCAACACGACTTTGATCTGGATATGCCCTTGATGGCCCGCTCTACCCTCTTTTGTGCCTTGAATAGGACGTCTAAGTGCGGAGATGCCACCCATATTATGATCGCATATGCAATTATTGCTTGAACCTCTAGCCTAGGAGCCTCTAACGTAGGTCTATGTTATTACGGAGTAATCTTAACATGAAGGCTTTCTGGTTGACTTTAGCGGCAATATGCCGTATATGGGTATTCCAGTGTAATTCATCTTCAAGAAATATTCCTAGGAAATTTTAAAGTATTTCTTCGTTTAATCGGTGCATCGTCGATTTTTAGTGCGTAGGCATCAGCTATGGCTCTGCGCCTGGTTTGAAATATTGTGTAAAAGGTTTTCTCTATGTTTACGTTCTCTATGTTTACGTCTCTATGTTTACGTGTAAGTTCGTTTGCAGCGAACCACTTGTTGAGACCATTGAGAAGGTTGATAGCTGCTATTTGCGTTGTTTCTATCGAATCCTCTGAAACTAGAAAGCTTGCATCATCGGCATAAAGTACACATTTGGCGTCCCCAAAATACCGTGGAAGATAATATAGTAATATATAAAGAAAATAGAAGAGGCGAAAGGACGCTTCCCTGGGGGATACCCATTTCAATGTGAACAGTTGTATATATGCTCTCCTCTATTCCTACATATTGCTTTCTATTTGGCAAGTACGATTCAAGCCATCTTCCACATTTCCCTCTGATTATGTCCTATCGGCATTGTTCTGTTGGTGAAGTAACTGCATATTAATTCTATTAAGTATGTAGATATGTTTCTTGATTTAAGATCATCTACGATGCCCTTGCAAAACGCGCTATTGAAGCAAATATTCTAACCATTGCGCAAAAATCCCTTTTCGTCTCTGTTGCCTTGTTTTTAATTATTTGTATTGCATCTATGGTGGAACGACCCTTTCTAAAACTGAACTGCATGCCGGCTAAACCTCATGTTTGCCCGAGCTCTTTATTGAGTCTTCGTTAGAGTGTCTTGTCTATCTAGTCTTGTCTGTCTGTTTCGAATCCTGCTCGGGGAGGCGACAACTAGGGCGGTTTTCACTAACCGTCCGGGCTTCCCACTCTAAATGAATGCAAAATATGCAATCCCGGGGTGGGACATGCTAAAAACAAGTCAAAGTGGAATAGGGGGTTTAGGGACAGCTTCCCCCAAAACCACTTTTATGTTTGTAGTCTTGTCTGTCTAGTCTCGTCTGTCTAATCTCATTTGTCTAATCATGTCTGTGTAATCTTGACTGTCTAGTCTAGTATTTATTCTTGTGTAGTTTTAGTTGAGCATTCGGATTATTAGTTTAATTATAAATAATCTTGTTAATTCCATCTTGTTAATTACAATAGAATATTTAATTGCCAGGGAATTTGCTTAGTAGAAATTGAGTCGGGAAATTGAATTGAAGAGCTTGTTTGTGTTGGCTGCAGTTGGAACATGGTAAGAGAATTATCGAGAGAAAGTCAAAACCTCTCGAAGTTCTAGGTTGAGGTGAAAGAACATTCATTTGCATTTCTGCACAAATATCTCGGAATTCCAAACACTTTTTAGTTATATTATAAAAGTTATTAAATAAAAGTTCATTTCCTTGAGTTATCTTGTCTAGTCTGGTCGACTCTTGTCTAGTCTAGTCTACTCTTGTCTATTATTGTCTAGTCTAGTCTTGTCTAGTTTTGTCTTGTCTTGTCTAGTCTTGTCTAATCTTGTCTAGTCATGTCTAGTCTTGTCTAGTCTTGTCTAGTCTTGTCTAGTCTTGTCTAGTCTTGTCTAGTTGTGTCTAGTCTAGTCTTGTCTTGTCTAATCTTGTCTAGTCTTGTCTAGTATCGTCTAGTCTTGTCTAGTCTAGTCTTCTTTAGTCTTGTCTAGTCCTGTATAGCTTTGTCTAGTCTTATCCAGTCTTCGCCAGCCTTGTGGAATCTTGTCCAGTCTAGTCAAGTCCAGTGTAGTCTAGTCTTGTCCAGTTCTTCCTAGTCTTAACTATTTTTGTTTAGCCTTGTCTTATCTGACTTTATCAAGTTTTGTCTAATCTAGTCTAGATGAATCTTGTCTATGAAACTAAATGTTATATATTGACTGTAATAAGATTTAGTATAAATATCGTTTGTGGTTTGGTTGAAGAGGATATCGAAACATGCTATATCCCCTCTGTACGTCCGCCCGCCCTACTTATAGCCGATTTTGAATAATAAAATCTCGAATTCATATATTTTTGCAACGAGACTTGCTTTCCATTTAGTCTTCGTCTGCTTACATTTGACAAAGGTAACTAACTACGTGTGCACATTGCACATGGATCTGCTGTGTCGACAGAAATTCCCTCAGTTTAATTAGTCTAAGTCACTTTCTTGCTTGGTTACGAGTGCTTCGATGTGACTTAAGCCATGCTTTTGTTCTAGATAAGATAATTTTTTTTGTATTTTGTTCGAAATTTTCTTGGGAAACTGGTGGGAAACATTCAAAATAGTCTTTTATTAGGTAAGTTTATATTTTATCTTCTCTAATCTAGCCTTGTTTCATCTTTGCTGATTACGCCACTCTTATATTATCTTACAATATAATATGGCAATAATCTTGCAATATAATATGGCAATAACCTTACAAATTATATAAAGTAGATATTATTATAATATATTTATTACATATATTTATTGCATATATTACATATATTTATTGTATATAATCTATTATAATAACTAATACTAATATATTAGAAATTAATTTGAAATAAAAAAATCATTTTGGAAAGTAAGCTAATCCTTTGAGGCACGGAATTTTGGAAAATAAAAAGACAAAGTGGCACAGAATTTGAATGTGCACCTAGCTTTATTGCGAGGTGGTTCAAAAACTATTTCACCAATATAACACTGGGATCTTTGCCAAAACGACTTTAAAATCGGCCCATTCAAAAGTTGGGTCACTTTTAATACCACCGTGTCTCGGGGGGTTAAAACAAGATTTACGTCGTCAAAAGTCGTTAAATTAATTAAATAAGAATTAATTAATTTAATTAACAAATTCGAAATAAAAAAAGCAGATTGCAGTTCGATTTTTTCACTCGAAGAGAATTAAGTAAACTTATTTATGGACTGTTTTAAAACACTTTGCACGGTGGTATTAAAAGTGTCCCACCTTTGATGCGTAAATATTTAACAAATCATTTTAAATCATCGTTTAAAAATCATCTAAAACAGCCTCAAAGGGTTTTAAAAGCCTCAAAGGGTTTTAAAAGCCTCAAAGGGTTTTATAAGCCTCAAAGGGTTTTAATAAACAATAAAGTCGAGATTTGTTATAAAAAAGTTTGAGTTTTTGAACGCTTTCTACCTAATCAACGAGTCGTAGATTAGGATAGAAAGTCGTAAATTGCGCAATTATTAACTAGTTACGTTGATTAGGTACTTAATTAATCCTAAACACAAATTACAAAGCAAATATTCGATTTTAATGACTCCTTAGCCGATTAACATAATTGCTCTTTGTTCAATCATCATAACGCATTATCAAAAAACGAATCGCATTTCAAATGAACTTTCTCTCCGATCCAATCGGTTCGCCTCTTCTGACGGCTTTCAGGATTTTCCTCGCGGACCACTGCTGGCTGCTGCCGGACGTGCTCGCGCTTGGGACCTCCGCCACCTTCTGCACGATCCCTGCGACGTTCTCCTTGTCTTCATCGAACCTTTGCCACGTCTCATCACCGAGCACAAACAATGTATCCATCCTTATTGAATAGATAATCGCTTTTAATGTTCAGCTTTAAACTTAATATCTTCATTTAACTACTTAACTTAACTACTTCAAATCAATTAAGGATTTTCACTTCAATCGTTAGTTTTCACTAATTGTTATCTCTAACAAATAATATTTAATCTAGACTATAAGTACTACTAAGTAATAATATTATAAAGACTACAATTACTTACTACATTATATAGACTACAAGTACTATATTATATAGACTACAAGTACTATATTATATAGACTAGAAGTACTATATTATATTAACTACAGGTACTATATTATATAGACTACAAGTACTATATTACACAGACCACAAGTACTATATTATATAGACTACAAGTACTATATTATATAGACTACAAGTACTTTATTAAATAGACTACAACTACTATATTATATAAACTACAAGTACTATATTATATAGACTACAAGTACTATAATATGTAGACTACAATTACTATGTTATATAAACTACAAGTACTATATTGTATAAACTGCAAGTACTATATTATATAGACTACAAGTACTATATCACACAGACCACAAGTACTATATTATATAGACTACAAGTACTATATTATATAGACTACAAGTACTAAATTATATAGACTACATACAAGTACTATAATATATAGACTACAAGTACTATAATATATAGGCTACAAGTACTATATTATATAGACTACAAGTACTATATTATATAGACTACAAGTACTTTAAAATATAAATTACAAGTACTATATTATATAGACTACAAGTACTATAATATATAGACTACAAGCACTATATTATAGAGACTAAAAGTACCATATTATATAGACTACAAGTACTATATTATATAGACTACAAGTACTATAATATATAGACTACAATTACTATGTTATATAGACTACAAGTACTATATTGTATAAACTGCAAGTACTATATTATATAGACTACAAGTACTATATCACACAGACCACAAGTACTATATTATATAGACTACAAGTACTATATTATATAGACTACAAGTACTAAATTATATAGACTACAAGTACTATAATATATAGACTACAAGTACTATAATATATAGACTACAAGTACTATATTATATAGACTACAAGTACTATATTATATAGACTACAAGTACTATATTATATAAACTACAAGTACTATAGAATGTAAATTACAAGTACTATATTATATAGACTACAAGTACTATAATAAATAGACTACAAGTACTATATTATATAGACTAAAAGTACCATATTATATAGACTACAAGTACTATATTATATAGACTACAAATACTATATTATATAGACTACAAGTACTATATTATATAAACTGCAAGTACTATATTATATAGACTACAAGTACTATATTATATAGACCACAAGTACTATATTATATAGACTACAAGTACTATAATATATAGACTACAATTACTATATTATATAGACTACAAGTACTATATTATATAAACTGCAAGTACTATATTATATAGACTACAAGTACTATATTACACAGACTACAAGTACTACATTATATAGACCACAAGTACTATATAATATAAATTACAAGTACTATATTATATAGACTAAAAGTACTATAATATATAGACAACAAGTACTATATTATATAGACTACAAGTACTATATTATATAGACTACAAGTACTATATTACACAGACCACAAGTACTATATTATATAGACTACAAGTACTATATTATACAAACTGCAAGTACTATATTATATAGACTACATGTAAGATATTATATAGACCACAAGTACTATATTATATAGACTATAAGTACTATATTACACAAACCACAAGTACTATATTATATAGACTACAAGTACTATATTATATAAACTGCAAGTACTATATTATATAGACTACAAGTACTATATTATATAGACCACAAGTACTATATTATAGACTACAAGTACTATAGAATATAAATTACAAGTACTATATTAAATAGACTACAAGTACTATAATATATAGACTACAAGTACTATATTATATAGACTTTAAGTACTATATTATATAGACTACAAGTACTATATTACACAGACCACAAGTACTATATTATATAGACTACAAGTACTATATTATATTATAAACTGCAATTACTATATTATATAGACTACAAGTACTATATTATATAGACTACTAGTACTATATTATATAGACTACAAGTACAATATAATATAAATTACAAGTTCTATATTATATAGACAACAAGTACTATAATATATAGACTACAAGTACTATATTATATAGACTATAAGACTATAAGTAGTATAGTATATAGAGTATTAGTACTATTTTATGTAGACTATAAATAATATATTATTTAGATTTTAAGTTTACTATATTATATAGACTATAAGTACTATATTATCCAGACTATAAATACCTTAGTATATGGAGTGGTAGATCGATAGTATATAGCCTATAATAGATTTTAATTGATTTTAATGGACTAATTCACTGTTATGGTCTAATTTATTCTATGACTGGATGATTTAGACTAACTTCAAATCTTGCTGTCTGCCTTATATTTATAGGACGATTTTCTGATCTAGCTCTACCTAGTTTAATCCTTCATCTCGATTTTCTAGAAATTACGAGCTTTATTCCTAATGGTCTTAATCCGATTATTTGGAATTCGCACCTAAACACTAATCCGCAGGCACATTTAGTTGAGTGGAATGTCCAAAACTTTTTGTTTTCAGAGAAAACTAAATCAAAATTGCAATTTCTCAGTATTCTATACCAGTGGTGCCCAAACTATTTTCATTTGCGATCCAACATTTTCTGTAGAATTTTACGTTTAAAAATTTGATTTTCAAGGTAGAATTAACAAAAAAATCACAAATCAAATTTACTAAATACTCCGGAACAGTTTTACCAACATCTCCACAAAATTTGAAACAAATCAACAAATTAGTTTTTGGGAAAATTAAGTTTGAAAATTTCAACGTTTACAAATTCGATTTTCAAGGAGGAATTTTCAAAAAACTGCAATATTTGCTGAAATAAATATTAAAATATTGGGAAAATTTGCTAAATATTCCGGAACAGTTATACCAAAATCTCCACAAAATTTGAACCAAATCTCCAAATTAGTTTTTGAGAAAATTAACTTTGAAAATTTCAACGTTTACAAATTTGATTTTCAAGGAGGAATTTTCAAAAAACTGCAATATTTGCTGAAATAAATGTTGAAATATTGGGAAAATGTGCGAAAAATTCCGGAACAATTCTACCAACATCTCCACAAAATTTGAAACAAATCCCCAAATTAGTTTTTGAGAAAATTAAGTTTGAAAATATCAACGTTTACAAATTTGACATTCAAGGTGGAATTTACAAAAAACTGCAATATTTGCTGAAATAAATGTTAGAATTTTGTGAAAATTTGCTACATTTTCGGGAACAGTTCTACCAACATCTCCACAAAATTTGAAATAAATCCCCAAATTAGTTTTTGAGAAAATTAAGTTTGAAAATTTCAACGTTTACAAATTTTATTTTCAAAGTGGAACTTACAAAAAACTGCAATATTTGCTGAAATAAATGTTAAAATATTGGGAAAATTCGCTAAATATTCCGGAACAGTTCTACCAACATCTCCAAAAAATTTTAAACAAATACCGAAATTAGTTTTTGAGAAAATTAAGTTTGAAAATTTCAACGTTTTCAAAATTAATTTTCTAGACGGAATTTACAAAAACTGCAATATTTGCTGAAATAAATGTTGAAGTATAGGAAAGATTTACTAAATATTCCGGAACAGTTCTACCAACATCTCCACAAAATTTGAAACAAATCCCCAATTTAGTTTTTGATAAAATTAAGTTTGAAAATTTCAACGTTTACAAAATTGATTTTCAAGGTGGAATTTACAAAAAAACTGCAATATTTGCTGAAATAAATGTTGAAATATAGGAAAAATTTGCTAAATATTCCGGAACAGTTCTGCCAACATCTCTATAAAATTTGAAACAAATCCCTAAATTAGTTTTTGAGAAAATTAAGTTTGAAAATTTCAACGTTTTCATATTTGATTTTCAAGGTGGAATTTACAAAAAACTGCAATATTTGCTGAAATAAATGTTAAAATATTGGGAAAATTTGCCAAATATTCCGGAACAGTTGTACCAACATCTCCACAAAATTTGAAACAAAGCCCCAAATTAGTTTTTGAGAAAATTAAGTTTGAAAATTTCAACGTTTTCAAATTTGTTTTTTAAGGTGGAATTTACAAAAAACTACAATATTTGCTGAAATAAATGGCAAAATTTAGGGAAAATTTGCTAAATATTCCGGAACAATTCTACCAACATCTCCAAAAAAATTGAAACAAATCCCGAAATTAGTTTTTGAGAAAATTAAGTTTGAAACTTTCAACGTTTACAAAATTGATTTTCAAAGTGGGATTTACAAAAACCTGCAATATATGCTGAAATAAATGTTAAAATATTGGGAAAATTTAGTTTTACCACCATCTCCACAAAATTTGAAACAAATCCCCAAATTAGTTTTTGAGAAAATTAAGTTTGAAACTTTCAACGTTTACAAAATTGATTTTCAAAGTGGGATTTACAAAAACCTGCAATATATGCTAAAATAAATGTTAAAATATTGGGAAAATTTAGTTTTACCACCATCTCCACAAAATTTGAAACAAATCCCCAAATTAGTTTTTGAGAAAATTAAGTTTGAAACTTTCAACGTTTACAAAATTGATTTTCAAAGTGGGATTTACAAAAACCTGCAATATATGCTGAAATAAATGTTAAAATATTGGGAAAATTTAGTTTTACCACCATCTCCACAAAATTTGAAACAAATCCCCAAATTAGTTTTTGAGAAAATTAAGTTTGAAAATTTCAACGTTTACAAATTCATTTTCAAGGTGGAATTTATAAAAAAACTGCAATCTACCGGCTCGGCCGAGCCGGACTAGACTTTAGATATAAGATTAGTTCAAGTTCAAATTCTGAAATCTACAAGGAGTAATTAGTAGCGGGTAATTTATAAACAACGTGTAAATTAGGGTCTACCGGCTCGGCCTAGGCGGAGCACAAGGAGTCTACAAGGAGTAATTGGGTAACCTAGGCCTAGGCCGAGCCGCGCTCTGCCGAGCCGGGAGACTGTAACTTACACGTTGTTTATAAACTACCCTCTACCCACATATCATGTGTAGATAGACAGTACTAGACTGACAAAACTAGACAAATTAGCCTGTACTATTAATGTACTACAGCCCGGCTCGGCCTCGGGTTGTGCCGAGCTGGGAGGCTGTAATTTACACGTCGTTTATAAACTATCCTCTACCTACATGTTTGGTGTAGATAGACTGACAAAACTAGAGAAATAAGCCTGTACAGTAGGATGGAGCACGGATGTATGCAAAAATATTTTTTTCAATATTTAAAGTTGTAATAGAGGGGCATAACCAATCGGTGCATTATATTTAAGGTAAAATAAATATAATTTTTGAATCAATTTGATGCATATCTTCTGCCTCCGCACTGACTTCAAAAATTTAAATTTAATAATAAAAGTCTACAGTTATTTATTTAAATATTAAGTAAATATTAAGTTAAATATTAAGCTTAATAATAATAAATGGGTGATAAATGATACGCAATATATAACCTGGGGATTTGTTTAATTCTATGACTGGATGATTTAGACTAACTGATTTGTTTGCCAAATCTTCTGGAAAATCACCTGAAAAAGTTCCGCTAAGACAATCTTGTGCAGGTACTGTTGATTTGTACTTAAATCTTGAGCCATTTCTGGAAGCAATTCTCCTTCAATGTGCTGAAATTTTTTAATAGGCAATTGTTCACAAGTCTCGAGTGCTTTCCGCAATGTCCCAGTGTAAGACTTAGGCCCACTTCGGGGCCCCTATCAAGATGAAAAAACAAGTGTCTCAAAGGAAGTTCGTTCATGTGGAGTAAACAAAATATCCACTGGAGTGGTTTTTGTAGCCTTTTTTCAAGCAGTCTTATAACACTCGCATACCTGCCAGTTATTTACATTGGTATTATCACAACCTTTTGCCATACGATGATGATGGGGAATTCCTTCATGTGAGAGAAACCTTGTCATCGCAGTTTCTATTCCTTTAGCTGAACCAACGTTAAGTACTACGTACCCCATGTAAATAGATCCTGGCTCTTGAATTAGTGAAATGTGTTCCTCAACTGTCATAGTGCTGTAGCATTTACCACCTTTTTTAATAATCTTCAACATTTTGTATTTTCTCCTATCAAAATATAAAGCATGCAGTTTTCGGATTGCGATCTCCTTCATTAACTTTTGTCTAGTTTTAGTTCTCTCTTCGTACTTTATGTCTGTCAATGACCTCGATATCAGACTTAATGTCGAATAAAATAGGCGACACAATCGCTCTATCTGATACTCCATACCTATACCAGGTCTTCGATAACGTAGTAAAATCGACGCATACTTTAAAAAAAAAAATTCGGAATGTTTTTTTATGTTATTAGTTGAATTATCTGAACTACTACGACTTTCAGACGCTGACGATATCGGAGAAGTATAAACATCTATAACAGATAACGAAGTATTTAAGGCTGTAGTTGGGCGGTTTTCTCGTTCCTGTTTCCTTTTTAGGGTCTTTTGCAACTTCTTCGTAACACTTACGCCGGTTCCACCTATTATCATAGAGAGAGCCTTTAGACAGACTTGAGTAGGTTTTTGCATTTTAAATGGTATGCTTTTAACATTTGTACGACCCCTGTTCCTGTTACTATCGGAATAGAAGCAGTTTGCCATATATTTTCAATTCTGGATGTAACATATCTGCTATTTCTGAAAATGTGGGCTCTTTTGCAGTTTCTAATTGCAACTTTAGTTGATGTCTTGTCCATTCATAGTATTTTATTACATCTTCGTAAGCAGGTAGAATATTTTCTTTTATCTCACAAATATCACCAAAAATACGACATTTAAAGACAAAGTTACTTGTTAAATAACTAGCCCAAGTCTAATTCGTGCCAAAACCAATAGTCCACTGACGACGCCAAAAGTGTTCTAATTGTCTCCTCCTGCGCTCCTTCACTCCCCTTATTTTATGTTAAAATCTTAAGATCATGCATTTATTTTTTTTGTATCGAAAATAAACTGTAGTTATAATAATTTCTTGGAGTAAAACACGTCTATTTATTAAAATTTCAATTAGTCTAAAATCCATTCTTTTTTCAAATATTCAATGACGTTGCGGATCTATTACTTTAAATCAAATCAAATAATATTTCGAGTGAATTAATTTGAGTCTAAAAGTCACCGATTTTTCAATATTAGATCACTCACAACCCAAAAAAAATATTTCGCTCCACCCTACTGTGCAGCCAAAACTAGATATAGACTGGACTATAGAAACAAGATTAGCCCGACAAGAGTAGACAGATAAGACGATTAGCAAAACTAGACAAGAGATACATCCATGACTTTGTAAATAGAGTTCATGATTGTTTCATTAAATAAGTAATTTGTGTTTTACGATTTGTTGGTTTTGAGCGATTGTTACAGGTCTTGTGCATATAGAATTAGCTGATTCTAGTGAAACGCGACACGTTTTTTTGTCACACACCAGACTAAGCACATAGCGACCGCGTTCACATGTTACAAGTGTTTCTCAGGCCGGAAACCGAGATAACTCGGCAAACAACTCCGCGGGATGTTTGACGGCCGTCACACAACGCCGAGTCAATGTTGATTGTACACAAGTTTTTACGATGTTTTCGTCGTGTTAATTGTTTTCTAATGCCTCGGTTCGTTCGGCTCGCATGAACACGCACATTGCAATAAATCGCAGATTAATGTTTAATGTCTCATAAATAAATCATCTCATCTTATTGACAAGGCTAAATGATATGTTTACACTTTATATCTAACAATAAGTAACACTAGACAAGTCTAGTCTTTCGAGTCTATTGGGACATATATAACCCATGAGATTAAATATGTTCCGACTTTTACTCTAAGTAACACTAGACAATATATATATATATATATATATATATATAAATATATATATATATATATATATATATATATATATATATATATATATATATATAAGATTAGATTAGATAAGATTAGAGATATATATATTAGGATTAAATTAAGATTGAATAGAGATAAGATTACACAAGTTTAAGTTTGCATTTATTTGTTGCTTATTATTATATCTTAGACTTAACCTTTTCGAGACTCTTGGGACATATATAACCTATGAGATTAAATATGTTTAGACTTTGAGTCTAAATAACACTAGACAATAAGAGATAATTTTAGACAATCAGACATTAATAATGAGATAATAACAACCCATGATTCATTGTAGATAGATGGGTTATATATGTCCCAACAGACTCGACAAGGTTAAGTCTAAGTTGCAATAAAAAGAAACAGATAAAATGCAGATCTAAATTTGCATTTATCTATTGCTTTTTATTATAACTTAGACTTAACCTTTTCGAGACTATTGGGACATATATAACCCATGAGGTTAAATATGTTTAGACTTTGAGTCTAAATAACACTAGATAACAAGAGATAATTTCAGACAATCAGACATTAATAATGAGATAATAACAACCCATGATTCATTGTAGATGGATGGGTTATATATGTCCCAACAGACTCGAAAAGGTTAAGTCTAAGTAGTAATAAAAGAAACAGATAAAATGCAGATCTAAGTTTGCATTTTTCTGTTGCTTTTTATTATATCTTCGGCTTAATCTTTTCAGGACTATTGGGACATATATAACCCATGAGATTAAATATGTTCAGACTTTGAGTCTAAATAACACTAGATAATAAGAGATAATTTCAGACAATCAGACATTAATAATGAGATAATAACAACCCATGATTCATTGTAGATGGATGGGTTATATATGTCCCAACAGACTCGAAAAGGTTAAGTCTAAGTAGCAATAAAAGAAACAGATAAAATGCAGATCTAAGTTTGCATTTATCTGTTGCTTTTTATTATACCTTCGGCTTAATCTTTTCAGGACTATTGGGACATATATAACCCATGAGATTAAATATGTTTAGACTTTGAGTCTGAATAACACTTGACAATAAGAGATAATTTTAGACAATCAGACAATAATAATGAGATAATAACAACCCATGATTCATTGTAGATAGATGGGTTATATATGTCCCAACAGATTCGAAAAGGTTAAGTCTAAGTTGCAATAAAAAGAAACAGATAAAATGCAGATCTAAGTTTGCACTTATCTGTTGCTTTTTATTATACCTTCGACTTAACCATTTCGGGACTATTGGGACATATATAACCCATGAGATGAAATATGTTTAGACTTTGAGTATAAATAACACTAGACAATAATAGATAAGATTAGACAAGTCTAAGTTTGCATTTATCTGTTGCTTTTTATTAAATCATCGACTTAATCTTTTCGGGACAATTGGGACATATATAACCCATGAGATTAGATATGTTCAGACTTTTACTGTAAGTAACACTAGACAATAATAGATAGTTTTAGACAAGACTAAGTTTGCATTTATCTATTGCTTTTTATTATATCTACGGGTTAACCTTTTCGAGACTATTGGGACATATATAACCCATGAGATTAGATATGTTCAGACTTTTACTGTAAGTAACACTAGTCAATAATAGATAGTTTTAGACTGGTCTAAGATTGCATTTATCTGTTGCTTTTTATTATATCTTCTACTTAACCTTTTCGAGACTATTGGGACATATATAACCCATGAGATTAAATATGTTTAGACTTTGAATCTAAGTAATACTAGACAATAATAGATAAGATTGGACAAGTCTAAGTTTGCATTTGTCTGTTGATTTTTATTTTATCTTTGACTTAACCTTTTCGAGACTATTGGGACATATATAACCCATGAGATTAGATATGTTCAGACTTTTACTGTAAGTAACACTAGACAATAATAGATAGTTTTAGACATAGGTGGGCATTAACTCGTTAATCCGTTAATCGTTAATTAACGAAGTTAACAGAATGCTTAACTGATTAACTTTTAAGTTAACTCAAAAAATGTTAACGCTTTTCTTAACTTCCGTTAAATTGATGTTCCGTTAACTTTAGTCCACTACATTGATTGTTTGTGGACATGTTGTCATTTTTTTTAATTATGCGCCACGCAAAAGAGCAAAAATCCAGAGAAAAGGCGAGAAATCCGTTCATTGATATACCCCTTTTGCCAATGCCCTATTATCTGGCATAAAAAAAGTATTTGAACGGTTTATGGAAGATGAAGATGCCAGCTGGCTCGACAGCCACATCATCACAAAAATCCGACACTACGAAACGGTATCGAACCAATGGCACTATACGCAAGTGAAACACTAGCACTCAACCTGAGAAGATAATTTGAAGAAAGAAGAAGGGAAAATCATTCTAAAAATATTAGGCTCGAGAAAAACAGAAGAAGGATATATTGTACATTACAAATGAGAAGAACAACAGAAAAACACTCAAACATTGAAATAGACAAGGAAAAGTAGGGCAAAATTAAAAAAAAAAAATAGAAAAAGAAAATGAAGATGCCAGCTGGCTGCAGCGTTTCACCCGAAGTTTCGACTAATGTCGATGCAAAAGTATGAGAGCAGCAAGTTATCAAAAGTCAAGAAACTTATGGAAGCAAAAGTTGAAGACGCTCTGAATAGAGAAAGGGAGCAAATGGAAATGAAAAGGATAGTACCTGTATTAGCGGAAGCAGCAATACTGAATTTAAGAAAGAGAGGATTTTTTCAGCTCTGTTACTCAGTCTGAAGAGGAGGTCTAGAGGACGCAAAAAAATCACAAAAACAAAGCCCAGAATTTGGGGAGAACTTGGCTGGACTCAAAGTCAAAAGAATCTTTTACGGATGCTGCCTTTCTAGGTGAACAAGTTTTATTTAACATTTTTTTTTTAAATATAATACTGCAATCCCATCAAGCGCCAAAGTAGAACGACTTTTTTCAACACGGAAAGATATTTTGAGAGCTAAACGCTCACTGTCAGATGTCAATTTTAATATGCTTATGTTCAGGAAAGGCATTGTGAAGATACAACTAATGAAAAATTATGAATAAATAGCCTTTTTCTTCCATGGTAGGTGCGTATACTACTCTACTACCCGTGCGAATTTACGGTAGGCCGCTATTGTCACTTGTAATAATTAAATCAATTAATCTATATACCGATGTATCCCATCTCAAAAGGTACCAAAAGCAGCATACGTTTTGGATGGTTAACTTTTAACGGTTAATTTGCGTTAAATTTTAGAAATTTTAACGCTTTAATAATTAACGAAGTTAACTTTTTTATTAACGAGTTAACGATTAACGAAGTTAACTTTTGGATTAACTGTGCCCGCCTGTGGTTTTAGACAAGTCTAAGTTTGCATTTATCTGTTGCTTTTTATTATATCTACGGCTTAACCTTTTCGAGACTATTGGGACATATATAACCCATGAGATTAGATATGTTCAGACTTTATCTGTAAGTAACACTAGACAATAATAGATAGTTTTAGACAAGTCGAAGTTTGCATTTATCTGTTGCTTTTTATTATATCTTCGACTTAACCTTTTCGAGACTATTGTAAAGTGACCACACGTCCCGATTTTGGCGGGACAGTCCCGCTTGTTGGAGGGCAGTCCCGCGTCCCGCCGATTTTTAAAAATGTCCCGCTTTTTAGAAAATATCTGCATTTCTTATTTGAAATGTACTGTAATATATAAAATAAGATTTTTTGACATATTCCCATAAAATCTCATTTTTTTAGTGTCACGTTTAGTGTCATTTTTTAATATCCTCCAATTGAACAGTCCATTCTTCAAGATATTCCAAGCAGTTATTATAAAAAATTCATAGTTCTTTCAGAAAATCCGGTCGTTTAATGGTTTAATTTATCAGCACAGCTTAGATTTTATGAACAACAAGTGAATGGTTAACAAATTGTTGTTGATAAAAGCAAAGCTGTACTGATGAAAGATAAATCTCGAAACGCGTGTACAGATGCTATCCACTTAAGGTATGGGAAAGACTTGATCTTAAAAAACATATGTTATTTTTCTGGTTTTTTGTTGAGTGCCACGAAGGTATAAAGATTCATTACTGTTATAGAGCTGCGGAAAGGTTGAATATATTTATATATTCAGGCTGTGTCCCGTCTTCATTAAGCTTATCAAAATATTTTGAAAGTGGTAGAAGAATACGCGCTGTCCCTTCCAGGAACAAATGCAACAGCAAAAAGTGTTTTTTCTAGTATCAATAAAATATGGACAAGTGAAAGAACGCAGTTGAACATTAAACTTTATAATAATAATTTGACCAATTCATGTGAGAAATTTTACGACATTTTAATAAATGATCCGAATAATCTCTTTTATATTCTCTTATTTCTCAAAAATTTTGACCGTGAAAGAAAATCATACATTTTTTTAAATAAAAAATTTAAATTAATTAAAAATTAGTAGTATAATTTTCAAATTATTGTTTTTTACAAAATATTTTTATAGTTACCAATAATTAATAATAAATACAATTTTGTATATTTATAGACAAGTATATGAACGTATACAATAATAGTAGTTTATGATACAAGTGTAGGGCTTTTATGCACGAGGTGCGAGTTTTATGTAATCGCAATGAGTGCACGTCCGAAAATTTATTTATGTCTATGTTTTTTGTTTAGTGACGCAAGTTGTTGCCATAGTAATAACAAACAGGAATCATTTAATAATGAAACTCGATTTTATTTACATTGGATTTTTACGCATGATTTAGATACTTTTACATACGATTATAATAATGGCATCTTTCACTTACAATAATATATTCATATACATATAAGTGTTCATTTTGGTGGGTGAGTAGATAAAATATATTTTTTTTGAATTATTGGTCTGCTTACATTACTAAATTATAATTCGCATTTCATCCCATTTGTCCCGCTTTGTCTCAATGACAAAGTTGGTCACCTTAGACTATTGGGACATATATAACCCATGAGATTAAATATGTTTAGACTTTGAGTCTAAATAACACTAGACAATAATAGATAAGATAAGACGAGTCTAAATTTGCATATATCTGTTGCTTATTATTATATCTTCGACTTAACCTTTTCGAGACTATTAGGACATATCATATATAACCCATGAGATTAAATCTGTTTAGACTTTGAGTCTAAGTAATACTAAACTTTTGATTAGATAAATCTAAATTTGCATTTTATCTGTTTCTTTTTTCGAGTCTCTGTTGGGACATATATAACCCATCCTTCTACAGGGATCATGGGTTGTTTTTATCTCATTATTAATGTCTGATAGTGATTGGGACAAATAGATCCCAGTATCAGCAGACGATCTACTGTAGAAGCACTGTACACGGGCGTAGCCAGGGTTTAGTTTCGGGGTGGATTTGAAGAAAATACAATAACAAATCCGCCAATTTACTTTCTAAAATTGACACACAAGGTTTCCCAAACTCTACATCTACCATGCTCTCTTGAAAGGAGTCGCATCTCCTAGTCTCTCCTTATTTCAATATTATATTTATGTTATATTTGGCATATTTCAGGGGGTTTAAACCCCTCCACAAAAGTAATAAAGAACCTGACCTAACCTAATCTATAGAAATATTGTTACTAAGTCGAAAAAATGTTTTGATTTTGATTTCAAGTCTAGACGAATTTTTCCCTGAAAGACCAGAAATTTTGTGTTTCAAATTTCTCAAAAGTAATAGCTAACCCGACCCAACATAACCTATAGTAATATTGTTACTTAGGCGAATAAATGTTTGGATTTGGATTTGAAGTCTAAACGAGTTTTTCTTTGAAAGTCCAGAAATTTTGTGTTCCAAATTTCTCAAAAGTAATAACTAACCTAAGCTTACCTAACCTAATCTTTTTAATTTAATTTTGATTTGAAGTCGAAACAAGTTTTTCTTTGAAACTCAAAATTATTTTTAAAAAATTCATAGAAAGTAAACGTTTTCTGGTTCAATTTATCAGTACAATTTAGAAATCATATTTTTTCATTGATCTCTTATCAACTTCACAGTAGAGGCAACAATGTGAATCGAAAATTTCTATAAAACGATTAAACTTTCTCTCGCCACGCCTGAACTTGCTCTTCGACTTCCACAAAACGAGAATTTTGCAAAGAATGTGAAAGCCTCGGCGCGAATGAAAGAGGAGGTGGAAACAGATACTTCCTATATTTAGTTATTGCCAACAGGAAGTAAAGAAAATTACAAATAAAACAGCATTTCCCTTTTACTACTCGTTTTTATTTCGAAAATTGTGAAAGGTGAAACGGCCCAGAAGACGCTGCATTACCGAATCATTGCGACATTAATTACTTTGCTATTGCTCCTAGCAAGTTACTTAATAATTAGAGATAATAATTCGATAGACTAAATCACTTTTAACTCTTTGAGGCATGACGGTATTAAAAGTGTCCCACCTTTGATTCTCAAATAATTGATTCTCAATGATGATTGATTCTCAAAGGAATCTAACTACCGATTTTCACGTCTGTTACATCCTAGATTAAGATTTCAGTCCTTATTAATACACTTTTCAAAAAATAGCAAAAGAAGTACAGTATAATCTCGATAATCCGACACATATGGGACCAGACAACCGCCGGATTATCAGAAAGAGTGGTGCGAGGGAAGAGCGCGAGCGGTCTCCTGACCGCCGGATTACTGAACGTGTCGTCCGATTAAACAACGGCCGAATTATCGAGATTATATTGTATTTATTACCAAATTTCACATTTGTAACTTCTTCTTATCCTAGTACAAATCTTCAGCTCCCTTTAACAGGCAAAGTTAGAACAAGTAGTTAGACGTATGTTTGACACGGTAGTGTGTGTACTCGTATGTACTACTTCATATATTTTCTCAATCTTCCTGTGGTGCCCTAGTCCTAGTTGACGACTTTGACCTCCTTCCCCTGCCTATATTTGTGCTTGGTGTCTTCTTCTTCTTCTGTTGGCTTTATATCCCGCGGTGGGTTTTTGCCTCTACAACAATCTTCTTCCATTCTGTCCTTTCAGCGGCTTTCTCTCTCCAATCCCTTACTCCCATCTTTCCTCCACGTCTTCCATACATCTTTTCCTTGGCCTGCCTCTTTTCCTTCTTCCTACTGGCCGCCAGTTGTACATTTTCTTGGCTGGTCTATCGTCATGCATTCTGTACAGGTGTCCCAGCCATGCTATTCTTTTAGCTTTTACATATCTCACTATATCCGCTTCGTTTATTAACCTGCTTAGTTCATGGTTCATTCATATCCTCCATATTCCATGTTCATTTAGGATCGGTCCGTAGATCTTTCTGAGGATCTTTCTTTCAAAGATGCGTAGCGCGTCCTCCTCTGCGGTGGTTAAGGTCCAGGCCTCGCACCCGTACGTTACTACTGGTCTTATGAGTATTCGGTATATTTGAAGTTTGATTTTGTGACTCAATAACTTGGACTTAGTCAGTTTTTGGTATCCGTAGTAGCATTGGTTTTCACTAAGTATTCGTGAGCTAGTTTCGTTAGCTATTACGTTTGTTCTGTTGATTTCTGTTCCCAATTCCCAATTTATTTTCAATCTCTTTTTTTGCGTTTCATCGTCCAGCATCAATAGTGCTTCCTTTGGCGCGTCTTTGCTTCTACATGTCAAACTGACATCATCTGCATATGCAGCAAGCTGTGTTGATCGGTTGCCAATGTATCCCGTTATATTCAGCTTTCTCATGCTTGCCTCTAATGTTAGGTTGAATATCATGGCGCTCAGGGCATCTCCCTACCTCACACCGATTTCGATTTTAAAGGCGGATGTAAGTTGGTTGTCTACTCTAACCGAGGCTTTCGAACCGGACAATGAAGCTTTTATTAGTTGTACGTATTTACGGGGTATTCCTAGCATCAGTAGATCGTCAAGGATCGTGTTTCTTTTGACGGTATCGATTGCCTGCTTAAAGTCTATGTAGAGGTTGTGCAGCAATGTATCAAACTCGTATGCTTTCTGCTGCATTTGCCTTATGGTATATATGTTGTCTATCGTTGACCTATTGGCACGAAATCCGCTCTGATATTGTCCTAATATCTCTTCGTAGTAGACAGCGAGTCTGTTATAAAGAACGCCTGTTAGAACTTTGTATGTTACGTTAAGGAGCGTTATCGGCCGGTAGTTGCTACAGATCGTTTTGTCTCCCTTCTTGTGTACTGGCTGATACCCAGTGCCAAATTCTCTGGTATTTTCTCTTGCTCCCAGATTTCATTAATCAGGTGTTTTAGTCTTACCGTTAGGTGTTCTCCTCCATATTTCAGAAGTACGGCTGTTATAACATCTGACCCAGGGGCCTAGTTATTTTTTAGCATTCCGATAACACTTTCTATTTCTCTTAGGCTGGGGTTCTCAATCTTGGGTCTACCGTATGTACATCTAGCTGTAATTGTTCAGGCTCTAAACTACAGTCTCTTTTAAAAATATCCGAGAAGTACCCTTTCCATCTTCGGAGTATCTCCTCGTTCTCTGTGAGCATGTTTCCGTCTTTATCCTTGCATACTGTTATCTTTGGTCTTTGTTTTGTTTTATTGCCTTGTAAAATTTTCTTGTTTCGTTTCTAGAATGATTCAGTACCATTTCCTCTACCTTTCTGTTTAGTGCCTCTCTTTTCTTTTTTCTACATATTCTAAACGCGTTTATTCTTTCCCTATTGTAGGCCTGCTTGGTTAGCTCGTGTGCTTCTGTCTAACAGTTTCAGTCTAGCCTTCCGCTTCACGGAGATTGTTTCTCGACATTCCTCGTCATATCATTCTTCGTTGTGAACTCCTCTTTTTTCTCCAATTCTTTCCATAGCACTCTCTGTTATTATTTTTTCGATGTTCATCTAGTCTTGCTCTATGTACTGTGTTTCTTGGTTTTCTTGTAATTTAGTTCAGAGTCTTTCCTGGTAGGCCCTCAGAACTTCTGGGTTTTTTAGGCGATCTATGTGCCATTTTGGCTGTTTTGCAGTTGTTCCCCTAGCCACTGTCGATAGTTTTTGTTTTGACCTTGCTCCAACAAGGTTTTTTTTGGTGCACCAAGGTGCTTGGTGTCTACATCTTACAATTAGACACTAATTTAACCACTATTTTAGGGTAGGTTTTTTTTCTCGACAGATTACTGTGATGGCCTCTCCAGAAGCACAGCAGGACGCTGGCTTATTTCCATACTCGTGCTCCCTGGATTTGAACCTGGGATTTATAGCTTAGTAATCCGAGACCTTGAGTACCAGGCCACCACCGCCTCACATTTTCTGAATATCAAATAATATTGCAATATAAATACAAAATCTTAATACCAAATTTCACATCTGTAACATCTTCGGTTTCAGAGATAGACTTATTGTTAGTACAAAACTTTAGCCTCAGATAATTATTCAAATGTGTGTTAATGTAATGCAGATTTTCTGCAGATACGCTCTTTTATTTCTATTTATTCCGAGTAAGCTAATTAAGTTTCATGTGTGGATTGGTGGATACTCTTTCGGTTTCATTCAATTGTTCCTTTTTTTCTAGACTGAGACGAAGAGCCGAGGAAATTTGGAGAATGGCGTCGATCATCAACAGCACCCAACACATAGTCCAAGATATCTATGACTATTATTTGTGGACACTCACATTCTCAGGTAATATTAAATTGAACCACTCTTGTCTGTCCATTGTTATCGGTCTAGTCTTATCACATACGTGGTCTGTTAGAAAAGTATCTGACCTTTAGCCGATAAAAGAAAACGGGCATACCTGGAGCGTTGGAAACCTAATCACCCTCAAAGTAGTCTCCTTGGGACTCCACACACTTCTCGCAGGAGTGCCATTGTTGGAAGCATTCCGAAAAAGCCTCTTTCGGAATCGACTTTAGCTCGGCTGTCGTTGCAGCCATAATGTCTGAAATCGCGTTCCTTTCAATGGCCTCTTGACTTTGGGGAATAGCTAGAAGTCGCGGGGCCATATCAGGAGAGTAAGGAGCCTGTCGAACCAGAGGATTTCGCCAAAAAATTGTGATCCAAGGTGATCCATGAAATTGTGATCTGGTTTTTCGCCAAAAAATTGTGATCCAAGTGCGAAGAATGTGCTGGAGCATTTTCGTGATGGAATCGCCAATTTCCTGACCACAAATCCAGTTGCTTGCGCCGCACAGCATCACGTAGGCGACGTAGGACATCCCTCATTTCATTTGTCGTCATTTTACTTGCATTGAAAATCCGACGAGAGCACTACAAACTACGTCACTCGAACCCTGCTCGACAGCAACTGACGCTAACTACAGGCAGGGAAAAATTCACGCATTCGCGCACGAAAGTTCAAGGTCGGCTCATGCAAGCGCGCTTGATTCAAATCCATCAGGTCTTCAAAATAAAAAATAAGGTCGGATACTTTTCTAACAGACCACGCATATCTCTATTTAAAATCTACCTAGCTCCTAGATATTAAGGTATACTAACTAATTAATAATTGCAGATAATCGGACGAAAGGATGGCCGTTGGTGGACTCGCCAGGGCCGACAGTGGTGTACACGCTGCTCTATCTATTCATAGTCTGGATCGGTCCAAAGATGATGGCCAAGAGGAAACCCTTCAAGCTGACCTGGCTCCTAATCCCTTACAACCTTTACATGGCCTTCCTAAACTTTTATATATCAATACAGGTACATTATAATTTCACTGTAATATTATCTGTTGTAAAACTAATCCGTTGTTCTAGCTCTTCACTGCATCTATTAGATTAAGATATAGTTATGTTTGTGAGCCTTGCCGACAACGATATCATCCAGATGAACTTCAGGTAAGGAATTATTTAGATTACTGTCAATTACTAGATAACTCGTACCATAGCAGTCTTCTTTTACTTCTTCTTCTTCGTCTTTTGACGTTCTGACAAGTCGTTTCCTTTTTCCTCGGTGCAAAATGGTGTTATCTTTTAACTGCTTCTCCCGGAGATCATCCTGCAAGCAGTGCATTCAACTTCTTCTAGGCCTGCCTCTTTCCATTTAGCCTTCCACCTCCAGATCAAGCATTCTCCTTCCTACATAACTCTCATTCCTGCGCTTAATGTGGCCATACCAGAGCAAGCGTCTTTCTTGCAGATTTTTTGATATTTCACTTTTACGCTGACTCGTATGAAGGTGTTTTTGATGTGATCGTTTCTTGTAACACCACACCTCCATCTTAGCATCTCCATTTCAGCTACTTCCAGTCGCTTGCACTATGACTGCACTGTTGACCAAGTTTCTGCTCAGTATAGCATTTTATAGGCTTAACCCCTTACTTAGATATTCAGTCTCCTGTCATAGAGAATACCAGATAACCTTTTCCAATTTAACCGGGCAGCCTGGATTCGGTGGGTAATTTCCAGATCTAGATTGCTATCGTCAGATACAGTGGATCCCAAATACTTGAAACTGTCCCTTGTCTGTAGCTGGCTACCATTCATCTGAATAGTTTAATTTCCAGTTCCTCCAAGGCACAGGTATTCGGTCTTATTCCTACTCATGTTAAGGCCTCTCTCCTCTATGGCTCTTCACCAGCATTCCTGTTTATATTCAAGCTCTTCCCTGTTTGTGCTGCATAAAACAATATCATCTGCAAATAACATACACCAAGGAGCTGGTTCTCTTAAGCTTCCAGAGAAGATATCCATTACATGATCAAAAATATAGGGGCTTAGTGCAGATCCTTGGTGAAGACCTACTTTAACCGGTATAGTATCTGACAATCCTACACTGCTTCTAATTCGTGTCCTTGCTGCACGGTACATATCTTGAACAATACGCACATACTGCATCTTATGCATTTCTATACCTCCTGACTGGGCACCCGATTATAAGTTTTCTCTAGGTCTATGAACACCATATGTAGTTCTTTTCTCTTCTCCCTGTGCTTTTCCATGACCTGCCTGGGTGCAAAAATCACATATGTTGTACCCTTACCCGGCATAAATCCAAACTGTTCATCTTCTATTGTCGTCTTCACTCGAACCCTACTTTCAATAACTTTTTCCCAGATCTTCATTGTGTGCGACATGAGTTTTATTCCTCTGTAATTTGCACAATCCTGAATATCACATTTCTCCTTATAAATGGGAATTATTGTACTCTCCCGCCATTCCTTGGGCATTACTTCCTCTTGAAGTACCTGTTGGAATAGATTCCACAACATATCTATGTACTCTTCACCCAGACATTTCCAAGTCTCCACTGGAATTTCATCGGTGCCGGTTGATTTTCCACATTTCATTTTCCTAATAGAAGTTACAACCTCTTCCCTGCATATGCCAGTTGTTACGTTGTGATTTGGGATACCATCCTCAAACACAAGCCGGGCATTTTCCTCATTTAGCAACTTTTCAAAATATTCCACCCATCTCTTCTTAATATGCTCTTCATCTTGAATTACAATTCCTTGTTCGCTTTTCATCTGCCTGATGTGTGTGAGATCTTTCGAAGCCCTGTATGGTGCCTTAGCGATTCTGAAAAGCTTGGCCTTCGCTTCTGTGGTCTCATAGACTTCCTTCCATGCAGCTGCCTTAGCTTTCTCTACAGCTCTTTGCACAACTTTATTTGCCTTTCTGTAGCGTTCTCTATCTTCGTCATTTCCAGACTCATCCCATTTCATTTTTGCTTGTCGTTTTGCCTTGATGGCTTCCTGAACCACATCGTTTCTTTATCCAGTGGAGCACTTTTCCCAGACGTCTTCCCCAAAACTTCCACACCTGCTTTCCTGATTGCTTCAGCATTTACTGTCCACCATCTATGAACTCCTTCCACTGGCCGTGTTCCTTGCAACACCTTTTCCTTGAATTCACTTCTCAAAATTGGATCTTTCAATTTCCACTATTTAATTCTTGGAGTAATTTTCCTTGCTGTTGTTTTCTTAATGCCCGTAAATTCATAATCAATAACTAGTACTCTGTTTTATCGTGTAACATTCCCCCATGATAACATTTCCCCCATGATAACAACCTCCTTCAAATGCATTCTTCTGCACAAAAGGAAACCTATTTGGCTCTCTCTCTTCTTCCACTTTTGTAGGTCACCAGATGCGAAGAAGGTGTTACAAATTGCTAGATAAACTTAGCACTCTCTCACCCTCCTCATTTCTCGTAACATATCCCCAGCCTCCATGCACTCTCTTCACCACCTCCTCTTCAACACTGGTGCCAACAAGTCCATTTAGATCTCCACCCAGAATTACCCTTTCATCTGCTGATATACTAGAAAGTTCCTGCTCCAGGTACCTCCAAAAGGCAACTTTTTCTTCCTCCTCACAGCCAACTTATAGCATAGGCACTTACAATGGTAAACTCTTCCCCAAGACACAGCTTCTTACTCATCAAGCGATCACGTCTTCTGTTTACACTGACTAGAGAGGGGATCAAATCGATAATTCCAACACCATTTCTTCCCGCTTTGTTTGATCCACTGTACAACAATTTAAAGCCACTTCCAAGCTCTCTTGCTTTATTACCCTTCCACCTAGTTTTTTGAACACAGAATTCCAATTCTTCTTTTCATCATTAGGTGCACAACCTCTCTTCCATTCCCAGTCATAGATCCAACATTGAGGCTTCCAATTCTGAATAGAAACCAACACTCAGAGTTCCAATCAACTCGTACCATAGCAGCAAATCCGTTAGTTAGTTGGATTATATGAAATGTTTCCTATAACCAGTTCAAGGAGTTTTAAACGTATTAAATTAATACCTTAACTACGAGATTACGCATAGTTGTAGTGTACAGAAAACTGTAATTATTGTTGGTATGTCCTCCTTCAGAATGTACTTCTCCTCCTTATATGTGTTCTACTCACAAGTCTATCTCTAAATGGTACTACGGTCCTAAGTAGGACCTGGACCTCCTACCACTGCCCACTCTTGTGCTTGTTGTCTTGATCTTACACATGTGTAGGGAGCCCTTACAGTTGTTAACATGGTTGGCGAGCCACAATTAGGTTTCGAGGAAGATTTTTACTGTGATGACTTTGCCAGAGCCATGTACAGGAGAACGGTGGCTTATTTTTACCATATCCAGGATTTGAACCCGGGACTTGCGGCTCCGAAGTCTGACACCTTGACTAGTTTAAATATACGCTGCTCAGTCGTAATGGTTATCATTTAAATCAGAGTTTCTCAAACTTATTTGTCTCATCGCCCACCTTTGATATGCTAAAGTTAATAACGCCCACCAAATCTATATAAATATATATATATATATATATATATTTATATATATATTTATATATATATATATATATATATATATATATATATATATATATATATATATATATATATATAATTAATGGGAAGGATGCGATTGATGTAGCGTTATCAATTTATCTAATTGAGGTTCAATGTTCGTGAGGAACAAACGCAAATCGCCACGTTTCACAATATCCAGTATATTTCTTTGCTTTGTCACAAGCTGACAAACAGCACTGAACCCCTTGTTCGACTAAATATGAAGTTGGAAAAGCTAATAATAATATCTTTCCGACTTTCCACAAAGATGGATAGTGGTCAATGATTTTTTCTGCAATCAAAACTCTTCTTGTTACTTTTTAAATGTTGCTTTTAAGTCGATATCATTCTGCAACTCGACTAATTCTTTTTCCAAAACCGGGCCTGCGTTTTCAAAACTTGAAAATGGCGTTATTATCTAATCAGGTACTTCCAAATCAAACAAATCTTTGAATCTCTTGATGAACTATGAAGTTTATAAAATCGTTGAAAAGTGTTCCCTTTTGAAAGCCATCGAACTTCAGTATGGAGTAATAAACGTCTGTAGTTATCTACATTTTTCTCGCACAACTTACGAAATAGCCGATCATTCAATGAATGAGCCTTAATCTTGTTTATTGCAGTAATATCAAGCTGCATTGACTGGTGAATAGATTCACTTATATTTTTGGCAACTAAATGTTGGCGATGTATGATGCAATGAACGGTTGTAATGTTTGGTACAGTTTTCTTAAGTAATCCTAAAAAACCTATATTAGAGCCGACCATAGCTTTAGCTTCATCAGTCGCACAAGCAAAAATGTTATTAAGTGGAATATTATTGTTATTAAAATATTGCTCAATTACTCGAAATATTGATTCCCCTTTGGTATCTTTTCCTAAATATCGTGCAAATAATAATTCCTCTTTAAATTGTTCATCATGTACAAACCGGGGTACAATCATGTACAAACATATCCTGGCAGTAATGATTCATTTCCAGGTAACATACTTTCATCTATTTGCAAAGAAAAATCTGTAATTCGCAAAATTTCAGATAACAAATCTGCTCTATTGTCACCCATTTCTGCAATTCTTCTTTGAATAGTGTCATTACTGAGAGGAATTGATTTAATTACGTTTAATGGAGATTTGTACAACACAGTACTGATTACCTAAGCCAGTGTTCTTCAACCGGTGTTCCATGGAACCCTAAGGTTCCACTACAACATCCAGGGGTTCCGCGAATCAATGCTAAAAAAATCTGAACTTTAACCGGCGCGGCGCGGCGCGGCGTTTACAACTAGAGACGATGCGTTGCGCCGCTCTCTGGAACACGTGTGTCGATTGGAGTTTCATATTGAAACTATTCATTTCAAGTCTTACAAATACAAATTTATATATTTTATAATGAGTTTAGTTTTGTTTTAACTTATCCTAAAAATCCTCTAGAAATATAATGCAGGATTGACTTAAAACTGGGAAATTGGATTCAAAATCCAAAAAACAAGCTTCTTGCTCTATTGAAAATTACACCAGTTTTCCGCCAACATTGGAGCTGACGGATAATATTGAAGAAGAAAATAAATCAGGATCTACTAGCCGAAAAATACTAAAGTATGATGAAGATTATTTGAATTTTGGATTTACCTGGATTGGTGATAAAAATGATCCAAATGGGTTTTGTGTCGTATTTGAGCAAGTAGTCAACAACAGCAGTTTAAATCCTGAAAAGTTAAAGCGTCATTTGGAAAATAAACATGCGACTTTAAAAATGTAAAAGCGAATATTTCAAAAGAAAATGTCTTGAACTACAGCAGAAAAAGAATGCATTTGAAAGGTATGTTCGTGATGATAATAAAAATGTTATAAAAGCATCTTATTTTGTTAGTTTGCTCGAAGCTCATACGATTGCAGAAGAATTAATTAAACCTTGTACAAAAGATTTAATCAAATGGATGATCGGTGAAAAAATTGCAAACAAAATTGACCTCGTCCCATTGTCTGATACGACGATTTCATGACGAATTTAAGATATGTCAGATTACTGCGAAGTGGAACTAATACGTCGTTTGAAAAATCCTAAAGATGGATTCAGATGGACGAATCTACAGATGTGGCTGGATTAGCAATTTTGTTAGTTTTCGTTGAGATACATACAAGAATCCAATTTTCAGGAAGATATGCTTTTTTGCTCAAAGCTCTGCCAACTCAAACAACAGGTGAAGAAATATTTAATTTACTTAATGCATATTTTGAAAAACATTCAATTTCGGGAATTTATGTCCTCATATATGCACTCATGGAGCTAAAAAGCTATGGTTGGTATTATAAAGGGCGTAATAGCACGTCTTCATCATCATGCTCTCGCTGTTAAATGGATACCAAAAGCATTGCAGAAGTTCTCAATGAGACCGTTAAGATGGTTAATTTTATCAGAATTCAGACCCCTAAATACAAAAGTATTTGCTCTGTGCAATGATCTGGGAAACTCACATAAAAATCTTCTTCTTCATACTGAAGTAAGATGGTTATCCAGTCGAAAGGTTCTGACCAGACTCTGGGAAATGCATAATAAAATTCGAATCTTTTTATCTGAACGTAAATTTTCTGGGAAACATAATGACACTAAATGGCTTCAAAATGTAGCCCTACCTTGCAGATATATTTTCGTACATGAACGATCTTAATAATCTTTCACTTCAAGGATTCTTCACATTGAATGTTTTTCAAAATATGCATTAAGTAAATTAAATATTTCTTCACCTGTTGTTTGAGTTGGCAGAGCTTTGAGCAAAAAAGCATATCTTCCTGAAAATTGGATTCTTGTATGTATCTCAACGAAAACTAACAAAATTGCTAATCCAGCCACATCTGTAGATTCGTCCATCTGAATCCATCTTTAGGATTTTTCAAACGACGTATTAGTTCCACTTCGCAGTAATCTGACATATCTTAAATTCGTCATGAAATCGTCGTATCAGACAATGTGACGAGGTCAATTTTGTTTGCAATTTTTTCACCGATCATCCATTTGATTAAATCTTTTGTACAAGGTATAATTAATTCTTCAATAGCAAAGTAAACTCAATCAAATCGAAAATCAAACATTGGGGGGAATGCATCACCAAAAGTAATACAGAATGTTTTTCTAATTTAAATTATTTTCTGGCGAACGATAATATCGCATTCGGCCAGAATTAAAACATCATATTTTGGAACATTTATCGGGATTGCAAAAGAAATTTTTCGAATATTACACTACCACCACCCCCCCCTCCCATTTTCAATAATTTAAGTTAAATCGAAAATCCGTTTTTCTATTTTGCGTCTGTAATGGACTCATAACAGCACTAATATGCGTGCGGTTATGGCTCGCCTAGTGCGATACAATTGTCTCAATATGTATCGGCGATTTTGTTTATGTAGAAATGACATAAAAGGGCGCAAAATAGAAAAAATGCTATAAAAAACTCGTTCGTAAAGCGTTTTCAGCACTTGATTCCTTGAGTCCATTAGAAAACTCCTCGCTTCGCTCGTTGTTTTCCAAACTTGGACGCGTGCTGTAAAATCGCGCTTTCTGAACTCGTCCTTTAATATACTATTAATGAGTGTTGTGATGTGGATACCTTGCCAATTACGGAAAGAGAGCAATTTCTAGATATATGTACCGATACTGCATTAAAATTTACATTTGGACCGGATGGCTAAATATCAGGAAATTTTCAAACGCGCGGTTAAGGAATTGATGCCTTTCGAAATAAACTATTTCTGTGAAAAATCCTTTTCCACATACGTCGCTACAAAAACTAAGTATAGAAATCAACTTGATGCCGAAAATGATATGCGTCTCCAATTAACACCGATCCAACCAGATATTGATAAATTATGAAGTCATAAACAAGCACAACGAAGTCTCATTACTTTTTTAAAGATTTTTTCTTTTGATTATAATTTCATTTCTATGTATGTATAGTACACATATTTTATATGAAGTTATGATTTGTATAAGAAATGCAGGGATGAACCTAGTTCATAACATGTAATGCGAGGGTTCCATAAAAAGAACATTCTCAAAAAAGGGTTCCGCGGGATGACAAACGTTGAAGAACACTGACCTAAGCAATTGCAGGCAAAATTAATTCTTCTCCAATCGTATGGGGTTTTCCCGTCTTTGCAATTAGTAGTGATAACTTGTATGAAGCACAAAGTCCATCTGTGTTTTCTTGTGACGAGCTGTAAACATTGCTTTTAAAGTTGGGCGTTTCTCAAAGTTTTCTCGCAAACGTTGGCAATATGACACATCATGATTCTTTTTATGGGGATAAATGTTTTGTAAATGTTGTAACAATATGGAAGACTTCATAGCTTCATTCGAAAATGTTTTATCGCAAATGAGGCACATCTGGCTATTATGTGGTGATAATGATATAAATTCATATTTTATATATTCCACAGAATATTGTCTGCATTTCTTTTTGTGTTTTGACATTTTTCCTACAATAATTTATTCAAATATAAATATGAAAACATATTGAATTTAATTTATAGATTGTATAAGAAAACGCATTTATCATTGAATTTTATTTTGGACAATAATATTAGTTTGAATAATATATTGTTTTCTATATAAAAATATTAAAATAATAATTAAAATTTTTTTCCCGGTTTTTAAATAAGTATGTAGGTATATGTATAGTATGTATGAATAACTATGTATTGGAAAAAAAAATGTAAGATATTTTGCCGCAGTTATTTTACTCGATCCATATACATAGTCCATTTTTTTTAAGAATGCAGTACAGGGAAGATAGGGCTTATTTGACCTTGTTCTCTGATTGGCTTAAATCGTGGAGAAGTTCACACCGACGATATTTACTTCCCCATCTCAACCTCTTTTCTCTCTTTCTTTTGACATACATTTGTTAGTTGCCAATGGCTACCGTGTCAATTCACAATTTTATTATCATCTGATATGTTTATATCATTTAGATTTTTTGCGTTTTTCTCCATTTATTTGTTTGTATTATATTACTATTGTTGCCATTTGGTGTATTTAATCAATAATATTAAGATATTCAATGAAACCAATAATAAATTACCAATGTAATATTCAAGTAACTATATTTGAATTTAGCGCCAAATTTTGTAACTAGATTGAACATTTGTCGTGGTGTATATCAGGTTTCTAGTTACTGCATTCTTTAAAAAAATGGACTATAGTGTGCTGTGTGCAGTGTTACCAATCCGAACTTGTCTTGTAGTTAGATATAATTACAAAGTTGGTATTTGATCGTTAATATTTAAAATAGGAATCGAAAAAATCAAGAATTAAAATTTGAATCACAATCAATCGGACAAATTATACTTACATAGTTCTATATTAGAATTATACTTCAAAAATTTATGTTAACAAATTCACTAGAACTGAAGCACAATTTATGATATTTTTAAAAATAATGTGGCATCTTTGGTGCAATAATTTGAAATTCAATTGAAAGCTTTTTCTTCTCTTTCTAGAGTAAAAGTATTTTGACTTACCAAGTATTTTATAGGTTACTGAATATTTTTCAGTTCTATCGAAATTTGTATTATAAAACAACGAAAATAATTAATTATTAACTAGAAATCTAGCAACGTTGAAAGTAAACTTTGTATATCAAGAATACACGCGCTAGGGAGGACTAGCCGCAATTTCTTCATCATCACTTAGAATCAATTAAAAAAATGTAATGCAAAATAAATTGTAAGTTTAGGTCTGAGAACCTATTTGGATTAATAATAAATAAATTCTTAAATAATTAGCAACATTAATTGCGATAGTTTTTGAAATATTTCAAATAAAAATTAACATGCCAGGGGGATTCCTGTTGAAAGAAAAATTCGTGAAAAGAAAGTGAAGGCTTTATAATTTTTACAGAAATAAAATTATAATATTTTTTTCAGAAACTTGAAAAGTTGGAAGATTTTTTTTCAAGGTAGTAGATTTGGGCAAGACACTAAAAGGTGGTAGATCTGCCAGAAAGTTGGTACAGTTAGTAACGCTGGCTGTGTGTGTGTGCATGGGATTATCGATATTCGACCAGCAGCGAATAGCAGACAAGCGTGGCCAGTTGTATAATACTGAACACGGAACAATTTTGTTGAACGTATTTGTTTGTTTTAAATTATCAGAAATACATTGTATAGCTCGTGATATCTACAGCCCCCTATATCGGCTCCTGGCTACCTACCGCCCCTATATCGCCCTCTGGCTACCTAGCGACCCCCAAAACAACGTCATCGCCCACTGGGGGGTGATATCGCCCACTTTGAGAAACGCTGATTTAAATCACTAAAATATCTCAACCACTGGTCCACTCAATACATATTAAGAGCCAATTACGAGATAATTCCTAGCATGGCAGTCAATGTGGTAATGATTTGGAATAAAGAAATGTTTTCTACATCATGAACTTTTAAGAAATCTGTTGACGAAATTTCTGGTATGAAGCTTTTCTGAGGTTCCGGTGAATTTTAAATACAGATATTAACGGGTCAGGTACTATTAGTAGTACTGCAGGTACCAGGTCTTCTGAAGCAATTTTTAGAAAGGACGTCACAAATTTTGCTAATCTTCCGACTTGGTTGCAGCTAAAGTTTTTTTTTAATTTCCGTAGATAACGAACGCCGTCTGGTGGTATTACTTCTCGAAGTTGCTGGAATTCTGCGACACGTTTTTCTTCATCCTCCGCAAGAAGGACCAACAGCTGACCTTCCTGCACGTCTACCATCACTCCACCATGTTCTCCTTCTGGTGGATCGGCATCAAATGGGTCCCAAGCGGATCCAGTAAGTAACACATCTTGAATTATTCCTCTTATTATTAACAATTAAAGATTGTAGCTGAGATGAAGACTTCTATTGAAGTCTTCTTCTTTATCAAGTCTGTTTAAAACTTATTGTCCGTTGCTTCCAGCCTTTTTACCAGCCATGGTCAACTCAGCAATCCACGTCTTGATGTATTCGTACTACGGACTGTCCGCCCTAGGTCCATCGGTTTCTAAATACCTCTGGTGGAAGAAATATCTAACGATTCTCCAATTAGTAAGCTATTAACCGTTAAGCAATTTCAAACTCTAAAGACTAAGTGGACAAGAGATATAAGTTATTTGGTATACCTCAGGATATTGTTATTGGTCCTTAACCCCTTGACATACAATGACGTCTCTAAGACGTCATGTATATCTGATAAGATCACATGTATATGGACACGTCAACGTCATTTTATTCGTATGTCAAGGGGTTAATTCCAATCTTGGGTCCAAAATTAATACTGAAGATTAGACAGACCAGACTAGACAGACAAGACTGGACAGACCAGACTAGAGAGACAAAACTAAATGTATTCTCTTTTTGCAGATTCAATTCACATGTGCCTTGCTGTTAGGTATGAACGGTCTGAGAACGGGCTGCGAGTTTCCCCTATGGATGCACTACACCCTTATTATCTACATGCTATCGTTCATTGTCCTCTTTGGCAATTTCTACGTCAAGGAATACATGGAAAAGGTAATTAATTTTCCATAATACTACACAATTAACTAATGAAAAATGCAAAACTGAACAAGCCTGCAATTTTCTAGTCTAGTGGACAAGAATGTAATTGTTTATTACTCATGCACGAAAATTACTTCTTGACACACATTATTTAAAACACACACAAATATTCAATATCGCTAGGTTAGGTTAGTTTAGGTTACCTGAACAAGCCTGCAATTTTCTAGGCTAGTGGACAAGAGTGTAATTGTTTATTACTCATGCACGAAAAGTACTTCTTGACACACATTATTTAATACACATACAAATATTCAATATCGCTAGGTTAGGTTAGTTTAGGTTACCTGAACAAGCCTGCAATTTTCTAGTCTAGTGGACAAGAGTGTAATTGTTTATTACTCATGCACGAAAAGTACTTCTTAACACACATTATTTAATCCGCACGCAAATATTCAATATCGCTACATTAAATAAAAACAAATAAATAAAAAAATTAATATGAACACAATCAAGACCTCGATATTATGATATGAACACAATCAAGACCTCGATCAGAATGTTTTTTTCATTACAAAATAATAATAAGAATTAAAGAAAAACATTTAAAATGAATGTAAATTCTATGTTGATACCGGAGACTGAGGACAGTTCTTAAGACGAATCCACACCATTGGAGACAATTGAAAAAGCAAATTCTTCATTTTTGATTCATTTTTAGGGTTCCGTACCGAAAACTGAACCCTTATAGGATCACTTTGTTGTCTGTCTGTCCGTCTGTCTATCTGTCAAGACCATTTTTCTCAGGAACGCGAAGAGGTAACAAGTTGAAATTTGTATCAAATACTCGGGTCTGCGGTCTCTTTCAGCTGTGAAAAAATCAAACTTGTAAGTCAACGCGATCAAAAGATATGACCGTTTATGTCGCATATTTTGCGATTTCACAAGGGAATCAAAACCTATAAGGTGCTTCCCGTTGACCTAGAATCATCAAATTTGGCAAGAAGCGGTGTCTTACATCACATGTAAAGGGAAAAATCTGAAAACCGTAAATATGTAGTTAAATTACAAGAAAAATGCGAATTTACTATTAGAAACTTATGAAAATACACTAATGTTGTAGTGGTATTGTTAGGCTCCAGAAGCATATGGGTTGCATACAGTTAGGTCCTCCTCGGTTTGGTCCGAAGGTGAAAAAGTATGTGTTGGCACCAAGCTGTTTATTCTGAATTTTCTTTGTTTATATTCGTTATGCATTTCATCACGTACGCTCTATATACATAATATATACAGGGTATATATTATGTCTAAATTTTGCTTGTTTATAACCAAAATGCGACATACTCAAGTCCCGTAACATCCTGTATATATTATATTTCGTCTAATTTTTCTTTATAATCTACATATACTTAAATCACGTACGCCCTATATTTTTTGGTAGTCAATTGCCCAAAAGCAGTCAATTGAACAACTGAATGTTAAGAGTATCGAAATAGATCTAGAAATAGTTAGATTAGAAATAAGTTTAAAAATATTCGCGTTATTTAAAAAAAAATACCCTGTATACAGGGTATATAGGTATACAGGCAAAATTGAGCAGTAAAAACAAATAGTTCCAGAACCTATAAACACTCCTAGTGAATGGGGGATGTATGGTAATAAAATATAGGTTAGAATTCCATCGTACGACAGCGACATCTTGAGGTTATGTTTATCTATGAGGTTAGGTTTATGCTTAGCGGTACTAAGATGGTCGTGATTTCAGGAGGGCCACTTGTCAAGTTAACTGAATGTGCTTGCTACGTCCTCCACAAAAAAAGATACCTTACTTACAAGTTTGTACGGAACCCTCGGTGCGCGAGTCACAACTCGCACTTGGCCGGTTTTTTTTTTATGTATGGCTCCTAGATCCCAAACTTGTAAGATACATCCCCTCGCATGAGTAATAAAAAATTTTGTTTGTAACACGGTCGGTATTGTCAATTGCCTTCTCGAGCGAATGTGCGCACTCACTTCGTTCGTGCCCCCTATTTCGCTTTCGCGTGATATTGACAACTTACCGCCCTAGTTACAAAATATAATATTCTAGTTCTTGTAGACAAGAATGTTATTGTCTGGTCTTTTTGACAAGAACGCTATTATTTAGTCTTGTTGGTAACACTTATATTGTCTGTCATTGCCTAATATTTACGTTTTGTATATTTTTGTCGTATATTGTGAAATATTGTGTAATTTGATGTTAATTGTTTTAATTGTTTTGTTGTAGGGTAATCAAATATTTTATGGGAACAACGCGATAAATTTCACGGGCTGTGGTCAAGGAACGATGATGCACAACGAGCCGAGCACAAGTAAAAAGATCGATTGAGACGATCGAAACGAACGGCGAAGAGTTAGAGGAAGGGAATATACAATTGTTACTTGTTATGTATATTTAGCAGTCGATTTAAGATTTAGATGTAAAGAACTCCGAGTTTCAAATGAAATCACGATCTTCCTGTTCGGCGTTCGAAGATTTTCGTTTATTAAACAGTTTATTTTAAGTTAGTTTATTTAATGGAGGAAATTGTATTTATATTTTGTCGAGGATATTTTAGTTAGTAATGGAATGCATGGTGGATTTTTAATTTTTCGTTAAAAAATGAAATAGTTTGTAAAAATGTTTTTTTTGTATGATTTTTGTTTCTAAAAATGTAGGTTTTTATTTTCTCCCTGGTTTCCAGCCTCCTTTTATCGTGTAACAAACTGCAAAAACTTTGCATATTTTAATTGAAATCACAGAAAAACGATATTTTTTAACAACGAAAGGCGTATATATACGTCCTTAAAAATCTATTAATATATACAATACGTACAAATTATATGTTCTGACAGACAGACTGTTTAAATAATTGTCACACATTCAAATATGCAAAGAGTTAAAAGTTTGATTAGTGTTCAGATTGAATGAGAAATGTTTAAATTAGTTTTAGTTTTAAGCATTAGATGAGTCAATTAAGAATTGTCAATTTTATCTACGAATCAGATTTTACAAAATGAAAAAGCGAAGAGGAAAAAAAACAAGCGAACGTTTACAAAAGAGATAAATCCGAGCCAGCCTGAGTGTTTGGACCGTGTCTCACGAAAATCAAAATCTAGCTGGTCTAATCACTTACCTATTAGGGTTGCTCGCGTCTCCGCCACGTGTGATCGTCCTTCCGGCGCCTTTTTAAGGGAGGAAATGGGGATAAAAAGTGGAGGGATTCCCTTAAAATTGTTGTCTTCCAGACGTTGGATACCGCTTCAGCCCTTTGGGCTCGTGATTACACCCCTGGTTAATTTGACTAAAAACGATAAATGTAAAGATGCGTACACGTGTCGGTCGAGCTTCGTTCGCGCTTCGATTCTTGTCTCTACGCTTCACGCACTCGAAGCATACTCGCGAATAATATAAATTCGCTAAGTAAATTGATAAGTAAATCCCGCGATTTCGGCCCAGGTCGATACACCTTTCCCCTTCTGTTAACCGGTGCCGAAATCGATTCAAATGTTGAATTAAAAATACAGATTTATTAAAATTGGCGCGAACACTGAGTGTGTCTGATTATGGCTCGCGTACACCTAATCCGTCATACGATGACGTTCGTGACGATGACGGTCGTGTTTGTGTACGCGCTCTCTTTCTTTTACAAGTGTTTGATTCAAACGTCCGGTTTCAGCCGTCGTCGGCCGAAGTTTGCTCGGGTGAATTAGGTGTATGTGAGCCATTAGTCGTTTTAAGACGAAAATCTGTATTTAGTCGACAAAGTAGATTTGAATAAGTAGAGCTTGATAAATGGGTCCGGAAAGTTGATCGCTGAAAATTGATTGCAGATATTTGTTGGCAAGAAACGTTTTCGCAGAAATTCGATCGTAGGCAAATTTATAGCAAAAAATTGATCGCAGGAAAATTTATTGCAGAAAGTAGATCACAAGAAAATTTATCGCATAAATTTGATGATAAGAAAATTTATCGCAAAAATTTGATGGTAAGAAAATTTATCGCAAAAATTTGATGGTAAGAAAATTTATCGCATAAATTTGATGATAAGAAAATTTATCGCAAAAATTTGATGGTAAGAAAATTTATCGCATCAATTTGTTAACAAGAAAATTTATCGCAGAAATTTTTTCGCAGGAAAATTTATCGCTGAAATTTGATCGTAAAAAAAATTATCCCAGGAAAACTTTGCATTTATTTATAAACCGTGACCGGAAAATTTATCGCAGAAATTTGTTAGTAAGAAAATTTATTGCAGAAATTTGATCACAGAAAAATTTATCGCAGAAATTTGATTGCGGAAAAATTTATCGCAGCCATTTGTAAACAAGAAAATTTATCGCAGCCATTTGTTAACAAGAAAATTTATCGCAGAAATTTGTTCGCAGGAAAATTTATCTCAGAAATTTGATCGTAAAAAAAATAATTGCAGGAAAAATTTGCATTTATTTATAGCCTGTGACCGGAAAATTTATCGCAGATATTTGTTAGTAAGAAAATTTATCGCATAAATTTGTTAGTAAGAAAATTTATCGCAGAAATTTGATCACAGGAAAAATTATCGCAGAAATTTAATTGCGGGAAAATTTATCGCAGCCATTTGTAAACAAGAAAATTTATCGCAGCCATTTGTTAACAAGAAAATTTATCGCAGAAATTTGTTCGCAGGAAAATTTATCGCAGAAATTTGATCGTAAAAAAAATA
Source organism: Phosphuga atrata (assembly GCA_944588485.1). Taxonomy (NCBI): domain Eukaryota; kingdom Metazoa; phylum Arthropoda; class Insecta; order Coleoptera; family Silphidae; genus Phosphuga; species Phosphuga atrata. The sequence goes on from OX155899.1 coordinate 65,314,917, forward strand.
ATCGCAGGAAAAATTTCCATTTATTTATAATCTGTGACGGGAAAATTTATCGCAGAAATTTGTTAGTAAGAAAATTTATCGCAGAAATTTGATTGCGGAAAATTTATCAGAGCCATTTGTTAACAAGAAAATTTATCGCAGAAATTTGTTCGCAGGAAAATTGCTCGCAGAAATTTGATCGTAAAAAAAATAATCGCAGAAAAAATTTGCATTTATTTATAACCTGTGACCGGAAAATTTATCGCAGAAATTTGTTAGTAAGAAAATTTATCGCAGAAATTTGATTGCGAAAATTTATCAGAGCCATTTGTTAACAAGAAAATTTATCGCAGAAATTTGCTCGCAGGAAAATTGCTCGCAGAAATTTGATCGTAAAAAAAATAATCGCAGAAAAAATTTGCATTTATTTATAACCTGTGACCGGAAAATTTATCGCATAAATTTGTTAGTAAGAAAATTTATCGCAGAAATTTGTTCGCAGGAAAATTTATCGCAGAAATTTGATCGTAAAAAAAATAATCGAAGGAAAAATTTGTATTTATTGATAATCCGTGACCGGAAAATTTATCGTAGAAATTTGTTTGCGGGAAAATTTATCGCAAAAATTTGTTAATAAGAAAATTTATCGCAGAAATTTGATCACAGGAAAATTTATCGCAGAAATTTCATTGCGGGTAAATTTATCGCAACCATTTGCTACCAAGAAAATTTATCGCAGAAATTTGATCGTAAAAAAATAATCGCAGAAAAAATTTGCATTTATTTATAACCTGTGAAAAAATTATCGCAAAAATTTATCGCAGAAATTTGTTAGTAAGAAAATTCATCGCATAAATTTGTTAGTAAGAAAATTTATCGCAGAAATTTGATCACAGGAAAATTTATCGAAGTAATGGGTTAGTAAGCAAATTTATCGCAAAATTTGATAGTAAGAAAATTTATTGCATAAATTTGATCACAGGAAAATTTATCGCAAAAATTTGTTAGTAAGAAAATTTATCGCAGAAATTTGATCACAGGAAAATTTATTGCAGAAATTTTATAGCGGGTAAATTTATCGCGACCATTTGTTAACAAGAAAATTTATCGCAGAAATTTGTTCGCAGGAAAATTTACCGCAGAAATTTGATCGTAAAAAAAATTATCCCAGGAAAACTTTGCATTTATTTATAACCCGTGACCGGAAAATTTATCGCAGAAATTTGTTAGTAAGAAAATTTATCGCATAAATTTGTTAGTAAGAAAATTTATCGCAGAAATTTGATCACAGGAAAATTTATCGCAGAAATTTGATTGCGGGAAAATTTATCGCAGCCATTTGTTAACAAGAAAATTTATCGCAGCCATTTGTTAGTAAGAAAATTTATCGCAGAAATTTGATCACAGGAAAATTTATCGCAGAAATTTGATCGTAAAAAAATAATCGCAGGAAAAATTTGCATTTATTTATAACTTGTGACCGGAAAATTTATCGCAGAAAGTTAGTAAGAAAATTTATCGGATAAGTTTGTTAGTAAGAAAATTTATCGCAGAAATTTGATCACAGGAAAATTTATCGCAGAAATTTGATTGCGGGAAAATTTATCGCAGCCATCTGTTAACAAGAAAATTAATCACAGAAATTTGTTCGCAGGAAAATTAATCGCAGAAATTTGATCGTAAAAAAATAATCGCAGGAAAAATTTGCATTTATTTATAACCTGTGACCGGAAAATTTATCGCAGAAACTTGTTAGTAAGAAAATTTATCGCATAAATTTGTTAGTAAGAAAATTTATCGCAGAAATTTGATCACAGGAAAATTTATCGCATAAGTTTGATCACAGGAAAATTTATCGCAGAAATTTGTTCGCAGGAAAATTGATCGCAGAAATTTGATAGAAAAAAAATAATTGCAGGAAAATTTTCATTTATTTATAACCTGTGCCCGGAAAATTTATCGCAGAAATTTGTTAGTAAAAAAATTTATCGCATAAACTTGTTAGTAAGAAAATTTATCGCATCAATTTGTTAACAAGAAAATTTATAGCAGAATTTTGTTCGCAGGAAAATTTATCGCAGAAATTTGATCACAAAAAAAATAATCGCAGGAAAAATTTGCATTTATTCATAACCTGTGACCGGAAAATTTATCGCAGAAATTTGTTAGTAAGAAAATTTATCGCATAAATTTGATCACAGGAAAATTTATCGCAGAAATTTCATTGCGGGAAAATTTATCGCAGAAATTTCATTGCGGGAAAATTTATCGCAGTCATTTGTTAACAAGAAAATTTATCGCAGCCATTTGGTAACAAGAAAACTTATCGCAGAAATTTGTTCGCAGGAAAATTTATCGCAGCAATTTGATGGTAACAAAAATAATCGCAGGAAAAATTTGCATTTATTTATAACCTGTAACCGGAAAATTTATCGCAGCCATTTGCTAACTAGAAAATTGATCGCAGAAATTTGTTCGCAAGAAAATTGATCGCAGAAATTTGATCGAAAAAAAAAATAATCGCAGGAAAAATTTGCATTTATTTATAACCTGTGCCCGGAAAATTTATCACAGAAATTTGTTAGTAAGAAAATGTATCGCATAAATTTGTTAGTAAGAAAACTTATCGCAGAAATTTTATCACAGGAAAATTTATCGCAGAAATTTTATCGTAAAAAAAATAATCGCAGGAAAAAATTGCATTTATTTTATAACCTGTGACCAGAAAATTTATTGCAGAAATTTGTTAGTAAAAAAATTTATCGCATAAATTTGTTAGTAAGAAAATTTATCGCATCAATTTGTTAACAAGAAAATTTTTCGCAGAATTTTGTTCGCAGGAAAATTTATCGCATGAATTTGATCGTAAAAAAAATAATCGAATGAAACATTTGCATTTATTTATAACCTGTGACCGGAAAATTTATCGCAGAAATTTGTAAGTAAGAAAATTTATCGCAGAAATTTAATCACAGGAAAATTTATCGCAGAAATTTAATCACAGGAAAATTTATCTCAGAAATTTGATGCTAAGAAAATTTATCGCAGCAATTTGTTCGCAGGAAAATTGATCGCAGAAATTTGATCACAGGAAAATTTATCGCAAAAATTTGATGTTAAGAAAATTTATCGCAAAAATTTGTTTTCGCAGAAAAATTTATCGCAGAAATTTGATCACAGGAAAATTTATCGCAGAAATTTGATCACAGGAAAATTTATCGCAGAAATTTGATGCTAAGAAAATTTATCGCAGCAACTTGTTAACAAGAAAATTTATCGCAGAAATTTGTTCGCAGGAAAATTTATCGCATAATTTGATCACAGGAAAATTTATCGCAGAAATTTGATTGTAAAAAATTCTATCGCAGGAAAAATTTGGATCTATTTGTTACCTGTGCCCGGCAGTAAGTTTGTTTTTAGCGCCGCGGGGGTCACCGGTGACCGGCGAAGCTAGAATTACTAGAAAGACATGCACGATGGGCAAGTTAGTTTGACATTCAACTCGTCAACAAGAAATCTAATTACAAAGAATCTTGTAATTGAAAATAGTAGGGAGAAAACTAATAAATTATACACAATCTCCACACAGCTAACTAACAAAAAATAGTGAAATGAATCAGATTAGTTTTAAACTGAAGCGAATGGTAATTTTCCCAAGGCATTTCTTCCCCCAACAACCCTCCCTTTGTCGTGCAATCATTTGCGAAACGAGACGTGAAAAGACTGATTATTTCTCACATTAATAATTTCCATTGCGAATCGAGCGCTCTTTTGTAAACGTTCCGTTTCTTTGGGTTTTAGCCACTCAGGGTCAGTGCGAAGATGCTTTTGCATTCGTCCTCCGTTCACGTAGATTGTTGTTAATCAGACGAAAAGCTTCCAAAACTAGTATTAGTATAATAGACTTAAGTGTAGATATTTACCGAGAAACACAAGTCTTAAACACTTGGTCCATTACAATTTGTATATGAAAAACCTTTTTTAAATAAAATATATTCAATAGATGATTCTTTCACACGTAATTGATAAGACAAGACAAGGCAAAGGAGTTAGACAAGACTAAACTAGACAAGACAAGACCTGACAAACCAGACAAGACAAGACTAGGTCATTCAAGACCAGACTAGATCAGACAAGACCAGAGAAGACCAGGTAAGATCAAATAAGACCAGACAAGACGAGACATGGCCAGACAAGACGAGACAAGACTAGATAAGACTAGACAAGACCAGACAAGACCACATAAGACCAGAAGTAGGGAGAGATCCCTAATGTTGCCTAATGCTGCCTAATGCCTAATGTTCTGGCGCTGTTTAAAAGCTGTTTAAAAGCTGATTAAAAAGCTGTTTAAAAGCTGCATCTACTCCATCCATTTTCCATCCACTTTGCATCCACTCCATCCACTTTCAATCCACTTTCCATCCACTCCATCCACTTTCCATCCACTCCATCCACTTTCCATCCACTTTGCATCCACTCCATCCACTTTGCATCCACTCCATCCACTTTACATCCACTTTGCATCCACTCTATCCACTTTCCATCCACTCCATCCACTTACCATCCACTTTCCAAGCACTTTGCATCCATTCCATCCATTTTGCATCCACTCCATCTACTTTCCATCCACTTTGCATCCACTTTGGATCTACTCTATCCACTTTCAATCCACTTTGCATGCACTTTGTATCCACTCCATCCACTTTCCATCCACTTTGCATCCACTTTCAATCCATTCCATCCACTTTCCATCTACTTTGCATCCACTCCATCCCCTTTCCATCCACTCCATCCACTTTCCATCCACTCAATCCACTTTCCGTTCAATTTTCGTCCACTTTATTCAGCTTTTTGATTAAAATCTGTTTAACAGCTGATTAAAAAGCTGTTTAAAAGCTGATTAAAAAGCTGTTTAAAAGCTGATTAAAAAGCTGATTAAAAGCTGTTTAAATGCTGATTAAAAAGCTGATTAAAAGCTGATTAAAAAGCTGATTAAAAGATGTTTAAAAGCTGATTAAAAGCTATTTAAAAGCTGATTAAAAGTTTTAGAAGCTATTTAAAAGCTTATTAAAAAGCTGTTTAAAAGCTGATTAAAAAGCCGATTAAAAGGCTGATTAAAAGCTGTTTAAAAGCCGATTAAGAAGCTATTTAAAAGCTGTTTAAAAGCTGATTGAAAAGTTGTTTAAAAGCTAATTAAAAAGCTGATTAAAAGTTTTAAAAGCTATTTAAAAGCTTATTAAAAAGTTGTTTAAAAGCTGATTAAAGTGCCCATTAAAAGGCTGATTAAAAGCTGATTAAAAAGTTGTTTAAAAGATAATTAAAAGTTGTTTAAAAGCTGATTAAAAGCTGTATAAACGCTGATTAAAAAGTTGTTTAAAAGCTAATTAAAAAGCTGATTAAAAGTTTTAAAAGCTATTTAAAAACAGATTCAAAAGCTGTTTTTAAGTTGATTAAAAAGCCGATTAAAAGGCTGATTAAAAGCGGTTTAAAAGCTGATTAAAAAGCCATTTAAAAACTGATTAAAAGCTAATTAAAAAGTTGTTTAAAAGCTAATTAAAAGCTGATTAAAAGCTGTTTAAAAGCTGATTAAAGTGGACGAAAAGTGGACGGAGTGGACGCAAACGTGGACGTGGAAAAGTGGACGTGGATGCAAAGTGGATGCAAAGTGGATGGAAACTGGATAGAAAGTGGTTGGAAAGTGAATGGAAAGTGGATGGAAAGTGGATGGCAAGTGGATGGAGTGGATGGAAAGCGGATGGAGTGGATGGAAAGTGGATGGAAAGTAGATGGAGTGGATGGAAAGTGGATAGAGTGAATGGAAAGTGGATGGATAGGATTCGGCTTCTCGTACAACGGTTGTTCAATTTACTAATAAAGCTATCTACATCAATCCCTAGTGGAGGTGGACGCGCCAGAATATAGGATCTTTCCCCACTACCAGACAAGACGAGACAGGACCTGATAAGGCCAGACAAGACCAGAAGTAGGTAAAGATCCTATGTTCTGGCGCCTCCACCTCCACTACCCCACCTCCCGGCCCCCACCCCTTGAAGAACAGAGTAGTCAGCTATAGAATTGATGGCTCAGGGATTAATGTAGATAGCTTTATTAGTAAATAGAACAATCGTTGTAGGAGAAGCCGCATTCTATCCATCCACTTTCCATCCACTCCACCCACTTTGTATCCTTTTTGCATCCACTACATTCACTTTCCATCCACTCCATCTACTCTGCATCCACATTGCATACACTCTGCATCCACTCCATCCACTTTGCATCCACTCCATTAACTTTCCATCCACTCCATCCACTTTGCATCCACTTTCCGTCCAATTTTCGTCCACTTTAATCAGCTTTTTGATTAAAAGCTGTTTAAAAGCTGATTGAAAAGCTGTTTAAAAGCTAATTCAAATCTGATTAAAAGCTGTTTAAAAGCTGATTAAACGCTGATTAAAAAGCTGATTAAAATTTGTTTAAAAGCTGATTCAAAGCTGATTAAAGTGGACGGAAAGTGCACGGAGTGCACGGAAAGTGGATGGATAGAATTCGGCTTCTCGTACAACGGTTGTTCAATTTACTAATAAAGCTATTTACATCAATCCCTAGTGGAGGTGGAGGCGCCAGAATATAGGATCTTTCCCTACTACCAGACAAGACGAGACAAAACCAGACAATACCAGACAAGACCAGACAAGACGAGACAAGACCAGACAGGACCAGACAAGATCAGACAATACTAGACAAAAGTGTGCAAGACTAGACAGTATTAATACAGACTATACAAAATTAGACAAAACTAGATAAATCTGAAGGTTTTAAAAACGTAAGTATTGCACACTATTGATTGTGTTAGTTCTTGTGAGGGCGAAAGAGGACGCGGCGGTAAGCGACGCCCGTCTCGACGCTGTCGGTGGACAGTAGACCTGTTGTCGCCGGTACATAAACATCGCTGCATGGCCTAAAAAAACCCAAGTAATAACCAAAATAGAGCAAAAATTTAAAGCGAATCTGTAAACTTTATCTAGTGACTGAGTTAGACTTAGCGAGCGAGATAAGGTAGGCGAGATGTCTCAATGACACGAAAAAAGATAGAGGAAAGAAATTGTGCAAAGTTTTTTTGTATCTCACGTGAATTTTTTGTTGTTGCAAATTTTTGTTGCGAAATGTTTATCTGGGTGTTCTCGTTGCTGCAAAAGTTAAATTGTGCGAAATGTTTGTTTATCTGCAATGCCCTAACTACGTCGTACGTATTTGCAAAAAAAACATACCACACACACACACACTGGTTCTATCTAGAATATTTTGGCGAGGATTTGCAATTTGCTATTGCTATTGCCATTTTCCGCGCGCCGACATGTTCTAGATTACACCGAACACACATTTCACCAGAGCACATGACATTTTATTTTGTTTCGCAAATTTTGCCTCTTCTCCACATTCATTATAATTGCAACAAAATTAACTTGTTTTGCTAATTTTGTTCTTGCATAGAACAAAATTCTTCTACAAAATTATTTCAATCACAGCTAAATTAAAAACAAATTTTGTTTTGAAAATTTTGTTTTTGCATACAATTCATGTCTAGAATATTTTAAATTACAGCAAAATCTAGAATAGATAATAGTAGAATAGTTTACATAAGATTAGACAAGAATAGAAGAGATTAGATAAGACTAGAAAAAAAAACAAGATTGGACAAGACCAGACAAGACTAGAAGAGACTAGACAAGACCGTACAAGACCAGACAAGACCACAGAAGATCAGACAAAACCAGACTAGACCAGATACGACTAGACAAGAAGAGACAAGACCAGAGAAGACTAGACTAGATCAGACAAGACCAGACAATGCCGGACAAGATTGGACAAAACTAGACATGACTGGACAAGACTGGACTAAATCTGGACAAGTTTGGACAAAATAGAACAAGACTGGACAAGATTGGACAAGACTGGACAATACTGGACAAGACTGAACTAAAGCTGGACAAGTTTGGACAAGATAGAACAAGCCTGGACAAGATTGAACAAGACTGGACAATACTGGACAAGACTGGTCAAGACTGGACAAGACTGGACTAAAGCTGGACAAGTTTGGACATGATAGAACAAACCTGGACAAGATTGGACAATACTGGACAAGACTGGACCAAAGCTGGACAAGTTTGGACAAGATAGAACAAGACTGGACAAGATTGGACAAGACGGGACATGACAATACACAAAACTGGACTAAAGTTGGACAAGTTTGGACATGATAGAAAAAGTCTGGACAATATTGGACAAGACTGGACAATACTGGACAAGACTAGAAAAGGTTGGAAGTCTGTACAAGAGTGAACAAGACTGGACAAGACTGAAGAAGACTAGACTTGACTGGACAAGATTAGACAAGACTGGAAAAGACTAGACTTGATTGGACAAGACTGGACAATATCAGACAAGACTGGATAACGCCGAATAGGTCTAGATAAGCCTACAGAAAACTGTATTAGTTATTTTTGTTCTAAATGAAAATTGATTGTTTGTGGAAGGAAAACTCTGGAATATTAATGAATTTATTTTCAGTATTTCTGCCTGTGTCGGCCGTAATCAATCAAGGGCGGATTCCTGTTGTTATATTTTTATTATTTTTTTTCCACTCTGCTACCTAACTGATTCTCCGACCGCGTTAATAAATCAAACAATTTTCGCACACGTCGCGGAATAAAAACCAGGATAAAAATCATAAAAAAGGGCCACATGCTCGTGCAAAAATTTAAACTCGCAAATTTATTTTGGGACAGTTTCCCACCGACGTTTAATAACTACAGTCAATTGTTTTTGTGAACCACACATACAATATTTTCTCTCTCCCTCCCTCAATGCCTCTCTATTTCTCTGGCTATCTCTCTCACTCTGCCTCTCTATTTCTCTGTCTCTCTCTCTGACCCTCACTCTCTCTCTTTCACAATTAAGACCATTTAAACGTGCAAAAACCCGCACTGAAATCTGAAAGCACGCAACACACTTAGCATTCTAATTCCTTCGCCCGCGTTAATCTAGTTCTTTGTCCACTGAAACTCGAACTCATTGTTACTGGCGCGGGTATCAAAAACAAGTGTGAATTACTGCCGGACGATTTCACTGGATTCAGACTAATGAAATTCTCATAGGATTTCCAACAATCCCAGTTCGGTTTTTCATCCGATGTTTATTAATTCCAGCAGATTAAATCAAACTTAATTAAATATACACAGCAAGAGAGCGAGCGATTTAGACAAACCAAGAAGATATATGGGAAGAGAGATAATAAAGACATATAAGGCTAGACTAAGATAGAGAAGACTAGAAGGACAAGACTAGACAGACACGACTAGACAGACTAGACTAGACAGGCAAGACTAGACAGACAAGACTAGACAGACAAGACTAAACAGACAAGATTAGACAGGCAAGACTAGACAGGCAAGACTAGACATGTAAGACTAGATAAGCAAGACTAGATAGGCAAGAGTAGACAGACAAAACTAGACAGACAAGGCTAGACAGACAAGACTACATAGGCAAGACTAGATAGGCAAAACTGGAGAGACATGACTAGAATGACAAGACTAGACAGACAAGACTGGACAGACAAGACTAGACAGACAAGACTAGACAGACAAGACTAAACAGACAAGGCTAGACAGGCAAGACTAGACAGGCAAGACTAGATAGGTAAGACTAGATAAGCAAGACTAGATAGGCAAGAGTAGACAGACAAAACTAGACAGACAAGGCTAGACAGACAAGACTACATAGGCAAGACTAGATAGGCAAAACTGGAGAGACATGACTAGAATGACAAGACTAGACAGACAAGACTGGACAGACAAGACTAGACAGACAAGACTGGACAGACAAGACTAGACAGACAAGACTAAACAGACAAGGCTAGACAGGCAAGACTAGACAGGCAAGACTAGATAGGTAAGACTAGATAAGCAAGACTAGATAGGCAAGAGTAGACAGACAAAACTAGACAGACAAGGCTAGACAGACAAGACTACATAGGCAAGACTAGATAGGCAAGACTGGAGAGACATGACTAGAATGACAAGACTAGACAGACAAGACTGGACAGACAAGACTAGACAGACAAGACTGGACAGACAAGACTAGACAGACAAGACTACACAGACAAGACTGCACAGACAAGACTAGACAGACAAGACTAGACAGACAAGACTAGACAGACAAGACTAGACAGACAAGACTAGACAGACAAGACTAGACAGACAAGACTAGACAGACAAGACTAGACAGACAAGACTAGACAGACGAGACTAGACAGACAAGACTAGATAAGCAAGACTAGATAGGCAAGACTAGATAGACAAGATTAGATAGGCAAGATACCCAGCGAGGGGCAGACTACGTGGGGCAGTTCTAGGTGGGGCAGCTGCTGCCCCCTAGAACCCACAATGCAAACAAATATGAGCAGACCCCACCTCCACCCCCTCTTAGTTCTTCATGGTTACGCTCTTGATGAAATGCCCGATCTTTCACAGAACAATGAGCTCAAAGGGGATAAATCAAAACAGGGGTCCTCCTGGCGTGCGGCTGATAAACAAATTTCAAGCTGATGCAGATAAATACCAATCGGATGCGTTATGCCTTACGGATGCGCTTGCGGCGCTCGATGTGGTGCTTGGCAACGAGGGAAACGTCCCAACGTTCACCGGGAAGGGTGCGGGGTCCATCGTGGACCTTACCTTTGTCTCCCCCACTCTATATAAGGGGGCGGGAACTGGAGAGTGGGACAAGGATACACTGCTAGCGACCATCGGGGCGATCCTTTTCGAAGTGCGCCCCTCCAAGAGGCTTACCAAAAGAGGTGAACACAGGCTTGGCTCCTCCCGTTGAAATTCACGTGATTTCCACGAAAACACATTTATTGAAGCACTGGGGCTGTGGCAGCTCGATGATACCTCCCCCGCCAGTACCGAAAGCGCTATAGAATGCGCCAGCCAGGCGATATATTGGGTTACCAGAGCGTGCGACGCCTCCATGCGCCTACCGGTGTACTGATGGAGCGACACCATTGCAGAACTGCGAAAACGATGCCTCTCATTCCGACGCCAATACACCAGGGCAAAAAAGAGGATGCTGCCGGAGAGCTCCGCCTGCAATGCGCCTCTGCCAGGCGGTCCCTGAGCAAGTAAATTAGCGAGAGGAAGCGCACTTGCTGGAGGGAAGTGTGCGATGAACTCGACGCGCGCCCATCGGGAAAAGCCTACAAGATAGCCGCAAAGAAGATGGTGAGGAGCCAGCCTAAGATGGATGAGGCCGAGGTAGAGTCCATCGTCAAACATCTCTTCCCCGGAACTGGGCCAATGACGATAAATATACGGGAGAACGTTGACCCGCGCTACACCCCCCCGGTCACACGGAGGGAGGTCCTAGGCGCATGTCTGCGTTTTGGCACGAGGAATGCATCCGGCTTGGACGGCATCCCAAACCTGGCTTTGAGAGCGGCCGTCAAAGCTGCCCCCACGACCTTCACCAGGGTGTATGACAGGTGCCTACGCGAAGGTGTCTTTACCTGACACCAATAGACCTGTTAGCAAAAGAGCGCATGCGACAATACAAAAAGAAGAAGGTGCCGGCTCAGGACGATCTCCAACAGACGGGGGCCGACAACGATCCAGCATTGGTCGAGAGGGCGATCACCCTAACACAGTGGCAGGAAAGATGGAACACATCTAATAACGGTCGCTGGGCCTGCCGCTAAATCCCGTCCATCGAGCCGTGGATCTGCAGGATGCACGGTGAGGTGAACTATCACCTCACCCAAATACTCACAGGACTTCCGTGAGTACCTCCACCTAATAGTGGCAGCAGTAACACCCGAATGCCCCCAGTGCCCAGGGATTTCGGACACGTCTTGCTGAAATGCCCCAGATTCCAGCAGAAGAGACAGAGATGGGTGTATAATTCTGGCGCAAGCATAACCGCCGCTGGATACGGTGCGTCACTGGTACACTCCAAGGAACAATGGAATGCTGGCTGCGAGCTAGCCGTTAATATCTTGAAGATACTAAGCCTTCAGGAGCAGTCGGATAGGCCCAGGAGAGCAGGGCGAAGAAGAAGTGATGAGTAAATAAAAACATACTCGACAAAAATGACCGTCGGCAGGGCGGAAGCTTCCACCCCAAATTGTCGCTGCGAAGAATTTGTCGAAGAAATAGACAACCTGAAGAAAGATGTGCAGAAAAAACAAGGGGAAGTCATCATATGACTCACGTCATCGGGTGATTTGAATGCCAAACATACTGAATGGGGTGGTACAAAGATGGAATTTAGAGGAGAAACACTTCTAGAGAGGCTGAATGCTCTGGACTTTATCGTGGTCAATGATGGCAATGATCCAGTGACCGACTGGAGGGGTTCGAGATGTGGTGCTACCGCCGCATCCTGCGAATATCATGGGTAGACAGAGTCCGAAACACCGAAGTGCTTGCCCGTCTCCAGAAGCAACTAGAAGTGATGTTTACCATAAAAAAACGCAAGCTGGAATATTTTGGACAAGTAATGAGAGGGAAAAAATACCGTATGTTGCAGAATATCATGCAAGGCAAAATCCAAGGTAGAAGAGGTCCAGGAAGAAGACGCACGTTTTGGCTGAAAAACCTGAGAGAGTGGTATGGTGGCAGTTCTACTAGCCTCTTTCGTGCCGTGCCGCTGCTGTTAAAATAAAAATCATTATGATGATCGCCGACGTCCTCGGAGGACATAGCACGTAAAGAAGAAGAATTATGGCAAAATGCCAACTCTGATAAGAGGAAATGGAACATCGTTTATTGACCTTACGATAATCCGAACGGACCTTATCACTAAAGCAGACCAGACCTACGGACCTGGTCCGGACCTACTACTACAGACTACGGACCTACAGACCAGGGAAGTTCTCAAGGAGGAATCGCTGAGCGACCACAGATACGTCTGCCTATACCTTGACGATAGCTGCCGAAAACCCCAACCAAAATGGGGCTACGGCAGAACTAAAATGAAGTACTTCTCCACAATGCTTCGGCAAGAATTAATAGACAAGAAAGAAAAGGTCGACATCAGCAACTGCACTGAGATTCTGCAACGAGTTTATAGACGGAGTACTCCTATCACCGATGCCATGCTGGTAGACCGACAACATCGCGGAAATGAAAATAAGCACTACAGTGGCAAGAAGAAAGCTTCCAAGTGGAACGAAAAAGAAATGGACATGCTGGAGAATATAAGCAACGATACGACGACGTCAAAAAAGCTCTGAGGAGAGAAATCTCCCGGCAAAAAACACTTGAAATGGGAGGAGTTATGCAAGGACCTAGAACTGGATGTCTTCGGCCAGAGCTACAGGTCAGCTAAATATACCGAACGCGAAACTACCTTTAGCGCCGGACGAACAATCTTTGAAGAGCTATTTATCGACTCAAGGGATAAACCGATGTTCCAACGGACAGACTACCAGATATCGGAACCTTTCGAGGATCAGCAAAATAAAAACCGGGAAGGCCCAGGACCTGCTAAGCTTCCGCCAGTGGCAAAAAAAAACTGCGACATCAGAAATAAAGGTATTTAAAGACCTTTTCAATGAATTATTGGAAACCAATACGTTCCCTCACGCATGGCAAAACTAATTTTAATTAAGAAACCACAAAAGAAAGAAGAGGAAGCTGTGACATACAGACCAATTTGACAACATAGAGAAAGAAATAGGTGGATGTGTTCCACAGGGTTCTGTTCTAGGACCAACTCTGTGGTATATCTTATACGACGACATAATGAGACTGCAGATACCAGAAGGCGTTAAACTGCTGTGTTGCGCTGATGACTTTCGTCGTCACGGGAAGGACAATCGACCAAATGCGAAGCAACGCAAATACTGCCTTGTTCAGAGTCCAAACCTGGACGAACGACAACCATCTGACAATAGCTGCGGAGAAAACGGAGGCTGTGTTATTAGACACACACAAACATGCTAAAAGTCTTCTTCTTCCAAGTCGGAGATTCGCGAATCTTCCATCAGAAACCATCAACTATCTAGGGGTTAAGATCAAAAAATGAGGGAAAAAACTATCCTTTAAAGTCCACATTGAGAAAATCGCTAACAAAGTTACAAGAGCGTTAAGTGTCCTAATGCCCAACGCTAAAGGTCCAAGAGCAAACAAGAGGCGCACTCTGTACATGGCGGTACAATTAATAATAACTTATGGTGCATCAATTTGGCGTGATACACTAAACGTAGCTGCGCAAAGAAAGAAACTCGCATCTGTGCAAAGAAGCATGGCCCTTAGAATAGCTGGTGCCTACAGGACCGTGTCAAATGGGGCCCTGATGGTTGTGGCAAAGCTAATACCCATACATCTAGTAGTAGAGGAAAGAAAAAACATTTTCACAACACGAAATGACACATCGGCAGAAAAAGAGAGGACCCTTGAAAAATGGCAGACCCAATGGAACTTAGCAACCATAGGCGCATGGACTAGAAGACTTATAAGCAAAATTGAACCGTGGTTCAAAAATAAGGAACAGACGGACTACTGTTTGACCAATGCCCAACAGGGCACGGTTCCTTAATGACGTACCTGAAGCGAATACGCCGTCGTGACTCTGGAAGATGCATGTGCTGCCCGAAAGATGACGTTGCCGAGCACACAATTTTTAAATGCAATCGGTGGGAACATGAACGAGCTAGAACTTACGGTGGTTTACATAAATGCCAGAAAATATTGTGAATATTATGCTCTCCAGTCAGACGGAACGGGATGCCGTACATGCACACATACGGCGCATTATGACAAAAAAAGCAGAAGACGAAATTAGGCTGTAGGAGAATGGGGATCACTTGAAGAATACGAAGAACGGTGCCAAGTTGATCCAAAGAGGAGGGGATTTAGTGGGTATGCTGGTCATTAACACCTCGACCAGAGAGCCCCACATTTCACGGAACCAGGAGGCTCAGTGTGTGCATTAATGCATTTCCCCTCCTCCACGAAAAAAAGACCAGATCAGGCCAGACCGGATTAGATCAAACCAGACCAGGACAGACCAGAACTGACTAGACCAGACCTGACTAGACCAGACCAGACTATACTATATTTCTGTTTAATTTTAATTTTCTTTATGACGTGACTTAAATGTAATGTTGTTTTTGTCTTATTCCAGGAGATTGCAAACTTTTCTGCCTGGTCCCCCAGAAAAGGTGAGTGTTCTTAATATATAGTCTGCATAAACTTAATATCTACTTCACTTAATATCTGGCCTTCAGATGTGATCTATAAGGTACATTGACACGATGCGAGTTGACTGGAACCAGTCAGCTGTCTTGTATGCGCTCGCAGCACTCGCACCATGTCAACACATCAAGACAGTACGGAGACAGTCAGTTGGACTGGTGCGAGTTGACTCGGATGCCCTACTACTTTTGCCGTGCGAGTTCAATTTCAAGATGGTGACAACTAAGAAACCGTGTTCACATTCTACGTTTTCTTTTTTTCTTAATGTCATCCTTCATATGTTCAATCAACAATACAGCTACAATATTAATTCCTTCTTGTAAAACGGACATTCTTCTGCAGGGTAAAAGTTAAAACTCTGTATTTTTGATAACAAGAAGACAGTAAACTAACTGTCTTCAAGACAGTCAACTCTCTTGAAAAATATCACTCGCATGCTAGTTGATTCGCATGCGAGCTATCATTCCAGTCAACTAACATCGTGTCAACGCCGACCTAATATGTAGTAGAGTTCTTGTTTCACTTAGTCTTGCTTAATCTAGTTCCTACTTGTCTAGTATTGTTCAGTCTACGTATCTAATATTGTCGAGTCTTATGTCGTCTAGTCTAGTGCTGTTTGGTCCTATCTAGTCCTGTCTACTTCTGTATAGTCACGTCTAGTCCTGTCTAGCATTGTTCAATCTTGTCCAGACTTGTTTTGTCTTGTCTAGTCTTGTCTAGTCTTATCGAGTCTTATCGAGTCTTATCTAGTCCTTAAATTAAATCAATTTCTAACAAACAAGTCGCCTTAGTATCCCCCATTTGTTTTATTTCGCGTGTGCGCTATGAGCTAAGGGAGCTAATCAAGCGTTCACGCTATTTAGACTATATACCAAGTGTACTAAACACATAGTTTAATAGTAGATAGTTGTAGTACAAATAAATAGTTGCAAAAACTATTTGGTTGAGTTTTCTGGAAAATATTCTAGATGAGGAAGTGCATGTGTAAATAGTTGGTGTTGAAAACTGGGATGAATCTTCTGTAACACGAGGGGCGAACCTTTTAATTGCGACGTGCCAATTTTTTAAAATACGCACGTTTTGAATTGATGATGTCCAAGTAACTTTTGCAATGAACACAAAAAAAATATTTTGAAAATCAGTTACCGTATTAGCTTGAATATAATACATCTCGTATTTTAGATCTTTTGTGTTGCACGAAACTAGATAGCGCAAAATTACAATAATTTATTATAGACATATAAATATTTTTTTTGGAAAAGTAACTAACTATTTGCGTGCCAATACTATTTTTCTACGTGTTAGGTTAGTTACGTAAGTTACCTTTATTTTGCGTTTCAATACTATTTTGCTACGTCTTAGGTTAAGTTAGTTACGTTATCTTTTTTTGCGTGCAATACTATTTTTCTACGCATTAGGTTAGTTAGGTAGGTTACCTTTGTTTTGCGTCCCAATACTATTTTGCAACGTCTTAGGTTAAGTTAGTTAGCTTACCTTTTTTTGCGTGCCAATACTATTTTTCTACGTGTTAGGTTAGTTAGGAAGGTTACCTTTGTTTTGCGTCCCAATACTATTTTGCTACGTCTTAGGTTAGGTTAGTTAGGGTACCTTTTTTTGCGTGCCGTTAGAAGATGACTACTAGTTTTCTACGTGTTAGGTTAGGTTAATTTACCTTTTTTTTACGTGCCAATACTATCTTTCCTCGTGTTAGCTGTGACCCGCGATCCATAGGTTCGGTGTTCTATAATGTTCTATAATGTCAAACCGATTAACCTACGAGCCCTTGAAGACGAAGTCTACACACTCGGTGAGATTTAATAAGATTTGAAAATTGTTACGAGGGCCGGATAAATTTAGTTGAAGGGTGGATCCGGTCCGCGGGCTCGAGAAAAAGTTTCGAGATTGTCAAAAATTGATCCAATCGTTTTATAGAAATTTTGATAGGTTTATTCGCCATGCAAACTGCAAGTTTCATGTATAGTTTCAATCTGCATTTCATTTAGAATATTCTAGAAAAAAATTCAGACGATTTTAATTATTTTGGAAAAAGTTTCGGAAAGTACGCTATTTTGCGCGTCTTTATAATCGTTATTTCATGCTTATGTTTCACCAAAAACAGAAAAAGATTATTACTTTTTGGTTCTATACAAAATTTTGCGACTTTTGATTCATGATATGTCAATATCCATGACATGTCAAAATTCGCGATTTCGTAGAAAGATTTCGACACCTCTCGATTTTTGACACCCCTCCGATTTTTGCATATTGCATATCAAAACACGCAGAATTTTACACAGATTACGCCAATATAAATCATTATAAATTTAGTTTACAGTAAGTCAGCAAATCTTAAAAAACTAGACAATTTTGAAAAACACCTTGTTATATTTACAGCGATATCTAAACAAGGAAGAAAACGAGCGGAATGAGTTTTATTATATAAAGCATATTTTACATATTTTGTAGCGCATGCGCAAAAGATGTGAGTAGGGTGGACTATACACCTCGATTAGGACTTTATCCAACAGTTTGTCTGGTGTACTTATAATAGTGTTTTTGCATTTCGGTAGTATACAATATCTATAAATGCTTTTCCCATTATCGAAATAGCGATTCAAACTGAAAATCCTTAACTGTCTATGCAAATCGTAAACAACACTGAATGACAACGAGAGCTGTGACGTCATCCAAAGCGCGCGATAAATGGGACCGTTCAAACAGGTCAAATTTAATCGGTATTTTATATATTTTTTTAAAAATTAATTGAAACACTTTCAACAGTATCTATATTTTTTACTATGTTAAAACGAAGTAAAAAATGAATTAAGCAAATAAAAAAAATGGATGCGTATTCCCTATTCCTGTACGAGAGCAGCCTCAAGCCTCCGGTGGACGACTTGGTCCAGAGTGGGGTGGTCATCTACAACGCCCGTTTGAAAATCGAGCGGATTTGTTGAGATCCAAAAGTTGTCCAAGCATGGAACGTTGTACCCACCCGAAATCCTGGGCTTAAACGACGACCAAGTCCAATAATTAAAACTCGTGGACCGGAAGAATCGTTCGAGAGTTCGAGTAAGCAAGACGTGCGGGTATTCATTTCACAGATAGTATAACCGCCGGTAGTTCGCTAGCGTCGAGTTTCCAGCGCCGCCCTACGACAGAAGGGGCCGCGAAAACCCAAAAATCCAAATAATCGTGGACGTTTGGGGCGATAAATGCACGCCCAGCTACGGCTTCACCACCAACAAGAATCCCAATGAATTAAATGAATTTTTTAAGTTTGGTCCAATGTGGATACCGGGTATTAACCCTTAAAACACTACGGCCTACTGTATTTTGCCCACATTTTTCACTTATAGGCCCAGAAACCTAGATGTTATTATAAATTGCGCTAATACAAATGCGGCCGACACTGGGGATAGAACTCGGGACCTCCAAACTTGTTAGTTAGCGCTCTAACAAAAGCCAAATAATCGTGAACGTTTGGGGCGATAAATGCACACCCAGCGGCGGCTTCACAACCAACAAGGATCCCAATGGTAGGAGCAACGGCAAGCAACCAAAACAAATGCAAGAAGTCTGGCCAAAACCGTCGTAGAAGCGAATAGCCTGATTTCCAAGGACCTGGTGCTGAGGAATCAAGCCATGACGATGAAGGTCGTTCAGAAATGCCTGGACCGGTTGAAGGGAGCGGTAACGATCGTCTATCCCATAAAGCTGCCACCCCACGACGTCATCCGCATGCAGTTTGAGAACGTCGAGGATTTGACCGGCAAGTCGCATTGAGGTCATCGACGCCAATACGACCAAAATCTGATTCTGTGGGAACGAGATGTACAGGGATGGCAAAATCGTAGGAGATTACGTTGGCAAAATCGAGAATTGCAAGGTGATTACGAAGATATCGATGCCAGGACAGGGAGCTCCAGGTCGTGAGCCGATTATGAATGAGGAGCAGAGGAAGCAGATGATGCTTCGTGCGTACAGGAAGCGGAAGGAGGAGGAGTTGAAGAAGATAATGGAAGACGACGACACGTACATTGATTCCAAGTGAACGGACGCTGGGAACTTGAAGCGACCCTTCCATGGGATGGATCAATATATCCTGGAGGCCAGGAAAATAACCAATTGATAAATAGATTCGGGTTTTATCTTGTAATTAAACCTAAAGTTTGTAGTAGACAATGATAGGATTAGACAGACAAGACTAGACAGACAAGACTAGACAGAAAAGACTAGACTGACAAGACTAGACTGACAAGACTAGACAGACAAGACTAGACAGACAAGACTAGACAGACAAGACTAGACAGACAAGACTAGACAGACAAGACTAGACAGACAAGACTAGACAGACAAGACTAGACAGACAAGACTAGACAGACAAGACTAGACAGACAAGACTAGACAGACAAGACTAGACAGACAAGGCTAGACAGACAAGACTAGACAGACAAGACTAGACAGACAAGACTAGACAGACAAGACTAGACAGACAAGACTAGACAGACAAGACTAGACAGACAAGACTAGACAGACAAGACTAGACAGACAAGACTAGACAGACAAGACTAGACAGACAAGACTAGACAGACAAGACTAGACAGACAAGACTAGACAGACAAGACTAGACAGACAAGACTAGACAGACAAGACTAGACAGACAAGACTAGACAGACAAGACTAGACAGACAAGACTAGACAGACAAGACTAGACAGACAAGACTAGACAGACAAGACTAGACAGACAAGACTAGACAGACAAGACTAGACAGACAAGACTAGACAGACAAGACTAGACAGACAAGACTAGACAGACAAGACTAGACAGACAAGACTAGACAGACAAGACTAGACAGACAAGACTAGACAGACAAGACTAGACAGACAAGACTAGACAGACAAGACTAGACAGACAAGACTAGACAGACAAGACTAGACAGACAAGACTAGACAGACAAGACTAGACAGACAAGACTAGACAGACAAGACTAGACAGACAAGACCAGACAGACAAGACCAGACAGACAAGACCAGACAGACACGACTAGACAGACAAGACTAGACAGACAAGACTAGACAGACAAGACTAGACAGAGAAGACTAGACAGACAAGACTAGACAGACAAGACTAGACAGACAAGACTAGACGACAAGACTATACAGACAAGACTAGACAGACAAGACTAGACAGACAAGACTAGACAGACAAGACTAGACAGACAAGACTAGACAGACAAGACTAGACAGACAAGACTAGACAGACAAGACTAGACAGACAAGACTAGACAGACAAGACTAGACAGACAAGACTAGACAGACAAGACTAGACAGACAAGACTAGACAGACAAGACTAGACAGACAAGACTAGACAGACAAGACTAGACAGACAAGACTAGACAGACAAGACTAGACAGACAAGACTAGACAGACAGGACTAGACAGACAAGACTAGACAGACAAGACTAGACAGACAAGACTAGACAGACAAGACTAGACAGACAAGACTAGACAGACAAGACTAGACAGACAAGACTAGACAGACAAGACTAGACAGACAAGACTAGACAGACAAGACTAGACAGACAAGACTAGACAGACAAGACTAGACAGACAAGACTAGACAGACAAGACTAGACAGACAAGACTAGACAGACAAGACTAGACAGACAAGACTAGACAGACAAGACTAGACAGACAAGACTAGACAGACAAGACTAGACAGACAAGACTAGACAGACAAGGCTAGACAGACAAGACTAGACAGACAAGACTAGACAGACAAGACTAGACAGACAAGACTAGACAGACAAGACTAGACAGACAAGACTAGACAGACAAGACTAGACAGACAAGACTAGACAGACAAGACTAGACAGACAAGACTAGACAGACAAGACTAGACAGACAAGACTAGACAGACAAGACTAGACAGACAAGACTAGACAGACAAGACTAGACAGACAAGACTAGACAGACAAGACTAGACAGACAAGACTAGACAGACAAGACTAGACAGACAAGACTAGACAGACAAGACTAGACAGACAAGACTAGACAGACAAGACTAGACAGACAAGACTAGACAGACAAGACTAGACAGACAAGACTAGACAGACAAGACTAGACAGACAAGACTAGACAGACAAGACTAGACAGACAAGGGTTCATTCACATAACTGGTTCTTACAAAGTCTTATCTGGTTTTGTCTGGTCTTGTGTGATTTTGTCTAATACTGTTTAGTTTAGTCTAGTCTCTAGTCTATAAGTTTGTCTAATTAATAAGAAATTTAATTAAACTAAACGCGTTACGTGGACAAATCGCGTTAGCCTTGTGAGGTAAGGCTTCGTGCCGCAAGGTTTTATCAATTTAGCGTTTATCTAATTACAGCTCTATCAATCCACCTGTTTGGTTTTAGCAATTTGCAATCATTTTTGCAAAAATAGATCAAGCAAATTTTCTTGTTGATTAGTAGTCTAGCAAAAAACAAACAATTAAATCTGGCAGATAAAATACTTTGAGAAGTATCTGGTAGAGAAAACACTTCGACAAGTATCTGGCAGACAAAACACCTTCACAAGTCTCTGGCAGAGAAAATAATTTGATAAGTATCTGGCAAACAATACACTTTGACAAGTAACTGGCAGAGAAAATTCTTTCACAAGTTTCTGGCAGACAAAACATTTTGATAAGTATCTGTCAGAGGAACACTTGTGCACCTGTTCACTTTGTCAAGTATCTGGCAGACAAAACACTTTGACAAGTAAGTGGCAGAGAAAATACTTCCACACATGACAGACAAAACAATTTGGCAAGTATCTGGCGGACAAAACACTTTGACAAGTATTTGGCAGACTAAACATTTTGAGAAGTATCTGGCAGACAATAGTTATTTACATTAGAGTGTGGAAAGTTTGATTTTATAACGCGACAGCTCGTTTGGGGAAGAAGCCCGAAGGGCTCGTTCCCCATTAGCTAGAGCGCTGTAAAATCATTTCCGCACGAAATTTGTATAATTTTTTTTGTCCGACAATTATTATTTAAAAAACAAATAGACCCTCCGCCTCCACTTCCGGTACCCAACCCCGCCCACACTTACGGTTCCCACCCCACTTCCGGTACCCACCCCCACTTCCTGTTCCCACCTCCATTTCCGATTCCAAAATTTCCTCACCTCCGGTTCCGGAACCGGAAGTGGGGTGTGAACTGGAAAAGGGAATGGAAACCGGAAATGTTAGTGGGAACCAGAAGTGGATGTGGGAACCGGAAGTGGGGTGGGAACCGGAAGTGGGAGCGTGGTGGGGGGCCGGTAGTGGAGGTGGAGGGTCCAGAACGGACCATCTTTCCCAACTATTTAAATTATTTACAATTTTGAAAATTATTTTATTTGGCACAATGTTGTAAAGTACGGCTACAATGTGGGATAGTTACTTTACCGCATTGTAGCCGGACTTTGCAACATTGTGAGTAAAATTCTAGTTTCGCTTGACGTATACTCGATGGCAAAGCTAGGCTCTACAATTCAGGAGGTCAAAAAACACTTTCACAAATATGTGGCAGAGAATATACTTCCACAAGTATCTGACAGACAAAACATTTTGACAAGTATCTGGCAGACAAAACACTTTGACAGGTATTTGGCAGACTAAACATTTTGACTAGTATCTGGCAGACTAAACACTTTGACAAGTATGTGGCAGAGAAAATACTTCCACAAATATCTGATAGACAAAACAGTTTGACAAGTATCTGGCAGACAAAACACTTATTGATATTTGGCAGACTAAAAAAACTTTGACACTTTGACAGGCATTTGGCAGACTAAACACTTTGACAAGTATCTGGCAGACGAAACACTTTAACAAGTATCTGGTAGATAAAACACTTTGACAGGTATTTGGCAGACTAAACACATTGACAGGTATTTAGCAGACTAAACACTTTGACAAGTATCTGGCAGACAATACACTTTGACAAGTATGTGGCAAAGAAAATACTTCCACAAGTATCTGATAGACAAAACAATTTGACAAGTATAGCGCAGACAAAATACTTTGACAAGTATCTGGCAGAGAAAACACTGTGACAAGTATCTGGCAGACAAAATATTTTGACTAGTATCTGCCAGACTAAACACTTTGACAAGTATCTATCAGACAAAACACTTTGACAAGTATCTGGCAGAGAAAACACTTGGAAAAGTTTCTGGCAGACAATACACTTTGACAAGTATCTGGCAGAGAAAATTCTTTGACGAGTTTCGGGCAGGCAAAACATTTTCACAAGTATCTGGCAGACCAAACACTTTGATAAGTATCTGACAGAGAAAACACTTTGTCAAGTATCTGGCAGACGAAACACTTTGACAAATATCTGGCAGAGAAAATACTTCGACAAGTATCTGACAGACAAAATACTTTGACAAGTATCTGGTAGACAAAACACTTTGACTCAACTCTGGTAGACAAAACACTTTGACAAGTATCTGGCAGACAAAACATTTGACAAATATCTGGCAGAGAAAATACTTCGACAAATATCTGACAGGCATCACAGTTTGACAAGTATCTGGCAGACAAAACACTTTGACAAATATCTGGCAGAGAAAATACTTCGACAAGTATCTGACAGACAAAATACTTTGACAAGTATCTGGTAGACAAAACACTTTGACTCAACTCTGGTAGACAAAACACTTTGACAAGTATCTGGCAGACAAAACATTTGACAAATATCTGGCAGAGAAAATACTTCGACAAATATCTGACAGACAAAACAGTTTGACAAGTATCTGGCAGACAAAACACTTTGACAAATATCTGGCAGAGAAAATACTTCGACAAGTATCTGACAGACAAAATACTTTGACAAGTATCTGGTAGACAAAACACTTTGACTCAACTCTGGTAGACAAAACACTTTGACAAGTATCTGGCAGACAAAACATTTGACAAATATCTGGCAGAGAAAATACTTCGACAAGTATCTGACAGACAAAACACTCTGACAAGTATCTGGCAGACAAAACAAATTATAATAAAATTCAAGTAATCTACGAAACTTATCTAACAGAGTAGGATAGATAGCAATAAAAGTATTCTAGGTTATTTATAAAAGACTTACATTAGTCTCGTGTTGGTTTCGGCTTCCTCCCATCGTAATGGCGGCTCAATCTCGTCCCTTAGCCTCTTCGTAACATCAACTTATTGTTAGTCCCATATAAGCAACCTCTTGATCTCTGCTTCTTAGTATAGTCTTGGTCTCGTTTTAGTCTCATCATAATATCGTTTATATTAGCTTGGCTTTATCTAGTTTTGTCTAATATTTGCTAAAAACATTTTGTTTAATAATCATCGTGCATCTGCAAACGTTGTTTGTGTCTTGTTGTTTTGCTCTTGATGTTGATTGTCAATTGTTTTTCGAAAAGCGAATCGGCAAGGAGGATTTGTTGAATTTTAATTGGTTGATTGTCGTGTGTCTCTGTCGTGCGTGCGTTAAGAGTCTGTCGGTCTTTGTCGGGTGGACCAGAAGCCCTTGCGCTGGGTGTTGAAAACCCTGCGGAAATTAGCCGTACGTGAATTGTTTAAAGAAAACAAAGATGGATGGTGTATAACAAAAGTGGATGGTCGTCAGATTTTGCGAGTGTCGGCGGTGAAAACGTTTTCGGCTGGGGTGAAAGGTTAGTGCAAAATGTTCGCTATTTTCTCCTGCAGGTTTCGGTGTCATTTGCTCTGCGAGATTTTCATTAATTTCGCTTAAATCTGCCAGAATTACTTTCGGCGTCGTTTCTGGCTGCTCACGTTTACCATAAGAATTTTTTTTTTCTTTGTTTGCAAAATTAAATTTAATTTTTTTTAATTTTCGCTGAAATTAGCAACAATTTAAAAATAATCTGAGAAATTTACTTCCAAAATTCGTTTCCTTGCATTTTTTTTTTGTAATTTGCTTAAGATTTAAGTAAATATTGTTCTTATTATTCTAACCTAGATAAAACCTACAACATTGGTCAAGGCTATACAAGACTGGACAAGAGAAGACTAGATACGCAAGACTAGATAGACAAGATTGGACAGACAAGACTAGACAGACAAGACTCTCACTAAGGTGGTTCGGGGGAAGCTCTCACTAAACCCCCTATTCCACCTTAACTTTTAGTATGCGCCACCCCGGTATCGCATATTTCGCATTCATTCAGGGTGGGCAGCCCGGACGGTTAGTGAAAACCGCCCTAGTTATTGTCTCCCCGACCAGGATTCGAACACGGGTCTCCTGCATAGACAGACAGGACTACACAGATAACACTAGACAGACAATAATTCACAGACAAGACTAGACAGACAAGACTAGACAAACAACACAGGATAGACAAGACTAGACAGACCAGACTAGACAGACCAGACTAGACAGACCAGACTAGACAGACCAGTCCAGACTAAATAGACAAGACAAAACAGACAAGACTAGACAGACAAGACTAGATACAAGACTAGACAAACAACACTGGATAGACAAGACTAGACAGACCAGACTAAACAGTCCTCACAAAACAGACAAGACTAGACAAACAAGACTAGATACAAGACTAGACAAACAACATTAGATAGACAAGACTAGACAGACAAGACTAGATAGACAAGACTAGACCCAACACTAGACAAACAACACTAGATAGACAAGACTAGACAGACCAGACTAGACAGTCCAGACTAAATAGACAAGACAAACAGACAAGACTAGACAGACAAAACTAGATAGACAAGACTAGACAAACAACACTAGATAGACAAGACTAGACAGACCAGACTAAACAGTTCTGATAAAACAGACAAGACAAAACAGACAAGACTAGACATACAAGACTAGACAGACAACACTAGACAGACAACACTAGACAGACAAGACTAGACAAACAAACCTAGAGACAAGACTAGACAAACAACATTAGATAGACAAGACTAGACAGACAAGACTAGAGACAAGACTAGACAAACAACATTAGATAGACTAGACAGACAAGACTAGAGACAAGACTAGACAAACAAACCTTGAGACAAGACTAGACAAACAACATTAGATAGACAAGACTAGACAGACAAGACTAGAGACAGGACTTGACAGACAAGACTAGATAGACAAGATTAGACAGACACGACTAGTCAGACCAGATAGACTAGTACTGTACTAGTACCAGACAGACTAGTACAAGTACCAGATATACCAGAGTACTAGTTCTGTACTAGTAATAATACCAGACACACCAAAAGACTAGTGCTAGTGCTAGACAGACCAGAGTACTACTACTGTACTAGTACAAGTACCAGACATACCAAACAGACTAGTACTAGAACTAAACAGACCAGAGTACTAGTAACAGAGAAATTAGACAAACTACTACTAGTACCAGACAGACCAGAGTACTAGTTCAGAGTACTAAACACTTTGACATTTATCTGGCAGACAATATACTTTGACAAGTATGTGGCAAAGAAAAGACTGTATTAGAATAGTACTGTATTATTGCTAGTATCAGACGGACCAGGCAGACTAGATGGACCAGACAGACTAGATAGACCACACAACTAGTACTGGTACCAGAAAGACCAGAGCTCTAGTATATAGAATTAGTACTAGTACAGGCAAACCAAATAGACTAGTACTTAAACCTAATAGACCAGAACCCTAGTACCACACAGACTAGTACTGTACTAGTACCAAACAGACTAGTACAAGTACTAAACAAACCAAAGTATTAATACCAGACACAATAGAAAAACTAGTACTAATACCATATACGCCAGACAGACTAGAGACAAGATTAGACAGACTAGATAGACAAGATTAGACAAACACGATCAGTCAGACCGGATAGACTAGAAGTGTACTAGTACCAGACAGACTAGTACAAGTACCAGATAGACCAGAGTACTAGTAATGTACTAGTATTAATAGCACTAGTCTGGTAGTAGCACTAGTCTGTTGGTGTGTCTGGTACACCAACAGACTAGTGCTACTACCAGACAAACCAAACAGACTAGTACTAGAACCAAACAGACCAGAGTACTAGTACCAGACAAATCAGACAGACTAATACTGGTATCAGACAGACCAGAGTACTAGTACATAGTAATAGTACTGTATTATTGCTAGTATCAGACAGACCTGGCGGAATAGATAGACCAGACAGACTAGACAGACCACACATATTAATACTGGTACCAGACAGACCAGTGTTCTAGTAAAGAGTATTAGTACTAGTACAGGTAAACCAAATGGACTAGTACTAAAACCATATAGACCAGAACACTAGTATCAGACAGACTAGTACTGTACTAGTACCAAGCAGACTAGTACAAGTATTAGACATACCAAAGTATTAATACCAGACACACCAGACAGACTAGTGTTAGTACCAGACAGACCAAAGTACTAAGGCAAACTAAACAGGCTAGCACTAAAACTAAACAGACCAGAGTACTAGTACCAGACAGACTAGTATAAGTACCAGACAGATCAAAGTACTAGTACTAGTGCAGAGTAATAGACTGTAATTATACTAGTACCAAACAGAACAGGCAGACTAGATAGACTAGACAAACCAGACTGACACGACAGACTAGTAATAGTGCCAGACAGACCTGAGTTCTAGTACAGAGTACTAGTATTAGTACTAGTGTTAAACAGACTCGACAAACCAGAAAGACTAGACAGACCAGACAGACAAGACTAGATAGACAAGGCTAGGCAGACAGTACTAGACAAACAAGGCTAGACAGATAAAACTAGAGACAATACTAGACAAACAACATTAGATAGAAAAGACTAGACAGACAAAACTTGATAGACCAGATTAGACTGACACCACTAGGCAGACTGGATAGACTAGAAGTATACTAGTATCAGACAGACTAGTACACACATCTAGTACATCAGATATACCAGAGTTCTAGTGTTCTAGTTTCAATGTTCTAGTTTCAATACCAGAAAGACTAGTGCTAGTACCAAATAAACCAGAGTACTACTAATGTACTATTACAAGTACCAGACATACCAACCAGACTACTACTAGTACCAGATAGATCAAAGTACTAGTACAGAGTAATAGTACTGTATTATTGTTAGTACCAGACAGACCAGGCAGACTAGATAGACCGGACAGACTGGTACTGGTACCAAACAGACCAGAGTTCTAGTATAAAATATTAGTACTAGTACAGGCAAACCAAACAGACCAGAGCATTAGTACCAGACGGACTAGTGTTGTACTAGTACCAAATGGACTAGTACAAGTACTAAACAGACCAAAGTATTAATACCAGACACACCAGTCAGACTAGTACTAATACCAAACAGACAGACTAGGGCTAGTACCAGACAGACCAAAATACTAAGACAGACTATCACTAAAACCAAGCAGAACAAAGTACTAGTACCAGACAGACTAGATAGACCACACAGATTATACAGATCAGACTGACTCAATAGACTGGTACTAGTGCCAGACAGATCAGAATTCTAGTACAGAGTACTAGTACTGTATTAGTACTAGTATTAGACAAAAGCTGACAGACCAAACAGACCAGATAAACCAAAGGGATCAGACAGACCAGACAGACCAGACAGATCAGACAGACCAGACAGACCAGACAGACCAGACAGACCAGACAGACCAGACAGACCAGACAGACCAGACAGACCAGACAGACCAGACAGACCAGACAGACCAGACAGACCAGACAGACCAGACAGGCCAGACAGACCAGACAGATTAGACAGACCAGACAGACTGGAAAGACCAGAGAGACCAGACAGACTAGACAGACCAGACAGACTGGAAAGACCAGAGAGACCAGACAGACTAAACAGACTGGAAAGACCAGAGAGACCAGACAGACCTTAGAGACCAGACAGACCAGACAAACCAGACAGACCAGACAGACCAGACAGACCCGACAGACCAGACAGACCAGACAGACCAGACAGACCAGACAGACCAGACAGACCAGACAGACTAGACAGACCAGACAGACTGGAAAGACCAGAGAGACCAGACAGACCTGAGAGACCAGACAGACCAGACAAAACAGACAGACCAGACAGACCAGACAGACCAGACAGACCAGACAGACCAGACAGACCAGACAGACCAGACAGACCAGACAGACCAGACATACCAGACAGACCAGACAGACCAGACAGACAAGACAGACCAGACAGACCAGACAGACCAGACAGACCAGACAGACCAGACAGACTGGAAAGACCAGAGAGACCAGACAGACCAGACAGACTAGACAGACTAGACAGACCAGACAGACTGGAAAGACCAGAGAGACCAGACAGACCTGAGAGACCAGACAGACCAGACAAACCAGACAAACCAGACAGACCAGACAGACCCGACAGACCAGACAGACCAGAGAGACCAGACAGACCAGAAAAACCAGACAAACCAGACAGACCAGACAGACCCGACAGACCAGACAGACCAGACAGACCAGACAGACCAGAGAGACCAGACAGACCAGACAAACCAGAGAGACCAGAGAGACCAGACAGACCAGACATACCAGACAGACCAGACAAATCAGTCAGACCAGACAGAACAGACATACTCGACAGACAAGGCTAAACAGACAAAACTAGATACATAAGAGTAGACATACAAAACTCGTCACACAAGACTAGACAGACAACTGTACTAGTGCTAACTCTAGACACTATAATAGTACTAACACAACACTCGGTACTAGTACTAATACACTTAAAATATACCCTATTTACTATTACTAACTTTTGAAGCTATTTAGTCTGTTCGTCTGTCTGTCATTGTTGGATTTTTGAAAATCTTCAACTTTAAGTCTAAATGACTAGTAAACTATAATGGTGCATTTTCATGCTGACGCTTGACGCTCGTTTCTAGCGTCAAATTCGGTCACTTGGTGAGAATTTAAAATACGCGCCATCTAGCAGGAATTGTAGCGAAAAATTCCAGCGTCTAAAGTCCATTTAGACAGTATCGGAATTTTGTGAATATATTAATCGAGAAAATCATGTCCGGTACATTTTTGTTATAACTTAACAAACCTCTGTAACAAACTTCTAACTAATTTATCATCCGGCTAATAAGAGTAATAACTGAATACCCGCCTTAATGTTTATGGCCAATTTTTAATTTCTAATTTCGTCTAGTCGTGTCTAGTTTTGTCTATTACATACTTATCTAAACCTTTCTTGTAGTCTAATCTTGTTTGATAGATCTAGTCTCGCTGAATAAAAACTGGGAATTCACGCTGCCATAACTTTTGAACGGCTTACCACAGAGACTTCACCAATCGATTCAGCGTTCCAAAATTAGTCAGAAAACGTAT
This sequence comes from Phosphuga atrata, assembly GCA_944588485.1. NCBI lineage: Eukaryota > Metazoa > Arthropoda > Insecta > Coleoptera > Silphidae > Phosphuga > Phosphuga atrata. The sequence continues at coordinate 65,345,523 of OX155899.1, forward strand.
ATAACGTTCCCTAGGAATCTTTCAGCCAAGAAAAACCATCGACGCAGGGAGTCGAGACCGCGGAAACTACAAATTGCGAGAAAATCGATTTAGGCAAAATCGTTATTTTTTGAGTCACAGCAAAATTTAAAACCGTTTCTGAAAGCATTTTTGCTGCTGATTACAGATATGCAAATTATATTTCGCTAGCTCTTTCGGTTCACTTTCGCCTGCAAAAATTGAAGAAATTTATATGAAATTTCGGCGCTCTAGTGGAGATCTCGGAAAGTCGTGAATTTCCCGCGGACAATCTTAGTGGATACATAGGAAAATGACCTTCTGAAAACGATGCCGCAATCCGTTTTTCATTATCTGCAACCGTTTCCGAGATATCTACTTAGCAAATCGAGAATCGGGTAAATTTCAGTTTGAAATTTATCGACGAATTATTGAATATTTCCGAACAATTTACACATCGACCAGTTCGTCTTCTCGTGTAAATTCTGTGTGCCAAAAATGATTTCGCTGCTCTTTATGGTTTTCGAAAAAATCGAAAAAAAACGAAAAAGCATGTATTTTTTGAACGAAATCGAGGTGCTGAAAACGGTTTTCCAGTTTATTTCGCTCTAAAGTTACAAATAAACAAATTTTATATTTTTTTTCGCTGTACACAATCACACATTTCCTACTGATTTTACGCTGTCATAACTTTTGTACCGCTCACCACAGAGACTTCTAGTCTTCACCAACCGATTCAGCGTCCCAAAATTAGTCGGAGCACGTATATAATATTCCGTGGGAAGCTTTCAGCTAAGAACTACCATCGACTCGGAAGTCTAGACCGCGCAAACGACGAAATGCGTGAAAATCGTATTTTTCAAAATCGTTATTTTTTGAGTCACAGCAAAATTTAAAAACGTTTCTGAAAGCATTTTTGCTGCTGATTACAGATATGCAAATTATATTTTGCTAGCTCTTTCGGTTCACTTTCGCCTGCAAAAATTTAAGAAATTTTTTTGAGATTTCGACGCTATAGTGGTGATCTCGAAAAGTCGTGAATTTTCCGCGGACAATCTTAGTGTATCTATAGGAAACTGACCTTCTGAAAACGATGCCGCAATCCGTTTTTAATTCTCTGGAATCGTTTCCGAGATATCTACTTAGAAAATCGAGAATCGAGAAAATTTCAGTTTGAAATTTATCGACGAATTATTGAATATTTCCGGACAATTTACACATTGACTTGTTCGTCTTGTCGTGTAGTTTCTGTGTGCTCAAAATGATTTCGCTGCTCTTTACCGTTTTCGAAAAAATTGGAAAAAACCGAAAAAGCATGTATTTTTCGAACGAAATGATGGAAAAATTTGGTCGAATATTTTTTTGCAAATTTTTCTCGTGATTTTTTTTTTGTTAGTAACTTAGTTTTATGTATTGAATAGACTACACATAGGCTTATCTAATCTTCTCTAGTCCCGTCCAGTTTCGCTTAGTATTGTCTAATATGGTCTAGACTGGCCTAGTGTTGTCTAGTCTTGCCTAGTGTTATCTAGTCTTGTCTTATCTGGTCTTGTCTGATCTTTGTTGTATTTTCTAGTCTTTCCTGGTCTTGTCTGGTTTTGTCTGGACTTGCCTAGTCTCGTCCGTCTGAGCTTGTCTGGTTTTGTTTGGACTTATCTGTTCTTTTCAGATTTTGGTTGATTTGGTTGACTTTGGTTTTCGTCTGGTTTTCTCTTGTTTTGTCTAGTCTTGTCTGTTCTTTTCTGTTATTATTTCTTGTTGTTTGTTATTGCCTGTTCCTTTCTTTTGCCTGGGCAGATGGAACTTGAAATAATTTATAGTAAATGAAGGTACTGATTATGCTATTCGAAAAAAAAATTTTTTTCGAGAAAATCATGTCAAAAAGCAGTGGTGCGCAAACTTTTTTCATTGACGAACCCCCATTTTGTGTAAAATTTTGTGAGGCGACCCCTGGATCGACAGTAGACTTTTTTTAATCGTTAACGTAGGTAAAGTGATTTTTTTCTGGGGTTTGCATTTACAGGGTATTTTTAAAGGAGTTTTGGTGACGTCATTGATTAAATACAGCCTTTTTTCATCACCATCCTTTTCCAGCTTCTTATAGTCTCGTTTTTTTCCATCTTTTTATAGTCCAGCCTTTTATAGTCCCGTTTAATCTCATCTAATCTTGTATAAGCTTGTCTAATCTTGTCTAATGCTGGATAGCCTGTTGTAATCTTGTCCATTCTTGTCTGCTCCCGTCTCGTCATGTCCGGTCCTGTGGTTTTGTCTGGCTTTGTCCGGTCTTGTCCGATGATACGAGCATCATAAAAATGCTATAAAAGTTTTGACACCTAAAACTTCACATAATGAATTCGCATATACGCGCAGATATTAGTAAAGTCTAGTATTAGTATGAAGCGATATATTTGTATTTAGAAATTAAAATTTGATGTAAACTAAATAAAGTCGGAACACTGCCTGAAAATATAAATATATTCAACCTTTCCGGAGCTCTATGATACTAATTAGTCTTTTAAGGACTACCAAAAACAAATCTAATGTGAAATTTGTCAGTTATTTTTTAGCTTTCAGTCCACCTTCGTGATACTCAACAAAAACCAGAAAAATAACATTGGTTTTTAAGATCATGTCCTTCCGATACATTAAGTAGATAGCGTTTCTGTTTATACATTAAGTAGTTAGCGTTTATCTGTAGACTCGTTTCGAGATTTATCTGTCATCAGTACAGCTTCACTAAAATCATCACTAAAATAAAGTTCACTATCAAAATACATTATAAAATAAAATTGGAACAATAACATAATACAAATAAACAAATAGATGATACAACATATTCGATCGAAATAACTTAAAGATTTCCTTATCAAAAAAAATAGGAAAATTAACTACGCAATCCATTTAAAGCATTGGTGTGTGCAGTAAATGCCAAGAGGGAGATGGAAGGATGTGTTAACAACTCATCAACATCATCACGTAGCGCTACAACCCTGGGTGGGTCTTGGCTGACTGTACAACTTTTTTCCAATTTGTTCGGTCTTCCATCAACCTAGGGTCAAATGGAATGTTCATTTTCCGGAGATCTGCTTGGATGTTATCTCTCCATCGCATTCTGGGACGTCCGAGCGGTCTCTTGCCTGTGGGAATCTCCTCCCATACCAGTTTTACAAGTCTTTCGTTATGCAGTCTGTGCACGTGGCCTGCCCATCTTAGTCGCTGTGATTTAATTTCTTGGACAATATCGGTGTCGTTGTAGAGTGCTTTTAATTCGATATTGGTTCTGATCTTATACTGGTCTGTGGTGATGTCATGGTGAGGTCCGAAAATTTTTCTAAGTATTTTTCGTTCAAAGCGTCTGAGCTTTTCTTCGTTTGCTTTGGTCATGGTCCACGTTTCGCATCCGTATGTTATTACAGGTCTGACGATGGATTTATAGATTTTGATCTTTGAACTTCTTGTGAGATTTTTTGATTTTATGAGCTTATTCAGTGCAAATAGACAGCGGTTTGCAGATTGGATTCTGTCTTTTATTTCTTCGGTAACATCGTTGTCCGCTGTGATTACGGCCCCCAGATACTTAAAACGTTGTACTCTTTCGAAATTAAAGGTGTTGATCGTCATATTTTGTCCTATTCTGTCTCTTCGTGTCGTTCTATTTATACACATATATTTCGTTTTCTCTTCATTGATCTTCAGCCCTACTTCACTTGTTGCTCCTTCCACCTTGTTGAAAATGTCTTTCGTGGATAGAATGGAGTCTCCAACGAGATCTATGTCATCTGCATATGCGAGTAACACTTTGGGACCTTGACCCGATAGCAATTCTGTTTTTATTTCGGCCGACCTCATGGCTTTCTCTAATACAAGGTTGAATAGTAGTGGAGATAATCACCCTGTTTAAGTCCACTGTTGATTTCAAAGCTGCCAGACAGTTTATTATTTACACGTACTTTAGATATTCCACCCTCCATACAGACTTTGGTCATCCGAATGAGTTTCTTTGGTATTGAGAACTCCGCCATGGCATTCCATACTTGGCTTCTTTCTACGCTATCATATGCCTGTCGAAAGTCTATGAAAAGATTGTGTATGGGTTTGTTATACTCCCATCCCTTTTCTAGAAGTTGTCTCAGCGTGAATAGTTGATCTATTGTTGATCTGTTTGCCCTAAACCCGGCTTGATATTCGCCTAGGACATTTTCAGCTTAAGGGATTAGTCTACTAAGAATGATGTTTGAGAGGGTTTTATATGCCGTGTTTAGGAGTGAGATTCCTCTATAATTCGCGCATTTTGTTTTGTCCCCTTTTTTGTGGATGGGCACTATTATGTTTTCCTTCCATCGTGCTGGTATCCTTTCTTCTAACCATATGTGCGTTATTAGCTGGTGGATTTGGCGATGTAGTGCGTCTCCCCCATATTTCAGAAGTTCTTCTGGTATCTCGTCCGTACCCGGCGCTTTGTGATTTTTCAGCTTATTTAAGGCCTTTTGGGTTTGTTCAAAGGAAGGATTTTTGACGGGCATGTCCGCTGTGATATAGATCTCTTCTTTGTGCTGTTCTTCCTGTATGATGTTTAGAAGGTCTCTAAAATACTTTTTCCATTCTTCAGTTATTTCTTTACCGTCGATTATCATACGGCCTTGGTTGTCTCTCAGTGTGTGGATGGAATTGGCTCTATGCCCTCTTTTCTCAGAGGAAATTGCTTTGTAGAATTCTCTGGAGCCTGGTTTGGGCCGGTCTCTCTCCATAGTTTCATATTTTTGTTGTTCGCAGTTTCTTTTCTTTGTGCGTATTATTTTTCTTGTTTCTTTTCGACAGTCGTCATATTCCTTTTTACTTTGGTCTGTTTGCAGTTGTATCCAAGTCTTTCTTACTGTTTGTCTTTTTTCCAGTTGTTTCCGACATTCCTCGTCATACCATGTTTTTGCCCTCTTCTACTTACTCCTTCCAAAGATCTTGTCAGCTGTCTTGGTTATTATTTCGGCAGTCGCTTCCCATAGCTGTTCTATATAATTGTCTTCTCTTTCAGAGTTCAAGGTTTGTTCAAGTTGTTCTCTATAGTTTTGTTGTTTCTCTGCATTGTGTATTTCGTCCATGTTCCATTGTGGGTTTATTGTTGTTTTATTGTATTTGTGGCTAGATATTCTGGACTTGACTTTTGCTCTGACTAAGTAATGATCTGTGTCTCCGTCTATTCCTCTCAGGCTTCTTACGTCTATAATATTGTTGCCATGACGGGCATCTACAATGATGTGGTCAATTTGGTTGCGTGTAATATGGTCGTTTGAGACCCAGGTTTGCTTATGGATGTCTTTATGCGGAAACATGGTTGACTTTATTAGCATATTATTAGCTGCTGCAGTTTCTGTGAGTCTTAAGCCATTGTCGTTGGATATATTGTGTAGGCTGTGTTTACCTATTGTGGGGTATAGGCTGGGCTCTTTTGCCTATTTTAGCATTAAAGTCCCCGCAGAGTATGCGCATATCCTGTTTGGGCATCGTATCTATCTCTCTTTCTAGGGCATCGTAGTATAATCGTAAGTCATCCTTGATATCTTCATCCTTCTCTTCCGTTGGTGCATGCGCTGAGATAATCGAAATGTTGTATCGCTCTCCCTTCATTCGTATGTAGCATATCCTTTCATTTATAGGTTTAAAATTTAGTATATTCTGTACTAGGTTGTCTCTAATCACAAAGCCCGTTCCAAATTCATGTCTTCCGTTTTTGTTACCGATGAAGAAGGTAACAACTGACCTACAAAAACTTCAAGTACGGGACTGGAGAACGTTAGCGAGTGATAGGTCCGCTTGGAGAAACATGCTGAAGGAGGCCCAGACCGGCAATCGGTTGTAGTGCCATTAAGAAGAAGAAGTGTGCAGTAAATATTTTTACGCTCGCACAGTGGTGTGCGGAAACCTTTTACAAGGGCTGCCTGCAACGATGCTTACAAAATAGTATATTTTGTAACTAGGGTGGTAAGTTGTCAATTTGACGCGAGAGCAAAATTGGGCGCACGAACGAATTGAGTGCGCACATTGGCTCGAGAGAGCAATTGGCAATACCGCCCGTGTTACAAACAATATTTTTTATTACTCATGCGAGGGGATGTATCTTACAAGTTTGGGAACCAGAGGCCATCCTAAAAAATCAAAAATGAAGAATTTGCTTTTTCAATTGTCTCTGGTGGTGTGGATTCGTCATAAGAACTCCTCAGTCTCCGGTATCACGATAGAATTTACACTCATTTTAAAACGTTTTCTTTAATTTCTATTATTATTTTGTAATGAACAAAATTTCACGACACTAAAAAAACACAGTCAAGACCTCAATATTAAAAAAGTGACGTGAAACTTTTTTAATATTGAGGTCTTGACTGTGTTTTTTTAATGCAACCTGCGATATTGAATATTTGCTTGCGTTACGTAGATTGCGTTATGTAGAAATATACAACGGAACAACGAAAAGTGGCATTTGTCGTATTGAAAAACGTGCGTTGAGAAGTAGTTTTCGCTCATGAGTAATAAAAAAAAATGATTGGCATCACGTCAGGTTTACGAACGCGGTTTTAAAATAGTTTATAATAATAATTGTAGGTTTTTCATAAATTTTAATTTGTGATTCAGAATTTACTAGTAATAAAATTAATTCCTAAATTACAGAAGTAGATTTCGTTAATTTGTTTTATAAATGTCTACTTTAAATATTTCCCAAGAGCGCCAAAAGCATTGTTATGAATTATAAATAATATAATTTAATTTCACTATTTTACTCGTAAATAAATTTCTTTGAATTAGGCGACCCCCAAAATTTCCCTCGCGACCCCCCGTGGGGTTTGGGCGAACCACGGTTTCCGCACCACTCTCATGAACAAACAATTTAAATGGATGCGATTGTACGTTCACGCTTAAAACAGCAGAAAATCTAAACTAAATTTAGCTTTTTTCTAGAAGACGCTAGATTTTTTTCTAGATGGCGCGCATTTTAAATTCTCATCACGTGACCGAATTTGACAGTCTAGAAATCAACGACGAGCGTCGCATGAAAACAAAGAAAACCGGTCGTTAGTGGAACACAACAGAACAACAAACAAACCGACAAACAAACAAACAAACCGACACAAAAAAAGGAACAAACAACAAGGCGACGGAACAGCTGAGCGGAAGGCTCAATGACCGTCGAGAAGCAAAGCACACATGACATGACGACGCATGAAAATGCATCTTTAGAATTGGAAGTCTAGAAATTTAAACGCTCAAAATACAAAATATTTCCTATTACTAACTCAATTTTGAAACCGTTTCATCTGTCCATCTGTCTGTTACTGCCAGAACAAAAAGTAACTACTTTCCTTGCAAATTTTTAAAATTCTCAATTTCCAATCTGAATAACTAGAAAACTATTAGAACTAGGTGTCTTAAATTTCACACGCTTAAAATATGAACTATATTTTATTACTAGCTCTATTTTTAAACCGCTTCATCAGTCCGTCCGTCTGTTACTGGCAGAACAAAAAGTAACTACTATGCTTGAGAATAGGGAATATTATTGAATTTTAAATTTGGTTCAAATTTTTTTTTTCCGAATCTTTATTGATTTGGACATTTGAACTTTACCATTATGTTTGTAATTAATGTCTTTTTAAATACTTAAAATTAATAAATAAAAGTGCAAATTAAGCGAAGGAAATACGAATTTGTAAAATGCAAACGTAACATACCATATAAACAAGTCCGTATTTTTTACATTTGTATGTCATTGCAGTCTTTTCGTTAGAAAAGAAACGTCAAAAACGTCAAGTTTAAAATGAAAACAGCTATAGTAAACAATGGACTGAACTGCCAGTGGTAATTGACGTCATCAACAGACCGCGCGAAAATGGCGACGTTTAAACAGCTAATTTTTTTTTTCAATTTTAAATATTTTTTTAAACTTTAACTTTAACATTTTTAACTATGTTATAACGGTGTAAACAGTGAATTAAAAATTTATTAAAAAAACATGCATATTCCCTATTTTGAAAATTCTTAATTTCGAAACTAAATAACTAGCAAACTATTAGAACTAGGTGTCTTAAATTTCACGCTTAAAATAAGAACTATATTCTATTACTAACTCAATTTTAAAATCGTTTTAAATAACTGAAAAAGATTCAAAATAAAAAGTTCAACTTTTAATTGTTTAAATAATTACATCGGTAACCTCGCATTGTTTAAATGTTTTACAATTATCTAAGTTTATTGCATATCTAAGTTTATTGCATTATTTCTGTTTATTGCAAAAATTAAATAAAGACGTGACGGAAGCTTGTCAGCCTGTGTATAAGAATTGAAAAACATCTTTTTTAAATATTTTTTTGTTTCGGATAAACTAAATGGTGCATCACTTTCAAATTTTGAGAGAACATAAATAACATATTGATCTGCATGTATAAAAAGTTTCAAAGCTTAAACTTATAAAAAATATTTAGCATGCGATTCGCTCGAAATAACTAGATGTCTAACACCATTAGAACTAGATGTCTTAAATTTCATACACTTAGAATATAAACTATTTCCTATTACTAAATCAATTTTGAGGCGGTTTCATCCATCCATGAGTCTCAACAAACTTCCAACAAATTATTGTCTTGCTTTCTGTGTAAATACAGCAGACGCGGAAAGAAAATAAGGAAACTATTAGTGTTTGGTAGCGAGTTGGGTCGCCCCTTATTGATTCACTTTCTAAGATTTTCATCAACGAAAATAGATTTAGGCTCGACGGAAACAATGTGATGTTCTTCAAACTCAGTGATGGAGAAACTTACACAAAGATAAGCATTCAAGCAATTGGAATCAAAATTAATTGTCTTATCTGTTGAGTCTAGTCTTGTCTGTCTAGTCTTGTCTGTCTAGTCTTGTCTGTCTAGTCTTGTCTGTCTAGTCTTGTCTGTCTAGTCTTGTCTGTCTAGTCTTGTCTGTCTAGTCTTGTCTGTCTAGTCTTGTCTGTCTAGTCTTGTCTGTCTAGTCTTGTCTGTCTAGTCTTGTCTGTCTAGTCTTGTCTGTCTAGTCTTGTCTGTCTAGTCTTGTCTGTCTAGTCTTGTCTGTCTAGTCTTGTCTGTCTAGTCTTGTCTGTCTAGTCTTGTCTGTCTAGTCTTGTCTGTCTAGTCTTGTCTGTCTAGTCTTGTCTGTCTAGTCTTGTCTGTCTAGTCTTGTCTGTCTAGTCTTGTCTGTCTAGTCTTGTCTGTCTAGTCTTGTCTGTCTAGTCTTGTCTGTCTAGTCTTGTCTGTCTAGTCTTGTCTGTCTAGTCTTGTCTGTCTAGTCTTGTCTGTCTAGTCTTGTCTGTCTAGTCTTGTCTGTCTAGTCTTGTCTGTCTAGTCTTGTCTGTCTAGTCTTGTCTGTCTAGTCTTGTCTGTCTAGTCTTGTCTGTCTAGTCTTGTCTGTCTAGTCTTGTCTGTCTAGTCTTGTCTGTCTAGTCTTGTCTGTCTAGTCTTGTCTGTCTAGTCTTGTCTGTCTAGTCTTGTCTGTCTAGTCTTGTCTGTCTAGTCTTGTCTGTCTAGTCTTGTCTGTCTAGTCTTGTCTGTCTAGTCTTGTCTGTCTAGTCTTGTCTGTCTAGTCTTGTCTGTCTAGTCTTGTCTGTCTAGTCTTGTCTGTCTAGTCTTGTCTGTCTAGTCTTGTCTGTCTAGTCTTGTCTGTCTAGTCTTGTCTGTCTAGTCTTGTCTGTCTAGTCTTGTCTGTCTAGTCTTGTCTGTCTAGTCTTGTCTGTCTAGTCTTGTCTGTCTAGTCTTGTCTGTCTAGTCTTGTCTGTCTAGTCTTGTCTGTCTAGTCTTGTCTGTCTAGTCTTGTCTGTCTAGTCTTGTCTGTCTAGTCTTGTCTGTCTAGTCTTGTCTGTCTAGTCTTGTCTGTCTAGTCTTGTCTGTCTAGTCTTGTCTGTCTAGTCTTGTCTGTCTAGTCTTGTCTGTCTAGTCTTGTCTGTCTAGTCTTGTCTGTCTAGTCTTGTCTGTCTAGTCTTGTCTGTCTAGTCTTGTCTGTCTAGTCTTGTCTGTCTAGTCTTGTCTGTCTAGTCTTGTCTGTCTAGTCTTGTCTGTCTAGTCTTGTCTGTCTAGTCTTGTCTGTCTAGTCTTGTCTGTCTAGTCTTGTCTGTCTAGTCTTGTCTGTCTAGTCTTGTCTGTCTAGTCTTGTCTGTCTAGTCTTGTCTGTCTAGTCTTGTCTGTCTAGTCTTGTCTGTCTAGTCTTGTCTGTCTAGTCTTGTCTGTCTAGTCTTGTCTGTCTAGTCTTGTCTGTCTAGTCTTGTCTGTCTAGTCTTGTCTGTCTAGTCTTGTCTGTCTAGTCTTGTCTGTCTAGTCTTGTCTGTCTAGTCTTGTCTGTCTAGTCTTGTCTGTCTAGTCTTGTCTGTCTCTAGTCAAATTCAAATTCAATTCAAAATTCAAATTAAATTTATTTCTCTAGTTTAGCCATACATCTATAAAATATACATTGTTAAAAAATATACGCTAAAAGAAATATGTCAACAAAAGTAAATGGGAGTACATTTTAACTTAACAAAACTTAACAAAATTTATCCTGTATAAAATTCTTCAATTGTATAAGGTTCAATATCATTTATATGTTTAAAGATTTGATGCTTATATATCTTGATGTTCTTGAGTGTTTTAAGATGTCGGGGCAGATGATTGTATAATTTTATACAATTATAGTACGATCCTTGTTCTATTAGTGATAGCTTATGCATTGGCAGTATGTAGTCTACTTTTTTTCTTCGTGTAAGTGTATTTTTGTTTTCATAACTGTCAAAGTATTCTTTATATTTAATTATAAAAACGAGTGCTTCATATATATATAGGCTCCTGCTAGGGTTAATATGTTGTGTTTTTTAAAAGTCCCTCTACATGATTCCTTGTATTTAAGTTTAAAAATTATACGAATTGCCTGCTTTTGTAATCTAAAAATATCGGTGTTGTTTCTTCCATTTCTCCATAAAATTATGCCAAACCGTAGATGAGAGTAGAAATTTGCATAGTAAACCATTTTTAGAACATCTATGGTTACATGTTTTTGCAGGATACGCAGGGCATATGTAGTTCTATTCAATTTTAGAGCTAGATTTTTTACATATCTAAATCTATGCCTAGGAGTTTTGCGTTTCCACTAACATCTATCATGTTTTCGTCTATGACGACTTGGCTTGGATAATTTTTTGTTGACCTTTTTGTTCTGAAGATCATTAAATTTGTTTTTTTCGCATTGATCGATAATTTGTTCGTGTGGAACCAAGTCCTTACTAATCTAAAAGCAGCATTAGCACGTATAATGACTTCTTCCGTATTATTCCCAGTTACTAACAATGTAGTGTCATCTGAAAAATTTATTAGTCGAGTTGTATGTTTTATTGCATTCGAGAGGTCATTTAAATAAATTGAAAATAAAATCGGCCCAAATATGCTACCTTGCGGTATACCCACTGTTATGGTAGATGAATTAGACTTCACGGCGCCATATTCTCTGCTACATAGTTTTGTTTGCTGAGTTCTATGTGATAGATAAGATCTAAATAATTTGAGAACAACTCCTCTTACGCCATACTTCTCCAGCTTTTGAAGAAGTATGTTGTGATCGACTGTATCGTACGCCTTTGAAAGGTCAATAAATATACCACATGGAATTTCTTGGGCATCCAGGCTTTTTAAAACATTTTCTATGAAACAGAAGCAAGCAGTTTCTACACTTTTCCCTATTGTGTAGCCATGCTGGGTTTCACAAAATAAATTATGTTTATTAAAAAATGACAGAGTTCTATTCGCAATTACTTTTTCAAAAATCTTGGAGAATGACGATAGTATGCTTATTGGTCGGTAATTTTCCAACACTTTTCTGTCTCCTTTTTTAAAAATTGGCGTAATAACTGAATGCTTTAATCTATCCGGGAAGATTCCAAATTCGAGTGTGTTATTTATAATAAATATTAAAGGTTCAGCAATTTCTGCGTAAACCTCCATTATCAGATTGAGTGATAAATCATCATCTCCATGACTTTTTTTGTTTTTAAAATTCATTATCACATTGAATATTTCTTCAGTCGATACGGGTTCCACATAAAAAGAATTGTGATTCGTGTTTATATTGTCTCTATAACTGATGTTTGGTATTTTTTTTGTTAATTCAATTGGATTATTTAAATAGAACTCATTAAAATGATTTGCCTTTTCCAGTATATTACCCTTTTCGATGGGATACATCGTATCTTTTTGTTTATATTTTAAATTAATTATTTGGTTAACAACATTCCAGGTTGTAGCCATTTTGTTTTGTGATTTCTTTATCTGTTTTTCTAAATGGTTTCTTTTTATCTTTTTGAGTAGTAAGTCATAATTCCTACGGATCTTGTTATATTGTTTTTTACTATTTTTATGGTAGCGTGATATTATTTGTAAAATTTCCATATGTTTTCTCATTGATGCTATTTTCAAGTCTTTGTAGATAGGTTTATTTTTTGATTTTTTATGACATATGATTTTTGGATAGCAGGTATTAAAAACCATAAGGAACGAATCCATGAATGTATTCCATTGCCTATTTACTTCACTTAATCTCAATGAATAGATTTCTATCCGCGATTCTTTTTCTAACACCCGTTTAAATTTTGATAAATTATCTATCGAATTTTCTCTGAAAATCTTATATTCATTAGTTGTATGTTTAGTCTCAAATAGGGTTATTATTTGACTCCGATGGTCAGATATATAGAATTCATCTGTCTGTGTGACATAATCTAACTCAGTTTTTATTATAATATTACCAATGCATGCAGTTAGACGACTTGGTTCTTTAATAGTCAATACTGCATCAAATGACTTGAGCAAGGAAATAAGTTGGTTTGTTTTTATACCTTTTTTTATGATGTCAACGTTGAAGTCGCCCGCAATGACGTAATCGATGTTTTTACCATTCAATGCAATTAGGAGTTGATGTAGTTTATTAAGAAAAAGTAGAAAACTAGCCTTGTGTGTCTGTCTAGTCTTGTCTGTCTAGTCTTGTCTGTCTAGTCTTGTCTGTCTAGTCTTGTCTGTCTAGTCTTGTCTGTCTAGTCTTGTCTGTCTAGTCTTGTCTGTCTAGTCTTGTCTGTCTAGTCTTGTCTGTCTAGTCTTGTCTGTCTAGTCTTGTCTGTCTAGTCTTGTCTAGTCTTGTCTATCTAGTCTTGTCTGTCTAGTCTTGTCTGTCTAGTCTTGTCTGTCTAGTCTTGTCTGTCTAGTCTTGTCCGTCTAGTCTTGTCCGTCTAGTCTTGTCCGTCTAGTCTTGTCTGTCTAGTCTTGTCTGTCTAGTCTGTCTAGTCTTGTTTATCTAATCTTGTTTGCCTAATCTTGTCTGTCTAGTCCGTCTAGTTTGTCTAATCCGTCTAGTCTGTCTAGTCCGTCTAGTCTGTTTAGTCTGTGTAGTATGTCTGGTCTGTCTGGCCTGTCTAGTCCGCCTAGTCCGTGCAGTCCGTCTAGTCTGCGTAATTTTATCTGTCTATTCTTTTCTGTTCTGTATCGTTTATATAGTCCACTTAATAAAAGTTAAGTTAAACTACTTCTTAGCTCTTTTGTTTCAATTTAAAGAACCACAATGCGAATCGATCGCAGAGGGCATTGTGTCCACGAGGTAGAAAGAACCGTGGAGTAAACCCACTTAATTTCCGCCGACGTTTCGTAAATTTCCGCGGCCATTATTTCGCTCACTATATCTCACTAGTGCACACTGCATCGATAAATTATCATTATTGCTCGCACGCTATCACCTTCCGTAATAATTAATTGTGTGTACATTGGTGGATTTGTAGGAAAATAAGTTTAAACAGAGCTAGAAAGATAGTCTTGTTGTAATATTATTTACTGTTGTTTGTGCAATCTCGTAAAAATATTAATTAATATTAATGTCTTCAAACGTAATCTAAATGTTAATTAAATTGGAAAACATGTTCGCGATGTCTTTTCAATTCGCTGCGGTTCTGAACGTTTGATGATTTTCGTTGGCAAAAATTCCGTTTCGTTTTAAGCCGTCAATTAAAATTTGCAATTTACGCGAAAGCGGGTTTCCAACGCGAAATTAAATATTACGCGCCCCCGACTTTCCCCATTATTGCAAACAGAATCTCTTTAACGTCTTGCTCACTCAAAATCTACTTAAACTACGTAGGATTACATTTAAACAGCGTTTTATAACGTTGTGAATCTAGACTAGTCTTGTTTCTAACAAACGCAAACAGAGTGAGTTGCAACGCTTCGTTCGGTCTTTCCCATCATTCGTTCACTACTTGAAGCGTTCGACTTTAAATTCCATTTCGTTTGGGGGCGCAGTTGCGAGCTGAAGAATGGGTTAGCGATAATACCCAGGGCGCGAAACGCTCATTCTTGCCGCGTCTCGATTGCCTCAGTAATCTACATCACAATAAAGAAAAAAAAAATATTGGTGAGATTTAGTTTCAGCGGGGATAAGAGTTAGGTAGCTGTTGCGGTGCTAGCTTTAGTACAGGTTTAGTCTAGACATATGCGATTAAACAGTCTTCTATAATTAATCTTGTAGGTCTTGTTCTTTCAACAGATACAATCACCATTTCAACTATACTTCATTGACTATTTCCAATTTAAACGGATTTCTAATGTTGCTTTATGGACGATATGACATTCAACATGTAGTTCTGATTGAATCAATTAAACTATTATAGAAGAATCGCGAGAACTTTCAGGATCTGTGTGCAGCTTTTGTCGGGGTGAAATTGAGTCGAACGGCGTGGGGGAAATAAACTTCGAAATTTTCCGCTTGCGAAAGAAAATCTGCTGAAACTTTCGCAAACTTCGATTCATGTCAATTATTTTTTATTTTATTGTTCGGTTCTTTGCTTCCTTTCTTATAAATCTTCGAGATATGTTTTGACTTTCTAACAGACAAGAAAGTTTACTAATATATTATTTATGTTTTCTATACAGGCATGTCTAGACAGATACGACTAGACGGACAAGATAAGACACATAAGACTGGGTAGACAAAATCCACTCGGCCGAGCCGAGCCGGGCTGTGCCGAGTCGGGAGACTGTAATTTACACATCGTTTATAAAGTACCTACTACACAAATATTATATGTAGAAAACTAGACAGAAAAGATTACTTGACCTAACCTATTGACCAATGTTGACTTGACCAATTTTAGAAAAAGCTGTGGGGAAAAATGTAAAAAAAATTTCAGGCAGTTATTATAATTGCGTTAAGTCACGAACTATCGGTGAAATGGTGTGACGACAAACTATAACTAATAATAAATAGAATGCGGAATTCAGTTGCACTATACCCAATAAAACGAGCTTACGAGCTGCGATTCCATAAGCAGCCACATATAGGGGAAAGTGGTACAAAACGATCCCTCGGGGTAAAACGATTATCAACTATTTTACCGAATTTTGTAGCACTGTGTGAGTGAAAATAGTTTTCGTCACAACGGTTTCAGCATTCTGTCAAAGCGTCAAGGTTGTGTGAGCATTACGGAAGATATTGTTAAAATGAAATGAAAATTGTGTTGTTTGATGTAAGCTAAGCATTAATTCAATATTATGTTGTTTAAGTTTAAGTAATTATAATGTAATATTAGTCCTTGCGTTAGTTTCCAATGTTATTTATGTTAGTTATGTTTATCAATGTTGAATACCATAAGGTTATGATTTGATGTTTTTTGAGTTATGCATTTGGGGTAAAACGATCCTCTGGTAAGAGGACCCACAATGCAATGTTTGTTGGTTCCATAATCCATAATTATCGACTTTCGATCTATGCACAGTCCCTAATTGTCGCAGCATTCATACTCATAATTTATATTCCAATTATCTTTTATAAACAACGCACCAAAATTGGAGCGAAATCTCCCTTGTCAATGTTGTGAAACGTGGCATGCCTTATAAAACTATTTTTTTATTGTGGTTTGTGGGAATCCTTCACTTAACCCTCTTTTCCACTTGACTTTTAGCATGCGCCACCCCGATGTAGTATATTTTGCATTCCTTCAGGGTAGGTAGCCCGGACTGTTAGTGCCGCCCTGGTTAAAAATGCCTCTGCCTCGGCGGGGAATCAAACCCCGGTCTCCCGCTGGTCAGGCGGGTATGTTGTCCACTACACTACTACATTTACTTGGAATTATATTTTTAATTTTACCTACCTTTAACTGAGAGGTTCTATGATGCCAGGGTTCATATTACCCCAACCCCAGGGATCATTTTAGACATCCGGGTGTACAAAATGATCATTTACTATACTTGACAAAAATGTATATGTATATAGATCGTGCTAATTAAATTACATTCTACTCTTACTAAATTATAGGCCGATATGCCAACCTTACAGAAAACTTATAAATTTCATAAAATTCACTGTATAGGTACTTTTTATATTTGTTTTCCCTTAGAGGGATCATTTTGTACCACTTTCCCCTACGGACAGACTGACACACAGACACTTCAAACTTATAACATCCCTTTTTGTGTCGGGGGTTAAAAAGAAACTAAATAATTGGATTAATATTGAAATCTTAGTCATCGAAATTTCAATTCATCTGCACATTGTCTAGATAAAATGTTTTTTTTACGTATCTTCATTTCCTTGTTTCAACCAATCTTGAAATAATATCTTTTTCATCCAAACTTTTGTATTATTGGCATAATCAACAGGTAGAGTCTTCACACCTTTCAATCATCTAGGTCGTTTTTATGATGAAAAGAGGGAGCTTGTCCGTACCGGTCATGTTTACGTATTGAAGAATAGTTTACTATTGTTCATTTACTTACTTTGTTTCCCTCCATGCCATTTTTCTAATTTAAATGTAAATGTTTTATCGGGAAGGCACTTGAAGAACAAAGCAGTTTCATCCGCAATGTAAATATCGGCCGGATGATACTCCTTTAAAAAACTAGGCAAATCTTCAGTCCATGGGTTACACACGCATTGGTCCACAGATTTACTTTTTTAAAAGCTATATCATTACGCCTTTTAAAATCCTCTAACCAGCCATTACTAGCCGAAAAGTTCGGAATTCCCAATTTTGAAGCAAAATCTTTAGATTTTTGTTTTAACAAGGGTCCATCTATGGAAATATTCTTGTCCCGAGTTTGTTGGATCCGTTCTAAAAGGCAATTTTCGATATCGGGAAACTAGGGAAGTCGACTCCTCTTAACATTTCTGTGTCCCTCAGAGCACTGAGACTTAATAGAATCTTTTGCTTTAATAATTTTATAATAGGTGGATTCTGGTAGACCAAACTCGCTCGGAATTCCACTACGCCATTTCCCATACTCAAACTCATTCACGATTTCGAGTTTATCACTTAGAGACAACACTTGGAGTTTTCTTTTAGACATAATGTAGGTATTTAAAAAGATTGCGTTTTGAAATGCGTCTTCACCCTTGAGAGATTTGTCGCAGACTAACTTATTATGCCCGATCCACACGTTTGCCACTTGCCGCAAACTACAAACCTATACAAATGCTTGACTATGAAAATACAAGCGTATGGCTATCGCACAAACGCTTGCCGCAAACTTCTTTGATTTGGATTAAAAACCGACTCGCATAAATAATCAACTCTCTTTTATAGAGGTTTCTATTTTTCATTCATAGAGGTTTTATTTAAAGCCTAAAAATGACGGGACCAAGCAATTACTCTCATTTATAGAGTTTTTCCCCATAACCGAGTTCTCACTCAGGTTTAAGTGTATATATGTATATATATATATATATATATATATATATATATATATATATATAGTAAATTTTTATAAAAATTACTACGCAAACGGTAGAATTCGGGTGATACGATTCAAAGAAAAAACTCAAATTCTTCTTAAGTCGACGTTTCGATTTATTAATTAAATCTTTTTCAAGACCTACAAAATTATTACAGAAAATTACAAAAAAACAAGTGAAAGATGTTATTGATTACTTACAAAGAAGGTAATGAACAATTAATTAAGACGTGTAACATCATATAACTTGACTAGCAATGTGGGTTACATAATCGTTGCTGTAAAACGAGCCATGGTGAATTTTAATTTCGGTGTTTGAAATTTAGTATTTAGTTTGCAAAATGTCGGACACCAACCCGATCGGCACAGCACGAGGAAACCAACAAAACCTTTTCGTTCTCTTAAAATAAATTAAAGTTGAAAAAAAAAAACAAAAAACAAAAATTTTTTTTTTTTCCCTCTTTAATTGAGCTGCGAAGGTGCGCATTGGGAAAGATCGTGACATTAGAAGGACACAGGAGTCACAAGCACACAGGAAAAAGAATATTTAACTAATGTTTGAAGACATACCGTTCGAAAAATTTTTTTGTTTGAAACCGCCACTACGTCGCAGTTTCCCAGAAACCCAGGCAATCTAGACAATCCCTAGATCTTCTTAGAAAAACAGGAGCTCAACGACCCCCATTTAAGGAAAATTGTATAATAGTAGAACCACTAGAGACCACGAAAACCGCAGCACAAATAGAAAATAAATAGCAAAACAGAAACCACCCATCAAGTTAACTGTGTCTAGACTTCGCCCAAGTCATGAGCCAAACATACATATTGCTCAACCCGTCCATGTCCTTCCTTGAGTTCATGGCTGCACCGGCGTTATGAATGAAACACATTTCCAAGAAAAGTCTCTTGGATAAGCTTGGCTCCCTTGCAAGAACTTTCAGGTCATTGTAATTGACCCTATGGTCCTTGTCATTGCAATGTGTTGCTAAGGCGCAAGAGTGGGGTTTTAGTCTACAATCACTTCTGTGATTGGCCAGTCTGGATGACAATCTTTGGCCGGTCTGACCAACGTACACAAGCTCACACTCGGCACACGGAATGCAATAGATTACATTTGATTGCATTAACGTGGGGGTTGAATCTTTAAGGCGACTGAAAGATCTGTTGATGGTGTTATAACATTTATCCGCTATAATGGCTGGGCTCTTGTTCTTGAAAATTGATTTTATTCTGGGGGACAATGATTCTACAAAATGTAAGCTCTTGAATATTTTCGTGTCGTCCTCTGCGACCATATATATGATTCTGTCTGACTATATATATATATATATATTATTATTACATCATTTTTGCCCATATGGACAGTGTTTGAACTTAAATAACTCATGATGACACAAGTTTCACTTCTTTCCCTTCTTTTTCTTCTCTTCCCAAAATCTCTTCATCCTTTGACTGTGCTCCTGTTTCCTTTGTTCTGTCAACAATGTTCCTATCTTCCTTTCGCTTACTAAAAATTTGGTATTCTTAATTTTGCTTCTGAATTTTTTCCTGTATTCTATCATTTGTTGATTGATCCTCAATTGCTTTAAGTCATCTTCTATTTCATGAAACCAATTTGTTTTCCTACTTGAACTGTTTACTACATCAAAGATTTTTTTTGTAAGTCGTTTATTGTTCATTCTCTGTATGTGCCCATAGAAAGTTAGTCTTCGTTTTCTAATGATATCTGTTAGTCTGTCTGTGTGTTCATATAGCTCTTTGGTAGGTATTTTCATCCATATCCCATCTCTGTGTACTGCTCCAAATATTTTTCTAAGAATTTTGCGTTCAATTTTTTCTGTTTCTATGATGCCAGATGCTCCAATTGTGGTCGTTTCTGACGCATACAATGCTTCAGGCAATACAACTGTTTCGTAATGTCTGAGTTTGGCCTGCCTTGATATGCTTTTCTTATTATAATGTGACCATGTAAGTTTATATGCTTTCTGGAGTTTTTCCGTTCGTTTAATGTTAGACATTTTGTTTAATCCTCCTATTTGTATATATTCCCCTAAGTATTTAATTTTTTCTACTCTTTGTATAGATCCATAAGTCGTATGTATGGTATGTACATTGTTGGTATGTCGTTCCATGTATTCGGTCTTCTCATACGATATCTGTAAACCGGTTTTAGCGGCTATTTCATGTAATCGCTCCAGTGCTTTCTTTGCCTCCTGTGTATTATTGCTGGTTATGGCAACGTCGTCTGCAAATGCCAAGCATTTAATGATTGTTTTTGTTTCGCGTGTTCTTCCTAGCTGTATGCCTTTCACTTGTTTCTCCCACTGCTTAATAATTTTGTCTAAGACCATGTTGAACAAAATTGGTGAGAGGCCGTCTCCTTGTCTGACACCTGTGCGTATCTGAAAGGGTTCTGAGATTTCAGCCATGAACTTGATCTTTGAGGTGGTGTCCATGAGCGTTAGTTGTATTCGTGTTCTGGTTTTTTTGTCAATGCCATATTCTTCCAGTACTGCAAAGAGCGTTTGTCTATCAATGCTGTCGTACGCTTTTTTAAAGTCCACAAAGGTAACTACGGTGTTATTTGTCTGTCTGACTTTCAATATTGTTCTTAGGTTCCAAATTTGTTCGATGCATGATCTCCCTTTCCTAAAGCCAGCCTGGTATTCACCTATTTGATGATCTGCTTGTGGTTCTAGTCTGTTCAATAACACTTTCGAGAATATTTTGTAAGTGACTGGCACTAGTGAAATACCTCTGTAATTATTTGGATCTGACTTATCACCCTTTTTATGTAATGGGTGGATCAAGGCACATTTCCATTCTTCTGGCATTTTTTCTGTGATCTAAATGTCTGTAATGATCTTATGAATTGTTTTTAAGATGTCTTTATCTTGAAGCTTCCACACTTCAGCAATAATGCCATCTTCTCCTGCCGCTCTGTTATTTTTCATTTGTTGTATGATCTCCTCTATCTCTTCTATTGTAGGTGGAGTAGAATCAGGATTGGATGTGGTTTTTTGGAAGGTCATTGTTTCCTTGGGTTCTTTACAATTAAGAAGAGTACTAAAGTATTGTTTCAGAATTTTACAGTTTTCTTTAGTGTTCGTTTCCAAGGATCCATCTGTTCTTCTAAAACAGAGGCTAGGAGGTTGATAACCCTTAATATTTTCTTTGAATGTTCTGTAAAAATTTCTTGTATTATTTCTCTTAAAATCTTCTTCAATTTCTTTTAGCCTGTTGTTGTCGTGTGCTCGTTTTTCTCTTCTAATTTCCTTTGATGATTTTTTCTGAACTTCGTGAAATTCCTTCCATGTTTCGGATGTTCTGTTACTACTGAACTTCATCCACGCCTGTGTTCTTTTCTCAATGGCTTGATCACAAGTTGCGTTCCACCACCTATGTTTCCTTTTTCTGGGAGGTTGCGCCCAACGCATTGCCTTCTGAACTGAGGTCGCAAGATCTGTCCAAGTGTCTGTTGGATGACTATTAATATCTTCAATGATTTTGTCTTTGTTTATCCGCAAATATTCTGGATCAGGCTTGACTATTTTGTTTTTTACTGTCTTTTTCTGTCTTGGAATTGGTCTAATCTTAACTTGTAACAAATAATGATCTGACTCGAAGAACCCTTTACGCGTTCTAACATTTAAAATTTCCTGCGTATTTTTGTTAGAAATGGCCACATGATCAATCTGGAATTCTCCCCATACGGTGTTAGGTGCTTTCCATGTTGTAAGTTTTCGTCTTAGCTTTAGAAATTGTGTCGACATAATTTTGAGATTAAAATTTTGACAATATTTTATGAGGTGCTCTCCATTTTTGTTTGTGCGATAGTGAGCTGAATAAGGGCCTGTGATTTTCTCTCCTTACGTAATTGCGCATTAAAGTCTCCCATTAAAATTTTAACATGCCTTTCTGGTATGCTGTTGGTTACTTCTTCCATGTCTTCCCAGAAGTCTTGAACTTCTTGTGGTTTCTTTCTGTTATGCTCATTTGTAGGTGCGTGTGCATTAATAATTGTGTAACCTTTATTGCCTGATTTGAAGGAGAGTGTGCAGATCCTTTCTGATATTGAATTAAAGTCAACAATGTTATCCACGACTGATTTGTGTACTGCAAATCCCGTCCCAAACAATGATGGTGTACCTCTTCTGACAGCAGGTTTACCTTTATAAATCCGATTATTTTCCGTGTTGAAATGATTTTCGTCTTGAAAACGTGTCTCCTGAATCGCAAGAATTTTTATTTGAAATTTTTCTAACATATCTGTAAGTTGTTTTAGTTTTCCAAGTTTGAAGAGAGTATTCACATTAAGAGTGCCAATGTAGTGCTTGCGTAGAGATTTTGAGAAGCTCCGACTCTTCTCCTCATGATGTTCCTGGTCCCCCAGAATCCGATGACCAGGAAAGTCCAGCACGGTGACTGGGGCCTGGGGTAGCAGATTTTCCTTTTGTTCCATCATGATTACTTCAAGTTGAAAGTGGTTGTGGTGGTCTTTAAGAAAGATCACGATGATTACAACTAAGGTATTGAGCCTTAGAGGTTGCCTCTTGATGTTTTCTAGCTAAGAGCAGGCATTTCCTCCTACTCTAAATATATAGGTTTGAGTTTGCGTCTGTTGTTTCAATATATATATATATATATATATATATATATATATATATATATATATATATATATATATATATATATATATATATATATATATATATATATATATATATATATATATATATATGTCGCAGGGAAATGGTAAAATAAGAGATTTGATCAAATCACGGAAGATGTTAAAATATAAATTCTGTGAGTCATTTGCCTAAATAAAGTTAGTGATTTGATCAAATCCCTGAACTGTTTTAGCGAAATGATGAAATAATATCGTTTATTCAATTTTGTGTTATAAAGTATTCCTTGTCGTTTATTCAGTTTTGTGTTATAAAGTATTCCTTGGATACGGATCAATAAAACAGTGGTTTATTGTTTTATTTATCAAATAATAGTTATTTATGTATCAAGAAAATTATGATGATGTTAATTATTGAGGGTAACATGCAGTAAGTAATAGTAAGTTGCCCGATATTCACATCCTCATAATTCACGTTATATCTAATTTTTTTTTTCTTGCAATAGTTTTTAAATTTAATTTATTTCTGTAGTTTTCACAGCATGTAAACGTTGAAATTATTTACATCAATTGTTAGGTATAGTTGCCATGGATTTTTGTTAAATTTTATTGATATTTAATAAACATTAGTCAATTTGTCAACATGACAGACACCAGAAACAACATTTTTTTTTATTTCACTAACGAAATAAAATTTTTATTTGATAGTTACAATAACATATAAATGTCCGTTGACTAACAAGACTCCATAGTTGAAGCTATACTCATACTCATAGTTGCGTAGGTAATAAAACAATAGTCACTCAAACACAAATTATATTATTTATTCGAAAGTAATTAACTAAACAAATAGAAAAAAGGAACAAAAAAAGAGAATATTCATATTAAAATTTTAAACATCTTTAGTGAATGTAATTAATCGTTCATTACAAAACCAAATAATTCAATCTTTTTTCAAATTTGAGTTTTTACTTTGAGCCGCATCTACGGGCGTATTTACATCTTCTGTGTAAAAGCCTTCCAACTTTCATAACACCATATTATTATTGATAAAATTAATGTGTCTGAAACTTGTGTGATTTTTACACAGAAGATGTAAATAATTCCGTAGATGCGGTTCAAAATTAAAACTTAAATTTGAAAAAAATGACATGTTTTTGAAATGAACAATATTCATAAATAATAATGTTCAATCATTTTTATTAAAACATGTTGTTGACTTGTGGCACCTCGAGTTACAAAGTACGTTACTTTTTTTACAGGCACATTTTTTTCTTTGGCATTGTATTTTGGATTGGCTACAGGAACACTTCTTAAATCCTTGACCTCCAAATAAGCATAATTTTCCCGCAATCTCACGCAGACTTAGGTTAGTCTGTGGAACTGTTTCGGTAAATGTTGTAGTAGCTATTTGAAGAGCGTTTCTAGGTAGCCACTCCTTTATAATCCCTACTGAGGTACCAATTTGGTATACATTTTTTTTTATATCTAATACAATCCCTATAATGTTATTTCCATCTAATGGGCCTCTATCTACCTTAGGTACATACACCAAAACTTTGGAATCCACTAAAACGTCTTTAAATTTCTTCGAAAGAAACTTCTTTCATTTTTTCAGCTGATATTTTCAGGTGTTTTGCAGCATTTTCCCTTTGAACTTTGATGCTCTCTTCTTTTTAGCACAAATAGCATAGCATTTTCGATCCATATCCTTCTTCTCCTACTCTATTCCCACATATTGCGTGCACCGGATTTTTACAAATCTCACATGAATAGGCTCCAGTATATCCCATTTCACAAACACAACATGCTTTATTGTCACTGACAGCTGCTTTCCCTTCTGATGCAAGTAACACTACAGATGTTTTAACTGTTGAAGCAGAAGTTGAAGTAGAGTTATTAACTGGTTCGAGTTGTCTTGTTGTCGATAAAGAAATTGATTCAGTAGATCGTGTGATATTGAAATAATATTGTTGGTTAATTTAACTATTGATAGGTCATTGGAAGTTGAGGCATTGTAATTAATTAACTCAGATGCTGGTAGATCTTTTGAAGTTGAAGCGTCGTTGTTGTTCTCTAAGGCAGCTGCTGGTAAGTCTTCTGTTGTTAAAATAATGTCATGGTTCTGCGGATTAAGAAGTAGTTCCAAGTCCTCTTCAGTAACAAGTTTTTCAAGCAACTTTTTTGAAATATGACTAGATTGTGGTCCTGTTTTCGGTTCTGTGCCAAATAAAGCTTGGTAAGGTGATCGTTTAATGGTCCGATGAAAAGAGGAATTCTTCTGGAATTGAACAAAGTAACAACCTATGGCACATTTTTTTGTATTATTGTCAATTAGCCAAGCACGTAACATAGCTTCAATATCTTGATTTGATCGCTCAACAGATCCTGGACTAGCTGGATGTCTAGGCCTACCATTTACAATTTTGCACGTTGGCCACAAACTTGTTAATTCTTGTATAACAGCAGCCGTAAACTCACGGCAGTTATCGCTTTGTAGTATATGAGGACAACCTACTTCCAAAAATATTTTTAATAGCTCCATTGCTACTTCAGCAGCTCTTTTTGAAGTCAACAGTCGAAGAAAGTCGAATTTCGTCGCGTGGTCCTGATAGTTTAATAACCATTTTTAGTTTCTATCTCGGGTCGACTGTAAGTTAACTAAATCGACTTGGCCACGATGATTGAAGTCGCTAGATACAATTGGACAAACAACGATTCCTTTTCTTGGATTTTTTTTAGACTGACATACCGTGCACAGTTTTAGAAATTCCAGTACAACTGAAGTAGGTATTAGGTATTTCGATTTCAAACTGTACAGCATTTTATCTCTTCCTCCGTGACCAGTTGACTGAAGGGTTTCCCGGAGTATGTGGTAAAATTTTTCCATTGGCACTGTTTTCACAGCTGCATCGGAGTCAGACTTTCTCTTCTCTTTTTTTTTTGTTCTGTTTTTTTTTTGTTCTTTTTTTTTCTTTTTTTTTCTTCTCGTTGTTGGTCCTTGGTTCGTCCTGGTGTTGGTTTTTGGCTCACCCTCCTGGTGGTTCCTGGTGTTCGTCCTTCGTCCTCGTGGTGGTTCCTTGTTCGTCCTCGTGGTGGTTGCTGTGTCTCTCGGGTTTGTTCTTGTTGTTCCTGCCTCTTTTTGTTCCTGGGTACTCCGCTGGGTTCGGGGATGTGGGCTTGGGCTTTCCTGTGAAAAAGAAAGATCAGTGATTACTTATGTTGTTGAGGTTTTGGATGTTTCCATTTCACGTTGATGTTGTAGTTTGCTGCGTTGTTGATTGTTGGGTTATCATGTGTCTTCATGCGTTCGAAGCTTTTCGTTGCTAGTTTTTCTATGTGTTGCTTGATTGTCTCCATGTTTAGATCGCTGTGCAGCTGCTCATTGGTCATGTACCATGGCGAATCTGTTATTTCTCTCAGAGTTTTGTTCTGGATGATTTGAAGTTTGTAGATTTTCCGTTCTTTGGATTGTATCCAGCACGTCGATGAGTACGTCATTGTCGGCCGTATTATGGACTTGTAGATTTGTAGTTTGTTCCTTATGTTCAGCTTGCTTTTCCTGTTCAAGAGCGGGTAGAGGTAGCTTTTAATTTGTTTTGCTTTTTTCGCTGTCTGATCGATGTGTTCTGAAAATGTAAGAGCTTTATCTAGGATTACGCCTAGATATTTAATTCGGTTTTGCCATTTTATGTCCGTGTTGTTGATTTTCAAGCAGCTACTGGGTTCGTGCTTAAATTTTTTCTTCGTGAAGATAATTGCCTGCGTTTTTTCTGCGTTTAGTTTAATCCTCCAGGTGTTACACCAGTCGTTGATCCTTTCCAGGTGATTTTGTAGTCGTTTTGTTATGGCCTCGCTCGAGAATCCTCTTGTGAAAATTGCCGTGTCATCTGCATATAGCGCAATTTCTGTGTCCTTTAGTTTTGGGATGTCTGCGGTGTAGATGCTGTAAAGAAGGGGGCCCAGGACAGATCCTTGTGGGACACCGGCTGTCATTGTCTGTGTTGAGGAGATGCTGTCGTTTATTTTTACTTGGAACGTTCTGTTACAGATAAAGGACGTCATTAGTCTGATCATTGCTGTTGGGATTTTAAATTGGTGCAGTTTGTATATTAAACCTAGGTGCCATACCTTGTCGAAAGCCTTAGAGACGTCCAGAAAGACGGCTCCCGTGGCTAACCCTTTGTTGAAAGCGTCGTTTATTGCTTCTGTTATTCTTGTCGTCTGATAGGTGGTAGAGTGCTTTGTCCTGAAGCCGTATTGTTCGTCCGGTAGAATACGTTTGTCTTCAGTTATTTCTGTCAGTCTTTTGTGAATTATTTTTTCTGTGATTTTACTGAGACCTGTCAGCAGACTTATTGGTCTGTAACTGGAGGTGAGGTTTCGGGGTTTGTTCGGTTTCGGGATTAGAATCGTTGTTGCGTGTTTCCATTGGGTCGGAAACACTCCAAGTTTCAGTGCGGCGTTTATGATTTGTGTTATTCTGCCTATTGCGTTCGATGTTAGGTTTTTTAGCGCGGCGTTGTTGATGTTATCGCAGCCTGGTGCTTTCTTAGTTTTTAAGTTTTTAATTATTCCTTTTATTTCCTCGGGTGTTGTTTCCTATATTTCCGTGTTTTCTACACTGCTGTTTAGTACACTCAGTACGGTTTCGCGTATTTTTTGCCTTTTGCAGAGTGGGTGTGTGCCGGCGTTCGGTTTAAACTGTTGTGCAAGCGCCTTTGCGAATTCCTCCGTTTTCTCCTCGTCCGTGCTTGCTACAGTGTCGTTTGTTGTTTTCAGTGGCGGAATCGTTCTCCTCTCCTTGTTTCTCAGATTCTTGGCTAATTTCCACGGTTCCTCTATTGTTTCGTTTATGCGTTCTAGTTTGTCTTCCCATTCGGCGTTGTGCTGTTCGCGCAGTGCCCATTTCAGTTGGTTTGTCAGTCTGTTTAAGACGTTCTTGTCCGTCGGTGCCAGCGTCCGTTGGAATACTTTGTTAGCTTTGCGCTTTTCTCTTAGTAGGTTTCTGATTTCCTGTGGGAGGGCGGTTGTCGTGTTGGTTGTCCGTTTCCTTGTGGCGGCCTCGAGTGCTGCTTTTATTTCGTTTTCTATCGTCCGTGCTGCTTCTTCTAGGCACGGGCGGCTTGTAATTTCTGTACAAGTGACGTTCGTCAGATTATCTTTGAATTTGTTCCAATTTGTGATAGTTTTCTCGATTGTTTTCCTGGCCGTATTCGCTTGGATATTTATGTGCACTGGGTTGTGATCTGAGCTCAAGTCCTTGATGCAGATTATTTCCACGTTTGCTGTGATGTTTTTCATAATGGCTATATCCAAAATATCCGGCATTCGCTGAACTCCTGGAAAGTGTGTTGGTTCGTTCGGTGCAATTACTTGTAACTTCCGGTTTTCCGTGTACCGTAGTAATTGTCGGCCCTTGGTGTTTGTCACTCTGCAATTCCATTGCGAGTTCTTTGCGTTGTAGTCTCCTGCGGCTATGGTACCTATATTTCTGTCGAATATTTTGTCCAGGTCGTCGACGTTTATTTGTTTCTGTGGCGGCGAGTACAGTGCGTAGGGGGCTATGGGTCCGTCGGTTGTCTGTACTTCTACTCCTACCGTTTCCGTGTCCGTGGTTGTTTCTACTTCCGGCAGTTCGTGGTGTTTTATGTTTCTTTTGATGACGATGGCGACTCCACCTCCGGCTTTCTCGCTTCTGTCTTTTCTATAGACTTGGTAGTTTGCTATGTTCAGTTGGTTGCAACGTCTGAGGTGCGTCTCGTTGATCAGGGCCACGTCGACGCTGTGTTCGTTTAGGTGTGCTACTAGTTCCTGTTTCTTGTTTTGTATTCCGTTTGCGTTCCAGAATGTAAGTTTCAGATTGTCTCTAGTTCTTCTAGTGGTCATTGTTGAGTGTGAGCATGATGGTTGTGATTCTTCTAGTGAACTTTTCTGTTTCCTCTTTGCTGTGTCCCATTTCGGCAAAGTCGAGCATCATTTCCGTCAGTTCAGATCTGATTACTTCGTTGCTATTCCTTTTGTTTCGGCTGGTTGAAGGTTTTGTCTCCGGGTTGGGATTGTTGCTTCTTCTTATCGGTTTCGGTATTTGGCTCGTTGTCGGTGTTTGGGCTGTTTGTCTCTGTGTCTGGGCTGTTTGTCTCGGTGTTTGGGTTGTTTGTCTCGGTGGGGTTCTCGTTTCCTGCTGTCTTTGTTCCGTTTGTCTAGCTATTTCCGGTCTCGCCGGGCAGTTTCTCCATATAGAGGTGTGTTCGCCTCCGCAGTTTGCGCATTTCGGCGGCAGTGTTAGCGGTTTCTCACACAGGTGCGTGCTGTGGGGTTTTGTCCGCATTTCATGCATCTGTATTCGGCGTTGCAGTGCCTCTGCACGTGGCCGAACAGCTGGCATCGGTGACATTGTACGGTTTCTCCTCGTGTTTTCAGCGGTTCCATTTTCACGCTCAATCCGCAGAATCGATCCATTTGGTAGATGGATTTGTATTCCTTCCCAATTTCTATCAGGACCATTTGGATTGGCGTGCCTTCTCTTCCTTTCATCCTGGTCACTTTTATGGCCGGGTATCCGTTGTCGTAGAGGCTCTCTTTGATTTCCTCCTCCGTCAGGCCGCAGGGAACTCCCTTCACTGCGATCTTCAGGTTCCTTTCCGTGCTTAGTTGGTGCGTGTGGAATTCGTAGTCTTCTTCTTTCATCAACTTGTACATGTTCCGGTAGTCAGTTATGGTTTGGGGCTGGATTCTTATCCCGTCCCTGGTAGTCGTTGCCCTGGAGTGGTTGATGTTGTTTCTGTTTAGCTTCTTTGAAAGCCCTGCCCATTTGTCCTTGTTTCGTAGCACGATGGGAGTTTTGTTGTTGACGTTGTTTTCGGCGGGGGTTTCGGTCTCAGTGACTTCGTCTTCGTCGTCGTCGTCGTCACTGTCCCTTGTATTTAAGCATGCGTAACTGTTCATACTCACCTGCGGTCCTCGCAGGCTTGACGTGGTTGGTCTCGTCAGCTTTGCGGTTTTCTTGGGAAACCGGAAGGTTCCCTCGTCCTCCGGGTCGGTTTTGCGCTTGGGGGCGGCCTCGGTGATGCTCTCCGTGTCCATCGGTGTGGGTTTCCTCCTCGGGGCGGCTTCGGTGGCTCTCCTCGGGGCGGCTTCGGTGGTTTTCTTGGGTTCGGCGTCGTTGGTCCTCTCGGCGGCGGTCCTTCTGGTCGCGGCGGTGTCCTGGGGCTGTTCGGCGTCGGTGTTTTTCTTCTTCCTGTTCAGGAGGTAGTTGAGCAGGCTGTCCAACCCGTCTTCGCTGATGGAGTCCAGGAAGGCGAAATCCTTGAATTCCTTGGCGGCGGCGGTTCCGTTGGAGTTGGTGTTATTCATGATTGGATTCATGTCTGCGGTTTGGTTTTTTTGAATTATTTTGTCAGAATAATTGCTAAGTTTAACGTCTGCTTCGTACGAAGTTCGGTTAAGCTATGAGAGCTCGTTCGTGCGATACGACTACTTATAGCTGTCTGGCTTCGGGTCATGCGCGTTGTGTGCGGTGCTTCGGTTCGGTTGTTTGTTTGTCTTGTTGGTCGTACATGAGTCTGGGGTGTCTGGGATTGCATTTTGAGGGTGGATATGATCGGTCGCCATGCTGGGGGCAGTCTCAAGGAATCGTCTCTCGTGTTCATGCAGTAGTCTCGTTTTTCTATCTCTATGGCTTCTCTGTATACTCGTGACATTTCGTGGCTAATCTGTGCAACAGTCCTTGAATTTCTCCATCAAAAGTCCATCCAGGACTGTGTTGGACAGTGTTGTGCAGGACAGTGACTGTGTTGGACAAGTGCCGATGAAACTTTGTATCTGTGTCTGACTGAAACTACATGTTCTTGAATCCTAGCAGATATTTTTCTATTGGTACGTCCAATGTAGGTTCGTTCACATGTTCCGCAAGGTATTTCGTAAATTCCATGGTATTCTAAAGGGTTCGTCTTTAACGCTGCGTAGCATGGAGGATAGCATGGAGGATATTTTCTGGTTAGGTTTGAGAATGGTGTCGATGTGTGTCTTTTAAGGATTCTAGCGATTTTGTCAGTTGATCCGTGAACATATGGTAGGTATGCTGTGCTAACGGGTTTCTGGCGTTCTTCAGTTCTTTGGCTACTGTTCCCTGTACGACGGAAAGCTCTGGATATTAAGCTGTTTGGATATCCATTTGAAGAAAGAGCTTCTCGTAAGTTCCTCAATTCTTTCGGTAAGTTAAGCTGGTCGGCTAGTCTTTTGGATCAGGTGGTAAGAGTGTTGACTACAGATGCTAGTTGTTTGGGATGATGGTGCGAAGAAGCGTTCAGATATCTGTCTGTGTGGGTTGGTTTCCGGTACAAAGTGTGACTCAAAGTGCCGTCAGGTTTCTTCTGTACCAAAACATCCAAGAAAGGAAGTCGTTGAATCCGGTTCTCCGGAAAAAAGGAATCCGGTTCTTTTCAGAGCCAACCCTCAGCATCAACGCGGAATCCCCGAGAAAACAATACAACACAGGTATCTATCCGCGAAAACCTCAAATACAACATATATATATATATATATATATATATATATATATATATATATATATATATATATATGTATATATATATTTATATATATATATATGTACATACATATGTATATATATATATATATATATATATATATATATATATATATATATATATGAATTGAAATGACAACATCAAAATTCTTGTCAATGTCAAAGTTCCAAAATTTCCCGTGTTTTTGCAAAAAAGAAATCGAGATTCCACGTCCTTTGAACAACACAAACAGAGGTATGTACATATAGAATCAGTAGGCAAGATCAGACAAGATTGAATAAAACCGTACTCCAACAGACAAGAGTTAGACGAGTCTGGTCCTAGTTAGACTGGACAGGACTGATATAATCAATTCAAGATTAGACTAGAATAAAGAAGTCTAGACTAGATTAGAAAAGACCAGACAACAAAAAACTATGTTGAAGGTCTAGTTTTCTGTTTAGAATTGGTGAAACCATACTACATTATAAATAATTATATAAAGTTAATAAAGTCGGAACACAGTCTGAATATATTAATATATTGAACTTTTCCGGAGCTCTATAACATAAATGAGTCTTTTTAGGACTACCAAAAACAAATCTCAAATTAAAAATATCTAACCCTAATCACCCACATGGATTTCAAGTAAGGTAAACACCCCAGTTGATGGACACTTAGTATTATGTCATGTTTTTAAGTGCTGGCCCCAAAGTTTCCTTCCAAATTTAATGGATGAAGCATTATATGCTCGTTTAAAAACTATCATTAATTAAAGTTATGAATTATGAGTGATTAATGCATCAATTTAAAAAAAACAATTAAAAAAACAACTTGGAATTATTTGGTTAGTAGTTGGCCACTTCGAAATAATAAAAATCAGTAATTGGCCATTTTTGAACCAGTAATTGGCCACCGAGATCGAAGGTGATTTTTGCAAAAAAATCTTTTCCCGAGGTTTCATGAAGAAGAGTTTAAGAAATATTAGGGTTATATTAAATCATGAAGTGCAAAAGTGTTGAAGACGAGGCAGTATTATCGACAGCGTATAGTTCAGTTGGCAGCTTGGGCAGACTGTCGGCAGCAGCCGGGAATGATGATTCTGAAAGCTGCTCAGGGAAACTGTTGGCAATAATGCCTGCTGTTGTATGTAGCACTGAGATCAACGGGAGGAAATGGTGACGCTTTACTGGTTACACCTTCAGGAAGCGACGTATCATCTTCTATCGGACACTGGTGAAATGAAGAGCAAGACGGTAGGCTATCATCTAAAGATGGCAGGAATGCGTTTCAAAATTTATATTGTCATTTAAAAATTGCAACCCTTTCTTCAAATATTGCACCTGTTTAAAGTAGTAATTTTTCTTGCCTTCTCCACCTGGATTAATAACTGCCTGAGAATTCCATGAACAAAACTCACTTCTTTGTAAGGGTGTCAAGTCGGATGCATGTACGTCAACAAATAATATTACGGGAAAGACTGTTTTCTGTTTAACTAGCCACGGATAAAATACATCAGCTATAAATTCAAAGAAAGCTTCGCAGTTCATGCAACCCGATTCGGTCTTCCCGATGGTCCACTCTGAAGGAAATTTCTCTGCGATATCTACAGGGATCCGTTTATAACTTAAAACCAACCACCGTTGTAGGAGCTAATGAGCTACTGGCGCTCCCTATTATTAGTACCGTAAGACATTCCATTTCATCTGGATTGACTTGTTGGTAAACGTTTTTTTCACCTTTCTTGGAAAGAACTTTAGGTGCTTTCGGCGCCAACAAAAATGCTGTTTCGTCACAGTTATAAACACGAGAAGGTTCCTTGAGAATGCCAGCATGTTCATTATACTAACTCAATGTAAGAGGTTGAACCACTCAAGAAGACCGGCTTCTGTTATAGAGACTCTGGATAATGTCAAATTTTAAGAAATTTGAATAGGTTAGGTTAGGCCGGGTTTCCCCCCTTTGAACAATGGACATGGACGTTTCATTTCCTTAAGGTATTTTTCCACGCTAACAAGTAATTTTTCAGTTGTCACTGGAAAACCAGTCCGAGCGGTCTCATGAAACCAATGGCAGATTCGTGTTTCCTCGTCCGGAGTGAGGACTGTAGCTGGTCCCATTTTCGTTCCATAGGGGATTTACCATCCAATTTGTTTTTTAGCGTTTGCCTAGGAACACCAACTTTCTTAGCGGCTTTACGGATAGAGATGTGATTCATGCGGACGTCTTCCACTTCTAGTGACATGGCTCAGTATATTTAAGAAAATAAC
Organism: Phosphuga atrata; assembly: GCA_944588485.1. Classification (NCBI taxonomy): domain Eukaryota; kingdom Metazoa; phylum Arthropoda; class Insecta; order Coleoptera; family Silphidae; genus Phosphuga; species Phosphuga atrata. Next base: position 65,378,683 of record OX155899.1, read on the forward strand.
CCTTTTTCCAGGCATGTAAAAAGCATCTAATATTATTACTGATTTTAGTAATTCGCCAACCTAAACACTACTAGTTGGCCACTCGGCCCGCTACTAGAATAATGCGACCATATGCAACAATTTTCACGTCATTCCTTTAACTTTCCCTCTCGGCCCTAAATACAAGGTTTTAGACAAAAAAAATGAATGACAAATAATATAGTCATAGTAGTTATCACATCGGCCATTTACTAATTTTTTCAGAAAAATAGGAGCTAGTAGTTGGTCACCCCACACTAGCACATCAAAGTAAAATTTAATATTTTTAAATTCTAAATTGTATCAGTAAGTTCGTAACAATATAGTTAATAAATGCGCTTACCGTAAAGAGTTTTCATGTACTATATATTTATACATTTTTGTGCGGAGTTTCTTAGGAGTTTTCTTAAGGAATTGAGATCAAATAACAAAGGACGAGAACACTCAAATGGAAAAAAAAATGTGATTCATCAATACAGCGCATGCGCTGTTGCTCGAAATAAATAAAAGACAAAACCAGTTTATGTACATGAAATCATTTCACAATATTCCTCTGAATTCTTATTTTTTATCTTCTTTGCTAAATGTTCAACTACTGGGGTTTTTACCTTAAGTGATTTCATAATTGTTTGTTCATAAAAGCAAAGCTGTACTGATGAGAGCATGGGCGTAGCCAGGAAACACAGGAAAGAAATAGGCAAAATATATACATAAATGTTATATTGTAATAAAGAGACAAGTAGAGATGACTCGCTTCAAGAGAGCATGGTAGATGCGAAGTTTAGGAACCCTTGTGTGTCAATTTTAGAAAGTAAATTGGTGCATTTCTGTTACTGTATTTTCTTAAAACACCCCCCGAAACTAAAGCCTGGTCTTAAAACCCTTCCCGAAACTAAATCCTGGCTACGCCCATGGATGATAAATCTCGACATGCGTCTACAGATGGCTATCCACTTGAGGGGGTACTCGCTCAATTTTTCCGAAAAAATGATACATTTTTGAACGGGTGCCAAAAGAAGAGGAAGGCAGATAGAGAATTGATTTTTTGTTATTTTTAATTACACATCCTTCGACCATATGTCCATTTTTCCGACGCATGCGCTCCTCGCGCATGCACACAGCTGTCTGCATCTCAGGAGACAATTAAAAAAAGTCTCTATATGGTGTGCATGATCAGCGGTTTCTGGAACCTCATAGAACAAAAACTCAAACTTATTATTAAAGTAGAAGAGTCAAATTCCCCATTGAAGGATGGAAATTAAAAACAAATCGATTTTAGAGAAATGGCGCATCTAATACGAAAAAAAGCGCTGAAAAGTCACTGAATCGCGAAAAAAAATTTATCCAAATTTCCATCCGTCAATGGAAAACTGTTCATACTGTGAACAAAACTCGCAAAGGTTTTTTCAAATCGGTCAAGAACTTTATCCGTAATCATGCGCACCATATTGAAAAAACGATTCCGAGAAAATCGCGATTGAAAGTTCACTTATAGCTCTCTCATAGTGAAATCGGACCAATTTCAAAAGTATGGGGGGGATCATTACCTGCGGTATTGGGAGTAAGAAGAAAAAAGAATTTTGAAAATATATTGAATACTTCTGAAATTATTCACGGTCCAGCAACGGGAATCGGTGAAAATCGGTCGGAAACAGCGGAGAGGCATTTTCGACGGAAAATTAAACATTATTATGATTCTTTCTCGCCCACCTCTATAAATTGATTCTTGGAACATATAGCAATCCTTCCACGATTTCGTAGCTCTTCTCGAGCACAGATTGCTCTTCTCTCTGGGTTGATCGACGCCTTTTCGCTGCGTCCGTAGCGCGGCGATCAGCATTTGATCTACACTCCGTATCTCGTTCATAATCCACAGCATGTTGACCGACGTGAATTCCGAGATCTTTCATGACTTGTAGCAGTGTCGTGAAGACCTCTTTGAAAATGGAAGCTGCCAACGTGGCAGAAATATCGACAATTTGTTTCCCGTTGAACAGATGTATCGGGACAAACTGCCAAATGGTGGCATTGAAGGTCTCATTGTTGATTTGAGTGCTCTTGCCGAGACATCTTTTCAAGAGCTATTCTTCTGTTAAATCCTCATAAATTTTCTTCACGTACTTTTGAACAATTGTATCGAGTGCAGGTTTGTGAATATGAGTAGTCCCGTTTTGCTGGGCCTCATCTAGGACCAGGACTCATTACACAGATGCTGTTGAGGATGCGAATCCGTTGAGATCTTGTGATAGCCACTCCAAATTTGGAGCGGCCGGCCTTTCTCTTCTTCCGCAGGCTCGATGCAGCTGGCAGCGCACTCTTGAAAGCGCTGTACCCAGCGTTATATCGGCATTTTCAAGAAAATATTTTACACGGGCATTCTCAATACATGAAAGAACCCAAATATCAAAAAATATATTTTTCCAAAAAAGGTATCGGAAAGATATGATTTTAAAGGACAATGTTATTTTTCTGGTTTTTGTTGAGTGCCACGAAGGTGGACTGAAAGCTATAAAATAATTGACTCACATGAGATTTGTTTTTGGTAGTCTTAAAAGGACTCATGTTTTCTAAAAGGATTAATGTTATAGTATGTCTTAAAAGGATTAATGTTATAGAGCTTCGGAAAGGTTGAATATGTTTACACATTCTGGCTGTGTTCCGACTTTATTAAATTTATAGTTTTTTGTTGTTTCTTGACTGGACTAGATAAGACTACCCTATACAACAGGGTAGTTGTACCCAACTCGCATCCGCGAGTACATGCAGTAAGCAATTTATAATGCGCCCACTACACGATTCCCGACAAATCGTTTTTTTTTTTAATTCAATTTCCAATCAATTTTATGATCCGGCTTTTAGCAATTATGCCTTAATCAATTTGACGACTTGGAATCGATTTTATTTTCTTTCAAAATCACATGATTAATTCACACTGTTGTCACATTGACATTTCTACATTATGTGCAAAAACCAATGGATTTTATGCAACGAATTTAGAAAATTCAGAACTGGAAATATAAAACTGGATTCATACGCAAATCTTTCTAGTCTTTTTGGTGCCTTGTCTAGCCTCCTCAGCGAGTTTTAATACAGCATTTATAGCACTGATTGTGAATCCGTATTGTCTCAGTTCTCTTTTTAGTCTGCCCAGTAGCAGTTGTTCCAAGAGTTTTCCCAGTAAAGTAAGTTCACCCATTGGTTTATTGCCCAAATTGTAGCATTACAAAATGATATTATTAGTTTATGATACAAGTGTGTGAAGAAGGGTTTTTGTGCACGAGTTGCGAAGTTTATACAAGCGCTTTTGTACATAAGTTGCTCACCTTCGACTGGTGCTTTAAACGCAATGAGTGCTAAAAAGCCTTTCACACACGTGTATTATACATTATTTTATCTAGGAAGCATGTTAAAATACTGTTGAATCTACAAACAAATAATTGTTTCTTACCGATAATATTGTAAAAATTGTAATTTGGATAAAATACTTCGAATCACTGACACAATAACTTTAGAACGTTCTGTGCCTCCGTGGCAAAAATTGCTAACTAGTAAAAACGCACAGTGACGAGAATACTATTTGATCGTTGTCCATTTAATCTAGATTAACCTAAGTTTAATCTAAATTAGGTTGTTATATTCTTCTTTTTCTGATGCCGTCTTCTCATTGAAGGTTAGCGACCACCTTTCTGAATGCGTCTCTGTGTTTTGCCACATGGCACAGTTCTGCAACATTCATTCCTGTCCACTCTCTTATATTACGGAGCCAGGATTTTTTCATTCTTCCTATTCCTTTCTTCCCCAGAAATTTTAAGTTATATTAGAGCCAGATAAATCCCGCCTTAGGGACCGAGACTTCTTGAAAATGAATTCAATTTTAATCTACGTCAAAAAAATTATTATTTTCACTACGTCTATGTTTTTTGTTAAGTGACGCGAGTTATTGCCATAGTAACAACAAACAGAAATCGTTTAATAATGAAAGTCCATTTGATTTACATTGGACTTTTACGCACGATTTGAATACTTTTACACACGATTATAATAAGGGTAACCTTCACGTACAGTAATGTATTTATTGATGTGTTCATTTTAAATATTTTTGATTTCAATATTTTCGTATGGTTTTTATTCAAACTTTGCACACTTATTACTTATGAATCAAACTAAAAAAATGATAAGTTTGAATGCAATCTATTGATTAGTTTCAAAGTTATTGCTTGTTGCAAATTTCGACGGTGTTTTAAAGAGTCTACCTAGTCTTATTGTTCGAAACAACATTAATAAATTATACATTAAAATTTTAAGGCTTTTCTAAGCTTTCAGAATATCGAAAACTAATTCCGCTACTTTTCTTCCTTGTTAAAATATCGCTGTAAATATTACAAGGTGTTTCAGGTGGTTGAAATTTGGCTACTTTTTTTAGATTTTCTGATTTATTGCAAACTAAATCGCATAATGATTTATATTATCGTAATCTGTGTGAAATTCTGCGTGTTTTGATAATCAATATGTAAAAATTGGAGAGATGTCGAAAATCGCGTTGAATCTTCGAATTCGCAAATGTTGACATGTTACGGATATTGTAATATATATACATCAAATATATATAATACATCAAAAGAAGCGAAATTTTACACAGAACAAACAACTAACAATCTTTTTCTGTTTTGCTGAAGAGTAAGCTTGAAATAACGATTATAAAACCCCGCGAAATAGCGTACGTTTGGATATTTGGCGAGAAACTTGAAACTCTACATGATTCTAAATAAAATGAAGATTAAAACTATGTATACTAAGTCTATTTATAGCTGTCTGACTTCGGGTCACGCGCGTTGTTTGCGGTTTTTCGGTTCGCTTGTTAGTTCGTCTTGTTGGTCGTATATATGGCTCGGATGTTGGTTCTTCTTCTTACAGTGCCTATCCGTTCCGGATGTTGGCTATCATGTTGACTATTCAAACTTTGTTAACAGCAGCGCGGAAAAGCTGAGTGGTTGATTGGTTGAACCACGTTCTTAAATTTTTCAACTACGATATTCTCCTTCTGCCCACTCCTCTAGCTCCATATACCTTGCCTTGGAGGACCTTCTGCAAAAAGGACATATCGGCTCTCGTTACGCATTATATGTCCCAGATATTGTAGCTTTCGAGTCTTAACTGGATTTAGGACTTCTTTTTCCTTTCCCATCCTTCTCAGCACCTCCGTATTGGTTATTCTCTTTGTCCAAGCTATTCGTTGGATTCTTCGGTACAGCCACATTTCAAATGCCTCAAGTTTTTTGGAGGAAGCCTCCGTAAGCGTCCACGATTCGTGCGTCCAGTAGTCGAATTTTCGTTGACAGCTGTAAGTCGTGGCTGGTAGACTTTCTTCACCTTGATAAATGCCGTTCTGGCTTTTTAATACGCGTTCTGATCTCCACAGAATGGTCCCAGTTATCCTTTATGTTCGTGCCCAAGTATGCGTATTTCTTGACTTTTTCTAAAGGAGTTCCGTCTACCAATAAAATACCGCGGGTGTTTTGGTCTTCACTGATTATCATGAGCTTTGTCTTGTTGGTGTTTATTTCCAAACCATATTGTCGACTGTATAATTTAACACTGTCCTTTAGGAGTTGTAAGGAAGCTTGTTGTAAGAAAATAACGGCATCATCTGCATACCTTATGTTATTCAAGCGTTCGCCATTTAGCAGGATTCCACCATCAATATCTTGCAGGACTTCTCTGAAAATGTATTCCGAGTACAGATTGAAAATTACAGGAGATAGTATCCCTGCCTTACTCCACGTAATATTTCTATCTCTTCCGTTGTCTCTCTGTCTACGCTGGCACAACCCCTCTGATTCCAGTAGAGATTTCTGATGATTTTGAGGTCCTTCCCATCCAGTCCAGCATTTTGCAGCACTTGATCAAACGCCTTCTTATATTCCACGAAGCATGCGTACACATCGCAGTTTACATCCCTGCATCGCTGAAACAACACCTGGATCGAAAATAGAGCCTCTCTTTTCCCTACAGCACTTCTAAAGCCGAATTGGGTCTCCGATATGTGTTCCTCACATAGTTTAAATATTCTACTGTGAATTATCTTCAGGAATATCTTTAGTTGATGTCTCATCAAGCTTATTGTACGAAACTCGCTACATTTCCTGGCATTAGGCTTTTTGGGCAGGGTAACAAATTCAGATTTCAGCCATTCCGTGGGTATGACGCCCGTATCATAGATCACATTGAACACTTTTGTCAGCCTTCGTAGATTTATCCCCTCGATCAACTTTAATATTTCAGCTGGAATTCCATCGGGACCCAAGGCCTTTTGCTCTTTAGCATTTTTGAAATCTGCCTGTACTTCTCTTTCTAAGATTGGGGGACCATCTGTTTTATCAATATTGGGTGGCACCGTTTTCACGTCATCAAACAGTTGTTTAATGTATTCCTCCCAGGTTTGCTTAATTTCCGACTTCTTTACTATAACTCGGCCTTGGTTATCCTTAAGTACATTAACTGTTCTTCTCTTAACTGTTCCCGCCATTTACTTTACCTCCTTGTGCAGATTAAAGCTGTTGGATTAAGAATGTTGGTTGGATGAGGAATTTCTTGGTTGATTGGAGGAGGAGATGGACCTGAGAGTGCATTTTGACGGTGGATATAATTGGTTGGATGAGGAGTTTCTTGGTTGATTGGACGAGGAGAAGGATCTGGGACTGCATTTTGACGGTGGATATAATTGGTTGGATTAGGAACTCCTTGGTTGATTGGATGAGGAAAAGGATCTGGGACTGCATTTTGACGGTGGATATAATTGGTTGGATGAGGAGTTTCTTGGTTGATTGGATGAGGAGAAGGATCTGGGACTGCATTTTGGGTGGATATAATCGGTCGCCATGCTGTCCTCTCGTGTCTGTATGCGCTGGTTTCTTGTAAACTTTATGACTCAAGGTGCCGTCTGGTTTCTTCTGCACGAGAACTTCCAAGAAAGAGACTACTACTACTATTCTTGTCTGGATCACACTATGTCCTTCCAAAAGTTTGCGGCTCTGATGACCTTGTCGTTTGCTAAAATTAGATCGTTCCCTGCGCAGCTCTGTCCCATGTCGGTGCAGGTAAACAGGTGTGGAGGATTCTGGATTTCTCCCAGGAACACTGAGGGTTTTCGTCCTCTGCTACCATTCCCCATTTTGCAGATTTTCTCTGCTCCTCAAGACTTCTGTGCGAAGTCTGTTGAGCGTTCTCCAGATTAGGTATGGGAGGAAATGTTCCGGTGCCAGCTACTCATTTTGTTTGGGTGATTGGCTCCATTTCTGGAGCCTTCTGGCTTCCTGAGAGACTTGCAAAGGTGCTGTTCTGGCCAAAAAGCTGTGGCGGGATCGGAGTCTGGGTCTAGCTGGTTGGTGGCCATAGAGCGGGCGCCTTGGGTCGGTCTCTTGTCGCCCTCTTTCTGCCTCAGCGGCTACCTCTCTCCTGATGTGAGGCGGTGTTATCCCAGCGAGAGAGTATACCCGATGAAGTGGCGTAGGCTTCAGGCAACCTGTTATTAGGCGGACTGCTTGGTTCAAGGGGACGTCGATTTGCTTTGCGTGAGTGGATGCACACCATACTGGAGCCGCGTATTCGACTGCAGAGAAGCTTAATGCAAGGGCTGAGGTTCTCAATGTTGCTGGCTGTGCGCCCTATGACCTACCAGTCAGTTGCTGGAGAAGGTTGTTTCTTGTTGCTACCTTTTTTCTGGTGTTTAGACAGTGGCGCTTCTATGTGAGAGCTCGATCTAGTGTTACCTTGAGGTATTTTGGAGTTTTCAATAAAGAGAGTCAGTCGTTGATGTTTTTCTACCTCCATTGTGAATTTGATTTGGTCGTACTAGGAGTTAAGATGGGTCAGAAATTTATCTGCTCTGCCATGTGGCCAGATTACAAATGTCTCATCCATATCTTATCCAGAGTGTAGGTTGAAGTCTAGCTGATGAGATTGCTTTTTCCCCAAAATCTGTAAGAAATCAGTGGCTGTAATAAATAGATTGTGGTTGGTTGCGCCTGACTGTTGAACTGAACTGGAGTCGACTTGCTGACTGTTTGAGCCTGACTGTCTGGACGGCACTGACCTCCTTGTTCGGGGGTTCAGGCATTTATGTTATGTCCAGCTGATCCTTCATCTGGGGGTGATTATTTTTCTATTTTCGGCTATATGTCGCTTTGGTGATTACCGATTCTCGGGAAAAACATCTTGTCGTAATTTCCCTGGGGATTACAACATTGACCCTAATAAAATATTTTCGGAAATTCTTTTAAAAATATTTGGGTACTTACCGTAATGCCCTCTTAAAACTAAAAGTACAAAATTTTTCTTAATCTGCTCGAGGATTACATTACCGACCCTATTCAAATATTTTTGGAAATTGTTCGAAAATATTTGTGTAATTATTATAATGCCCAAGTAAACTAAGAAATAAAAATGGAACGGCTCGTTGCCGCTACAAGGTTTTTAATTAGGCTTGATTAGTCAGAGTAGTCGAACATGTATTGTTCGTCTTTGATGTCGAAGGCGGTGAGCTCCTCGTCTTCGTCGCCGCTGCTGTGCGATGAGTTTCGGGCTCCGCCTGGAACGTCTTCGATCTGGAAACATTCTGAGATTCCTCCAACGTCGATGGTTTTCAAAGTTTTTCCGTGTCGGATGGTGTCATGCAGCGCGATGGCGCCTTGTTCATTTACCTGCGGGTAATGCCGATCGATGTGAATTGTGGACAAAATGAGAGAGAAACGACCTTGATGGTATGGCCATGCACTGCGAGCAGCTCCTGGTACTATTGTCAACTCTGCCCTCCATTTTGCGATTGAAGGCCAACGTCCCAGAAGAAGAGCGAAATAGCGATGGCAGAACACGATAAATAGAGACCTAAAGATCGTGGGGCTTAAACCAAATGACGTACAAAACCATGCGGTCATTGACCTGCACCAGCAGGACAACGCTAAGAAGAAGAAGAATGTCGATCGATGTGAACGCTGCTGATATTTTACCAAGGTGCGAGAACAGCGCGATCGCGCTGCGTGGCGCTAAAACGGTTAACCCTTAGTTGGCCAGGATTGTCCAATGCTGACTTGCTTTGAACTGTACTTTCCGTGAACTTAAAGTACCGTTGGTCAACAAAGGGTTAAGGTAGTTTGTAAAATGCTTCGCGTGCCGCCATTTGCCCAGGCCTGATCTTCGTCAAAGAAACTAAAGTTTACAAAATGAACAAAAGTTTTGGGTTTTTTATTGAAATCGCTTAATTACAACATATGTACGACAAAAAATTCTTAAATCTAATACCAATTGACACGTTCGAAGTTGTGGAAGTCTTAATCCTAGAATATTTTGAGCAAAAGAAGGATCTGGGTCTTACCTCACTCACTTACTCACTTTCTAATATAGGCGGCATGGTCTCAAGTCCCTTTTTCCTAGAATTAACCGACTAAACATAATTTAGTCTTAACATGAAAAATTTTAAGCTCAATTGTTCAGGCTTACAAGTGGGCCCTGTCAACTCGTCATCACCGATTTGGCCCAAATTTACAGTATATGTAGGGCTTGACTATAAATGAAAGTGACGCAAGCGGGAGGGCCAGATGGCCAGGCGTTAAAAAACTTCCGAATGCCGACAACTCATAAGCCCCCTATGTTAGCATAAATTCCAATGGCCGGTCAGCGCAGCAGTAAGAACTCGGGTTCATAGTACGAGGATCGCTGGTTCAACTCCCCGTGGGGACGCTTTTTTTATTTACAATTTTTAAAATGACCTTAATGGTTAAACTACATTATGAATTACTACGGTTCATTTGTGGCGCAAGTATCGTAAAAATAAAATAAAGAATAATAACAATATTAGTAATAATAAAAGAAAACAATTTTAAGAATTAACCGTTGAAGTTATAAAGAAACAAATAATAAATGTTAATACTAATAAAATAATTAAATTGACATATTAATAATTACAATTAAAAAGTTAAACATTAATAATAATAATAAAAGAAAGTCATTTTACAAATTGTAAATAAAAAAAAAAGCGTCCCCACGGCGAATCGAACCAGCGATCCCGATATGAACCCGAGCTCTTACCGCTGCGCTGACCGGCCACTGAAATATATGCTAACATAGCGGCCTTATGATTTGTCGGTAGTCGAGAGTTTTTAACGCTTGGCCATCTGGCCCTCCCGTTTGCGTCACTTTCATTTATAGTCAAGCCTTACATTTTCTGTAAATTTGGGCCAAATCGGTGATGACGAGTTGACAGGGCCCCCTTGTTAGTCAAATCTTAGATTAATCAGAAGTCTAGTCTTAGATTAATTTAAAATATTGTCAACTTTTAAACTGAGTTAAAGCTTAGTCTAGTCATAAAATTAAATAGTTTTGTAAAGCGTTCTTGTTGCGAATCTGTTCCGAGTAGTTATAATAGTTATGCTGCTAGAGCTTGGGGTGTGTTTGGAATCTCCATCATCCCGTAATCCTGCGGTATTGGGGGCTCCTTGACCCCGTCTAGTTCCCTGATCAGTTTTAAATACTCGGGGCAGATGCTCGCGTTGGCCGGATGATTGCCCTGGCAATTGGCGCACGTCGCCGGACTCGAGCGGTTCTTGAGGCAATCCTCGGTGCGGTGGTCTAGAGCGCACTTCATGCACCTCGCTGGTTTCGTGCACTCGTAGTAGCCGTGTCCCCATCGCTGGCAGTTGATGCACTGGACCACGCGCTTCCTGTTCATGTACACGCTCCAGGTCATGCGGTTTCCCCGGAAGTAGTCGTGGGAGTCGTTCAGGTATTCCTCGGTGTAATCCCCGTCCAGCAGGACCAGCACGAGGGTCGCCGAGGTGCAGCTGTTATTACGCAACGGCTCGTACTTGACGTAGTTCAGGGGGTGCAGCGAGAGGTAGCTCGCGGTTTCCGTCACGGTCAGACCGCGCAGCACGAACGCCTTAACCGTTTTCTTCTCGATCTCCGGTTCCGGTTCCGATTCCGAACCTGTGTACGTCTCGGAGTCGTACCAGAAGACCTTGTGGCCGCAGATGGTCGGAGCGATGAATCTCATCTCGGCCTCGGTGAGCTTCTCGTCGACTCTGACCAGGAAGCGGTCGTGCCAGTCGTCGCGCTGGCAGTCGTAGACGGAGAGATCTTTGTACGCGTCCAAGCCGCATTTCACGCAGATCGGCTCGAAGTCCAACGGCACCCCTGTCATGTAGAAGGTTTTCGTGCCTGAAAAAGCGTTACATTAGATTTGACTTGGAAGTATACGCCACCCCAGCATATTGCGCATTCTTTCAGGGTGGGCAGCCCGGACGGGTAGTGCCGCCCTGGTTGAAAATGCCTCTGTCTTCGCGAGGAATCGAACTCCCAGTCTCTCACTTGGTACACAAGACTGGATAGACAAAACTACGCAGACAAGACTAGACGGACAAGACTAGACAGAAAATACTAGACAGACAAGACTATACAGACAAGACTAGACAGACAATACTAGACAGACAAGACTAGACAGACAAGACTAGACAGACAAGACTAGACAGACAAGACTAGAAAGACAATACTAGACAGACAAGACTAGACAGACAAGACTAGACAGACAAGACTAGACAGACAAGACTAGACAGACAAGACTAGACAGACAAGACTAGACAGACAAGACTAGACAGACAAGACTAGACAGACAAGACTAGACAGACAAGACTAGACAGACAAGACTAGACAGACAAGACTAGACAGACAAGACTAGACAGACAAGACTAGACAGACAAGACTAGACAGACAAGACTAGACAGACAAGACTAGACAGACAAGACTAGACAGACAAGACTAGACAGACAAGACTAGACAGACAAGACTAGACAGACAAGACTAGACAGACAAGACTAGACAGACAAGACTAGACAGACAAGACTAGACAGACAAGACTAGACAGACAAGACTAGACAGACAAGACTAGACAGACAAGACTAGACAGACAAGACTAGACAGACAAGACTAGACAGACAAGACTAGACAGACAAGACTAGACAGACAAGACTAGACAGACAAGACTAGACAGACAAGACTAGACAGACAAGACTAGACAGACAAGACTAGACAGACAAGACTAGACAGACAAGACTAGACAGACAAGACTAGACAGACAAGACTAGACAGACAAGACTAGACAGACAAGACTAGACAGACAAGACTAGACAGACAAGACTAGACAGACAAGACTAGACAGACAAGACTAGACAGACTAGACAGACAAGACTCTCACTAAACCACCTATTCCACCTTGGCTTTTAGTATGTGCCACCCTGGTATCGCATGTTTTGCAATCATTCAGGGTAGCCAGCCCAGATGACTAGTGAAAACCGTCCTAGTTGTTGTCTCCCCAACCAGGATTCAAACCCGAGACAGACAAGACTAGACTAGACAGACAAGATTAGATTGACAAGACTAGACAGAGAGTCTAGAGAGATGAGACTAGAGAGATGAGACTAGATAGACAAGACTAGACAGACAAGACCAAACAGACAAGACTAGATAGACTAGACTAGACATACAACACTAGATAGACTAGACAGACAAGATGAGACAGACAAGACTAGATAGACAAGACTAGACAGACAAGACTAGACAGACAAGACTAGATAGACAATACTAGACAGATAAGACTAGACAGATAAGACTAGACAGACAAGACTAGCTCGTCCTCCTCAGTGGTGTAGTTGACAACATACCCGCCTTTCAATGCGGGAGACCCGGGTTCGATTCCTGGTCGGGGAGACAACAACTGGGGTGGTTTTTCAGTAAACCGTCCGGGCTGCCCACTCTGAATGAATGCAAAATATGCGATACCAGGGTGGCGCATACTAAAGCCAAGGTGGAATAGGGGGTTTAGTGAGAGCTTCCCCCGAACAACTTTCATTAAAAAAAGACAAGACTAGCTCATATTCAAGTTGTTTAGACAAATATATATCGGACAACATTATTGTGTCAATGTAGATTTGAGAAGAATTGTAAATATTTACCTTCAATGTCCACCTCTAAGTCGATAAAGTCCAAACCAAATGTTTCAACCCACTTGACGGAATACCCCCGCAGCTTGCTCACATTCCTATTCAGCGTCTCCATCGTGTGACACTCGCTTAAGTCCACAATAAAGTTTAAGAGATTGTCGGACTTCTCGCATGTGTGCACCCTGAAGCTGTATTCTTGCATCAAGGCTGCTTCAACGCATTCAGGTTGGAAGTTTGTTGGCAGGCCCATCAGGTAGAAGGTGTTGGGCTGCAGGCTCAGAACAAGCTCGCATTCGAATATCAGCGAAGGGTGGGTGGTTTGGTAGTCTTGGAGCTCGTCGAGGAGGGTGATGGCGTGGTCGAGGTGCCGGAACTTGATGACTGTGAAGGAGTTGTTTTGCATGAGGGCGTACTCGGCTTGGGCTAGGGTGTAGAGGCGGTTGAGGAGTTTGTTGGGGTGTTTGACACGGGCATCTATTTTGATTGGGTAGCTGCGGACTCCGGTGCTTGAGTCAGAGTAGCCGAACATGTATTGGTCGTCTTTGATGTCGAAGGCGGTGAGCTCCTCATCTGCATCGTGCGACGAGTTTCGGGCTCCGGCTGGAACGTCTTCGAGCTGGAAACATTCTACGATTCCTCCGACGTACATTTTCGGTTGTCGCGTGCAATTTGGGATCACGTGCAGTTTTCAAAGTGTAAGTGTGTTTATATTTTTCCAACTAGTCTAGGGGATTTTGAATTCGCTTTGTTTATTTTGGGGTTAAAAATGTGCAGGCAGTTTCAGATGGCGCTTGAATAAGTTCCCTTTATCGGTTTCAATTTCAAATTTAAATTTGTACTGTGTCGACCATTTCGCCTCTAATCATGGAATTAGACTATCTATTTTATCCAAAACTGTAAAATAAGTCATAGCTTGAGAACTAAACTAGCTGGAGTAGTATAACCAGCTTTAGTTTGTAGCTGTATTGTAAAATTTGTTTATTATTGGTATTATTATTTGGTGTGACAGTAGTCGGTAGAACGATGAAACTGTCGTATTTTACAAGTTGTCTACAGTGTATAGTGCACCAGTTCTCTATTTATGGTAGGAAGTTTGTTGTCTTGATTCTAGAGTCTAGAACATAGGTTAGGTTACATAACCTTTTTCAATACCATTACCCCTGTGACCGATTAGAAAACTGATTTTACCCCTACTGTTGTTATCAAAACAAACAATATACTACAATCTACTATACTATAATCTATTATTCTACAATCTTACAATGGGCATGATGACCGATTTTGAAAAATTGTTCTATATTATTCTACAGTACTTCCAAAAATATATATTATTTCTGCGGGAAACAAAGTTTTATTAGAAAAAAAGCAATTGAAATTCAAAGTTTAAAATGAGCTTGAAAACGATCGAGGTGTCATGGCGTCTACTTGTGACGTCAGGTGTTAGTAAATAGACCAAAAACATTAGGGAGCCAAAGAAAGAAATCAGCTGTTTTGCGTGTGAAATATGAATTCTAAAGTGTATAAGGTCTGTCGTCATAAGGTGATAAAGAGAAAGCAAGAACCAAAAATGTGTGACCACACCGTTGATTTCCGCAAGGGTACCTCCTTTGCCAGGACCAAATTGACATTATTGAAGATACTTGGGTTTGCCTTTTTTTCAGCTACAGGGTGTATCATTGACAGTGATCGATCGCTTTATCACCTTATGACGACAGACCCATCGAAAACCATCCAACCTAAAATAAAACAATTACTATGTCTTCCAATCAAAATAAAAGAATATATTAGAAGCCACTAAACATATGATAATAAAAAAATAACCTATAAGGTTGGCCATGAAATTTTGGCATGTGCCAGATTTTTTAATTTTGCTCCCCCGAAAAAATGGGGAGATAATAATAATGCCAACCACAGCAAAACATCTGCTGCCGTACGGACTTACCACGCGTACGATGAGAGTGAATGGAATATATTATCAGCGACTCACTCGCCCTGGGCTCAAGCCCACCAGCTAAAATCAACCACGAACTTGGCATGATGGGAACACAAGCTACAATGCAACTACCTCAGGCCCTAGCTATGACGAGCGAAGGCAAACCTGGTCATTCGGATTCTGGGGGACCAGGACATCATGCAGGGAAGGGAGTCGGAGCTTCCCAAAACTCTTCAAACCCAAGAGTAAGCACTTCATTGGTACTCTCATCGTACAGACGCTGACCAAAACAGGAAAACTAAAGACGCTAACGGACACCTGCGATAAATTCAGTATCCACATACTTGCAGTACAAGAAACACGATTTCGTGATTGTGATCACTTTGACTCTGGTGGATATCGTATCTACAAGGGAAAGCCTGCAGTCAAGCTAAGAAATAGTAATCTACATATATTGGAAACCGCATTTCTAGTACATAACAGTATCCAGAACTCTGTGCTAGATTTCTCATCACCTTCGGAACGGATCTCCCTACTCACAATTAAATGCGCTAACAAGGCCTACACACTGATTAACGCACATGCTCCGGTTAACAATGACCCTGATAACAACAAAGTGTAGAAGTTCTGGTCACAGCTAGAACGGGCACTCAACAAGATCCCTCAACACCATATCAAGATCCTCCTCGGAGATTTCAATGCACAAATCGGCAGAAAAAGGGAGCACAGGCAAATCACTGGGAATTTCTCGGCACACAAAAAGACAAATGTCAATGGACATCGCCTAATCAACATATGTGGAATGGCTAACCTCCAACTAATGTCCACACACTTTAAGAAACCACCACGCAAGATGACAACCTGGAAATCACCAATCAACCACATCGGGGAATACCAAATCGATCACGTAGCGATAACCAGAAAATCCTCCCCAGAAATCATGAACGTGAGGGTACGCAAGGGTTACGTGGAGTCCGACCATTATCTTTCACAAATTAAAACCTGCTTCTTACCTAACAGAAGGATGTGTCAAAAATCTAAATTCCCGCGTATAGATCCAAAATACCTAAGAGAACACGCAGATGACTTTGCACAATCACTACAGACCGACACACAAACATGGGACGAACTTCTTCAGACAATCCAGCAATCAGCAAGGAAACTCGGTCAACCGCCACGAAAACGAAAACACAGATGGTGGACATTGGAATGCGACAGGGCCCTTGAATCCCGTATGCTTGCGTCGAAGACTTGGCATAGCAACAAGACACAAGAGAATTGGCAGAATTTCTTAAAAATGCAGAGGGAAACATCCAAAACGATCAGACGCATTAAACGGACATACCATTTCAAAAAATTAGAGGAAATCGACAATGAGTTCAAAAAAAATAACACGCGAAATTTCTACAGAACATTTAGGGAAGAACTGATGAACTACAAGCCACCGAGCCTCTGCTTCCGTCGGCCTGATGGAACCCTTGAAACCAACACAAAAGCGAACTGCGAAATTCTGAAACAGTACTTCGAGAAGCTACACAACTGTGAACCCCCTGAAGAAAGACTCCAATGCCACATAGCAGCCCCAAACCATGACTCTGTTCCACCAACACATGAGGAAATACGAAACATCATTTTGCACCTAAAAAACAACAAAGCACCAGGGGAAGACGGCTTAACCGCTGAAATGCTCAAGATCGGAGGTGAACTCTTGATTGACAGACTGCAAGCTATCATTGGAAATACATGGAAGAGCGGCATCATACCAGCGGACTGTAAAAATGCTTTGATCCACCCACTACACAAAAAGGGCGACAAGACTGATCCAAACAATTACCGAGGCATTTCCCTTCTATCAATCGTCTACAAAGTTCTCTCACGTGCCCTCCTCACAAAACTGGAAGAACAGACAGAACATCTAATCGGTGAATATCAGGCAGGTTTCCGACCGCACCGATCATGCGCGGAACAAATCTGGAACCTGAAGATGATACTGCAACATCGCCAGCCCAACCGCACAGTTGTCACTTTCGTAGACTTCAAGAAAGCCTATGACTCGATTAACCGCATAACTCTGTTTAATATACTCCATGAATATGGTGTGGATAGAAAAACAGCCATATTAATCGAACAGACTTTGTCGGGCACAACACTGGAGTAAGACAGGGTGATGGATTGTCCCCACTTCAACCTGGTACTAGATAAGATAATAAAAATATGGGAGAAAGAAGTACCTGGGGTATATATGGGAACAAAGGACAAACGAATCAACATAAAGTGCCTCGCTTTTGCTGACGACCTTGCAATAATCACCCGGACTACTGAAGAAGCCAAACACGCCATCGAAAAACTTCATGAAATCGCCATCAGGATCGGCCTTCAAATCTCTTACGAGAAAACGCAATACATAGACTCCAAGAGCTCAAATATGACACATCTTGCAACCAAATATGGCAACATCATACAAGTTCAGCACTTCAAGTACCTAGGTGAAATAATTGGAAACACTGGTAAGGAAAGAATGGCTAATAAAACACGTGCAGAAAAGTTACGCAAAGCCTATGCAATCACCTGGAATATGTACAACAAGAAATCACTTTCTACCAAAGCAAAACTCCGTCACTACCATACAGTCATCCTTCCAGAAGCACTCTATGCAATTGAGACATCATTAACCATCTACATCAATGATATTGAGAAAGTAGAACGTCAGATACTGAGAAAAATATTTGGACCCAAGGTTCAAGATGGTATATGGATGCGTAAAAGCTCACAAGAACTGTATTCCCTGACAGAACGATTCTCCTCACTTTCACGGAAAAGACGTCTGAAATTCTACGGTTATATAGTACGAATGGATGACTCTCGATTGACCAAGAAAATCTTCTACATCATCAATGGAACCCGACAGTCCAAAGTACGCTGGCTGGTAGACACCAAACATGACCTCTCAGTAGTCAATATAGACCCATTGGCAACTACGCGAACTAAATACAGGCAGGAAATAAGTTCACATAGCTTCACATCAAAGAATCCAACAGCTAAGAGTTTGAAACTAAAAAACGCATGGACGCAAGAAAGAAGACCCAGAGCGAAAGGATGAGGAAGTTTTGGGAAGATAAAAAGAACAAGACCAGTGCTAAGTAATGGTTCTACGCGCTCCTTAGAGGGCTAAACGAATAAATAATAATAAAATAACCTATAAATATCCCGATGCAGGGTCAAAATTCCGTCACATTTAACTCACATTTTTGACACATATACTGCCCCTCGGCCGGTATCAACTTCCACTTCAACCAATTTTTGAATTGTTTGGTCGGGATCTCTTAAAACATTCTGAATATCCAGAATGGACAAATAATTTCTTGAAACCATTATTGTATGCACTTTACGCAAACTTGTGACAAATTCAAATAATTTATAATATGTTGTCAAAATTAAATTTGTCACCGCTTACCCAGTTGTATGCACATTCTTACTTATGTGACCAGTCATACACGTCAGTTATTGTGTTTAAAATGTCAGTTTTTTTTATTACAAAAAACCCAAATATTTCTATAACCGGACGACTTGGAAGCTGCATTTTACTTTTCCGCGCTTACTAAAGCACTGTAAAGACGATTTGATCAATTAAATCAGGTAAAAAAACGAGAAACCTGATTTTCGGAGCCTACCATATTCTTTGCTATACCCGCATCTGCACATGCTTTTGGGTCGGTTTACCATTTTCTACATAATTTTTCAGTCTTCGCCTTTACTGGACACTTTATTTCTATTATGCTGGATTCACAGTTCCCATCAGGTGATCCTGCTATCATGGGATATTTTTTACAGACCATTAGGTCAGATTTTTAATTTTTTTTTCCCCGGTGTGGTACTGACAGTTTTCGTCACTTAATCCTCAAACATACTACCGCGTTTCTTTGCAGGCATGTCAGGGATTTTTCCTCTCATTATTAAAGCAATCAGCTCCATCACTGGTTTTGCACATACTAAATTCATATGCTCGTGAAACCGTCACCCTGCCATATCTTAATTCATGCCAAAGGCACCTCTTATGTTTTGTCTCTTCCTCAATTTTTGTTATATCTGCATCAGTCAAGACAAGTTTTTGCAAGAAAGTGCCACAGGACTTTTCTTTGTACTTCAGCAGCAATTTGTGCATGGATAATCTTTCTATTGTCTCACATAGTCTTTCTCGTACTTTATTAACTGACAAAATTATTACAACAAAATGTTTTATCAACTGGAAAGTGCAGGGATCGTCCAAATTCGTACGAGGTTTACTAACGCGTGACCTAATTCACTCTGATTGGTGTTCAACTTATCATGGCGGATTGATGTATTTTGTAGTTTTGTTTTATTAAAAATATTATCAATCTCGTACTAAATATGAAACTAAATACATTTTTCACAATCTATTATTCCCATCATATTAGATAAACACAATATTTTTGCGATTCTTGGTTACTGTCGTCATGCTCATTATAATATATTTTAATAATTACTCTGAAGGTTGGTATTGTTTTGGAGTCACAAGTCTTTTTATGTTAGGTTTAGTATCAGATAAAGCGCATTTCAAGACATGTTGCACATCACAAAGCAATATCTAAAGCAGTTATCTAGGCATAGTCCAGTCATCTAATAATCATGTTACTTACCTCGGAATGTAACGGAATAAGCTGAATATCTGTAGAGACCTTTATTTTAGCATTACAAATGTTGTTTCAAAAATCACATATGCCAACGTGTGAGCGTCCTTAGATATTCAAGGTCAAGGGTCGCTAAAATCAGTTTTTTTGAGAATATCCCGTTTTCTCTGCCTTCTATCGTATTTGCATTTATTATGAAAGTTGTAGAGAACAAAATCAAAAATTGAAATTTCTACAAATTTCATCTGAAATCTTTTTTTATACGTCGAACCATTTTTGAGATATAGGGCGCAGAGTGTGGAGCGCTCAGCAGCAATAGCGTCGGTCAATCGGGCAAATGCCCGGGGCCCACGGGCTAGGGGGCCCCCACAGTGGCTGCAGATCGATTCTGAGACTACTGATGTGTGGCGTTTCGCGAATTTCACATAGGGGACCGCACCACGTGGGTATTAAATAGGCTCAAATTTCGACAGTTTTATGCCGCCGGAGGCGGCAGATCTTGGTTGTTTTAACCGCGCGTCTTCGATGACTTAACTGTGAATGTCCGTCCGCACGTTGCGCATCCCCAAGTTTCATCCTTCGTCCTGCCGCGCCCCTCCGGGGATCCAAAACCCACCCTAAAATCGTGGTTTTTGCGGAAACGGCCCGACGAAAGCGGCGGCGGCGGCGGTGCAAAACGGGAATGTACATTTTTCCGGTGTAGAACCGAGATCCCCGTCGAGCGGTGCCGTTTTCGCCACTCAACTCCCCCAGGTTCGGACGCACCAGACCGAAAACTAAAATCACGATATTTTACTTTTGAGGCGCATTTTTTGGTCGGATCTCAAATTTTTTTTCCGGATCCTCTAGCCGTCGCCGCGCTACGTTTTGAGAGCCCTCTCTCGCCGTCCTGCGACGGCCCGTTCACTTGGTGCAAGAGCAAATAATTTTTTTTTTCGCCGATATTGCAATCACTTCCTCGGACGCCCAGGATTTGATGGGCTCCAGGTCGCCGGTTGGGTTCGTTCTCTTCAGAACACTCGCGCGCAACCATTCCGGCAAGAATTTTTAAACTGCGACGACTTTTTGCGAATCTGCGGCAGTTTGAAGAGAAAAATGTGCAAAAAGTGAGAAAAACCAGACCGTTTGCGGGGGTACATAGAACTTCGGAACCAATTGACGGATCGGAACGGACCGGTGCCGTTCGATCGGCCATAGAACCTTTTAGTTTGTTTGGGAGTTTAATCCCGATTGCGCCGAAGATGGCGTCACGACGCCATAAAAACGACGTTTTTTGGACATCCAGGAAAACTCCCACGGAACCGCCAACCGCCCGATTCCCGCAGGGAATTGAACGTTTCTTCTTTTACTGCAAGCGGCATCGCGCTGCGTCGTTTGCAACCGTCGCGACGCCCGCCCAAACTCGTCGTATTTTATTTACTGGGGACCTCAATATAAATGCCCGGGGCCTCCAAATCCAAACGACGGCGCTGCATACCTTAATTTCAACACCTAGACCTGACCATTTATACTCATGTAAATTGAGAAACGAAATTCAAAGAAGGGACACCCATTGAAAAATATTTAGCATTTCATTTTTTTTTACTTTTGTGGCTAAAACGAATGATTTAACAAAATTTGCAAAGAATACTTTTTTGTAGACGCAGATGTCTTACATACGGCGATCTGGTTTACAATTGTATATTTTGAAGCGTAGACGAGATATTTGCTAAAATATGAAATAATTCGCCACGCCGGAACCGCATTCATTGGAGGCGGAGCTTTCAAATGCGGTCAAAGAGTACTTCTTGTAGATTCCCATATTCAATGTCAGTAAAAGTTTAATTGAAATCCTTCTAGGGTTATTAAATTTTTTCGCTATTTTTTAATATTTTGAAATTTTCTTGTTCGGTTTTGGTCGAAATTCGTGATGTTGAACTGGCCGGGTGTAGGTGTTGAAATTAATATATGCTGCGCTCAGCTATACGTACCTAGCAAGGTAAATCCTGAATCCCTGAGGGCAACATCGATGAATTTCGATACACACAGTTTACTAAATCAACCAAATTAAATAAGCCTGCGCAGTTATCACTTCTACCACCAACTATTGCAGCAGTTCATAAACACATTAACACTTATGTCAATACCCAGTCACAACTACGTTGTTCAATACCCGGGTACCCGTGTACCCGCATGGGTATTTCATTCAATAATAATTTTAATACCCGGAGGTTCTCACATTACAACTCGGGGTTACCCATAGAGTATTCCACTACCCGAAAAACCCTATTTTTATAAATAAAACCGCCGGGTGGGCAAAGTATGGGATGATCAAAATATGGTGGATAAGCGACGCCAAAAATTCATATCCATTGAAAGGTCAAATTTACACTGGCAAAATAACAACTGGCTGTGAAATAAATCAAGGCGATAAAGTGAAAGAGACTAAAAGATTTAGCTGCAAAATATAAAGGATCCGGAAGAAATATTACAATGGATAATTTTTTTACTACTTTACCTTTAGCAAAGCATTTATTGTATGGAACCTCACAATTGTAGGAACATTGAAAAAAAAATACATTCTAGTAGACATGCTAAGATCTAAAGATCGCGAAGAATTCTTTTCTCTATTTAGGTTTCATGAAATACTTCTATCTACGATGCACTCAGATTTGCAGCGAAGACAAAAAAAGAAACCAGAAATTGTTCAGTATTATAATTAACCAAAAATTGGTGTGGATATAATGGATAAGATGTTGGGCCGTTACACAGTCCACAGACGGACTTTTTTAAATATTTTGGATATCGCCAGTCTTGCCAGCCAGTCATTTATCATCTAAATAACGTATTTTTACGAAAATTAAGTGAAGAATTATATATGACAGCTATTCAAGAACGATCTCAAAATATGCAAATTATGAAAAATTTCACCACTAGGATTGCCATAGAAAGCATATATGGAAAACCAATAGATCCTACAAGCAGGGCAACAACATCAAGTGAGCCAGGCGGGTCTACTGAACAGACAGATTCCACTGGACGAAAAATTGTTGTAGGATCATGTCATATTTTTTGTTACCAGGATGTCTATAAAAAACGAAGAAAAAAGAGTTAAATAAATCCGTTTATTTATAAATTAAGTAATATTTTTTATCCCTAGAAATAAGTTTAATTATATATTTATATATGGGTACCCGGGTACTCCGGGTATTGAACAACGACTTTAAGTCCAAATAGTTTATATATTTTTTGGCACATTTTATTATTTATGTATATGAATCGATGTCAATAGACTCATATAACGAGGATCTGAAAGGATTTGATGATTTTTCGTTAAATAAAAAAGATATGTAAGTAAGAACATGCAAAAGGGTACCCGGGTACCCGGGTATTGACATAAGTGTTAATCGTGTCTACTACCAAATTCAAACTTGGTTAGGCAACGATTTAATACCCCAGGAATGGGGTTGGGTTCTGCAAAATGAAACCCTAACGCCGGTAATAACACTTTTACCACCACATGAACCACTCACTTCAACATTCTGCAACTGCAAGAATGATTGTAGTCCCCGTTGTGGATGCCATAAGTTAGGGATACAAAGTTCTTTAACATGTAATAAATGCAATGGAAATGCATGCGTCAATGCGAAGACAATGCATATGACCTTGAAATTTTTAGATGACCTTGAAATTAAAAGATATGACAATGTCAATGATATCGAGGAGAGTGAATACGAGAAGTATGAAACCGCTGGAAAACCTGAATAAGACGAAGATTAAAAAGCAGAAGATTCATAATATTAATTATTTGTATATCAAAGGTAAGTAAATATTTGATGGCAATTTGATTTAAAAGAAATATAATTGTAAGTATATGGTGTTAAATTGTTATTTAAGTAATATTTAATAAAAAATTAAGTAAAGAAACGCTATAGTACATTGGGATTCATGATTCACGAGCGCTCTACACTCTGGGCCCTCTATCTCAAAAACGGTTCGACGTATAAAAAAAGGTTTCGGATGAAATTTGTAGAGAATTTTATTCTCTACAACTTCATTATAGATGCAAATTCGATAGGAGGCAGAGAAAACGAGATATTCCCAAAAAACTGATTTTTGCGACCTTTGACCTTGAATATCTAAGGACGCTCACACGTTGGCATATGTGACTTTTGAGACAACATTTGTAATGCTAAACTAAAGGTCTATACAAAAATTCAGCCTATTCCGTTAGATTCCGAGGTTGACGATACCCCTTTTTTTTACTAAGATGACTGTACTACTATATAAAAATAAACCAGGAAATGGTTCTACTAAGATTATAAATCGCGTTCAATCGAGTCTCGCGCTAATATAACTCGGGCTAATCGAGGAAGAATGCCTGTATATAAATAATCTATTTTTAAGACAACGAAAACTAATTTATTTTCACATCAGTTTATTCATTAACATTAGTTTAGTCATTATTTACACTTTCAAGGGAAAAACTTACAATAATTTATAAACACTAATTTACATAGTAAACATCTAGGTAACATTAGGACTTGGTCAACTTTACTAACTCACTATAGTTCATTTTTTTTAAGAATGCAGTACAGGGAAGATAGGGCTTATTTGACCTTGTTCTCTTATTGGCTTAAATCGAGGAGAAGTTCACACCGACGATATTTGCTTCTCCGTGTCTCTCTCAATTCAAAATATTCAATTAAATGAATATAATACTACGAATAATTTGTAAATATAATATAACGTTAAATTATACTACGGGTAATAAGTACTAAATTATACAATAATATTTTATATATAATTTAAAGATAAAAAAATTAATTTACCCCAAATATATTTTGTGCGTACGCCAATGCATGTTGCATTGCTGTTGCCAATGGCCGCCGTGTCAATTCACAATTGTCATCTGATCTGTTTGTATCATTTAGATTGTTAGCGTTTTTCTCTATTTATTTGTTTGTATTTTATTTCTATTGTTGCCATTTAGTGTATTTAATAGATATTCAATCAAACCATTAATAAATTACCAATTTTATATTCAAGTAACTATATTTGAATTTAGCGCCAAATTTTGTAACTAGTTTGAACATTTGTCATAGTGTAAATCAGGTTTCTAGTTACTGCATTCTTTAAAAAAATGGACTATAGATACATCATAAATGCAATGGGAATAAGTTCACAACGTCTATTCAGACGAGTCTCTATTTAATTAGACAACGTTTCTCGAAGTGGAGTCTGATCGGTCCATCCGGTTTATTGATCAACAGAGATCTTGAATCCAAGTGGGATCCCGTCCAGGAGATCTTGTAGTTTCTTATCATCTGAAGTATCAAAGTTAAATACGAGTAAGTTTACATTTAATAAACTAGTTTTTTCCTCTAGTCTTGTCTTGCCTAGTCTTATCTGGTCCTGTCTGGTCTTGTCTGATCTCGTCTAGTCTAGTCTGGTGTGGTCTTCTTACTGATTGATATCTTGCTTACTACCTTGAGGATAATAGTGAGCATGTTTTGCTCGGCGAGCCGCCTGGCTATGCAAGATCTCGGCCCGTGTCCAAATGGCAGCAGCAGGAAAGGATGCGGTGCCTTGTAGAGAGGATGCTGCTTCAGCCACCGTTCCGGTTTGAATTCGTCCGGAGCCGGAAAATGCTCCGGAAGACGACACGCCACCTGATTCTGACTAACAACAACGGTCTAAAAGAAAACAAACAACTTGCTAGCACTAAATATTTCAGTTATAACTAGAAATAAATCTAGGTCATCTTTAACGGTCGTCTTTAACCCTTAACCACCTGCCATACGTCTCAGGTGAGAAAATTACTGCTACTTTGGGTCTGACAGACGTATGTCAGGTAGTAACGTGTTAATCTAATCTGTTTTGCTATACTAACTCCTTTGGGAACTAGATAGTTGGAGAACTGGGCGTCGTCGTCTAGGACTCGTCCGACGCCGACAGAGATTGGTCTCAGTCGGAAGGTCTCCTTCAGCACCGCCTTGGTGTATTGAGCCTGGGCTAGCACGTCCACTGTAACCGGACTAGTTGGACTGGGCAGAAGATTCTTGGCCTCGTCGTGGATCATCAGTTGCACGGCGGGATTATTCGCGACGTAGTACAGCAGGAAACTGGTGGAATAAGTGGTCTGCAAAATTAACAATTAGTCTGCGAATTTAGACTAAGATTGTTTCGTTCACTGTGTCTATTCCGGCCAGGAGGAAGTCGCAGACCACGCCGATGATGTCCTTGAAGTCCAGTTCAGGCGAGGAGAGGTAGGATTGGAGGAGGGAGTGTTGCTGCGCCTTGTCGCTCTCGGTGAAGATCGACATCTTCAGCGATAACAGATCTATGGCAACTCTGTAAATTAGGGTTAGATTAGACCAGTTCGGTTCGTGGATCAGACTAAATCCTTGATCCGATGAATTTTGGTTGTACCACAAGGCACTACAATGGGTCCTTGATCCAAGATTAAGAACTTACTCTTCCATGTATAGTTGAGATTTCTTGAGCTTATAGTACAGCGGCGTCTGGAACTTCTTCCAGAGTTGAGGTCCGTTGTCCGTTTTGAGTATGCAACTGTTTGTAGTAAGTGCCGCTCTGATTAGCTTTGAAGATCTCGAGTTAGACTTGAGTTCTAAGGGCGAGAAACTGTCCAATCTGATATCTAACACCGCCAAACAAGTCACTAAAACAAAACAAAACATCCTCAAACGGCCTGTCTATTCTAGAAAAACTTACGTTCTAGAAAAATTCTGGACAATTCCGGCAGGAAATCGTAATCTTCGATGTTGTTAACGGCGTCCAAGCGCCAGAACCAGTCCTTGATCGCCCTGTCGGAGGCGGCCAGGAAGCTTTGGACCGCCGCCGGGCTGCTCAGGCCCTTCTGGAAGACTTTCCGCAGCCGCAACCACTCGGGCCCATTGCTGAAACCCCACAGCCTTGAAGGGAAAGCCCGCAAATCGGGGATTGATAAGTAAGGTCTCCAATCGAATGGAACGAGTTTTCGACAGCGTAAACTAACAGAATGAAGGCAATTTGCTGCTTTCAAACTGAGTTTTTAGCTTGTGTAATTAGTGCTTAAACTACTTCCGTCATTCAATCCCATCGGAAACTGATTCGAGACCTTACTTATCAATCAACCTCAAGTTTCTGTTTTTACGTTGGCAGGAGTCCTCCGGTGTTGTAGACGTTCGGTCGGTCCAGTCGGTACTTTTCCAGCGCCAGGTGGCTCCTTCGCTGAGGGTGCTTGCCCTCCGACCTGTACATCACCTCGATGTCTTCCGGACGGAAGAGCCAGACCACGTTAACACTCGGCACGATCTCCTCCCGCACCACCGGCCCGTACCTCTCCAGCTTCTTGCGCCCGTTCTCGTGCAAACGATCGAACTTGTAACTACCTGAAATCAACATTGGAAGGTTGAGATTAATTGATCACAGTTTGAGAACCAAACAAGCAATTGTCAAATTAGTCTTAAATTATAGCTATATTAATTAGCTTTAACACTACGGAAACCAATTTAGACTACGTCGAATGCTTCGTCTGTAATCGTAGAATTAGTCCAAGTACTCCCAAAACTGCAAAATTAGTCACAGCTTGAGAACTAAACCAGCTGGAACAGTGGAATTAGTCGCAGTTTATAGCTATATTTTCTAGTTTTAAGACTATGAAAACTAATCTAGACTAAGTCGTCTAAATCGTTGTAATAAAAGAATTTAGTGCAAATGCTCCAAAAACATTAACTTTGAGTAAGTCTTATATAAAGTTTGAGATTAATTGATCACAGTTT
Organism: Phosphuga atrata; assembly: GCA_944588485.1. Lineage (NCBI taxonomy): Eukaryota > Metazoa > Arthropoda > Insecta > Coleoptera > Silphidae > Phosphuga > Phosphuga atrata. The sequence goes on from OX155899.1 coordinate 65,406,035, forward strand.
AAGAACCAAACTAGCTAAAATAGTCAAATTAGCCTTAATCTGTTGCTGTATTACTTAGTTTTAAGACAACGGAAACCAAACTGGACTACGTCAGCTACTTCGTCTATAATCGTAGCATTAGTCCAACTACTCCCAAAACTACAAAATTAGTCACAGCCTGAGAACTAAACTAGCTGGAACAGTGCAATTAGTCGCAGTTTATAGCTATGTTTTCTAGTTTTAAGTCAATGAAAACTAATCTAGACTGAGTCGACTAGATCGTCTGTAATTGACGAATTAGTGCAACTGTTCCAAAAAACACGAAACTTAAGCAAGTCTAATCTCAAGTTTGAGATTAATTGATCACAGTTTGAGAGCCATACTAGCTAGAATAGTCTAATTAGTCTTATTTTGTAGCTGTATTACTTAGCTTTAAGACTAGGAAAACCAATCTGGACTACGGCCACTACTTCGTATGCAATCGTAGCATTACTCCAACTACTCCCAAAACTACAAAATTAGTCACAGCCTGAGACCTAAACTAGCTGGAACAGTGCAATTAGTCGCAGTTTATAGCTACATTTTCTAGTTTTAAGACTATGAAAACTAATCTAGACTAAGTCGACTAGATCGTCTGTAATTGAAGAATTAGTGTAACTGCTCCAAAAACTTTAATCTTGACTAAGCTTTGAGATAAATTAATCACAGTTTGAGAACCAAACTAGCTAAACTAGTCTAATTAGTCTTAGTTTGTAGCTTTATTACTTAGCTTTAAGACTACGGAAACCAATTTGGACTACGTCGACTACATCGCCTGTAATCGTAGAATTAGTCCAACTACTCACAGAACTTCCAAATTCTAATTATACCTTGATAAATAGTCACACCTTGAGAACTAAAATAGCTGGAACAGTGCAATTAGTTTCGGTTTATAGCTATATTTTCTAGTTTTAAGTCAATGAAAACTAATCTAGACTAGGTCGACTAGATCGTCTGTAATTGAAGAATTAGTGCAACTGCTCCAAAAAAAAACACGAAACTTCACCAAGTCTAATCTCAAGTTTGAGATTAATTGATCACAGTTTGAGAACCATAGTAGCTAGAATAGTCTAATTAGTCTTATTTTGTAGCTATATTATTTAGCTTTAAGACTAGGAAAACCAATCTGGACTATGGCGACTACTTCGTCTGTAATCGTAGAATTAGTCTAACTACTCCCAAAACTGCAAAATTAGTCACAGCTTGAGAACTAATCTGCCTGGAATAGCGCAACTAGTCCAAAGTCAAGACAGACAAAATATCTATCTTGTCTGTCCTAGTTACAACTAGTGCCTTGTCTGTCTAGTCTAGACTTGTCTATGTAGTCTTGTCTGTCCAATTTTGTCTGTGTGGTTTTATCAATTATCTATATATGTAGTAATCTCACCAATGAGTGGAAGATACTGATGCAGTGTGCCAATAATCGGCAAGGACTTGGGTCCCGGGATTTCCGTGAAACTTTTCACTTTTCCGCATTTCCCGCTAAATCTTCGCGAACCGAATCCGTGCGACTTGAACACCTGCGACTTGAGAAATCGCATGATCGCAAATTAAAAACGCGTGCGCTGTATTCCGACTAGTTGCACTAATTCCGCGCACTCGAAACAAATGCAAATCGATTTCAATTTAAGCAAACTTAATCGAAGTCAACTACTTTACTTAACGCACTATGTAGTGAGCATACGTCAGTTGATGTCGGATTATTTATTCGGTTTAAATCCGTGTCTAAACTCACGCAATAATCTCAATCTCACTCTCTCGGTCCTCAAGGTCGACCACGAGTCGTTGAGCAACTGAGTATATAGACAACATGTGTTGTTTACGTTATCAATTTTATCTGAACAGAACCGTCCGCATCGACTAGACAAAGCAAGTTTACTACACTGGAAGTTTAAATCAATTTCAAATATGGATTAGTCTCCAACTAACTAAACTAGACCAACTTAATTTATTCTAGACTAGACTTTCCGTAAAAAAAACTAGATTTAGTCTAATTGGATTTATTATGTGCGTTTTTGCTACTCTTCTAGCTGCAACTGGGGCTAATACTATGTAGTAAGGCTAGTTTTCTCGGATTGTTGCGCAGTCTGGCTGGACAACTTCACGTCTGTTTTGATCACACTGACCCTGAACGAGTTAACGAACTGGACATAGGCGTAGACCAGGCGTACGCTATGTGTTTTTATTACTTTTCATTCACTACATAATAGAGTCTATTATATTATAATATATTATTATCTAGTAACTAGACAATATATTACACGACTAGATTAGATTATATAAGAGCAGACAAGACTAAACACGATCAAACAAGACCAGGCAAGACGAGACAAGACCAAACAAGACTTTAGAGGACCAGGCAACCAAACAAGGCTAGGCAAGACCAGACAAGACCACACTTTACAAGACTAGAGACGAAGGCGATATTAGTATCGATTGGGCCCCCAAAGGCGTATTGATGTAGTGCTAGCACAGACGACGGCTACTTGTTGCTTCCGCTGCCTCGATTCCGAATTAAAGTGTATGGGATATTCGATTGTCGGCTGTTTTATTGCGTTTAATTTTATCGAGATATTCTCAGGAGAGTGAACTATGTTACGGCTAGACTGAACTAGAAGCTAGAACTGAAGTTTAGTTCACACTGATCTGTCGAGTTGAGATTGAACTCTTGAGTTTAGACTGAACTATTGAGTTTAGACTAACGTGACCACATTTTCATTGAGACAAAGCGGGACAAATGGGACGAAATGAGAATTATAATTTAGTTATGAAAGCAGACCAATAATTCAAAAAATTATATTTTATCTACTCACTCACCAAAATGAACACATTAATAAATACATTATTGTATGTAGTCGTGTGAAGTTGGCCCCCGAATTTTTGTTCCCCGAGTTCTGGAAAGATGTCGAATAGTTCTAGAGTTCTTGCTTGAAAATTGCAATAGTTCCGGGGAATTTCGGGCAGAAATCGAGAAAAACAATTTGGGTGCCAACTTCACGCAGCCCCCTCTTTTTCAGGAAAAAGAGTTCTGATGTAATATTCCAGTTCTTTATATAGAGTTCTCAATCGATAATGCATATAGCTCTACTTTTTTTTTTCAAAATTTTGTAATTTTTGAAAAATAAAAAAAAAATTACCTTGTTTATCTCGAAATGACTATTTTCACATTTGCGTGCAATCTAGCTCAAAAAGTGTGGAACCGAATATTATGAAAATTGATAGTACGATTCTTTATAAAATCTCGAATTATATGAACCAACTTGTGAGATGATATCTTGATTTTAAGGGTATTTTTTCTTGCATAATTAGAGAAAAAAATCGTGAAAATCGAAGAAAAATTGTTCCAACACCTGCAAAATTTTTAATTTTCATTTTTTTCGCCTGCATTGAGGTTCATATTCTTAGAAAATAAGTTATTAATGTAAAATCAAAACCTTTTTGAGTTCACATGAAAATCGAAATGGCTACACTGCACGTAATTGGAAAACTATACTTACAACCTTCGACGGACATCACAACGTAACTTTTTTATTTTTGGCTGAAATTATTCAAAAAAATTCACAAAAATTGTTCGAAATATGATTGAAATGATGTCAAAATTGGATTAAATTCTAGTTATTTTTTCCCACCCAAAAAAAATCCTAAATCCTAAAAAATCAGTATCAAACAGTCTCCTAATGTGGTTTACCCCCTTAAATGAACTGAACTAGCACCACAAGACAAAGACGATTTTCGTGAGCGTGACCGAATGCTCTGAACAATCAATGATATTTGCAGATATTTTGAATGATTCTGAATTTAACTCACAAGATGATAATAATATTATCATCAAAATATATGCGATGACCAAGAAGATGAAAATCTGTAATTTCCAGTTTCTCCAATCCCTCATGAAGACCCTACATCAGGAACAGAATTTGGAAAGTTAAGATCGTCGATTGGTTCTGTAAACTCAAATAATTCCTTCTTTTTGAAGGAATATCACCTCAACAAAAAAACATATTTGAGCGATCAACCGAATTGGGACTCTACGCGCCAAGTTCCAAATGTGACTTTCCCCTTAATTCCGAATAGATTGTGTTCTCCTGAACTTAAAATTCAAGGGGTAAAATATCTTGTCACGCGTACATGTGCATTCGATACATTAATAACTTTGTTTATGCACGCATCTTCTTTAGAGGACCGTTTCAAAGAATCAATAACAGAAGCAAACCTTCGAACGACAAAATTGGCTTTGGAAATTCTTGCCACAGAAAAATTGACAAAACATCACTTCAAAAAAAGATTTGACATCTTATATGCATTAAAATTTTTTGAAAAAAACTCTGACTACTCAAAAACTTTTGAGCTTGAATCCCAAGTGCCACATCGGTCATCTTTTCGAAACTTTGTTGGAAACTTTTCCATCATACTCCACAACTCGCTTTTGCACCAAATGTAACATACTCACAGTAAGAAAATTTCCGTATATTTCAATTGATACGCATGAATTGTTTGAACAGGGGTACGAACGCATGCAATTAGCCACTGACAATTTATTAAATATGGACCGTTCTATGTGAGAAATGCCGGACCACGACAGAGAATGTTCGAAAATTTTGATGTTTCTTGATGATTGACCTCTCAATTGTGACTTGGTTTCAGGAAAAAATGTATTTTGAGATCTATATCGCGATTTGTTACAGTCAACAACCAAGTCTACAGATTAGTAGGAGTGCTAATTATAGAAATAATCAGAATAAAGATAATGGTGGACATTATAAAGCTTTCAGTTTAAACGAGCATTTGATCATGTACGTGAAGGAACATGCCAACGAGGAATCTCGATATGAGACAAACACAGATCCGAAGAAAAAATTTAAAAAAAATCATGATTTTTTTTTTAATTCTGTAATTTTCAGAAATTTAGCGCCTCGTTTTTGCTTATAACTTCTTTCATATTGGTTTGACAAAGAAATTGTATTGGTTATTTGTTCAGAACTCTTGTATTTTTTTTATCTTCGTCGATAGTTTTGTATATAGTTTTTAGGGTTCCATACCGAAAACGGAACCCTTATAGGATCACTTTGTTGTCCGTCTGTCTGTCTGTCTGTCTGTCCGTCTGTATGTCTGTCAAGACCATTTTTCTCAGGAACGCGTAGAGGTAACAAGTTGAAATTTGTATCAAATACTCGGGTCTGCGGTCTCTTTCAGCTGTGAAAAAATCAAACTTCTAAGTCAACGCGATCAAAATATATGACCGTTTATGTTGCATATTTGGCGATTTCACAAGGGAATCAAAACCTATAGGGCACTTCCCGTTGACCTAGAATCATGAAATTTGGCAACTGAACAGGGGTACATTGAACAATTTGGTGTCTTACAGCACATGTAAAGGGACAAATCTGAAAACCGTAAATATGTAGTTTAATTACAAGAAAAATGCGAATTTACTATTAGAAACTTATGAAAATACACATATGTCAGGCTCCAGAAGCATATGGGTTGCCTACAGTTAGGTCCTTCTCGGTTAGGTCCAAAGATTAAAAAGTATGTGTTGGCACCAAGCTGTTTATTCTGAATTTTCTTTGTTTATATTCGTTATACATTTGATCACGTACGCTCTATATACATAATATATACAGGGTATATATTATGTCTAAATTTTGCTTGTTTATAACCGACATGCGGCATACCCAAGTCCCGTAACATCATGTATATATTATATTTCGTCTAATTTTTGTTTATAATCTACATATACTTAAATCACGTACGCCCTATATTTTTTGGTAGTCAATTGCCCAAAAGCAGTCAATTGAACAATGTTAAATGTATCGTCTGAATGTTAAGAGTATCGAAATAGATCTAGAAATAGTTAATATATTAGTTTATATTAGATCTAGAAATAGTTAGATCTTAATATAAGTTAGTGAATAAGTGTAATACTAAAATAAAGTTTTCTTTTTATAAGTTTAAAAATATTCGCGTTATTTAAAAAAAATACCCTGTATACCTTTATACAGGGTATATAGGTATACAGGCAAAATTGAGGAGTAAAAACAAATAGTGAAGTGCTAGAACCCCTAAACACTCATAGTGAATGGGGGATGTATGGTAATAAAATATAGGGTAGAATTCCATCGTACGACAGCGACATCTTGAGGTTATGCTTGCAGCGGTACTAAGATCGTTGTGATTTCAGGAGGTCCACTTGTCAAGTTAACTGAATGTGCTTACTACGTCCTCCACAAAAAAAAGATACCTTACTTTCAAGTTTGTACGGAACTCTCGGTGCGCGAGTCACAACTCGCACTTGGCCGGTTTTTTTTATAAATAAATTTATAAATATTGATTTTACAAAAATGTCTAATAAGCATTTTTTGTTTATCTGCCTTAGTACAATCGTAAACCGTTATCAGATTATTTTTTTTAAATTTTCAAAAATTACGAAATTAAAAAAAAAAAATAGAACTATATGCATTATCGATTGAGAACTCTAGAACTCTATATAAAGAACTGCAATAATACATCAGAACTCTTTTTCCTGAAAAAGAGGGGGCTGCGTGAAGTTGGCCCCCAAATTGTTTTTCTCGATTTCTGCTCGAAATTTCCCGGAACTATTGCAATTTTCAAGCAAGAATTCTAGAACTATTCGAAATCTTGCCAGAACTCTAAAAAAAACAATCAATTTTTCAAAAATTCGGGGCCAACTTCACACGACTATTGTATGTAAAGGATGCCATTATTATAATCGTGTGTAAAAGTATCAAAATCGTGCGTAAAAGTACAATGTAAATCAAATGAAGTTTCATTATTAAACGATTTATGTTTGTTGTTACCATGGCAACAACTTGCGTCACTAAACAAAAATCATCGACTTAGTGAAAATAAATTTTCTGACATATATTAGAATTTAATAAATTTTTCTTATTTTGAATCAAGAAGTCTCAACCTCTCAATCTGGATTTATCTGACTCTAATATATCTCAACCTAACCATAACCTAATCTAGATTAAATCTACTCATTGCGATTAAACCACTCGCCTTCGGCTCGTGCTTTAAACTCGAGTTTAATTCGCAACTCAAGCACAAAAGCCCTTCTTCACACACTTGTATCATAAACTACTATTATTGTAAACATCCATATACTTGTCTATAAATATACAAAAATGTATTTACATACATTTACAATTAGAATTGCAGATATTTTCTAAAAAGCGGGACATTTTAAAAAATCGGTGGGACGCGGGTCTGTCCTCCAAAAAGCGGGACTGTCCCGCCAAAATCGGGACGTGTGGTCACTTTAGTTTAGACTGAACTATTGATATTAGACTGAACTGTTGAGTTTAGATTCAGCTGCCGAGTTTAGACTGTGGAGTTTAGACTGAACTGTTGAGTTTAGACTGATCTATGGAGTTGAGATTGAACTCTTCAGTTTTGCGTCTAAACTGAAGAGTTCAATCTCTGAGTGAACTGAGTCCAGCATAAACTGCTGAGTTTATGCTGGACTATTGAGATTAGACTGAACTGTTGAATTTATATTGAGCTGTTGAGTTTAGACTGCATTGTTGAGTTTGGACTGAACTGTTGAGTTTATACTGAACTGTTGAGTCTAAACTAAAGGAGTGTGATGTTTGACATTAATCTAGAATTATTACCTGATGGTCGGCTTCCATCTATCTAGAACTTCTATCCATCTAGAACCATCTATCCATCAATCTAGAACGGTCAAATTTTTCTTTGGTCTGTCCACCTGGTTGAAAAAGATATGATAACGTCGGTGATAACATTCCAATGGTTTTGTTTTGTTTGCAGATTTTGAAGATGGCAACTGAAGACAATGGAAACGTGGGCCTGCTGAAGCCGACGTCCAGCAGCAACGAAGACCTCAGCGAGTACACGGACGCCGACGAGAGCATCTCCGCACCCACAGAGTTTCTGGCAGAGGTCAGTCCATCACTAGACACACAAACTTATCTTTACTGAGAAATTTTCCTGTCTAACAATACCATATAAATCAATTCCCAAATGCACCACATAACATATCGCACCTCCAACCGAAAAGTGAAACAAGTGCGAAATCTCCATTTTTCAACTTCAAATTTTTAAACTGAAAATTGGGTATCTAGGATGTTGTTTTTAGTATTATCAAGTCGATTTTGGTTTAATTCAATTATTGTCCGCCGGAAAGCGGAAGTGTATTTTTTCATCTGAGCAGATTTTCAACAGAAAGATGGCAGAAAAACAGTTGTTCTCAGAAATCAGTAATTCGCACTTGTGTCACTTTTCTGTTGGATGTGCGATATAGCTACAGGTAACTTAACATATTCAGTATAATCTCGGTAATTCGTCCGTTGGGTAATCGGACGACACGTCCAGTAATCGGGCGATTTAGGACGACCGCTCGCGCTCTTCCCTCCCACCGCTATTTCTCGTAATTCGGCGATTGTCTGGTCCTATATGTGTCGGATTATCGAGATTATACTATATAGATAACATAGCATATATGAGCTAACATAGCTTGTATAGATAACACAAAATATACAGATAACATACCATGCGACCTAAAACATCGATTACAGGAAGCCATAACTTTTGAACGGCTCACCACCAAGTTACAAATAGACAAGTTTTATATATTTTTTCGCTGTGTACAATCACAAATTTCATACTGATTCGAGGCTGTCATAACTTTTTAACCGCTCACCACAGAGACTTCTAGTCTTTACCAATCGATTCAGCGTCCCAAAATTAGTCGGAGAACGTATATAATATTCCCTGGGAAGTTTTCAGTTAAGAAATACCATCGACTCGGGAAGTCTATACCGCGGAAACGACGAAATGCGTAAAAATCGATTTTTTCAAAATCGTTATTTTGACGTTACAGCAAAATTTTAAAACGTTTCTGAAAGCATTTTTGCTGCTGGTTACAGATATGCCAATTATATTTCGCTAGCTCTTTCGGTTCACTTTCGCTTGCAAAAATTGAAGAAATTTTTGTGAAATTTCGGCGCTCTAGTGGAGATCTCGGAAAGTCGTGAATTTATCGCGGACAATCTTAGTGTATCGATAGGAAAATGACATTCTGAAAACGATGCCGCAATCGGTTTTTAATTATCTGCAACCGTTTCCGAGATATCTACTAAGCAGATCGAGAATCGGGTAAATTTCAGTTTGAAATTTATCGACGAATTATAGAATATTTCGGGACAATTTACACATCGCTTTGTTCGTCTTCCCGTGTAGTTTCTGTTTGCCCAAAATGATTTCGCTGCTCTTCACCGTTTTCGAAAAAATCGAAAAAAACCGAAAAGACATGTATTTTTCGAAAGAAATTATGGAAAATTTTTGACGATTTTTTTTTTTTGCAAATTTGTTTCGTAATTTTTTTTTCGTTACACGAATGAAATCGATGTTGTGAAAACGGATTTTCAATTTATTTAGCTCTAAAGTTACAAATAAACAAATTATATTTTTTATCCCTGAACTCAGTCACATATTTCCTACTGATTTGACGCTGTCATAACTTTTGAACCACTCACCACAGAGACTTCTAGTCTTCACCAATCGATTCAGCGTCCCAAATTGAGTGGGAAAACGTATATAATATTCCCTAAGAAGCTTTCAGTTAAGAAATACCATTGACACGGGGTGTCTAGACCGCGGAAAAGACGAAATGCGAGAAAATCGATTTAGTCAAAATCGTTATTTTTTAAGTTACAGCAAAATTTAACAACGTTTCTGAAAGCATTTTTGCTGCTTATTACAGATATGTGAATTAGATTTCGCTAGCTCTTTCCGTTCAATATCGCCTGCGAGAATTGAAGAAATTTTTAAGAAATTTCGGCGCTCGAGTAGAGATCTCGGGAAGTCGTGATTTTTCCGCGGACAATCTAAGTGTATCAATAAGAAAATGACCTTCTGATAATGATGCTGCAATCCGTTTTTAATTATCTGCAATCGTTTCCGAGATATCTACTTGGCAAATCGAGAATCGGGTAAATTTGAGTTTGAAATTTATCGACGAATTATAGAATATTTCCGGACAATTTACACATCGACTTGTTCTTCTTGTCGTGTAGTTTCTGTGTGCCCAAAATGATTTCGCTGCTCTTTACCGTTTTTCAAAAATTGAAAAAAACCGGCAAAGCATGTATTTTTCGAACGAAATGATAGAAAATTTTTGTCGAATTTTTTTTTGCAATTTTTTTTCGTGATTTTTTTTTGGATACACAAAGGATATAGAAGTGCTGAAAACGGGTTTCCAGTTTATTTCGCTCTAAAGTTACAAATAAACAAATTTAATATTTTTTTTTCGCTGTACACAATTACACATTTCCTACTGATTTGACGCTGTCATAACTTTTGAACCGCTCACCACAGAGACTTTTAGTCTTCGCCAATCGATTCAGCGTCCCAAAATTAGTCGCAGAACGTATATAATGTTCCCTGGGAGGCTTTAAGTTAAGAAATATAGTCGACTCGGGAAGTCTAGACCGCGGAAACGATGAAATGCGAGAAAATCGATTTTTTCAAAATCGTTATTTTTTTATTCACAGCAAAATTTAAAAACGTTTCTGAAAGCATTTTGGCTGCTGATTATAGATGTGCAAATTATATTTCGCCAGCTCTTTCGGTTCACTTTCGCCTGCAAAAATTGAAGAAATTTTTATGAAATTTCGGCGCTCTCGTGGAGATCTCGGAAAGTCGTGAATTTACCGCTGGCAATCTTAGTGTACCTATAGGAAAATGACCTATTGAAAACAATGCCGCAATCCGTTTTTAATTATCTGCAACCGTTTGCGAGACATCTACTTAGCAAATCGAGAATCGGGTAAATTTCAGTTTGAAATTTGTCGACGAATTATTGAATCATTCCGGACAATTAACACATCGACTTGTTCGTCTTGTCGTGTAGTTTCTATGTGCCCAAAATGATTTCGCTGCTCTTTACCGTTTTCGAAAAAATCGAAGAAAACCGAAAAAGCATGAATTTTTCGAACGAAATAATGGAAAATTTTAGTCGAAATTTTTGTTGGAATTTTTTTTCGTGATTTTTTTTTTGGTTACACGAAGGAAATCGAAGTGTTTAAAAGGGTTTTTCAGTTTATTTCGCTCTGAAGTTACAAATAAACACATTTTATATATTTTTTCGCTGTACACAATTACACATTTCCTACTAATTTGACGCTGTCATAACTTTTGAACTGATCACTACAGAGACTTCTAGTCTTCACCAATCGACTCAGCGTCCCAAAATTAGTCGGAGAACGTATATAATATTCTCTGGGAAGCTTTCAGTTTAAAAATACCATCGACTCGGGAAGTTTAGACCGCGGAAACGACGAAATGCGAGAAAATAGATTTTTTCAAAATCGTTATTTTTTGAGTGATAGCCAAATTTAAAAACGTTTCTAAAAGCATTTTTGCTGCTGATTACAGATATGCCAATTATATTTCCCTAGCTCTTTCGGTTCACTTTCTCTTGCAAAAATTGAAGAAATTTTTATGAAATTTCGGCGCTCTAGTGGAGATCTCGGAAAGTCGTGAATTTCCCGCGGACAATCTTAGTGTGTCCATAGGAAAATGACCTTCTGAAAACGATGCCGCAATCCGTATTTGATTATCTGCAACCGTTTGCGAGATATCTACTTAGCAAATCGTGAATCGGGTAAATTTCAGTTTGAAATTTATCGACGAATTATTGAATATTTCCGGACAATTTACACATCGACTTGTTCGTCTTCTCGTGTAGTTTCTGTGTGCCTAAAACGATTTCGCTGCTCTTTACCGTTTTCAAAAAAATCGAAAAAAACCGAAAAAGCATGTATTTTTCGAATGAAATGATGGAAAACTTTTGTCGAAAAATTTTGTTGCAAATTTTTTTCGTGATTTTTTTTTTGGTTACACGAAGGAAATGGAAGTGCTGTAAACGGTTTTCCAGTTTATTTCCCTCTAAAGTTACAAATAAACCAGTTTTATATTTTTTCGCTGTGCACAATCACACATTTCCTACTGATTTGAGGCTGTCATTACTTTTGAACCGCTCACCACAGAGACTTCTAGTCTTCACCAATCGATTCAGCGGCCCAAAATTAGTCGGAGAACGTATATAATATTCCTTGGGTAGCTTTCAGTTAAGAAATACCATCGACTCGGGAAGTCTAGACCACGGAAACGATGAAATGCGAGAAAATCGATTTTTTCAAAATCGTTATTTTTTGAGTCACAGCAAAATTTAAAAACGTTTCTGAAAGCATTTTTGCTGCTGGTTACAGATATGCCAATTATATTTCGCTAGCTCTTTCGGTTCACTTTCGCTTGCAAATTTTGAAGACATTTTTATGAAATTACGGCGCTCTAGTGGAGATCTCGGAAAGTCGTGAATTTATCGCGGACAATCTTAGTGTATCGATAGGAAAATGACATTCTGAAAACGATGCCGCAATCGGTTTTTAATTATCTGCAACCGTTTCCGAGATATCTATTAAGCAGATCGAGAATCGGGTAAATTTCAGTTTGAAATTTATCGACGAATTATTGAATATTTCGGGACAATTTACACATCAACTTGTTCGTCTTCTCGTGTAGTTTCTGTGTGCAGAAAACGATTTCGCTGCTCTTTACCGTTTTCAAAAAAAAAATTTGACGATTTTTTTTGCAAATTTTTTTCGTAATTTTTTTTAGGTTACACGAATGAAATTGATGTGCTGAAAACGGATTTTCAATTTATTTAGCTCTAAAGTTACAAATAAACAAATTATATTTTTTATCCCTGTACTCAGTCACATATTTCCTACTGATTTTACGCTGTCATAACTTTTGAACCACTCACCACAGAGACTTCTAGTCTTCACCAATCGACTCAGCGTCCCAAAATTAGTCGGAGAACGTATATAATATTCCCTGGGAAACTTTCAGTTAAGAAATACCATCGACTCGGGAGTCTAGACCGCGGAAACGATGAAATGCGAGAAAATCGATTTTTTCAAAATCGTTATTTTTTGAGTCACAGCAAAATTTAAAAACGTTTCTGAAAGCATTTTTGCCTCTGATTACAGATATGCCAAGTATATATCGCTAGCTCTTTCGGTTCATTTTCGATTGCAAAAATTGAAGAAATTTGTATGAAATTTCGGCGCTCTAGTGGAGATCGCGGAAAGTCGCGAATTTGTCGCGGACAATCTTAGTGTATCGATAGGAAAATGACCTTCTAAAAACGATGCTGCAATTCGTTTTTGATTATCTACAACCGTTTGCGAGACATCTACTTAGCAAATCGAGAATCGGGTAAATTTCAGTTTGAAATATCTCGACGAATTATTGAATCATTCCGGACAATTTACACATCCACTTGTTCGTCTTGTAGTGTAGTTTCACTGTTCCGAAAATAATGTCGCTGCTCTTTACCGTTTTCGAAAAAATCGAAAAAAACGAAAAAGTATGTATTTTTCGAACGAAATGATTTTTTGATGATGATGATGAAATTTTTTTTCGTGATTTTGTTTCGGTTATCCCAGGGAAATCGATGACCTGAAAACGGTTTTCCAGTTTATTTCGGTCTAAAGTTACAAATAGACGTTTTATAGATTTTTCGCTGTGCCCCATATCGCATTTCCGACTGATTTCAGGTTGTCATAACTTTCGAACAGCTCACCACAGAGACTTCTAGTCTTCACCAATCGATTCAGCGTCCCAAATTGAGTGGGAAAACGTATATAATATTCTCTAGGAAGCTTTCAGTTAAGAAATACCATTGACACGGGGTGTCCAGACCGCGGAAAAGACGAAATGCGAGAAAATCGATTTAGTCAAAATCGTTATTTTTTAAGTTACAGCAAAATTTAACAACGTTTCTGAAAGCATTTTGGTTGCTGATTATAGATGTGCAAATTATATTTCGCTAGCTCTCTCGGTTCACTTTCGCCTGCAAAAATTGAAGAAATTTTTATGAAATTTCGGCGCTCTCGTGGAGATCTCGGAAAGTCGTGAATTTACCGCTGGCAATCTTAGTGTACCTATAGGAAAATGACCTATTGAAAACGATGCCGCAATCCGTTTTTAATTATCTGCAACCGTTTTCGAGATATCTACTTAGAAAATCGAGAATCGGGTAAATTTCAGTTTGAAATTTGTCGACGAATTATTGAATCATTCAGGACAATTTACACATCGACTTGTTCGTCTTGTCGTGTAGTTTCTATGTGCCCAAAATGATTTCGCTGCTCTTTACCGTTTTCGAAAAAATCGAAGAAAACCGAAAAAGCAAGAATTTTTAGAACGAAATAATGGAAAATTTTAGTCGAAATTTTTTTTGCAATTTTTTTTCGTGATTTTTTTTTGGTTACACGAAGGAAATCGAAGTGTTGAAAAGGGTTTTTCAGTTTATTTCGCTCTGAAGTTACAAATAAACACATTTTATATTTTTTTTCGCTGTACACAATTACACATTTCCTACTGATTTGACGCTGTCATAACTTTTGAACTGGTCACTACAGAGACTTCTAGTCTTCACCAATCGATTCTGCGTCCCAAAATTAGTCGGAGAACGTATATAATATTCTCTGGGAAGCTTTCAGTTTAAAAATACCATCGACTCGGGAAGTTTAGACCGCGGAAACGACGAAATGCGAGAAAATCGATTTTTTCAAAATCGTTATTTTTTGAGTGACAGCCAAATTTAAAAACGTTTCTGAAAGCATTTTTGCTGCTGATTACAGATATGCCAATATATATTTCCCTAGCTCTTTCGGTTCACTTTCTCTTGCAAAAATTGAAGAAATTTTTATGAAATTTCGGCGCTCTAGTGGAGATCTCGGAAAGTCGTGAATTTCCCGCGGACAATCTTAGTGTGTCTATAGGAAAATGACCTTCTGAAAACGATGCCGCAATCCGTATTTGATTATCCGCAACCGTTTGCGAGATATCTACTTAGCAAATCGTGAATCGGCTAAATTTCAGTTTGAAATTTATCGACGAATTATTGAATATTTCCGGAAAATTTACACATCGACTTGTTCGTCTTCTCGTGTAGTTTCTGTGTGCCTAAAACGATTTCGCTGCTCTTTACCGTTTTCAAAAAAATCGAAAAAAACCGAAAAAGCATGTATTTTTCGAATGAAATGATGGAAAACTTTTGTCGAAAAATTTTGTTGCAAATTTTTTTCGTGATTTTTTTTTTGGTTACACAAAGGAAATGGAAGTGCTGTAAACGGTTTTCCAGTTTATTTCCCTCTAAAGTTACAAATAAACCAGTTTTATATATTTTTTTCGCTGTGCACAATCACACATTTCCTACTGATTTGAGGCTGTCATTACTTTTGAACCGCTCACCACAAAGAC
Source organism: Phosphuga atrata (assembly GCA_944588485.1). NCBI lineage: Eukaryota > Metazoa > Arthropoda > Insecta > Coleoptera > Silphidae > Phosphuga > Phosphuga atrata. Next base: position 65,421,374 of record OX155899.1, read on the forward strand.
TTCTAGTCTTCACCAATCGATTCAGCGGCCCAAAATTAGTCGGTCAACGTATATAATATTCCTTGGGTAGCTTTCAGTTAAGAAATACCATCGACTCGGGAAGTCTAGACCACGGAAACGATGAAATGCGAGAAAATCGATTTTTTCAAAATCGTTATTTTTTGAGTCACAGCAAAATTTAAAAACGTTTCTGAAAGCATTTTTGCTGCTGGTTACAGATATGCCAATTATATTTCGCTAGCTCTTTCGGTTCACTTTCGTTTGCAAATTTTGAAGACATTTTTATGAAATTACGGTGCTTTAGTGGAGATCTCGGAAAGTCGTGAATTTCTCGCGGACAATCTTAGTGTATCCATAGGAAAATGACCTTCTGAAAACGATGTCGCAATCCGTTTTTAATTGTCTGCAACCGTTTCCGAGATATCTACTTAGCAAATCGAGAATCGGGTAAATTTTAGTTTGAAATATCTCGACGAATTATTGAATCATTCCGGACAGTTTACACATCCACTTGTTCGTCTTGTCGTGTAGTTTCTCTGTGCCGAAAATGATTTCGCTGCTTTTTACCGTTTTCGAAAAAATCGAAAAAAACCGAAAAAGCACATATTTTTCAAACGAAATGATGGAAAATTTTTGTCGAAATTTTTTTTGCAATTTTTTTTCGTGATTTTTTTGGATACACAAAGGAAATAGAAGTGCTGAAAACGGGTTTGCAGTTTATTTTGTTCTAAAGTTACAAATAAACAAATTTTATATATTTTTTTTTTTCGCTGTGCACAATCACACATTTCCTACTGATTTGAGGCTATCATAACTTTTGAACCGCTCACCACAGAGACTTCTAGTCTTCACCAATCGATTCAGCGTCCCAAAGTTAGTGGAAACGTATATAATATTCCCTAGGAAGCTTTCAGTTAAGAAATACCATCGACACTGGGAGTCCAGTTCGCAGAAACGACGAAATGCGAGAAAATTGATTTTGTCAAAATCGTTATTTTTTGAGTCGCAGCAAAATTTAAAAACGTTTCTAAAAGCATTTTTGCTGCTGATTACAGATATGCAAATTATATTTCGCTAGCTCTTTCGGTTCACTTTCGCCTGCAAGAATTGAAGAAATTTTTATGAAATTTCGGCGTTCTAGTGGAGATCTCGGAAAGACGTGCATTTTCCTCAAACCATCTTAGTGTATCCATAGGAAAATGACCTTCTGAAAACGATGCCGCAATCCGTTTTTGATTATCTGCAACCTTTTCCGAGACATCTACTTAGCAAATCGAGAATCGGGTAAATTTCAGTTTGAAATATCTCGACGAATTATTGAATCATTCTGGACAATTTACACATCTACTTGTTCGTCTTGTCGTGTAGTTTGTATGTGCCCTAAATGATTTCGCTGCTCTTTACTGTTTTCGAAAAAATCGAAAAAAACCGAAAAAGTATGTATTTTTCGAACGAATTTTTGTTCATGAAAAATTTTTGTCGACATTTTTTTTGCAAATTTTTTTGTGAATTTTTTTTTGCTACACGAAGGAAATAGAAGTGCTGAAAACGGTTTTCCAGTTTATTTCGCTCTAAAGTTACAAATAAACAAGTTTTATATATTTTTTCGCTGTACACCATCTCGCATTTCAGACTGATATCACGCTGCCATAACTTTTGTATGGCTCACCACAGGGACGTCTAGTCTTCACCAATCGATTCAGCGTCCCAAAATTAGTCAAAGAACATATAACGGATTTAAAATTACTGAGTAACTTGTTATTTATATTGATGGTGAGCTGCCGGATGATTTAGTTCCTGGGTATGAAGTATGAATGTTGTGTGATTGGAAAGTGGGTGGGCCGTTAAATTTAATGGAAATTCCGGTCATTTGGGTGATTGAAAATGGAGCGCTAGGTGCGAACCGTCTTTTAATAAACCATTTCCTCGTCGACGACCGACGGAAATTGCCGCATCTCCAGCCAGATAAATATTGACTTTAAAGGGCGAAATCTAATAACGTACTGAATTGTAATAGACTGCGCGGCTGCTGTTGTCTAAGGCATTTTATTGTCGGAGGAATGAAAAAAAAATATTTGGCAACAGGAGGATAAGATTCGGTTGCGGAAAAGTTCTTGGCTGCAGGGTAACTTTTGGACGTAATAATGCACAGACGGGAAGAGCGACAAAAAAATTATCGACGAATCTGTTTGAAATAATCTATTGTGCATCTCATCCTGCGGATTTCTCGGCAGGAAACCAAAAATCTTTCACTTTATTTGCAAATATTCGTCGACTTTTATATGAGGTATAGACGGACTATACGGACTAGACGGACTATACGGACTAGACGGCCTAGACGGCCTAGACGGACTAGACTGACTAGACGGACTAGACAGATTAGACAGACAAGACGTTTCAGTTATTCGTTGGATGCAATAAAATATTAGTTGATATGTTCAGTTTACTAATTATAAGTTTAGTTTACATATTAAGTAGATATCGTTTAGACAGTAAACCTAACACGACTATCTAATCTAACTGTCGTTTTTTGAGTTTTCTTTCTGCGTTTTCTGTTTTCAGTTCCTCTCCGCCGTGATGCTGAAAGACTACGAGACGGCCCTCAAGTACTGCAAACTGAGTGAGTATATACTTAGTCGGTGTGTGCATTCTGAAATTAATATTTGCTCGGGGCGAGCGTGTACGGCTGAACGGAAACCTTATCGTCGACGGGCTCACAAGCTCAAGCTCCCAAGAACACTTCAAACTAACCGACGCCGACGTTTACCGCTCCTCCTAGTCTTACATCAAAGGCATATCACACAAACACACACTTGTATATTGTACTAGATACTAGGAGAAATGAGGGTTAAAAAGACTACATCAGATTATAGACTAGACAAGAATAAGGAAGACTTCTTCGTATGGTGCCGTACTCTCTGAGAGCTTAGGCTACCTCTCGCGCATACTTGTGGAACGCATCATCCACTAATATACGGGACCTAGCAGTTTATCGCCGGTTCCGAACGGAATAGTTGAGAGGTTTACTAGGCAGAATTACTCGTGGTGGTTTGCCCTTGTTTTCCACGAGGTGGCCACAGCATAGCTCCGTGAAAAATTTTCACGGTTTGGCCGGGGATTGAACCCGGATCTCATGTATAGCTAGCGGATGCTAGAGTACACCACTGTGACCACCACGACCATAAAGAAGACTAGACAAGACTAAAGAAGACTAGACAGCACTAGACTAGACAAGAATAGTGTAAGATTAGACTAAACAAATTTAAATGAATCTAGAGAAGTTTAGTCAAGTTCAAACAAGACAACGTTTGTTTCTTCTAGTTTATAAGCTATACACTAATACATTAATGTTTAGTATTACAGTATGAACCTAACAATGTGACGGCGAAGGAGTTTTATCCACTGATACTGGAGAAACTGCAACATCGTAAGTTCTAATTTTTCTATTAAGTTCACTAACCCAAAGTTGTAAGACGTTTCGGACTAATTGTAAGTGGAACAACGGCTGTGCTTGAAATATTGTCAGTTGCCGATTTAAATGCGCAGTTTGGAGCAAGGACAACCTATGGCCCGCGTGTCACGGCTGGCACGCGAGATACATACTTACTTTTCAAAGGCATCTGTAAGTTTTCTCAAACTAGTTTTGTGTGACATCAAAGGTTTCAAATATGAGACGACTTAGGTGCAAACTGATACGGCAACTCATTATCCCAATAATACGTGGTCTATTAGAAAAGTATCCGACCTTATTTTTTATTTTGAAAACCTGATGGATTTGAATCAAACGCGCTTGCATGAGCCGACCTTGAACCTTCGTGTGCATGCGTGAATTTTTTCCCGCCTGTAGATAGCGTCAGTTGCTGTCGAGCAGTGTTCGAGTGACGTAATGTGTAGTGCTCGGTTTTTTCAATGCAAGTAAAAATCACCAAAGAGTACTATAGGGATGTCCTACGTCGTGTACGTGATTCTGTGCGCAAGCGACTGGAGTTGTGGTCATCAGAAAATTGGCGACTCCTTCACGGCAATGCTCCAGCTCATGCTTCGCACTTGGTTCACAATTTTTTGGCGAAAAACCAGACTCCTCTGGTTCGACAGGCTCCTTACTCTCCTGCGACTTCTGGCTATTCCCCAAAGTCAAGAGGCCATTGAAAAGAACGCGATTTCAGACAAGAGAGGACATTATGGCTGCAACGACAGCCGAGCTAAAGTCGATTGCGAAAGCGGCTTTTTCGGAATGCTTCAACAATGGCGGCACCGCTGGGAGAAGTGTGTGGAGTCCCAAGGAGACTACTTTGAGGGTAATTAGCTTTCCAACGCTCCAGGTATGCCAGTTTTTTTTACCGACTAAAGGTCGGATACTTTTCTAACAGACCACGTATATGTTTTTATTCAGAGCGAGAATTACCTGGCTCGTCAGCATTTCGAAATGTGAGGATTTAAAAAGAAATGGCACGCGACTATTAAATGGTTTGGACAATTGAATTATAAAAACAGGAATCTTAAAGGATTAGACTAATTTCATTAAAATAATTGTAACTGTCTATATAGACTAATTCCCCTTGCTAAATTCAATCTAAATCTAAATTTATTGTAATCCTTGTCTCCTGTCTCATCAGTTGTGACACATAAATCATACGGCGAAGGGTAACACTTTTTGCCGTTGTTATTTGCGACGGCGTCTCGGGAGATCAAAGCACGAGTTCGTGATGTTTTAGTCCGACGAGATGTCAGGGCGCTTGTCGCCCCCGCTATCATCCCCTTTATTTCACTCTTGCTCTGTGCCAAACACGAGATTAAATCGCGAAAACTCAAGTTTAGGATTTGTCCTATTTTCAACTCGTAGTATACAGGGTGTTTTAAAAAGAATATACGTATTACAAAATATTAAAATCATAGTATACAGGGTGTTTCAAAAAGAATATACGTTTATTTTTGGCCAAACTATCGATCGCTGCGTAGCGGTGGTGGCTTATTAGTTAAACTGACGGACTTTGGAAACTACAAAGAATCATCAAAAAACCAGCGAAACCGAAATTTATACCAGCTCCCCCTCCAAAAACAAACGTTTAGAAACAAAATAATCAAAATTTAAACAGTGAAATTGAAGAGTATCCCAAATTGAGACAGAAACGACATGCACCGATACAAGACGCCACTACGGACAGCACTCCAACCGTGGATAGAACCCCCATCGTAGACAGGACCCCCAGGACAACGGAAAGAAGCCTGACGACCTCTCCGAACGACCTCATGCGAGAAATGTCAAGGACAAATGAAATCTTAAACAATTTCCCAAATTTAATTAACGCATGGAGAGAATTAAATAATCAATTGTGCCAATGCAGAACGACCGGTGAGGCATTGCAAACCATTATTTCATACTGTACGAATCTTGTATGAATGCTTTAGAAATTATAAGTTGGAACGCCAATGGCATTAAAAATAAAATGGATGAACTTGTGTCGTTCCTGAACAGCACCCACACTCCCATAATGCTCCTGAATGAAACCAAAATTGATGATTCCTTTCGCCTGAGAATCAGGGGTTACCCTGTAATTAGGCGAGATTCAAGGAATGGAGTTGGTGGTGTGGCAATACTGGTAAGGAACGACATACCACACACACAATTGCAAACAGACAACACAATCAAAATTGAAAACATAGCCATCAGACTGATGAACAACATACACATCGTTTCGATTTACAACTCACCAGCAAATAAATTAACTGACAGAGACCTAAATTTACTGACGAACATTGGGGATAAAGTACTGGTTTTCGGGGATTTCAACGCCACTCATACGGCCTGGGATTGTCACAGGAATAACAGGAATAGTCTGACATTGTATAATTACATATTAGGGAGTGGATGCTCGATTCTATTTCCAGACACGCACACACACTATCCCACAAACAACATGACCCCTACCACCATAGACATTGCCATAACCAAAAATTTTCCCAACCTCACAGACATTTCGACTTTGGACGTTTTAAATTCAGATCATAACCCGGTTAGAATCACCCTTGGTCACCTGAAATGCGAACGATACCGACGAACCGTACCCGACTATAAAGACGTAGACTGGACAGAATTTAGACGACTTTTGGACAGAAATATTACGATTAAGCGTGTGGACACAACAGATGAAATTGAAACTGAGACAGAACGACTGACGAAAACAATCAATTCGGCAAGACGTAGACTGATTAAAAACAGAAAATTAGACCCACTTAACGAACATTTACCGGAAGACATAATGACCATGATACATACCAAAAACAGATTTAGAAGAGACTGGCAGAAATACAGAGACGTTACGGACAAACAGGAAATGAACAGACTGACGAAACAAATAAGGACTGAAATTTAAAACTTTCGCAATGACAAATGGACTAAGAAACTGACAGAACTGACACCAACAGACAACTCCATTTGGAGAATGACAAAAAGACTGAAGATGACCCACAAACCGATACCGACACTGACAGAGGGAACGACAACGGCAATGGCCGACCTGGACAAGGCGGAACTTATTGCAGACACATTCGAAAAGGTACACAAAATTGACCCAGAACTTGACGAAAAACAAAAATTAATCGTTGAAATCGTGAGAGAATTTCTAAATGGACAGGACTTTACAGATTCAGACATTTGAAACCATTAAAAGCACCCGGACCCGACCAAATACAGAATAAATTATTAAAAAATCTCTCACGTAAAGCTTTGGTACAACTGACTCACATAATTAACGGAATTTTTAAAATGCAATATTTTCCGCCGTCCTGGAAGGTGGCCAATGTTGTTCCGATACTTAAAACAGGAAAACGAGACTCGGACCCGAACAGTTACAGACCCATTAGCTTACTGAACACTTTAAGTAAAATTACAGAAAAAATTATATTTGCCAGAATGAAGAAACACATAAAACGACGTAAAATTATGACTGACGATCAATTTGGATTCAGACCCAGACATAACACAGTACAACAAATTTGCAGAATAATAACGGACGTGAAATTAAATTTTAACAAACAAAACGTAACTGCCATGACACTACTGGACATACAGAAAGCTTTTGACAGAGTTTGGACAGACGGACTATTATTCAAATTGATTAAATTAAAATTTTCACCGACCATTATAAAATTGTTAAACAGTTACTTGACGGACCGACACTTTACTGTTGTAATCAACGACAAATTTTCGAGACTTAGACCGATAGCAGCAGGTGTGCCACAGGGATCGATTCTAGCGCCAATTTTATTTAACCTTCACATAAACGACATGCCGACTATGCCACAGACGAAACTCGCACTTTACGCAGACGACACCGCCATCTACTCATTCAATTCAATCACAGCACACAAAAAGACACAAATTCACATAGATCAGATCATAACATTCTTTAAACTCTGCAAAATTACATTAAACACACAAAAGACAGAAACCATCACCTACACCCGAAAATACACAAACACTAAACTCATATACCCACCCAAAATAGACAACATTTCAGTACCACCCAAGAAGGAGGTAAAATACCTGGGTGTTTACTTAGACTCAAAACTATGTTACAAAACACACATCAAACGCACAATAAACAGAGCATTCGCCACACTGAAGAGCATCTACTCCCTGATGAACAAACATAGTAAATTGTCAAAATCAAACAAAATTCTATTGTATAAAACCATAATTCGGCCCGTTTTAGTTTATGCAGCACCGGCTTGGTGCAGTGCTGCCAAGACCAATCTGGTAATCCTGCAACGATTCCAAAACAAGTGCCTTAGAATGGCGTTGAATAGGGATATTTACACAAAAATTGACGACTTACATCTACGAACTCTCACAAAAATTTTACACTAAACATGCAAACATGAGGCACCCAAACATACATGTTAGAGACTTGACAAAAATTAGACAACACAACACACCAATCACACTTAAACACAAACTATCATACCAAACTTTGCCCATATTTGGAGAAAATGATGATGAATGAGTGCATGAATGTGTTCGAAATTTTGTGTTTTCTTTTAATTTCAATTTGGACGTTTTAACTTACTGAAAATTATTACCTTTTACCTTTTGGATGACAGTTTATCACAAAGCCCGCTTGTTTACTTTTAATTTTTTAGTACAACAAATTATATTTAGACCCGAAATTCCAAATCTGAAATTTACAACCAAATTTGTAAAGAGTATAACAGTTATGTGCTGCTATATTATGCTTTGCATGTACTAGCACAGGGGTGGGGAACCTTTTTATCATGGAAGGCCACTTTAAATTTCGGGTATAATACAGAGGCCGCATAAAATTATGAAAATTCTTGAGCGTGTGGGGTTTCAAAGCTAAAAAAAAAGGACAGCACTTTATTCACATTTTGTTAGAAAAAAATAGATACAGAACTAACAGAAAGACTACGATCACTTTTACAACTGAATAGTCTGCAAGTACGAACCTCTGTCCTCGTTTATTTTTATGCTATGCTGTTGTGTATCAGGGGCTGCAATCCATCAAAGAATTTGGGCACAATTTGGGAACAATGTCTCGCAACGGGCGTGTCTACGAATAGATGAAAAATTCGAAAATGGTACGACCATGACGGGACCATTTTTTAAATTTTCAATACTTTCGTAGACACTCTGTACCGGCAAAATACGAAAGTTTTTCATGAAATGCGGCCTCTGGTATACCTTCCGACCACTAAAACCCACTAAAAAAATCACTGCTCGTTCCTCTTTGGTACAAAATTCTAAAGGAGCGGCCACGATCTATCTGCTATAAAATGAAGACAAATTGAGGAATTGGGATCAAAATAAACGAAGTCAGGCGTCAGTATGAACAATGTAAGAGTTATGACAAACATTTCAAATAACTTTTGACTCACCCTCGTAATTTAATGGGATTTTTGAGTTTGTTTTTTATTGGAAAGAAATTGAATATTAGGTTCCAACTTTGTAACTCGTAACTTCAATTAGTCTTCTAAATGTGCATCAGTTATCTGGGTCCTTAATTCGTTCTTAATTTGTGTTAAATATGAAAAAGTTGATTCACAGCAGTATGTAGTTCCATAGCAAGAAAGCAATCGACGAGCATGTTGACGTAACTTTGGATATTCAACTGCATTTTTACAATCTTGGGAATCTCTCTTTCGTCTTTTTTGGAATCAAAAAGATTTTTTATAATAGCATCTTCACATAACTCAAACAATTCCTTTTGTAGTTCACTAGGTGCCTTCGAAATGTCAACTAAATGTGGTTCGTACGCTAATTTCATTGTAATAGTATGTTTTTCAGAATCAGAAAACCTTTCAGTATATTCTTCAATAAGTCCAAAACAGTTATGTAATCTTGGAATGTTTCACATATATATATATTATTGTTCATTTATCATTTTAGCTAACTGTGGGAAATGTTCTTCAGAAATTTGTGATTGAAAGAAGAGACTTTTGAAAAATAATAACTTTTTTCTAAACGCCTGGATTTTTTGCCACATATCATATATATGTTTTGTTTTGCCTTGCAAAGAAATATTTACATCATTTTGTTTTATCACGATATCACACAAAAATGCAGCATTTCTACAAAATTCGTAATCCAACAATTCGCATTGCTGTTGTTGTACCTCGTAAAACCTCAAAATGTCTTTTCGCAAACTTAAAACTTTGGCTAAAACTTGTCCTCTTGATAGCCAGCGTACTTTTGAATGATATGGCAAATCTACACTATATGTTTCATCATCAGACATAAGCATATTTCGAAATTGACGATGTCGAGTCGCATTTGCACGTATAAAGTTAACAATTTTAATAACTTTATCCATAGTATTGCTTAAAGTAGCGGATTTAGCACAAAGATTTTGTTGGTGCAATATGCAGTGAAATGAAAATAAATTTTCTAATTTAAATTGTCTTTTTTCAGCAATGAAACGATGCCTTCTCGTGATCCTTTCATGGAAGGTGCACCATCAGTGCACACACTCACTAAATTATCCATATTTAGTCCTGCTTCTTGGCATTTTTCTTCAAAATTGTTGTAGATATCAGCTCCACGAGTTCTTCCGGTAAGAGTACCCAATGCTAGTAGTTCCTCGAAACAAGTAAAATCTTCAGTGACAGCACGAATGAAAAACAAAACCTGAGCTGAGTCCGTTACATCAGTAGATTCATCTAATGCTAGCGAAAAATATATATCTTCATTTTGTATAATTGAGTGAAGCTGTTCTGTTATATCTTGCGCTAACTCGTGCTGTCTATCAGTTATGGTCCTTCTGGAAAGGGGTAATTGTTTGTATTTCTCAACTTTCTTTGGATCTAAACATCCTACTGCTGCAACAATGCAATCATTTGTCATTTCCACATCACTAAATGGTTTTCCCCGTTTTCCAAGAATACATGCTATTTTATAGGTAACATCAGTTGCAGTAGTACTTTGCTTAATAAAATTACCGAAAGCTTGTTTTTGATGCTGTTTTTCTTTGTTTAGCTTATAAAGAGCAGCTTTTCGCGCTTCTCCTTCTATTTTAGCATATTTATGGTCTTTGTGAGAAACATAATGCTGGTTTGCATTGCATTTTTTTAATGTGGTTATTGTAAAATTGCATATCAAACAAACCATTTTATCTTTCACAGAAATGAGGAAATATTGTAGCTCCCAATCTTCGTTAAAAGTTCTGTTTTCTTCATTCAATTTTCTCATTTTTTACATAATGGGTAAAACACAAATTAACAAATAACTAATAACTAGACGCCACTAACAACAAACAAAAAATGTAAATTTTGCATCCGGCACGATAGGTCAGTCGAAACAACAACCAATTGTTTTAAATAAGTATTAATACTTATTAATATACGGTAATATACGGTGTTTCGTGGCAGATTTTGCTACGATCACTTTGCCAGAGCCATCTACAGGAGAACGGTGGCTTATTTTTCACAATGTCCAGGATTTGAACCCGGGACTTGCGGCTCCAAAGTCCGTCTATTCTATTCTATTCAAAGATTTATATTTAATAATTAACAACAACATCAATAAAACACAAAGAAACAATTAAACAACAACAAACAAGAATCCCTACCCTATTCGGGTAACACTTCTAGATTTTTATATTAGACACTTGTGTCTAAGATCGAGACACCAAGCACAAGTGTACGCCGAGGGAGGAGGCCTTGGCCCGTCATGGGCTGTTGCGCCCGTCATGGGCTGTTGGTTATATATTATATCGATCGCCTCGGCTCGGCTATTGAAGAAACTTTTGTTGTCTAAGATGACTGTACTAGTATTTGAGTATCGATGATGTTGTTCGTGTCGATGATGGACGCCATATTGAACATCTATAATCTTAACTTGAGAGGTTCGTAAATATGTGTGTAAAGTTATTACGTTAAAGCGAAATACGTATACTCTTTTTGAAACACCCTGTATTATGAAAGTTCTTCCGTGTTTATTAGTTAAGTACATGAAGTTTGCTTCAGACGAATTTAAATTGCATGTGTTAGGAAGTGATGGAGCTTATTGAACGTGCCTTCACAAGTCGAAACTCTAGTCGTAATAAGTGTTTAGATTTATATAGCTTTTATACAATTAGTATAATAAGAACATTTGGAGATCTTATTGGCGGTTGTGAGCGATCAAACGCAGACGTTTGCTCCTTGAGAATACTCTCCTCGAGAAGAGAATGGAGAAGACGTGAAAGACCGAAATGTATTATAAATTATGCATTATTCGGCTTCCGCGTGGAAAAAATCGAGCTCTCAAATTCGCCGAGGCGTTAAAGTTGGTAAAAACGTTCCTGCATTTATTCGTCTAAGAAAAAGATGGAATTTATTATACCGGGTTTTTCAACAAGGAGTAACAATTTTGTATTTAAATAAAACAGAATAATTTAGATATCGGGCTGAAATTTATTGCAGGTGTAGTACACATGTTACAATTACGTATGGAATACGAAGTCGTTCATATGACCAGGACCACGACGGCAGCCATAGATTCTTTGGATACAATTTTCAATCACTCTTTCACACATATCAGGCGGAACGTTGGCAATTTCGCGATCGATATCTTTTCTTGAGCTCCTTTAACCTTGTTGAATTTTTGACAAAAACCTTCGACTTAAGGTAACTAAAAAATCCAACGGCGTCAAATCACATGAGCGACGTGGCCCTTCGACTGAACCTATTCTCGAGATGAAACGATTACCAAATTTTCCTTTCAATAAATCAATTGTTTGACCAGCTGTGGGACTTGTAGCACTATCTTGTTGGAGCCACATATCGCTGATGTCAAGTCCATCCAATAGATCTTTTCATAGTTGACATTTTATTATGGGCATGCGTTAATTTCCGCCATGTTTTGGACAAAAAGTGCCCGACATTTTTTGACGTATAACCAGTGAAAATATCAAAATGTACCCGAAACTTTCATATTCCCGCCATTTAAACTAGACGGACGCGCATGCGAGTAACTAACCGTAAAAAGGTCTGTTCTGTCCAAAAATTGTCTTTCAACATGGCACGATAGCGAACTCCATTGACCATAACATGGCGATTATTTTCGAAAAGACGAAAAAATACGACGCTATCACACCTCTGGCATGAAATCCATACCACACGCTCACTTTTTGTGGATGCAATGTGGTCTCATGAAGCACATGTGGGTTTGTTGCTGTCCAATAACGCATACGATTACTACGGTGCTATGTATTTCCAATTTTGTACTATGGAATGGAAGGCTGGACTTTAACAAAGGCAATGTGTGACCGACTGAAAGGGTTCGAGATGTGGTGCTAACCCCGCATGCAGCGAATATCATGGGTAGATAGAGTCCGAAACACCGAGGTGCTTGCCCGTCTCCAGAAGCAACTAGAAGTCATGTGCACCATCAAAAACGCAAGCTGGAATATTTTGGACACGTTATGAGAGCGGAAAAGTACCGTATCTTGCAGAATATCATGCAAGGCAAAATCCAAGGTAGAAGAGGTCCAGGAAGAAGACGCACGTCCTGCCTGAAAAACCTGAGAGAGTGGTATGGTGTCAGTTCTACTAGCCGGTTTCGTACCGCTGCTGATAAAATAAAAATCATTATGATGTTCGTCGTCGTCCTCGGAGGACATGGCACGTAAAGAAGAATAACGCATATTCTGCTTATTGACAGGGCCAAAAATGAGCTTCATCGGTAAAGAAGAAAAAATCTTTCTCTGAAATCTATAATCTCCCAGAGTCTCGGTGTCTCTAAAATCTAATTGTTTCTAGATTTCTACAGTTAGATAGTTAGCTAGAGTTAAAGCTAGTTAATCATATATATATATATATATATATATATATATATATATATATATATATATATATATATATAGACTAAGATAAAAGACAGTTTTTAATCAATCTTGTTATCAGTTTTGCTATAAATTAGTTGCGACGAGACTTGTAGGATAGTTACTTTAGGTAAAAGATAGTTAGATTTTGGATGGAAATTTACACGCGTTCTTATGGAAAAAACGGTTTAGAGGTTGCTATTTCGACTCACAGATCCCAATCGGTGCACCGAAGCAACGCGAAATTTTCAGGGAATGTTAATAAAAGTCCGTTTTATCGATTTCCGTTGCCAGAATGTCTCGAAAAGATGAGGAAATATCGATTTTATCGACAAACGAGCGTTTGTTTTGGTTTTGAGAATTGACTGAAATGACAGTTGACAGTTGTTTTGCAACTGAGCGTCGGTGGTGTGTGATGAGTTTCTCGACGAAACCTTAATTTTCAAAAACAACATAAGAAATTTGAACGTTTCGCTAAATGTCGTAAATCAAAAGAATCGGCAAAAAATTCGATATATTTTGTTTTTAGAAAGAATATTTTTAAAATTTCTCAAAATTTGGTGAAAAATTTCGAAGCCCCAATTTTCGGTTTTCTTCGAGGTTTTTTGAAAAAATCGCTCCGTCGAGACTTTAAGACGCAAAATGTCCAAATTCACAACCCAGGTAGAGAAAACAGGTTTGTTTAGGTTTGTCGGCGTGTTTAAAAAAAAGATCGAAATATCTCGATGTCTTTGGTCGACCAAAACCCGGCGCCGCGGGGCCTGCCTGAAGGCGGCGTCAACTACACTGCCGCAAAGATAAAGGTTCAATCTACCGAACGGCGATGAAAAATCGAGAGTCCGCCGCGGCACGTTTAACCCAGAAGGCGGCAAACATTTACGATGATATTCCCGAAACGGAGAGCTCGACTGAAATGCGGATCGGTTTTTGAAATTGCCGCTATCTATTCTGCGCACTAAAATTTTTGCCGGTGATTCTCAACTCGCAAATTGACGGCCAAAGACACGATTGCAGAATTTATTTCGGACGTATCGGGTGAAGGGGGCCGCACAGGAAGCCGCGAGAGGTACCTAAATACGTGTAACGGCGAGCGGCATTGCCTCGTACCGTAAAAGTTGGATTCGGCGAGGTGATGGTCGACATGTCAAAAAACCGTGAAAAAAAAGCTGAAGTTTTCATACGTTGGCAGATTGTTATGGGCTTGGCTCGCGAACCCTGAAATATAAGAAAGACGCGGACATCCGTTGGGAATCGAACGCGTGTAGTTTAGAGTCGGTGTGCGCCCAGAAACGGTGAAACAGTGGCGCAGCCACTCTGACCGTTGCTACCGGTTCCGCTCCCGTTGCGGCGAACGGGACCTGACACGTTTAGATCTATGGCGGGCGACTCCGTGTTCGCAGCGACGCGAATCTGGTACCAAAATGCGTGTCTCGACGGGATCCACGTGCCGGTTATATTGGAATGTGAAAAACACGATATCTTATTGCTCTAAATCGACGATCAAATTTCTGTCTGTGCAGAATAACAGTTATTACTCGGCGTCGCGACGTGATTCTGCGACGTTCAATTGTTGGTGCGGAAAAGCAGAAGATCGCAAAATTCAGAACATTCAGCAGAGGGTTGCCGAAATATGGACGCCTTAATTTCACCTTTAAATGATCCAGGGGCTTCAGTTTTTGGGTTAATTTGATCTTGTAAGGGTGTACCTGGAGGGCTGATATGGACAGGATGAGGGCTGCTATGGACAGCCAGGAATGGAAAAATATGGAAGAGCCCTACATTCAGGGGTGGATGAGAACAGGCTGATAATTAGAAGAAGAAGGGTGTAGCTGGAGTTCTTTAAGCAAAATTCGTCATAATGTCGACTGAGAAATTGTGAACGGCGTGGAATCGACTTGTTTGGTTCATTATATTCATAATATAATGAATCTAGAGAAGTTTCGTCAACTGAACTGAAGCTCTTACTGCAAGCAAATAGCTCTTAAGCAAATAGCTCATGAAGCTCTTAGCTGCAATACTTTCAGTACTTCGATGCGTTGTCTCGCTGACACAGGAACATTCAATAGTGAGTAACTTGATTCAATTTTGTTCACCATCCCACGCACAATCTGGTGGGACAATTATTGCGACCAAAAATTGGAGTAAGCGCTCTTAAAGTTGCGAATACCGACTCGACTACTTTCGTAGTAAGTTTTAACGATTTCCAAACGTTGCTCGTTCGTGAACTTAACCATGATATAAATGTAAGCCTTGACTTACGTTTTGACTTTGAAAAGTTTATAAGTTATGTACCGTATTATAAAACAAAATTGTTATGTCCCTATTGAAAAACCCGTTATTTAGGTTAAATTTTAAATAGGTTAGGTTAGCTTGTTTAATGTGTTGCACAGTCAAGACTAGGGCCGCAGTCCTAATTGCGCTCACAGCATTCATAGTAACATACATTAATTTCAACACTTAGACCTGACCATTTATATTCATGTAAATTGAGAAACGAAATTCAAAGAAGGGAAAAATATTTTGCATTTCATTTTTTTATTTTTGTGGCTAAACCGAATGATTTTACTAAATTTGCAAAGAATATTTTTTTGTAGACACCGATGTCTTACATACGGCGATCCGGGTTACAATTTTGTATTTTGAAGCGTAGACGAGATATTTGCAAAAAACCTTTGAAGCAAAAATAATTCCCCACGCCGCCTCCGTTCGGAGGCGGGGCGTTCAAATGCGGTCAAAGGGTACTTCTTGTAGATTCCCACATTCAGTAAAAGTTTCATTGAAATCCTTCTAGGGCTATTACACTTTCTCGCTATTTTTCGTAACGTACCTTAGCACTTTGTTCGTCGTTAGCACTGTGAGCGCAATTCGGACCGCGGCCTAGATAGACACAAGATTGTCGTGTTTCATGCGAATTTGTGATATCAGCAATATCGTTACATAACGTGCATTTTCGATGTTAATTTGCGAATTTGACTCGCGTGCTGATCCAAATCTGATTAAGTCACCGTTAATTGACAATTCATGATTTTCGAGCGCCGACGAATCCCAATACCTTCAATCAAACGCTAACTGCAAATCCAATCTGTCATCATTATCGGTCATCAAAATCATTACTTCATCCAGTCCAGTCTTGTCCGTCCAGTCTTCTTTAATTAGTTCAAAGTTGGCCAGAACGGTGTTGTTAGTGCGACAGATACGAAGTCGGCGAAGGCGACGTTTCTAGCGATCGCGAGTTTAAGTTCGCCGGATGCTGGCAGCCGGCCAAATGTGCGAGTTTAGTGGAAGCGGAAGAGATGGAAATTGTGCGAGACTGAGATAACATATAGAAATTAGACATAAGATATTAAACGTAAATTAAAAAGAATAATAGCAGTGGAGAACAAATTAAATAGACAAGATTTTACAGACAAGAAGGAAAATGGTTTATTTTTCAAATAAAATCTTCGATCTCTCGTTGTTTAGTAGTTTTTGACTAAAATGTTTCTGTTTAATTAGTGAACGCTGAAGAGGACACAGCCAACAATGAGAGTGAAGACGATGACAATGAGGAAAGCAGCAGCTCCAGCAGCAGTTCAGACAGCGACAGCAGCACGTCAGACGACAGCAGCGAAGAACCAGATGTACATAGCCTTATTAGAAAATCAACTGTCTGTTTAGTTTAGTCAAGCCTTGTTTGTGTAGTATTGTCTGTCTAGTCTTGTCTTGCTAGTCTGGTTTGTCCTAGCCTTGTCTGTCTTAGCCTTGTCTGTCCTAGCCTTGTCTGTCCTTGTCTTGTTTGTCCTACCCTTTTCTGTCCTAACATTGTCTGTTCTAGCCTTGCCTGTCTTAGCATTGTTTGTCCTAACTTTGTCTGTCCTAGCCTTGTCTGTCCTAGCCTGGTCTGTGCTTACCTTGTGTGACTTAGCCTCGTCTGTTTTTACCTTGTTTGTTCTAGCCTTGACTATCCTAACCTTGTCTATCTAAACCTTGTCTGTTCTAGCCCTGTCTGTCAGTAGATAATAAGGATTTGCATAGGGGTCTGAATTCACATTTCTTCCGGTCCGGAAGGTTGGTGGGTCGGAAAGACATCTGGCGGGGGGCGCCGGGGGAGATAAATCAAATCTGGTTATCTGGTAATCCGGTTATCAGCTTTAATCAATTTTTAATAAGCTTTTAATCAGCTTTAATCAGATGTTAATTAGCTTTTGATCAACTTTTAATCAGCTTTTAATCAGCTTTAAAGCACTAAACAGGGTGAGGTCTATGTAAAAAATCAAATCTGGTTTTCTGGTTATCAGCTTTATTCAGTTTTTAATCAGCTGTAATCAGCTTTTAATCAACTTTTAATCAGCTTTTAATCAGATTTTGATCAGTTGTACTAAACTAAACAGGGTAAGGTCTATGTAAAAAATCAAATCTGGTTATCTGGTAATCAGTTTATTAGCTTTAATCAGTTTTTGATTAGCTTTAATCAGCTTTTAATCAGCTTTAAAACACTAAGCAGGGTGAGGTCTATGTAAAAAATCAAATCTGGTTATCTGGTAATCAGGTTATTAGCTTTAATAAGTTTTTAATCAGCTTTTAATTAGCTTTTAATCAACTTTTAATCAGCTTTTAATCAGCTGTAAAACACTAAACATGGTAAGGTCTTTGTAAAAAATCAAATCTGGTAATCAGTTTATCAGCTTTAATCAGTTTTTGCTGAGCTTTAATCAGCTTTAATCGGCTTTAAAACACTAATCAGGGTGAGGTCTATGTAAAAAATCAAATCTGGTTATCAGGTAATCAGCTTTAATCAGTTTTTGATCAGCTTCAATCAGCTTTAATCAGTTTTTGATCAGCTTCAATCAGCTTTAAAAAACTAAACAGGGTGATGTCTATGTAAAAAATCAAATCTGGTTATCAGGTTATCAGCTTTAATCAGTTTTTAATCAGCTTTTAATCATCTTTATTCAGCTTTTAATCTGCTTTAATCAGCTGTAAAACACTAAACAGGGTAAGGTCTATGTAAAAAAATCAAATCTGATAATCAGGTTATCAGCTTTAATCAGTTTTTTATCAGTTTTTGATTAGCTTGAATCAGGTTTTAATAAGCTTTAAAATACTAAACAAGGTGAGGTCTATGTAAATAATGAAATCTGGTTATCTGGTAATCAGGTTATAAGCTTTAATCAGTTTTTAATCATCGGCTTTATCAGTTTTGAAACAGCTTTTAATCAGCTTTAATCAGCTGTAAAACACTAAACAGGGCGAGGTCTATGTAAATAATCAAATCTGGTTATCTGTCAATCAGGTTAAGAGCTTTAATCAGTTTTTAATCAGCTTTTAATCAACTTTGAATCAACTTTTAATCAGTTGTAAAACACTAAACAGGTTAAGGTCTATGTTAAAAATCAAATCTGGTTATCAGATTATAAGCTTTAATCAGTTTTTAATCAGCTTTTAATCAGTTTTTAATCTACTTTTAATCCGCTTTTAATCAGCCGTAAAACACTAAAAAAAGGTAAGGTCTATGTAAAAAATCAAATCTGGTTATCAGCTTTAATCAGTTTTTGATCAACGTTAATCAGGTTTTATTCAGCTTTAAAACACTAAACAGGGTGAGGTCTATGTAAAAAATCAAATCTGGTAATCAGGTTATCAGCTTTAATCAGTTTTTGATCAGCTTTAATCAGCTTTTAATCAGTTTTTGATCAACTTTTAATCAGCTGTAAAACACTAAACAGGGTGAGGTCTATGTAAAAAAATCAAATCTGGTTTTCTGGTAATCAGTTATAATCAGTTTTTTATCAGCTTTAATCAGCTTTTCAACTTTTAATCAGCTTTTAATCAGCTTTAAAACACTAAACAGGGTGTGCGGTCTATGATTAACTATGATTAAAGCTGATTAAAAGCTAATTGAAGCTGATTAAAAGCTGATTAAATCTGATTTAAAACTGATTCAAGCTGATAACCTGATTACCAGATAACCAGATTTGATTTTTCCCCCCCCAGCGCCCCTGCCAGAGGTCTCTCTGACCCACCAACCTCCCGGACCGAAAAAAAATGAATTCAGACTCCTATGTAAATTCTTATGGGATCTTGCGCTAGAACTCTTATAGCCTATCTAATTCTGTCCTAGCCTTGTCTGCCCTAGCCTTGTTTGTCCTAGCCTAGTCTGTTTTAGCCTTGTCTGTGTTACGGCTCGCGTACACCAAAACTGATTTTGTCGGCCGATGGCGGACAGAACTAGCCTAGGTTGGTCTATTATAAACTGGGTTGGTCTATTATAAACACAACTAATTAATTTTTCAATATTGATAGTCGTTAAAAAATGTAACTATAAATACACTCAATTTGCATTGTAGACGTCGGCAGGCTGGCGAGAAATCCCAACAAGTTCGGACTCGACGATTGATCGGCCGTTTTCGGACGATGACGGTTGTGTTTGTGTACGCGCTCTCTTTCTTTCACAATTGTTTGATTCAATCGTCCGAGTTCGGCCGTCGTCGCCCTAGCAAACTTCGGCCGATGACGGATTAGGTGTACGCTAGCCGTTAGTCTTGTCTGTCGTACCCTTGCCTCTTAGTCCTGTCTATCCAAATCTTTTCTGTTCAATTTTTTTCTAAACAAACTTTGTGAGTTGTTGATTAGGAGGAGGACGAGGGTGAAGAAGGAATGGAAGAACAGGGAGCGGACAAAAGGTCGAAGGGGTCGTCGGAGGGCGACGCGACGACCGGCAGTTACTCCAGCCTGGAGGACGACGAGGCGGAGGTGGACCAGTTGGCCGCGCTCGCCGCCAAATACCAGATAGACAACATGGATCTGGGCAACGGCAACAAAATCTGTGAGTGGAAACCTCTTAACCAAATTTATTTTCCGTTTATCATTTGACAAGCGAGATTTCTGTTTAGATTCGACGGATTTGAAGACGTCGTTGGCGGCTCAACTGTACACGACGAACGTGTTCGCCGGCGAGAACCCGCTGCCGTTCGGCACGAGTTCGGATTCCGAGTCGCCGACGGAGCCCGTCAGCCAGCAGACGATCGCGATGCTTCGCGCGAAAGTTGTGCCAAACAAGTTCTAGTTACCGAGTTTAGGTGACGTAGATAAGGGTGTAGGGTGTGTTCCTTTAGAATCTCTTCTCTAGATCGAACGGCGGTTATGAGAGATATCGTATTAGTTACGTCCAAAATCGTTGAAACAAATTATATGAGTTTAGTTTTGTGGATCTATTTATTTCGTGTGATTAGATTTATAATGTCGGTGTATAGTGCAAGTTTTCGATTGGATAACTCAATTTTTCGGTTACCATTTTCTTTTATTTCATTTCAGCCAAGAAGAAGAAACTCTCAAAGGTCTAACTGAGAACTGCTAATTGAGTTTAGACAAGTTAATTGAGTTTATACATATAGTTCAGTATATACAGTAAATGCAACAAGTCTGGGTAATGTCTGTTCCACACTCTCGCGGAGTAACTTCGGCGAGAATACTTTTACGAGGCGAGGAACTGGTATCCACACTCTCCTTACTTCGAGAGGACATCAGTGCGATGACTGACACCGAACAGGTAGTAGCTGCTGCTGCTATTTGTGTGTGTAATATATAGCAAATGACGAGGAAGCAGAAGGCGGGCTGTATAACCTCTCCACACTCAAGTTCATGTTACTTCGCGAGAGTCTGTAACGGGCTTAACAGTCTTCTCTAGTTGCAATAAGTCTAAACCGTGGATTCTCAAACAGAGGTTCAAGTAGATTGAAAATGTTGAGAGGCACTGGTCCTGAAGTTTGTTTTTCATGAGACCAGGATGGATGGAACTATAATTGTATAGTCTATATATGTCTATTATTATAGACAAGGCCAAACAAGACCCAAACAGTTTAAATCTCCACAATTTATAGTTTTGCACTTGTAATTTTTTTCTGATAAATCGTGTTTTTATTTTGTTGTTTTTTCATTAATAGTTTTTTATTTTAGAGATTGAGTTTTCCGATCGGTGACTGATAATCAATAAGTAAATTTGGCCGTCTGAAACTTGAATGAGAAGCGGCAGCCAAATGAGAGCAAGTATATTCCAAGTGTCTCGATGTTGAAACTAAATTTTTAGCAGAGAAAAATAAACTTTATATATATAGAGGTAGTTGAGAGTTAGTAAATATATATATATATATATATATAGAAGAAGAATAAGTAAGGAATGTTGAAAGAAGCATCCGAAGAGGAAGAGTTGATGATGGTGATATATTTTTGTATTTTTTGTATGTAGATCAAGTGAGTAGACGAGCTTCGTTGATTGACCAAAGAGCGGAGAGCACGAAAACGTTTTAAGTTCAGAATCAAAATTCCTCGTTTGTACCAAAAACTGTCGTGTAGTGTGTATAAATAGAGTGGGTTCTACATACGTAGACGTAGTCTTCTAGATTAAGATGTTTGTATAAAGAGAAAGAAACTATATTAGATAGTGTATATATTTTTCAAAACCATCATCAAACCGAAACATTTGGTTAGCGTCTGTAAATTCGCGTCGGCCGAACAAACCAGTAGAGTTTTTCCAGTAAGAATCCCAGTAGGAATTTTTATCTCTTAGATTAACAAAATTTGTTTTAATTTTGTGTTGAAATACGAAAATTATGCAGAAAATTTAAAAAAAAAGTCTAAATAGACAATACTAGACAGACTTTTCTCTTGTTCCTTTCATTCATTCCTTGTACATTCTTCCATCCAATGTTTCCATCTACCCTCTCCTGTCCCACATACTTTACACTTTCTACATTCTTCACTCATCCAATATTTCCTACCACGCTCTTCACTTACACACCTAAACCTTGCTAGTATGACCTCCGCGTCTGACTCTTTACTTATGTTTAAATAGGTTGTTAAACGACCATGCACCTGAATCAGCGCGTATTCTTTGAAAAACGTACTATTCGCAACTTTGCTCTGGCGTTCCTATATCATTAAAATTTCCACCCAGTTTGCACCTTCCCAAGTTTTTCTAGTCCCTCGCCAGATATCTCTTCTCAAGACAGACAAGATTACACAGACAAGATTACACAGACAAGACTAGACAGACAAGACTAGACAGACAAGACTAGACAGAAAAGACTAGACAGACAAGACTAGACAGACAAGACTAGACAGACAAGACTAGACAGACAAGACTAGACAGACAAGACTAGACAGACAAGACTAGACAGACAAGACTAGACAGACAAGACTAGACAGACAAGACTAGACAGACAAGACTAGACAGACAAGACTAGACAGACAAGACTAGACAGACAAGACTAGACAGACAAGACTAGACAGACAAGACTAGACAGACAAGACTAGACAGACAAGACTAGACAGACAAGACTAGACAGACAAGACTAGACAGACAAGACTAGACAGACAAGACTAGACAGACAAGACTAGACAGACAAGACTAGACAGACAAGACTAGACAGACAAGACTAGACAGACAAGACTAGACAGACAAGACTAGACAGACAAGACTAGACAGACAAGACTAGACAGACAAGACTAGACAGACAAGACTAGACAGACAAGACTAGACAGACAAGACTAGACAGACAAGACTAGACAGACAAGACTAGACAGACAAGACTAGACAGACAAGACTAGACAGACAAGACTAGACAGACAAGACTAGACAGACAAGACTAGACAGACAAGACTAGACAGACAAGACTAGACAGACAAGACTAGACAGACAAGACTAGACAGACAAGACTAGACAGACAAGACTAGACAGACAAGACTAGACAGACAAGACTAGACAGACAAGACTAGACAGACAAGACTAGACAGACAAGACTAGACAGACAAGACTAGACAGACAAGACTAGACAGACAAGACTAGACAGACAAGACTAGACAGACAAGACTAGACAGACAAGACTAGACAGACAAGACTAGACAGACAAGACTAGACAGACAAGACTAGACAGACAAGACTAGACAGACAAGACTAGACAGACAAGACTAGACAGACAAGACTAGACAGACAAGACTAGACAGACAAGACTAGACAGACAAGACTAGACAGACAAGACTAGACAGACAAGACTAGACAGACAAGACTAGACAGACAAGACTAGACAGACAAGACTAGACAGACAAGACTAGACAGACAAGACTAGACAGACAAGACTAGACAGACAAGACTAGACAGACAAGACTAGACAGACAAGACTAGACAGACAAGACTAGACAGACAAGACTAGACAGACAAGACTAGACAGACAAGACTAGACAGACAAGACTAGACAGACAAGACTAGACAGACAAGACTAGACAGACAAGACTAGACAGACAAGACTAGACAGACAAGACTAGACAGACAAGACTAGACAGACAAGACTAGACAGACAAGACTAGACAGACAAGACTAGACAGACAAGACTAGACAGACAAGACTAGACAGACAAGACTAGACAGACAAGACTAGACAGACAAGACTAGACAGACAAGACTAGACAGACAAGACTAGACAGACAAGACTAGACAGACAAGACTAGACAGACAAGACTAGACAGACAAGACTAGACAGACAAGACTAGACAGACAAGACTAGACAGACAAGACTAGACAGACAAGACTAGACAGACAAGACTAGACAGACAAGACTAGACAGACAAGACTAGACAGACAAGACTAGACAGACAAGACTAGACAGACAAGACTAGACAGACAAGACTAGACAGACAAGACTAGACAGACAAGACTAGACAGACAAGACTAGACAGACAAGACTAGACAGACAAGACTAGACAGACAAGACTAGACAGACAAGACTAGACAGACAAGACTAGACAGACAAGACTAGACAGACAAGACTAGACAGGCAAGACTAGACAGACAAGACTAGACAGACAAGACTAGACAGACAAGACTAGACAGACAAGACTAGACAGACAAGACTAGACAGACAAGACTAGACAGACAAGACTAGACAGACAAGACTAGACAGACAAGACTAGACAGACAAGACTAGACAGACAAGACTAGACAGACAAGACTAGACAGACAAGACTAGACAGACAAGACTAGACAGACAAGACTAGACAGACAAGACAGACAAGGCTATACATATACCCTATCCTCTTTGGTCTAACATTTCAAATGTAGCACAAAACAACAAAATTCGCATTACCATTTCGCGCATTATTGCCATTTTACGACGCGGATCCTTTATGAGGCATCAAATCTTTGCCCTATTTTCTGCACACTTTTCCCAACACACAAACCAATAGAAACAAAGTAAGACTGAATGTAAAATGTCACTACATACTAACTAGCGAATTATTTGAATTATGTGCTAAACATATCCCATCAAAGAGAAACAAAAACGTTATTAAACAAGATTCCTAGGCTATATTGTATTCCATATTAGTTTACTAAATTTAGGAAGGGTGGGAAAGTATTAAGGCCAAAAGTGAAATTAGGTCTAAATTGTCTACACTGGTTTCTAAACTATGTAAACTTACTAAATAGTTCAGACTAATTTCATCTATTTAGGCTATCGTCAGTTGTTTCAAGTATTTATTATTTTGTTTTTGAGACAAGACTAGACAGACAAGATTTTAAAAGACAAAACTAGACTTACTAGACAGACAAGACTAGACAGACCAGACTAGATAGACAAGACTAGACAGACAATTCTAAACAGACAAGACTTGACAGACTAAACTAGACAGACAAGACTAGACAGACAAAACTAAACAGACAAGATGAGACAGACAAGACTAGACAGACTAGATTGGACAGACAAGACTAGATAGACAAGACTCGACAGACAAGACTAGATAGACAAGACTATACAGACAAGACTAGACAGACAATACTAGACAGAAAAGACTAAACAGACAAGACTAGGCTGACAAGACGAGACAAGACTAGACTGACAAGACTAAGCACACAAGACGAAACAGACAAGACTAGACAAACAAGATTGGACAGACAAGACTAGACTTACAAGACTAGACAGATAAGACTAGACAGACAAGACTGGCCAGACAAGACTAGACAGGCAATACTTGACAGACAGACTGAACTATGTATTATACCATGTATGCTATGAATGAAATTTCGGCGCTCTTGTGGAGATCTCAGAAAGGTGTGAATTTCCCGCGGACAATTTTATTGTATATATAGGAAAATATTTTTTTTTCGCTGTACACAATCACACATTTCCTACTGATTTGACGCTGCCATAACTTTTGAACCGCTCACCGCAGAGACTTCTAGTCTTCACCAATCGATTCAGCGTCCAAAAATTAGTCCGAAAACGTATAAAATATTCCCTGGGAAGCTTTCAGTTAAGAAATACCATCGACTCGGGAAGTTAGACTGCGAAAACGACGAAATGCGAGAAAATCGATTTTTTCAAAATCGTTATTTTCTGAGTCACAGCAAAATTTAAATCGTTTCTGAAAGCATTTTTGCTACTGATTACCGGTATGCAAATTATATTTCTCTAGCTCTTTCGGTTCACTTTCGCCTGCAAAAATTGAAGAAATTTTTATGAAATTTCGGCGCTCTAGTGGAGATCTCGGAAAGTCGTGAATTTCCCGCGGACAATCTTAGTGTGTCCATAGGAAAATGACCTTCTGAAAACGATGCCGCAATCCGTATTTAATTATCTGCAACCGTTTGCGAGATATCTACTTAGCAAATCGTGAATCGGTTAAATTTCGGTTTGAAATTTATCGACGAATTATTGAATATTTCCGGACAATTTACACATCGACTTGTTTGTCTTGTCGTGTAGTTTCTGTGTGCCCAAAATGATTTCGCTGCTCTTTACCGTTTTAGAAATAATCGAAAAAAAACGAAAAAGCATGTATTTTTCGAACGAAATGATGGAAAATTTTGGTCGAATATTTTTTTGCAAATTTTTTTCGTGATTTTTTTTTTGTTACACGAAGGAAATCGAAGTGGTAAAAACGGTTTTCCAGTTTATTTCGCTCTAAAGTTACAAATAAACAAATTTTATATATTTTTTTGCTGTACACAGTCACACATTTCCTACTGATTTGACGCTGTCATAACTTTTGAACCGCTCACCACAGAGACTTCTAGTCTTCACCAATCGATTCAGCGTCCAAAAATTAGTCCTAAAACGTATATAGTATTCCCTGGGAAGCTTTCAGTTAAGAAATACCATCGCCTAGGGAAGTCTAGACCGCGGAAACGACGAAATCCGAGAAAATCGTTTTTTTCAAAATCGTTATTTTTTGAGTCACAGCAAAATTTAAAAACGTTTCTAAAAGCATTTTTGCTGCCGATTACAGATATGCAAATTATAATTCGCTAGCTCTTTCGGTTCACTTTCGCCTGCAAAAATTGAAGAAACTTTTATGAAATTTCGGCGCTCTAGTGGAGATCTCGGAAAGTCGTGAATTTCCCGCGGAGAATCTTAGTGTATCCACAGGAAAATGACCTTCTGAAAACGATGCCGCAATCCGTTTTTAATTATCTGTAACCGTTTCCGAGATATCTACTTAGCAAATAAAGCAAGTATGCTATGTATGATACCAGGGATAGTATGTAGTATATACTTACACTATGTATATAATGTATTACAAACTAATGCAATGTATACTATGTATTATAAACTAATATGTATACAATGTATAAGCTGTTGGAGGAGGTCCCAGGTCCTACAAGCACCATTAGATAATGGTGTATGGATCCTGGTCGGTCGTATACAATGAATACTATGTGTACAATGTATTGTTAACTAATAATATATTATCAGTGTTAGTAGTCAGAAATGTTTGTTTTAGTCTGAACTAAATCGTTAGGTTCGTAAAATGTGTCAATCAAATTATCTTCAATTGAGACTGAATGATTTACCTTTGTGCTTGGTGTACTAGTCTAGTTCTACTGATTTAGATTTGTGAACAATAATCAAAATGATCCTAGTCATTCCTACCCTAACCTAACTGATCTGCTTGAACTAAAGAAGCTAAGGTAAGGTTAGCTGAGGTTTAGATAGGATGAGGTTTCTTTGTTTTTAGTTTCGACTGAAATTTGTTTGTAAATCTTTTGAAACTGTGTAGAAATTGAAGCGGAAAGCCGAGGCCTTCGAAACTAGTGTCGTACCCCAACAAATAAATTGAAATCTTAACAAAAACATGTATAATATGTATAATTAGTTGTAATTATAAATAAATAAAGCATATCATTAATAACCCACCTCACTTTCCTTTCGGAATTGCCTATTTGTACCGATTCGGACTGCCTAAATTGACTAATTTGTTTATCTATTTTTCAAGTCTAAATTTTAGTCTTTACTGAATTTCCAAATAAATCCGTCTGTCTGTTACAGGCAAACAAAGTCTGAATGTCCAAAAGTAATAAAACTAATTCAACTCTATATAATTCGCGAACTAATTTAGACTTTCTAAATTGTCGAACAATAAATAATTGTCTTTTATTTAAGTGTTTTAAGTGTTAATTTTTATATTTGTCAAAATTCCAAATAAATTTGTCTGTTTTTGCGAAATTTCAGAAGATGGTAAAAAACTTTGCAAACTTTGCATTTGTAATAATTTTGGAAAATTTATATTCAAAATTTGTAAATTGTTGAAATAGTGTGAGATTTTTGTAAGCAGTTTTGTGTGTTTGGTCTGGATACAATTTAGTGGAGTAAAATAGAAAGGCTAGAAGGAAGATGTTTGCAAAAGTAGAAGTTGGAGATAATTTTGTTTGTTCTTAATAGTTAAATCTGCTAAATTTACTTAAGTCTGTACACAAATATTTCGCCAATTTTTTTTATATTTATTTTCTGCGATCAAATTTAAAAAAAATTTTTTTTTCCAATTTCCAATATTAAAAATATATTTTTACATTTGATTTTGTTTTACATAAATTTATTTTTGTCGTCACAATTAACACAAAAAGGTGAAATTTAAAATCAAAAAATTTGCAATTTTCGTTGCAAGTCGATAATTTACTAAAAATTATTTACAGAATTTATTAAAACAAAAGCACACAAAATATCTTTTTGCGTGAATTGAACATTCATGAACATTTGTTACATTTTCTAAATTCGTTAAAATCTAATTTAACTGTTTATAAACTTACAAAACATTTTACTTCCAAAATTTACAATAAAAACAAAATTAAATAAATTTTCCTTACAATTAACACACTGACTCCCAACTACGAGATATCTCGTAGTGATTCTACGAGAAAACTCGTATTTATTCCACGAGATAACTCGTATTTATTCTACAAGATAACTCGTATTTATTCTACGAGATAACTCGTATTTATTCTACGAGATAACTTGTATTTATTCTACGAGATAACTCGCATTTTTTCGACGAGATAACTCGTACTTATTCTACAAGATAACTCGTGGCAGTCAACTACGTTTCTTAAATAGAAATTTTGTTACAAATTTAACTTTTATGGCACATTTTCCTCAATCAAATCTAATTTTTCCTTCGAAGAAAAAAAGAAATCTCACGGAAAAAATATTTAAAAACTCACAAAATCTATTGTTTCGTTATTTTCGAAGAAACATTGAGATATTTTGCAAACCCTACACTGATTACGTTGACCTACTATTTCTCTCGCAAAAAGTCTTCACCACACACCTCGCCAAAAAGAACCCAAAATTTTCTTTCTTGCGCAAAACAAATTTCAACAAAAACCGCAACTTGTCCTTTAAAACTCATTTTGATTTTGAACTCGCCGATTCGTTTCGCACAACAAAGAATTCGCAAAACATTGCAACTGATTCAAACACAAACGAACAACTTTGTGATTAATTCACAAACTTTCTTCAATAACTAGTAAACTAGACAAATTAGACTACATTTTTAAAACTAATTCATTTGTCCATTATTGAAGTCTTAATTTTAGTCTTTGCCGAATTTCCAAATAAGTCTGTCACAGGCAAACAAAGTCCGACTGTCCAAAAACAACAAAACTAATTCAACTCTCTATAATTCGCAAACTAATTGAGACTGTCTAAATTGTCTAACATTGATACGTTTGTCTATTATTCAAATCTTTCTCTTAGTCTTCGTCGAATCTCTAAATCAATTCGTCTTTGTGTCAGAAGGTGTGTTAAACAAGACATGATGCCATGCATGATTTTCTACAATATATTTTTTTAATAAGATACATAGATATATAGATAACTAAATCTAGATGTAATTTTTATACAAAGTTATTTTTATACAATTTTTGATAAATTTTCTACACAAAGTCCAAACAAAAACACATTTCTGAATGAGTATGATATAAAGACAAAATATAATTCGATGAATATTTTACAGATGCTGTCGTCTACGTGTACTAAACAATAAGTTTTAATGTTTCGCGTTGTTTTTTCTTTAGCAAAATTGCAAAACACTATCGTTCGATTTCTACCAAACTTTAACTCGTGTTCCTCCATTTCTAATGACTGTTTGTTTCTGGAATGGTGGAAAAATGACGAAAAAACTTACAAAATAAAATGAACAATCAAACATTAATTTCAAATTTTAATTCACTCAGTTGCTCATGGTTTTCCTTTATTTGCATTGAATACCCGTTCGAAACAAACTAAAT
The DNA here is from genome assembly GCA_944588485.1 of Phosphuga atrata. Lineage (NCBI taxonomy): Eukaryota > Metazoa > Arthropoda > Insecta > Coleoptera > Silphidae > Phosphuga > Phosphuga atrata. The sequence continues at coordinate 65,451,226 of OX155899.1, forward strand.
CACATTAGTCAAAGTCCCAAACAAACAAAGTCTGAAATATTTTAAGATATTGAGATTACAACTTTTGTTTTCCAACAGTTGCATTAGTAAACTACAAGCAATTGAGTGAACTAATCCAACAAAACACAATCTAGATTATATAATTTAATAGACTAATAAAAAGTTGATATGTATTTCATTTCGCTAACAATTTTGCACGCATTTCGCGCAATAAATTCCAATCCATAAACATATTTTTTGAGTGCACTAGACTCAATTTTTCGCAAACGCAGTTTACGCACACTTAAAACAAGCACTAATTACTAGAACGCAACGCATAAATAGACTTAAAATTAAGATTAATCAAAATTAATTAGTAATTAACGATTGGAGGTAGTTTTGGGTAGGAAACAAATTGAGGAAACGGAATCGCATCGACTATGTGTACTAGTTTGAGTGAAATTTACTCGTTTGTTTAAATGTATTATTGGCAAGTTTAGTTTTGACTTACAATTTGTTGCAAAAATTAATTCGTTTGTTAGACACAAAGTCCGAATGAATAAATACAAGAAAAGTAATTCAACTGTCTATAATTCGCGAACTAATTGAGACTGTATAAATTGTCTAACATTAATTCGTTGGTCTATTATTCAAGTCTTAATTTTAGTCTTTGCAGAATTTCCTAATAAATCCGTCTGTCTGTCACAGACAAACAAAGTCCAAATGTCCAAAAGCAACAAAACTAATTCAACTCTCTATAATTCGCGAACTAATTGAGACAGTCTAAATTGTCTAACAATAATTCATTTGTTTATTATTCAAGTTTTAATTTTAGTCTTTGCAGAATTTCCTAATAAATCCGTCTGTCTGTCACAGACAAAGTCCGACTGTCCAAAATCAACACAACTGATTAACTCAATACTTCGCGAACTAATTTAGACTGTCTAAATTGTCTAACAATAATGGTCTATTATTTAAGTGTTAATTTTTGTGTTTGTCAAATTTCCAAATAAATTTATTTGTCTGTTTTTGCGAAATTTCAGAAGATGGTAAAAAGCTTGCAATTTGTAATAATTTTGGAAAATTTATATTTAAAATTTGTAAATTGCTGAAATAGTGTGCGATTTTTGTAAGCAATTTTGTGTGTTTGGTCTGGATACAATTTAGTGGAGTAAAATAGAAAGGCTAGAAGGAAGATGTTTGCAAAAGTAGTAGTTGGAGATAATTTTGTTTGTTCTTAATAGTTAAATCTGCTAAATTTACAAAAAGTCTACACAAATATTTCGCCAATTTTTTTTTAATTTAATTTTTGCGATCAAATTTTCAAAAAATATTTTTTTTTCCAATTTCCGATATTAAAAATATATTTATACATTTGATTTTGTTTTCATAAATTTATTTTTCTCGTCACAATTTTCACAAAAAGGTGAAATTTAAAATCAAAAAATTTGCAATTTTCGTTGCAAATCGATAATTTACTAAAAATTATTTACAGAATTTATTAAAACAAAAGCACACAAAATATTATTTTGCGTGAATTTGCAACTAAATATTTGTGACAAAATATATTTTTTTTTTGTTACATTTTCTAAATTCGTTAAAATCTAATTTAAATGTTTATAAACCTACAAAACATTTTACTTCCAAAATTTACAAAAAAAAAAAACAAAATTAAATAAATTTTCCTTACAATTAACACACTGACTCCCAACTACGAGATAACTCGTACTTATTCTACGAGATAACTCGTATTTATTCTACGAGATAACTCGCATTCGTTCTACGAGATAACTCGTATTAATTTTACGAGACAACTCGCATTTATTCTACGAGCTAACTCGTATTTATTCCACGAGATAACTCGTAGCAGTCAACTATTTTTCTTAAATAGAAATTTTGTTACAAATTTAACTTTTATGGCACATTTTCCTCAATCAAATCTAATTTTTCCGTCAAAGAAAAAAAGAAATCTCACGGAAAAAATATTTAAAAACTCACAAAATCTATTGTTTCGTTATTTTCGAAGAAACATTGAGATATTTTGCAAACCCTACACTGATTACGTTGACCTACTATTTCTCTCGCAAAAAGTCTTCACCACACACCTCGCCAAAAAGAACCCAACATTTTTTTTCTTGCGCAAAACAAATTTCAACAAAAACCGCAACTTGTCCTTTAATACTAATTTTGATTTCGAACTCGCCGATTCGTTTCGCACAACAAAGAATTCGCAAAACATTGCAACTGATTCAAACACAAACGAACAGCTTTGTGATTAATTCACAAACTTTCTTTAATAACTAGTAAACTAGACAAATTAGACTACATTTTTTAAAACTAATTCATTTGTCCAAGTCTTAATTTTAGTCTGCCGAATTTCCAAATAAATCCGTCTGTCTGTCACAGACAAACAAAGTCCGAATGTCCAAAAGCAACAAAACTAATTCAACTCTCCATAATTCGCGAACTAATTGAGACTGTCTAAATTGTCTAACAATAATTCGTTTGTCTATTATTCAAGTCTTAATTTTAGTCTTTGCCGAATTTCCAAATAAATCCGTCTGTCTGCCACAATCAAAGTCCGATTGTCCAAAAAAAAAAAAAACTAATTCATCTCTCTATAATTCGCGAACTAATTGAGACTGTCGAAATTATATAACACTAATTCGTTTGTCTATTATTCAAGTCTTAAATTTAGACTTATCCCAATTTGTAAATTGATCACAAAGTGTGCAAATAAATAAATAAAAACTATAAAATTGGCACATCGGTTTCTTCTTTATTCCCAGTGAAAATAAATTAAATTAAAAACAGAGAAAGGAAATAAATCTTTGCAGTCAAACACCCAGCCGGTTTCAAACCAAACCCAAACTCGTTTCGTCTATATTTGTAGCTTGTACTATCGTGTATTAAGTTAATGAGGGAGGAAAATAAGTTTGGTTTTATTTGATTTGTACTTGTGGTCTCCGTTTGGGTCTAGTTTGACCGGGGGGACTATTGTGGATGATGAAACAGTTGAAGAATTAGTTAGCTAGTTGGTAATACTTAGCTGATACAGGCAAGTGTGGTAACTAAGACACGACGCATGCTGCAAGAGCGTCAGGTACTTTAGCTATGCAGGTACAAGTTTAAAGGAAGAAAATCTCGATTTCTTCGTGTCTGAAAAATAAAAATTGAGAAAGAAATTATAAATTGTTGCCTAAATTACAAGTTTTGTTTCAAAATTCTTTTGAAATTTCTCTTAGTTTCTGAGATATTTGAGTTGAAAGTTGATTGTTTTATGTAATAGAGAAATTTTTGTTTCTGACAGTTTAGACAAGATTTTGTAGTGAATTTTGGGAAATTTGAGAAATATTTTGATGTTTCTCGAAAAACTATTAAATTGTCTACAAGGTTTATTTCAAGCATTTTTTTTTAATTCCTCTTAATTTTTGAGATATTTGAGGTGGAAATTGAAAGTTTTTAGTGACAGTGAAATTTTTGTTTCTGACAGTTTATACAAGATTTTTAGGTGAATTTTGGGAAATTTGGGAAATATTTTGATGTTTCTTGGAAAACTAATAAATTGTCTTCAAGTTTTATTTCACGCATTTTTTTTTTTAATTTCTCTTAGTTTCTGAGATATTTGAAGTGAAAGTTGACAGTATTGTTCAAAGTTTTATGTGATAGAGAAATTTTTGTTTCTGACAGTTTAGACAAGATTTTGAGGAGAATTTTGGGAAATATTTTGATGTTTCTTGGAAGATTATTAAATTGTCTTCAAGGTTTATTTCAAGTATTTTTTTTTAATTCCCCTTAGTTTTTGCGATATTTGAGGTGGAAGTTGAAAGTTTTTAGTGATTTTTGTTTCTGACAGTTTAGACAAAAATTTTAGGAAATTTAAGAAACATTTCAACATTTCTTTTAAGATTATTAAATTGTCTTCAAATTTTATTTCAAACATTTCCACCGAGTCTCCTTAGTTTTCGAGATATTACGAAAATTCCAATACTGTTTCCTCACCTGCAGCCTACATACTATTTTCCTTAACGGGACTCCTAGGCGACTCGTTCTCGATCCTCATCGTCAGCGTCGAATGCTGATACTTGCTCTGATTCAAAACCCTCTCCATCACGCACGACGCCGATAACCTAGCCTCCGCATCGTGATCCCAACACTCCTCCATCGTCTCACACAATGCCACCAAACCCTACACAAAACAATTTCACTAAAAAAAATGGTCGATAGCCTTATTCATAACATCATCCCAGCACATTGACAAGACAAGCAAGTCTATGTTGAAGTTTGGTGTTCCCTCAAGGTACTATAATAGCTCCTATATCATTCACTAATCCACAAAAGTTAGACATGACAAATTCCACTAAAAAATGGTCGATAGCCTTATCTACAACATCATCCCAGCACATTGCATAAGACAAGCAAGTCTTTGGAGAAGTTTATTGTTCCTCAAGGGACTATAATAGCTCCTATATTACTCACTAATAGACAAAAATGTCAGACAAGGCTGGTTTCACAAAAAAAAGGTCGATAGCCTTATATAGTACGTTATACGAGACAAGCAAGTCTTTGGAGAAAATTGGTGTTTCCTCAAGGTACTATAATAGCTCCTAGATTATTCACTAATCTGCAAAAGTCAGATAAGACTAGTTCCACTAAAAAAAAGGTCGATAGCCTTATCTACAACATCATCCCAGCACATTTCATAAGACAAGCAAGTCTTTGGAGAAGTTTAGTGTTCCTCAAGGGACTATAATAGCTCCTATATTACTCACTAATAGACAAAAATGTCAGACAAGACTAGTTTCACAAAAAAAAGGTCGATAGCCTTATCTAGTACGTTATACGAGACAAACAAGTCTTTGGAGAAAATTGGTGTTTCCTCAAGGTACTATAATAGCTCCTAGATTATTCACTAATCCGCAAAAGTCAGGCAAGACTAGTTCCACTAAAAAAAAGGTCGATAGCCTTATCTACAACATCATCCCAGCACATTATACAAGACAAGCAAGTCTATGCAGAAGTTTGGTGTTACCTCAAGGTACTATAATGGTTCCTATATTATTCACTAATCCACAAAAGTCAGACAAGACTAATTCCTCTAAAAAATGGTCGATAGCCTTATCTACAACATCATCCCAGCACATTGTACAAGACAAGCAAGACTATGGAGAAGTTTGGTGTTCCCTCAAGGTACTATAATAGCTCCTATATTTTCACTAATCCACAAAAGTCAGACAAGACTATTCCCACTAAAAGAAATGGTCGATAGCCTTATCTACAACATCATCCCAGCACATTCTATAAGACAAGCAAGTCTTTGGAGAAGTTTAGTGTTCCTCCAATAGCTCCTATAATAGCTCCTATATTACTCACTAATAGACAAAAATGTCAGACAAGACTAGTTTCAATAAAAAAATGGTCGATAGCCTTATCTAGTACGTTGTATGAGACAAGCAAGTCTCTGGAGAAATTTGGTGTTTTCTCAAGGTACTATAATAGCTCCTATATTATTCACTAATCTACAAAAGTCAGACAATACTATTTGCACTAAAAAAATGGTCGATAGCCTCATCTACAACATCATACCAGCTCATTGTACAAGGCAAGCAAGTCTATGGAGAAGTTTAGTGTTCCCTCAAGGTACTATAATAGCTCTTATGTTATTCACTAATCCACAAAAGTCAGACAAGACTAGTTCCACTAAAAAAATGCTCGATAGCCTTATCTACAACATCATCCCAGCACATTGTATAAGACATGAAAGTCTTTGGAGAAGTTTAGCGTTCCTTCAAGGTACTATAATAGCGCCTATATTACTCACGAAAAGACAAAAAATGTCAGACAAGACTAGTTCCAATAAAAAAATGGTCGATAGCCTTATCCAGTACGTTGTACGAGACAAGCAAGTCTTTGGAGAAATTTGGTGTTTCCTAAGGTACTATAATAGTTCCTATATTATTCACTAATCCACAAAAGTCACACAAGACTAATTCCTCTAAAAAGTGGTCGATAGCCTTATCAACAACATCATCCCAGCACATTGTATAAGAAAAGCAAGTCTTTGGAGAAGTTTAGTGTTCCCTCAAGGTATCATAATAGCGCCTATATTACTCACTAATAGACAAAAATGTCAGACAAGACTAGTTGCAGAAAAAAAATGATCGATAGCCTTATCTAGTACGTTCTACGAAACAAGCAAATCTTTGGAGAAATTTGGTGTTTCCTCTATAATAGTTCCTATATTTTCACTAATCCACAAAAATGAGACAAGACTATTCCCACTAAAAAAATGGTCGATTGCCTTATCTACAACATCATCCCAGCACATTGTATAAGACAAGCAAGTCTTTCGAGAAGTTTAGTGTTCCCTCAAGGTACTATAATAGCTCCTATATTACTCACTAATAGACAAAAATGTCAGACAAGACTAGTTCCAATAAGAAAATGGTCGATAGCCTTATCTAGTACGTTGTACGAGACAAGCAAGTCTTTGGAGAAATCTTTGGAGAAGTTTGGTGTTCCCTCAAGGTACTATAATAACTCCTATATTACTCACTAATAGACAAAAATGTTAGACAATATTAGTTCCAATAAAAAAATGGTCGATAGCCTTATCTACAACATCATCGCAATACGTTGTACTAGACAAGCAAGTGTATGGAGAAATTTGGTGCTCCCTCAAGGTACTATAATAGCTCCTATATTAGTGATTCAGTCTACACAGACAAAACTATAATGTAATAACTCACTGCGTGATTCCTCCATGTTTCTGGAATGGTGGGTCTAACTTTTCGTTGGACCACAGCTTCCTGCATATCCTCCAAACTGGGATGTTGCCCTACCTCTTCCTCAAAGGGCAGTCTGTAGTCTGGAACCGGTCCATCCTGAGCCGTACACCTGGACACCAGTTCCCACAGGACTAGTCCACAAGCGTACATGTCGATCCTCAGGAAAGCGTCCGGTGTGAAATTGATGGCGCCCTCTAGTACCTCAGGACCCATGTATCTGAATCCAAATTTTTGGTTTGGTTGAATTTTCAAATGTTAATTTCAAATGTCTAAATGTCAAGCCTAATAGTCCAAATCAATATAAAATGTCAATATGTAATGTCTAAATCTCGATGTCAAATCCAGATCTCAATGTCAAATGTCCAAATCTCATTGTCAAATATGCAAATATCAATATCTAATGTTCATATCTCAATGTCCAAATGTCAATGTTAAATGTCCAAATGTCAGTCAAAACCAAATGTCCAAATCTCATTGTCAAATATGCAAATATCAATGTCTAATGTTCAAATCTCAATGTCCAAATGTCAATGTTAAATGTCCAAATGTCGGTCAAAACCAAATGTCCAAATCTCATTGTCAAATATGCAAATATCAATGTCTAATGTTCAAATATCAATGTCCAAATGTCAATGTTAAATGTCCAAATGTCAGTCAAAACCAAATGTCCAAATCTCAATGTCAAATATGCAAATGTCAATGTCAAATGTGCAAATGTCAATGTATCACCTTCTGGTCCCGACTTGTCCATGAGTATCTCCGCAGGATTTGCCCGATTCGAAGACAAGCGCAAGCCCAAAGTCCGCTATACACGCTGTCATGTTGTTCTTCAGCAAAACGTTTTTACTTTTGAAATCTCTGTGAGCAATCGCCGGCTTGTAAGCCATCCCGTGTTTGCCTGGAATCTCCTCGTGCAAATGCATCAAACCTAAACAAACAAATACGAATTTTAACCATAACGCGGTTAGTTTACTAGGTGGGTTATTACCAGTTGGGATGTTTATATTAAATTAAATTTGCAATTTTTTGGTGAAAACTAGAACGTTCTATGTGGAGTATTTCGGGTTTTATCGGGTTGTAAAATTTGGTATCGTTATCATTTAGGAAAGATTGACTCATCAGGTTTTAATTTATTAATTTACCCCTGGCCATTGTCTCGACGACTCTGCAGAGTTCGCTCCAGGTCAAAGTGTTGGCCTTGAGGAAATCGCACAGAGATCCCTTCTCGTGATAGGCTGTGATTAGCCAAAACTGGGCGTTTATATTGTCTCCGCCTCGCTTCTCGACCCCTATATAGTGCAGGATGTTCGGGTGATCCATATTTGGCAACTTGAAGATCTCCTGTTCCTGTTCCCAAGATTGCTTATCCTAACAAAGAAAAATAACATATTCTAGCTAGAATCTTCAAGGTCGTTTTGAGTATCAATCTTACCTGAACAGGAAAAATCTTAACGGCAACTTCGTCGCTCTTGAACTTGGCCTTCCAGACGGCTCCGAATCTTCCTGTTGCTTTGACCTCGAGGAGTTGGATAGGCCTTAAGCCTAACAAAGGCGACGGAGGTGGTAATGGATTAGGCTCAGTCGTAGGCAACTACAAACCGTTCGAGCAAGTATTAGAGCGGCAAATGCGACAGGCTCAAATGGTTGAGATATAGTGAAAGTACTTACTCCCCACTTCAGGAAATTTGCATGAAATTTAATAAAAAAGTTCGGCAACTTGCGACTGATATTTGCGGATATTTTCGCTATATTTACCTCGTTGAATAGCGTTTTGGTGCCAAACTTGCAGAAAAATGTCGCGATTGCAATTCCGGTCAGCACAGAAATGAACAGGACGATCACGACGATGTAGACGATGACGTTTGGGTTCTGCACCGGCTTGGGCTCTACAATCAGATCAAATCATAAATAATAATTTCTCATAATGCCGATTGTCACTACATTTTTTGCTCAATATCTCAAAAAAAAGTCAAATGTCAATTATCCCAATATCAATGTCCAAATGCTATTGTCAAATGTCCAAATGTAAATGTCCAAATATCAATGACAAATGTCCAAATCTTAATGTCAAATGTTCAAAAGTCATTGTCAAATGTCCAAATATCAATGTCAAATGTCCAAATATCAATGTCAAATGTCCAAATGTTATTGTCAAATGTCTAAATGTTAATGTCTAATGTCCAAATATCAATGACAAATGTCTTAATTTTAATGTCAAATGTACAAAAGTCATTGTCAAATGTCCAAATATCAATGTGAAATGTCCAAATATCAATGTAAAATGTCCAAATGTTATTGTCAAATGTCCAAATGTTAATGTCTAATGTCCAAATATCAATGACAAATGTCCTAATCTTAATGTCAAATGTTCAAAAGTCATTGTCAAATGTCCAAATATCAATGTCAAATGTCCAAATATCAACGTAAAATGTCCAAATGTTATTGTCAAATGTCCAAATGTTAATGTCCAAATATCAATGACAAATGTCCTAATCTTAATCTCGTAATACCGATTGTCACTACATATTTCGTTCAATATCTCAAAAACTAGGAAACGTACCAAAATCCTTCTTAATGCCAATAAAACTAGATTAAATTATCTACAATTTGATGTATATAACTTAATCCTCATTTAAAGATTTCTACTAGTATTAAGCAATTTAGACCATAAGACAACTAAATCTACTTTTCTTAATTTTTGCTCAAAATCTCGGACACTAACAGCAATACCGAAACATTTCAAACAACTAGATTAAATTATATACAATTTGATTTAGAAAACTTAATCCTCACTTAAAGATTACTACTAGTATTAAGGAACTAAATCTACAAAAATGACATTTGCCATGGGCGTTTGACATTGACGTTTAGACATTTAACATTGCCATTTGGTCATTTGACATTGACATTTGAACATTTGAAATTGACAGTTGACATTGATACTTCAATCAAACCTTTCCACCAAAGCATTTCAAACGTCTTGTTAACTTAGATTAAATAATGTATTTGTGCTATAAACTTGTGCTAACCATTTAAAACTGGAATTATCGGTTTAGGTTTCGGCTCCCAGGTGAAATTCTTGTTGCACATGTTGCCCACGCAGCAACAGTAGAGAAACTCCTTGTTCGGCTCCTCTGCAGTCTCTATGCACCTTGTCTCGTTACAATCCTTATTCGCAAAACATCCCTGGAACAATAAATTACAAAATCATCTGTCCGTCTAATGTGTGGCAATTAGTCTGCGACAACACATTTTTCTAGATAATTTCGAAACTAATTGAAGAATTTTCATGAAATTTGTCTGAAATATTCCTTCAAGCCTACACTAAAGACTCTCATAAGTCATAATCTCCAATTCGTCTTAGACTAGCTAGTATGGATCAATAAAATTTAAACATTCTGATTCGTGTCAATTAGTCTGCGTCTTTACATTTGCTTTGATAATTTTGAAACTAATTGAAGCTTTTTCACGAAATTTGTCTGAAATATTCCTTGAAGTCTATACTAAAGACTCACATAAGTCATAATCTCCAATTCGTCTTAGACTACCTAGTATTGATCAATAAAATTTAAACATTCCGATTCGTGTCAATTAGTCTGCATCTTTACATTTGCTTTGATAATTTTGAAACAAATTGAAGAATTTTCACGAAATTTGTCTGAAATATTCCTAGAAGTCTACACTAAAGACTCACATAAGTCATAATTTCCAATTCGTCTTAGACTAGCTAGTATGGATCAATAAAATTTAAACATTCCCATTAGTGTCAATTAGTATGCGCCTTTACATTTGCTTTGATAACTTTGAAACTAATTAAAGGATTTTGACAAAATTTGTCTGAAATATTCCTTGAAGTCTACACTAAAGACTCACATAAGTCACAATCTCCAATTCGTCTTAGACTAGCTAGTATGGATCAATAAAATTTAAACATTCCGATTCGTCTCAATTAGTCTGCGCCTTTACATTTACTTTGATAATTTTGAAACTAATTTAAACAAAATTTGTCTGAAATATTCCGTATAAGTCTAGACTAAATAAGTCTAGACCGTATAAGTCTAGACTATAAGTTTCACATTCTACTCTTATCGAAAATAAGTCTAAATCTTTACTTTTAATTCAACGGAAACGTTTCCCTGTTTCTCCTTCCAGACAACGAAGCACTGGTTCGGTTTGCCGTCAGTCACAGCACATTCCTCCTTCTTCTCGCTGCAGCCCTCGTCCTGTCCGTTCAGTCTGGACTCTGCGCACAGACTCTGATTATAAAACTCGCAATACATTTTCGGCCGGACGTGGGATTCACTGATCATCGCGGTCGCAGCATTACTCGAACAACAATCTTAAACACAGTATGCAATTTAATATTTAGAGTCTCTGTAGAATTAGTTTATATTTGCAGTAGAATTAGAATAGAACAATCTTCTTGGTTATAATTAAGAATATGGGTCCAATAGCTCCAATGAGCTCAAAAAATCGGGTTTCTTGATGCAAATCGTCTTCCACAGTGCTTTAGTAAGCGCGGAAAAGTAAAAGGAAGCTTCTAAGTCGTTCGGTTTAAAAAATATTTGGGTTTTTTGTAATAAAAAAATTGACATTTTCAACACAATAACTGATGTGTATGACTGGTCACATAACTAAGAATGTGCATACAACTGGGTCAGCGGTACCAAATTTTATTTTGACAGCATATTATAAATTACAAATGTTTGCGTAAAGTATATACAAAAATGGTTTCCAGAAATTATTTGTCCATTCTGGATATTCAAAATATTTTAAGACAGGTACTGACAGAAAACCTCCACTGGCGGAAGTTAGATTAGGTTAGGTTTTTCAACACAATAACTGACGTGTATGACTGGTCACATAACTTAGAATGTGCATACAACTGGGTCAGCGGTACCAAATTTTATTTTGACAGCATATTATAAATTATAAATGTTTGCGTAAAGTATATACAAAAATAGCTTCCAGAAATTATTTGTCAATTCTGGATATTCAGAATATTTTTAGACTGGTACTGACAGAAAACCTCCAGTGGCGGAGGTTATATTAGTTTGCACAACGCGAAGCAGCCAGATAAACCAATACCACATACGCTCGATCCAATATAGGACAATGTGGCAAGGAGCGTTGGTTTAACCCAGGTCAGATTAGATTGCATGGCGCGAAGCGGGCAGATAAATCAAGACCACATACGCGTGGCAGCGCGAACTCTCGATCCAATAGGACAATGTGGCAAGGACCGTTGGTTTAACCCAGGTTAGATTAGGTTAAGATTGTAAGATTCCCGTTGTGCTAACCTGGGAAAAATATGCTTAACGGTCGCGCTAGATGTAAAAAAAGCATTCAATACTGTGCCTTGGCGGAAAATCGTCGACGCACTTACACGGAAAAGAATCTCTGCCTATCTAATATTTTTTACGGACAGAACCCTAAAAATAGATGACACAATAAGGGCGGTGTATACCGGTAATCCCCAGGGGTCGGTCCTCGGGCCACTGTTGTGGAACATCCTATACGATGGCGTCATGGACCTGGTAAAAACGAACGACCTGAGAGACTGTAGACTGATCGCATTTGCCGACGACCTAATTAATCGTGGTGTCAGTTGACACAAACGAGAAGGTTGTAGTAGCGAAGGCCGAATCTGCAATAAAACCGAAAATAAAACCGAAAACCGAAAAGTCTGAGGTCATTGCACTAACGGGCCCCAAGAGGATTGAACCCATGTCTATCAACATAATGGGTAGGCTTGTTCCCGCGACACCGACAATGAAATACCTCGGCGTCCATATCGACCAGCGGCTATCCTGGAGCAGGCACGTCCAAAACGTAACAGTGAGAGCCGAACGTGCAGGTACAGCACTTCGCAAGTTGATGCCCAGAATAAATGGCCCAAATGTACATTCTAAAAGGCTACTAAATAAGGTGGTTAATATCATACTCCTTTACGCTGTACCGGCCTAGGTACAGAGATTAGATTAGGTTGCCCACCGCGAAGCGGGCAAATAAATTAAGACAACATCCGCGCGGCAGCGCGAACTCTCGATCCAATATAGGACAATGTGGCAAGGACTGTTGGTTTAACCTAGGTTAGATTAGATTACCCACCGCGAAGCGGGCAGATAAATCAAGACCACATAAGTAGGGAAAGATAGTTCCTTCTAGACCCACCACCTCCTTATGGGTTTTACATGCAATCTAGCCCCTTATGGGTGAATTACATGTAAAATCTAGCACGATGCCCCTTATGGAGATTTACATGTAAATCTAGCACGAAGCCCCTTATGGGGAATCCTATGCAAAATAGTTCTGAACGCGTCCGAGCGAGAATGTCTAGATGAAGCTGCAAGATACGTGTACGTTGGATAGTGGGAAAATTCAAAATGAGGGGTGAGGGTGAAAATTCAGATAGGGGTTGATTCAATTGAGATTAGGGAGGATTTAGATTGATAAGACTAGACAGACAAGACTAGGCGGACAAGACTGGACAGACAAGACTAGACAGACAAGACTAGATGGACAAGACTAGACGGACTAGACTAAACCATTTTAAACCATTTGATGAGAAAAATCAAATCTGGTGGCATAACGGCTCTAGCATGTGCCTTAAGGGAGATACCGCCCGACCGCCTACCCCTCAGTAGATGACGTCATCAGCCGCGGCAGATATTGCTAAACTAATTATCTCGATGCTGATTGGCTGATTAACGAATAAATAATTACAGTTGACATTTTCCCTCAATTTATATGTAATGGACAAGACTGAACAGACAAGACTAGACAGACAAGACTAGACAGACGAGACTAGTTAGATGAACCTAGACAGATGGGGGCTAAATACATGAGATTAGACAGACCAAGCTAAATACATAAAACTAGATTAGACTAAAACTAAAATATCTAAGGGATTGTTTAATTCAACTAAAATATATTTTCGATTGTTTTTCTTATAATTGTTAATAATGTTTATATTTTTTCTTTCATTGTGTTATCTACGTTTTATTTTGATTTGCGGCTTGTTGATTAGACGCAACCGGATGTTTGTCAGTCATAACACCAGGCAAGAATAGAGGGACTAGACTAGACAGACTAGATTAGACAGACAGACAAGCGGAGAAAATTCAAAATGAGTTGCGGATGGGTAGGGGTCACATAGACCTCACACCCTGTTTAGCGTGGGGTCACATAGACCTCACACCCTGTTTAGCGTGGGGTCACATAGACCTCACACCCTGTTTAGCGAGGGGTTACATAGACCTCACACCCTGTTTGGCGTGGGGTCACATAGACCTCACACCCTGTTTAGCGTGATGAAAAGTGGATGCAAGTAGATGAAAAGTGGATGCCAGAAAAATGAACTCTTTGGTATTTATATAAATGAAAAACATTAATACGATCTGGTTCACAGATAAGTTTAAGAAATTTCGCTTACTCATAGGAAATTATTCGGATAAATATAAGGTCTGTATAGTCTTGTCCGTTCTTGTTCGACCTTGTTCGGTATTGTCCGATCTTGTCCGGTCTAAAACCAATATTCTCATTTGAATCAATCCGTAATATGTTTGCAATCAATTATGTATGCATACACGATTGTTCGCTACCCATCCGCAACTCATTTTGAATTTTCTCCGCTTGTCTGTCTGTCTAATCTAGTCTGTCTAGCCTAGTCCCTCTATTCTTGCCTGGTGTTATGACTGACAAACATCCGGTTGCGTCTAATCAACAAGCCGCAAATCAAAATAAAACGTAGATAACACAATGAAAGAAAAAATATAAACATTATTAACAATTATAAGAAAAACAATCGAAAATATATTTTAGATGAATTAAACAATCCCTTAGATATTTTAGTTTTAGTCTAATCTAGTTTTATGTATTTAGCTTGGTCTGTCTAATCTCATGTATTTAGCCCCCATCTGTCTAGCTTCATCTAACTAGTCTCGTCTGTCTAGTCTTGTCTGTCTAGTCTTGTCTGTTCAGTCTTGTCCATTACATATAAATTGAGGGAAAAGGTCAACTGTAATTATTTATTCGTTAATCAGCCAATCAGCATCGAGATAATTAGTTTAGCAATATCTGCCGCGGCTGATGACGTCATCTACTGAGGGGTAGGCGGTCGGGCGGTATCTCCCTTAAGGCACATGCTAGAGCCGTTCTGACACCAGATTTGATTTTTCTTATCAAATGATTTAAAATGGTTTAGTCTAGTCCGTCTAGTCTTGTCCATCTAGTCCTGTCTGTCTAGTCTTGTCTGTCTAGTCTTGTCTGTCTAGTCTTGTCTGTCCAGTCTTGTCCGCCTAGTCTTGTCTGTTTAGTCTTATCAATCTAAATCCTCCCTAATCTCAATTGAATCAACCCCTATCTGAATTTTCACCCCTCACCCCTCATTTTGAATTTTCCCACTATCACTATATTTTCCGTACGTTGGTACACGTATCTTGCAGCGTCATCTAGACATTCTCGCTCAGAACTATTTTGCGTTCAGAACTATTTTGCATAGGATTCCCCATAAGGGGCTTCGTGCTAGATTTACATGTAAATCTCCATAAGGGGCATCGTGCTAGATTTTACATGTAATTCCCCCATAAGGGGCTAGATTGCATGTAAAACCCATAAGGAGGTGGTGGGTCTAGAAGGAACTATCTTTCCCTACTCACATATGCGCGGCAGTCCACACTCTCGATCCAATTATTATTATGTATATGTTATTATGTATTGCTGATAGAAATAGAATTGATTGGTAAAATATCCCACCAGAAAATTTAGTTTCACTACGTCCATGTTTTTAATATCAAGGTTATGTCAATGCGCATATGCGAAAAATAGTTCCGATCTACTACACACTGGGTAACCTTTACGTAAAATTTACCCTATAAATTTAAAAATACTCTAATTATATTTTTTACAGTTTTTGCAAAACCTCATTTTTTGTAATATTTTGCTAAAATAACATTTTCTTAATTTTTCTTTAAAATAGTTAAAATTGGCAACGACGTGGACATATTTTTAGTTATGTGACCAGTAATACACATCAGTTGTGTTGAAAATGTCAAATTTTGATTACAAAACTCTAAATATTTCTTGAAGCGGACGACTTAGAACCTTCACTTTACTTTTCCGCGCTTACTAAACTACTGTGGAAGACAATTTGCATTAATTAAATCAGGTAAAACAGACGAGAAACTAGATTTTCGGAGCTTACCATATTATTTAAAAACTCCATCTTCTTAAATCTATGATCTACTTAGTTTAAAGCTTGGGTTAAACTGGGATATGAGGCATGAACCGTTCAGCGCCCCCGTGCCACAAATGAAACTAACGGAAATTGACATAAAACCTCCAGTGGAGTGTAAAAAACGCCACCGTAGCTACAGATTTGAACAAAAAGGATGGTTATATTATGGTTAGATTAGGTTATATTAAGAGAAGATCAATCAAGACCACATATTGCGCGGTAGCGCGACCTCTCGATCCGAAATAAGAAAATAATTTCAATAGTATCAAACAAAAAAAATTTTTTATACCCCCTTCAAATTTATTTTCCTACGCCTTTGTGTTTTGCCCACAATGCGCATGCGCATAATGCGTACATTAGATTGCCTATATATTCCATGCCTCTTATCCTAGATTTACCAAAGCTTGAATTAGGTTAATAATTATGTTAGGTTAATTATGTTTAGGTTAATTATGTTTAGGTTATTTATGTGTAGGTTTATTATGTTTAGGTTTATTATGTTTAGGTTTATTATGTTTAGGTTTATTATGTCTAGGTTTATATTAGGTTAGGAATCTAATCCATTTTACTGAAATTATATTAGGTTGGGAATCTAATCCATTTTAGTAGAATTAGGTTTATTTTACATAATTGGTAATTTTTAGTTTAATTTGTTGATCTAGACTTACCATTGTTGATGAGTATGTAGAGGACAGCGATGACTATCTCAGTGAACCTTCTAGATTTCATTTTACTCTAGATTTAGTCTAATCTATGTGTAAATCTAGGAATAAGATTATTCTAGATTAGTATTAGGCGAGCATATCGATGTGGAGTAGTTATTAGTATTACAATTAATGATAAGTAAACAAATTGTAAATTCTTGCAAATAGAAACTTTGATTTCAATTTGCAGGCTTAATTCTTAAGCTAATAATATGTAGGGTACATCAAATTAAAGATAATTTCATCTAATTTATGAAATTTCAAACTAAATTTAAAAGTTCCAAAAATTGGCAAAGTTATTTGAAATTATCTGATCTTGGAATTTGTCATAAACTACTAGATGAGAATTTTTTTTCTCAATTTGCAGCCTTAATTCTCATGCTAATAATATGTAGGGTACATCAGATTAAAGATAATTTCATCTAGTTCAAGAAATTTCAAACTAAGTTTAAAAATTCTAAAAATTGGCAAAGTTATTTGGAATTATCTAAACCGAGGGCTCCACTCCCTAAAATGTTGCAATGTATTCGCAATTATCTTGATTTTTTGGGTAATTCGAGGTACTTGAAGAAATTACTAGCGTAATAATGTCACGTAATTATGCTAATTCTTTGCTGACGTGAAGAAAACACAAGCGTAATGCGTATTAACTCACGTTATTAACTGTAGCATATCATAGGTGGGCGATGAGAGAAATAAGTTTGAGAAACACTGCTGTAGACGAAGAAATTGATACTACAGAAGAAACAGAATACGCATCAAATTGCAAATATCTGGGAGATATTGCAAGATCTGGGAGATATTCGCGAATAAATAGATATTTTTAAAAATTTTACAGAATTCGATTTAAAAGATTATTCCGAAAAAACTGGAGAATGCAATGACAGATGCAATTCATAAAGAAAAAGTTCTGACAGTAAGAAAATCAACCTTATTTATAATCAACCTATTGTTGGTTGTGGCTGGTTTTGGCGAAAAAGGAACCTTCCAAAACTATATCCATTATTGGGAAAGTGGAATTAGAAGATTGCCAAATGCAAGTAAAACCACATGGACAAACTACAAGCCTTCGTAATGTGGTGCTACAAAAGAATGTGGCGGATTTCCTGGAAATGAGAAATGCAAGTAATAGCCAGGGAGCATTTCTTCAAGAAAGAAATAGAAATGTTCTCCAAAACGTTACCATGTATGAAAGAAGTAATAGTACTGGCGAAAATTAATGCCGGATTTCCTGATTGCTTCTTTACAACCGTTAATCCAATTGGAACATTGATAATTCAAGATTTCAAACAAGGTAGTTACCTGATGCCAGAAAGAATAAATGGTTTAGATTTGGAGCATTGCATGTTGGTAATGCAAACAATTGCAAACTTCCATCCTTGCGGAAAAGGAACCAAAACCCATTAAAAATTAGAATAAAGGAATTTATAATGACTATTTGAATCATTGGTTTACCAACAACTATAATGCTTTAATGAAAATTTCTAAAGAATGGCCAGCAGAGGAAAAATATGCTATGAAAATGGATACATTTCTATACATTTCTTAAAAAGTTGGAATATCAAGGACAATTTTTAGTAAAATATTAAAACAAAGCAAAAGTAAATGGTTTTAACGTTTTGAATTACGCAGATCTTTGTAATAACAATATGCTGTTTAAATATTGCAAATAAAGTGGAACAGTAAAGGATCTTATTGAAAATCATCTACTGTTCCACTTTGATCCATTGAAAATAGCACATCGAGAACAATTTGAAACAGTGTCTAACTCAAAATCTCTACATGGTTTGTTCACTTTAACATCAATTACACCAGCAATAAAAGCAGCAGAATACGAAGATGCAAGTTTTGATAATTTTATGATTCCAGAGGAAGAAGGAAATTTCAGACATTATTATTTCTATAATCAAAGCTTCCGAGCATTCGTTGAGCTTGTATTGCCATATTTGGACAAACTGGGTGTCTTCAATGTATAAAACATTTAACTGCTCTTTTATGTAAATTTATTTCTTTAAGGAATGTCATAGTGTAATAATAATGAATGAAGTGATCGGAAGCGTGGGCAGGGGGGCGGTAGGGGGAACAGAAGCGGGGGCGGTAGGGGGAACAGAAGCGGGGGCGGAAGTCGTCAAGGTCACGTAAAGTGGCCAAAGTCACCGGAAGTGGCCAAGGTCAGAGGCTGGCCTAGAACATATCATCTTTCCCTACTTTTGGTTACTAAACAAACACGGCAAGAATAATTTTCGCTGAATCTTCGCTGCCACACTTGTCAATCACGAGTATCATAGCGTGAGCGTTTATTTCAATGCATGTTTATGTATTTAGGCGCATGATGAGCTCCTGCGGGTCTAGTGGGGATTTAATATGGCCGTAATGCGAATATAATTTGAACGTAATTCAGGTAATGCAAGTGTAATTCAAGGAATCCAAGAGTACTTTGTGTAGTGTGGAGTAATACTTACTGCTAAGGAATGCAAAGTTATGTGTGGTAATGCATCTAAATATTAACATGTATTGCTAGAGTTCTATTTGTCTAATTTTTAAAAATATCAATTTATTCGCGAATATCTCCCAGATCTTGCAACATCTCCCAGATATTTGCAATTTGATGGGTATTCTGTTTCTTCTGTAGTATCAATTTCTTCGTCTACAGCATAAAAATCCTTATCTGAGGTGAAGGTGGTTTGGGTACCACCTTCACCTCGGATAAGGATTTTTATGCTGCCCCTCGATCTAAACTTTTGAATTTGTCAGACTATTAAATTAGTGGTAATTTTTAATCTCAATTTGCAGACTTAATTCTCTTACTAATAATATGTTGCGTATATCAAATTAAAGATAAATTCATCTAGTTGAAGAAACTGCAAGCTAAGTTTCAAAGTTCCAAAAATTGAAATAGTTTTTTCCAAAACTAAATGTAAAAATTCGAAAAATTGGCAAAGTTATTTGAAATTATCTGAACTTGGAATTTGTCATAAACTACTAGATGAGAAAAATGTATCTCAATTTGCAGCCTTAATTCTCATACTAATAATATGTAGGGTACATCAAATTAATGATAATTTCATCTAATTTAAGAAACTTCAAACTAAATTTAAAAGTTCCAAAAATTGACAAAGATATTATCTAAACTTGGAATTTGTCATGGACTATTAAATTAGTGGTAATTTTGAATCGCAATTTGCAGACTTAATTCTCATACTAATAATATGTAGGGGACATCAAATTGAAGATAATTTCATCTAATTTATGAAATTTCAAACTAAATTTAAAAATTCAAAAAATTGGCAAAGTTATTTGAAATTATCTGAACTTGGAATTTGTCATAAACTACTAGATGAGAAAAATGTATCTCAATTTGCAGCCTTAATTCTCATGCTAATAATATGTAGAGTATATCAAATTAGAGATAATTTCATCTGATTTATAAAATTTCAAACTATATTTAAAAATTCCAAAAATTGGCAGTTATTTGAAATTATCTAAACTTGGAATATGTCATAAACTACTAGATGAGAAAAATTTATCTCAATTTGCAGCCTTAATTCTCATGCAAATAATATGTAGGGTACATCGAATTAAAGATAATTTCATCTAGTTCAAGAAACTGCAAACTACATTTAAAAGTTCAAAAATTTGACAAAATTATTTGAAATTATCTATACCTACATGGAATTTCTCATAGACTTTTAACTTAGTAGTAATTTTGAATCGCAATTTGCAGACCTATTGGGCATCCGCTCTTGCAATACATGTTAATATTTAGATGCATTACTGCAAATTACTTTGCATTCCTTAGCAGTATGTAAGTATTATTCCACATTACACAGAATAATCTTGGATTCCTTGAATTACTCTAGTCTTCCTTGAATTACTTTCACATTATATTCGCATAACAGCTATAATACGTTGTCCCCACTACACTGCAGTGCTGCAGTAGGACAGTGAGCTCCTACTAAACTCGTCATAATAGAAAGAAATCGAAGCCATTTGAAACAAAGTGAAATTGGTTTAAGTACTTGTAATTTTGTAACATCTTCTGCAAATCAAATTTTCCAAAAAGATTTCATTTAGAAAATTGTATTTTCAATTAATTTAGAAAACAAAACCCCAAAGGTAGACTTCCGAGCAAAGCGGCTCTGGCGTCACTAACGCAGCGATTCTGACGCAGCGACATAGAGATAGTATTATGTACTATGAAAATGTATGAGGCGCTATTCGAGCGCAGCGACACTGACGCTGAACGCTCTAATGTCGCTGCGCTCGAATGGCGCCTCATACATTTCCATAGTGCATAATACTATAGCTAGGTCGCAGCGGCTTTGACGCTGCGTTAGTGACGCCATAGCCGCTTTGTTTGGAAGTCTACCTTAAGAGTACTATCGAACATCCCTTAGATATTTTCTGATCAAAACCTTAGCTCAAAAGATATTTGCAATAATAAGAAATCTATGGTTTTGAATGGAAATTAAAAAAAAAAATCGAGCAACAGTTCTGTTTGCAGTTCCCGGTAGAACTCTTTGAGTTCTATACAAAATCGTAATAACATTTTTCTTTAAAGTTAAAAATTGGCAAGATTTGTAAAAAATTAGACTTCACTGAAGCGACGAAGTGGATGTAAACGTAATATTTGATTTGGTATGCGACTTTCTTTATACGATTATGGAGAGGATTTTATGGACTTGGATTCAAAAATATGAATAGTACACTTTGTCAAAAAACTGGTTATACATATACATGCATTGAAATAAATGCTCACGATATGATACTCATGACAGACAAGTGTCGCAGCGAAGATTCTGGAAAATTATTTTTACCATGGTTGTTTGGTAGTCAAACATGCAAAAAAAAATTTCAGACAAATCAGATCGATGACATCCACTTACTCCACAATTGAAAACTTCGATTTATTAGATATATTGAACAGAAATATACGAATACAATGCATAAATGACATTATTTCCGATTCAGGTAAACTCCCTAGTATTGAATTTTGAAATTTTCATTAAAACTTAATTTAGGTGAACTTAGTTTAGGTGAGGTTAGTTCATTTTTCCAAGGGAAAAAAATGACAATATGGGAAAGAATGAAGTAACAGATATTACAATTTCTGCTGTCTACAAACGAAATTAAGACTATCCTAGATGAAGCAGCTGCAAAGGAGTTAGGAATTCTGCTTGAAGAACAGGATTATTATCAACATATTATCACCAGTAAAAGTTAATTTGCGTATCTCCTCCACCATAGATAAGGATTTTTATGCTGCAGACGAAGACATTGATACTTGCATGCATGGGAGATATTTAATTAATAAAACAAATGGATATTTTTTAAAATGTTTCTGAATTCGATTTTAAAGATTATTCCGAAAAAAACTGTGATTTCTCCCAGTACTTTTGCAAAGAATTAGCATAATTTGGTGAAATTATTACGCATTACACTAGTAATTTCTTCGAGTACCTCGAATTACCAAAAAAATCAGCATAATTGCGAATACATTGCAACATTTCAAGGAGTGGATGACCCCTCGTTGCAGACTTAATTCTCCTGCTAATAATATGTAGGGCACTGCAAATTGAAGATAATTTCATCTACTTTATGAAAAATTAAATTTAAAAATTCGAAAAATTGGCAAAGTTATTTGAAATTATCTGAACTTGGAATTTGTCATAAACTACTAGATGCGAAAAAATTGATCTCAATTTGCAGCCTTAATTCTCATGCTAATAACATGTAGGGTACCTCAAATTAAAGATAATTTCATCTAGTTCAAGAAATTTCAAACTAAGTTTAAAAATTCCAATATTTGGCAAAATTATTTGAAATTATCTAAACTTGCAATTTGTCATAGACCATAGAATAATAAAAAATTATCTCAATTTTCAGACTTAATTCTGAAACTAATACTATGTAGAGCACATCAAATTAAAGAGAATAAAATAATAAACAGACTAGTTTTAGAGTATAGCGTGAACTGTAAAGTTTAGTTTTAAGGAATAAATCGAAAATATTTACATGAACAAACATGGACAGCTTGTCCCAGGTCAAGAATCTGGAAAAGGTCACAAAACACAATCCATACTATAAACAAGCCGTTTTACAACTAGTTTTTTCACGTTTTTTGCATCTTTTCGCTCTGGAAATTCGGCACAGATCGTCGAAAACGCAGAGAAGATTTGCAACGCAAAATATTTTATCTCCTCTATACACAGTAGCACTGGACTAATTCCATTACCAACACAACGGCCGAAAAGTAATTTGTTAGTTATTGGGGGTAATTAGACGCACTACACCCACTCACTCAAACAATTTCTATTTTTTAAATTGTGTAAACGATAAATCAATCCCGTAAAAGTTGTTTAATTACATAGCCCTTGTCTATTGTTTCCCTTTAACCCACAATCTGCAAACATTCACTAATTAGAAACGTTTCAACTCTGTTTTTAGGCGAAAACTAAACATCCGCACTTCTTTTTCACTGCAAAAACTAAGTCAAATGATTTATTTCAAGATTTATTACGTAGTTTTGGAGTGTAGTGTTTATCTAAAATGTTTCTTTAACTAAATATGGCGGATTTTGACATACTTCAAGTTTGACGTATGTCGCGTTTATTTTTTGGAACGTACGTCTGTGATTGTTTTTTTTTACTGGAAATGTTTTTCGCGTTTTTCTCAGTGTAGGCGCGATGCATTTTGTTTCGGTTTTTTGCAAATCGTGCAGAATAGAATTTTCTATCGAATATATTTGAAGCTTTTTTCACGAATCTTTACGGTTTCATTGCTATTTAGCGTTAAAGTTAGCAATTGTTTTTTTACAAAATTTTTTTGGTTTTGCTTAAAGCAACAAATTTTAAATTTCTAAACGTAGTTTTGCTTAATTTTTAAGCAACTTTTTAATTTTTAAGCAAATAGTTTTGGAAATTTTCGCGATTTAAATTTTTTTATTTTAATTTTGCAACTAGAACTAGTTAGAGCTTCTCAAATCAAAGGCACTTTTATCTAATTAAATTTCAAACCAAATTCAAACAAATCCAAAATTAAGAATTACTTATTAGGCAAATTGCCTTGATTTCACACTCGAATTTTTTTTTTTCACCGAATTTTTTGTGTATTTTGCTTGAAACCTAATTGTTATTGCCTTATCTAAGTTTAACGCAATAACCCGACATCATTAAGATATCCTAGGCTATTTGCCTAGTTAATTTTTGTCTTTTTTGCCTGAAAATTGTCGATTTTAAGAACATTTTAACTTAATAAAATGTTATGTAACTGCAATTATAGTCTGCATGAATCATAAAAGCAAGTGTCTAAATAACGCCAATTCGTCTAGGCATACAAATATTAAGAAAAAAACATTTAACAAATATAAATAGTTACAGCAACTGTTTGCCTAAATAGGCAATGCGACTGTAAAAACCTGAGTCTTTTAATATGCAATTACTTGTAAATTTGTCCTAACGGGCAACAACGTGACAGTTGTAGATTGTAGATATGGTGGTGACGACTTGTACTGCGACCTTTATAGATCTATTGTACCCCACCCTCCTCCTCCAAGTGTTGGTGTACTTACCAATTTAGAGCGCCTCCTCTAATCCTGATTCCTTTAGGAATCTCAAGATCTGGGTGGGATTCAAGGCCTGCAGCTCCTGTGTTCAAGCAGTGAGCCCCAAGGTACATCTGTCTCTTGCGGAGTAATGCTCCGCAGTCTTTGAACAGATGTATGGGGGTTTCCTCTGCTGAGCCACAGAATCTGCATCCATCATCCTCCTCTAGGCCTAGGGCCTTGAGATGTTTCCTAAGTCTGCAGTGTCCCGTCAGGGCTCCTGTCAGAATTCTGAGCTTGTTCCTGCTTAGTTTCAGGCAAGCTTTAGTTCTCTTCTGGTTAAAAGATCCCAGCATCACTTTGGATTGCCTTAGCCCTGGAAGTTCTTCCCAGGTTTTCATCCATTTTCCTCTTATTTCTTCATCTAAACTTTTGCGGATGGTGTTCACGCTCATACCGCAAAAGGGTTCCGGACCTATAAAGGGGCTACTGGATCCCTTGTTTGCTAGGTGATCGACTTCTTCGTTTCCGTCTATACCAGTGTGTCCTGGTCCCCAGTATAGCGTTACTTTATTATCCCTGCCAAGCTTGTTCAGCTTCCCCACACAGTCCCATACCAGTTTGGATCTGATGGTGTATGAGCTAATAGCCTTGATGGCTGCTTGGCTATCTGACAGGATAGCAATTCGTTTTTTGCGGTACTTCCTGTCGAGGTTAAACTGTGCACATCTTTCGATTGCGTGTACCTCTGCTTGGAAGATACTTGGGGATGTTCCCATGGATTCGGAGTATCTGGTACGAGGTCCAAACACTCCTGCACCAGTGCCTTCCTTTGTCTTCGAACCATCTGTATACCACTTGATGGCATTTTGCTCTATGTAGTATGCTGAGGATTCGTCGCTCCAATCGGCTTTACTACTACACATTGCTGTGTAGTTTTTCTCGAAGTGGTATTTGCATACCATTTCGTCTTTTGGTACTTCCAGCCAGGGCATCTTGGCAGCGAGGCTGTTTCGGTCTCTGCTCCCGATTATTTTGCCTCTGCCCATTCCTTCCTTGCTGAACCTTACGATCGCCGATCTGGCGGCGCTCTCCACCACAAGGTGCAGCGGAGTCAGATCCAGCAGCAGCTCCAATGCTGCTGTCGGACACGATCCCATCGCCCCCGTGATGCAGACACACGACAGTCTTTGAATCTTCTCAAGCTGTTTCCTCATAGAGGCCAGCTTGATTCTACTTCCCCACGCAACCGCCCCATAAGTGATTGCAGGTCTCACTATCATGGTGTACATCCATCGCAGGATAGTGGGGTTACAACCCCACGTTTTTCCTGCCAGATTTCTGCACACCATTAGGGCGCGTTTGGCTTTACCTACCACTGCCTCAGCGTGTCTATTCCATAGGAGTTTGCTATCTAGTGTGATACCCAGATACCTTATCTCCTGTTGGTATTCTACTGCCTTCCCATCTATGAGTATGGGATGTAGGCAGTTTAGTTTTCTCCTTCTAGTAAATGGTATCACCGTGGTTTTGCTCGGGTTGAGTCTCAATCCCACTGTTTGACACCATCTACTAGTTACTTTGAGGCCTCTCTGAACAATTTCACAGAGCGTTCCCTCAAATTTTCCTCTGGCCATTATGACTATGTCATCGGCGTAACCTTGACATTTGATGTCTAGGTCGTTTAGCCTAACCAGTAGTTCATCAACTACCAGGCTCCACATTAGCGGTGATAGTACACCTCCCTGTGCTGTGGGCATCCTCGAGTTGTGGAGATCTTAATGGTGTCTTTTCCCACTTGTGTCTCCGCCGTTCTAGTTCTCAGAACGTGACAGTTAGTCTAAATAGGCAAATTACTTGTGAATTTGTCCGTCCGCGCTATAACAAGAGAGTTTGTCTGAATAGGCAATAACGTTTTATGTGTGAAAACCTGAAAAAAAAAACTCGGTTAGTTTTGCCTGCATAGGTAAAACTCCTTCGCAATGATTTGCCTTGACAAATTAGTTGTTTCAACGTGAGATTTGTTCATAGTCCTAATAAGACATAATAATATAGAGCTACGGACAGGTTGAATATATTTATATATTCAAGCTATATTTCACTTTAGTAAGTTTGTATGATTGTACCTATCTATAATTAGTATGGTTTCACTTCAATATTTAGAAAATTTAAATACGTACTCCTTCATTAAAAAAATCCTGTGTCAAGGCTATCGACCGTGAAAATACCAAAATATTAATTTAAATATTAAAATCAACGATCTATCCAGAACTGATAGAATTTATCATACATCTCCTACAATTCAAGCAGTGGCTCTTTGAACTTATTTCCATCACTGATTTTGTGGGGCTGCTGCCACCAATTGATAAAATATTTTGCAAAACTGGCACAGTGATTTCATCATCTGATTTTTTCGCTACAAATGTGTACAATTTTATTGTTCCACCTGAACTGAAACCAATTTTTTTAGTGAATCCAGATACGTCAATGAGGTATTCTAACCAAAAGGTTATTTTTCGAATTGAGGTATTCGATCACGAATATTTCAAAATAATCAAAAATTGTAAAAGAATGTATTAACGCTTGAAGAATTTCAATTAATTTTTTACTGAACATGGGTCATATGTTATGGGATATCCATATCTTATGGGATCCATAAGAAGTACTCCCTGACAACATTTGAACGCTCCACCTTCGCCGAGGACGGCGTTGGTAATAATTTTTCCTTCAAAAGTTTTCTGCAAATATCTCGTCAATGCTTTAAAATAGAAAATCGATACTTGAATCACCATATATAGGACGTATGTACCTACAAAAAAGTACTCATTGGAAATTTTGCAAAATCGTTTGTTATAGTCAAAAAAGTGAAAAAAGTGAAAAAAATTAAATCAAGGGAGGAACACGCAAATCTTCTGTTACTCTTTAGGCTCACACAATGCATCTTGAGCACTTCACGTTTCCGCGAATCGAACTTGGTTTGTGCGTAGACACACAATTTGCACATGTTTATAAGGGAAGGACGAAATAATTCACTTGTGTTATCGAAACAGCTAGCGGCCGAAAATTACCGATGTCCCGATGTTCTGTTCCCGATCAGAATTGGTCAAAAAATCCATTTTCCGCGGACGTAGTTGCTTTCAACTGACTGACTGGTGCGTCCGGCCAGCTGTTTTCTTGGCGAATTCTCGGTACAGAAAATTCTGAAAAAAATCAAAAATTCGATTTGTCTTGCGCTACCGATCATGTGCTACCGATTAGTGTTTTTCGTTGCATTGTAAATGTCGGATGAAATATGAGGCGGGAGAAATGGTCGACGATTCGCAAGGCTCCGGGGGCTCGAAATGTCGGAAATTGCCGGCGGAAGGACATCGTGCAAAAAATTCTGTAAATTTCGCAACCACCTCCCAGCTATGACGCAAAATGCGAATTTCGTTTTTTTGCCACAACTTTGCCAGTTGTGAACTTTTAGCTACTTTTTTATCAGGCTAAGTTTCTAATTGAAAATCTTCTTCTTCTTTCTAATAGGCCTACTTTGGACCACGCTTGTTCAACTGTTGGGCTTTGACCTTTGCCCAGTATTGTCGCATCTTCTGCCGGTGTAACTCCTTTCTCTCTTCTGTCCGGGGGGTACCTTTCCTTCAAGGTTTTTCCTGAAATACACAGACTTCATTTAGAGTGCGTCTCACAGACTGTCTGTTTTTGAGATCTGTTATTCGCAGTACTTTAATATCCTTCTCGGTCTCTGTCAACCAAGTGCGAAGCTTCTTGTTTTGCCAGAAGGTTAACAGACGGTTGGTTAGTCGGTTTGGAGGCAATCTTGCAATGTGGCCATAGAAAGCTACCCTTCTTTTCCTTGCACAGTCAGAGAGCATCTCAATATGTTTGTAGAGCTCAGAGTTATGCCGTCTTCGGAATTCCCCATCTTCCTTTATCGGGCCTATGATCTTCCTGAGGATTCTCCTCTCTCTAATTTCCAATTTCTCTAGTAGACCCCTTCAGTTCAAGGAAAGACACTCTATGGCATATAGGGCTTCTGGTCTTAAGACTGATGTGTAGTGCTTAAGTTTCAGGTTGCGTTACAGGCATTTCTTATTGTAAGTGTTCTTAGTCAGCCGATAGACTAGTTCTAACTTGCTGACTCTCTTGGATAATGATGCTCTTTCTGATAAGTTGGGTTCAATCCATTCGCCGAGATACTTAAATTTCTCAGTCCTCTTGATGTTTCCCTGTTCTAGTAACATCTCTCTGTTTGCTTCTCTAATGTTGGTGAAGAATTCTGTTTTCTCCAGCAACACTTGAAGACCCACTTTGGCAGCCTGTTTTCTGAGACAGTTTACCTGCAATGTTGCCATCTCAAGAGAATCAGCAAACAGTGCCATGTCATCTGCAAAGGCCAGGCAATCTACAACCAGTCCATTGTTCTTACGTCCCAGGTAGATACCACTCTGAGCACCCAAATTGTTCAGTTCCTTGCGCCATTCTCTCATAACCTTTTCAAGGACACAGTTGAAGAAGTGGGGGAAAGTCCATCTCCTTGTCTCACTCCAGTTTTTATTTCTAAGCTTTCTGAAATCTCGCCTCTAAATTTAACCTTGGAATGGGTGTTGGTCAAAGTTTCTAGGATTAGTCTGCGGATTTTGTTGTCTAGTGCTAGTTCCTGGAGTACTTTGTTAAGCGTTTCTCTATCGATGGAATCGTAGGCCTTCTTAAAATCAACAAAGGTGACGACCACCTTGCGGTGGTCGTTTTTTCAAATTGACAATGATTTATACAGTCCTATGTAATGCAGTGGCAATGCCTACTCAAATTGAAAAGTGATAATATCATCTACTTTGGTACAGCTTTACTAATTAAATCAAGGGAGGAACACGCAAATCTTCTGTTACTCTTTACGCTCACACAATGCATCTTGAGCACTGTGTGCTAAAGAGTAAGTAAACAGAAGATTTCCATGTCCCTCCCTTGATTTAATTACCAAAGCTGTCCCAAAGTGATGATATCACTTTTCAATCTAAGTTTCAGAATTCTAAAAATTGGCAAAGTTATTTGAAATTATCTGAAACTTGCAATAAACTGCTAGATTTGTATCTGCCAAATGAGACCAAATTTTCCACAAAAATCTAAAAATATTAAAATATTTATTAAAAAATAAATAATACACAAGCCTTCTTTAAAATGAAAAAAAAAATTATCCATAACTAACAATTTACACAAAAATAAAAACTAAATAATGGAGAAGAAGAAAAACTAAACTTAAATTAAACAGATGAGATAACCAAAAGAAACCAAAAAAAAAGAATAAACAAAACTTAAACTAAATCCTTTCAGCCTGCTGCTGCCTGTTCCGAACCTGCCTCTGCTCTGGAAAGTAACTTCCAATGGAAATTACTGTGAAAATCCCTGTTATCGTAACTAGCCCCACTGTTGCAGTCACAGTAAATAGTTGAGGATATTGATATCTACAAAAAAGACAGATTTAGTACATATGGATAAAGTCCTTTGAACAACAAGTTTGTATATAGCAGTGGTTCTTAACCTATGGGTCGCGACCCAAAATTGGGTTGTGAGACATATTTCTTGGGTCGAACTAAGAGGTGAAACAGAAAAGTTTTTTTCCCTAATTTTATGACAAAACATAGATATATGAACTATGTAACCTTGGGTTACATACACATGATTTAGCTTTCTTTAAATTCTCTTCTAGTTTTGCTTTTTCCAAAGCGTTTTTAACATCCTTGATATAAAAAATCTTGTGTTTTCATCCAAAGCCAGCCATTTCCCCATTTCATAGGTAATAACTCCATGGTCGTTCAACAAAGCCTCTAACTTTCTCAAACTCAAACTGTGCCCTCCCATTACCTTCTCTGCTTCCTCCATGGCGTTTTGCACTGAATACCTCTTCAACAATCTGTCCATTTGATACCCGGAAAACCCATCAGTCTATTTTGGTAACTCGTGCAGTCGTCCCCAAGAGTTTTGCTTCCGGGTATCTTTTAATTCTGTTAGGATTTCATGTCGGATGTCTGGTGATAAAGATTTGAATTTTGAGGATTTCTTCTTCTTCACTCGAAGAGATTGTTGAGTCTAATTGGGAAAGGGGCAAAACGTATTATATAACGTATCGACAAAACGTATATAACGTATCGACATTTTTCGAAGAGCTAGGTTTGGGTTTTGGTAGAGCGGCTTTGGGATTGTCCATTAATCGCGTGAGGCTAGAAAGGGGAGGGGGGTTGTGAAGAATCACGAAATATCACATGGGGGAAGGGGGGGCGGTGTAGTGAGATATCACGTTAATATATTTTTTCGTTGAACGCGCAATTTTTAATTTTGTTGAACGCTTAAGATGCGCGTTGGGCGGTGGCGCCCCCTTGGAGTCCTGAAAGCCTTTGTTCGCCTGGTGCAGCCAAATCGAAACATCTCATCTTAAGCTAAGGACCAATACCAACTAATTCTGTACAGGTTAGATACATAGAGATGGATACCGATGCACAGTGGAACGGAATCTCAAAAAGTTGGCCAAAAGTCGAAAAAGTTTCCAATATGGCGGAGAATTTCTTCAAAAAGTTATTTGATTGGGGTGCAACAAAAACGTTAGAAAACAAAGTTTTCACCATCGCGATGCTGAAAACTTTGTTTTCTAACGTTTCTAGTGGCACTGGTTTTCCTGCGGGCTCCATCAGCCTCCAGAAACCGTGAACTCCCATAGTTCAACTAATTCTTTAGTTATAACCATTTAAGATATTAAAACTAATTCGCAGCGTCGAATGTAGAAACCAAATTGAAACTAAATTAAACAAAAACATTGGGTGGTTACCCATTATTATTTATTAGGTTATTCATTAAATTTTCCTTGGATCGAAAAATAGCTTTATTTATCTTTTACTTGAAAATAACCTTTAACAGTCGAAACTCGAGTCGTGTAAAGTGTGTAGATTTATACAACTTCACAGTTTTCTTTAAAAATGACCTAGTCAAAAATTGGTAAGAGTGAGTAACTAGACATGGATATATATATGGACTGTAGATATTTTGATGTTAAAGACCATTTTTTGCCCATGGTAGAAGGTTATGATTAGCTACGTATATTGGCTTGGACAATTTTTTCACATAAAGGTATTATCATCAGCTTTGGCTCCACAATCCATTATGGGTCTTGGCCTCCTAGAATTTTTTTCCATTCCAATCTATTCCGGGACTTCCGACAGAATTTTTTTCCATTCCAATCTATTCCGAGTTTTCCTCGTCGTCGTAGATTCAGTCCGGTCATTTTTCTTAGAGTCTTCGTAACGATTTTTTTTCTTTGATGGGGTTGTTGGCCCCGAGGTAAATCCCTTTATCGGAGCGCCATCTCTCCCGCTCTCGTTACCCCTGACCTCGCCTTCCATACGGATTGGTTATCGCATCTCCCACGAGGTTAGTCAGGTTACCAGGGTTCACCACGTGGAGGTGAGAGTCGGCATTGGGTAGGAGAGGCTATGCGACAATCACTACGCGCATGCACTACCCTTGAACCCCTCACATAAAGGTAGCAGACGTTAAAACGACTTGAGCAGATTATCTTATTTTTGTCAATTTTCGACTTGATCACTTTTTTCAGTACACCCACGATATGTGATTTTAAACGTCATTATATAAGATATTTTTTTTAATTATGGTCTAAAAATTCTTCCGTTTGGTCTTTTGGATCGCGCTATAAACATATTCCTCAAAATTGGGTCGCGGCTTAAAAAGGTTAAGAACCACTGGTTTATAGTGATGGTTTATCTTGATAATCCGACAAATATGGGACCAGACAATTAACGCCGGATTAACGAAAAATTATCGAGATTACAAGAAAACAATAACAAATTTACATATTTATTTTATGTACGAAATGTATATATATATATATATATATATATATATATATATATATATAGATCGTGTACATACAAAAAATATGTACAAACTTAGAACAGATGTAGAATGGAGTTAGCTTGGTCCGAATCGTACATTAAGTTTACAAAGTTATAAGCAGGGAAGGGCCAGACCTTTTACCTAGAACACTGGATGGTGTTGTTTTTTATTTTAATTTTTCTGTGCGCGAGGTTTATATCCGGCGCGGGGCACCGTAAAGAAGACATGTATTTCCCCAGTGAGCCGGATTACTGAACGTGTCCGATTAACCAACCGCCGGATTATCAAGATTATACTGTATTTGATGTAGTATATCAAACTTGTTGTCTGCAAAGTAGACAAATTTTAATGTCAGATATCATAATCAGATAAAAATTGATTGAAATCGGATAAAATATTAAAATTTTCGCCAAACATTCTTCAATTAGTTGTCTATAACTCCCATAAATTTAATTAATCTAGCTATGGTATTAACAGAGATATACATAATAATTTGAGACGAGAATTGAAACCCAAATTTCAAGTTATCTAACTATGCAAGAATTCTAGATAGAATCTCCAAATTTTCGCCAGACATTCTTCAATTAGTTTACAACTCTTGTAAATTTCATTAATCTTAGCATTAGCCGAAATATTACATAATTTTTGCAAATTTGAACATCTGAATAACTTCTGACCTGAAATACCAGGCAGTGCCGAGGCTGAAACTAACGGTGGCGATGAACAGGTTGCCCAGGTCCCAGTCGCGCTGCACCGTGTTGTTGTTGTTGGAGTGCTCGCCGCTCTCCCCCTGCGCGAACTGACCGTTCGTCGTCCTGTCCTGGTGGACCAGACAGTGCACCACGCAGTTGTGGAAGATCCCGTAACTCTGCAGCGTTTCCGAGTCTCGCTGGAGCACCTGCCCGTTGAAAATCAGGCGCACCAGCTTGTTTGCCGACAGCTCATCCACAAAATGTCTCCTGAATAAAAAAAAAACAAACGATTAGTTCAAACTAGATAGACTGAAATATTAGATTATAGATAGATACATTAATCAAGCCTTATAGACCAATAGATCAGATATTAGTTTATGGATTTTTATAGCCTAATAAACCTTTTCATAGTTGATTTTTTTTTTGTGCGCATGTGTCAATTTCCGCCATGGTGTACGTCAAAAAGTGCCAGAACTGTTTGAAGTATAACTAAATATGTGCCCGAAACTTTCATATTCCCGCCTTTCATGTGGATGCGCATGCGCTTAATTAACCGTAAAAAGGTCTATTGATGAGGATTAAAAACCAGTGCTGTATTGGAAATAGACTAGTTGGGCCACCTTTTGAAGTCACCGAGTTGTTCCTCGAGTCGTCCGTTGACGACTTTGAGGTCGTCGTTGATGTACTTCAGCTTAATGGTAATATCGTTGGGGCCGGGGGCTTCCTGATTGGCTGTGGGTTCGGGATCGGAAGCGCCCGATTGGCTGTTGCTGGTCGCGTCCGTGCTGCTCGCACTCTGATTGGTGGGATTTGTGGAGCTTTCAGTGACTTCTTCACCTAAAACAGACAACCTAATTTTTAGCTATAGCTCGCGGCTAAGCTCATGTAGATTTTTAAATCTCTCAAATTAACTCGTAAGTTTAACAAATATTAATTATCTTGTCTGTTATGGTTGCGATGCTGCCACCAATATTATGGTTGCGATGGTAGGTGAACCACCGCTGTTACCAATGTTATGGATGCAATGCTGCCACCATTTGTTCCTTGTATTCTGGAAGATTGAGCACTTGCTCGCAGCCTTAAGCTGTGGACGATCTTCCAGCAAGGGGAGTAAGTTGGTTTTGAGCTTCAAACTCACCAGTTCAGTTTCCTAGTTGGTATTTTTGGGTTGCAATGGACACGGAGTCAAGAAGGGTCAGTCATGAAGAGACAGTCCGTAATCAGTATATACCCCGTAAAGTTCAACAAACGACTTCTATCTTGACTCTGTGGCCATTGCAACCCAGAAATACCAACTAGGAAACTCAACTGGTGAGTTGGAAGCTCAAAACCAACTCACTCCCCTTGCTGGAAGATCGTCCACAGCTCAAGGCCGCGAGCAGGTGCTCAATCTTCCAGAATACAAGGAACAAATTGTGGCAGCATTGAATCCATAACATTGGTAACAGCGGTGGTTCACCTACCATCGCAATCATAACATTGGTGGCAGCCTCGCAACCATAACATGTCAGTAAAATGAAGACTGATATAAAGTGTAGGCCCCTTTATATCAGTCTTCATTTTACTGACGATCAACATGGTTGGTCAATTGCAGTGTTGAAATGTTTGTTGAACGTCTGTAGGCAGGTTGGATGGAGATTGGACTAAGGTCTAGGCCGCACTACGGCTAAACCCCCGTGGTTTTTAATCGCGTGATTTTGTGACTCAAGTAAGACCGAGGCCGCACTACGGCTTTTTCCAGCGAGCGGTAACCGCTGTAACCGCGAAACCGCTCAAGAAACACACAGTACGCTATGGGAAAAACCAGTTGCGGGAAAAAACCGCAAGTGAGGCCGCTTGTATTAGCTTACTTGAGTCACAAAATCACGCGGCGGATTAAAAGCCGCGGCGGTTTAGCCGTATTGTGGCCTAGGCCTAAGCTAATACAAGCGGATTCATTTGCGGTTTTTTCCCGCGACTGATTTTTCTATAGCGTACTGTGTGTTTCTCAAACGGTTTCGTACTTATAGCGGCTACCGCTCGCCGGAAAAAACCGTAGTGCGGTCTCGGCCTTACTTGACTCACAAAATCCCACGATTAAAAAACCGCGGCGGTTTAACCGTCCTATGCCTAAGGCCTAGGCCGCACTACGGCTAAACCGCGGTTTTTATTCGCGTTATTTTGTGACTCAAGTAAGCTAATACAAGCGACCTCACTTGCGGTTTTTTCCCACAACAGATTTTTCCCATAGTATACTGTGTATTTCTCGAGCGGTTTCGCGGTTATAGCAGTTACCGCTCGCGGCAAAAAACCGTAGTGCGGCCTCGGCCTAAATCTGCTAGAATTCTAGATATCAACTACAAAATTTCACCAAACATTCCTGAATCAGTTATCTATAAGTTCTATAAATTTCAATAGTTTAGCTAGAGTATTGACTGAGATATAGATAAGATAAAACATTTAAACCGTTGTTAACTTTACTAAATTTCTAGATAGAATCTTCAACGAAACTTTCCCAAATAACTAACCCACAAACCAATAATCTATCTGGTCTAATCCACTCACAGACTTGTCCGCCGTTGTCGAAAAACGCGAGCCGCCTCCGCCGCAATCCGTCGGCGTCCTCGCCGTCCATGGCCCTCACGATCTCCGTCTGCTCCTCGTCCTCCGACGTGCTGTCCGACCCGCTTCCGGCCTCCTTCTCCGGTTTCGCGCCCGCCGCTTCCGGCTGCTCGTGCACCGGACACGACGACGACGAAGTCACTTCCGGCTGACTGCTTCCCTCCGCGGGGTCGCTACCTGAATCACAACAATATTTGCAATATGGATCGAGTTCCGATTTTTGACGCGTTGCCACAAACACAATCATTTTCTGAGCATTTTCTAAATTCCATGCGAATTTTCAGCATTCAATAGATTAAGTATGAATAAATTTCTCAAGTTCGTCCTACACAAGAATGTCTAGTCTTGTCTGTCTGTCCTTCTCGGTGGTGTAGTTGACAACATACCCGCCTTTCAATTCGTGAGACCCGGGTTCGAATCCTGGTCGGAGAGACAACAACTAGGGTGGTTTTCATTAACCGTCCGGGCTGCCCACCCTGAATGATTGCAAAATATGCGATACCAGGGTGGTGCATACTTAAAGCCAAGGTGGAATAGGGGGTTTAGTGAGAGTCTTGTCTGTCTAGTCTTGTCCATCTAGTCTTCTCTGTCTAATCTTGTCTGTCCAGCCTTGTCTGTCTTGACAACATACCCGCCTTCCATGACAACATACCCGCCTTTCAATGCGGGAGACCCGGGTTCGATTCCTGGTCGGGGAGACAACAACGAGGGCGGTTTTTCAGTAAACCGTCCGGGCTGCCCACCCTGAATGAATGCTAAATATGCGATACCAGGGTGGCGCATACTAGAGCCAAGGTGGAATAGGGGGTTTAGTGAGAGCCTTGTCTGTCTAGGATCGCCAAAAGTAAATCAAAAAGGAAAACCTAAGGGGTCACCAATCGTCAGACCAGGGGGATCACAGTCCCCCTAAATAAGCCAAAAGAATCGCTAAAAGGAAATCAATTAGGAAAGTCAAAAGGTTTGCCCTATGCCAATCTGAAGAACCGCAGTTCCCCCAATATCCTCCTGTTGGAGACGAGGAAGAGGTCACTAAGTGCCTACCTCAGAACTTACGCCCTGATCCCGGGGATTTTCCCTTACACGGGCCGAAAGCGATACTCCGTACTCGCCGAAAATACCAGGACGCTATCTTTAAGAGGGCTTCACCCGTCACTATGGATCTGCATTATGGATGTTCCCCACAATACAACTATATATGGGGACAGCCAGCTTCGACCGGGGCCCTGGAACCAAAACGCCTATCCAGGGTTGATCCCCGGCTTTTATCGGAACGGGCGGTGGGACCAGTCGACAACAGTATCGCCTGCTGCCGCCTCCATTCTTAAGGCCGTATGCGCGCATACGGATACTTGAAATCCCATAAAGGGGGAGGGGGGGGGGCTTTTTTTTCCCCATCAAGCGAGACGACAGTAGGTAGCGCGGCCGGTGGGGCTCTCACTCCCCGCAGTAGCAGGTTCAGTTAGATTCTCTTACGTCTCTCCTAGATAATCACCGCCCCAGGGGTCATCCTTTGTACAAACTATTGTGACCGGGTAGCCCCCGTGAGGCTCCCAGGCCGAACCCTATCTAGTGGAACGAACGGCCCCTTGTCTCTCTAGACTTGTCTGTGTAGTCTTGTCTGTTTAATCTTGTCTGTCTAGTCCTGTTTGTCTAGTCTTGTCTGTTTAATCTTGTCTGTGTAGTCTTGTCTGTGAAGTCTTGTCTGTCTAGTCTTGTCTTGTCTGTCTAGTCTTGTCTGTCTAGTCTTGTCTGTCTAGTCTTGTCTGTCTAGTCTTGTCTGTCTAGTCTTGTCTGTCTAGTCTTGTCTGTCTAGTCTTGTCTGTCTAGTCTTGTCTGTCTAGTCTTGTCTGTCTAGTCTTGTCTGTCTAGTCTTGTCTGTCTAGTCTTGTCTGTCTAGTCTTGTCTGTCTAGTCTTGTCTGTCTAGTCTTGTCTGTCTAGTCTTGTCTGTCTAGTCTTGTCTGTCTAGTCTTGTCTGTCTAGTCTTGTCTGTCTAGTCTTGTCTGTCTAGTCTTGTCTGTCTAGTCTTGTCTGTCTAGTCTGTCTAGTCTTGTCTGTCTAGTCTTGTCTGTCTAGTCTTGTCTGTCTAGTCTTGTCTGTCTAGTCTTGTCTGTCTAGTCTTGTCTGTCTAGTCTTGTCTGTCTAGTCTTGTCTGTCTAGTCTTGTCTGTCTAGTCTTGTCTGTCTAGTCTTGTCTGTCTAGTCTTGTCTGTCTAGTCTTGTCTGTCTAGTCTTGTCTGTCTAGTCTTGTCTGTCTAGTCTTGTCTGTCTAGTCTTGTCTGTCTAGTCTTGTTTGTCTAGTCTTATGTGTCTAGTCTTGTCTGTCTAGCCTAGTCTGTCCAATCTTGTCTATCTAGTCTGTCCAGGCTTAACTAAACATAACTTTACTTTAACTTTAGTTTTATCTAATCTAGTCTGGTCTAGTCCGCTTACTTTCCGAAATTGTGGCAGATTCCATGTGGTTACTGAGTCTTTGATGTCGTAAGATGTGTCGCTCTATCAGATAAACCGTCCTCATGTTCCAGTGGTGGGGAATGTCCGTTGTTGCCCATGCCACAGACACTGAAACAAAAGAAAAGCATTTCAATAGTCTACCTAGAGTATTAGCCAAGATATAGATAACAACTTCTCACAAAGACATTTATGGATGTAGTACCATATAGATAATGTCTAAATGTAGTTATATCTAATATAGATATAGTCTAGATCTAGATAGATCTAATATAGATAAAGTGTAGATCTAGTTATATCTAATATATATATATATATATATATATATATATATATATATATATATATATATATATATATCTTATATATATATATATATATATATCTAGTCTAGATCTTGTTATCTGTGTAGATACACTCTACATGTAGTTATATCTAATATAGATATAGTCTAGATCTAGTTATATCTATTATAGATAAAGTGTAGATCTAGTTATATCTAATATATAGTCTAGATTATTAGATATAGTCTAGATCATTAGATATAGATATAGTCTAGATCCTTAGATATAGTCTTGATCATTAGATATAGTCTAGATCTTGTTATCTGTATAGATACAGTCTAGATGTAGTTATATCTAATTTAGAAATTAGATTATTAGATGCATATAGATATAGTCTAGATCTAGTTATCTGTATAGATATAGCGTAGATGTAGTTATATCTAATTTAGAAATAGTCCAGTGGTATAGAAGGCTAATGCCATTGATACTATTGCACTTAAGCGTTTTGTCACACACATCTATTTATACAAGTGGTTAAAGATATGTTAACCACTTTAACATACAATGACGTCTCTAAGACTTCATGTATATGTAATACGATCACATGTATATGGACATGTCAATGTGCATTTTATTTGTATGTCAAGTTGTGTGGGGGGGTGGGTCTTTGGTTGCAAAGCCTTTCTGCACTGCGACCAACTTGATCTATTGTGCTTCATGTCAAGGGGTTAATAATAAGGGGAGCAAGGAAAGAGCCTCCACGCATGCATTTTCGCCTGTATATACAGAACATGCAAGTACATCCCTGGTAACACTGTCCCAGCAGACAGTGGCCAATCCTTCCACCACCGGAAACCACCAGACAAGGAAAAGTAAAGCAAGTTAATACTAAACTTGAGTATTTGAAATCTATGTTTTGACAAACATAGACTTGTAGGTATTATTTTTTAATCTGTTTTAAATGAAAAGTGCTGATGAGATTAATAACTCGATTGTAGAGAAATTCTACTTACGTACAAATACTATGGTAAGGAATATGAAAAAGTGTGTGACTTCATCCCCGATCCCCTCGATGAGCATTTTTTGGCAAACTGCCTCAACACCTTAAAATCGCAACTGGTAAAAGAGAAACAATTGTCGATTGCAAATCGTTTGATTGATCGTCGTTGCTCAAGGTGGATCTTGTATTTCTCGCCGTCCATGCAACAACAACACCATCCATCCGTTTGACGTATGTACGTATGTTAAGGTGACATTTGATTACACTGTTGACGGATTTATATTTTTTTTATTATTACCGTCCGATGAGGAAATCTCGGCGAATAAATCACAAAATTATTGTTAAACGTTACTTAAAGAAATAATTTGCAAATGTAATTGGCTTATGTGAAAGTAATTTAAATGAAATTGTGGATTAACAAACAACATTTCTGAAATCTGTCAACGCTGCGTTCACAAATGTCATTGGTTTTAAATTAAGAAGCAGATGGCGGATTCGATGCAAAATACGAATCAAAATTTTAGTTCAATTCAGAGTAAATTTATGTTTTGTATGTTTGTTTTTATCATCCCTATTATTCATCGTTTGTTTAGTTATTGAAAATGGTCAGGCAAATAAATATAAACTTATAAAAAGCCTTTTAATTCCCAATAACTAAACAAACGATTTGTGTTTCTTTAAAATATTTGAATGATATTGTATCGACTTTCAATGATAACAATCTTTAGATATTTATCTCTGAGCAGAGAGTAGGTATATCATACCTACTCTCTGCTCCGAGTGATAAGAAGGAAATAAATATTTTGGTTTGAAGTTTTATGTTGTTAGGATAGAGGTCGCTCAAATGTAGAAAACGCGTAAACTCGACTCTGCACAGTCCGGCTCGGCCAACGGCTAGTTTATACAGGGCCGAGTTGGGTTGTGCTGTCCAGAACAGCCGTCTACCTTAAACCCCGTATTCTGAGTTCCCCCCGATCACCCAAAACGGAAATGAACCCCTAGTTTAGCCCATTACCTCCGATGAGGTTCGAAATGTAATCTCCACCAACGGCTCGGCCAACGGGTAGTTTATAAATGGCCGAGATGAGAACGGCTGTGCTGTCCAGAACAGCAGTCTAGAGTTTGACCCACCACCCAAAACGAAAATGAATCCCTAGTTCCTCCCATTACCTCCGACGAGGTTCGAAATGTAATCTCCACCACTCGCAACGGCTCTGCAGGCGGACCCGATCGTATTCTATGGACTGTCCTCAAACCCTACAGCATACATTAATTTCAACACCTAGACCCGACCATTTAAAGTCATGTAAATTGAGAAACGAAATTACAAAAATTATAAAAAACGAAATGTATAAAAACGAAAGGAAAACAAAATTATGCATTTCATATTTTTTACTTTTGTGGCTAAAGCGAATGATTCAACTAAATTTGTAAAGAATACTTTTTTGTAGACGCTGACGTCTAGCATATGGAGATTCGGGTTACAATTTTCTTGTTTGAAGCGTTAACGAGATATGTGCAAAAAACCTTTGCAGCAAAAAGAATTCCCCACGCCGCCCCATTGGAAGCGGAGTATTCAAATTTGGTCAAAGAGTACTTCCTGTGGATACCCACATTCAGTAAAAGTTTCATTGAAATCCATTTAGGGTTAATACATTTTCTCGCTGTTTTTTAATTTTTTGAATTTTTGAAATTTTTTTGAAAGGTTTTGGTCGGAATTCGTGATTGTGAACGGGGCGGTTGTATGTGTTGCAATTAATGTATGCTCCCTGCCTTCGACACTGTGTAGCACACGGGCGTAACCAGGGTTTAGTTTCGTGGGGGTTTTGCAGAAATGCACAAATTTACTTTCTAAAACTGACACACAAGGGTTCCTAAACTCCAAATCTACCTTGTTCTCTTGAAGATAGTCGTCTCTACTCGTCCCTCATGATTTCAATATAATATTTATGTTATATTTTGGATATTTGAGGGGGGGGGGTGTGGCTACGCCCCCCTGGCTACGCCCATGGTGTGGCACGAAGGCCTGATAGCAAAACTCCACTATCACTAGTCCGTCTGGTAAAGAGCTTTCTCTCGAACCGCTCGTGTCGCGTCAAAGTGTCCAATTCCCTGGGTCTCTCCTTTTCGCCCGTAGCGGGTGTCCCAAAAGGCTCCCTGTCCCCCCTGCTATTCAACATATTTTGTCACGACATGCCGTTACGACCATTTCCCGCTGTCATATCCAGCAACCATATCACGGTAACCGTCCTGAACAAATTCATTACCAAAATCGAGCACTGGATGAACCGCTCGCGCATTCAAATCAATCCGCAAAAATCCCAACTTTTCGCCACCCTTGTCTCAATAAAACTTTACGGCCAACCCTTGACCACCAACCATTGATAACGTACCTTGGCACGATCTTCCATCAGTCCCTAAAACCAACACCCAACATCAGACACTGTCTGCCAAAAATGAGATTCAGACTTGACCTTCTCTTCTGCCTTCGTATCCAGGGTTGTTCAACAAATACCCTGCTCTTCACGTACAAAACCTTTGTCCGCCCAGTCCACGACTATCAAATGACAGCCCTCAATCAAATCGAACCCCTCCTCAGTTTTGAAAGAAACTGCCTTCAACGGATATACCGCCTAGATTACAAGTTCTCCAGAATATTGCTAGATGAACTAAGCAATTTCGATCTGTATCATACCCGTCTCCACACGCTTCAGAAAAACTTGCCTACCGCATCATCTCACAAGAACCCCCGGCATTCTCGGTATTTTCAAGTTGAAAATACGCAATAGAAAGCCGAAAGCAAACGCCCCATCCTCTATCTAGTGCTTCTGTCCCGTCTGAAAGATGACCTTGCCCCAACCTAGAACTAATTCTAGACGCCATCCCCGATATGTTTAAATAAACCTTAACCCAAGAACCCACCAAGACCCTAGACGAAAAGAACTACCACAATCACAACCCCACTAACTCATATCTATACCAACCCTATGTTGTTGCCGCCCCCGTTCCGACAAACACTGCTCGCTCACCCTTCTGACGTTTTCTCGCCGGCTTGGTAGTCTTCACTAACTTACCGCCCCACTGCAGGTTATCCACTTGTTTCTCACCCATAAAAAAATTTATTCTCCTCCCTGGCTGAAAGGGAAATCCCATTTTCTACAACAAACGTCCCCCACCTCGACTTTGGCGTGGACACTTCGGCGTGGACACTTATTAAAATTGCAATTTCTGTGCTGTCTTGTCTCTCTTGTCCGTCTTGTCCGTTTTGTCCGTTTTGTCCGTCTTGTTCGTTTTGTTCGTTTTGTCCGTCTTGTCCGTCTTGTCCGTCTTGTTCGTCTTGTCTGTCTTGTCGGTCTTGTCCGTCTTGTCCGTCTTGTCTGTCTTGTCTGTCTTGTCCGTCTTGTCTGTCTTGTCCGTCTTGTCCGTCTTGTCCGTCTTGTCTGTCTTGTCTGTCTTGTCTGTCTTGTCTGTCTTGTATGTCTTTTCTGTCTTTTCTGTCTTGTCTATCTTGTCTGCCTCGTCCTGCCTCGTCCTGTCTGTCTTGTCTGTCTTGTGTGTCTAGGCTTGTCTGTCTAGCCTTGTCTTTTTAGTCTTATCTCTTTAGTCTTGTCTGTCTAGTCTTATCTTTCTATTCTTGTCTGTCTAATGTAGTGCTTCCAAAGTGGTGGGCCCCCCACTTTGGGTGGGGGGCATTTTTGGGCGGTCCCTACTTTTGGGGGACCGCCCCCTAAGGGACCGGGGCTTACCCGCAAGGGGGCCGCGAATATAACACATAAATATATCTTCGTTAAATAAATTTAAGTGTCAAATATACACATTAAAATTGTAAACTCCGTTAAAATATTGAAATTACGACGAATGATATGATAGGAATAATGACGAGCTTAGGATATTTCTTCTAGAAAAAAAAAACAGATTTAGCTACCCGATTTAAAGAGAACTCTCTTCAGAGAAAAAGTACTAATTTACGGATTCCTAACAATGAGCTACAGGGCTTTAAAAAAAATGTCCGTACGGACCAAGAGCTTTGGACAAGGGAGCACAAGCATGTTTATTTCTTTGCATGAATTCCCTTAAAGAAAATAACAAAATAATGTCGTTGTCAACAGAACTTGTAACAAATATCAACAACATTAACAACAGAAACAAATATCGTAACTCATCCTTTAACTCATTCTTTTTTTCGTCTGTAATGGACTCATAACAGGACTCATATGCGTGCGGTTATGGCTCGCCGAGTGCTGTTATGATTTAATTTTTTCAAGGTTGGCACTGAAATTCAGTGCTGTCAGTGTCAAAATTTCGGCGAGATAGTTTAGAGTTTATGTGATGTGTGGAAATCGCGAAATGTCAATTATCAGTGTTACCAACCACCATAAAATTTTCTAAATATGTATGGGCGATTTTTTTATTTAGAAATGGCATAAAATGCCATAGAAGGGCGCAAAA
The DNA here is from genome assembly GCA_944588485.1 of Phosphuga atrata. Classification (NCBI taxonomy): domain Eukaryota; kingdom Metazoa; phylum Arthropoda; class Insecta; order Coleoptera; family Silphidae; genus Phosphuga; species Phosphuga atrata. The sequence continues at coordinate 65,494,851 of OX155899.1, forward strand.
TACAAAAATACTATAAAAAACTCGTTTGTAAGGCGTTTTTCAGCACTTGTTCATTAGAAAACTCCTCACTACGCTCGTAGCGAAATTTGACACTGACAGCTCTGAATTTCAGTGCCAACCTTGAAAAAATTAAATCAAAACAGCACTCGGCGAGCCATAACCGCACGCATATGAGTGCTGTTATGAGTCCATTACAGACGCAAAAAAGAAAAAAATATTTAACAGAATCAATTAATTATATATATATATATATATATATATATATATATTATATATATATATATATATATATATATATATATATATATATATATATATATATATATATGTATACACAAAGCAAATGTTTTTTTACGTAACCCAATTCTAAAACAAATGACCGTGGTTTATCGATATGACTTGCAGGGGAGCCGCAACATCAAAAAGTTTGGGAAACAGTGGTCTAATGCACACTGGACAAGACAAGAAACTCTAACTGCTCGAATTAACAAGAAGCGTTGAGTTTCCTACAACAACCTAGTTTAACTAAATGGGAAGATCGATCGTCCCGCATTGTTTTCTGTTCTTCGCCGTTTCTCCTTATTTGCGAGAAATCCGGTCAATGCCAACACACGTACATAATATCTATATAATTTAGTAAACTTGATACCAATCAATGACCAACTACTTTAAGGACACCTTCGTTCTATTTAGGCCGACCAAATTGATCCAATTAAATTACCAAACAAAAAAGAAATATTTAATTTACTTGCTATTAGGTCAAACTTGTTAGTAAACTAAATATGTCTAGTGTTCTTTGCTCTCATTTAGTTTTCTTATTTTATCTAATTTAATTCTGTCTTGTCTATTCTTGCCCTAATCTTATCTAGTCTTATCTTGACTTGACTTGTCTAGCATTGTAAGCTTCCTTGTAAACTCCAAATAAGAAAAACTTGTTCCACTAGACTAAACCGACAAAACTAATTCGTTCAGTTCTCATTGTGAGATAATTTCGGTCCGCCCTTTGCACGTTTCCTGCTTGGGACTCAAAGCTTTTTGTTTTCTTCTGATCGAAGCTTTTGTGGACCGGAGCGTTACATCCTGTCGCCACTTACACGCTCACACATCGTCTTTGTGTGTGAGAAAACGCCAGCTATAATTGTCTAGTCGGGAGCGAATGGACGGGAAGTCGGGCGGCAATTAATGCAAATCAGAAGGAAATATCAGTTTGTGTGAGAACTTTGGAGTAATATCACTGTGGAGAGATAAAGCTAGACAGGCAAACTTATAAATGAATCGAAATGTAAAGAATTCGAGTGTAGATTGTTAAGAAATTCTTGTGTGACATCATCGTTTGAAAATAGCTGCATGACAACCGCGCGGTAATATTCAGCGAAACATCAATTTGTAGATTACGGCTTGGATTAAATTGAGGAAACTTATTAAGCAACAATTTCTATTTTTAATTAATCGTCTCAATTCACCTCTTGTTGTTGTTTTGTTGGCATTTCCTTGCAGATTTGCGGCCTGGCACAGCTCAACACAGACCTTGGCTTTGGAAATTTGCATTACAAATATTTTTGCAAACAATAACTACCATTTTTCTCTCAGCAAAAATATGCATATGCAAAATTCTATAACTAATTATTAACATTACAAAGCATGGATTGTAGAATATTTTATAATGTAGTTTAATTTATAGTCTACATTAATCTAGTCTAATTTAGAATAGTCTAGTCTAGTTAAGAAAAACATAGTTTATAGTCTACATCTAGTCTACGTTAGTCTAATCTCTATTAGTGTAACAATTCAGTCTAATTTAGAATAGGCAAGTCTAGTATTCAAAAAATAGTTTGGTTTAAAATTGACTAGTCTTATGAACTACTCTAGTCTTGTTAATTATGGTTTAGTCTAGTTTAGATGAATCTAGTTTAAATTAAAATTTGTCTGGTCTAGTTGCGTAGAAGCTTGTTCAGTATCTAGTCTAGTTTACAAAAATCTAGGCGAGACCCAGGTTCGATTCCTGGTAGGGAGGCGACAACTACAGTCCATTTTTTTTAAGAATGCGGTACAGGGAAGATAGGGATTATTTGACCTTCTTCTCTGATTGGCTTAAATCGAGGAGAAGTTCACACCGACGATATTTACTTCTCCATCTCACTTTACTTCATCTCTCTTTACTTCTCAACATCGGGAGGTTTTACGTTTGCCGCCATAACACTGTAAGTTAAATCCTATTGAATTAATTCGGGTACAGGTAAAGGGATATGTGCAGTGGCGGATTTCTAAATAGGCTAGCTAGGCTGTAGCCTACGGCGGCAAATTTTTGTAAGCGGAAAATTTTTAAAACATACAAATTTTTCAAAATTGAACGCGGCTGGGTGCAGCATTTAATGAAAAAAACTGTAGCGTGCTCTACATTTTTTTCATTAAATAAACAAACACTACTTACTACGAGTGCAATTTAAATTTAAAAGTTCAGTGTGATATTATTTATAAATATAATAATTATTTAGTTAATTGTGTGAGATCAAACAAGTAAGTAGGATATGCTTATTTTTTATTTTAAATAATACCGAATAAAGTGTAAATTTGAAAGATATTTTGCACATTTATTTGTATATTAATCTGTGTCTGATTCTACCATACTACAACTATTTTTTCTACTTCATAGGTCGAATACGTACAAATAGAAATGGCAGATGGTAGAACACGTTTGGCCGGATGGGAATACAAAAAGAAATCAGGAAAAACGAAAAAAAAAAAACAAAAAGAAACTTTTGAGAAAACAAAAAGATTTTTTCTTCACCAAGAATCTTGCCAAAATTGTTCCGCAATCATCTATTCCTATTGAAGAGCCTGAAGATCTTGCTGTACCTAGTACATCAAAAGAAACAGAAACTAGTGTCAATTCTGCTTTGTGTGAAAATGCAAATGCTACAGTTAATCATGTTGAACAAGAAGAAAAAGATCAACCAATTTTATCGGAAATATTGTCTCTGTCTCAAGTTTTTATATTGGACGTAGATCCTGCAAAGTAGTTAATAGTAGTTAATGATGAGTTGATAGATTTGGTTGCGCGAAATGGTTATTCTCAAAACGCAGATTCTAATTTTGAGAAATCAAAACGAATCTATAAAGACCAAACGCTTTTTGAGTTCAACAATTTTTAAATGGGTGCTTCAGAATGGGGAAGTTTCAAGTCGGCAATGGATAATCTACTCTGAATCAAATGGAAGTGTTTATTGTGGAGCTTGTTTGTTATCTAAATTTGGTTCATCTTTTTGCAGTGATAAAGGATTTAATGATTTGAAAAACTTAAAACAATGCGTAGAATAGCACGAACGATCAGTAAATCACAAAAAAACTGTGGTTGCCCTGAGGTCAAGGATTTCAAGTAAGAATTTGATTAATTTATTAAATGCAGAAATTGATATAAAAAAAATTAATGGACGCAAGTTCTACAACGCGCTGTCGCAATCGTCAAAAGTTATCAAGTCGTGGTCTTCCCTTAAGAGGTTCTAATGAAGTTGTAGGATCATGTCACAATGGTAACTTTTTAATGGCCGTAGAATTTTTAGCAGAATTTGATCCATTCTTAAAGGAAAATCTAAGAAAATATGGAAATCCGGGTAGCGGTAAAACTAATCTTTCGTCCACAGCGTACGAAGAAATAGTTCATTATGGCTCAGAAGTGCACAGAAATAATATCTGCCAAAATAAAAGCGGCGATATATTTTTCTATAATTGTAGATTCTACACCAGACATCGCACATGTAGATCAGTTATCAATTGTTATGAGATATGTTAAGGAATGAGGAACACCAACAAAGGTATTTCTAACTTTTGTTCCAAATACTGGACACAAATCTGAAGAAATATACACAGCAATAACTGGCACCCTGGCATCTTTAAACATTAATTTAGAAAATTGTAGAGCTCAGTCGTACGATAATGCTGCAAACATGTCAGGCGCTTATACTGATGGTCTCCAAGCCATAATTAAAAATGGCAACAAGTTTGCGGAATTTATGTGCAGCCCATTCTTATAATTTAGTTGGAACTGCGGCGGCTAGTTGCTATAATGAATCCACCAACTAGTTTTCATTTTTGCAAGCAATTTATAACTTTTTTTCGACATCAACGATGCGTTGGGAAAAACTGCAAAACAGCAATGTACTCATAACACAAAAGAAGATCTCGACTACGAGATGGTCATGCAGAGATGATGCCTGCAAAAGTTTAATAACGTCTTGGAAATAAATTCATGATATTCTAAAATTAATTTAAAACGACAGTTCTGAGAAATCTGTTACAAAGGCAGAAGCAGCAGGGTTGTGGAAGGAATTGACAAAATTTGAAACTGCGTTCATGACTGTTTTTTTTTTGGGTAGTATTTTAAATCGTATTAATGTGGTGATCAAAAAACTAAATCAGGAAGATGCAGATATTGGATTGGTTTTCATCTTCCCGCGAGAACTTTACAACGTATGAGGAAGAGGCCAAGGCGCTGGTTGGTACTCAAAACTACACTGCAAGCGAACCAAAAAAATCAACGATGATGAAGACCTGTTTGGTGCTCAGGATAGTTTTAAAATAAACGTATTTTTTACGATTGTTGATCGATTAATCTCAGAACTAAACGGTCGAAAATGTGCATACGACAGAGTATTAGTTTTAGTAATGCCAAACCTCTATATTGAGGGAGACTCAATGCCAAAAAGGCTATCATTCAAACAGAAGGCAATAAATCAAACACATGTCAAGGTGCGCTGGACTGGTATAAAGATGACTCCAAAAAGGACAGTGGAACAGGCGCAGGAATATGTGGACCATCACTGGGATACAATTTATGTGTGCCCCTGGGAACACATGCCACGACATTCCTAGCGGAAATACAGGATATCATGATCTGTGCCTGTGAAAATCTAAAGATGGACTACAAAAGTAAAAACATTGTCAGGTAATTAAATCTAAAACAACATGGAACTGCCTTCAGGGATGGAGCAAACAAAGCAAACATCAGTGCTAACAGGGTGAAGGGCTAACACGCTAAAATCATTGCTAACCTAACCTAACAGGGCTTTACATTACGTCTTTTTTAAATTCCGCGATCTTTCTGATCGGGAAATAAAATAACCGGCCAAGTGCGAGTTGTGACTCGCGCACCGAGGGTTCCGTACAAACTTGTAAGTAAGGTATCTTTAGGAGGACCTAACTGTATGCAACCCATATGTTTCTGGTGCATGACAATACCTCGCAACACATTAGTGTATTTTCATAAGTTTCTAATAGTAAATTCGCATTTTTCTTGTAATTAAACTACATATTTACGGTTTTCAGATTTTTCCCTTTACATGTGCTGTAAGACACCACTTCTTGCCAAATTTCATGATTCTAGGTCAACGGGAAGTACCCTATAGATTCCCTTTTGATTTTTGATTCCCTTGTGAAATCGCAAAATATGCGACATAAACGGTCATATCTTTTGATCGCGTTGACTTACAAGTTTGATTTTTTCACAGCTGAAAGAGACCGCAGACCCGAGTATTTGATACAAATTTCAACTTGTTACCTCTACGCGTTCCTGAGAAAAATGGTCTTGACAGACAGACAGACGGATGGACGAACGGACAGACGGACAGATAGACAACAAAGTGATCCTAAAGGGTTCCGTTTTCGGTACGGAACCCTAAAAATGGACTATAGGGCGTTTTCACTAAGCGTCCGGGCTGCCCACCCCAACGATACCGGGGTGGCCCATACTAAAAGCCATAGTGGAATAGGTGGTTTAGTTAGTCTAGTCTAGATATCTATCTAATGGAAATAAGAGTCTATTCTAGTTTCCTTAGTGGTCTACTTTAGTCAAACACTATGTAGTCTTGTTTACAATAATCGATTCTAGAGGTCAATAATGTAGTTCAGCTAATAATAGTCCAGTCTGGACAAGAGTGTATTGAAATGAGTTTTTTTTTAAATTTTTGTTGAGGAATTTCGACGCGAAGACGAGAAAATTAAGTCAGTTTATCGTCTGGGTTCACGTTGATTAGAAAATTGGAATTCCTTTCTCTTATCAACAAATTAAGTACATATCCTTGTCTGACCCGTCTATCTGGTCTTGTCTGTCTATCTTTCTCTATCTTGTGTTGTCTATCCAGTATTGTGTGTCTAGTTTTATCTGTCTAGTCTTATCTATCGGGTCCTCCTCGGTAGTGTAAACATCTCAAGTTTCAGTTTAAAGTTTCTTTATGAGTTAACAACATACCCGCCTTTCAATGTGGGGACCCGAGATCGAATCCTGGTCGGCGACAAGTATGGCGATTTTCACAAACCGTTCGGGCTGTCCACCCTGAATGAATGTAAAATATGCGATAACGGGATGGCCCATACTAAAATTCAAAGTTAACAACATACCCGCCTTTCAATGCGGGAACCCGGGATCGAATCCTGGTCGGGGAGGCGACCACTATGGCGGTTTTCACAAACCGTCCGGGCTGCCCACCCTGACTGAATGCAAAATATGCGATACCGGGGTGGCCTATACTAAAATCCAAAGTTAACAACATACCCGCCTTTCAATGCGGGGACCCAGGATCGGTTTTCACAAACCGTCAGGGCTGCCCACCCAGAATGAATGCAAAATATGCGATACCGGGATGGCCCATACTAAAAGCCAAAGTGGAATAGGAGTCTTATCTGTCGGACGTGACCAGTTGTAACGAAGGAACTGTGTGACCTTAACAATACATTTTTTTCCTTCGAAACGGTCATTAATTCCTGGCGAGGGAGGAAACTTTACGGCCTTTTCTCCACTCAATACACAACTTTTATTACACACGAATTATCCCACCCTAAACCCCATAAATTCGCCCTCATAAATAAAGCCCAAGATATTAAACAACACACAACGAAGGCTGGATAATAAATTAATGGATGTACAAGAATGGACCGACAAGACAATTTGCTGAAAAACAAACTAACAGTCGTCATTCTCAAGAGATGTATGAGATGTCAATGTATGGGATCTCAAGAGATGTACGTCCGACGCCGTGACGTATCGTGACGCCGTGAAGTGTCACACGTATGTGTCACACGTATACTGAGCGCAGTAGCGTCGCTAGCGTCGGTCAATCGGGCGAATGCCCAAGGCCCACGGACTAGGGGGGCCCCACAGTGGCTGCAGATCGATTCTGAGACGACTGACGTGTGGCGTTTTGCGAATTTCACATGGGGGACCGCACCATGTAGGTTTTAAAAAGGCTCAAATTTGACATTTTTATGCCGCCGGAGGCGGCAGATCTTGGTTATTTTAACCGCGCGTCTTTGATGACTTAACTGTGAATGTCCGTCCGAACGTTGCGCATCTCCAAGTTTCGTTCTCCGTCCTGCCGCGCCCCTCCGGGGATCCAAAACCCGCCCTAAAATCGTGGTTTTTGCGAAAACGGCCCGACGGAAGCGGCGGCGGAGCGGCGGTGCAAAACGGGAATGTACATTTTTCCGGTGTAGAACCGATATCCCCGTCGAGCGTGCTGTTTGCGCGACTCAACTCCCCCAGGTTCGGACGCACCAGACCGAAAACTAAAATCACGATATTTTACTTTTGAGGCGCATTTTTGGTCGGAACCCAATTTTTTCCGGATCCTCTAGCCGCCGCCGCGCCACGTTTTTATAGCCCTCGCTCGCCGTCCTGCGACGTCCCGTTCACCTGGTGCAAGAGCAAATTTTTTTTTTTTGCCGATTTTGCAATCACTTCACTTCGTTCTCTTCAGAACACTCGCGCGCAACCATTCCGGCAAGAATTCTTAAACTGCGACGACTTTTTGCGAATATGCGGCAGCTTGAAGAGAAAAATTCGCACAAAGTGAGAAAAACCAGAGACGTTTTGCGGGGGTACATAGAACTTCGTAACCAATTGACGGATCGGAACCGGACCGGTGCCGTTCGATCGGCCATAGAACCTTTTAGTTTCTTTGGGAGTTTAATCCCGATTGCGCCGGAGATAGCGTCGCGAGGCCATAAAAACGAGGTTTTTTCGACATCCAGGAAAACTCCCACGGAACCGCCAACCGCGCGATTCCCGCAGGGAATTGAACGTTTCATCTTTTACTGCAAGCGGCATCGCGCTGCGTCGTTTGCAACCGTCGCGATGCCCGCCCAAACTCGCCGTATTTTATTTACTGGGGGCCTCACCTCAATATATATGGGGGCCTCCAAATCCAAACGACGGCGCTGACTGAGCGATCGTCGGCGTGTCCATGCCAAGAGAGCTGAATTCAGACGGAACATATACAGCACTCAGTGTATACGTGTTACGCTTAACCGAGTCTCAACTGAATTTCCGAAAACACATGTGATTGCAACATTGCAATCTTGTTACTATCAGCGAAAACCTTAAATTCAACATGGACTAGTCCAGGGGTGGCGAACCTTTTTCCGACCGCGTGCCATTTTTTCATCTTCACATTTTAAAATGCTAACGTGCCAGGTAACTTTTACAATGAATGAACATTTCTAATGGTAAAAATCAATTACCGTATTAGCCCGAATATAACGTCTTATATTTTACACCATTGATGTTGCACAAAAGTGGATTGAGAAACTTTTTTTTTAGAAAAGTAGAAGATTTTAGTTTGGAAGGCACGCGTGAGAAATAGTTCGCGTACCAATACAATTTTCCTCCGTGTCAGCTATGACACGCGTGCCATCAATGGTCTAGACAGTAAAGAATTCTCGAAATCTGTTTATGCGTCTCTGATTTCCAAACAAAACGATTTTGTCTAATTCAGACTAAGTCTGTTATTTGTTTATTAATCCAGACAGGTGAGAATTATTAGATTTGTGTAGAGAGTCTAAATCTGTCTGTTCTTATCTGTCTGTTAAGGTTTTAGTTTAGAAGACACGTGTGAGAAATAGTTCGCGTGGCAATACAATTTTCCTCCGTGTCAGCTATGACCCGCGTGCCATAGCTTCACCACCACTGGTCTAGATAGTCTAGAATTTTCGAAATCTGTTTATGCGTCTGTGATGTCTAAACAAAGCGAGTATGTCTAATTCAGACTAAGTCTGTTATTTGTTAATTAGTGTAGACGAGTGAGAATTATTAGATTTGTTTGGGCAGTCTAAATCTGTCAGTTTTTATCTGTCTGTTAAGGTTTTAGTTTAGAAGGTACGCGTGAGAAATAGTTAGCGTGCCAATACAATTTTCCTACGTGCCAGCTATGACACGCGTGCCATAGGTTCGCCACAACTGGTCTAGTCTATCAATTCTTGCCCGTCTAATCTGGTCCGTTTATTCTAGTTGCACAAACTTTTCCGTTTAGTCTCCGAGTATTATAATTTGAGTTTGAATGGGAACGCGAGTGAATTGATATAATGTAGCGTCGTTAGATAAACAAATATTCCCTTGAATGGAAACAGTGGAAGAGGAAACGAGTGAGACAATCTACGCGTTCCGACTTCCGGCTCGGTTTGCCGTCGCCACGATAGAACAAGGTTGTCAGATTTCCAAAATCACAAACTCAACAAACAACTTTGATGTAAAGGGGTCGGCCATTAATCACGTGATGTTTTTCAGCAACTTTTTAACCGCCCCTCCCCCCATGGTGATACGTGGAGAGGTTTTAGGTTAAACCGCCCACCTACCCCATCCAACATCACGTGTATTTTTTTGGAACAAAGCATCTAAAAAAATGTCAAAATATTATCTTTAAACACAGGTATAATCTTATGGAATATAAGAAAAGTATCTCACCCGAACAATTTGTCGCTGGTGTACATAGCTATGCAAACTGCTATATATAAATTTGGATATACAATGCAAAATACGTTTTCTCAATTTCCCAATTTCAGTCATTAACTTTTGCCTGCGTCGTGTCGAATTTATAAAAATTTAAAAAATAAAAATTTTATTAATTTTTTTTATAAAAGTCTTAGATATTCAACATGACTCACTAAAAAAAGGATCGAATTCAGCTAACAATTCCAAAATCATAACAAAAACAATAATTTCCGATATTCTGATCTTTTGAACTTTTCATTTTTCCCTCTATAGCACACAACCGAAGAAAAATTAATACATATAAGAGATTGCATGACTCAACCAACAGAAGCGGCTTTTCTTTTCGGCGGCTTTTTCGTTTGTATCGCCGCTCTATATCTGTCCCTCTCAGACTCAATGCCACTACGTGGCGAGTCGCGCGCCGATTTTCGGTTTAAAAATCGCGCGTTCAATGAAAAAATAAATACACGTGATATCTCACAACGCCCCCCCACCCCCCCCCCCTTCCCCCACGTGATGTTTCGGGATTTTTCACAACCACCAACCCCCCACCCTCCCCTTAGAGTCTCACGTGATTAATGGACGATCCCAAAGTGTAAGTCATGAAATCTTGAAGTCTCACCAAGACCAGAGTCATACCAAGAAGACAAATAAAATGTTTTTAAATGAAAATCTGGATTAAGATTTTGGTTCAAAACGAGATTTTCGGGACTCGGAATTTACCTGATAAAGTCAGTACCGCTAAAATCGGGACGTCTGGCAACCGTGCGCTAATCGCGCCATCATGAAAAATAATCACCATGAAAATCAAAGAAAGAACCAAAGGAATCGGAGAACTGTTCCTTCCTTTCTCAGAATTCCATTCGAGTTATTTATTTGAAAACGACTTGGATTTTAGTCTAGCCGATTCAGTTTGTATAAAAATTAAATGTGTCTCAAAACATTGCACATACACGTTAATTTTAGGACACTCGGTATATAGACGCGAATAGATTTGTAAAAAAAGTTTAAAAGTAACTCTGCAGGATCTAGATTAAACCTGTATTAATAGATTTAGATATAAACAACACTAAATCTGATCCATAAAGGTAGATTCTCATATGCGCGACACTCAGCTACGCGACGTCGTGCGACATCGCCTGTCAAATAATGATTACATTTTTTTAAATGGGCACGTCGCCGCGTAGCTGTCGCGTAGCCATAGCGAGAACGTGCCCATTTAAAACAATGCAATCATTATTTGAGATCGCGTAGCTGAGTTTCGCGTGTATGAGAATCGGCCTTAAAATTTAGCTAGCTAACAATTATATGTTGCTTATATGTTGCTTAACTCGGCAAAATTATCTACACTAGCAACTTTATTGAAGTTAGTCCAGGTCGTGGAAACTAGTCCAAATCTATTGATAAAACCATACTACATTATAGATAATATAAACAACATAAAGTCGGAACACAGCTTGAATATATAAATATATTCAACCTTTCCGGAGCTCTATAATATTATTGAGTCTTTTTAGGACTACCAAAACAAATCTCATGAACTTTGCCACTTATTTAGTAGCTTTCAGTCCACTTTCGTGACACTCAACAAGAACCAGAAAACTAACATTGTTTTTAAGATCATATCTTTCTATTAACTTAAGTGAATAGCCATCTGCAGACGCGTCTCGAGATTTATCTCTTATCAGTGCAGCTTTGCTGTTATGAATTATAACTTGTAAAACACTTACTTGAAACTCTCGTGGTTGACTAGAGGTTAGTTATTTTTAATTTGATATTTCGTGAAAGAGACATGAACTTAGCAGGTTAATGAGTTAAATGATAATTTACTATTGGTAAAATCATACTACATTATAGATAACACATTTCACATGAAATTTGTTTTGGTAGTCCTAAAAAGACTCTAACTGAGACTACTAAAAGAAATAATATTATAGAGCTCCGGAAAGGTTGAATATATTTATATATTCAGGCTGAGTTCCGACTTTATTAAGTTGATAGTCCAAATCTGTTTGTTGTTTATTGTGGGAGGTCGAATTTAATATTCCACTATTTACGCTCTTTGGCCGAAATAGAATTAGTTTTCAGAGGCATTAAATATGGATATGAGGGCGAGGGTGCCACCAAAGGGCGGCATTGATTTAAATTGATGGTGCCAGACGACACGGTCCGACCTTTTTCCAGCTGTGCACTAAAAATAATTCCCTAATGTAAAAAAACCCTGTAAAACGGGCAGACAAGATTGGTCACACAAAACTAGACAGAGAAGATTAGACAGAGAAGACTAGACCGACAAAACTAGACAGATAAGATTAGAGAGACAGACTTGGTTAGACAAGGCAAGACAAAACTAGACAGATAAGATTAGAAAGACAAGACTAGATTGGCAAGACGAGACTAAACAGACAAGACAAGGCAGAAAAGACTAGACATAACATGACTAAACAGACATGACTAAACAGATAATACCAGGCTAGACAAACTAGATAGATAAGATCAGACTAGACAAACTGGATTTAATAATTAAGACTGAATTATTAGGAAAATTTAAGCATAAGAAGTGGATGATTTAGGAGGGTTGTAAAATGAATTTATGAGAGCAAGAAGCTCTAATTAACCTTTAAGGCGCTCCGGAGTATTTGCTAAAGGCAATAATTTCACACTTACCAAGCCTTTGCACTCATAAATTCCAACTGCTAAATATTCCATTACAAAAAGAATTATCTAAAATAGCGAGTAATCTCCTTCATCTAAACGTGACTAATCTTGTCTGGTCTAGTTAGGTCTTGTCCAGTCTTGACCACTCTTGTTAAGTCTTGCTTAGGCTTGTTCAATCTTGCCCAGTCTTGTCCAGTCTTGTCTATAGTCCATTTTTTTAAGAATGCAGTACAGAGAGGATATGGCTTATTTGACCTTGTTCTCTGATTGGCTTAAATCGAGGAGAAATTCACGCCGACAATATTTACTTCTCCATCTCAACCTCTTTTGTCACTTTCTTTTCACATACATTTGCAGCTGTTAGTTGTCAATGGCTGCCGTGTCAATTCACAAATGTCATCTGATCTGTTTGTATCATTTAGATTGCGTTTTTCTCCATGTATTTGTTTGTATTTTATTACTATTGCTGCCATTTGGAGTATTTAATCAATAATAATAAGATATTCAATGAAACTATTAATAAATTGCCAATTTTAAATTCAAGTAAATATATTTGAATTTAGCGCCAAATTTTGTAGCTAGATTGAACATTTGTCATAGTGTAAATCAGGTTTCTAGTTACTGCATTCTTAAAAAAAATGGACTATAGTCTTGTCTAGTCGTGTCTAGTCTTGTCTAGTCTTGTTTAGTCTTGTCTAGTCTTGTATAGTCTTGTCTAGTCTTGTATAGTCTGTTTAGCCTTGTCTAGTTTTGTCTAGTCTGCTCTAGTTTAGTTTTATTGAACTAATATTAGTAGTTTAAATAATTGATCTGAATTAAATAGTTTCTAAAGTCGATTAATTGGTGCCCATGCTCTAATAAGTCTGATAAAGATATCGATTGGCGTAAACATCTAATAATAAGTTTCCTTTCACTTAATAACCGGCGGACTAAACAGACAATCTAAAAAGTGTGCTCATTGTATATTTATACTAATTGTGTCTTTCGTTCGAGTCCCTTTCGGAAAGTAGTTGGGTTGCTCCACATTTGCTAAGTGACATTAGAAATCAGTTTTGTAAAAGATTCTCAAATTTTCATTTAAATCTGTCGATTCAGCGAATTTTTTTATCTTTTCATGAAATTTTATGAAACTTTTACCATTTATTTGTTGTATCATCAATAACAATTTTGGTAGAATTTGTGAAACCATTCTACGTTATAGAAAATCATACAAACTTAAAACAAACAGAACACAGCCTGAATATATAAATATATTCAGCCTTTCGGAGCTTTATAACAATTGTTATAGAGCTCCGCAAAGGACCAATTGAATAACAATTTTGCAAAGTTTCAACATTTTTGACAAATAAATTATACAAAACTTATATATAAGAGTAGTACAGGTTATGTACGGTTGTGTTAGTTTATGTATATTTGTAAGGGCGATCCACAATCGATGCGCTTAAAAAAGTTGTAGATGCCGCCAGGCAGGGTACCTGGAGAATCAGAAAGGTATGCGCATTAATTACTCTCGATGTGCGCAATGCGATTAATTCGGCCTGCTTCTTCTTCTTCTTTATATAGCATCTCCTTTCAGGAGGTTTGCAATCATCATCGCTATCTTCACCTTGCAAGCGGCAGCTCGAAATAACTCTTGGGACGTGGTACCATACCACTCTCTCAGGTTACGGCCTGCTGGCAGGACATTATGAACGAAGACACGCGGCGTAACTTCCCACCGTACTAGGTCATCCAAAAAACCGTTGTAATTTCAAAAACCGGTTTTCTTTTTTTCGTAAAGTAAAAAACCGGTTAATCGGTTAAAACCCGGTTTTAAGTATAATAATAAATAAATTGTGGCTGTAAACCAAATAAAATAAATCCAACATGTAATATGTTTCACCACGTATTGCTAAATTATTTTTTTCTACAATTTGCCTAGTAGTGGTTGGTCCGAAGCAGGATCGACGGGGCCTAGCTGTTAAAGGCATACGTCGCGTAGTGGCATTGTGTCTGAGAGAGACAGATATAGAGCGGCGATACAATCGAAAAAGCCGCCGAAAAGAAAAGCCGCCTCTGTTGATTGAGTCATGCAATTACTTATATGTATTCATTTTTCTTCCGTTGTATGCTATAGAGGGAAAAATAAAAAGTTCAGTGATCCGAATAACGGAAATTATTGTATGATTTTGAAACTGTTAGCTGAATTCGATCCTTTTTTAGCGAGTCATGTAGAATATCTAACAATAAGACTAAGATTTTTATAAATTCGACACAACGCTGGTAAAAGTTAATGACTGAAATTGGGAAAGAGAAAACGCTAGGGTAAATTTGACACGTTGGCAAGCTAGAGAGGACGTACGTGAAGTACGTGAAGTACGTAGAAGTTGGAGAGTTTCTTGGCACAAAGTTCTTAAAATTTTGGAATCTAAAGTTGCTAAAAAAACATCACGTGATTAATGGACGACCCTTTACGTTTGCTTAGTAGTTATTAGTACAAATAAATCTACAATATAATACTTCATCAATAACCATAGAAAAATAAAATTATTTTCCACTTGAAGAAAAAAATAAAATTAATAAAAACCGACATTCGATTTTTCGAAAAAACCCGGTTTTACGGTTTCATAAATTTTAACAGAAAACCCGGTTAACCGGGTTCGGTTTTAACCGCTTTGGATGCCCTACACCGTACCTGTTATCTATGATAGACTATCCTAACGCGAAATTGTCTTCGTTTCAAATCGCTGCTGAACTATTAAGAAAGTACATAGCGGTGTTTCACAGGGCTCAGTTCTGGCCCCAACGCTGTGGAACATAGTTTACGATGGGGTACTAAAACTCGACATGCCAGAAGGGGTAGACATTATCGTTCTTCTTACGGCTTTGCACAATATCTCAGCCTGGTGGTATGTGACAGAACGTAGCAACGGTTGAAGCAGAGGGCAAATGAAGCCATACTGAAGCTGGCACTTAAAAAGACGGAGGCAGATCTGTTAACTGGCAAGAGAATATTTGGGGACGTTATATTTAAGCTCAGAGACTCTGCCATTAAACCAAAGAGTTCAAAGAGGTATTTTTATTTTTTCATGAAATTTTATGAAACTTTTAAATTTTGTTAAACATTTCTTTGTTGTATCGTCAATAACAATTTTGCAAAGTTTCAACATTTTGAGAGCACGTCATAAAAGCTGCTGGAAAAGCCCAAAAGTCCCTGTCTGCGCTAGAACGGCTCATGCCTAACGTAGAAGGACCACGAAAACTGAGTCCTGTGAAGTTAGCAACCGAATTTGCAAAAATATAATATTACATCGGAGTTCCCGGCAGATATGAAATAGTTCTAGAGTACTTTGTGCAAAATTTCAATAGTTCTGCAGACTTTCGCGAAAAAAATGGAAAATACCAAAATTGAGCTAGGTTTTTGTGTTACTGTGCGTTTTTTACATATTCCTGTACCTCGACCATAGTTCTGGAGTATTTGATCAATATTACAAAAAGTTCTGCAAAAATTGACATTTTACAAAAAAAATTGAATTTTGAAACTTGCACAAACAGTTCTATTCGCGAATCTGAATAGCACCCTAAGAGTTCTATCAAAGATCCATTTGTCATTTTTTGATAAAAACCTTAGTTCAAAAGATATTTGCAATAATAAGGGACCCATTATTTTGAATGAAAATTTAAAAAAAATCACGCGACAGTTCTGTTTGCAGTTCCCGGTAGAACTCTTATAGTTCTATCGAAAGTCCTTATAACATTTTTCTGTAAAATTAAAATTAGAAAATTTTGGGAAAAATTGGACTTTACCAACGCGATGAAGTGAAGAGAAAAAAATCGCGCAATAGTTCTGTTTGCAGTTGCTGGTAGAACTCTTAGGGTTCTATCGAAAATCCGTATAATATTTTTCTTCAAAGTTAAAAATTCGAAAGATATACGAAAAATTAGACCACCGATGCGACCAAGCAAAGAGAAAATAATCGCGCAATAGTTCTGTTTGCAGTTTCTGGTAGAACTCTTAGAGTTCTATCAAAAATCCTTATAACATTTTTCTGTAAAGTTAAAAATTTGAAAAGATATACGAAAAATACAAGTTCACGATTGAATTTAGAATTCACCATTGAAGTGAAAAATTTTCCCATATCTCTCGAATTTTTAACTTTGGAGAAAATTGTTATAAGGATTTTCGATAGAACTCCAAGAGTTCTACCAGGAACTGCAAACAGAACTATTGTGCGATTATTTTCTCTTCACTTCGTCGCGTCTGTAAAGTCCAATTTTTGGCAAAATTTTCTATTTTTAGACAGAAAAATGTTTTAAGGATTTTCGATAGAACTCTAAGAGTTCTATCGGGAACTGCAAACAGAACTGTTCCGCGATTTTTTTAAATTTTCATTCAAAATAACGGGTCCCTTATTATTGCAAATATCTTTTGAACTAAGGTTTTTATCAAAAAATGACAAGGGGATCTTTGATAGAACTCTTAGGGTGCTATTCAGATCCGCGAATAGAACTGTTTTTGCAAGTTTCAAAATTCAATTTTTTTTGCAAAATGTCAATTTTTGCAGAACTTTTTGCAAAATTGATCAAGTACTCCAGAACTATGGTCGAGGTACAGGAATATGTAAAAACCGCACAGTTTTTCTCAAAAGTGGTTGCTACCTCAATTTTGGTATTTTCCATTTTTTTCGCGAAATTCTGCAGAATTATTGAAATTTTGCACAAAGTACTCTAGAACTATTTCATATCTGCCGGGAACTCCGATGTAGTATTATATTTTTGCAAATTCGGTTGCTAACTTCACAGGACTCGAAAACTGCTATGCTCAGTGGCCCACTCTGCAATGCTCTCCACGTCCCTCGTATGTGCGACGGCTATGAGCGTAGATGTAAACAAACTCAAGCTTGCAGCGATCCAAAAAATGCTGGCAATCAGAACCAGCAGTGACTATAGAACTATCTCCAGAGAAGCGGTCCAAGCCATAGCTGACAGAGCACCAATAGAGCTGTTAGAGCAGGAAAGATCAAACATCAAACGCAGATCAAACCCAGAAAAGCAAAGATGAAATAAAGAAGACAGGAAGGTCGGAACTATTCCCGCGTGGCAAAATAAGCATGTAAAAAGAAGCAATGGACAAAGTTGCTTATGACGGACGTGGAAGAATAGGACGGGTAGAGAGGAAGTACGGAGAGCTAAGTTATCAGCTAACTCAAGTCCTCAGCGGACATGACTGTTTCAGAGATTACTTCCACGATTGGCCGAGCTCCCAACAGCTTGTGTGAATATTGCGGCGAAGAGGATAGCGTGTCGTACTCCATTTACGACTGTAACAGGTGGGACGCTATGAGAAAGGATTTCCCAAACGATATAGAGCCAAGGAACACAATAGAGTTCATGTTAAAATCGCAAAGCAATAGGGAATATGCAAGAGATTTAGATTTACTTGATTTTTTTATCCCCGATACTTTATGATCTTGACATTACACCTATACCATTATTTTCTTATTTAGTTTGTATTTCATTCCAAAAATTAAAATCAAAAAGTCCAAAATATGTGAGCGAAATTCAAATTTGCGAAACTCATCACCATTGGACGAGCCGAGACCAGGACTGTGACGTGCACGTTATGATATTGATCGGCGTCGATATTCACTGTGCTGTTTTGCTATGTATTTCTGTAGTATTTTCCAATACCTAGTGCGATTTTGGTATATAGTGACATTATAAATGATCAAGAACAATGACTGAAAGTGGTTTTTTAAAGTACAATAGGACAATCTACCAAAAATAGATACATGAAAGCATATTTTGTAGCACATGCGCAAAAGATGTGGGTAGGGTGGACTATACACCTCGAATGGGACTTTATCCAACAGTTTATCTGGTGTACTTATAATAGTGTTTTTGCATTCCGATACTATACAATATCAAATAATACAATGCAATATAAAATGTTTTTTTTTTTAGCTTTTTCCATTATCGAAATAGCGATTCAAACTGAAAATCCTTAACCGCATATGCAAATAGTAAACAACACAGAATGGCAACGAGAGCTGTGACGTCATTCATTCAAACAGGTCAAATTTAATCGGTATTTTATATATTTTTTTAAAAATTAATTGTTAAAACGAAGTAAAAAGTGAATTAAGCAAATAAAAAAAATTTATACATATTCCCTATTGAAACAGTATCAACAAAGCCACATACGACATTATCAGCTGCAAAGAGGACGAGAGAAGTAGACAGAGAGCTGAGATACTACGAGCAACCTAAACATCAAGCAATAGCCGGAGCTTCACACGAGAGTCTCGTTTCTGACCTCGCTCCGGGCAGCCGTAACATTTTCTTCATAAATTTAAACCCGAGCAACCCGAACTTGCCCGAGCCCACAACGAGCAGTTCAAATTTATGAAGAAAATGTTACGGCTGCCCATGTCAGAGTCAAAGATTGAAGACGAGATCAGAAATGAGACTCGGGTGAAGCCCTAATGGCAGCAGTAAGTTACGACAATCCAACGGAGTCTTTTGGAATTAAGGGAAGGAGACGTAATTTAGGCGCAGGATATGGGAGGACCCACTTTAAGCATGTGTTACACGATACCGAGTTGAGCCAGGCGGAGGGGTTTTAGTGGGTGTATTGACCTACATACATTAATTTCAACACCTAGACCCGACCAGTTCAACATCACGAATTCCGACCACAACCGAACGGAAAATTTCAGAATATTAAAAATAGCTAGAAAATATATTAACCCTAGAAGGATTTCAATGAAACTGAATGTGGGTATCTACAGGAAGAATCTTTTGATCAAATTTGAACGTTCCGCCTTCATTGGGGCCGGCGTGGGGAATTATTTGTGCTTCAACGGTTTTTTGCAAATATCTCGTTAATCCTTCCACATATAAAATTGTAACCCGGATCTAATTCGGTTAAGCCACAAGAGTAAAGAATATGAAACTATTTTTTTCTTCAAATTTACATGAGTTTAAATAGTCGGGTCTAGGTGTTGAAATTAATGTATACTGTGCTGACCACTAAGAACTTGGGTAGAGAGCCTCACACAACGCAGAGATGTGCGTGCAATAATGTATTTCCCCTCCACCTCTAAAAAAAAGGTTATGTTAGGTTATATTAGGTTATTTTAAATAATATGTTGGTTATTATCAACCCTATTATTCAACGTTTGTTTTATTTTCCCATTCCCAATAAAACAAACGATGTTTTAAATTACGTTACGATATATTAGGTTGTTTTGGGTTATGTTAGGTTATTTTAGGATTCGGTTAAATGAATTTTGATGGTTAAATTGAATCAAGTTAATATAAATTTATATTCAAGTTGTATTATAGTTAACATATGTTAGGTTGAGTTAATAATAATTGCAAAATCTATCTTTTCTTATTGGGGATTTATTTATTTGCTGAGTGCGAAGATAATTTGCAAATAAATATTCTGACTCACGGTGTTTACTGGTTATCATATTTATGCTAAATTTACAGTTCGCGATAAAGTGAGACTACGCAGCTTTAGTCATCAACTATAAAAGAGCATATTGTAATCAGAGTTTAGTCTAGTCGACAAGTTTATTCGGACAAAAGTTTATCTCCTTGGGTTTTTCAATTAAAGATTAACGACTAAACTTGCCACAGCAAATTTCATCTAAAAATTTTGTTTATAAATTTGTTAATGCAAAAATATCTAGTCTTGTCTGTCTAGTCTTGTCTGTCTAGTCTTGTCTGTCTAGTCTTGTCTGTCTAGTCTTGTCTGTCTAGTCTTGTCTGTCTAGTCTTGTCTGTCTAGTCTTGTCTGTCTAGTCTTGTCTGTCTAGTCTTGTCTGTCTAGTCTTGTCTGTCTAGTCTTGTCTGTCTAGTCTTGTCTGTCTAGTCTTGTCTGTCTAGTCTTGTCTGTCTAGTCTTGTCTGTCTAGTCTTGTCTGTCTAGTCTTGTCTGTCTAGTCTTGTCTGTCTAGTCTTGTCTGTCTAGTCTTGTCTGTCTAGTCTTGTCTGTCTAGTCTTGTCTGTCTAGTCTTGTCTGTCTAGTCTTGTCTGTCTAGTCTTGTCTGTCTAGTCTTGTCTGTCTAGTCTTGTCTGTCTAGTCTTGTCTGTCTAGTCTTGTCTGTCTAGTCTTGTCTGTCTAGTCTTGTCTGTCTAGTCTTGTCTGTCTAGTCTTGTCTGTCTAGTCTTGTCTGTCTAGTCTTGTCTGTCTAGTCTTGTCTGTCTAGTCTTGTCTGTCTAGTCTTGTCTGTCTAGTCTTGTCTGTCTAGTCTTGTCTGTCTAGTCTTGTCTGTCTAGTCTTGTCTGTCTAGTCTTGTCTGTCTAGTCTTGTCTGTCTAGTCTTGTCTGTCTAGTCTTGTCTGTCTAGTCTTGTCTGTCTAGTCTTGTCTGTCTAGTCTTGTCTGTCTAGTCTTGTCTGTCTAGTCTTGTCTGTCTAGTCTTGTCTGGCTAGACAGACAAGATTAGACAGACAAGACTAGACAGACAAAATTAGTTAGATACAATTATACAGACAAGACTAGACAGACAAGACTAGACAGACAAGACTAGACAGACAAGACTAGACAGACAAGACTAGACAGACAAGACTAGACAGACAAGACTAGACAGACAAGACTAGACAGACAAGACTAGACAGACAAGACTAGACAGACAAGACTAGACAGACAAGACTAGACAGACAAGACTAGACAGACAAGACTAGACAGACAAGACTAGACAGACAAGACTAGACAGACAAGACTAGACAGACAAGACTAGACAGACAAGACTAGACAGCCAAGACTAGACAGACAAGACTAGACAGACAAGACTAGACAGCCAAGACTAGACAGCCAAGACTAGACAGACAAGACTAGACAGACAAGACTAGACAGACAAGACTAGACAGACAAGACTAGACAGACAAGACTAGACAGACAAGACTAGACAGACAAGACTAGACAGACAAGACTAGACAGACAAGACTAGACAGACAATACTAGACAGACAAGACTAGACAGACAAGACTAGACAGACAAGACTAGACAGACAAGACTAGACAGACAAGACTAGACAGACAAGACTAGACAGACAAGACTAGACAGACAAGACTAGACAGACAAGACTAGACAGACAAGACTAGACAGACAAGACTAGACAGACAAGACTAGACAGACAAGACTAGACAGACAAGACTAGACAGACAAGACTAGACAGACAAGACTAGACAGACAAGACTAGACAGACAAGACTAGACAGACAAGACTAGACAGACAAGACTAGACAGACAAGACTAGACAGACAAGACTAGACAGACAAGACTAGACAGACAAGACTAGACAGACAAGACTAGACAGACAAGACTAGACAGACAAGACTAGACAGACAAGACTAGACAGACAAGACTAGACAGACAAGACTAGACAGACAAGACTAGACAGACAAGACTAGACAGACAAGACTAGACAGACAAGACTAGACAGACAAGACTAGACAGACAAGACTAGACAGACAAGACTAGACAGACAAGACTAGACAGACAAGACTAGACAGACAAGACTAGACAGACAGACAAGACTAGACAGACAAGACTAGACAGACAAGACTAGACAGACAAGACTAGACAGACAAGACTAGACAGACAAGACTAGACAGACAAGACTAGACAGACAAGACTAGACAGACAAGACTAGACAGACAAGACTAGACAGACAAGACTAGACAGACAAGACTAGACAGACAAGACTAGACAGACAAGACTAGACAGACAAGACTAGACAGACAAGACTAGACAGACAAGACTAGACAGACAAGACTAGACAGACAAGACTAGACAGACAAGACTAGACAGACAAGACTAGACAGACAAGACTAGACAGACAAGACTAGACAGACAAGACTAGACAGACAGACTAGACAGACAAGACTAGACAGACAAGACTAGACAGACAAGACTAGACAGACAAGACTAGACAGACAAGACTAGACAGACAAGACTAGACAGACAAGACTAGACAGACAAGACTAGACAGACAAGACTAGACAGACAAGACTAGACAGACAAGACTAGACAGACAAGACTAGACAGACAAGACTAGACAGACAAGACTAGACAGACAAGACTAGACAGACAAGACTAGACAGACAAGACTAGACAGACAAGACTAGACAGACAAGACTAGACAGACAAGACTAGACAGACAAGACTAGACAGACAAGACTAGACAGACAAGACTAGACAGACAAGACTAGACAGACAAGACTAGACAGACAAGACTAGACAGACAAGACTAGACAGACAAGACTAGACAGACAAGACTAGACAGACAAGACTAGACAGACAAGACTAGACAGACAAGACTAGACAGACAAGACTAGACAGACAAGACTAGACAGACAAGACTAGACAGACAAGACTAGACAGACAAGACTAGACAGACAAGACTAGACAGACAAGACTAGACAGACAAGACTAGACAGACAAGACTAGACAGACAAGACTAGACAGACAAGACTAGACAGACAAGACTAGACAGACAAGACTAGACAGACAAGACTAGACAGACAAGACTAGACAGACAAGACTAGACAGACAAGACTAGACAGACAAGACTAGACAGACAAGACTAGACAGACAAGACTAGACAGACAAGACTAGACAGACAAGACTAGACAGACAAGACTAGACAGACAAGACTAGACAGACAAGACTAGACAGACAAGACTAGACAGACAAGACTAGACAGACAAGACTAGACAGACAAGACTAGACAGACAAGACTAGACAGACAAGACTAGACAGACAAGACTAGACAGACAAGACTAGACAGACAAGACTAGACAGACAAGACTAGACAGACAAGACTAGACAGACAAGACTAGACAGACAAGACTAGACAGACAAGACTAGACAGACAGACAAGACTAGACAGACAAGACTAGACAGACAAGACTAGACAGACAAGACTAGACAGACAAGACTAGACAGACAAGACTAGACAGACAAGACTAGACAGACAAGACTAGACAGACAAGACTAGACAGACAAGACTAGACAGACAAGACTAGACAGACAAGACTAGACAGACAAGACTAGACAGACAAGACTAGACAGACAAGACTAGACAGACAAGACTAGACAGACAAGACTAGACAGACAAGACTAGACAGACAAGACTAGACAGACAAGACTAGACAGACAAGACTAGACAGACAAGACTAGACAGACAAGACTAGACAGACAAGACTAGACAGACAAGACTAGACAGACAAGACTAGACAGACAAGACTAGACAGACAAGACTAGACAGACAAGACTAGACAGACAAGACTAGACAGACAAGACTAGACAGACAAGACTAGACAGACAAGACTAGACAGACAAGACTAGACAGACAAGACTAGACAGACAAGACTAGACAGACAAGACTAGACAGACAAGACTAGACAGACAAGACTAGACAGACAAGACTAGACAGACAAGACTAGACAGACAAGACTAGACAGACAAGACTAGACAGACAAGACTAGACAGACAAGACTAGACAGACAAGACTAGACAGACAAGACTAGACAGACAAGACTAGACAGACAAGACTAGACAGACAAGACTAGACAGACAAGACTAGACAGACAAGACTAGACAGACAAGACTAGACAGACAAGACTAGACAGACAAGACTAGACAGACAAGACTAGACAGACAAGACTAGACAGACAAGACTAGACAGACAAGACTAGACAGACAAGACTAGACAGACAAGACTAGACAGACTAGACAGACAAGACTAGACAGACAAGACTAGACAGACAAGACTAGACAGACAAGACTAGACAGACAAGACTAGACAGACAAGACTAGACAGACAAGACTAGACAGACAAGACTAGACAGACAAGACTAGACAGACAAGACTAGACAGACAAGACTAGACAGACAAGACTAGACAGACAAGACTAGACAGACAAGACTAGACAGACAAGACTAGACAGACAAGACTAGACAGACAAGACTAGACAGACAAGACTAGACAGACAAGACTAGACAGACAAGACTAGACAGACAAGACTAGACAGACAAGACTAGACAGACAAGACTAGACAGACAAGACTAGACAGACAAGACTAGACAGACAAGACTAGACAGACAAGACTAGACAGACAAGACTAGACAGACAAGACTAGACAGACAAGACTAGACAGACAAGACTAGACAGACAAGACTAGACAGACAAGACTAGACAGACAAGACTAGACAGACAAGACTAGACAGACAAGACTAGACAGACAAGACTAGACAGACAAGACTAGACAGACAAGACTAGACAGACAAGACTAGACAGACAAGACTAGACAGACAAGACTAGACAGACAAGACTAGACAGACAAGACTAGACAGACAAGACTAGACAGACAAGACTAGACAGACAAGACTAGACAGACAAGACTAGACAGACAAGACTAGACAGACAAGACTAGACAGACAAGACTAGACAGACAAGACTAGACAGACAAGACTAGACAGACAAGACTAGACAGACAAGACTAGACAGACAAGACTAGACAGACAAGACTAGACAGACAAGACTAGACAGACAAGACTAGACAGACAAGACTAGACAGACAAGACTAGACAGACAAGACTAGACAGACAAGACTAGACAGACAAGACTAGACAGACAAGACTAGACAGACAAGACTAGACAGACAAGACTAGACAGACAAGACTAGACAGACAAGACTAGACAGACAAGACTAGACAGACAAGACTAGACAGACAAGACTAGACAGACAAGACTAGACAGACAAGACTAGACAGACAAGACTAGACAGACAAGACTAGACAGACAAGACTAGACAGACAAGACTAGACAGACAAGACTAGACAGACAAGACTAGACAGACAAGACTAGACAGACAAGACTAGACAGACAAGACTAGACAGACAAGACTAGACAGACAAGACTAGACAGACAAGACTAGACAGACAAGACTAGACAGACAAGACTAGACAGACAAGACTAGACAGACAAGACTAGACAGACAAGACTAGACAGACAAGACTAGACAGACAAGACTAGACAGACAAGACTAGACAGACAAGACTAGACAGACAAGACTAGACAGACAAGACTAGACAGACAAGACTAGACAGACAAGACTAGACAGACAAGACTAGACAGACAAGACTAGACAGACAAGACTAGACAGACAAGACTAGACAGACAAGACTAGACAGACAAGACTAGACAGACAAGACTAGACAGACAAGACTAGACAGACAAGACTAGACAGACAAGACTAGACAGACAAGACTAGACAGACAAGACTAGACAGACAAGACTAGACAGACAAGACTAGACAGACAAGACTAGACAGACAAGACTAGACAGACAAGACTAGACAGACAAGACTAGACAGACAAGACTAGACAGACAAGACTAGACAGACAAGACTAGACAGACAAGACTAGACAGACAAGACTAGACAGACAAGACTAGACAGACTAGACAGACAAGACTAGACAGACAAGACTAGACAGACAAGACTAGACAGACAAGACTAGACAGACAAGACTAGACAGACAAGACTAGACAGACAAGACTAGACAGACAAGACTAGACAGACAAGACTAGACAGACAAGACTAGACAGACAAGACTAGACAGACAAGACTAGACAGACAAGACTAGACAGACAAGACTAGACAGACAAGACTAGACAGACAAGACTAGACAGACAAGACTAGACAGACAAGACTAGACAGACAAGACTAGACAGACAAGACTAGACAGACAAGACTAGACAGACAAGACTAGACAGACAAGACTAGACAGACAAGACTAGACAGACAAGACTAGACAGACAAGACTAGACAGACAAGACTAGACAGACAAGACTAGACAGACAAGACTAGACAGACAAGACTAGACAGACAAGACTAGACAGACAAGACTAGACAGACAAGACTAGACAGACAAGACTAGACAGACAAGACTAGACAGACAAGACTAGACAGACAAGACTAGACAGACAAGACTAGACAGACAAGACTAGACAGACAAGACTAGACAGACAAGACTAGACAGACAAGACTAGACAGACAAGACTAGACAGACAAGACTAGACAGACAAGACTAGACAGACAAGACTAGACAGACAAGACTAGACAGACAAGACTAGACAGACAAGACTAGACAGACAAGACTAGAAAGACAAGATTAGACAGACAAGACTAGACAGACAAGACTAGACAGACAAGACTAGACAGACAAGACTAGACAGACAAGACTGGACAGACAAGACTGGACAGACAAGACTAGACAGACAAGACTAGACAGACAAGACTAGACAGACAAGACTAGACAGACAAGACTAGACAGACAAGACTAGACAGACAAGACTAGACAGACAAGACTAGACAGATAAGACTAAACAGACAAGACTAGACAGACAAGACTAGACAGACAAGACTAGACAGATAAGACTAAACAGACAAGACTAGACAGACAAGACTAGACAGACAAGACTAGACAGATAAGACTAAACAGACAAGACTAGACAGACAAGACTAGACAGACAAGACTAGACAACCCAATCTAACCGGGGTTAAACTAACGGTCCTTGCCACATTGTCCTATATTAGAGCGAGAGTTTGCAACACGGATGCGGCCTGCTGTCATTCATCAACGACATAGCTTTCTAGCTAGAAACTAGAAATACATCCGGGATCATAATGGACCTATCGAAAACATGCGACCTAGTGGATCACACTATACTAGCGCATAAACTACCTAAATATGTTATCTGAGGGGAAAGATTACATCTTTTTTTGAGAAATAGAACTCAAACTAAAAAACTAAAAACTAGTTGTGGATATCTGAATTCCAACACAACAATCAACATGGGGTTACCACAAGGTAGTACTATAGCACCACTGCACCTGGCATTATTTATTAATGACATTAGTCGGAACGCTGCTCTAGCAATGTCATTAATGATGGTTTATGGTTTACTAATAATAAATTATCATTAAACAAAAATAAAGCAAAGTCCATATTAAACAAAAATAAAACAGTCCATCATCTTCCAAACTAGTAGAAGCGCCTCGAGTTACCCGCAAGAAATCAGAATGATGTAATAAAGGTTTTTCTTTCTTCTGTGCAATTGTTTCTCTTTTCTACTGAGGCCTTTATAGTATAATCGTGTGCAGTTTTGTTGGGTAAGTTTGTATGCATCGTTTTTCTTTCAGACCACTAAGTGAGACTCGTTGGTCTATAAATCGACAATATACTATAGCGGTCAACGCATGTCGACCATGTTACTAATAAACTCAACGAGACAGTTTCTGCATTGCGAGTCCTACAGAGATATGCAGATGACCAAGTCAAACCATCTACAATTTTATGTCTGGATTCATTTTCAGTTTCAATTTCTGTGTGGTGGAGTGAGCGAGTTCGACGTGTTGAAAGATTGAGTTTCTGGTGAAAAAATGAGGGGAAGACGATCGAACAGAAATAGAAACTAGTAAACAGGAGGGTGGGCCGATAATTGTTCTATGGGGGAAGTCGGATTTCCTACCGGCTAGACAAACGTTTGCTACGCTAAAAATAGACGATTGTTCTGCATCGGTTTTTCTGCTGCGAATGTTTATTTAAAGACTGTGACAGATTTCGCTGGCAAATCAAATCATTGTCGCGAATTCGTGCCAAATGTTTAAAATAAAAAAAACTAATCAATTCTTCTTGTTCCCAATTTAAGCTTACACTTAAACTCGCGTATTTCTACATTATGTCTAAACTGATTAAGTCTAGTTTGTCACTTTTGACCTATAGTCCATTTTTTTTAAGAATGCAGTAACTAGAAACCTGAATACACTATGAAAAATTTTCAATCTAGTTACAAAATTTGGCGCTAAATTCAAATATAGTTACTTGAATATAAAATTGGTAATTTACTAATGGTTTCATTGAATATCTTATTATTATTGATTAAATATACCAAATGGCAACAGTAGTAATGAAATACAAATAAATAAATGGAGAAAAACGCAAAAAATCTAAATGATACAAACAGATCAGATGATAATTGTGAATTGATACGGAAGCCATTGACAACTAACAGCTGAAAGGAAAGAGAGAAAAGAGGTTGAGATGGAGAAGTAAATATCGTCAGTGTGAACTTTAAGCCTTAATCCTCGATTTAAGCCAATCATAAAACAAGGTCAAATAAACTTTATCTTCCCCGTACTGCATTCTTAAAAAAAATGGAGTATAGGTATGAAGTAACTTTTGAACGGCTTATACTAGCGAATTAAAGTTTTCACCACTGGATTTAGCACATCTAAATTAGTCGGAAGATATCTCAAGTTTGTCAAAATGTTAAGATTTTAAAAATTAACTACACAATCAATTCGAAAAAAATCTAACAAAATTCGACATTCTTCATAAAGTTTTTACAATTTGCAAACCCCCTTCGCAATTTCATAAACAGGATGAAAATACCTTTAATTTGATATAACACACTTCACTGTACCTTTAAATTTTACGAATTTTGATAAATATTAGACATTTTGAGTAAATCTCTCAAGTTTTGAACAGTTTTTGTTAGAGCATTCTAGTTTCCACTACTGCATTTAGCACATCAAGATTAGGCGAAAAACATGAAAAGTTTTCCAAATTACCAGTTTTTTTTCCAAATTACCAATTTACCAGTCATCAGTTTTTGGACGTCCTCTTAATTCAAATTGATTTATTTTCTTCTTCTTCTTCTTTTAGAGCTTATCGACTTTCCGTTTAGGGTTTTGGTATTCGTCTCAATGAGAGTTGCCCATCTACTTCGGTTTCTTGCAGAGACTTTCCCATTTACCATCCTGATTCCTCTCGCGTCTTGCTACATGCTATTCAGCCACATTGTCCTCGATCTGTCACGCGGCCTGCGTCCTCCTATAGTAACTTCCAGGTTTCCACTCTGTTTATATGTCCTGCATATCCTAACCTACCGCATTTAATTGTCGCTACCAAATCTGGCTCATTGAAAATCTGTCGCAGCTCATGGTTCATTAAATCCTCCACCCCCGGTTTGCATTTACTGCGCCAAAAATCTTACGTAGTGCTTTCCGTTCGAAGCGGTTCAAGTACAGTTTGTGTGCATTTGTAAGGCTCCAAGTCTCGCTGGAGCGTCACTACTCCACTGGTCTAATTAGTGTCTTGAATATTCTTATTTTGGTTCTGCGCGACAGGTCTTTGCTGCTGAGTATTGAGTGTAGACCAGAGGTTCCCAAAGTGCGGCCCGCGGGCCAAATGCGGCCCGCAAAGCCCGTGAATTCAGCCCGCGATATCGATACGATATATAATATTTTTTATTTAATCATAATCTCTGAAGATAAGATACAAATGTTACTATTTAATAGTTAAATGTATTTAAAATAAAAACAAACGTGGTTATTGTTTAGATTTTATTCCGTTTTTTTTGGCCCGCCAAAAAATTCGGAAATATTAAATTGGCCCACCTGAGAAAAACTTTGGGAACCCCTGCTTTAGTCTAATCTGTCTAGTCTATTCTGCCTAGTTTGTTCTGTCTATTTTGTTTTGTGCAATTTGTCTATTCTACTCTAGTCTGCCTAGGCTGTTTAGTCTAGTTTGCCTAGTCCATTTTGTCTGGTCTCACTAGTCAGTATAGTCTAGTCTGATCTGTGTAGTCTAGTATAATCTTTCTAGTCTAGTTTGTCAAGTCTAGTCCACTTTGCCAAACCTATTCTTTTCTGCCAGGTCTAGTTTGTTTAGTCTAGTCTGTGTAATCAAATATGTCTAGTCTAGTGTGTGCAGTAAGTCTTTTAGTTTTATTTGTCTAGTTTGGTCTTGTCTAATTTAGATTTGTAAGTCTCCCGTCATCTATTCTTGTCGACTGTTATCTTGTTTTAAGCGCTATTAGTCTAGTCTAGTCTGTCTACCCTAGTCTGTCTAGTCTAGGCTGTCCAGTCTAGTCTGTCTAGTCTAGGCTGTTCAATCTATTCTGTTTTGCCTAGTCCGTCTAGTTTAGTCTGCCTACTCTAATCCATATAGTGTAGTCTTTGTAGTTTGTCTAGTCTGTCTCGTCTAATCTGTCTAGTCTAGCCTGTGTAGTTTGACAAATCTGGCTAGTCTGTTTAGTCTGTTTAGTCCGTCTAATCTGTCTAGTCTATTTAGTTTTGTCTGGTCTAGTCTGTCTAGTGCAGCCTAGTCTATCTAGTAAAGTCTAATTTGTCTAATGTAGTCTTTTCTAGTCTAGTTTGTCTAGTCCAGTGTGGTCTTATCTAGTCTGTATAATTGAATCTGCCTAGTCAAGTCTTGTTAAATTTGTCTAATCTTGTCTCTTTTATATTCAGTTTATCTTAGTCTAATCCCGACTAAATATTTTTTTAGATTGGGACTAAGGAGTTAATCCATAGGGATTAGGCAAATGCTAATTGAGCAGCTCGTTGGAGTTAGTCTAGTCCGCGTCCAGGGCTAAGTCTAATCCATATTAAACTCATTTTATTAATATCGGATGTCAAAACTAAATTTAGTCTAATCTAGCCGATCTACTGCCGGCTGTAAGAACGATCAATGGGAATTAGGATTAGACGGTGGCATAGGGAACTAGACTAAGACTAGAAACATAGTTAGTCCATAATGTAATTTAGGCTAAATTTAAACTAGATTGAATAGATAATAGTAGACAAATTAGAGGAGACTAGATAGAGCTGAATAGACTAGACTAGATTAAACAGACAAGATTAGTAAAACAAGACAGAGAAGTCTAATCTGTATAGTCTTGTCTGTTTAATTACGTTTGCCTACTCTTGTCTATCTAGATTAGTCTAGTTTTTCCGCTATTGTCCGTCTAGTCAAGAATCTCTAGTCTAGTTTGTCTAGATTACTCGGTGTAGTCTAGACTACTTTGTCTTCTGCAGTCTACTCTAGTGTGTCAAGTCTCTATAGTGTAGTAAGTCTCTAATCTAACTTGTCTAGTGTAGTTCAATCTGTCTCAAGACTAGACTATCCTGTCTAGAGTATTCTAGTCTCTAGTTTAGTGTGTTAAGTCTAGTCTAGTCTGTCTAATCAGGTCTGTCTGGTCTATCTGCCTAGCCTGACTAATCTAGTTTGGTCTTGTCTAATCTAGCCTTCTCTTTATTAATCCACTTTTGTCAACTGTCATTTAGTCTTATCTAGTCTTACCAGCTATTATCTAGTTTCGTCAAATTTTGTCAACAGTTATCAAGTCTTGTCTGCTTAATCTAGTCTGTATTGTTTTATCTATCTAGTTTGTATAGTATAAAACGTCTATAGTCTAGTTTACCTAACTAGTGTGCTCTAGTCTTGAGTGTTTAATCTGTTAAAGTCTTTCTAGTCTAATCTAGTAATCTAGTTTTTCTAAGCTATCTACTCTATTGTGTTGAGTGTAGTGTATTTAGTCCAACCTGACTTGTCCAGTTTGTCTAGTCCAACTTGTCTAGTCTAATCTATATAGCCTAGTATCACTAGCGCACCTAGTTTAGTCTGTCTAGTCTGCATAGACTAGACCCGGTCTATAGCCTGTTTAGTCTAGTGTGTCTGGGAATTAACTCAGTCTGTCTAGTCTAGTCTGTTTAATCTATAATTATTTGACTAGTTTAGTCTTGTCTAGTTTTGTCTAATCCGGCTTTTCCCTATCAAATCTATTTTATCTAGTCGTGTATAGACTGGTCTAGTCTTGTCGACCGTTATGTGGTCTTGTAAGCTATTATCCAGTTTTGTCAATAGTTTAATCTTTACCTTGTTCAGTGTCATCTATAGTCTTGTTTAGTTTGATAAACTTGTATCTATTCTAGTCTAAGCTTCTCCATTTTGTTTCATTGAGTTTATCTAGCCATATTTATCTAGAAATAATATATCTAGGGTTATCTCTATTATCTCTAAACTTTAATTTAAAAAAATGATAGTGGGTTAAAAATTATTTAACCCTTCCAAGCTTTGACTTACATTATCTAGATCCAGATAACGCCGAGACGTTATCTAGAGAACAAATTCGCAGTAAATGCAAACATTATGTAGATACCGTCTGAACATTACAGAGATACCGACGAAAATCTATCTAGATAACACTTAAATTCTGCTTATATAGCAACTAAACTATATCTAGATAACAATATAGTATAGACAATGTAGAGACATAAACTAAACGGTATTTAGGTAATTCGCGGGCTTCGCGGGCCGCATTTGACCCGTGGGCCGCGCTTTGGGAACCCCTCAACTAGAGAGACTAGACTGGACTGTCTAACCCAACTGGTTTAGTCTATCTAGTCTAGACAGACTATGACTATGCAGCCTGCTTAAACTAGACTAGTTGGTCTATAGTCTGTTTAGTCTAGTGTGTCTAACCTAGTATGTCTAGTCTATTCTGTATAATATGTCGTAGTCTGTATAGTTTGTCTAGTCTGTCCAGTCTAGTCTCTCTAGTTCAGGGGTTCCTAAAGTGCGGCCCGCGGACCAAAAGCTGCCCGCAAAGCGGAAGCGGAATATATTATATTTTTTGAACTATAATCTTTGAATAAAAGATACCAATGTTGCTATTTCATAGTTGAAGTTTTTTTTGGCTCGCCAAAAAATTCGATAATATTAAATTGGCCCGCCAAAAATTTCGGTAATATTAAATTGGCCCGCCCAAGAAAAACTTTAGGAACCCCTGGTGTAGACTATACAGGCAACGATCCCTAGTTGTATGCGGGTTGGGACTTCTTCGGATATTTCGTTTTGCTGTTTATTATAGATCCCAGTTTATTATAGTCACTCACCGAGTGACCACCGGTATAAGTGGTCCCCCTATACCCAGTGCCAACGGCCTCTTCGGAGGGCGGATGAGCGGGTAGAGGTAAAGGGCACCCTCTTGCCCTTGGGGTAGGAAACTCACCCTAAAGGTGGAAGAGCCACTTGATGGCCAACGGCGTAGGATGGAGAAGGCAACGAGAAACCGCACTCCATTAAAGATTCATTTGGATATCTCAGGCATCAGAAATTTATTCATGGACGGAATCCTCTTCAGTGATATCAAGAAATGAAGCCGAAGGCTGAAGGCAGAGCAGAGTGGAGAATTGCTACAAACCAATCTTCGGAAATGTCTTCGGAAACTGACAACTTTCGGAACTGACTATTTCAAACTGTCTTCCTTCTTTCGAATTTGCGCTTGTATTCGAAATTTGCAAATTCTAAATAAACAGACGTAAGTCATTACATTTATATCCACATAAGACTACGGCCTGAGTGCCCGCTCAAACAGAGCGTGGAGCGGGGCGTGGCGTGCAGCCTGCATCTCATACACATGGTCTTAGTAGCGCGTCCTGAGTAAGTAAGTGAGCGGGGCGTTTGGGTTTGCGTGCAGCGGGGCGGGCAGCGTGGCGTGCACGCTCATTTCAAATCAGTTTGTGTTTAGCGTTCCTCTACAGCGTGCAGTATGTCGTTTGAGGAAATCGGACGCTGCTGCACGCCCCGCTCATAACTCAGGCCAGACATTGGACGCCCATTGCCCGCTTAAACTGCACGCCCCGCTCGCCGCTCAACGCACTTTCACTCAGCCCGTAAACCTATATTAAGTTTATTTAATCTTACACTTAAATATTACATAAATTCTACGCTTACACATGACTACATCTATATTAAGACTAAATCTACGTTAAGTTTCTGACAATTCTGCATCTACATGTAATTTAGATTACAGACGTTAAGGCTAGTTATTTATTTGTACTTGTAAACATTGGTACGAGTAAAATTCGTGTCAAGTACAAATCCGTTTAAGCAGCCACATCTTTCGCTGACTAATTTACACGCACTACATATATTCGGACAGTGTGAATGCTGTATTGGTATTAACTAAATGAACCGATTTTGTTCAGAGCGTTAATTTTTCCTTTCAAATTTCCAAATGGAGCGAAGACTCGTCGCGAAAATTAGCGTGAATTTTTAATGAAATTTTATTACAAAACTAAAGTATATTTTCTTCAAAGAATATAATTTTGCAACTTCATTTGGATTCAGAAACGCGTATATGGATGTTCATTAATTATTAATTATATTTTGTATTTGATCAGGATATTGTGGTTTTTGGGAAAATTATAGAGTTTATAACCCAAAAACTTTCTTAATGTAATTAAATGTCAGTCTTGGTGTTTGCCAGTGAAGTAGTTGTTTTTAAGAAAAGTTTTTTTATAGGAAGATTAGTTATTCTAATAATGTCAACTTTGTTGACGATATGTATACAATGATTTTCTAGAAATTATAATCTTTGAAGAAAAGATACAAATGTTACTAATATTATAATTCAATTAATGATATCAAAATCTTTAAACTCAACAATATATAAATAATAAAACTAAGAAAAACAGATAAGATAAGATACTAGTCAGATTAGACTAGACAGTCTTGGTTTTGTAGTGGTCAACAATATGTATCCGCCTTACAAGCGAGAGACCGGTGTTTGATTCCCCGCCGAGGCAGAGGCATCTTCAACCACTAACCGTGGAAGTCACCTTGTCGCGGTGTGAGAACTTAGCTTCGTAATGAACGACTGGACGATACCGACTGGAGTCCAGCTCCGGTCGGAGCGGCCAAAGGGGAGCGAACAACCAAGAACTTCCAATCCAACCTTAGGAAGGAACCTTTCTTGGTTCCTTGGAAGGAAGCAAGGAACCTTAATCCAAAGGTATCATGCGACCCGTGCCGAAGAAACTGGTTGGTGGACAAGGGCAACCGGCCATCGCTAACGTCTAAACCTAGTCATAACCTCTCTGATACCTGGCGAACTCAGAAAGTACCAAGCGTTACCATGTCAAGCGGTGCTCTGACATGACGGACCTATATTTCCCTCGCTACTCGTGGGATCTTTAATGAAGAAAACCCAAAAGGGACCTAACCGCCACAGGACTCACGGATCAGATGGAGCGTGAGCTCCACGATCCTAGAGAATGCACCAGTCGAAAGAGACCCACTTCCAGACTGAAGGCGTAGTAGAGGTAGTAGCGGCAGCTGCAGCGGTCCCTCCCCTGGAAGTTACGACCGCAACAGCGGCCGCTTCTGGGGTGGAAGAGACACCAACAGCGGCCACTCCCTCTGCTGAAGCCATATAGCCGAGGCCGAGAACGAGGAAGTCAGTTCGGATTACAGAGAGGACGACCTAGACCTCACACTCGTAGACATGAGCAGTCCAGCCATGCCTAATACGGAGGCAGAGGAAGATCTTATTCTTGCAGGGTCAGAGTAGGATTCGCCGCCTCCTGTCACAATACAATAATGATCAGTAGGCGCACCAAAATAGCCAAGTGAACATCCACCACGCCAAGGCAGACTCGGCTATGATGGCCAAGATGTTCACTAAACAACACCTAGGGCTAGCGCTGCTGAAAGAACCCTGGACCTACGGAGGTCAGATCAAAGACTAGACAGATAAGACTAGACAGAAAAGACTAGACAGACAAGACTAGACAGACAAGACTAGACAGACAAGACTAGATAGACAAGACTAGACAGACAAGACTAGACAGACAAGACTAGACAGACAAGACTAGACAGACAAGACTAGACAGACAAGACTAGACAGACAAGACTAGACAGACAAGACTAGACAGACAAGACTAGACAGACAAGACTAGACAGACAAGACTAGACAGACAAGACTAGACAGACAAGACTAGACAGACAAGACTAGACAGACAAGACTAGACAGACAAGACTAGACAGACAAGACTAGACAGACAAGACTAGACAGACAAGACTAGACAGACAAGACTAGACAGACAAGACTAGACAGACAAGACTAGACAGACAAGACTAGACAGACAAGACTAGACAGACAAGACTAGACAGACAAGACTAGACAGACAAGACTAGACAGACAAGACTAGACAGACAAGACTAGACAGACAAGACTAGACAGACAAGACTAGACAGACAAGACTAGACAGACAAGACTAGACAGACAAGACTAGACAGACAAGACTAGACAGACAAGACTAGACAGACAAGACTAGACAGACAAGACTAGACAGACAAGACTAGACAGACAAGACTAGACAGACAAGACTAGACAGACAAGACTAGACAGACAAGACTAGACAGACAAGACTAGACAGACAAGACTAGACAGACAAGACTAGACAGACAAGACTAGACAGACAAGACTAGACAGACAAGACTAGACAGACAAGACTAGACAGACAAGACTAGACAGACAAGACTAGACAGACAAGACTAGACAGACAAGACTAGACAGACAAGACTAGACAGACAAGACTAGACAGACAAGACTAGACAGACAAGACTAGACAGACAAGACTAGACAGACAAGACTAGACAGACAAGACTAGACAGACAAGACTAGACAGACAAGACTAGACAGACAAGACTAGACAGACAAGACTAGACAGACAAGACTAGACAGACAAGACTAGACAGACAAGACTAGACAGACAAGACTAGACAGACAAGACTAGACAGACAAGACTAGACAGACAAGACTAGACAGACAAGACTAGACAGACAAGACTAGACAGACAAGACTAGACAGACAAGACTAGACAGACAAGACTAGACAGACAAGACTAGACAGACAAGACTAGACAGACAAGACTAGACAGACAAGACTAGACAGACAAGACTAGACAGACAAGACTAGACAGACAAGACTAGACAGACAAGACTAGACAGACAAGACTAGACAGACAAGACTAGACAGACAAGACTAGACAGACAAGACTAGACAGACAAGACTAGACAGACAAGACTAGACAGACAAGACTAGACAGACAAGACTAGACAGACAAGACTAGACAGACAAGACTAGACAGACAAGACTAGACAGACAAGACTAGACAGACAAGACTAGACAGACAAGACTAGACAGACAAGACTAGACAGACAAGACTAGACAGACAAGACTAGACAGACAAGACTAGACAGACAAGACTAGACAGACAAGACTAGACAGACAAGACTAGACAGACAAGACTAGACAGACAAGACTAGACAGACAAGACTAGACAGACAAGACTAGACAGACAAGACTAGACAGACAAGACTAGACAGACAAGACTAGACAGACAAGACTAGACAGACAAGACTAGACAGACAAGACTAGACAGACAAGACTAGACAGACAAGACTAGACAGACAAGACTAGACAGACAAGACTAGACAGACAAGACTAGACAGACAAGACTAGACAGACAAGACTAGACAGACAAGACTAGACAGACAAGACTAGACAGACAAGACTAGACAGACAAGACTAGACAGACAAGACTAGACAGACAAGACTAGACAGACAAGACTAGACAGACAAGACTAGACAGACAAGACTAGACAGACAAGACTAGACAGACAAGACTAGACAGACAAGACTAGACAGACAAGACTAGACAGACAAGACTAGACAGACAAGACTAGACAGACAAGACTAGACAGACAAGACTAGACAGACAAGACTAGACAGACAAGACTAGACAGACAAGACTAGACAGACAAGACTAGACAGACAAGACTAGACAGACAAGACTAGACAGACAAGACTAGACAGACAAGACTAGACAGACAAGACTAGACAGACAAGACTAGACAGACAAGACTAGACAGACAAGACTAGACAGACAAGACTAGACAGACAAGACTAGACAGACAAGACTAGACAGACAAGACTAGACAGACAAGACTAGACAGACAAGACTAGACAGACAAGACTAGACAGACAAGACTAGACAGACAAGACTAGACAGACAAGACTAGACAGACAAGACTAGACAGACAAGACTAGACAGACAAGACTAGACAGACAAGACTAGACAGACAAGACTAGACAGACAAGACTAGACAGACAAGACTAGACAGACAAGACTAGACAGACAAGACTAGACAGACAAGACTAGACAGACAAGACTAGACAGACAAGACTAGACAGACAAGACTAGACAGACAAGACTAGACAGACAAGACTAGACAGACAAGACTAGACAGACAAGACTAGACAGACAAGACTAGACAGACAAGACTAGACAGACAAGACTAGACAGACAAGACTAGACAGACAAGACTAGACAGACAAGACTAGACAGACAAGACTAGACAGACAAGACTAGACAGACAAGACTAGACAGACAAGACTAGACAGACAAGACTAGACAGACAAGACTAGACAGACAAGACTAGACAGACAAGACTAGACAGACAAGACTAGACAGACAAGACTAGACAGACAAGACTAGACAGACAAGACTAGACAGACAAGACTAGACAGACAAGACTAGACAGACAAGACTAGACAGACAAGACTAGACAGACAAGACTAGACAGACAAGACTAGACAGACAAGACTAGACAGACAAGACTAGACAGACAAGACTAGACAGACAAGACTAGACAGACAAGACTAGACAGACAAGACTAGACAGACAAGACTAGACAGACAAGACTAGACAGACAAGACTAGACAGACAAGACTAGACAGACAAGACTAGACAGACAAGACTAGACAGACAAGACTAGACAGACAAGACTAGACAGACAAGACTAGACAGACAAGACTAGACAGACAAGACTAGACAGACAAGACTAGACAGACAAGACTAGACAGACAAGACTAGACAGACAAGACTAGACAGACAAGACTAGACAGACAAGACTAGACAGACAAGACTAGACAGACAAGACTAGACAGACAAGACTAGACAGACAAGACTAGACAGACAAGACTAGACAGACAAGACTAGACAGACAAGACTAGACAGACAAGACTAGACAGACAAGACTAGACAGACAAGACTAGACAGACAAGACTAGACAGACAAGACTAGACAGACAAGACTAGACAGACAAGACTAGACAGACAAGACTAGACAGACAAGACTAGACAGACAAGACTAGACAGACAAGACTAGACAGACAAGACTAGACAGACAAGACTAGACAGACAAGACTAGACAGACAAGACTAGACAGACAAGACTAGACAGACAAGACTAGACAGACAAGACTAGACAGACAAGACTAGACAGACAAGACTAGACAGACAAGACTAGACAGACAAGACTAGACAGACAAGACTAGACAGACAAGACTAGACAGACAAGACTAGACAGACAAGACTAGACAGACAAGACTAGACAGACAAGACTAGACAGACAAGACTAGACAGACAAGACTAGACAGACAAGACTAGACAGACAAGACTAGACAGACAAGACTAGACAGACAAGACTAGACAGACAAGACTAGACAGACAAGACTAGACAGACAAGACTAGACAGACAAGACTAGACAGACAAGACTAGACAGACAAGACTAGACAGACAAGACTAGACAGACAAGACTAGACAGACAAGACTAGACAGACAAGACTAGACAGACAAGACTAGACAGACAAGACTAGACAGACAAGACTAGACAGACAAGACTAGACAGACAAGACTAGACAGACAAGACTAGACAGACAAGACTAGACAGACAAGACTAGACAGACAAGACTAGACAGACAAGACTAGACAGACAAGACTAGACAGACAAGACTAGACAGACAAGACTAGACAGACAAGACTAGACAGACAAGACTAGACAGACAAGACTAGACAGACAAGACTAGACAGACAAGACTAGACAGACAAGACTAGACAGACAAGACTAGACAGACAAGACTAGACAGACAAGACTAGACAGACAAGACTAGACAGACAAGACTAGACAGACAAGACTAGACAGACAAGACTAGACAGACAAGACTAGACAGACAAGACTAGACAGACAAGACTAGACAGACAAGACTAGACAGACAAGACTAGACAGACAAGACTAGACAGACAAGACTAGACAGACAAGACTAGACAGACAAGACTAGACAGACAAGACTAGACAGACAAGACTAGACAGACAAGACTAGACAGACAAGACTAGACAGACAAGACTAGACAGACAAGACTAGACAGACAAGACTAGACAGACAAGACTAGACAGACAAGACTAGACAGACAAGACTAGACAGACAAGACTAGACAGACAAGACTAGACAGACAAGACTAGACAGACAAGACTAGACAGACAAGACTAGACAGACAAGACTAGACAGACAAGACTAGACAGACAAGACTAGACAGACAAGACTAGACAGACAAGACTAGACAGACAAGACTAGACAGACAAGACTAGACAGACAAGACTAGACAGACAAGACTAGACAGACAAGACTAGACAGACAAGACTAGACAGACAAGACTAGACAGACAAGACTAGACAGACAAGACTAGACAGACAAGACTAGACAGACAAGACTAGACAGACAAGACTAGACAGACAAGACTAGACAGACAAGACTAGACAGACAAGACTAGACAGACAAGACTAGACAGACAAGACTAGACAGACAAGACTAGACAGACAAGACTAGACAGACAAGACTAGACAGACAAGACTAGACAGACAAGACTAGACAGACAAGACTAGACAGACAAGACTAGACAGACAAGACTAGACAGACAAGACTAGACAGACAAGACTAGACAGACAAGACTAGACAGACAAGACTAGACAGACAAGACTAGACAGACAAGACTAGACAGACAAGACTAGACAGACAAGACTAGACAGACAAGACTAGACAGACAAGACTAGACAGACAAGACTAGACAGACAAGACTAGACACAGACAAGACTAGACACAGACAAGACTAGACACAGACAAGACTAGACACAGACAAGACTAGACAGACAAGACTAGACAGACAAGACTAGACAGACAAGACTAGACAGACAAGACAAGACAGACAAGAGTAGACAGACAAGACAAGACAGAGAAGACTAGACAAACAAATAATAAATCTAAACAGAAGTCTCTTGAGACTAAATAGACGAGAGTGTATTAATAGTAGAGAGTGTTTCTTAATTGTAAAGAAATCTCATTGTTTAATCGAAAGTAAGTTTGAATTAGTGAACTAATCAAAGTTACTTTCCATTTTGAAGTTAAAAAGCTTGTGGAGAATCTTCACGTTCTTGTAAAAATCTCGTGATTGTTGTGAAAAAAGAAGGAAGTGCTGACGACCTCGCCAATCACCAATGCTATTCGAAAGTAAAGTTTATTGTGAGTTTCGAGTTACGTTCCTTGATGGAACCAGAAACCAGAAACGATGTGAATATTCGAATTCCTAAACAAAGATAATAAACTGAATGTGAAATGTAATGCAAATTGTTTACGAATTATTGAAATTAATAGTTTCACATGATATTGACTAATTGGTAAACAAATAAGTTTTCGTGAATCAGAAAAAATATTTTCGAATTAAATGGAATTTTTATTGTCCGTATGATGTTCGAGACTAACTAGTTCTTGAATGTCAATTTTC
This sequence comes from Phosphuga atrata, assembly GCA_944588485.1. NCBI lineage: Eukaryota > Metazoa > Arthropoda > Insecta > Coleoptera > Silphidae > Phosphuga > Phosphuga atrata. The sequence goes on from OX155899.1 coordinate 65,536,579, forward strand.
AAAACTTATTTTTCTCAAAAACTAATTTTCCGATGTATCTAAAACTTCGTCTAAATATTAAGTGAATATTCAAGAAAATGTTTGCAAAGTTTTAGCTATATTGAAACTATAATTTCAAGGCTGTGACTAAAAATGTTCGAGTCTAACTAGTTCTTGAAAGACAAAATTTTATGAAAGACAAAGAGTAATGATATCTAGTTTTTGCAAGACGTAACTAAACACAAAGAAAACTTATCAATCAATTTTGGTCCAACCTAATCTTGACAGAATAAAAAGATAAGTCAATCCCTATATTTAGTCCCCTGTACATTTAAAATTTCTTCGAAATGAAATTGAAAAGGGAAATGAAAAGGGAAATTATTGTAAAAATCCGTTGCAAAAAAAATTCGATCTGTATTTCTGGGGGCCATTAGGGGACGGAATAAGTCCGCCGTAAACACGGAATAAATACAAGGGCGAACTTTTATGCAATAAAGTTTAATCGTAAATCGATGGAGGAAACTGAAATATCACTTAAGTAGTTTGTAGACGGCTAGATTTTCTAGACTGGATGAAAAATGATCTTTTCGTCGGAGGGTGAAAGTTTCCCACACAATGAAGATTATTAACGGCAGATTAGTAAAAATTATTGCTTGAGAAAATATTTTTTTTAAATTTTTGTCTTTTAAGAACTAGTTAGACTTGAACGTTTTTAATCACAGCCCTGAAATTATAATTCGGATATTGCTCAAACTTTGCAAAAATTTTCTTCAATTTTCATTTAATAATTGGACAAAATTTTAGACAAATCGGAAAATTAGTTTTCGAGAAAATTATTTTTTTAAATTTTCAAATTTTGTTTTCAAAGAACTAGTTAGACTCGCACCTTTTTAGTCACAGCCTTGAAATAATAATTTCGATATAGCTCAAACTTTGTAAACATTTTCTTCAATAGTCATTTAATATTTAGACAAAATTTCAGACAAAGCGGAAAATTAGTTTTTCAGAAAATTAATTTTTTAAATTTCTAATTTTTGTCTTTCAAGAAGTAGTTAGACAAAAACATTTTTAGTCAGTCTTGAAATTATAATTTCGATATAGTTCAAACTTTACAAACATTTTCTTCAATATTCACTTAATATTTAGACAAAGTTTTAAATAAATCGGTATATTATTTTTGAGAAAATTAATTTTTGAAATTTTCTATTTTTATCATTCAAGAACTATGTAAACTCGACTCTTTTTAGTCGCAGCCTTGAAATTATAATTTCGATATACCTCCAACTTTGCAAACATTTTCTTCAATGTTCATTTAATGTATAGACAAAATTTTAGACAAATTGCAAAATTAGTTTTTGAAAAAATATATTTTTTTAATTTTCTATTTTTGTCTATTTTTTCTGTTTTCTTATAAATAATTATAATTTCGATATAGCTCAAACTTTGCAAGCATTTGCCTCAATATTCATTTAATATTTAGACAAAGTTTTAGAAAAATCGGAAAATTATTTTTTAAGAAAATAATTTTTTTAAATTTCCAATTTTTGTCCTTTAAGAACTAGTTAGACTCGAACATTTTTAGTCACAGCCTTGAAATTATAATTTCGATATAGCTCAAACTGTACAAACATTTTCTTCAATGTTCACTTAATATTTAGACAAAGTTTTAAAGAAATGGGAAAATTAGTTTTAGAGAAAATTAATTTTTGAAATTTTCTATTTTTGTCTTTCAAGAACTATGTAGACTCGAATCTTTTTAGTCGCATCCTAGAAATTATAATTTTGATATACCTCAAACTTTGCAAACATTTTCTTCAATGTTCAGTTAATGTGTAGACAAAATTTTAGACAAATTACAAAATTAGTTTTTGACAAAATATATTTTTTTAATTTTCTATTTCTGTCTTTCTAGAACTAGTTACACTCGAACATTTTTAGTCACAGTCTTGAAATTATAATTTCGATATGGCTCAAACTTTGCAAACACTTACTTCAATATTCACTTAATATTTGGACAAAATTTTAGACAAATTGCGGAATTAGTTTTTGATAAAATTAATTTTTGAAATTTTCTATTTTTGTCTTTCAAGAACTATGTAGACTCGAATCTTTTTAGTCGCAGCTTTGAAATTATAATTTCGATATATCTCAAAAACTTTGCAAACACTTTCTTCAATATTCACTTAATATTCGGACAAAATTTTTGACAAATCGCAAAATTTGTTTTTGAGAAAATTAATTTTTTAAATTTTCTATTTTTGTCTTTCAAGAACTAGTTACACTCGAACATTTTTAGTCACAGCCTTGAAATTATAATTTCGATATAGCTCAAACTTTGCAAGCATTTGCCTCAATATTCATTTAATATTTAGACAAAGTTTTAGACAGATCGGAAATTTAGTTTTTGAGGAAAAACTCGAGACTCGGACATTTTTAGTCATAGCCTTGTAATTGTAATTTAGATATAACTCAAATTTTGCAAACATTTTCTTCAATATTCATTTAACATTTAGACAAAGTTTTAGACAAATAGGAAAATTAGTTTTCTCAAAACCTATTTTTTTTAAATTTTCTATTTCTGTCTTTCTAGAACTAGTTACACTCGAACATTTTTAGTCACAGTCTTGAAATTATAATTTCGATATACCTCAAACTTTGCAAACATTTTCTTCAATATTCACTTAATATATAGACAAAGTTTTGGAGAAATCAGAAAATTAGTTTTTGTATTAACACAGTTTTAGACAAATCTAGAAATGTTGCACTGCTCGCTTAATACTTAAATACCTCGCTTCAAGTACATTATAATCTCGGTAATTCGGCCCTTGGTTAATCGAACGACACGTTCAGTAATCCGGCGGTCTGGAGACCGCTCGAGCTCCTCCCTCCCACCACTCTTTCTGATAACCCGGCGGTTGTCTGGTCCCACATGTGTCGGATTATCGAGTCGAATTATACTGTACTTCGAATCCATGGGAATCTACCCAAGTATCTTCCAAGCAGAGGAACATGTAATCGAAAGATGCGCACAATTTAACATCGACAGGAACTATCGCAAAAAACGGAGGTACTTACGTATTAACGCCAGCACCTCTACTTTTTTAAATTTAGCCAATCTACACCTAAAATTTCTATAATAAATCATAGAATAAAACATTTTATTTAAAATTAAAACATTTTCAAAACTCGAAATACTTTATTTTTTAACCCCCGTTAGATTAGGTTGCCCGCCGCCAAGCGGACAAATGAATCAAGACAAGATACGCGCGGAAGCGCGAACTCTCCATCCAATATACTGCGGTGGTGGCGTTAATACGTAAGTACCAAAACGAATTGCTATTTTGTCAGATAGTCAAGCAGCCATCATGGCTATTAGCTCATACACAACAGATCCAAACTGGTATGGGACTGTGTGATAAAGCTATACAAGCTTGGCAGAGAAAGTACCAGGACACACTGGTATAGAGGGAAAAGAAGAAGCCGATCACCTAGCAAACAAGGGGTTTAGTAATCCCTTTATAGGTTTGGAACCCTTTTGTGGTATGAGTATGAACACCATCCACAAAAGTTTAAATGAAAAAATAAGGAAGCAATGCATGAAAACCTGGAAAGAATTTCCAAGGCTAAGACAATCCAAAGTAATTCTGGGAACTTTTAACCAGAAAAGAACAAGAGCTTGCCTGAAACTAAACAGGAACAAGTTTAGAATTCTGAGAGTCCTGACGCTACACTGCGGAGTCCAGGGAAACAACTCAAGACCCTAGGGCTAGAAGAAGATGCTGGTGCAGATTCCGCAGGTCAGCAGTAAAAAACACCCAAACATCTGCTTAAGGCCGAAGCCGCAGTACGGTTTTTTTCCGCGAGCGATAACTGCTATTACCGCGAAACCGCTAGATAAACACATACGCTATGGGAAAAATCAGTCGCGGGAAAAAAACTGCAAGTGAGGCCGCTTGTATTAGCTTACTTGAGTCACAAAATCACGCGATTATAAACCGCGGCGGCTTAGCCGTAGTGCGGCCCAGGTCTAAGAGGCAGGCCAAAACTCAGATGGGAAGATGGAGTAACAGAAGACGCATCAAAGTTAGGACTTCGAGGCTGGAGAGGACTAGCACAAAACAAGGACGTATGGAGGAAGACACTCTGGGAGGCTAGGACACGCACAGGGCTGTAGCGCCACAGATTATGATGATGACATCTGCTTAAGGATTGCGGAGAATTGCACCGTAAGAAACAAATGTACATTAGGGTCCAATGCGAGAAGGAAGAGGGAGTTGCAATCCCATATCATAAAATTCCTAAAAGAATCAGGATTGGAAGGGGCGCTCTAAATGGATAATTATACCAACGCATAGAGGAAGAGGATTGGGTAGAATAGACCTATGAAAGTCGCGATGCAAGGCGATGCTTGAGCGAACAGAACGTTGGCAAGCGAAAGATCAGTGAACACTCTCAATTCTTGAAGCTTTCTGCACCCGTGTGAGGACAGAAGGTTTGCAAGCCCCAGAGCCTTAACGACTCTTAGACGTGAACCATTTGCGCACCCGTGTGAGGACGAAAAGTTCGCCAGTCGAATCGACTTCGCTCACTCGCAGCCCTGTATCTGCTGAGGCCCCGGATATCGCCGACCCCAGGAGGACGTCGCTCCACAAAGTACCAGGACCTCTTTTCTTTTAAGAATCTTGATTTATTTCAAATATTCAAAGTTTGAGATAAAGTGTAAAATTATAATTCGAATTTAATTTTTTCGTAATTTCTTTGTCTTCTTCTTAGCGTTGGTCTTCTAAGAAGAATCTACGAGAATCTTCTCGTTTGTCTTCTTTCCCGCTTTTTTGGTCAATGAAAGCCATTTTTCACGATTTTGTGCGTCATTTGGTTTTAGACCCACGATCTTTAGGTCACTATTTATCGTGTCCTACCATCGCTACTTCGGTCTTCCTCTGGGTTGGCCTTCAATCTCAAAATTGAGGGCAAAGTTTCAACAGTACCAGGAGCTGCAGGGCCATACCATCGGAGTCGTTTCTCTCTCATTTTGTCCACAATTGGAGCGATACCCGTTTGCTCTAGAATTGTGTCGTTTCTGATATGGTCAATAAGAGAGGAAGCATTCTTATTTCCATGGCATGTAGTTGATGTTCATAAATCTTGTCAGATGGTCGACATTGGACTCCATATAGCGCAACAGGCCGTATCACTATCCGATATATTTTGGATTTGAGGTTAAATGGCATTTTCTTGTAGCAAAGTACACCCGTGACCTCCTTCCACCGCATCCAGGTTGCATTTACTCTGGCTCTTACTTCATCATGATGCAGCCATCACTCTGTAGACGAGACCCAAGGTACCTAGAGGAGTTGATCTTGATTAGACTTTCTCCACCGACTTGAATGATACCGTCAGTTGGATTTAACTCCAGATATTCCGTCTTTTTCACGTTTAGACGTGGACCATACTGGGAGAGGCGGATATTCGTCTTCAACTTGATGTTGGAGTTTCTCAAGGGAGACATCTGCAACCATTACGTCATCCGCATACAGAAGGGTCCAAAGGACATTTCGTTGTGATCACGAACAGAGCCGGCTCGTCAAAATATTCGCCGCCCCCCCCCCCCCATATGTGGGTGGGGAGGGGCATATTAAGAAAATTAATAAACCGATGATATATTTTATTTACTTAACAAATAAATAAATAATTTGCTTTTACGTCTAATTCTAATTGAAACTCTGCTTTCAAAGTCTGCATTTATTTCCATTTCATTAGCTATTTCATTAGCTTTAATAACTAATTATTTGCTCAAAAATATTTATAAGAAATTCCATCAGAAACAAAGTTACGCTATTTAATATTTTGACACATTCTGATAAAATCATATTTTGGCTTTGTAAAAGTTTTGACGCTATATTAATTTAGATAAAACTTCATACCAAACAATAATACTGCAAATAAATTTGAAATTAGAAATTTTATTTGCTAGAGATGTACTTTTGTTTCTAGTTTCGTGATCTTCTCTTCGTCCAAAGAAATTTATATCAACGCATCATAAATATTAGACAAATCATACCTTAGTGGTTTAATAGCTTCTACTCTGCTTTCACAGCATGTAGCACTAAGGCATTTTACAGTGAACGATTTTATGTGTCCTTTCAATATAGTCCATCTAGAAGTAGAACTAGAAGAAAATAGAAACAATTCTTGAATAATAAAAAAAAAATAATTATGGTTCAACCTGGTTCACTTGTTGGCTATGACGTTTACAGCTAAGTTTAGCACACGAACAGGGTACGAAAAGAGCCTTAGGATTTTTATCTAAAATTCGTTTTTGCACACCACAGTGCATACCTTTCATGTTTGCACCAAACATGAAAGGTATGCACTGTGGTGTGCAAAAACCATTACCTTTGTGTGTGCATTACCTTTCATGTTTGTTTTGTGACCTAATTTATCTAATTCTTGGAAAATTTCAGAGTTTAACTAAATCAGTTAAACTCTGCCCATTAGATGATTCTACAGGTAAAATTTGAAGAAATATTCTTCAGGAACAAATAATTCACTATCTTTATTTAGAAAGCGAATAACAAGAGACATTTGTTCAATTCTTCTAACATCTGGAGTGCAATCCAAAATATTGCTGTAATATTTAGCCTCTATAATTTTGGAAATAATAGTAGCACGTACTTTTGCTCCCATTAAATTTATTATGTTATTTTGAATTTCTTTGCTCAAATAAGAGAACAATTGGGTATTTTTTGAAACTCTGTTTAAATTCTCACTAATAAATGGATTAAATTTTGCCAAAAATTCAATAATATTAAAAAAAATTCCATTATTATGTGCAAATAATTTATCCGAACTTCCTCTAAGAGTTAACATTTGTGATGCGCATAATTGAATTGTTGCTATAATAGCTTTTAATACCTCTTGCCTCGTTCCAATTTCAATAATCTCTGATGTTCTCTATCAATAGTTTTGCCAGTTTTTAACCTGACATCCAATTCCATCTACTTTTTATAACATTCCATATGATTTGTAGAACGTTCATGTATTTTAAGACTACTTGAAATATTCTCCCAATTAGAATAACCAAAATCGGCCAATTTCTAGCCATATGGTCTGAATTATCAAATAACAAGCAAGAAAAACAATACACAGAATTGTTTTTTTGACTGTAAACAATTTCCTTTCTTTCCTTTTTTTGCCATTTGACATAATTCTTTCATAATGTACGTCCGAGAAATGTCTTTTATTCAAATCTTTTAGAAAATCAGAACCTCTAATTTGAACGGGGCCTTTTTCTACTAATAATTGACTTCTGCAGTATACTTGAATTTTTCCAATCTGCTGGATCATCGGAAAAGTTGTCAATAAAAGTTTCTGGCTTCCTTTCTTGATTTATTTCTCCTCTTCTTTATTTTCTTCGTCTATTTTTGTTTCTTTGTCTTCTTTATTTGCTTGTCTTTAATTTCCTCTTTGTTTGTTTTCTTCTTTCTCTTTTGCATTTTCCTCCTGTCTAATGGAATATGAAGATGGCGACAAAATGATTTTTTTCGCAGGTAGAACTAAGAATCGGTGAAAATTCGAACAATATAATCATTTTTAAAAAGTAGAATACCGCACTAAAAATTCGCTGCTACAAAAATATGCCGCCCTAAAAATATGACGCCGTAAGGCGAACGCCTGTCCGACCAGGCGCACGTGCCGGCACTCACTAGTGATGGTGTCCATGACAAGAATACACCCGTGACCTCCTTCCACCGCATCCAGGTTGCATTTACTCTGGCTCTTACTTCATCACTGAAGCTGCCATCATCCTGTAGACGAAACCCAAGGTACCTAGAGGAGTTGGTCTTGATTAGATTTTCTCCACCGACTTGAATGGTACCGTCACTTGGATTTAACTCCAGATATTCCGTCTTTTTCACATTTAGACGTAGACCATATTGGGAGAGGCGGATATTCCTTCCAGGTCTTCAACTTGACGTTGGAGTTTCTCGCAGGAGATATCTGCAACCGTACGTCATTCGCATACAGAACGGTCCAGGGACATTTCGTTGATTTCGGGACGAGAACAAAGAGGGCTTGTGATAGTGTGAACTGAACCTTGGTGGACCGCGATATTTACAAGAAAGTTATCTGGGGTGCGTAATTTTTTTATCTTGCAATAAGTAATTCTTTTTCGTCGCAAACGGATAGGAAGTTTTTTTTAGGAACTAAATGGTTATCACAGAAATCTCCTGGGCTGGACATATCGTCCCTAACATGTCAAACTATCGAATGTGAAAAAGTCGTTTTTCATATGGTTTGATAGTGTGATATATTGAAAATCCTTCGATATTCGATACTTTATCAAAAACATTTCCAGCGTTGCTTCAGGGGCTACAGATTCTCAATGCAAGAGAAAAAACTACTTTTTCACATTCAATGGTTTGACATGGTAGGGACGATTAGTGATGGGTCAACTCGATTTTTTAAACCGGGTTAACTCGAGTTAAGGATAATTCGAGTCAACTCGATTTTCGATTTACCAACTCGAGTTGATACGCTGCAACACCAACCGACTAATCGGTTCGGCTCCTTTACGATCATCATCAACGCAATACATCGTGATGCGGATATACCCAACCTATAAACCCCGATATATAATATTTTCTACATATTGTTGGGGAAGTTTACCGGAATAATGCCAGGTCCTAGAAAAAGATCAGTGGTGTGGGAAGTGTTTAGTTTACCCATTGACGGAAAAGTAAAATGTAAAACATGTAAAACACATATAAATATTCTGGAAATACAACCACATTGATGAATCATATTAACCCATCTTTGGCCAAGCATAGAAATAGATGATATTTTAGATTTGTTTTAAATAAAACGCATTAGAATGGTGTTAAAGTTTTAATAAAAAAAATTTAAAAAAAAAAATTTGCTGTAAAAAAATTTGAGTGGTTCGTATACGCACCGTTGGCGAATAGGGGTATATAAAATTAAATATATTTGTTAAAACATTCTGAGTGCAGATGCACATTACATTTTTTGTACATATAATTTGTGTTTGATTGGCACACTTTACATCTTAGCCGCTTTTTCGTTTCATGCACAATAATCAAACATTATCTTTGCCCACTTCCAATGGCACTGCTACCTATATTTGCAATAATAACTAATGGGAAAAATTTATTTAATCTACATGTAAATTAAGTTTATTGTGTTTACTCTTAAAAGCACCAACAAAAAATTTAATTATGCAATAAAAAGTTATTAATTAATGGTGCATTTTGAGATGGTTCGTATACGCACCGTTGGTCAAAGATGGGTTAAAAAGAAGCATCCCAGTGAAAAGATTGGCTTGATGGCGCTCGATAATAAGTAATACAATAAATTAAAAGTCAATTTCAAAAATCAATTTTAGATGAATCGCCGATGCCTGTTCCGGTTTCGTGAAATGATGTCGAACCTCCAACAAAAAAATTAGAACAAAGCCGTTTAAATTTGAATCTATACAATAAATCTGTGCTGAAATCTTGGGACGATGCCCTAATGCATATGATAGTCAAAGATTACCAGCCATTACAAATCGTTGAAAATGAAGAAATTTTCGCAAATTTACAAAACCATTAAACTCCTACTACGAAATTCCATCTAGAAAAAAACTTACAAAAATGATTAAGAAAAATATGACTTAGAGTCCAGAGCTTACAAAAAGAGATTGGAGGATATTGAATACATTGCAATAATATCTGATATTTGGTCCTCAGATAGCAATAAAAGTTTTATAACTGTGACAGCTCATTTTATACAAAATGTAAAATAACATTCATTTGTTATTTCCACTTCAGAAATACTAGAAAATCATACGGCTGAAAACATAGCAAATGCTATACAACTAGTATTGGATGATTGGAAAATAGATTCAAAAATAGTCTGCATAGTCACTGATAACGCTGCACCTATGAAAAAGGCAATTAGTGAGATTCTCAAAAAACAAAACCATTTATGTGCGGCTCATACACTTTACCTTGCTGTCAAAGACTGTATAGATAAAGAATGGGCTGATTTAGAAAAGAATCTGGATAACAGTCAAATATTACAAGTATTAAAAATGTGCCGTTCGATTGTTTCCCACTTCAGGCATAGCAGCAAGTCGTCCTATGGTTTACTTGACATGCAAAAAGAAATGAATATGGATTTACTAAAAGTAAAGCAAGATGTTCGTACCAGGTGGAACAGTACTTTCTACATGTTGGAGCGCTTAATCAAATTGAAGGTACCGCTTTCTGCTGTTTTACCTACAGTGAATTTACCACCATCAAATTTAGAGTCTCATGAGTGGTTATTCGCTGAAGAAATGGTGGCGCTTTTACATTCTTTTGAACAGGTAACTGTCATTTTATCTGGAGAAAAATACCCATCCCTTTCTTCTTCTTCTTCTTTCGAATAGGCCTACTTTGGACCACGCTTGTTCAACTGTTGGGCTTTGACTTTTGTCCAGTATTGTCGCATCTTCTGCCGGTGTAACTCCTTTCTCTCTTCTGTCCAGGGGGTACATTTCCTTCGAGGTTTTTCCTGAAATCCACGGACTTCCTTCAGGATGCGTCTCACAGACTGTCTGTTTTTGAGATCTGTTATTCCCAGTTCTTTAATATCCTTCTCGGTCTCTGTCAACCAAGTGGTACGAAGCTTCTTGTTTTGCCAGAAGGTGAACAGATGGTTGGTTAGTCGGTTTGGAGGCAATCTTGCAACGTGGCCATAGAAAGCTACCCTTCTTTTCCTTGCACAGTCAGAGAGCATCTCAATATGTACGTAGACCTCAGAGTTTTGCCGTCTTTGGAATTCCCCATTTGCCTTAACCGGGCCTAGGATCTTCCTGAGGATTCTCCTCTCTCTGATTTCCAATTTCTCTATTAGCCCCCTCGGTTCAAGGAAAGACACTCCATGGCATACAGGGCTGTAAGACTGATGTGTCGTGCTTAAGTTTCAGGTTGCGTGACAGGCATTTCTTATTGTAAGTGTTCTTAGTCAGCCGATAGACTAGTTCTAACTTGCTGACTCTCTTGGACAATGATGCTCTTTCTGATAAGTTATTTTCAATCCATTCGCCGAGATACTTAAATTTCTCATTCCTCTTGATGTTTCCCTGTTCTAGTAACATCTCTCTGTTTGCTTCTCTGATGTTGGTGAAGAATTCTGTTTTCTACAGCGACACTTGAAGACCCACTTTGGCAGCCTGTTTTCTGAGGCAGTTTACCTGCATTGTTGCCATCTCAAGAGAATCAGCAAACAGTGTCATCTGCAAAGGCCAGGCAATCTACAAGCAGTTCATCGTTCTTACGTCCCAGGTAGATACCACTCTGAGCACCCAAATTGTTCAGTTCCTTGCGCCATTCTCTCATAACCTTTTCAAGCACACAGATGAAGGGAAGTGGGGAAAGTCCATCTCCTTGTCTCACTCCAGTTTTTATTTCGAAGCTTTATGAAATCTCGCCTCAAAAATTAACCTTGGAATGGGTGTTGGTCAAAGTTTCTAGGATGAGTCTGCGGGTTTTCTTGTCTAGTGTTAGTTCCTGGAGTACTTTGTTAAGCGTTTCTCTATCAATGGAATCGTAGGCCTTCCTAAAATCAACAAAGGTGACGACCACCTTGCGGTTTCTCATCTTGGAGTATGCAAGTACAGTTTTAAGATTGAGGATCTGTTAAACACAGGATCGGGTCTTCCTGAAGCCCCCCTGGTATTTTCCCAATTGACTATCCAACTGATTTTCTGCCCTTGTTTGTAACGCCTTCGAGAGAATCTTGTATGTTACCGGGACGAGAGAAATTCCACGGTAGTTGTTTAGATCCGTAAAATCTCCCTTTTTGTGAAGCGGATGGATCAGAGCAGATTTCCAATCGGGTGGTAATTTGTTTCCCAGATGTCCTGGATGATCTAGGTTAGTTTGCGCACGGCATTGTTTCCAGCACCTTTCCACAGTTCAGCAACGATAGAGTCCTCTCCAGCTGCCTTATTATTCTTAAGAAGTTGAATGATCTGGCCAACTTATTCCAATGAAGGGGGAAGCGAGTCCGGGTTTGGTGTGGTTTGTTTCCACCCCTGTCTTCTGTTATACCTCTTGTATTTGGTCTCAGGAAGGCTGTAAACAGCAAAACTCCACTGACAGAGTTAGGAAAGTTTTTACAAATTCTTGACAATGTGGTAGAAAAACGACTTGGAATTTTTGAAAATAATAGAACAGCAGCCATAGTTTTGTTGACTCTAGATTTAAGAAAAAAACATTCTTATTAGAAAGTAATGCTAAAAATGCACAAATGTGGGTAATAAATGAATTACAGGACATAAATCAGTTTCAAGAAATACCTCACATATACGAGAACAACCATCAACTTCTACTGCTACTGTATCTGAATTGACCTGTTCAGATGATGACATTTGGGCTGTTGTGGATAAAAAAATAAGAAAATCGAACGAAAAGTGTACTCCATATTCTACAGCTGCTATGATAGTAAAACAGTACGTTGATGAAATGCCATATTTAGTTCGCAAATATCCAAATTTCCAGCATTGTTTAAAATGGCGAAAAAATACCTTTGTATACCGGCTACATTCCCACAGAAAGATTATTTTCGAAAGCTGCCATTTTATGCAAAGAAAGACGAAACCGTTTAGCACCAAAGAGAGTAAACCAAATATTATTTCTTAATACCACACAATAGTTTGATTAAAAATAGTTTTTCTTAAAATAGTAGCTTTCAGTTATGTAATCAAAAAATTTAGTTCCATTTAAGTCATATTTAGGAATTACAGATTTTGTTGATTTTTTTTGTTGCTTGTTTATTTATAAATTCATTTTTAATATATATCATATATATCATATATATATATATATATATATATATATATATATATATATATATATATATATATATATATATATATTAATATTTAGTATCATTTAACATCCACTACACATTGTGTATGTTCCTGCAAAAAAAAACAGTTCTATGAAAATTAATGGTCGAAAAATAAAATGGTTTGCTTATAAGTGCCAATTAAGACCATGGGCGTCCAGAATCTAATTTATAATAAACTTCATATTTTTCTGCTAACTCGGATTGGATAACTCGGTTTGAAATCGGGTTACGCAAATTTTTAACCGGGTTAACTCGAGTTAACAAAAATACGAGTTTGCCCATCATTAGGGACGATATTATGGAAAATTATCGTATATTGGCGCGATAAGCAATTAATTATGCACGAACTAGATTTACTAGATTATCAAAACTCGTCCCATACAGGATTGTCGCCCATCCCATCCCACGCGACGTTCATACCACTCATTTCATCCCATGGGACGGTGGGATCTCATAATCATCTCAAGTTGATAGCGTTGTAAGGTCACGAGCGCCCTTGGCAAATTTTAAACGAAACTTATTTTCCAGGAAGAGAAACAACACATACGTGCCTATGCCCCAGTAGTTCGCAGGCTGTGGATAGAGAAAATGCGCCCACCTGAGGGTTGCCGTCCGTCTGACCAGCTCCTAGCTATGGCGCTGGCGGTGGATGCTAAGCACAGGGGCCCCGCGATTAAGGGAGCCCCAATATGATCAAAAACTAAACTAATGTACTCTAAGACAAGAAACTTGACAATGTTTTTAACGTTGTCAGTATAACAAAAAGAACATTTTATCGAAATCATAAAATACATAAAATTATTTTTAATTTAAGGCCCCAAATGGTTTTTTACAAGTAGGCATAAGGTCGGATCTGCTTGTAATCAAACATAGAAACTCAAGTCAGAGTAAAAACCCAAAACACGAAAATATCAAGTCAACATAGAGATGTGCGCAGGCGTACCAACGGCGCTCCCTCCACCGTCCCTGACGGATCCGAGGCGCCATCATCGTGGCAGTAGTGCCTCAGCCGTTAATAAAATAACAATAATAACAGCGAATAAACGGTGGTTAGAGGTGCAAAAAACAGATTCCAGCGCGGAACCGATAAAAGTATTCGTGATGGCTGTGCAAAAACCGTCTCTCAAGGAGAATATTAAATAAAAAATATTGTTTTTTTCTGTCCGTTCGGTGTGTAACAGAGTTAGTGTTTGTTGTGTGGGATAATGCAGTGAGAAAGATCGTCGCGAGTTTTGACACGAGAAAACGCCTGGTGAGTTGTTTTCGCTGGTACATATCTCGTTAACCTCAAAGTTGTTGCCGTTTTTTGGGCACACCCAGACTGACTTTTCTCGCGACTTGTTGACAGCTGCAAACGCTTTTTTTTCCCAAGCAATTATCACCGTTTTATTATGATTTACGGACGCAATCGATTCGTTTTCGGGTAAAACCAAACTTAATTTTCATGCTTTATCTAAGTTTATAAGCTTATTTCTACTGGAAAATGGAAATAAAGAAAATCTTACCCGACAGATTCTTCTTGCTGCATCTTTTTTTTTTAATTTACAAACGTCATTTTGTGGAACAAGTCAACTTTGATTTCCCTTGAGTTTTTTTTTCTTTAATATAACACATAGGCGTCCCAAGCTGGGATACATCAAGAATTTATATACATACAAAATTATACAATTTTAAGAATAATACAAGTTTAATGACTTAATTAACTTAATACAACTATTATATATATATATATATATATATTATATATATATATATATATATATATTGTATATATATATATATATATATATATATATTATATATATATATATATATATATATAAAGAAAGTACAAGATGTAGATCGTGTACGGAATTAGTACCTAAGTGTTGTGCCACAAAGCAATATTAAATATCTCACTAAACCCCCTATTCCACTTTGGCTTTTAGTATGCGTCACCCCTCATATTTCGCATTCATTCAGGGTGGGCAGCCCAGACGGTTAGTGAAAACCGCCCTAGTCGTTGCCTCCCCGACCGGGAATCGAACCCGGATCTCCCACTTGGCAATATCAATTTATTTTATATATTTGTACAGAAAGTAATGAATAATAATTGAATTCATATTTAAAACTATTTTTTGTTCAATTATGCTCACTATAAATTACGTAAGGCATTTTGGTACTTATGTATTAACGCCACCACCGTTACATTTTTAAATGCCGCCAATCTACACCTAAAATTTTTATGATAAATCGTAAAATAAAACATTTTATTTAAAATTAAAACTTTTTTAAAACTTAATATACTTATAGACTTTTACTAGTAATCAAATCAAAATCTTTATTTATCATGTGATGTAGTACTCATACATATTTAATAAGTCAAAAGGGAAAATGAAAGTGAAATCAAAATACTTAAATTAATACTGTAACCCTAAAAATAATAAAAATAAAATAAAAAAATAATAATAACGGTAAAGAAATAAAAACCAAAAGAATACTTAAACATGTGGTATAAGTTCTAAATCTAGTTTCTATTTACAATCACTTCTTATGAATTCTTCAATACCATAGTAGCACATTTCAACAAGAAAGCCTTTTAGTTTTTTGCGGAAAGTTTTGTATGTCTTCTCATCTTTTATATTTTCTGGGATGCTATTATAAATTTTTATTCCAATTCTATTGGGTTCTCTGGAGCATAGTGTTAGATTGCTTTTTGGCGTATATAATTTTAAGCAATTTCTGGTGTTGTAATTATGCTTATCACTGTTTAACTTGAAGGATTCCAGGTTCCTGTGCATATGACATGCCACCTCCCATATATATATATATATGGATGGTACCGTTAGTATTTCCAGCTCTTTGAAGTGGGGTTTGCATGAAGATTTCCTCAATATGCCGGTTATTGCCCTTACTACTCTTTTTTGAGCCAAAAAGATTGCTGTCAGATGTGTTGAAGATCCCCAAACTAGAATTCCATATGCCAGAGTGGCATTAATCTCTGCATGATAAACATTCATAATTGCCGACTTAGGTAAGATTTGCCGTATTGTTCTAATGAGATATGCCTTCGAGTTTATTTTGCTGATTATGTGTTCAGCCATTTTGTTCCACGTAAGATGCTCCTCTAGCAGTATGCCCAGGAACTTTATCTGCCCCGTTCTCTGTATATTATGGTTTCCAACAGTTAGTGATAGATCTGCAGATCTAACCCGTCTTGCTGATTGAAACCTAATATATTTGGTTTTTTCTCCATTTAATAGTAAGTTATTGGCAGCAAACCACGTATATAACTTACTGATTATGTCAGCGGCTTCTAATTGGAGTACCTCTGAGCTATTATTTGAGACAAGTACACTGGCATCATCGGCATAGAGAGTAATCCTGTCTCCCCCCACATAACTAATCAGATCGGCCGTGTATATCGAGAACAGGATGGGTGCTAACACACTTCCCTGTGGTACCCCTACATAAGTTGTAATAGTGTTGGAATTCATTTGCCCCACCCTTACAAATTGCTTTCTATTAGTTAGATAGGATTTAAACCACCTTCCAGTTTTACCTCGTATGCCATACCTGGCAAGTTTATCTAATGCCTTATCATGCGAAACACAGTCGAAAGCTTTAGTCAAGTCACAGAAAATGACAATTGGGCATCTTCCGCTATCCACCTCGGAAATTATTTTTCCGTAAACTTCTTCTATAGCTGTCATTGTGGATTTGTTCCTACAGAAACCATGTTGTTGTCTTGGAATGATATTGTATTTAAACAGAAATGATGAGAGTCTGCTTTCCATAGTGTATTCGATAATCTTGGCTATTACTGTTAAAAGGGCGACCGGTCTATAGTTGTTGATTATTTGTCTATCCCCTTTTTTGAACACTGGTACAATAGCACATAGTTTTAAAATATCAGGATATGTCTCACTTTCAAAAGAACAGTTAATTATATTGACTATTGGCTCACATAGTTCTGTACAAAATTGTCTGATCAAGTGGCAGGGTAGTTGGTCTGGCCCACTACTTCTTTTATTTTTTAATTTTAATATTATATTTATCACCTCATTTTTTGTCACTTCGTATAAAAACATGGTTTTACTGTTAACAGGTATATGTCTATTGTCTATGCAGGTAGGTTGAATATTTGTGCAAACCGTCTCGGGTGCAGTTTTAAAAAAAATTATTAAAATTCGTGGCTATCACTTTTGGATTAGTTACTATTTTATTGTCTATTTTGAGTTCAGTAATTGCTGGTTTTTGATTCTTATTGGAGCACTTGTTGATTATTTGCCACATAGTTCCTTGTTTATTATTTGATTTGTTGATCATTTCGCCGTAGTAGTTTCTTTTTGTGTCTATAATTAACTTATGATGTTTTATTTTTTCTAGCTTGTATTTACTTTTTAAGATTGTAAACTGTTTCTGAAGAATAAATAGATCTTTTAATTTACTACTAGACTGTTTGATCTCAGTTGTTATCCAGGATTTCAAATTCGACTTACATTTTACTAGTGGAAAACATTGAAAAAAGTGATATTGCAGTGTTTCTAGAAATGCTGCGGTTTTCACATTTGCATTTGGTTCCTTATATACACTTTCCCATGATTCTTCCATCAAAGCTTGTTGGAAGTGTGTCTTGTTGGTTATTCCAAAATTTCTGGTTATCTTCATTTTTTGTTTATATCTTTCCTGGATTTCCACGGTGCTGTCTACTAATATGAGCCTGTGGTCGGACAAGGTCGTGTCTTTTACTGTGATATCAGGCGTAAAGTTAATATTTGTGAAAATGTTATCAATGAGACTTTGACACGTCGCCGTTATCCTTGTATATTGCTTTACTCTATTTATTAGGCCATATGATTTCATCATGTTAAGCAGATTATCCCTTTCTTTTGATGTATCTTGAAAGTTTATATTGAAGTCTCCCACAATAATTATTTCCTTAAATTGGTAGAAAATCGATTCAAGCAGGTTTTCCATGGTAATAAAGAAAGTTGTAATGCATCCTAATGGTGGCCTGTATATATTGATAATAATTTTTTTGTCTTTTTCATCTTTATTAGTCACCTCTGTTGCACATAATTCTATATGTTTTTCCGTTGAGATGCTGGCAATATTTTCTTTCTCTTTGCAGTCTTTTAAGTCCTGTTTTGCCCAAATGGCGACACCTCCTCCACTATAATTACTTCTGCAATAGGCACTAATCAGCTTGTAATCTGGAAGATTGACTTGCTTCAATTTATCCTCACTCATCCATGTCTCAGTTAAACATAATAATTGTGGTTTATATTCTGAGGTTATTATTTCTAATTGATGTATTTTTTTATTTAAACTTTGTATATTTAAGTACAAAATTAATTTGTGACATATTCTTTGTTCCTTGGTCTTTGTTCCTAAATTTTTACTTAGAGGTTTGGCTCGGGTAGGTATCACATGTACTGCCTCATTTAACGTGTATTTTTCTTCTTTCTGGGGTTTATAAAATAACGATTAACACATGCATATCTCGGCCACGTTTCCGGCTTATTCAGTTCCTCTAAATATTCATATGGGGCAGTCACCTTAAATGACGAATATTCGTCAGGGTGTTTTGCCTCTAGTTTTTTGCATTGAAGCGAATCAATATTTATTTTACTGCGTAAATACTCAATTATATCTGCTTCTGTGAAAATTAGATCTAATTTGAACACATGTATATGGGCATATTTTTTCGCCGCTTTTATTGTAGCTGTTTCGGAGTTTCCATATATCGTATGTGATTGTCGGTTCCGCTTCGATCTGTTTTTCTTGACCTCCCAAATTTCTTCGTTGTTGTTTTCATATAGTATACTATAATAATACTAATAGACCTTTTCATAGTTAAAATTTTTGACGTATACCTAACCAGTGAAAATAAAATGTGCCCGAAATTTTCATATTCCCGCCTTTTAAACGAGGCGGACGCGCATGCGCTTAACTAACCGTAAAAAGGTCTATTCAATTCACATGCTTGGCATGTTCGTCCAATCAATTGAAAAGCGTTTGGACTGTTGGACAATAGAAGTCATATGCAGTGTTACCTCTAATTTTTGTTAGTGCTGGTCGGTCCAAATTTAGTTATTTTTTTTAGTGCTGGGTTGTCCAATTTTTTATACTTACTATTTATATAAACCATAATTACAAATGGAAAAATAATAGTTTAGGATATTTCTATTGAAACTTTACATTTTTAATTTGTCTTCTGTCTTTCGTACTCATCATCAAATTTCGTAAAATTCACAAATGAGGTGTTCAAATTGCGATCTTTTCTTGTATTGAAATTCATAAGTGAAATTCCTCGTTCGCAATCCGCACTGGGCGCTTAGAAGGTAGGAAGGTACCCATAATATTCCAAAGTATAGCGAGATTAGAAAATTCAGATAATACGAAAGTTAAGGTATTGTCGAATGTTTTGAACAATCCAAGCTTACTTTTCTCCATTATTGTAAATTTCATTTCGGAATATTCATCCCATCTTTTATCAATGTCAATATTTTGATTTATCATAAATACAGAATAGGGGTAAACAGTACAGTGATCGGTCATTTTAGAAATCGAACAATGAAAACAATAAATTGCATGCTTGTATAAAATGAATTTACGAATTATTATAGTGCTAGTAATTGTAAAAAACCTCACTTTTCTATTTAAATAATAATTCGAATCAAACATTTAAAATTTCATAGAAAATAAGAAGGTAAATATTTGATTCATCAAAAAACATAGTTATAGATCATAAGAATGTAGTGATTGTCTAGTGGATTTACAGTAATTAGTCAACGCTTTATAATAAATAAAAGTAATTTGAAAATATGAAAAACCATTATGAACTAGTGATCACTCCAGTGATGAACACTCCAGTGATCTAATAAAAGAAAAATATTTAATTATTGTTAAAAAAAAACAATTTAAACATAAATTTGTGTTATGATTATTCATTTAATTGCAACCAATATTTTCTTGATCCTCAATCAACTCTACGATTTTTTTCAGCCAGTTTTTTTTTCTAAAGTTTTCCGTTTTTCTTTTTATTTTCGAATTGGTAAAACCATCCTACGTTATAGATAATCATACAAACACAGCCTGAATATATAAACATATTCAACCTTTCCGGAGCTATATAACAATTACCGAGTCTTTTTAGGACTAGCAAAACAAATCTCATGTGAAATTTCTCAGTTATTTAATAGTTTTCAGTCCACCTTCGTGACACTCAACATATAACATTGTTTTTATGATGTCTTCCCATAAAATTTGAAATTGCCGTGATCAATTTCATAAACATTTTGTGCCCCACGAGGGGCTATTATTATTTTTTTCATTTTTGGACATACCATAAAATAAGCATCATCACCATTGGAAACACGAGTCGAATCTTATAATGTGTTTAAATATTTAATTTTTGATAAATAATCATATATTTCACTCAACCATTTTTTAATATTGCTCTCACTTACACAAGAGGCTATTATATATACTATAGCTATACTATATTACTGGCTTTAGTTGCTCTTTCTGGCAATCTTTCAATAAGAATCGAATTCCTTTCAAGAAAGGCTTTATACCACCCAGTTTCTAGAACATTGTCACAAAAAGGATTTTTTTATTTTACTTTGATCCAAAAACTCTTTGACAATAGCTTGTATATTGATCTTTCTTCTAGGAAATCCTCTTCGTTGACAATCAATTATCCAACGTACTAGGTCCTCTTCTGCATTGCATCCTAATACAGGAGACGGACCTGTAGTAGATTTGATGAATGCATCACTAATTCTAAATTGAATTGTTGGTTTGGGAATACCATACTTTTTTGAAGCTGTGCATTGTGACATCCCATTTTAAACTGCATTAATAGCATCTTCAATTTGATTATCCGTATATTTTTTAATAAAACTGGTAAATAACTGGCATATTTCACACGAGATTTGTTTTGGTAGTCCTAAAAAGACTCAGTAATTGTTATAAAGCTTCGGAAAGGTTGAATATATTTATATATTCAGGCTATGTTCCGATTGTTTTAAGATTGTACCTTTTCTTAGGTTTGCCATTTTATGTATATTAACACTAGCGTATTTCCCCTAGAAATAAATAAATTAGTATTTTCACAAACTATAATAACAAATACATAAATAAATTCAAGTAAAATAGATTTTTCATTTTTAAGTGCTTTAAAATTGTGTATTGAATATTTTCCATGTACTCTTATTTGTAGGTTAAACACTCTAGTAATAACTGTCACATAGTTACTCTAACGTCAAAATACTAATTGGTCGGATGGTCTATCACTATAAAAACTGTTTATCGTGCGATATTGTCTTATCATATTTTTCACAGTCAGTACTTTATTTTTATCAAAAAACTTTTTATTTCGGTAATTTAAACCTGTATTCATTTACAAATGCCAAAAATCAGCACAAAAATCATTGTTTAATCATGAGAATATCTAGAAATAGTAAGGTTACTTTTTGTACATTTCTGTCTAAAATGACGTAAATCTCGGACTGGTCATTTTATTAATTAAATACACACATGAAACTTTAAATTACAACAAAGTTATGGGTTGTATCCAATACAGAAAAGAATATAGAATTTTCTTCTGTTAATAAACAATTATGTCACCAAAAGATTGTCTTATAGTTATATAGTTTTCAAATTATGACCAATCACTACCTACTGACCAACAACTGTACTATTTACCCCTATATTTCGGAAAGATTCTTCTTCTTCTTCTTCTTTCGAATAGGCCTACCTTGGACCACGCTCGTTCAACTGTTGGGCTTTGACCTTTGCCCAGTATTGTCGCATCTTCTACCGGTGTAACTCCTTTCTCTCTTCTGTCCAGGGGGTAAGATTTCGGAAAGATTCATTATATTCTGTTTTAGAAAATCTTTTTTTTTTTTCCTGAATTTATATAATTTCATTATCATGTTGTTTTTGATCATCGTCTGGAAATCTTCTTTCTTTAAATTAAATTAAATTAAATATATACAGACACGTTCGACAAATTGTATTATATTTGAATTATCAATATTATTTTGATCTTCTGATAATAGTTTTTTACATCACTGCTCGAAAACATTTTGTCTCCCAGGTATTCAGATTTTAATTTTATTATTTTGGTCTTACCATACTGATGAGCATCAATTATAGTTAAACAACTTTTCTATAAGTATTTGTACGAAGCTCTTGTAATACATCTTAGAGAGCAAAAATTGCTACCCGATATTGGGAATCCGTCAGAATTTTTACGCAATATTTACAGATAGGATCATTTCGTAACATAACTTGACGATATTCATTTAGAACATCGTAATTTTTGACAGAAGCACTAACTGCGAAATATCTGGATATCACCTTACTTCATTGATTGGTTTAAATGGTATCATGTTCAGTTACTTGAACTAAATCTTTACTTGAGCCAAAAATTTTCTATTTTTTGCATACTCGATCGGTGAAAAATTGTGCACACAGTTCCTAATCAAGTTCCTATGTTCTGAATAACATTTACATTTTTCCTGTCGTCGATTCCCAGGTCTTCTCGATGTGCAATACAGTGTTGTTCGGTTAAATGTAATATATCCTTTTTAAGAACCGTAATTACTCCATTTTTAGGGTTCCGTACCGAAAACGAAACCCTTATAGGATCACTTTGTTGTCCGTCTGTCTGTCTGTCTGTCAAGACCAATTTTCTCAGGAACGCGTAGAGGTAACAAGTTGAAATTTGTATCAAATACTCGGGTCTGCGGTCTCTTTCAGCTGCGAAAAAATCAAACTTGTAACTCAGCGCGATCAAAAGATATGACCGTTTATGTCGCATATTTTGCGATTTCACAAGGGAATCAAAACCTATAGGGTACTTCCCGTTGACCTAGAATCATGAAATTTGGCAAGAAGCGCTGAAAACCGTAAATATGTAGTTTAATTACAAGAAAAATGCGAATTTACTATTAGAAACTTATGAAAAAACACTAATGTGTTGCGTGGTATTGTCAGGCACCAGAAGCATATGGGTTGCATACAGTTAGGTCCTCCTAAAGATACCTTACTTACAAGTTTGTACGGAACCCTCGGTGCGCGAGTCACAACTCGCACTTGGCCGGTTTTTCTTTCCAAGCATGACATTGGCTCCATCAGATGAGATTATTATCAATTTTTGGATGTTTATATTTATTACATATTTTGTTTTAACTTTTTCTACAATTGACTTGCTGTCACAATTTTCGAGTTTCAAAATACCGCCGAATACAGTTGTGTAATTTATATTATTATCAAGATATTTAAAATAGAAAATGAGTACTTTTTGTACTGAAATATCGGTGCTTTCGTCTAGAATTAATGTAAGGAAGGTTGAATTTTTTATTTTGTTAAAAATATTTGTTTCCAGGATATGGCTCAAACATTCGGTGAATTCAGAAGCATAATTTTGACTTCGCCAATTTTGTGGCAACTTAATAAATTTTTCCACATGCTATCCATAAGCATATGGAACGGAAAGGGGACGGATCCATTGATGAATTAATACATATGTATAGCCAATATTACATTCTCGATTAATATATTAATATTTTTGAATAATATGTCTTTTTAAATAATCTAACTTCCACTCATCCCATTTTTTTTTATACTAAATTCCTATGGAATATTTGCTTCTGCACAAAATATACACGTCACGTTTTCAAAATCCTCATTATATTGGGAAATTTTGCTTAATTTTATACTCTATTTTTATACAGTCCTGCCAAGTTAGCAACCGAATTTGCAAAAATATAATATTCAACAGTGTTCCTGGTAGATATGGAATAGTTCTAAAGTACTTTGTACGAAATTTCAATGGAATTTCGCGAAAAAGATGGAAAATACCAATAACAAGCTAGCAACAACTTTTGAGAAAAACATTTTTTATAAATTTTGTGCCCCCTAGACCATAGTTCTGCAGTACTTGACCAATTTTGCAAAAAGTTCTGTAAAAATTGAAATTTTGAAAAACCGAATTTAGAAAATTGCAAAAACATTTCTTTTCGCGGATCTGAATAGCACCATAAGAGTTCTATCAAAGATCCCTTTGTCATTTTTTGATCAAAACCTTAGTTGATCAAAAGATATTTGCAATAATAAAGGTTCCATGGCTTTGAATGAAAATTAAAATACCTCGCGCAACAGTTCTGTTTACAGTTCCCGATAGAAGTCTCAGAGTTCTATCGAAAATCCTTATAACTTTCTTCTGTACAATAAAAAATTAGAAAGATATGCGAGAAATTGAACTTCACCGATGTTACGAAGTGAAGACGAAAAAAATCGCCTAATAATTTAAATCGCGCTTTTTCCTATAGGAAACCTCTTCACTTTACACACATATAGCATATTAATTAATGTAATATCCCCAATTTCGAAGACAAAATCAACGTCTCGTAATTTAAGTGCGCGGAAAATTAAATTATCTGCGCAAATTTTAAAATGTCACGAAAACTATTGCGCATCCGCGCACCCGCGCAGCTTACAGGGAACCTTGGTCATATGGTGTTGAAAGAAAGGCTGGACGACCAGGAATTTCAATGTTTAAAGATACACGCACAAATAAGTGACAAAAATTAGCTTTTACTAGGTCTTTCGGAAGTGGGATATCTAAGGTTTCTGTTTGCTGAAGAGGTCAAGGTTGTGGAATAAATCCATCTTGTAGAATTATTCGCAAACTAATTCTTTATTTTCTGGACCAATTTACCAATCTAGAGTCCATTCTACTTGATTTACATTTACGTTACTCTATTAATTATTTTTATTAATTCCCTCTTAAAATCCTTAAACTGTCATGTACTGGCCTATGCAGATGACATCAAACTTTTTACAAGCGTCACTTCGCCAAATGATGTTATGTTTCTTCAATATAACATCAACAAATTAGTATCCTGGTGTGAAACTCATAAACTGTACCTTAATGTTGATAAATGCTGCTCCATGTCATATTCCCGGAAATCTAACCATTTCACAACATCATACACATTGAATGAATTACAACTTAAATGCTGCGTGGAGATAAGGGATTTGGGCATCTTATTCACCTCTGATTTAAATTTTACTAGACATATAACTAATATTGCAATGTCTGCTTCCAGAATGTTAGGTTTTATTATGAGAATTTGTGCATCTTTCAGAGACATTGACCTCATAAAGTTATTGTATTTTGCATATGTAATAAGCAAACTCGAGTATGGGTGTCTTATTTGGTATCCATATTACATGAATCAGATAATGCCACTGGACCGTATTCACCGCAGATTCTGAAAGTATTTATCGTACAGAGTAGATGGTGTCTATCCCGATCGCGGTGTGGATCAAAATATTCTCTTGGAACAACATGGTATCGCTTCGCTGGCCGCCAGAAGAGAAGAGCTTACTGCTAAGTTTTTATGGAAGATTCTTCATAATAAAGTGGATGCTTCATTTCTGTTGTCAAAAATAAACTTCCATATACCTAGGTCAAGTTCTAGGTATATTAACACATTTTACATCCCAGGGGCTCGTACCAATTGTCTTCGGCGGGCACCAGTAACTGTAATGTGTCAGATTGCGATGACACGCTATAAAGATTTTTTTTTTGACAAGTTATAACTTAACCGAATACATTTTCATTATTTATATATTGTTAAATTTATTGTTGTCTTGTAAATGGGGTTTCCTGTTGGGCAATAAAGTATATTATTATTATTATTTACATTATCACTTCCTGGATTTATATATTCAGCGACAACTGGTTCTTCATCAATAATTAAAGTACTCCATATTTACCCCAAAATATCACCAGCCATTTTGAAGTTCCAGTTTATTATCGTTTGTACGTCGTTGAACATCGAGATGATTTCCAAAAGAATCATACGGCATACCGAGTCCAGATGATTGATAACTCAAAGGAGCCATTCGACGCTCCACTCGATTGAAACAATTTCGTCCCGGAGCGTTAGTGACAATAAATATAGCATCATGATCTAATTTTCGAAATTGAGAAATCGCATGGCAGATAACTTGAGGAAATCGTGGATTTTCAATGGGTCCTCCATCAACTGGTTTCATGCGATTATCATCGGTTTTGTCTAAAAATTTAAATTCCTTCAACATTCCACGAGGCGCTCAAAATCTATACTATGAGTGCGTGCAGATGATGCAGAATGTTTCCCTGATCTGATTGCAATGTATCTAGATCCACTGTATGTTACTGCTTCCTGTTCGCAAATTCCTTCAGGAGTAATTTTAATACCTGCATAAACGGAAGGTATTAATTTATGTTTTTCCGCTACAACCCAGTCGTGATCTGGCAAGCGGACTATACTTCATATGCATCAGAATGGGTGATTGTTTTTCTACAGCAGTTTTACGTGCTTTGTCGTCCTGCGATAAAAAGAAAACTTGAGCTGGGCCAAGTATCACCAGTGTTCATCATTCATTGCTCTAGCTAACTTGACCGGTACTGTAACTACGTGTTTTTTCACTGAGTGGTAGATGAGCACCTACGTCAAAGACGAAGATAGGTGACACTCACTCCTTGATAGATTAAAAGCTAATGTATGTAGTTCTTTAACTAAATCATCTAATGTTCTACATCTGCTTATAATTTCAGTTCGTCGTTTTTCATCTGCACCACCTAATGAAACAACCACCTAATAAAATAACAAATTTAGGGGTAATTTTTATAATGCGGAGAACAACAAAACACCCTTCCAGGTATGAGTAAAGCAGTTCACAGAGCGCCGCGGAAGTTTCGCTGCGGCGCCCGGTGCGTTATCGCGGCTGACCGATCGCTGTTGCGGCTTATGTAATATGTTCAGATCAACTCCCGCGTTTTTCGCCAAAGCCGCGGTTGTGCAACGTTGCACGACAAAACAACGAGCCTTTAAAAATGAGAAATATTACACAAACGATTTGTTTCGTAATTAGTATACAGTATAATCTCGATAATATATGGGACCAGACAACCGCCGGATTATCAGAAAGAGTGGTTCGAGGGAATAGCGCGAGCGATCTCCACACCGCCGGATTACTGGACGTGCCGTCCGATTAACCAACGGCCGAATTACCGAGATTATACTGTATTACGATAGGATTATTGAAACAATATTCCACGATTGATTGATCTGAAATGGGATATAAATACGGTCACCCGCGATGAAGAATTTCATTCATCATTCCATTACCATTCAGTGTAAGACGTAAAAAGTGTCACCATGTCTAAAAAATATTTGTCAGAAGCACATTTAGCCGTTGCAATGGAAGAAGTTCTAAACCAACTCGATTCAAATGGCTCGGATGAAGATTCTGATGGTTCCTTGGCAAGTGATGTCCCCAGTAAAGTATCTGTAGAAGACTTGTTTGCAGATGAAGATATTGCTGATGATGACAAAACTCCCCAAACTTGGTAAAAATGGATATGAATTGAGCACCCATATTTTATCAAAGAGGGAACGACCAACTAGGAACATAGTTTCTGAGCATCGGCAATTCTTTTTAGAACAGCAAAAAAAGTAAACACTTGTTTAGAAGCTTAGAAATTGCTGTTTAGTGACAATACAATCAGCAAAGTTATACAACATACAAATGAGGAAATAGATCGCCAAGCTACTACCAGTCGGCCAGTTTCGTACATAATATACATTTGCTAGAATTGAATGGCTTATATTACTCCATCAGAAAATGCGGGAAGGCCATGTGCTGCGTGCAGAAGAAGACACAATAGCTAAGTCAGCATATACCCTGGAAGTCACGGGAAATAGGCCCAAGGGACGACCAAGGCAGAGGTGGGTTGACACGATCCATAATGACCTGAAGACTGCACATCTACATCCAGATATGGCTCAAGACCGAAAGTAATGGAGATAACGAATCCTCACAGCGGACCCTGCCACCAGGCGGGACAAACGCTGGGAAGAAGAAGAAGAATGGCTTATATTACGCTAATGAAGCCTTAGAGTGTCTAGTCAGAAATTAGGAAGCTCATAGTCAGATGGGTATGGAATAAACATTTGTATGGAATAAACACATGTCTCTAAAAAGGTTTTTTGACATCATGTTTGAGATTTGATGATAAAAAAACCAGGACACAAAGAAGTAAGTAAGCACTAATTCGAGAAATTCGGAATATAAATTTTGATATACCCCTGGAGAATATTGCACAATCGATGAGCAGCTGTTGGGTACTCGTTCCAGATGCCCATACAAAATGTTTATGCCGTCAGAACCCGACAAATACGGCATAAAAATTCCTATGTTGAATGACACTACCACATTTACCAATATGCTATACCGAATCTAGGAGGTCTAACCGATAAAGGTCATAATGAATCACAGTTCCAGACTCACTATGCCAGAAAACTTTCTGAACCTATTTTTAATAGTTATCGCAATATAACAATGGTTTACTTAAATTATGACAAATTTATGATTTGGTCGAAATTTTATGAAATTTGACACACTTTTGTAGATATTTGTTGAAATTTGGCCGAAATTTAGCTGAAATTCGATAATTTGACCGAAATTTTAATTAAACTTGGCCAAATTTGTTTGAAATTTTGCCGAATTTTAAAGAAATTTGGCCTAAATTTGATGAAATTTTGCCAAAGTTTAATTCAATTTTGCCGAAATTTTTTGAAATTTGAAGTAATTTGTCTCATTTGTAGATATTTGTTGAAATTTGGTCGTAATTTTTCGAAATTTAGCCAACATTTGATAATGTGACGAAATTTATCCAAAATTTGATAATTTTTGATAATGCCTGAAAATTTGATGAAATTTTGCCGAAATTTAATTAAATTTGACGGTCAGATTGAGCTTTTTTCTCAATTTTTTTCGAATTTTTCAATTCAAAAACTTACATAAGATCAGATTCTCTGCCCCTGCCCCCCTTCGCCATAGTAAGAATTAATAATATTTGGTTTTTTGGTTACGCGCGACTCTCGTAGCGGGGAGTGCGTAATTCCGCGAGTACGTAATTGCCTTACAACTCGAATTATGTACTATACTTTATTTACGGCCACATTAATCTGTTTCTATTTAATAAGAAAAATATGTTTGATGTAACTGATTCATCGATAGAGAATAATCGATAGTTGAAAAAATATAATTTAGATAAAAAGGCTGATCATTGTCCATTTTTTTGTGGGCGTAGGTTAATATATTTTTTGCAGGTTTGGTAAAATTCTTTAGGTACCATAAAATATCTTTGAATTTTTGTTTTAGATTTAGGAATTTTAACGATCAGAGATGTTCCGTTGTCTTCTATGTGGCAGGATTTGATATTTCGTAGTTCTTGTTTTCTGCAAACACCACTAATGCCAATGATAAGAATAACCTATAATTATATAAAAAAATATGTTCGTTATGACCATGCTCTCTACATTATAAGAAAAAAAAAGTAATGAATACCTTCATCAATAAATATTTGTTATCCGGCGAATTATTGAAGAAACTCTTAATTTATTGATTGGTGAAAATTTTTGATTTCTTGCTTTTAAATCCTTCAGTTTTTCTCTTTAGTGAAGCTATTAACTTTGAATGTTTTGAAATGTCGATGTCGTGCTTTATATTAATTGTTGTCCGAACCATTGAATAAATTGTCCAAAGTGAAGATGGTTTCATTGTTTGAGATAATTCATCAAAGTATGATAATGCAACATTTTCTGAAAACGATTTAACTTTATGCTTCATTCTCTAGTCCATACATTTTCTATATGCATCCTCGTATTGATCCCGAAATTTAATCGGTAGCAAAGTATGGGCAGCTTTTTTCGCTTTTTCAACAATTTCGGGCGGAGTGCTATTTTCTTTTTCACTTTCACTGGACATTATTTTAATTGAAATTGTTTTAATTGAAAAAAAATATAGTGTTTATGTTTGATGATTAGTTTGACGTTTAATAATTGTTTGACAAATAACGGAATGCTTTGGGTTGCCTATATTAAACGATAGTAGCAGCTCTCAACGAATCAACGAATTGTAAACCAAACGCACTAGTGTGTTATTGAATCATTAAATAACATTAATCGCGGACTGTTACATACGTGTGTTATATGATGTATTTACATAATCCACGAACTGTACAATATTGGGCAATTACAATAGTGGTCGTAGATAAACTATTTTTTATATCATAAACATTGAACATTGAAAACTTGCAGAAGAAAATGTCGACGGAGATTCCTTGAATGTGTTTATGTAGAAAGTTCCTTTGAAGAAGGAGAGGAAAAAGTTGTTTCGAGACAACATTGCAAAACTCAAAAACCAATTACAAGTAGAATAAACTACACGTCTTGCTAATTAGCTCCTTCGAAACAAATCTCATTTGGAAAGTTTTATTATAACAATAGTAAGAAATAAGAAATAGTCCACACAGACTAGTCTCGGTTTATATAAATCTATAAGTAACATACATTAATCTATAATTAGTCTTCAGCTTAACCTACGAAACCTTGAAGAACCTCGGTGAGGTTTGAAAATTGTTGCGGGGTCTTGATAAAATCGAGTTGGGTGAGAAGGGTGGATACGGCCCTCGAGCTCAAGAAAATCCAGATCAAAGTTTCGAGTCTCTTAGAAATTGATCGAATCGTTTTATAGAAAACTTGAGATGTTTATGTTCTTTGAAACTGTAAGTATCATACATAGTTTCAATCTGTGTTTCAATTAGAAAAAGATTCAGTCGAATCAGATTATTTTGGAAAAAGTTTCGGGCAAGAATCCGAAAGTTCGATATTTTGCGCGGTTTTATAATCGTTATTTCAGGCTTGGGTTTTACCAAAACTTAAAAAGATTATTAGTTATTTGTTCTGTACGAAATTTCGCGTCTTTTGATGTATTATGTCAATATCTGTGACATGTCAAAATTCGCGAATTCGAAGTCGAAAAAATCGCGATTTTCAAACCTCTCCGATTTTTACATATTGTATATCAAAATACGCAGAATTTAACACAGATTACGCTAGTATAAATAATTATGCAATTTAGTTGACAATAATCGGCAAATTTTAAAAAACCGGCTAAATTTCAACCACTTAAAACACCTTGTTACATTTGCAGCGATACCTTCACAAGGAATAAAAGTAACGGAATTAGTTTTCGATTTTCTGAAAGTTTTTAAATATTGAGGTGTCGTTTATAAATATTGTTTCAAACAGTAAAGGTCGATTCCCATATGCGCGACTCTCAGCTACGCGACATCGCCTGTCAAATAATGATTACATTGTTTTAAATGGACACGTCGCGTAGCCATAGAGAGAACGTGCCCATTTTAAACAATGTGTCATTATTTGACAGGCGATGTCGCGTAGCTGAGTGTCGCGTATATGAGAATCGGCCTTAAGACAGTTTAAAAGCGACGTCAAAATTTAGAAAATTTGTCTGCAGCAAACAATAATTTTGAAACCAACCATTGGATTCCATTCAAACTTCTCGATTTCTTAACTTGATTCTTAAGTAATAAGTCTGCAAAGTTTGAATAAAATCCATATTTCTTTTTCAACTCTATTTTATCCGGCCCGCGTACCAATTTCCAAAACTTACGCTCTATCTTACTATTAGTCTTCATATTACTAACAAGTTAATTAATATTTGGTAAACATAGACTTAATTTGACCGAAGTCAATAGCCCGCGAAGCCGTGGGCTATAGCTAGTTAGTTGTAGAATAAGAATGCGTAAAAGTAAAAATATGATTTTATCACGTGCAGAAATAGAAATAAATTATATTCCACGTTTTCTCGATTCCTCTCTCACACAGTCTACACACTAATAATAGCTCACAACAGACTCAGCTTTCTAACTAGCAGAAAAAATCCCGCATAAACAACGACTCACCTTGAAAACCAAATCGACAATTAGCTTCGTTTGTTTGGACAAAAACTGAATTTGTTCAAAACCGAAAGTGAAGATGATTCGGTTTAGCTGTCAGATTACGATACGTTTCTTTTTTTCTATATATTTACTTCGAATTGGGGCTACAGCCTTGAGTGAACAGTTACAGCTCGTCGACTCACGTGTACTTTTTATTATTTAGATTCAGATATTAATTTTTCGACAATCTACAGCCTTGGACGTTTCGTTTCCACTAGATACAGTTAGTTTTACTCGGCTTATTTATAAACTTAATAAACTTTTAGTTCGAATAGACAGACATTTCTACATACTTGTTGTTCTGTAGCTACATAAGTTAATTAGTCCACGAAGACAAGAAAACTTAGTTTTGGTTTGTCTGTCTGTAAATCTGTAATTAGTCTACATCAGGGGTCATCACTAGGATTTTTTAGAGAGCCTAATTGTTTTTATCAGATTTTCCTGAGGGTCGCAAGTAAATCATGTAATTAATAATAAACGTCTTTTAGGTTTGTCAACAGCGGTATTAAATCAGAAACATCTTGCTTTTCATCTGGATTTTCATCAAACAGAGTTTTAACTGAAGGAAAGCTGGAATAATCACAGCTGGAATTGACAGTTCTTCAATGTATATTGAACTTTTGTTCCTGTGAAAAAACAATACTCATCATTTTCGTTACAATTTTGTTGTCTCCTTGCAATCGAGTCAGTGTTTCATTCACAATGCCCACTCCTAACTTTCGTTTTTAAATTTACGTTTTTATTCGCCTCCCTAACAGCCGAGGGCCGCAAAAAATCGTTCCGAGGGCCGCATGCGGCCCGCGGACCGCGTAGTGAGGATCGCTGGTCTACAAAGACAAGAAAACTTAGTTTCGGTTTGTCTGTCTGTAAATCTGTAATTAGTCTACATAGACAAGAAAACTTAGTTATGCTCTGTCTGTCTGTAAATATGTAAATAGTCGAGCTAGACAAGAAATCTCAAGTGTGTAAAAGTATCCAAATCGTACGTAAACGTCCAGTGTGTATCAAAATCGTGTGTAAAAGTCCAATGTAAATCAAATGGAGTTTCATTATTAAACGATTTCTGTTTGTTGTTACTACAACTGGCACAACTGCCAGTACAACTGGCAACAACTCGCGTCACTATTCAAAAAAAAAACGGCCAAGTGCGAGTTGTGACTCGCGCACCGAGGATTCCGTACAAACTTGTAAGTAAGGTATCTCTTTTTTTGTGGAGGACGTAGCAAGCACATTCAGTTAAACTTAACTTGACAAGTGGCCCTCCTGAAATCACGACCATCTTAGTACCGATGCAAGCATAACCTCAAGATGTCGCTGTCGTACGATGGAATTCTACCCTATCTTTTATTACCATACATCCCCCATTCACTATGAGTGTTTAGGGGTTCTGGAACTTCACTATTTGTTTTTACTGCTCAATTTTGCCTCTGCATCCGCCGTTGTTCGTTCTTTTTGTGTAATAATCTCTCTGGTCATGTTCTCCGTGTATGTCCAGTATTGTGCTGATTTAAGCATAACATCTACCAGGGTGTCTATCCAAAACGTATACTACAATTATTATAGTGTAGCTGCAATTTTATTGTGGTTAGTTCCTAGCAGTGTTTTTTTTTTTTTTTATAAAAAGTTTGGTTCGATGTGAATACCGGGTTTGCCGACCCTTCGAACACGTCGGCCTATGGCCTATTGTATTCTATCACATTCACTTTAGGCCCAGAAACCTGTTGTTATTGTAAATTGCGCTAATAGCCATTTTACACATTTGTCTTCTGGAACAAATGCGGCCGGCGCTGGGGATAGATAGCAGTGTTACTAAAATTAGAAATTAAAGTTATTTGATTACTTGCTTAAGTTTTAAATCTGAACCGCATTTGTAAGTGGTGACTGAAAAAGGAATGAATAGTACCGCATTGTATATCGTATTATTAACGTTTCCACTTGGCTTTTCAGTATGCCCCACCCCGGTTACGGGTATATTGCATTCGTTGAGGATGGGCTGCCCGGACGGTTAGTGCCTCCCTGGTTGAAAATGCCTTCTCGGCGGGACCTAACCGAGGAGGACCTAACTGTATGCAACCCACATGCTTCTGGTGCCTGACAATACCACGCAACACATTAGTGTATTTTCATAAGTTTCTAATAGTAAATTCGCATTTTTCTTGTAATTAAACTACATATTTACGGTTTTCAGATTTTTCCCTTTACATGTGCTGTAAGACACCGCTTCTTGCCAATTTTCATGATTCTAGGTCAACGGGAAGTACCCTATAGGTTTTGATTTCCTTGTGGAATCGCAAAATATGCGACATAAACGATCATATCTTTTGATCGCGTTGATTTACAAGTTTGATTTTTTCACAGCTGAAAGAGACCGCAGACCCGAGTATTTGATACAAATTTCAACTTGTTACCTCTACGCGTTCCTGAGAAAAATGGTCTTGACAGACGGACAACAAAGTGATTCTATAAGGGTTCCGTTTTCGGTACGGAAGCCTAAAAATACTAAGTATTAATTTGTGAAGGATGTCATTATTATGATCGTGTGTAAAAGTATCCAAATCGTACGTAAAGTACCAAAATCCAGTGTGTACCAAAATCGTGTGTAAAAGTCCATTGTAAATCAAATGGAGTTTCATTATTAAGCGATTTCAGTTTGTTGTTACTATGGCAACATCTCGCGTCACTAGACACAAAATGAAGTCTACGAAGACAAGAAAACCTAGTTTTGGTTTGTCTGTCTGTAAATCTGTAATTAGTCTACATAGACAAGAAAACTTAGTTTTGCTTTGTCTGTCTGTAAATCTGTAAATAGTCGAGCTAGACAAAAAATCTCAAGTATTATAAACTAGACTAGATGGACTAACTAAATTTAATACTAGATAAAAAAAAACTAAGTATAAATTTGTGAAGCATGTCATTACTATCATCGCGTGTGAAAGTATCCAAATCGTGCGTAAAAGTTCAATATAAATCAAATGGAGTTTCACTATTAAAAGATTTCTGTTTGTTGTTACTATGGCAACAACTCGCGTCACTAGACAAACAATGAAGTCTACGAAGACATGAAAACTTAATTCTGTTTTATCTGTCTGTAAATCTGTAATTGGTCTACATAAACAAGAAAACTTAGTTTCGCTTTGTTTGTCTGTAAATTTATAAATAGTCGAGCTAGACAAGAAATCTCATGTATTATAAACTAGACTAGATGGCCTAACTAGATTTAATATTTGACAAAAAAAACTAAGTGGTAATTTGTGGAGGATGTCATTATTATAATAGTGTGTAAAAGTATCCAAATCGTACGTAAAAGTCGAGTTTGTATCAAAATCGTGTGTAAAAGTCCAATGTAAATCAAATGACAATAAAAGTCCAGTTTGTATCAAAATCGTGTGTAAAAGTCCAATGTAAATCAAATGTACTTTCATTATTAAACGATTTCTGTTTGTTGTTACTATGGCAACTCGCGTCACTAGACAAACAATCAAGTCTACGAAGACAAAAAAACTTATTTTGGTTGGTCTGTCTGTAAATCTGTAGTTAGTTAACATAAACAAGAAAACTTAGTTTTGCTTTGTTTGTCTGTAAATCTGTAAATAGTCGAGCTAGACAAGAAATCTCATGTATTATAAGCTAGACTAGATGGCCTAACTAGATTTAATATTTGACAAAAAAAACTAAGTAGTAATTTGTGAAGGATGTCATTATTATAATCGTGTGTAAAAGTATCCAAATCGTACGTAAAAGTCCAGTTTGTATCAAAATCGTGTGTAAAAATCCAATGTAAATCAAATGACAATAAAAGTCCAGTTTGTATCAAAATCGCGTGTAAAAGTCCAATGTAAATCAAATGGACTTTTATTATTAAACGATTTCTGTTTGTTGTTACTATGGCCACAGATCGCGTCACTAGACAAGCAATGAACTCTACGAAGACATGAAAACTCAGTTTTGGTTTGTCTGTCTGTAAATCTGTAATTAGTTAACATAGACAAGAAAACTTAGTTTTGCTTTGTCTGTCTGTAAATAGTCGAGCTAGACAAGAAATCTCAGGTATTATAAACTAGACTAGATGGACTAACTAAATTTAATAATTTCAAAAAAACTATGTATAAAATTGTGAAGGATTTTATTATTATTGTCGTGTGTAAAAGTATCCAAATCGTGCGTAAAAGTCCAATGTAAATCAAATGGAGTTTCATTATTAAACGATTTCTGTTTGTTGTTGCTATGGCAGCAACTCGCGTCACTAGACAAAAAGTGAAGTCTACGAAGACAAGAAAACTTAGTTTTGGTTTGTCTGTCTGTAAATCTGTAATTAGTCTACATAGACAAGAAAACTTAATTTTGCTTTGTTTGTCTGTAAATCTGTAAATAGTCGAACTAGACAAGAAATCTCATGTATTATAAACTAGACTAGATGGCCTAACTTGATTTGATATTAGACAAAAAAAACTAAGTATTAATTTGTGAAGGATGTCATTATTACAATCGTGTGTAAAAGTATCCAAATCGTAAGGAAAAGTCCAGTTTGTATCAAAATCGTGAGTAAAAGTCCAATGTAAATCAAATGACAATAAAAGTCCAGTTTGTCTCAAAATCGTGTGTAAAAGTCCAATGTAAATCAAATGGACTTTCATTATTAAACGATTTATGTTTGTTGTTACTATGCCAACAACTCGCGTCACTTGACAAACAATGAAGTCTACGAAGACAAGAAAACTTAGTTTTGGTTTGTCTGTCTGTAAATCTGTAATTAGTTAACATGGACAACAAAACTTAGTTTTGCTTTGTCTGTCTGTAAATCTGTAATTAGTCTACATAGACAATAAAATTTAGTTTTTTCTTTGTCTGTAAATAGTCGATCTAGACAAGAAATCTCAGGTATTATAAACTAGACTAGAATGGACTAACTAAATTTAATAATTTCAAAAAAACTATGTATAAAATTGTGAAGGATTTTATTATTATTGTCGTGTGTAAAAGTATCGAAATCGTGCGTAAAAGTCGTAATGTAAATCAAATGGAGTTTCATTATTAAACGATTTCTATTTGTTGTTACTATGGCAATAGCTTGCGTCACTAGTCGAAAAACGAAGTCTGCGAAGACAAGAAAAATTTGTCTATATAGACAGTAAGTCTTAGTCTGTTCGGTAGGAGTTAGGCATCCAAAACACCGATGATATTTTAAAAACCGGTTTTCGTTTTTTCGTAAAATAAAAACCCGGTTGACCGGTTAAAACGCGGTTTTAAGTATGAAAATAAATAAATTGAGTATTACTTTTTAAAACTAATTTCAAAAATAGTGCAGCTGTAAACCAAATAAAATAAATATTTATTTACCAAATAATAATAATAATTGTATTTATTGTAACACAAGAAAACAAAAAAAACATGATACAATGTATAAAATAATATATAAAAAATACAACAAAAAGACAATTTATTTACCATTTATAATTATTTAATAAATAATAAAAAAAATTGTATTATTTCATTATATTTACGTGTAGAATAAAAAAGAAATTATAACTATAAATGTAGATATATATATATATATATATATATATATATATATATATATATATATATATATATATATATATATATATATATATATATATATATATATATATATATATATATATATATATATATATATATATATATATATATATATATATATATATATATATATATATATATATATATATATATATATATATATATATATATATATATATATATATATATATATATGTAAAGAATTTAGTTAGTTTTGGTTTTATATTTTACCGCGCTGGACGGGTAAAGGTTGTTTAAGGTTAAGTTCAGAAAACACATGTTAAGAAAAATGTTTAGTTTCATCAGTTATAATAATAGTATTTATAGTGTATAATAATAATAATAGATAGGATTGAAGATAGAGGGAATTAAGGAATAAACCTAATTGTCGTTTCTTTATTTTTAGGTATGATATATAGTGTATATAATGTAGATAATAATATTTATATTAAATCTTTATTTTTAGAGCAACACAACATTGTTTTTGTTACCTAATTCCCAAGAACAATAACAATAATATCTTATAAAACGACAATTTTGTTTATGAGATATATTAAATATATAAATAAATAGAATGGAGAGGTTGCGTTTTGAATTTATGATTAAACCATCGGGTGATGGTGGAAGATCAAATGTGATGGCCATAACGTCAATTACCACCGAGGATAATACAACATTTGCAATACCAGATGAATTTCAACAAATAAATCATCACAGGGAGGTGGTGGAAACAACCGTCTACAATTTGGTGAAAAACAGCTTAAAAAAGAGACACCAATTTAGAAAAGTTTGGATAGGATTGACAGAGGAACTAAAGAAAGTTTACATGGATGACTACGGTAATATGAAGTTTGCAGACCAAATTTTGGAAGAAATTACAGATAAACCTGCTGCTACCTCTGATTTAGATGATAAAAATACTTTGAAAATCCTAGAAAAATTAGTTGAAAATACACAGGTAAGGGGAGAGCAAAACCTGAAGAAAATATCGGAGAAATTTGTGATTGAGAAATTTACAAGCAAGAATACTAATGCAGATCAATGGATAGATATTTTTGAAAAAGAATGTACACGCTTTGATGTAAAGGAGGATGAACAAAAAATTGATATTCTCAGATTGTTCATGGATAAACCTTGCTTAGATTGGTACAGCTCTATGATTATAAAATTAACAAAAGATTCAAAATGGACAATTTGGAAAAACAAGTTTTGTGAAACATTTGTAAACAAAGGTTGGAATCCAGTCACTTATGCACTATTATACAAATACAAGGATGGTTCATTGTTGGACTATGCAATAAGAAAAGAAAAACTTTTATTAGATATGAGAAGATCAATTGATTCAGGTACGTTGGTAGATCTTACTGCAGCTGGTTTACCAGAGTTTATACTAAATAAAATTGATAGAGAGGCATTAAAAGACACTGTGGATTTATTTAATGAAATAAGCAAATATGAACACATGGTAAGTAAAAAAAGGTTTTTTGAAAAAAAAAAGATTGTAAATATGTATAGTAAAGAAAGAAATGAAGAAAAGAAACCTTGCAAAACTTGTGAAAAACTAAATAAAGGCACTCGTTACCATGCTGAATCAGTATGTTGGTTCAAAACAAATGAGGACAATAAAGAGAAAAAAAATTATCAAATCAAGCATGTAAACAATTCAGTTATTGAAGCTGAATTAAATGACACAGATCAAAAAAACTAATAGTTACACCATTAATCAAAATCAAACTGCTATTAGATAATAAATTAGAAATATTTGCAATATATGACTCAGGGTCAAACGTTTCCTTAATTAGTTCTAAATTATTAAAATTAAATGGTAAAAGGAATAGTTCAAATAATGCAGATTTAATAACGATTAGTGGTGTTAAAAAGACACAGGGTTTGACAACTATAAAGATTAAAATTTTTGATATTGAAAGAAAAGTTAATGTTTACATCATAGATAAAGAAAACTTTAAATATGATTTTTTGATTGGATTAGATATAATAAAAAAGTTCAAACTAACCCAGAACGAAGATTTAACAATTACTCAAAAAAAAAGTTTAATTAATAAAAATGAAGATAATGAAAAAATATACACAATAAATTTTAATGAACATATAGAGGAAAAGAATTTTGAAATAAAACTAGATCATTTAACTAACAATCAGATATCTGAAATAAATAGACTGATGGACGATTATAAGTCAGTTTTTGCGAAGGACAAGTACGACGTTGGTACAGTGAGAGACTATGAGGCACGTATTGACCTAATAGTCGACAAATATTGTTCTAAAAGACCTTACAGGTGCACGGTTGAGGATAGAAAGGAGATAGAAGAACAAATATCGAAATTATTAGATAAAAAAATTATTGAAGAATCTTACAGTCCATTTGCAGCACCAGTGACATTGGCATTTAAAAAAGAAGACAACAAAAAATCCAGACTATGCATAGATTTCAGAGACTTGAATAAAATTGTAGTACCTCAAGCCCAACCGTTTCCATTGATAGAAGACCTAATGTTAAAGACAAGAAATTGCAAATTTTTTTCAACACTAGATATAAACTCTGCTTTTTGGTCGATTCCTCTGCGAATTGAAGACAGAAAAAAAACAGCTTTCGTAACACAAGAGGGACACTTCCAGTGGACTTGCCTACCTTTTGGTTTAAAAACCTCACCAGCAATCTTTCAAAGAATACTAAGTAACATATTGAGAAAGTATAAACTTACAAATTTTACTGTTAACTATATAGATGACATTCTTATATTTTCTAAATCTTTCCCTGAACACATTAACCATTTAACACAGTTGTTGGAGGCAATAAAAGAGGAAGGTTTCAGATTGAAATTTACAAAATGCACATTTGCAGCAGACCTAGTAAAATACCTTGGTCATATTATACAGAATAATTCTGTAAGGCCAGTAAAAGATAATTTAATTTCAATAAGAAATTTCCCTGTTCCAAGAACTCAGAAAAATATAAGACAATTTTTGGGAAAAATCAATTTTTACCATGAATATATACCAAATAGTGCAATCATCCTAGGTCCACTGCATAATTTACTTAAAAAAAATCAAAAATTTGTCTGGTCTATAGAATGTCAAAACGTATTTGAGAATATAAAAAAACTGCTGTGCTCACAACCGGTTCTAGAAATTTTTGATCAAAATTTACCAATAAAACTTTATACAGATGCATCTTTGGAAGGTGTTGGAGCCATTCTGAAACAAACACAGCCTAATGGAAAAGAAAAACCAGTGGCATACTTTTCGAAGAAGCTAAATGAAGTCCAGAAGAAGAAAAAAGCAATATACTTGGAATGCTTAGCTATCAAAGAAGCAGTAAAGTATTGGCAATACTCGCTCATAGGTAAATCATTTACTGTATATTCAGATCACAAACCTTTAGAGAATATGAATATAAAATCTAGGACTGATGAGGAACTTGGAGACTTAACATATTACCTGTCCCAATACGATTTTCAAATTAAATATGCCCCAGGGAGAAAGAATTTAGAAGCAGATTGTCTTAGCAGAAACCCAGTATTGGAGTCGGACGAAAATAAAGAAGAACAATTAAAAATTGTGAACTTAATAAAACTGGAAGAGATTTTAACCGATCAGGAAAAAAATGAAGAGGTGCAAAATAAGAAAAATATGTTAATAAAGAAAGACAAGGTATACTTTAAGAAAGTAAAAAAAAAAGACAAAATTATTTTATCCGAAGAGTTTAGTGTGAAATTCATAAAAAATATACATGAAAACCTATGCCATATTGGTAATAAACAAATGCAAAAGAAAATTAGCCCAATATACACATCGAAAAATTTGATTAAAAACATAAAAAAAGTTTGTAGAAGCTGTGAAATATGCATAAAAAATAAATCAAGGGGACAAGACAAATTTGGTTTAATGTCTCACTTAGGTCCAGCTAAAAAGCCTTTCGAAATAATCTCGATAGACACAATAGGAGGCTTTGGGGGTTCGAGATCAACCAAAAAATATCTACACCTTTTGGTAGATCACTTCACAAGATACGCATACATATTAACATCGAAAACACAGAGTGCAAATGATTTTGTAAAACTAGTAAACAACATAGCAGAAATAGATGAAATTGGAATGCTTCTCACGGATCAGTATCCAGGAATTAATTCAAAAGAATTTAAAAATTTTGTAAATGAAAAGTCGATACCAATGGTTTTTACAGCAATAAATGCACCTTTCTCAAACGGATTGAATGAAAGACTAAATCAAACACTGGTGAACAAAATAAGATGTCAAATCAACGAAAGGGATAAAAAAATAGCTTGGGCAAGAATAGCACAAGAATGTGTAAATAAATATAATGACACGGAGCATTCAGTAACTGGCTTTGCACCAAAATATCTGTTAGATGGCACGGATGTTTCAGTTTTGCCAAGTGAACTAAAAAGAAATAAAATAATAGACAATGATTTGATAAGAGATAGAAAAATAGCATTCAACAATACCATGAAATCACATATTTATAACAAAAAACTATTCGATAAAAATCGAAAAGACTTTGAATTCAAAGTAGGAGATATAGTGTATGTGGAGAATGGAAACAAACTGAACAGGAAGAAATTGGACGAATTGAGAATTGGACCATACGAGATTATAGAGAAGATTTCAAACTCAGTGTACAGGATTAATACAGGTCGCAAGAAATTAGAATCAAATCTTTTCCATATAACGAAACTTATTCCAGCCCCTATATTAGATGAAGAAGGAGATGGAGAATAGAAATGGAACAACGGAATGTGGAATATAACGAAAATTTGGTTCCAAACTTTCTTCCCTTTGGGGGGGAGATGTAAAGAATTTAGTTAGTTTTGGTTTTATATTTTACCGCGCTGGACGGGTAAAGGTTGTTTAAGGTTAAGTTCAGAAAACACATGTTAAGAAAAATGTTTAGTTTCATCAGTTATAATAATAGTATTTATAGTGTATAATAATAATAATAGATAGGATTGAAGATAGAGGGAATTAAGGAATAAACCTAATTGTCGTTTCTTTATTTTTAGGTATGATATATAGTGTATATAATGTAGATAATAATATTTATATTAAATCTTTATTATTAGAGCAACACAACATTGTTTTTGTTACCTAATTCCCAAGAACAATAACAATAATATCTTATATATATATATATTTATTTATTTATCAAAGTACGAAACTTGACTAAAATGTTAAAATACAAGTACAGTCGAACTTCCCTAAGTCGAATTGCCATTGTTCATGAAAAAAAATTGGAGTTATAGAAATTTGAAAAACTGTCGTGATCTTCCTAAAACACACCCGCTGGTAAATACTTAGTTTTGCTTTATTCGAGTTTTTGGTGAAATCATAAAATTTGAAAAATAAAATGTTTGGTAATCTGCCCGAGGATTACACTATCGACGGTTTATGGTAGGCAAAATTCGGCGTCATAAGTTTTGGAAAATACGCGTCGGTTAAAATTGGAGTTATAGAAATTATTTTGTATATAAAATTTTACCATTGTACAAATTTTTGCTACGAGTTATGGAAAAATTTGAGTTAAGGAAATTTCGAGTAATTGAAGTTAATTTATATGTAAAATGCTATCTAAATGATAATTACATGAAATATTACATATCGAATGAATTTCAAAAAATATTCGAGTTATAGAAATATAAAAATTGGAGTTACAGAAGTTTGAGTTATGGAAGTTCGACTGTACTTATATTTTTTTAGGATCAAGATTATCTTCACTCTCAATCTGCGAAACTTTATTTCAATACGTATTTACTGCTTTTACGTTTTATTTGAGTATAAATAAATCCACAAAATAATACTACATGAATATCAATAGACAAATAAAATTATTTTCCACTTGAAGGAAAAAGTAAAATAAATAAAAACCGACTTTCGGTTTTTCGAAAAAAAAACCGGTTTTACGGTTTCCTAAATTTCAACAGAAAACCCGGTTAACCGGGTTCGGTTTTAACCAGTTTGGATGCCTTAGTAGGAGTGTAATTAGTTTGAGTAGATAAGACGCATCAAACATTTCATTAAGATTAGTAATGATCGATTAGATAACCAAATAATCAATTGCGGCTTTGAGATAAGTGAACAATTTGAATGTACAGTTCCGGCGAGGATAAAAAATATCAGATAATCTAATCTACCTAGCAAATGCTACATCTACTAGGCCGAAACCAACTTGAACTAACTGCATCAAGCAAAAACAAAAGAATAACTGTGATGCTTAAGTGTGCTTAAAACTGATATCTAACACTTTGTTTACTTTGGATTTGTATGTGAATGGAAATTCTTGTTTCCAGTAGACATCGAG
This sequence comes from Phosphuga atrata, assembly GCA_944588485.1. NCBI lineage: Eukaryota > Metazoa > Arthropoda > Insecta > Coleoptera > Silphidae > Phosphuga > Phosphuga atrata. The sequence continues at coordinate 65,580,216 of OX155899.1, forward strand.
CTCATTGTCAGTTAAAACTAGACTAGGTTTTCATGGACGTCTACAAATAACTAAAACTTGGATCGTTTTATCTCGGCCGTTAAATTTTTAGTAGGCTTAAAATATCAAGTTTACTAAAAAAAAACAGACTTTCTTAACTGGAAGTCTGTTTAGTATATAGGGAGGATTGTTTAAGAAGTAGATAGTTTACTTGGCTTAACATTCAAACAAATTTAGACAAGTTAGTAATAATTAGACAAAGTTAGTAATGTCAAAGTTAGACACTATAGTCCATTTTTTGTAAGAATGCAGTACAGGGAAGATATGTCTTATTTGAGCTTGTTTTCTGATTGACTTAAATCGAGGAGAAGTTCACACCGACGATATTTAGTTCTCCATCTCTACCTCTTTTCTCTCTTTCTTTTGACAAACATTTGCAGCTGTTAGTTGTCAATGGCTGCCGTATCAATTCACAATTATCATCTGATCTGTTTGTATCATTTAGATTTTTTGCGTTTTTCTTCATTTATTTGTTTGTATTTTATTACTGTTGTTGCCATTTGGAGAATTTAATCAATAATAATATCAATAATGAAACCATTAATAAATTACCAAATTTTTATTCAAGTAACTATATTTGAATTTAGCGCAAATTTTGTAACTAGATTGAACATTTGTCATAGTGTAAATCTGGTTTCTAGTTACTGCATTCTTAAAAAAAATTGACTATAGACTACCACAACTTGTCTATAGTCAATTTTTTTTAAGAATGCAGTAACTAGAAACCTGATTTACACTTTCCACAAATTACTAGTCACGACCTAGATAACTAACTTCACTGCTTTATAACTTCAGAACGAGTATAACTAACTCAACCAAACCTAAACGCAATTTGTAACTACATCTTTCAGCTGCTAACTAAAATTAGATTGATTTATCTATATCCGTCCGTTCGTCTTTAATCGCGAAATTATTGCGACTACTTCCAAAAAAAGTTCTTTATCTAGGTTTTCCTATGTAATTACTAGACTAGTTGTGGTGGACGCACTAAATTTGGACTATATATAGTTTATTAAATTATCTACCAGATAGCATGCTTCGAATTTTCTAAAACTATCTAGATTTAGCACAAAAATCGATGTTTTAATTTAGCTCGTCTGCAGAGAGACAAATTACCAGTCACGACATATATAACTAACTTCACTGCCTTATAACTTCTAAACGAGTCTAACTAGCTTAACGAAACTAAACGAAATTAGTAACTACATCTTTCAGCTGCTAACTAAAACCAGATTGAGTTATCTACATCTGTCGGTTCGTCTGTAATCGCGAAATTATTGCGACTACTCCCAAAAAAAGTTCTTTATCTAGACTTTTGTATGTAATTGCTAGACTAGTTGTGGTGGACGCACTAAATTTGGACTATATATAGTCTATTAAATTATCTACCAGATAGCATGCTTCGAATTTTCTAAAACTATCGAAATTTGGCACAAAAATCGATGTTTTGATTTAGCTCATCTGTGAAGACACAAATTAATAGTCACGACCTAGATAACTAACTTCACCGCCTTATAACTTCTAAACCAGTGCGACTAGCTCAACGAAACTAAAAGCAATTAGTAACTACATCCTTCAGCTTTTAACTAATACTAGATTCAATTATCTATATCTGTCGGTTCGTCTGTAATCGCAAAATTATTGCGACTACTCCCAAAAAAAAGTTCTTTATCTAGACTTTCCTATGTAGTCTCTAGACTAGTTGCGGTGGACGCACTAAATTTGGACTATATATAGTCTATTAAATTATCTACTAGATAACACGCTCTGAATTTTCTAAGATTTGCTAGATTTGGCACAAAAATCGACGTTTTAATTTAGCTCACCTTTAGAAACACATATTACTAGTCACGACCTAGACAACTAACTTCACCGCTTTGTAACTTCAGAACGAGTATAACTAACTCAACCAAACTAAACGCAATTTGTAACTACATCTTTCAGCTGCTAACTAAAATTAGATTGATTTATCTATATCCGTCCGTTCGTCTTTAATCGCGAAATTATTGCGATTACTTCCAAAAAAAGTTCTTTATCTAGTTTTTCCTATGTAATTACTAGACTACTTGTGGTGGTCGTACTAAATTTGGACTATATATAGTTTATTAAATTATATACCATATAACATGCTTTGAATTTTCTAAGATTATCTAGATTTGGCATCAAAGTTGATGTTTTAATTTAGCTCGTCTGTAGAGACACAAATTACTAGTCACGACCTAGATGACTATCTAGATTTAGCACAAAAATCGATGTTTTAATTTAGCTCGTCTGCAGAGACACAAATTACCAGTCACGACATAGATAACTAAACTAACTTCACTGCCTTATAACTTCTAAACGAGTCTAACTAGCTTAACGAAACTAAACGAAATAAGTAACTACATCTTTTAGCTGCTAACTAAAATTAGATTGAGTTATCTAGATCCGTCGGTTCGTCTGTAATCGCGAAATGATTGCGAATACTCCCAAAAAAAGTTCTTTATCTAGACTTTTCTATTTAATTACTAGACTAGTTGTGGTGGACGCACTAAATTTGGACTATATATAGTCTATTAGATTATCTACCAGATAGCATGCTTCGAATTTTCTAGAACTATGTAGATTTGGCACAAAAATCGATGTTTTAATTTAGCTCGTCTGTAGAGACACACATTACTAGTCACGACCTAGATAACCAACTTCACCGCCTTATAACTTCTAAACCAGTCTAACTAGCTCAATTAAACTAAACGCAATTAGTAACTACATCTTTCAGCTGCTAACTAAAATTAGATTGAGTTATCTATATCCGTCCGTTCGTCTGTAATCGCGAATTTATTGCGACTACTCCCAAAAAAAGTTCTTTATCTAGAATTTCTTATGTAATTACTAGACTAGTTGTGATGGACGCACTCAATTTGGACTATATGTAGTCTATTAAATTATCTACCAGACAGCATGCTTCGAATTTTCTAAAATTATTTAGATTTGGCACAAAAATTCTGTGTCTGCAGAGACACAAATTACTAGTCACGACCTAGATAACTAACTTCACCGCCTTTTAACTTTTAAACGAGTCTAACTAACTCCACGAAACTAAAAGCAATTAGTAACTACATCCTTCAGCTTTTACCTAATACTAGATTGAGTTATCTATATCTGTCGGTTCGTCTGTAATCGCAAAATTATTGCGACTTCTCCCAAAAAAAGTTCTTTATCTAGAATTTCGTATGTAATTACTAGACTAGTTGCGGTGGACGCACTAAATTTGGACTATATATAGTCTATTAAATTATCTACTTCATAACATGCTCTGAATTTTCTAAGATTTTCTAGATTTGGCACAAAAAACGACGTTTTAATTTAGCTCACCTTTAGAAACACAAATTACTAGTCACGACATAGATAACTAACTTCACTGCTTTATAACTTCAGAACGAGTATAACTAACTCAACCAAACTAAACGCAATTTGTAACTACATCTTTCAGCTGCTAACTAAAATTAGATTGATTTATCTATATCTGTCCGTTCGTCTTTAATCGCGAAATTATTGCGACTACTTCCAAAAAAAGTTCTTTATCTAGGTTTTCCTATGTAATCACTATACTAGTTGTGGTGGACGCACTAAATTTGGACTATATATAGTTTATTAAATTATCTACCAGATAACATGCTTTGAATTTTCTAAGATTATCTAGATTTGGCACCAAAGTTGATGTTTTAATTTAGCTCCTCTGTAGAGACACAAATTACTAGTCACGACCTAGATAACTATCTAGATTTAGAACAAAAATCGATGTTTTAATTTAGCTCGTCTGCAGAGACACAAATTATCAGTCACGACATAGATAACTAACTTCACTGCCTTATTACTTCTCAACGAGTCTAACTAGCTTAACGAAACTAAACGAAATTAGTAACTACATCTTTCAGCTGCTAACTAAAATTAGATTGAGTTATCTAGATCCATCGGTTCGTCTGTAATCGCGAAATTATTGCGAATACTCCCAAAAAAAGTTCTTTATCTAGACTTTTGTATGTAATTACTAGACTAGTTGTGGTGGACGCACTAAATTTCGACTATATATAGTCTATTAAATTATCTACCAGATAGCATGCTTCGAATTTTCTAAAACTATCTAAATTTGGCACAAAAATCGATGTTTTAATTTAGCTCGTCTGTGAAGACACAAGAGATTAGATAACTAATTTCACCGCCTTATGACTTCTAAACCAGTCTAACTACCTCAACGAAACTAAAAGCATTTAGTAACTACATCTTTCAGCTACTAACTAAAACCAGATTGAGTTATCTACATCTGTCGGTTCGTCTGTAATCTCGAAATTATAGCGACTACTCCAAAAAAAAGTTCTTTATCTAGACTTTCCTATGTAATTACTAAACTAGTTGCGTTGGACGCATTAAATTTGCACTATATATAGTCTATTAAATTATCTACCAGATTACATTCTTAAAGTTTTCTAAGACCATCTAGGTTTGGCACAAAAATCGATGTTTTAATTTAGCTCATCTGCAAAGACACAAATTACTAGTCGCTATCTAGATCACTAACTTTACTGCTTTATAACTTCTAAACCAATCTAACTAGCTCAACGAAACTAAACGCAATTAGTAGCTACATATTTCAGCTACTAATAATTCAGGATTGAGTTATCTATATCCATCCGTTCGTCTGTAATCGCGAAATTATTGTGACTACTCCCAAAAAAAATTCTTTATCTACACTTTCCTATGTAATTATTATAGTCCATTTTTTTGTAAGAATGCAGTACAGGGAAGATATGGCTTATTTGACCTTGTTATTTGATTTTTCTTAAAGCGAGGAGAAGTTCACACCGACGATATTTGTTCCATCTCAACCTCTTTTCTCTCTTTCTTTTTACATACATTTGCAGCTGTTAGTTGTCAATGGCTGCCGTGTCAATTCACAATTATCATCTGATCTGTTTGTATCATTTAGATTTTTTGCGTTTTTCTCAGTTTATTTGTTTGTATTTTATTACTGTTGTTGCCATTTGGAGAATTTAATCAATAATAATAAGATATTCAATGAAACCATTAATAAATTACCAAATTTATATTCAAGTAACTATATTTGAATTTAGCGCCAGATTTTGTAACTAGATTAATCATTTGTAATAGTGTAAATCAGGTTTCTAGTTACTGCATTCTTAAAAAAAATGGACTATAGTTAGTAATGTTGACTTACAAAGAGTATTAAATTAGTATTGTAGAAATTTGATTTTGTAAATTCGAATTTAAATTTAAATTCGAAATTTAAAAATTGTTTAAAATTAAAAAAAAATTAATAATTTAAATTTAAAAATTGTTAATCTTTCAACATATACTAACCTAGTTAGTCTCGGGCATTTTAAGTGGCAACTTTGATACTACCGCTCGGATTTCGACTAAACTTTGCAGAAATTATCTTCAAAATTCGCTCGACGTTCGTACGAAATTGCAAAATTACTTTCCGCGTTTTTTAAATTTTCCTCGCCGAGCAATTTAGACTAAACCAACAGCACACAAGCTACGCAACGCATTCCACAGATAACGAATTATCATCCAGACTGAATTCGTTTGAGCGTTCAAGGTCTGTTCAGTATAGATGGAATTAGTCCATTAATTGTTTCAAAACCTTCTCGCTAATTGTCTCGATTGTTGTGCAAAGCAAAATTAGCATGTAGACAATAACATCGACCGTTTGGAATTTGAACGCTTCGAGAATTTATTAGTTTTTTGGGCGTAAAGAATTTGTAGAAAATGGAGAAAAAACTTTTAGAAAGTTGAGAGGAACGCGGTCTTAACTAGGTGGAATTAGATATTTATGGACTGTGAACGTTTGCTGTGAGTTGTTGCAAACTTAGTTTCAAGGAAATCGAACGGGTAGTTTCAAAGTTATTGCTTCAAATGTTAAAATAAAAAATCTCGAAAACTAAGGTACTTACGTATTAACGCCACCACCGCTACATTTTTAAATGCCGCCATCTACACCTAAAATTTTGATGATAAATCATAAAATAAAACATTTTAAGTAGGAGATTATGACTACGATATCTTCAAATCTGTCAGTAGCTGGAATTACACGGATATCTTCTGTTACTCTTTGGCACACTCCGCTCAAGATACGTATTATAATCAATAAGAGTAACAGAAGATATCCGTGTAATTCCAGCTACTGACAGATTTGAAGATATCGTAGTGATAATCTCCTACTTTCAATTCTATTATTAATTTGGTTCAAACCATGACATCTCATTCTAAATTTTATGTAAAATTAAAACATTTTTAAAACTCGAAATATTTTATTTTTTAACCCCGGTTAGATTAGGTTGCCCGCCGCGAAGCGGATAGATAATTTAAAAAAACATACGCGCGAACTCTCGATCCAATATATAGAGGTGGTGGCGTTAATACGTAAGTACCAAAACGAATTTTGGGATTTGTCTAAAAAAACGTTTTCAAAATATTAAGCGAACTTTGCAAAAAAAATTTTTTTGGAACAAAATGGAATCAATAGTTTCAAAGTTATGACTACCAATTGACCAATGTCAACAAAACGACAGAAACAATTCTTAGAATTCAAAACATAAATATACAGGGAAAAGTTTCAAAACATAAAAATGTACACAAAATTTCAATCGGCTGAGTGTTTTGCTTATCAACAAGCCAATCACAAACACTCGTCGCTCGGCTGTTTTGTAATCGACTACCAATCAAAACATTCGAACTGTAAACACAGTTTCTCAAAACAGAAACGAAGCTGGCTAATTGGAAAATTAAATAGAAATTCGCAGACTGGATCAAATTTCTCTCTTAAAACACGAAACGATTTCGAGAGGAAAGCGCTTGAAAACGCGAGGAAAATTAAGTGTGTCATATTTGACACATTCCGATTTTATCTCTCAATGCTTATAAATTAAATTCTTAACTGTTATTGTTTGACAGATTAGGTTTTTATTTCCGAATATCAAAACAAATTCTGACCTGCCGAGGAATATTGGACATATTTTATTTGTCAATATTTGGTATAGACATATCACATCCCATCTTTTTGTAAATATGATGCCATTTTAAAGTCGGCAATCATTGTAATGGAATCACCTGGAAATATTATGGTGGGATATTTTTTAACCACCTCGAGAGGTGACATATCATCATCATATCATCATAATTGAGCAAATAGTAGTTTATGATACAAGTGTGTGAAGAAGGGCTTTTGTGCATGAGTTTCGTCGAATCCCACTCGTGCTTTAATCGCAATGAGTGCAAAAAACGTGTATCGTACATTATTTTATCTATGAAATGTTTTTTATCTATATTTTTTATCTATGAATTTTATCTATGAGTCTACAACAAAATAATTGTTTCTTACCGATTATATTGAAAAATTGTTATTTTTTCAGACGAAATACTTCAAATCACTGACACAATAAGGTTAGAACACTTAACGCCTCCGTGGCAAAAATTGCTAACTGGTCAAAACGCACAGTGACGGGAACACTATTTGGTCGTTGTCGATGTAATGAAAGTTAACCTAGATTTAATCTAGATTAGGTTATGGTTAGGTTAAGTTTTGATGTAACTTGAACCGAGGTGGTTCAGCCAGATAAATCCAGACTGAAACAAAATAAGAAACAAATTAAGAAACAAATTATTTTAATTTTAGTATCACGTCAGGAAATTTATTTTCCCTACGTCTATATTTTTTGTTTTTCACAACAGTTGTTGCCATAGTAACAACAAACTGAAATCGTTTCATAATGAAACCCCATTTGATTTACTTTGGTCTTTTACGCACGATTTTAATTTTAGGTCACGTGTGTTTGTTATGTCACGTGTGTTTGTTATGTCACGTGTGTTTGTTATATACTTTTACACACGATTATAATAATGGCAGCCCTCACATACAATAATTTACTTATTAATGTGTTCATTTCGAAACTCGACTTGCGATAAATTCACACATATCTGCGGAACTATCAGCAGAACATTAAAGAATAAAACAAGAAAAGACACACAAATACAATTTTAAAAGACGATAGCTGTACCAACCCTCTTATATGGTAGTAAAACATGGACAACAACGAAAAAAGAAGAAAGTACAATACAAGCACGAGAAGAAGGAGTGAAAGATTGCACAAAACTGGACAGACTAAGGGCCTCTTTCACCATCTCTTAGTAAAGCGTTGATTAGTTACTTCCCAGTTAACATTAACCTGCAAGTAAAAGTTACGAGTATCTTTTGTCAATTTCACAAACGAAAATAAAGCTTCGAGTAACAACTTACGGGTTAAGTTAATGACGTAACGTTAACAATACGGCTTGCTGTTGGTGGACTGACACCACAAAAATCAGCCGCACTTCTCAAGACCTCTGTTAAGTTGGCAGAACCAACTTGTAAAAAAAAATCAGCGACGGCGCATAATAATCCGCTTTTTTTCCGCGAACGATTGTAAAAAGAAAAAAATTTCCCGCCCTTCCCATTTCCCGGGAAAATAGGATGCCTGCCGCTAACTTAACAGAACGTTAGCGGGACCTATCGTAAAAATAATTATATGAGAAAATAATTGCACCGGAATTATCCGCTAACGATTGTAAAAAGAAATAAATTTCCCGCTCTTCCCATTTCCCGGGAAAATAGGATTCCGCTAACTTAACAGAAAGTTCGCGGGACCCATCGTAAAAATAATCATATTGAGAAAATAATTGCACCGGAATTATCCGCTCTTTATCCGCTAACGATTGTAAAAAGAAAAAAAATTCCCGCACTTCCCATTTCCCGGGAAAATGGAGTCCCGCTAACTTAACAGAAAGTTCACCCATTCACCAGGACTCACCGGGATTCACCGGGACCCATTCTAAAAATAATTATATTGAGGAAATAATTGCACCGGAATTATCCGCTTTTTATCCGCAAACGAATGCCGCGAGAAAAATAATTTCCAAACTTTTCATTTCCCGGAAAAATTGAGTTTTTTTTTCGCGGAATTCGTTTGTGGCTGAAGCAAAAGTGTGCTTATCAGGTGCTATCGCGGAGAAAAAAAGATATCAGGGACAAAATTTGCTGAGAAGTAATTTTGAAGAACAAAGAAAGAAGCTATTGCCACCCCAATAGCTCCACTAACTACAATTGCCCTATCACCCCACCGTAGGTGGGAGGAAGGCAACCAAAAGAACATTTCATTTCTGAAAAGACCTAACATACCGCTTGCGTCTTTGAAAGTGCCTTAACATGCCGCTTGCACCTTTGAAAGGTCCTAGCATGCCGCCCGCATCTTTGAAAGGCCCTACCTAGCATTTCGCCGTCGCGCCGATGCCTTTTTGAACGGGGCAATAGAAATAACGTGTGACGATTATTCGACCTCTGTTAAGTTGGCAGAACCATCGCGGGAAAAAAAAATCCGCGACGGCACATAATAATCCGCTTTTTATCCGCTAACGATTGTAAAAAGAAAAGATTTTCCGCACTTTTCATTTCCCGGGAAAATTTGGCATTTTTTTTTTCACGGAGTTCGTTTATGGATGAAGCAAAGGTTATCTATCATATACTATCGCGGCGAAATAAGGATACCGGAGAAAAAAATGCTGTGAGGTAATTTTAAAGAACAAAGAAAGAAAGGAGTAGATAATAGGGAAGAAGAGAAGAATCGATTAATACGATTATTTAGAGGAATTTTGATTTATTAAGTTCTGTTAAAATTCTGATAAACCTCTGAAAACAATTCTATAGTCAAAGCTTAATCGCAACGAGAATAAATAAGTAATTTCGGGCTGACATTCCTCGTATCCATCATAGGTATCGGTGATGCATGAAACCCATCGTATTCATTCCAACCCAGAAATAGATAGCGGATTTCGGAAAGGGGTGGAGTCTAAATGTTTTTGTTTTTCCCCGGCCGAATCGTCACACGTTATTTCTATTGCCCCGTTCAAAAAGGCATCGGAGCGGCGGCGAAATGCTAGGGCCTTTCAAAGATGCGGGCGGCATGCTAGGACCTTTCAAATGTACAAGCGGCATGTTAAGACACTTTCAAAGACGCAAGCGGTATGTTAGGTCTTTTCAAAAATGAAATATTCTTTTGGTTGCCTTCCTCCCACCTACGGTGGGGTGAGAGGGCAGTTGTAGTTAGTGGAGCTATTGCCACCCCTCTCTTTCTTTGTTCTTCAAAATTACCTCTCAGCAATTTTTTTCCCTGATATCTTTATTTCTCCGCGATAGCACCTGATAAGCACACTTTTGCTTCATCCACAAACGAATTCCGCGAAAAAAAAACTCAATTTTTCCGGGAAATGAAAAGTTTGGAAATTATTTTTCTCGCGGCATTCGTTTGCGGACAAAAAGCGGATAATTCCGGTGCATGTATTTCCTCAAAATATTATTTTTATGGTGGGTCCCGCTAACTTTCTGTTAAGTTAGCGGGATCCCATTTTCCCGGGAAATGGGAAGGGCAGGATTTTTTTTTATAATCGTTTGCGGATAAAAAGCGGATAATTCCGGTGCAATTATTTCCTCAATATAATTATTTTTAGAATGGATCCCGAATTTTACTCAAGAGTAAAGTACGTTTATTTTTGAAAATAGCGACAATTTTTAATAAGAAAAGTTGATCATAATTGAAAACTATTGTCAGGTATCCAATATTATCCATCTGTCATGAGAAAACAGAGTTTGTTATTTTTATAAAATTCTATGTGTTAGCATTGATAATTTACAAAAATGTCGGGAAATTACTGAGAATATGATCAAGAATGTATTAAGGGCATTTTATAAACGAACCATTAGATGTCTAGAAAGAGATAGTACTTACTTTACTGTCCGTGTCCGGATCACCATAACACATCAAATTTTCAGTTTCCAAAAATCAGCCACATATGTGGCTTTGTCATTTGGGAGTATCAGGATCACTGTGCAAGTCTCACTCATGCATGTTTGGGCACATGGCCAGATGTTGGTGGTCTTGAGTTACGCCGCACTCACAATTGTCATCCTCTTTGTGGCCCCATTTTTTTAGATTGCTGTTACATCGTGCGACACCCGTTCTTAGCCTGTTCAGCGTATTCCATGTGGGGAAAGGTAGATGGTGTCCAGGGGTCAGCTCGCCATTTACCTCGATCCATGTGCGGATGGCAGCCACTTGCCATAGGTTTGTTCGCTGTGCTTCATGCATAATCTCCTGGGGTGTTGTTGACCCCATAAAGCTCTTCCGAGACTTAAGTCTATGCGGTTGCATTTGGTGCCCATATAAGGGATGCCTCGGGTTGGTTTTCGCTCAGCCCCCGCGGCAACACACCTCCTGATTCTGGCTGGGAGGGTCAATACCAACTATTGGGTAGATTTCCTCCACCGGAGTCGGTTTCAGGCAGCCAGACACCATGCGCACCGTCTCGATCAGTGCCACGTCAACGTGCTTGGAATGAGCGGAATTGAACACTATTCAGATTTGCAGCATATTCCGCGGTAGAAAAGCAAAAGCCGAAGTCCAGAGTGTATGAGCTTGTGCTCCCCATTTTGTGTTTGTTAGTTTTCGGTGGTCTTGAGTTACGCCGCACTCACAATTGTCATCCTCTTTGTGGCCCCATTTGCACGATGAAATCTAACCTAACCTAACTTTCTGTTAAGTTAGCGGGACCCCATTTTCTAGGGAAATGGGAAGTGCGGGAAATTTTTTTCTTTTTTACAATCGTTAGCGGATAAAAATCGGATTATTATGTGCCGTCGCGGATTTTTTTTTTTTCGAGTTGGTTCTGCCAACTTAACAGAGGTGAAATACCGAGGGCTAAACATCTTGTTATCCGGAAAGAGCAGCCTATCGGGTAACTGAAAGTTGTGCTTAAATTAACTTGCAGCATTTATTGGACCACACAGCAAAACGTTTGACTATATATTTGGAGGATGTATGGATGACATTGAATATACAAGAGTATAATAATCATTGACGCTAATTGCGAAATGGGGATGTGACGGATCGCAACAAACACAATATAAACAGAAGATGCAGAAAGAAGATTCCACAGACAGCAATATTTTTCAAAGTTGCTTTGTTCCATTGCATTTGCATTTGTAGCATAAACAAAAAAGTTGTTTAGCAAAATCCAACTCTTCGACCAATGAGGATACGGTTTGTCAAAGAAACAGTGGATATCACAAAATCCGAAATCGCCTATGTAGAAGAAGCTATAAACGCTTTTCAAAATAGCGAATTCATAAAGGAAAGGGCTCTATTTCGATAAAGCATTTATTGACGCTAACCATGGTGGATGCCAAAGTATGAAATGCTGCCACGTCAACTACCTCAACTATGAAATGCTACATTTGTGGTGCTACCTCCGATGTATACCTTCTTAATGCTACCTCCAATACCTTAATGACCTTAATATTGCAAGAAATATCTCCACAAACGCATTACAATTTGGCCTTTCTATATTGCACGCTAGATCGTCGATGTGCCTAAAGCTGGATACGGCAACACTATTGATGGTAACACTAGCAGGAGATTTTTCGCCAATCCAGAGATGGCAGTTGAAATTACCGGTATTGACTACAACCTGATAATACGAATCAAAGATTGATTGATGATTTTAGAGGTAATTTTAAATTCTCGAGAGAGCAGTGCAATTTAGATGTTATTAACAGATTATTGCTCAGCTCTGATCCCCTAATTACTAGTATGAGGACGAAACTAAGAAAAGGATCAGCGATGCATAGCAAAGAAGCAATGCAAATGCTTGTTTCCGCCGAGCCTATTAATAAAAACGACGAAAGTTCTTCAGAAGAATCTGCGGAGCAAACTGGGGAATGTCGAACTGACGGCGAGATGTGGGACTCTTCAGGTTAACTAATAAGTTTTCTTGTTTTTATGAAAATTTTGTTTTTGCTTGTAAAGTTTAATTTTTTTTTTGTCTCAATATACTATTTTTTCCTATTTATTTATACTCCTATGTACTTCAAACAACTATAAATAAACATAAAAACCGATTTAAAATGTATATAAACTAAGAAATAATTTTGGCCGGCTAAATCGCTGAAATACCCCACTGTGCGTCGTGAAACTCGCACATGGAGTTACGGGTGACTTTAACTGGCGGAAAGCCTACTGGACACTTTACTTGAGGATGGTGAAAGAGGCCCTAAGAAACAGAGTTATAAGAACGGAATTAAACATCTTTAATATAAACGAGGAAATAAAGGAAAATAAAAGTAAATGGAAAGAACACGTAGAACGGCTGCACGAGAAGAGGATACCAGGAAGAAGAGATATCGGAAGGCCGGGAAAAATATGGGCATTGTAACAGGCAAAGTGCCTAAAACCTGAAGTGAAGATGAAGAAGATGATACTTGCAGTTGCAAGGACAACTTTTCTATAAAACTCGCGGGCCGTATCCACTCTTCAACTTGATTTTATCAGGCCCTCGCAACAATTTTCAAACCTTGTTTAACCCGGCCGAGTGTGTGAAGTCTACATACTCGGCCGGGTTTAACAAGGTTTGAAAATTCAAGATTTCGTAGATTAAGCGGCATGATATATATATGAAGACTAATTATAGATTAATATGTCACTAATAGATTTATATAAACCGAGACTAATCTGTGTGGACTATTTCTGATTTCTTCCTTTTGTTATAATAAAACTTTCCAATTGAGATTTGTTTCGAGGGAGCTAATTAGCAAGACGTGTAGTTTATTCTACTTTTAATTGGAGTTTTGCAATGCTGTCTCGAAACAACTTTTTTCTCTCCTTCTGCAAACGAACTTTCTACATAAACACATTCAAGGAATCTTTGGCGACTTTTTCTTCAGCAAGTACATTCAATGTTTATGATGTTCATTAAAAAAAAACATGTATTATTTAACCCACTTATACACTACACCCAAGGAAAATCTCTACAAAGAAAAAGATTCTTAAGTTTTCAGTTCTAGTCAGTTAGTGCGGGGCATGAGCAACCTTTTTTGGGCAGGGGTTACTAGGGCTAAATTACAATTATTCTCGTGTACAGGGGCGATATAGCGTAGGGCAGGCACATTGGTCTCGTTCATTTAAATAAGAGATAGAGGAGTAATTTTTATAGCGTAGAGAAACCAACACAGGTACTATATACGGCCCGCGGGCCGCAGATTGCTCATGCCTGAGTTAGTGTATATCTAAACATTGAAGATACAGAATTTTAGTCTTAGTTTATCTGTCTTTAAATCTGTAAATAGTCTACATAGTCAAGAAAACTTAGTTTTGTTTTGTCTGTCTGTAAATCTGTAATTAGTCTACATAGACAAGAATACTTAGTTTTGATTTGTCTATCTGTAACTCTGTAATTAGTCTATATAGACAAGAATACTTAGTTTTGATTTGTCTGTCTGTAACTCTGTAATTAGTCTACATAGACAAGAAAACTTAGTTTTGCTTTGTCTCTCTGGAAATCTGTAATGAGTCTGCAAAGACAAGAAGACTTGGTTTTGCTTTGTCTGTCTGTAACTCTGATATTAGTCTACATAGACAAGAAGACTTGGTTTTGCTTTGTCTGTCTGTAACTCTGTAAATAGTCTACATAGACGAGAAAACTCAGTTTTGATTTGTCTGTCTGTAAATCTGTAATTGGTCTACATAGACAAGAAGACTTACTTTTGCTTTATCTGTCTGTAAATCTGTAATTAGTCCACATAGATATGAAAACTTAGTTTTGCTTTGTCTCTCTGTAAATTTGTAATTAGTCTACATAGACAAGAATACTTAGTTTTGATTTGTCTGTCTGTAACTCTGTAATTAGTCTACATAGACAAGAAAACTTAGTTTTGCTTTGTCTCTCTGTAAATCTATAATTAGTCTGCAAAGACAAGAAGACGTGGTTTAGTTTTGTCTGTCTGTAACTATGTTATTAGTCTACATAGACAAGAAGGCTTTGTTTTGCTTTGTCTGTCTGTAACTCTGTAATTGGTCCACATAGATATGAAAACTTAGTTTTGCTTTGTCTCTCTGTAAATTTGTAATTAGTCTACATAGACAAGAATACTTAGTTTTGATTTGTCTGTCTGTAACTCTGTAATTAGTCTACATAGACAAGAAAACTTAGTTTTGCTTTGTCTCTCTGTAAATCTGTAATTAGTCTGCAAAGACAAGAAGACGTGGTTTAGCTTTGTCTGTCTGTAACTCTGTTATTAGTCTACATAGACAAGAAGGCTTTGTTTTGCTTTGTCTGTCTGTAACTCTGTAATTAGTCTACATAGACAAGAAAACTTAGTTTTGCTTTGTCTCTCTGTAAATCTGTAATTAGTCTGCAAAGACAAGAAGACGTGGTTTAGCTTTGTCTGTCTGTAACTCTGTTATTAGTCTACATAGACAAGAAGGCTTTCTTTTGCTTTGTCTGTCTGTAACTCTGTAATTAGTCTACATAGACAAGAAAACTTAGTTTTGCTTTGTCTCTCTGTAAATCTGTAATTAGTCTGCAAAGACAAGAAGACGTGGTTTAGCTTTGTCTGTCTGTAACTCTGTTATTAGTCTACATAGACAAGAAGGCTTTCTTTTGCTTTGTCTGTCTGTAACTCTGTAATTAGTCTACATAGACAAGAAAACTTAGTTTTGCTTTGTCTCTCTGTAAATCTGTAATTAGTCTGCAAAGACAAGAAGACGTGGTTTAGCTTTGTCTGTCTGTAACTCTGTTATTAGTCTACATAGACAAGAAGGCTTTCTTTTGCTTTGTCTGTCTGTAACTCTGTAATTAGTCTACATAGATAAGAAAACTTAGTTTTGCTTTGTCTCTCTGTAAATCTGTAATTAGTCTGCAAAGACAAGAAGACGTGGTTTAGCTTTGTCTGTCTGTAACTCTGTTATTAGTCTACATATACAAGAAGGCTTTGTTTTGCTTTGTCTGTCTGTAACTCTGTAATTATTCTACATAGACAAGAAAACTTAGTTTTGCTTTGTCTCTCTGTAAATCTGTAATTAGTCTGCAAAGACAAGAAGACGTGGTTTAGCTTTGTCTGTCAGAAACTCTGTTATTAGTCTACATAGACAAGAAGGCTTTGTTTTGCTTTGTCTGTCTGTAACTCTGTAATTAGTCTACATAGACAAGAAAACTTAGTTTTGCTTTGTCTCTCTGTAAATCTGTAATTAGTCTGCAAAGACAAGAAGACGTGGTTTAGCTTTGTCTGTCTGTAACTCTGTTATTAGTCTACATAGACAAGAAGGCTTTGTTTTGCTTTGTCTGTCTGTAACTCTGTAATTAGTCTACATAGACAAGAAAACTTAGTTTTGCTTTGTCTCTCTGTAAATCTGTAATTAGTCTGCAAAGACAAGAAGACGTGGTTTAGCTTTGTCTATCTGTAACTCTGTTATTAGTCTACATAGATAAGAAGGCTTTGTTTTGCTTTGTCTGTCTGTAACTCTGTAATTAGTCTACATAGACAAGAAAACTTAGTTTTGCTTTGTCTCTCTGTAAATCTGTAATTAGTCTGCAAAGACAAGAAGACGTGGTTTAGCTTTGTCTGTCTGTAACTCTGTTATTAGTCTACATAGACAAGAAGGCTTTGTTTTGCTTTGTCTGTCTGTAACTCTGTAATTAGTCTACATAGACAAGAAAACTTAGTTTTGCTTTGTCTCTCTGTAAATCTGTAATTAGTCTGCAAAGACAAGAAGACGTGGTTTAGCTTTGTCTGTCTGTAACTCTGTTATTAGTCTACATAGACAAGAAGGCTTTGTTTTGCTTTGTCTGTCTGTAACTCTGTAATTAGTCTACATAGACAAGAAAACTTAGTTTTGCTTTGTCTCTCTGTAAATCTGTAATTAGTCTGCAAAGACAAGAAGACGTGGTTTAGCTTTGTCTGTCTGTAACTCTGTTATTAGTCTACATAGACAAGAAGGCTTTGTTTTGCTTTGTCTGTCTGTAACTCTGTAATTAGTCTACATAGACAAGAAAACTTAGTTTTGCTTTGTCTCTCTGTAAATCTGTAATTAGTCTGCAAAGACAAGAAGACGTGGTTTAGCTTTGTCTGTCTGTAACTCTGTTATTAGTCTACATAGACAAGAAGGCTTTGTTTTGCTTTGTCTGTCTGTAACTCTGTAATTAGTCTACATAGACAAGAAAACTTAGTTTTGCTTTGTCTCTCTGTAAATCTGTAATTAGTCTGCAAAGACAAGAAGACGTGGTTTAGCTTTGTCTGTCTGTAACTCTGTTATTAGTCTACATAGACAAGAAGGTTTTGTTTTGCTTTGTCTGTCTGTAACTCTGTAATTAGTCTACATAGACAAGAAAACTTAGTTTTGCTTTGTCTCTCTGTAAATCTGTAATTAGTCTGCAAAGACAAGAAGACGTGGTTTAGCTTTGTCTGTCTGTAACTCTGTTATTAGTCTACATAGACAAGAAGGCTTTGTTTTGCTTTGTCTGTCTGTAACTCTGTAATTAGTCTACATAGACAAGAAAACTTAGTTTTGCTTTGTCTGTTTGTAAATCTGCAATTAGTCTGCAAAGACAAGAAAACTTAGGTTTGGTTTGTCTGTATGTAAATCTGTAATTAGTCTACATAGACAAGAAAACTTAGTTTTGCTTTGTCTCTCTGTAAATCTGTAATTAGTCTGCAAAGACAAGAAGACGTGGTTTAGCTTTGTCTGTCTGTAACTCTGTTATTAGTCTACATAGACAAGAAGGCTTTGTTTTGCTTTGTCTGTCTGTAACTCTGTAATTAGTCTACATAGACAAGAAAACTTAGTTTTGCTTTGTCTCTCTGTAAATCTGTAATTAGTCTGCAAAGACAAGAAGACGTGGTTTAGCTTTGTCTGTCTGTAACTCTGTTATTAGTCTACATAGACAAGAAGGTTTTGTTTTGCTTTGTCTGTCTGTAACTCTGTAATTAGTCTACATAGACAAGAAAACTTAGTTTTGCTTTGTCTCTCTGTAAATCTGTAATTAGTCTGCAAAGACAAGAAGACGTGGTTTAGCTTTGTCTGTCTGTAACTCTGTTATTAGTCTACATAGACAAGAAGGCTTTGTTTTGCTTTGTCTGTCTGTAACTCTGTAATTAGTCTACATAGACAAGAAAACTTAGTTTTGCTTTGTCTGTTTGTAAATCTGCAATTAGTCTGCAAAGACAAGAAAACTTAGGTTTGGTTTGTCTGTATGTAAATCTGTAATTAGTCTACATAGACAAGAAAACTTAGTTTTGCTTTGTCTCTCTGTAAATCTGTAATTAGTCTGCAAAGACAAGAAGACGTGGTTTAGCTTTGTCTGTCTGTAACTCTGTTATTAGTCTACATAGACAAGAAGGCTTTGTTTTGCTTTGTCTGTCTGTAACTCTGTAATTAGTCTACATAGACAAGAAAACTTAGTTTTGCTTTGTCTGTTTGTAAATCTGCAATTAGTCTGCAAAGACAAGAAAACTTAGGTTTGGTTTGTCTGTATGTAAATCTGTAATTAGTCTACATAGACAAGAAAACTTAGTTTTGCTTTGTCTCTCTGTAAATCTGTAATTAGTCTGCAAAGACAAGAAGACGTGGTTTAGCTTTGTCTGTCTGTAACTCTGTTATTAGTCTACATAGACAAGAAGGCTTTGTTTTGCTTTGTCTGTCTGTAACTCTGTAATTAGTCTACATAGACAAGAAAACTTAGTTTTGCTTTGTCTGTTTGTAAATCTGCAATTAGTCTGCAAAGACAAGAAAACTTAGGTTTGGTTTGTTCGTATGTAAATCTGTAATTAGTCTACATAGACAAGAAAACTTAGTTTTGGTTTTTCTGTCTACAAATCTGTAACTAGTCTACATAGACGAGAAATCTAAGCGTTGTATGGTTTGTAAATCGTACTGATCTAGATTTTATTTCAGGAACTAGACTAATTACACTAAGTAAATTTAATACTAACATGATGTAATAGCTATAAATGGTTACAAACTAGACTATCCCATCTAGTCTTCTAACTTTGCTTCATTAATTTAATTAAACCTCGTTTCAACAAATTTTGGCACAGAATCCTCTAATCAAGATTTAATTATATCTCAGGATCTTGACCAGGTTTGGGTAAATAACGGCCCGTGGACCGCATGTGGCCCCCGTTGACATTTTATCCGGCCCGCGAAGCATTTTATAAATTACAAGTTAAGAAAATATCTATTTCCAATAAAAACTTAAAGTTGGTTTCGTGATTCGCATTCTAAAATAAACACAGATATAAAAAATACGGAAAGTCTGCCTATGACATGTTTATTATGTTTACCAGGCATGATGTTACTCTATTATCTAGCTGCACCTATTTCATAGACACTGCACATTTAAGGGCTCTAAAAATATATCGTTTAACCCTTTCAAGACGGTTTTTTTTTTTCAAGCAGACTAGCCCTAACTTTTTTCATGTTTGTATAGTAAGAATAAGTTGTTTTTTCGAGAAAAAAAAAATTTTTTTTCTCTGGGGGTAGTGGTAAACATGTACACTAGTCCTTGTGTGAGGTACGTATATAACCAGTAGTCCGGGTATTCACATAAAAACAACAAACAATTATTTTGAAAAAGCATGTATATTTCACATATTATTAAGTGTGGTAAAGCGCAAAACAGTTTTTACAAAGACGAGTGTTGCTTTTTTGACAATATGTTTTTGTACGTGTCTGTTTCTTTCTCTCTGCACATCTTCTGCACCTTTTTCTAGTTGGACCTTCGAAGGGTAGATGAAGAGACACGGTTGCAAGGCTTTTTCGGTTTCTTGAAACTCTGCCCTTTCTTGCATACCGTTGTGTTGCTGCTGATCTTTTCCCCTCGCTTATCATCTCTTCTGCCAAAGGCACTAAAAATTGCAATAGCGGATGCTTCTTTTTATGTAGTTCGTTATAGATGATCCATGAATTTACAACTGGCATCATGAACAAACGGTAGAACAATTTTTTCCACCATTTCGTTGATTTCCTGCCTAAATCATAAACACCCACCATCTGGTCTGCTAAGTCGACGCCCCCCATAATTTCTCTATAAAATGCTATCATTCGAGGACAAGCCACGTCAATTTTGGAACCATCTTTCATAGTTTTTTTCACAGTCACAACCTCATCATTATGGCAATTACTTAGCATAAGAACTTCTTTAGTATCTTGCCATTTCACAAACATCAGTCCATCACTGCTACATCGAAATACATATCCACTATCTATCTAATTTGTCTGTAAACTTAGGTATATTCTTTCTGTTCTGGTTACCAAGTGCTGCGTATTCTAATTTTTGTAATAATACCGACGTAAAAAAACGATCAAAGCAAAACGTTACATCCTCTTCTTTAGTTGTGGCAACAAGTTTACGTACAACGCGCTCTCCCAGTGTACCACTAAATTGTTAAGTTTCTCGGCCTGTATAAATATTAATACGTATTAATCGAACGTATAGCCAGTGTAAGAATCGGACTTTGAAAAAGCCACATTTTTATTCCCATTTTTATTGGCTTTAGAGGCATATATTGTTTCATTGACGAGCGACCTTTGAATTTAATCATAGACTAATAGTAGATTTTAATTCATTCCTTATTCTTTGACTCGTCAATGCTCTGAAAACAACTATCTTGACCACACTTTTGGAATGTGCGTTTCAAACACTCAACGACATCATCAATATAATATGTCTTGGAGCAGAGTTTCTCAAATGCCGGGTCGCGACCCGGTACCGGCCCACGGAAAAAAAGTACCGGGTCGCAAAGGAACTCTTAAAAAAATATTTTTACGAAAATGTTAAATATATCTAAATAAAATTAAATCGACATTATTGAATAAATTAATTGTGTGCAAAAATATGTGTCTGGGAATATAGGTACTGCAGCTGTTCTTGGAAGAAACTATTAAAAACCTAAAACGTCCCACAATACCGCGACTTGTGGGACAACACAACTTATTTTCATTTTAATTGCTAATCTGTTTTAGGGAAAGGAATCATTGATTTATTTAGTTTTAGTAGCTATGAATTATATGTATTGTTTTATGTGGAAATTTATAGAATTTAGAATCATTTATAAACCTGTAATGGGAATAATACATACTACTACTATTTTGATTTTAATTGTAAAAAACCGGCCAAGTGCGAGTTGTGACTCGCGCACCGAGGGTTCCGTACAAACTTGTAAGTAAGGTATCTTTTTTTTTGTGGAGGACGTAGCAAGCACATTCAGTTAACCTGACAAGTGGCCCTCCTGAAATCACGACCATCTTAGTACCGCTGCAAGCATAACCTCAAGATGTCGCTATCGTACGATGGAATTCTACCCTATATTTTATTACTATACATCAGTGTTCTTCAACCGGTGTTCCATGGAACCCTAGGGTTCCACTAAAACATCCAGGGGTTCCGTGAATCAATGCTAAAAAAATCTGAACTGTAACTGGCGCGGCGTTTACAACTAGAGACGATGCGTTGCGCCGCTCTCTGGAACACGTGTGTCGATTCGAGTTTCATATTGGAACTACTTATTTCAAGTCTTACAAATGCAAACGGTAGTAAGTTAATTATTTTATAATAAATTGAGTTTTGTTTTAACTTATCCTAAAATCCTTTAGAAATATAATGCAGAATTGACTTCAAACTGGAAAATTGGAATCAAAATCCAGAAGCTTCTTGCTCTCTTGAAAATCTCACCAGTTTTCCGCAACATTGGAGCTGACGGATAATATTGAAGAGGAAAATAAATCAGGATCTACTAGCCGAAAAATACGAAAGTATGATGAAAATTATTTGAATTTTGGATTTACATGGATTGGTGATAAAAATGAACCAAATGGATTTTGTGTGATATGTGAGCAAGTGGTCAACAACAGCAGTTTAAATCCTGCAAAGTTAAAGCGTCATTTGGAAAATAAACATCCGACTTTAAAAGGTAAAAGCGAATATTTCAAAAGAAAATGTCTTGAACTACAGCAGAAAAATAATGCATTTGAAAGATATGTCCATGATGACAATAAAAATGTTCTAAAAGCATCTTATTTAGTTAGTTTGCGCAAAGCTCATACGATTGCAGAAAAATTAATTAAAGCTTGTACAAAAGATTTAATCAAATGTATGATCGGTGAAAAAATTGCAAACAAAATTAACCTCGTCCCATTGTCTGATACGACGATTTCATCACGAATTAAAGATATGTCAGATTACTGCGAAGTGGAACCAGTAAGTCGTTTGAAAAATCCTAAAGATGGATTCACTCTGCAAATGGATGAATCTACAGATGTGACTGGATTAGCAATTTTGTTAGTATTCGTGAGATACATACACGAATCCAATTTTCAGGAAGATATGCTTTTTTGCTCAAAGCTCTGCCATCTCAAACAACAAGTGAAGAAATATTTAATATACTTAATGCATATTTTGAAAAACATTAAATTTCTTGGAATTTATGTCATCATATATGCACCGATGGAGATAAAGCTACGGTAAAGGCGTAATAGCACGTTTAAAGAAATTAGTTTCATACATCAAGGCCAGCCATTGCTGTCTTCAGAAGTTCGCAATGAGGCCGTTAAGATGGTTAATTTTATCAAAATCCAGACCCCCTAAATACCAGGGTATTTGCCTAATTGATGATGATCTGGACTCACATAAAAATCTCCTACTTCATACTGAAGTAAGATCCAGTGGAAAGGTTCTGACCGAACTCTGGGAATTGCATGATGAAATTCGAATCATTTTATCTGAATGTGAATTTTCTGGGAAACTTAATGACACTAATTGGCTTCAAAATCTAGCCTACCTTGCAGATATATTTTCGCACATGAACGAAGTGAATCTTTCACTTCAAGGACCAAATACTGCTGTTTTAAAGGTCAATAGCAAAGTAAACTCAATCAAATCTAAAATCAAGCATTGGGAGGAATGCATCACCAAAAGTAATACAGAATGTTTTTCAAATTTAAATGATTTCCTGGCAAACAATAATATCGCATTCGGCCAGAATTTAAAAAATCATATTGTGGAACATTTAACGGGATTGCAATTTTTCGAATATTTCAAGACATTTTTCGAATATTTCCCCCCCATTTGCAACAATTTAAGTTAAATAGATAATCCTTTTTTCTATTTTGCGTCTGTAATGGACTTATAACAGCACTAATATGCGTACGGTTATTGCTCGCCGAGTGCGATACAATTTTGTCAGTATGTATCGGAGATTTTTTTATTTAGAAATGGCATAAAAGTGCGCAAAATAGAAAAAATACTATAAAATACGCATTCGTTTTTCAGCACTTCAGTCCATAACAAAACTCCTCACTTGGACGCGTGGTGTAAAATCGCGCTTACTGGACTCGTCCTTTAATATACTATTAATGAGTGTTGTGATGTGGATACCTTGCCAATTAAGGAAAGAGAGCAATTTCTAGATATATGTACCGACACTGCATTACAATTTACATTTGGACCGGATGGCATTGGCCCGTTTTGGATAAAATTAAATGAAGAATATCCAGAAATTTCCAAACGCGCGGTCAGGGAATACCTTTCGAAACAACCTATCTGTGAGAAATCCTTGTTCACATACGTCGCTACAAAAACTAAGTATAGAAATCGACATGATGCCGAAAATGATATGCGTCTCCAATTAACACCGATCCAACCAGATATTGATAAATTATGAAGTCACAAACAAGCACAACAATCATTTCTATGTATGTATAGTACAAATATTTTATATGAAGTTAAAATTTTGTTTGAATAAATGCAAATTAAATAAATTTGCATTTATTCAAATAAAATTATAATTTTATATAAAATTATGAGACTTCTACAAAATTTGTATAAGAAATGCAGGGACGAACCTTGTTCATAACATGTAATGCGATTCCTCCCATTAATCAAAGTGCTACTAAACCAAGGGTTCCATAAAAATAAAATTCTCAAAAAAGGGTTCCGCTGGATGACAAAGGTTGAAGAACACTGCTATACATCCCCCATTCACTATGATTGTTTAGGGGTTCTGGAACTTCACTATTTGTTTTTACTGCTCAATTTTGCCTGTATACCTATATACCCTGTATAAAGGCATACAGGGTACTTTTTTTTTTAAATAACGCGAATATTTTTAAACTTATAAAAAGAAAACTTTATTTTAGTATTACATTTATTCACTAACTTATATTAAGATCTAACTATTTCTTGATCTATTTCGATCTATATTAACTATTCGTAGATCTATTTCGATACTCTTAACATTCAGTTGTTCAATTGACTGCTTTTGGGCAATTGACTACCAAAAAATATAGGGCGTACGTGATTTAAGTATATGTAGATTATAGACAAAAATTAGATGAAATATAATATATACAGGATGTTACGGGACTTGAGTATGTCGCATGTCGGTTATAAACAAGTAAAATTTAGACATAATATATACCCTGTATATATTATATATATAGAGCGTACGTGATGAAATGCATAACGAATATAAACAAAGAAAATTCAGAATAAACAGCTTGGTGCCGTAACATACTTTTTAACCTACGGACCTAACCGAGGAGGACCTAACTGTATGCAACAACACATTATTGTATTTTCATAAGTTTCTAATAGTAAATTCGCATTTTTCTTGTAATTAAACTACATATTTACGGTTTTCAGATTTTTCCCTTTACATGTGCTGTAAGACACCGCTTCTTGCCAAATTTCATGATTCTAGGTCAACGGGAAGTACCCTATAGGTTTTGATTCCCTTGTGAAATCGCAAAATATGCGACATAAACGGTCATATCTTTTGATCGCGTTGACTTACAAGTTTGATTTTTTCACAGCTGACAGAGACCGCAGACCCGAGTATTTGGTACAAATTTCAACTTGTTACCTCTACGCGTTCCTGAGAAAAATGGTCTTGACAGACAGACAGACGGACGGACAACAAAGTTATCCTATAAGGGTTCCGTTTTCGGTACGGAACCCTAAAAACTAGTACATATTCATTATTCTTTGTAAGTTTTCGGTTACCAATTAGCTATCATTTACGAGTTGCCTATTTCTTGCAAGTTAGAACATGTAAATGCATTTCAGATCTCATTTTCACTTTTTCTTGTTTTAAAATGTTCAACACGTCATTTTGAAATATATTTGAATTGTTATCACATGCATGCGCAAACAAACTACTGCGCACTACATATATGCCGTTACTATCTCTCTCATTTGATGAATAATATCGGGTCACGAAGGGAAAATATTAAAATTACCGGGTCAAGAAGAAAATAGTTTGGGAAACGCTGTCTTGGAGCATTCAGGCGGTTTGCGTGATGAAGCGAAATACATCTTTGAAGACAAAAATTTGAATCTGTCTCTAGAGATTGCATTCTGTATTGCAGTATTCCCCATCGAGGGATGACTTCACTAATAATCGCTGATTTGTGGGACAAGATTGTAACACATAACCAGCATGCATCCAAGAACAATTTTAATTTTTAACTCATCGGTTTCCTTCAAACGTGCATCGCAACGTGCATTTTGTTTCTTTCTGAGCAATGTATATAAACAATTAGCGTGGAATCATTTTCTGAAACTATTGAAAATGTGTAAGGTTCCTGTTAAATTCAGGAGATAAGTTGCAGTTCCGCTTAGAGGATATTTTTTATTTCGGAATGAATAATTCACCAGGTTTTGTAAACAGCACAAAAGGATCTGAAGAAGAGGCTACAGTTTCTGGAAGTAACGGAGACTTTGGGGTATCCCTCGAAGAGCATTCAGGCTGCAAGACGTCTTGGGACTCCGATTGAACAATATTCGCATCAGATTCTTCCACTGAATCAGTAGCATTTGAATCAGATTCCTCATCAGAAGGCTCGTAGAGATCATCACTACCATCAGAAGGCTCGTAGAGGTCAACACTATCATCTGATCCTGATAGAAGGTCAGACAAATTGTTGGCTGCCTCTTCCAGCTCAGAAGACGTTAGTGGCCTTTTCCAATCCACATCTGCAAACAAAATATCTTTCTACTTACTGAACTACTGGTACACAAACGAACCACTGCATAAGACGGATCGTACTTATATGTACCAGGGCTCTGCATCCACCCATTCCAATATTTTTTATCAGTAAATAATAAACAAAAACACACTTACCAAACACAAAGTGGACCCAGATGTCGTTTATGTGCAGTTTTTAACACAAAACACTAATTTTTTGCACAAATTCTTGCAAAATGTTAGCAGAAACACGTGCGTCGAGCAACTACCAACGGCAAATGATCGAAAAAAGTACGTGTTCTGACAAGAGGATACTTAACGGGACTGAGTGGTACAAATATTCACCGTTTCAAATAGCGAAAAGTATTTTTAGTCATATGTTACTAATTGGTAATACATATGTGTACCCGTAGTCTCGAAAGGGTTGCAACGATCAGTGTATATCAGAGCTGTCCAAGTGGACTGTAGTATTTTATAATGCGGCCCTCCAAACCGCATTTTTTTAAAGCGGCCCTTGGGGCACTTGCGGTTGGACAATCCTGATATATATTGTTTCCTTCTTTGAAAAAACCCGAGAATATTATTGTGTCTAGGCTTGTATAGATTCAACGAACATGTTGTACAAATAACTAAATTAATTAATAATAGATAAATTAATAATAAAAAAATTATATAATGTGGCCCGCGGCCAAATTTTATCACGTGATGTGGCCCGAGATCTAAAAGATTTGCCCACCCTTGATCTATACTAATTGGACTAACTAGATTTATTAGACAACTAGCATTAAGTATTAACTACCTATCGCTAAAAAACTAGACAATCTTATCTAGTCTATTGACTTTGCTACGTTCAATTAATTAAACCTATATTTTATTATAACTTTGTGGAATACATAATAAGTTTAATAACTTTCACTAATTTTGTGTATTAAAGTGTTCGAGGAAGTTGCATGCGGGGAAAGAATCCAATTCTGTACGGATTGCATAAAAATTTGAAAATTATTAGAAATCGTAAAAATATTTGCGGGTGACGTCACGGCGGCGCGGTTACCTAATCCTCTCCATCCCGCCTAGACCAACTACTCGGCCGCGCAATCTAAAATTCTTGGTCTCTCACAATAGACATTTTTGCGGTTAGTTAAGCGCATGCGCACGTTTAAAAGGCGGGAATATGAAAGTTTCGGGCACATTTTGTTATTTTCTCTGATAAAACGTCTAAAAATTGCCCTAAAACATGTTGCGCACAAACAAATTTCAACTATGAAAAGGTCTATTAACCCCTTCGAGACTAACGGGATAATACGTCCCAGAGCAAATTTGATGTACGCTGTTGGGACAGTGACAGATTTAGTTTTCTTACCAAAACAGACTGTTTTCTTTCTCAACTCTCAATCCTATTGAGATATATAATCCCATCATATAAGACTATTAGGACTATATATCCCATACTAAAAAGCATGATTACTTTATTTTGAAAAATTATCGATATACAGAAACCTTCTTAACACCTAACCACCTGACATACGTCTCTCAGACCCAAAGTAGCAGTAATTTTCACACCTGAGACATATGGCAGGTGGTTAAGGATTAACTATACTTATATTTACGCATTAAAGACAAAAACTATAAAATTCACAAAAAAAAATCGTCTCAAAAGGGTTAAATAAAACCTTCTTTCAAAATTTGTTTTAACTTCTTAAATGCCAAGCACATTCAGTGCCGGTCACCGGTGACCCCTAAGACATTCAGCGTGTTAATTCTTAGTTTATGGTAATTAAAATCTTCTTAGTATGCTTTAATACTTAGAATGGCGAATAAATTTAGTGTCGGGCACCGATGACCACCGTGACATTAAATGTGCTAACTTCATTTCTATTAATATTTAGTTCAGTAAATTAGTCCTGATACTTGAAATGGATTTTTTCTTTCACACATTTAGTTTTTGTGCTAATCTGAATTTATTTAGAAAACTAAATTCGAAACAAAGATTCTGTCTTTATTGATCAAAATTGAACTGATTAGATAAGACGTCGTATCTAAATCGCAATTGATTTGTGAAAAGTTATTTGTTTTTTTGCAATTGAGGAAGTGTTGAATTGGCAAACTAAACGCGAACTTTCATTTTTTGTATCCGAGCTAGTTTTAGATCACAAGTGAACGACACACGCTCGCTGCAAGAATCTTGTCCAACCTTGAGAGAACGTTCACATATCACACACAACTGACTCCTTGCATGCACACTACATTCTAATCCTAATTTCCAGAAATGGAAGTTTCAACTTAATTGATGAGGTCTTGTCTAATCAGCCTTAAAGTTAGATTAGTCAGCATACCTTGAGATGGACGAACAAGAAATCTTAGTTTGCTGTGTAGTTCTAATTACTCTAACAAGGGGGCCCTGTCAACTCGTCATCACCGATTTGGCCCAAATTTACAGTATATGTAGGGCTTGACTGTAAATGAAAGTGACGCAAGCGGGAGGGACAGATGGCCAAGCGTTAAAAAAATTATAAGCAACGATAACTCATAAGCCCGCTATGTTAGCATAAATTTCAATGGCCGGTGAGCGCAGCGGTAAGAGCTCGGGTTCATAGTACGAGGATCGCTGGTTCGATTCCCCGTGGGGACGCTTTTTTTTTATTTACAATTTTAAAAATTTCTTTAGACTTTCTAGATTTCTAGACTTTCTTTTATTATTATTTTTTTTTATTGTTTAACTTTTTAATTGTAATTATTAATTTGTCATTTTAAAAATTGTAAATTAAAAAAAGCGTCCCCACGGGGAATCGAACCAGCGATCCTCGTACTATGAAGCCGAGCTCTTAGTAGTCATATACTGTAAATTTGGGCCAAATCGCTGATGACGAGTTGACAGGGCCCCCTTGTAAGTAGACTAGAAGTGTTTTTCTAAATCTCTTTGTTTGTAAATCTCTAATTGCTTTAAATAGATAAACAATATGGGATTAGTCTAAATAGACAAGAAATTTAAGTCTTACTTTGTCTGTCTGTAAGTAGTCTGAATAGATAAGAAATCTACATCGCATTTTGCCTGTAGTTAGACAAGTAGACAAGATCTCGATTTAGTCTTGTTGGTCTAGTTTTGTCGATGTAGACTTGTCGGTCTAGCCTTGTTCTAGCTTTGTCGGTCTAGTCTAACCTTATTGTTTTAGCCTTGTTGGTGTAGTTTTGTCTATCTAGTCTTCTCGCTCCAACCCTGTCGGTCTAATCTAGTCGGTGTAGCTTTGTCAATCTAGTTTTGTCGGTTTAGTCTTTATTCTTGTTCGCCTAGTCTTATCCGTTTACTTTTGTCAGTCTAGTCTTCATCATCCAATTTTGTCTAGTCCATCCATTTGTTTATTAAGTTTAGTCTGGATGTCGGAGTTGATGTATTCACACAAACAATTTCAATGTTTTCCCCGTTGTAAACTGCAAGCTAATTATTAATTTAAGTCTACGTCGCCGCCGTCGTCTGTAGACTAGCACTAAATGGAAACGTTTCGATGTTGCGTGTCGAGCGTCGTTCCGTACGGCGTCGAAACGACGCGACGTCCGCACGCAAGTCTCACTGACCCGCCATCGAGTCTAACTTCCAAATAGTGTCTATGCCACGTCTGTCTACTCCGTTTAAAAGCATGTAGTAAGGTGAGTATACACATTCACCGGTAAATATGCATATTTACCGGTTTATATACATATTTACCGGTTTATGTACACATATGTCACCTTGCTTCATTTGCAAAACGCGCAGTGTTTTTTGACATTTCAGTTTGTATGTAGTCTAACTACATCGAAATAATAACGATTCCATTCCTGACGCAACTGTGACGTAATTTAGTTAATTAAACAGCGGAGAGAGTGCTCTCGATATCTTATCTAACAGACTAAATCTACACGTGAATCTTTGCTAAATATTTGCAGCACTTAAGTGCTATTAAATAGCCTACGCTTATACATCAGTTATTGTATTTACCCCGTGACGAGTTTTTAATTGACGTGTTATCTAGTGTAATTACTTTATGTAATTAATGGCAAGTCAATTAGAAGAACAAGACTGAGCAGATAGATAATACTAGACAGACAAGACTAGACAGTTTTTGGTTATTGATGTCAAAGTTATGACAGTTATTGTTTTCAAAATTATGACAGTTTTTGGATATTGATGTCAAAATTATAACAGCTTTTGGTTATTGATGTCAAAATTGTGTTAGTTTTTGGTTATTGATGTCAAAATTATGACAATTTTTGGTTAATGATGTAAAAATTATGACAGTTTTTTTGTAATTGATGTCAAAATTGTATTAGTTTTTGGTTATTGATGTGAAAATTATGACAGTTTTTTGGTTATTGGTGTCAAAATTATGACAGTTTTTTGTTATTGATGTCAAAGTTATGACAGTTTTTGGTTATTGATGTCAAAATTGTGTTAGTTTTTTGTTATTGATGTCAAAATTGCGTGTTTTTGGTTATTGATATTAAAATTGTGTTAGTTTTTGGTTATTGATGTCAAAATTATGACAGTTTTTTTGTTTAGGTGTCAAAATTAGGACAGTTCTTTTGTTATTGGTGTCAAAATTATGACAGTTTTTTGTTATTGATGTCAAAATTGTGTTAGTTTTTGGTTATTGATGTCAAAATTATGAAAGTTTTTGGTTATTTATGTCAAAATTATGACACTTTTTTGTTATTGATGTTAAAATTGTGTTAGTTTTTGGTTATTGTAGTCAAAATTATGACAGTTTTTGGTTATTGATGTCAAAATTATGACAGTTTTTGGTTATTGAAGTCAAAATTGTGTTAGTTTTTGCTTATTGATGTTAAAATTATGACAGTTTTTGGTTATTGACGTGAAAATAATGACAGTTTTTTTGTTATTAATGTCAAAATTTTGTAAGTTTTTGGTTATTGATGTCAAAATTGTGTTAGTTGTTGGTTATTGAAGTCAAAATTATGACAGTTTTTGATTATTGATGTCAAAATTATGACAGTTTTTGGTTATTGATGTGAAAATTATGACAGCTTTGGGTTACTGATGTCAAAATTGTGTTAGTTTTTGGTTATTGATGTCAACATTATGACAGTTTTTGGTTATTGATGTGAAAATTATGACAGTTTTTTTGTTATTGATGTCTAAATTGTGTTAGTTTTTGGTTATTGATGTGAAAATTATGACAGTTTTTTTTAGTTATTTATGTCAAAATTATAACAGTTTTTTTTAGTTATTGATGTCAAAATTATGACAGTTTTTGGTTATTGATGTCAAAATTATGACAGTTTTTGTTTATTGATGTCAAAATTATGACAGTTTTTTGTTATTGATGTCAAAATCTGTTAGTTTTTGGTTATTGATGTCAAAATTGTTGTTTTTTTTAGTTATTGATGTCAAAATTATGACAGTTTTTGGTTCTTGATATCAAAGTTATGTTAGTTTTTGGCTATAGAAGTCAAAATTATGACAGTTTTCTGTTTTTGATGTCAAAATTGTGTTAGTTTTTGGTTATTGATGTCAAAATTATGACAGTTTTTGGTTATTTATGTCAAAATTATGACACTTTTTTGTTATTGATGATAAAATTGTGTTAGTTTTTGGTTATTGTAGTCAAAATTATGACAGTTTTTGGTTATTGATGTCAAAATTATGACAGTTTTTGGTTATTGAAGTCAAAATTGTGTTAGTTTTTGGTTATTGATGTTAAAATTATGACAGTTTTTGGTTATTGACGTGAAAATTATGACAGTTTTTTTGTTATTAATGTCAAAATTTTGTAGGTTTTTGGTTATTGATGTCAAAATTATGACAGTTTTTGGTTATTGATGTCAACATTATGATAGTTTTTTGTTATTCATGTCAAAATTGTGTTTGTTTTTGGTTATTGAAGTCAAAAGTATGACAGTTTTTTATTCTTGTTGTCAAAATTATGACAGTTGTTGGTTATTGATGTGAAAATTATGACAGATTTCGGTTACTGATGTCAAAATTGTGTTAGTTTTTGGTTATTGATGTCAACATTATGACAGTTTTTGGGTATTGAGGTGAAAATTATGACAGTTTTTTTTAGTTATTGATGTCAAAATTATGACAGTTTTTGGTTATTGATGTCAAAATTATGACAGTTTTTTGTTATTGATGTCAAAATTGTGTTAGGTTTTTGGTTATTGATGTCAAAATTGTGTTAGTTTTTGGTTTTTGATGTCAAAGTTATGTTAGTTTTTGGATATTGAAGTAAAAATTATGACAGTTTTTTGTTATTGATGTCTAAATTGTGTTAGTTTTTGGTTATTGATGTCAAAATTATGACAATTTTTGGTTATTAATGTCAAAATTATGACACTTTTTGTTATTGATGTTAAAATTGTGTTAGTTTTTGGTTATTGAAGTCAAAATTATGACAGTTTTTGATTATTGATGTCAAAATTATGACAGTTTTTGGTTATTGATGTGGAAATTATGACAGTTTTTTTTTGTTATTGATGTCAAAATTGTGTTAGTTTTTGGTTAATGATGTGAAAATTATGACAGTTTTTTTGTTATTGATGTCAAAATTGTGTTAGTTTTTGGTTAAAGACGTCAAAATTATTAAATTTTTTTGTTATTGATGTCAAAATTATGACAGTTTTTTGTTATTCATGTCAAAATTGTGTTAGTTTTTGGTCATTGAAGTCAAAATTATTACAGTTTTTGGTTATTGATGTCAAAAATATGACAGTTTTTGGTTATTGATGTCAAAATTATGACAGTTTTTGGTTATTGATGTCAAAATTGTGACAGTTTTTTATTATTGATGTGAAAATTATGACAGTTTTTTTTAATTGATGCAAAAATTGTGTTATTTTTTGGTTATTGAAGTCAAAATAATACAGTTTTTGGTTATTGATGTCAAAATTATGACAGTTTTTGGTTATTTATGTCAAAATTGTGTTAGTTTTTGGTTATTGATGTCAAAATTGTGACAGTTTTTGGTTATTGATTGAGTGAAAATTATTAGTTTTTGGTTATTGATGTCAAAATTATGACAGCTTTTGGTTATTGATGTCAAAATTGCGATAGTTTTAGTTATTATTGATCAAGTTGATATTGGTCAAAAATATGACAGATTTCACGGTTTTTAGTGTAAAAATTTGTTATTCATCTCAAAATTAAAGCTAAACATTAAATAATATAAAACTGCATGTCAGAAATGTGACACTTTGGGATTAGGTTGTCAGAAATGACAGTGTAAGGTTGTCGAAACTGACGTTTAACAGCTTTCTCTCGCTTTAAAATAACGCTTTAAATTCAAACGCGACAAATCCAGACAGAGAAGACTAGACAAGACCAGTAAAGACTATTGTTGATAACTAATCCCATTTTCTCTTTTTGTTCCAGAGTTCTTTCTTTGTTGGAAATTCGTTTTGATTCGTGTGTGTGCGTGCGTGCGTGTGTGTGTCGAATTAGTGGTCGAGACGGCGGGCGGCCGACCGAGCAGGAATCCAGCGAGCCCAAATGAATTAGTGTGGAGCGCGCGACGGTCAGGCAGCAAAAGAGCGAGGAAGAAGGAGCCGACGATGAAGGAGGGAAGGAAGTTGACGGTCTTCCGGGACGTCCCGGCCGTCCACGGGAAGCCCAGTCCGTCCGGCAACGGACGCAACCGGCTCAGCAATCATCAGAGAAATCTCAGTCTCGATTTTAGGTAAATACATTTTCAAATTCAGAGATACAATACTATACTAGACACGACTAGACAATACTAGACAAGACTACACTAGACTAGACAATACTGGACAAGACTAGACAAGACTAGACTGGAAAAGACTAAACAGAAACTATACAAGACTAGACGCACAAGTATATGATGCAATTAGTTAACTATTGCTTGTTGTTATTATTGTTAAACGTGTGGTTGGGCAATAAATTGTGTAATTCCGTCGGTGTGTGGAAACGAGTTATTCAATTAGGATTCAGTGTGCATTTAGCGATTGCCGATAAAACGTAATCCACGTTACACGTAACGAGTATTAGAATTGCCGCGCGAGGAACAGAAGAGACGGACAAGATAAGAGGCGGGACCTTTCGCTTCCCGTTTCCCCCAAAAAACAAATCACAATCGATCACTTAATTAAATAAAGTGCGTTGTGTAACGGTCGAAATGTGTCCGCTGTGTACTAACACTAAGTGGATACGCGGATTCCACGTACGGTGCGCGTTACGTAAGCGCTTTTAGTCTATTACAACAATATTACATATCAAAATACATGATCTAACTGCGAAAGTTTCCGCGAATTTAGATTTAAGTTTTCGGAATTATTTCGACGAGATTTGAAACGAGGACAAGGCGCGGTCTAACCCTCATTTAGTTTACTGAACTTTACAGCAAGTGGCATTGAGTTTACTAGATTTATTACAAGTCTACATTTGACTACCTAGTCTTCTCTGTCTAGTCTTGTCTGTCTAGTCTTTTCTGTCTGTCCTCCTCGGTAGTTTAGTTGAGAACATAACAGCCTTTCAATGCAGGAGACCCGGGTTCGAATCCTGGTCAGGGGGGCGACAACTAGGGCGGTATTCAATAACCGTCCAAGCTGCCCACCTTGAATGAATGCAAAATATGCGATACCGGGGTGGCGCATACTAAATGCCAAAGTGGAATAGGGGGTTTAGTGAGTCTTTTTTGTCTACTCTTGTCATGTCTTGACATGTCTTGGCATGTATTGACACGTCTTGACATGTCTTGGCATGTCTTGACATGTCCTGATATGTCTTGTCATGACTTGGAATGTCTTGTCATGTCTTTACATGTCTTGTTATATCTTGACATTTGTTGTCATGTCTTGTCATATCTTGGTATGTCTTGTCATGTCTTATCATGGCTTGTCATGCCTTGTCATGGTTTGTTATGTATTATCATGTTTTGACATGCTTGACATGTTTTGACATGTCTTGTCTTGTTTAATCACGTGTATACATGTCTAGTATTATGTCTTGTCATGTCTTGCCATGTCTTGTCATGTCTTAGCATGTCTTGTCTTCTCATGTCATTACATGTCAGTTCTTGTCATGTATTGGCATGTCTTTAATGTCTTGACATGTTTTGGCATGCCTTTTCATGTCTTTTCATGTTTTGTCATGTCTTGTCATGTATTGTCATGTCTTACATGTCTTGTTATGTCTTGCCTTTTCTTGTCATGTCTTGTCCTGTCTTGGCATGTCTTGTTATGTCTTGGCATTTCTTGGTATCTCTTGTCATGGCTTGTCATGTCTTTTCGTGTCATGGTTTGTTATGTATTATCATATTTTGTCATGTCTTGACATGTTTTGATATGTCTTGTCTTGTTTAATCACGTCTAGACACATGTCTAGTATTATTATAAGTTTGTTGATTGACGGTTTGAACTAAAGCAAACAAATATATTTTCAGATCCATGGGAATTCCTCTGCCGCCTGTGACGCAGATCACGAGTTCGTCGTCGTCGTCGTCGAGTAGCAGCCACCAGATGACGCTGCATCACAGAAATCGCAGTTTGGACTCGGCGTTGCAGCGGATTCCGGAGGTGGACGTGACGCCGAGCCCCGAGTGCGAGAACGCCGTGGCGTCGTCGGTGCCGATTCAGAAGACGCAACGGGACGAACTGGCGAGCCTGGGCTCGGACGATTCCGGCATCATCTGCGGCTCGGAGTCGTCCGACAACCAGGTGATCTTCTCGAAGAGCCAGGAGAGCCTGGACGTGGAGGAGGAGGACGTTAAGTGCGCCGAGGACGTTGAATGTGTGGCGGGTGCGGAGTGCGGGAGGACTAAGTGCGAGGAGGCGAGGCACCACCACACGAACGGGCTGTTGAGGATGTTCGAGTGCGACGTGTTCAACGTGCACATGGCCATGCACTACCTGTTCAACAGCAAGGAGCCCGGCGTGCAGTCGTACATCGCCAACAAGATGTTCAGCTTCGACGGCCGCGACCTCGACTTCTATCTGCCGCAGCTCGTCTGCATGTACATACAGATGCAGGACGTCGCCGAGGTCATTCATCCGTATCTCGCACACAGGTCAGTTCTCAAACGTTCTTCAATCAATACTTAAACGCCCGATGACGCCACAGACGAGTCTTTGTTTTTAAACTTACTCACACCTCTATTTAGATTATTATTTTGAGTAATTCGATCAAATAGACCAATCCACCTATTATTTAGACAACAATCTAAATTTACTCTTACGGCGGGTTCACTTGAAACGGAGCAAAATTGTTTTATTCGGTGAGAGGGAGAATGGGACAAGAACGAGAGGGAGAGAGTCGAATGTATATCCTGAATATTAAATATTGAAAAAATGTGTCGTAAAAAGTGACCTGGGAATCGATACGAGCTTTATCTAGAGCGCTGTGGGAATTCCTGGGAAAATGCCGAAGAAGACTCGACTAGACTAGACACGGCTAGACAAGACTCAACCAGATTAGACAAGGTTAGAAAAGGATAGACTAGACAAGGCCAGACCAGACTAGACAAGGTTGGGTTAGGTTAGATTAGGTTAAGACAAGGCTAGACAAGGTTAGATAAGGCTAGACAGGACTAGACATGGAGTCTAGACATGGAGGACTAAACTAGACGGACTAGACAAGGCTAGACATGGTTAGACAAGATTAGCCAAGCTTAGGTTAGGTTTTTTAAAGGACAAGGTTTGTTAAACAAGGACAGATAAGACTAAACTAGACGTGAAATTACTAGACTAGACTAGGAAGACAAGATTAGACATATGATACTCAAAACTTATATATCTTTTACAATCTCATTTGTGTAGTTTTTGTTCTACATTTCGCGTTTCGTTTTTTATTTTTGCAAATGCCAACGGGTATTTTTTGCACAATTCCCACCCGTCGGTTTACTCATTTGCTAAGAGAATGTCACCCGAAATTGGGTTACTAAATTGCTCAGTCGCCAACGAACGATTAAATATTACCAAAACAAAACACAAACGGTTCTTTTCGCGTTGGCCAAAATCTTTTTTCTCTCCCTCCGCCTCTCGCAGTCTCTCTCTCTCTCTGTGTCTCTCTCTCTCTCTCTCTCGCCCACGAAAGTAAACAAAAACAGTATCAGATTGAGTCATCTAGTATTAGGTAATGGTCTCAAGTAAACCCACACTGCTTACTAAATTCCGTTCACTCCAAAACAATAAGATGCAGTTAAATGAGTTTTGATCGAGATTTATCAAGTTTTACATTTTTTGCCAATTTTAGTTACGATCTATTATAGAACCTTGAGGAATCCCTATCGAGAGAATTATTCTAGATCGAACATTTACTCTAGCCTTCAATTTTTTGTTAAGACCTGTTATAGAACCTTGAGGAATCACCGTCGAGAGAATTATTGTAGATCCAATATTCTTCTTCTTTCATGTGCCTTGTCCGGTCTCCCTGACGTTGGCGATCACGTTGGCAAAAGCTGTACGGTCCTCCGCCGATCGAAAAGGTTCACCTTTTTGTCCTTCTTTTGCCGGTCCAGTCCCGAATATTTCTGAGCCACGGCTGTTGCTTTTTTCCAACTCCACGGCGCCCCTCAATCTTGCCATTTAGTATGACCTGTAATAGACGATATTTATCACCTCTCAAAATATGTCCAAGATTTGATGTCTTTCGGCATTTTTCGGTCGTCAAAAGTATTATAGAACTTTGAGTAGACTATAATTATTGTAGCTACAAGATGTACTATTATAGAACCTTGAGGAATCTCTGTCTAGATAATTATTATACATCCAAAATGTACCATTACAGAACCTCGAAGAATCCCCGACAAAAGAATTATTGTAGATCCAAGATATACTATTATAGAACCCTGTGGAATCCCTGTGTAGCTAATAATTATAGATCCAGAATGTACCATTATAAAACCTCGAGGAATCACTGACAAAAAAAATTATTGTACATGAATGATGTTCTATTATAGAACCTTGAGGAATCTCTGTCTATATAATTATTGTAGATCCAAAATTTGCTATTATAGAACCTTTAGGAATCCCTGTCAAGATAATTATTATTTAATCCAAAATGTACCATTATAGAACCTCGAGGAATCCCTGACAAAAGAATTATTGTAGATTTAATATCTACTATTATAGAACCTTGAGGAATCCTTGTTTAGATAATTATTATAGATCCTGAATGTACTAATATAGAACCTCGAGGAATCACTGACCAAAGAATTATTGTAGATCCAAGAAGTACTATTATAGAGCGTTGAGGAATCCCTTTCTAGATAATTATAGAATCAGAATGTACCATTATAGAACCTCGAGGAATCCCTTCCAAAAGAATTATTGTAGATCCAAGATGTTCTATTATAGAATCTTGAGCAATCTCTGTCTAGATAATTATTGTAGATACAAGATTTACTATTATAGAACCTTGAGGAATCCCTGTCTAGATAATTATTATAGAATCAGAATGTACCATTATAGAACCTCGAGGAATCCCTGCCAAAAGAATTATTGTAGATCCAAGATGTTCTATTATAGAACCTTGAGGAATCTCTGTCTAGATAATTATTGTAGATTCAAGATGTACTATTATAGAACCTTGAGGAATCTATTTCTAGATAATTATTATAGATCCAAAATGTACCATTATAGAACCTCGAAGAATCTCCGACAAAAGAATTATTATAGATCCAAGATGTTCTATTATAGAACCTTGAAGAATCGCTGTCTAGATAATTATTATAGAACCAGAATGTGCCATTATAGAACCTAGAGGAATCCCTGAGAAAAGAATGATTATAGATCCAAGGGGTTCTATTATACAACCTTGAGGAATCCCTGTCTAGATAATTATTGTAGATCCAAGATTTACTGTTATAGAACCTTGAGGAATCCCTGTCTTGATAATTATTATAGATCCAAAATGTACCATTATAGAACCTCGAGGAATCACTGACAAAAGAATTATTGTAGAACCAATATCTACTATTATAGAACCTTGAGGAATCCCTGTCTAGATGATTATTCTAGATCCAAAATGTACCATTATAGAACCTTGAGGAATCCCCGACAAAAGAATTATTGTAGATCCAAGATGTACTATTATAGAAGCTTGAGGGATCTCTGTCTAGATAATTATTCTAGATAGAACCTTGAGAAATCCCTCTAGATAATTTTTATAGATCGAAAATGTACCATTATAGAAGCTCGAGGGATCCCTGACAAAAGATTTATTGTGGATCCAAGATGTACTTTTATAGAGCGTTGAGGAGTCCCTGTCTAGATAATTATTCTAGATCCAAAATGTACCATTATAGAACCTTGAGGAATCCCCGACAAAAGAATTATTGTAGATCCAAGATGTACTATTATAGAAGCTTGAGGGATCTCTGTCTAGATAATTATTCTAGATAGAACCTTGAGGAATCCCTCTAGATAATTTTTATAGATCGAAAATGTACCATTATAGAAGCTCGAGGAATCCCTGACAAAAGATTTATTGTGGATCCAAGATGTACTTTTATAGAGCGTTGAGGAATCCCTGTCTAGATAATTATTTTAGATCCAGAATGTACCATTATAGAACCTTGAGGAATCCCCGACAAAAGAATTATTGTAGATCCAAGATGTACTATTATAGAAGCTTGAGGGATCTCTGTCTAGATAATTATTCTAGATAGAACCTTGAGGAATCCCTGTCTAGATAATTATTGTAGATCCAAGATTTACTGTTATAGAACCTTGAGGAATCTCTGTCTAGATAATTATTCTAGATCCAAAATGTACCATTATAGAACCTCGAGGAATCACTGACAAAAGAATTATTGTAGAACCAATATCTACTATTATAGAACCTTGAGGAATCCCTGTCTAGATGATTATTCTAGATCCAAAATGTACCATTATAGAACCTTGAGGAATCCCGGACAAAAGAATTATTGTAGATCCAAGATGTACTATTATAGAAGCTTGAGGGATCTCTGTCTAGATAATTATTCTAGATAGAACCTTGAGGAATCCCTCTAGATAATTTTTATAGATCCAAAATGTACCATTATAGAAGCTCGAGGAATCCCTGACAAAAGATTTATTGTGGATCCAAGATGTACTTTTATAGAGCGTTGAGGAATCCCTGTCTAGATAATTATTCTAGATCCAAAATGTACCATTATAGAACCTTGAGGAATCCCCGACAAAAGAATTATTGTAGATCCAAGATGTACTATTATAGAAGCTTGAAGGATCTCTGTCTAGATAATTATTCTAGATAGAACCTTGAGGAATCCCTCTATATAATTTTTATAGATCGAAAATGTACCATTATAGAAGCTCGAGGAATCCCTGACAAAAGATTTATTGTGGATCCAAGATGTACTTTTATAGAGCGTTGAGGAATCCCTGTCTAGATAATTATTCTAGATCCAAAATGTACCATTATAGAACCTTGAGGAATCCCCGACAAAAGAATTATTGTAGATCCAAGATGTACTATTATAGAAGCTTGAAGGATCTCTGTCTAGATAATTATTCTAGATAGAACCTTGAGGAATCCCTCTATATAATTTTTATAGATCGAAAATGTACCATTATAGAAGCTCGAGGAATCCCTGACAAAAGATTTATTGTGGATCCAAGATGTACTTTTATAGAGCGTTGAGGAATCCCTGTCTAGATAATTATTCTAGATCCAAAATGTACCATTATAGAACCTTGAGGAATCTCCGACAAAAGAATTATTGTAGATCCAAGATGTACTATTATAGAAGCTTGAGGGATCTCTGTCTAGATAATTATTCTAGATAGAACCTTGAGGAATCCCTCTAGATAATTTTTATAGATCGAAAATGTACCATTATAGAAGCTCGAGGAATCCCTGACAAAAGATTTATTGTGGATCCAAGATGTACTTTTATAGAGCGTTGAGGAATCCCTGTCTAGATAATTATTTTAGATCCAAAATGTACCATTATAGAACCTTGAGGAATCCCCGACAAAAGAATTATTGTAGATCCAAGATGTACTATTATAGAAGCTTGAGGGATCTCTGTCTAGATAATTATTCTAGATAGAACCTTGAGGAATCCCTCTAGATAATTTTTACAGATCGAAAATGTACCATTATAGAAGCTCGAGGAATCTCTGACAAAAGATTTATTGTGGATCCAAGATGTACTTTTATAGAGCGTTGAGGAATCCCTGTCTAGATAATTATTCTAGATCCAAAATGTACCATTATTGAACCTTGAGGAATCCCCGACAAAAGAATTATTGTAGATCCAAGATGTACTATTATAGATGCTTGAGGGATCTCTGTCTAGATAATTATTGTAGATAGAACCTTGAGGAATCCCTCTCTAGATAATTTTTATAGATCGAAAATGTACCATTATGGAACCTCGAGGAATCGCTGACAAAAGAATTATTGTAGATCCAAGATGTACTATTATAGAAGCTTGAGGAATCTCTGTCTAGATAATTATTGTAGATAGAACCTTGAGGAATCCCTCTCTAGATAATTTTTATAGATCGAAAATGTACCATTATAGAACCTCGAGGAATCCCTGACGAAATAATTATAGTGGCTCCAAGATGTACTTTTATAGAACCTTGAGCAATCTCTGTCTATATAATTATTGTAGATTCAAGATTTACTATTATAGAATCTTGAGGAATCCCTGTCTAGATAATTATTATAGATCCAAAATGTACCATTATAGAACCTCGAGGAATCCCTGACAAAAAAAATATTGTAGATCCAATATTTTCTATTATAGACCCTTAAGGAATCCATCTCTAGACAATTATTATAGATCCAGAATGTACCATTATAGAACCTCGAGGAATCCCTGTTAAAAGAATTATTATAGATCCAAGCTTTACTATTATAGAACCTTGAGGGATCCCCGCCTAGATCGTTATTATAGATTGAAAATGTACCATTATTGAACCTCGAGGAATCCTTGACAAAGGAATTATTGTAAATCCAAGATGTACTATTATATAGGGTGGGGCACATAAAGTGTTACAGAGCAATAACAGTCAAACTATTGATTATATTAAAAAAAGTTTCAGACAAATGTTTTGGGGATCGAGAGGGCCGTCATACTGGACCACTCTATTTTTTTTATCGGTGGAGGCGCGGAAGCTACGTCAAGGTCACCTCCACTTTTTTAAATGGAATCATGTATTTTTTTTCGATAATATTATTGCCGATTTTAAGACGAATTCAACGACCGTGAAAAGACCGTGAAAAGACCGTCTAACTTCAGCCAACATTTGTGGTGTAATTTCGGTACAAGCTCGGCGGATTCTTTCCCTCATGTCATCAGGCGTGGTAGGTGCTACCCCATTACGCGATCTTTGATAAACCCCCATAAAAAGTAATCGGGTGATGTTATATCTGACGAACGAGATGGCCAAGCTACAGGACCGCGTGATACAGGAAAGTGATTATTCCGATATTTTCGACTATTTTCATACTTAGCATGACTAGAATGACCTTGTGTTGCAGGTCGTTGAATTCGTCTTAAAATCGGCAATAATATTATCGAAAAAAAAAATACATGATTCCATTTAAAAAACTGGAGGTGACCTTGACGTAGCTTCAGCGCCTCCACCGATAAAAAATAGAGTGGTCCAGTATGACGGCCCACTCGATCCCCAAAACATTTGTCTGAAACTTTTTTTAATATAATCAATAGTTTGACTGTTATTGCTCTGTAACACTTTATGTGCCCCACCCTGTAGAACCTTGAAGAATCCCCGTTTAGAGTCTTCGTAAATCGGAGAAGTGCTATTAGACAACCTTGCGGAATCCCTGTCGAGTGATTTATTGTAGATACAACATTTGCTAGATCTCTCTTTTCCAATTAACTCTCTTTTCTTGTTGCAGATGTCGAGGATCGGTGGATTTCTCGCTGAAGTGCGCCTGGCTGCTGGACGCGTACAGCGCCGCCGAAGCCACGACCGTCCCCTCGAAGAAGAAGCCGCTCGGCACGAAGCTCCGCGAGAAGATCCTCTCCGGCGAGCTGGCCACGCCGAAGACCGAGAAACTCCACAAGGAGAAGCCGCCCGCCGGCGACAAGCTCGTCGTGCCGGCGCTGGCGGCCGTTAAGAAGACGCACCAGCGGTCCCAAAGCGACGCCTCGGGCATCGTGACCGGCGCCAAGAAGCACGCCAGCTGCAGCAAGCTGAGCGTCGGCGATCTCAGCTCGGGCAGGGCTTTCGACAGCGGCTGCGTCTGCTTTGACAGCTGTCGCGGAGTCGTCAACGATCTAAGGGGCGAAAGAACAGAATGTTCTTGTTCGGTAAGTCACATAACTAGTCAAATTTTATTTAGACAAAGTAAAAGAATGTACACTATATAGTTTAGACAAAGTGGCTGAATGTAGAAAATGTAAATTAGACAAGGTAGAGAATGTGGACTGTATAGTTCAGACAAGGTAGAAGAATGTAGACTATATAGTTCAGACAAGGTAGAAGAATGTAGACTATATAGTTCAGACAAGGTAGAAGAATGTAGACTATATAGTTCAAGCAAAGTAGAAGAATGTAGACTATATAGTCCAGACAAGGTAGAGGAATGTAGACTATATAGTTCAGGCAAGGTAGAAGAATGTAGACTATATAGTTCAGACAAGGTAGAGAAATGTAGACTATATAGTTCAGACAAGGTAGAAGAATGTAGACTATATAGTTCAGGCAAGTTAGAAGAATGTAGACTATATAGTTCAGACAAGGTAGAGGAATGTAGACTATATAGTTCAGGCAAGGTAGAAGAATGTAGACTATATAGTTCAGACAAGGTAGAAGAATGTAGACTATGTAGTTCAAGCAAAGTAGAAGAATGTAGACTATATAGTTCAGACAAGGTAGAGGAATGTAGACTATATAGTTCAGGCAAGGTAGAAGA
The DNA here is from genome assembly GCA_944588485.1 of Phosphuga atrata. NCBI lineage: Eukaryota > Metazoa > Arthropoda > Insecta > Coleoptera > Silphidae > Phosphuga > Phosphuga atrata. The sequence goes on from OX155899.1 coordinate 65,623,982, forward strand.
ATGTAGACTATATAGTTCAGACAAGGTAGAAGAATGTAGACTATGTAGTTCAAGCAAAGTAGAAGATTGTAGACTATATAGTTCAGACAAGGTAGAGGAATGTAGACTATATAGTTCAGGCAAGGTAGAAGAATGTAGACTATATAGTTCAGACAAGGTAGAAGAATGTAGACTATATAGTTCAAGCAAAGTAGAAGAATGTAGACTATATAGTTCAGACAAGGTAGAGAAATGTAGACTATATAGTTCAGACAAGGTAGAAGAATGTAGACTATATAGTTCAGGCAAGTTAGAAGAATGTAGACTATATAGTTCAGACAAGGTAGAGGAATGTAGACTATATAGTTCAGGCAAGGTAGAAGAATGTAGACTATATAGTTCAGACAAGGTAGAAGAATGTAGACTATGTAGTTCAAGCAAAGTAGAAGAATGTAGACTATATAGTTCAGACAAGGTAGAGGAATGTAGACTATATAGTTCAGGCAAGGTAGAAGAATGTAGACTATATAGTTCAGACAAGGTAGAAGAATGTAGACTATGTAGTTCAAGCAAAGTAGAAGAATGTAGACTATATAGTTCAGACTAGGTAGAGGAATATAGACTATATAGTTCAGGCAAGGTAGAAGAATGTAGACTATATAGTTCAGACAAGGTAGAGGAATGTAGACTATATAGTTCAGGCAAGGTAGAAGTATGTAGACTATATAGTTCAGACAAGGTAGAGGAATGTAGACTATATAGTTCAGACAAGGTAGAAGAATGTAGACTATGTAGTTCAGGCAGGTTAGAAGAATGTGGACTATATAGTTCAGACAAGCTAGAGGAATGTAGACTATATAGTTCAGACAAGGTAGAAGAATGTAGACTATGTAGTTCAGGCAAGTTAGAAGAATGTAGACTATATAGTTCAGACAAGGTAGAGGAATGTAGACTATACAGTTCAGGCAAGGTAGAAGAATGTAGACTATATAGTTCAGACAAGGTAGAGGAATGTAGACTATACAGTTCAGGCAAGGTAGAAGAATGTAGACTATATAGTTCAGGCAAGTTAGAAGAATGTAGACTATATAGTTCAGGCCAGGGTGAAGAATGTAGACTATATAGTTCAAGCAAGGTAGAAGAATGTAGACTATATAGTTCAGACAAGGTAGAGGAATGTAGACTATATAGTTCAGACAAGGTAGAAGAATGTAGACTATGTAGTTCAGGCAAGTTAGAAGAATGTAGACTATATAGTTCAGACAAGGTAGAGGAATGTAGACTATATAGTTCAGGCAAAGTAGAAGAATGTAGACTATATAGTTCAGGAAAGTTAGAAGAATGTAGACTATATAGTTCAGGCCAAGGTGAAGAATGTAGACTATATAGTTCAAGCAAGGTAGAAGAATGTAGACTATATAGTTCAGACAAGGTAGAGGAATGTAGACTATATAGTTCAGGCAAGTTAGAAGAATGTAGACTATATAGTTCAGGCCAAGGTGAAGAATGTAGACTATATAGTTCAAGCAAGGTAGAAGAATGTAGACTATATAGTTCAGACAAGGTAGAGGAATGTAGACTATATAGTTCAGGCAAGGTAGAAGAATGTAGACTATATAGTTCAGACAAGGTAGAAGAATGTAGACTATATAGTTCAAGCAAGGTAGAAGAATGTAGACTATATAGTTCACACAAGGTCGAAGAATGTAGACTATATAGTTCAGGCAAGTTAGAAGAATGTAGACTATATAGTTCAGACAAGGTAGAAGAATGTAGACTATATAGTTTAGACAAGGTAGAAGAATGTAAACTATATAGTGCAGACGAGGTTGAGGAATGTAGACTATATAGTTCATACAAGGTAGAAGAATGTAGACTATATTATTCCAGACAAGGCAGAAGCATTTTGACTATAAAGTTTAGACTAGCTAGTAGACAATATAGTTTAGACTAAGTAGTTTACAATATAGTTTAGACTATGTAGTAGACAATATAGTTTAGACTAGATAGTTGATAGTATAGTTTAGACTATGTTGTAGACAATATAGTTTAGACTATGCAGTAGACAATATAGTTTAGACTATGTAGTAGACAATATAGTTTAGACTATGCAGTAGACAATATAGTTTAGACTAGATAGTAGATAATATAGTTTAGACTATCTAGTAGACAATATAGTTTAGACTATCTAGTATACAATATAGTTTAGACTATGCAGTAGACAATATAGTTTATACTATGTAGTAGGCAATATAGTTTAGACTAGGTAGTAGACAATATAGTTTTGACTAGATACTAGATAATATAGTTTAGACTATCTAGTAGACAATATAGTTTAGACTATCTAGTATACAATATAGTTTAGAATATGCAGTAGACAATATAGGTTAGGCTAGATAGAAGACAATATAGTTTAGACTAGATAGTATATAATATAGTTTAGACTATGTAGTAGACAATATAGTTTAGACTAGGTAGTAGACAATATAGTTTAGACTAGATAGTATATAATATAGTTTAGACTATGTAGCAGACAATATAGTTTAGACTAGGTAGTAGACAATATAGTTTAGACTATCTAGTAGACAATATAATTTAGACTATCAAATAGACAATATAGTTTAGACTACGTAGTAGACAATATACTTTAGACTAGATAGTATATAATATAGTTTAGACTATGTAGTAGACAATATAGTTTTCACTATCTAGTAGACAATATAGTTTAGACTAGATAGTATATAATATAGTTTAGACTATGTAGTAGACAATATAGTTTAGACTATAGTAGACAATATAGTTTAGACTAGATAGCAGATAATATAGTTTAGACTATGTAGTAGACAATATAGTTTAGACTATGTGGTAGGCAATATAGTTTAGACTAGGTAGTAGACAATATAGTTTAGACTAGATAGTTGATAGTATAGTTTAGACTATGTTGTAGACAATATAGTTTAGACTATGCAGTAGACAATATAGTTTAGACTAGATAGTTGATAGTATAGTTTAGACTATGTTGTAGACAATATAGTTTAGACTATGCAGTAGACAATATAGTTTAGACTAGATAGTAGATAATATAGTTTAGACTATCTAGTAGACAATATAGTTTAGACTATCTAGTATACAATATAGTTTAGACTATGCAGTAGACAATATAGTTTATACTATGTAGTAGGCAATATAGTTTAGACTAGGTAGTAGACAATATAGTTTTGACTAGATACTAGATAATATAGTTTAGACTATCTAGTAGACAATATAGTTTAGACTATCTAGTATACAATATAGTTTAGAATATGCAGTAGACAATATAGGTTAGGCTAGATAGAAGACAATATAGTTTAGACTAGATAGTATATAATATAGTTTAGACTATGTAGTAGACAATATAGTTTAGACTAGGTAGTAGACAATATAGTTTAGACTAGATAGTATATAATATAGTTTAGACTATGTAGCAGACAATATAGTTTAGACTAGGTAGTAGACAATATAGTTTAGACTATCTAGTAGACAATATAGTTTAGACTATCAAATAGACAATATAGTTTAGACTACGTAGTAGACAATATACTTTAGACTAGATAGTATATAATATAGTTTAGACTATGTAGTAGACAATATAGTTTTCACTATCTAGTAGACAATATAGTTTAGACTAGATAGTATATAATATAGTTTAGACTATATAGTAGACAATATAGTTTAGACTATCAAATAGACAATATAGTTTAGACTATGTAGTAGACAATATAGTTTAGACTAGATAGTATATAATATAGTTTAGACTATGTAGTAGACAATATAGTTTAGACTATAGTAGACAATATAGTTTAGACTAGATAGCAGATAATATAGTTTAGACTATGTAGTAGACAATATAGTTTAGACTATGTGGTAGGCAATATAGTTTAGACTAGGTAGTATACAGTTTAGTTTAGACTAGATAGTAGATAATAGAGTTTAGACTATCTCGTAGGCAATATAGTTTAGACTATGTATTAGACAATATAGTTTAGACTAGATAGAAGACAATATAGTTTAGACTAGATAGTATATAATATAGTTTAGACTATGTAGTGGATAATATAGTTTAAAGTAGGTAGTAGACTATATAGTTTAGACTATATAGTATATAATATAGTTTAGACTATCTAGTAGACAATATAGTTTTGACTAGATAGTATATAATATAGTTTAAACTATCTAGTAGACAATATAGTTTAGACTAGATAGTATATAATATAGTTTAGACTATGTAGTAGACAATATAGTTTAGACTATAGTAGATAATATAGTTTAGACTATGTAGTAAACAATATAGTTTAGACTATCTAATAGACAATATAGTTTAGACTATGTAGTAGACAATATAGTTTAGACTAGGTAGTAGACAATATAGTTTAGACTATCTAATAGACAATATAGTTTAGACTATGTAGTAGACAATATAGTTTAGACTAGGTAGTAGACAATATAGTTTAGACTAGGTAGTAGACAATATAGTTTAGACTATATAGTATATATTATAGTTTAGACTATGTAGTAGACAATATAGTTTAGACTATAGTAGACAATATAGTTTAGACTAGATAGCAGATAATATAGTTTAGACTATGTAGTAGACAATATAGTTTAGACTATCTAGTAGACAATATAGTTTAGACTATGTAGTAAACAATATAGTTTAGACTAGGTAGTAGACAATATAGTTTATATACTGATACTCGAGACAAACCAATTATATTCCCTTTTTTATTAACGCAGTCTAAATACTTTCCAAAAAGAGCTTTCTATTCCACCGCGTCTTCTCCACTACCTGTCTTGTGTACTTATCTCGCACACTGCACGACTGGTGCAACACCTGCTGTTGCTCATGCCTTTTTTGTTATTTTCTTACTCGAGGGCCATTTGGCAGACCTCAAGAAAGAAGAAAACGAATGAAGAATAAGATTACCAACCACCTGGCCGTACAAAAAAATTATGTACACTACGTAGCTTTACTACCTGATTTCGGAAATTGTATTAAATTACAGAAATATTTTTAGCCAACTATTTAATACGGTGCGGACTATATAGTTACTCTGTTCGGCATTCACTCGAATAATAATGTAGTTTGTTATTCCTGTCCATCACAATCAGAGTTCCCTGTCGAGTTGGTGCGCGCCGAGTTAGACTGGAATGTGTAGTGAGCATTTCCGCGATTACGCAATCAAGTCCGCCCGCGTCCGTTTCTAAACTTGACACCGCTTACGGACTTAATGTACTGTGTATGTACGCGCACTAACTATGTAGTCAATGAACTGCGAGTGCATCACACGACGCATTATTACCACTACAATATTATTTGTAGCTGAATTGGCTAGTCTTACTAAATCTCATTATCTAGGCTTCAAACTACGTTTTAATATTTAGAATATACAATCTTAGCATAGATTTCAAGACTACTAACAAAACGAGTCTTTTCGAGAATTTTCGATCACAAAACAAAAACTAATCGCGCGATTTTCATGAAAATTTCTGGAAACATTCTCGAAAATATGCACTTTAATCTATGTAGTTTTCACAGCTTAAATCTAGTTAGACTAGTTGGTATAAATCGACTAAGTTGGGTAATTCCTAAATGTTCCAATTTTTGGTGGAAACAAAACTGATCTTTGAATTTTCCTTCATAAAACAAAAACTAATCTAGCGATTTTCATGAAAATTTCTAGAAATATTCTCGAAATTACGCACTATGATCTGTGTAGTTTTCATAGCTTAAATCTAGTTAGACTAGTTGGTATAAATCGATAAGCTTGGTTAATTACTAAATGTTTCAATTTTTGGTGGAAACAAAACGAGTCTTCGAATTTTCCTTCATAAAACATAAACTAATCGGGCGATTTTCATGAAAATTTCTGGAAATATTCTCGAAAATACGCACTTTAATCTATGTAGTTTTCACAGCTGAAATCTAGTTAGACTAGTTGGTATAAAGCGATAAACTTGGCTAATTCCTAAATGTTCCAATTTTTGTTGAAAACAAAATGAGTCTTCGAATTTTCCTTCATAAAACATAAACTAATCGGGCGATTTTCATGAAAATTTCTGGAAATATTCTCGAAAATACGCACTTTAATCTATGTAGTTTTCGTAGCTTAAATCTAGTTAGATTAAGTAGTATAACTCGACAAACTTGGGTAGTTCCTAAATGTTCCAATGTTTGGTGGAAACAAAACGAGTCTTCGAATTTTCCTTCACAAAACAAAAACTAATCGGGCGATTTTCATGAAAATTTCAGCAAATATTCTCGAAAATAGTTTACGCAGCTTAAATCTAGCTAGACTAGGTAGTACAGACCAATTCTAAAATGCTAATTTTTCAATCTTCCTTTAATTGAAACTAATAAATATCGATCGAGTATTTTTCTGTCTGGGGCAGCTGCACGCGTATTCGGGCCACGTGCACACCTTTTCGGCCTTTTATTTTTATTAAAACCCATCAACCCGGCAGATGCGCCGAACATCTGCCCATAAATTCAGGCGACCCGTCCAGATCCTTCAAACAGATTACTTCTATTAATCATCGCCTGCACACTAAATTACTACCTCATTCAATTACACCCTCAATTACCTAATTGAAATAACTCCGTCTCTAACTCAAGAATTAGTTATTTACTTAACAATGAATCTAGACTATTACTTGTTGGCTAAGTTTGTCGATATGTAACTCGAGAATTAGATTAGTTAGTCAATGAAATCAAAGTATAATATTTAAGTTGACTTATTAAGAGTTAGTATAAACTATTTAGGTTCTACAAAATCTGTTCGTCTGTCTGTAAAACAGTTCCAAAATAAACAATTTCAATTTTAGACTGAAACTTGTTGGCTAAGTTAGTCGATGTATAACTCGAGAATAAGACTAGATACTCAATTAAATCAAAGTCTAATATTTAAGTAGACTTGTTAAGAGTTAGTCTAAACTATTTAGATTGTACAAAGTCTGTTCGTCTGTCTGTAAAACAGTTCCAAAAGAAACTAAAACTAAAGGAATTTCTATTCTAGACTGAAACTTGTTGCCTAAGTTTATCGGTCTATATCTCGAGAATTAGACTAGTTAGTCAATGAAATCAAAGACTGATATATAAATAGACTTATTAAGAGTTAGTATGAACTATTTAGATTCTTCAAAATCTGTTCGTCTGACTAAAACAGTTCCAAAATAAACAATTTCAATTTTAGACTGAAACTTGTTGGCTAAGTTTGTCGATGTATAACTCAATAATTAGAATAGATACTCAATGAAATCTAATTCTAATATTTAAATAGACTTGTTAAGAGTTAGTCTAAACAATTTAGATTGCACAAAGTCTGTTCGTATGTCTGTAAAACAGTTCCAAAAGAAACAATTTCAATTTTAGACTGAAACTTGTTGGCTAAGTTAGTCGATGTATAACTCGAGAATAAGACTTGATACTCAATTAAATCAAAGTCTAATATTTAAGTAGACTTGTTAAGAGTTAGTCTAAACTATTTAGATTGCACAAAGTCTGTTCATCTGCCTGTAAAACAGTTCCAAAAGAAACTAAAACTAAAGAAATTTCTATTCTAGACTGAAACTTGTTGCCTAAGTTTATCGGTCTATATCTCGAGAACTAGACTAGTTAGTCAATGAAATCAAAGACTGATATTTAAGTAGACTTGTTATGAATTAGTCTAAGCTATATAGATTGTTCAAAATCTGTTCGTCTGTCTGTAATCAAGTTCTAAAAGAAACCTAATACTTCTGGTCTAAGTTTGACGGGTTATAACTAGAGATGTAGATTACTGTAAATGTCATTAAACTGATTTATTGTTGCAGGCTCCGAGGTTGGCGCCGGAGTTGGCGTTCATGCAGGCGCTGATCACCATCGGGAAGCTGCTGAGTTCGATCCCGACCAAGGAGGCCAAGACGACAAGACTGAGAGCCGAACTGACCATGCTAAACCTCAACCTCCCTGCCAGGGTTTGGCTGCCCATCAACAGCGAGGTTCCCCACCACATCGTCCGCATTCCACCCCAGGTCTCCGCCGTGCTCAACTCCAAAGACAAGGTAAACCCCAAGGGAATTAATCCAGCAAAGAGTTTACAAACTCACAAACAAATTGACTAAGTTTTAACTAGTCAGTCTGGACTTGTTCAGTTTGCTTTAGGGAAATTAAAACTGTTTGTCTTGCTAGTCTAACTTGACTAATTTTCAAGTTATGGACTAGCAAAGTTGCAATTTTTAATCTCAATCTTTAAAAAGTAGACTTTGGATTAAAGTTCAAATACTAATAGACTAGTAAATTTATTGGACGAAAAACTATGTAGACTGAATCTAGATAGATTTGACTACATATTAGACTTTGATTTAATCGTCAAAGTAGTCTAGTTCGAAAGTTACAGCTCTACAAACTTACCCAACAAGTTTTAGTCTAGAATTGAAATTGTTTCTTTTGGAACTATATTACAGACAGACGAACAGATTCTTAACGATTTCAATTGTTTAGACTAACTCTTAATGAGTCTACTTAAATATTAGTCTTTGAAATCATTAACCAATTGCTCTAATACTCGCGTTATAGTCCGACAAACTTTGTTTTTATCAATCTTTGCTTAAAGGCTGATTCTCATATACGCGACACTTAGCTACGCGACGTGACGCGACATCGCCTGTCAAATAATGATTACATTGTTTTAAATGGGCACGTTCTCACTATGGATACGCAACGTGCCCATTTAAAACAATGTAATCATTATTTTACAGGCGATGTCGCACGACATCGCGTAGCTGAGTGTCGCGCATATGGGAATAATTCCAGCAAATCCAAGTTAGAGTAAAGTTACGGTAATCTATTTAGTTTTAGACTAATTCCTTATGTATTCTCTTAGGCTCCTTACATAATCTATGTGGAGGTGTTGGAGGTGGAGGATCTGTACACTTCCGCTGTGCCGGCGAAGATCATGACTTCCTCCTTGAGACACACCAAGTCGGAGGAAAATCTAGGAGGCGATTCGGCCTCGCTATCCGCCTTTAGCATGTGTGGTATCTTGTGCGATGACGACCCCGATTGGAGTCAAGAAGACGACGAGATTTCCCTCCAAGTAAGAGAAATTTGGCAAAATTTGCCAACAGATTCGCGTTGCTGATACTTTAATGCTTTCGAATCTTTTGTTGTAGTCTCTTGGTAAATTTGGTGTGCTAGTTGATATTAAGTTTCGAATTTTGACTTATTCTAGATTTTGGTTTATAATTTTTGAACAGACAGACGGATTCTTAAAATTGTTAGCCGGGGATATCGCCAGAAGTATGTGGTTTAAATATATGTAGTTTTTGTAGCTTCAATCTAGTTAGACTAGGTAATATAGATCTATGAACTTGAAGTCATTCTTGAAACAGAATAAGTCTTCAAGTATTTCCCTTCATAAAACAAAAACTAATCGAGCGATTTTCATAAAAATTTCAGGAAATATTCTAGAAAATATGCACTTTAATCTATGTAGTTTTCACAGCGTACAATTAAATCTAGTTAGACTGGTTGGTATAAATCGATAAACTTGGCTAATTCCTAAATGTTCCAATTTTTGTTGGAAACAAGACGAGTCTTCGAATTTTCCTTCATAAAACAAAAACTAATCGGGCGATTTTCATGAAAATTTTTGGAAATATTCTCGAAAATACGCACTTTAATCTATGTAGTTTTCACAGCTTAAATCTAGCTGGACTAGTTAGTATAAATCATCAAACTTGCCTAATTCCTAAATGTTCCAATTTTTGGTGGAAATAAAACGTGTCTTCGAATTTTCCTTCATAAAACAAAAACTAATCTGGAGATTTTCATGAAAATTTCTGGAAATATTCTTGAAAATACGCACTTTTAATCTATGTAGTTTTCACAGTTTAAATCTAGTTAGACTCGTTAGTATAAATCGTCAAACTTGGCTAATTCATAAATGATCCAATTTTTGTTGGAAACAAGACGAGTCTTCGAATTTTCTTTCATAAAACAAAAACTAATCCGGCAATTTTCATGAAAATTTCAGGAAATGTTCTCGAAAATACGCACTTTAATCTATGTAGTTTTCACAGTTAAAATTTAGTTAGAGTAGTTAGAATAAATCGACAAACTTGGCTAATGCCTAAATGTTCCAATTTTTGTTGAAAACAAAATGAGTCTTCGAATTTTCCTTCATAAAACATAAACTAATCGCGCGATTTTCATGAAAATTTCAGGAAATATTCTCGAAAATGCACACTTTAGAATATGTAGTTTTCACAGCTTAATTTTAGTTAGACTAGTTAATATAAATCGACAAACTTGGCTAATTCCTAAATGTTCCAATTTTTGGTGAAATCAAAACGAGTCTTTGAATTTTGCTTCACAAAACAAAAACTAATCTGGAGATTTTCATGAAAATTTCTGGAAATATTCTTGAAAATATGCACTTTTAATCTATGTAGTTTTCACAATTTAAATCTAGTTAGACTCGTTAGTATAAATCGTCAAACTTGACTGATTCCTAAATGTTTCAATTTTTGGTGGAAACAAAACGTGTCTTCGAATTTTCCTTCATAAAACAAAAACTAATCGGGCGATTTTCATGAAAATTTCAGGAAATATTCTCGAAAATACACACTTTAATCTATGTACTTTTCACAGCATAAATCTAGTTAGATTATTTAGTATAAATCGACAAACTTGGCGTAGCTGCGCAGCCAAGCTGCGGCGGCCGAAATATTTGCGCAGCCAATCGTATCGAAAGTCATTTTGTGAAAAAGTTATAATACGAAAAGGCATAATACGTCTGGCTGCTGTGCGACTGACGGTAGCCACATACATTCGCTACAGTAAATTTAGTTAATTTGAGTGCGTGAGATCAAACGAGCCGCAACATAAAAGCATCAAGAACCTTCTGGCCAAACGATAAATCTAAAACTTTCTAGGAAAAACTAAGTAAATTAGTAAGCTGTTAGTCGTTTACCAGACTTGTCCGCGTCTGTTTTCTCTTCATCAATATTTCAATTTGTGCGAAAAACTTTCACATTTTTATGTAAAATCGCATGAATTATGAATGAATGCTCACTAGTCGCAATAATTAGTATACACTAACTAAAAGTAGACAATGCGCAGACTTTCATTCGTGAATTAGTAAACATGTGTAATTAGTGAAAAGTGAAAGAAACACGAAATTACACGTTCTGGGTCTAAATTTTCACCCAAATATCAATATAATATGCGGATTCTATAAGAAAAACTTAATAACAGCTGCTGTATTGAAATCTATTCTGACTAGTTAGGCTCTTATAAGAAACATAGAACATTCAAGTTTGTCGATTTATGCTAACTAATCTAACTAGATTTAAGCTGTGAAACCTACATAGATTAAAGTCAAACAAATACTGTCTAAAAAGCTACAGTCCCGACACTCGACCGAATATGCGTCCTTTAAGGTCTCAGTACCCATTGAAGATTTTGAGATCCTAAACACACAAGATACATGGCCACGGAACACTTGTTTAAACCGTTTTTTATTAAGGGTGGAGAAACCAATACCGAGGGAGTAAATCATCTTAAGATTTTTTCTGAAACTGGAGAACATACAGCAACAGATATAGAAGAACGAGTTCCTTTAGCACAACTTTCAAACAATATACAAAGAAATATAATCTTATATATGATAAAAATCCTTGTTTTCTGTGTCTCACTGAGACATGGCTGAGCCATGAAATAATGCCACTCATCCATATACCTAACTATAAAATTTTGACATATTTTAGTAGAAGCCATACTACTGAAGGACCTCCTTAGAGACGCTCTCTCTTCATAGCCTCGATGTTAACAAACACTCTATAGAAAAAGTCATCGAAATATGTGGAGTTGTTTGGAAAAGGAAGAGCTGCTGTATGAAAATGTTCCTCCTCTTGGTTGTATGGCGTCATTTATGGTCAATTTGGAAATTATATTAAGTACCATTTTTGACAAAAAGAGTGATATCATACTTGTGGGAAATTTTAATATAAACTTTGCGGTAGATTCACATGATAGAAATAACTTACGACATTTGCTGGCATCCTTTGGTATGGTAGAGCAAGTTAAGTATTTTACAAGGATTACACACAAGACCAAAACGCAAATCGACAACATTTTTAGCAAAACCAATACTCGATTACAGACGACCCTGGAAGACTCAGATCTATCAGACCATAGATTAATATTGCTAAGCGGTTCCATGGGGAAACCAATAAAAAAATACCATCAAATTAAAAGTTTTACACAGGAGAACAAGAAACAATTTGCGAGGGAATTATCAAATGAAACATGGCACGATACCTTCAACAAGCAGGACATAAATGATAAAATGATCTCTTTAATTAACACCATACAACATCACTTCTATACCTGCTTTCCCATGCTTTCTATAAGCATAAGGAACAAACTTTGGATTACTGAAGCTGTGAAAATATCATCCTCAAAATTAAGAGATCTGTATATCTTACAAAAAAAATATCCAATACTGCGAGAGGCATATATCCAATTGAAGAAAACACATAAAAAGCTCTTAACACACATGAAACAAAATTTCTTCAGTAAAAAACTGCAATCAGCTACAAACAAACAAAAAGTCCTTTGGACAATTATAAAAGAACAAACAAACAATATTGACATACGGGATGAACCAGAATTAATGGGAGAAAATGGGATAGTAAGGGAACTCGACTCAATAGCTGATACATTTAACGTCTTTTTCAAGAGGATCCCTGAACAAATTGTACAAAATATTCCACCGACTAAAATCTCAAATAATCATATAAAACTGAATGTTGACACAATATATGTGCGGGAATTCACGAAAATTGAGCTTTTGTCAATCATTGAATCTCTGAAAAATAAGTCATCCTGTGGTCTAGACAACTTACCGTGCAACATCATTAAGGACTTTCGTCATGAGCTAGCAGACCCAATTTTACATATTGTAAATGCGTCTATTGAAATGGAGAAGTTTCCCACTATACTAAAAACATCTCGAATTATCCCCATTCACAAAAAAGGAAACAAAACGGATGCAAATAACTACAGGCCCATTGCGCTCGTGTCAGCATTCTCAAAAATTATGGAACACTATGTTGCAAAGGCTGACATCTTTTGTGGATACATACCAACTTATTCCGTACCAGCAGCATGGTTTTCGCAAGGGACAATCAACTAAATCGGCTATTTTGGAAGTCACCAACAAAATCATGCAGCAGGTAGATCATGGAAGACATCCTATTGGAATTTTTTGCGATCTATCAAAACCGTTTGATTGTGTACCACATGCCCGTCTCCTAGAGAAGTAATATACCTACGGCATACGAGGGAAAGCAGGTATGTGGTTAAAATCCTTTCTGATGAACCGGAACCAATTCGTTTTAGTTAACAGCTCAGCCCAATCCAGAACTGTTGAAACAAATGTGGGTGTTCCTCAAGGCAGTGTATTGGCACCGATGCTTTTTCTACTTTACATCGCTGATTTAGCTACCTACATCAACGAAGGTCAGTGCACCTTAAATGCAGACAATTCGACGTTTATTTTATCCGAAAGCTGTAGTTCGGATAATGAAATCGCAGCACAAAACCTTATGCTTAAAACAATGAATTGGTTTGCAGCCAACAATCTTTACTTAAACAAGGAAAAAACAGAATATATAATATTTCAAACTGAAAGAAGTAAATATGCAGAGGACATTAAAATATGTATATATGGTGAACACATTAAATGAGTAAAATGCACAAAATTTTTGGGGATCTACATAGAAGAACACCTCAAATGTAATTACACTATTAAAAATATGTATGCAACCCTTAACAAAAGGGTATATCAAATAAGATGCTTAAAAGATATTTTATCGAGGGATGACCTCTTAACATTCTATTTTGCGGAAGTGGAATGTATCATTTCCTATGGCATAGCCATATGGGGATCTTCGCAGATAAAATCATTACTGATAATACAAAAAAGAATCATCAGAGCCATAATTGGAATAAAAAGGAGTGTATCATGCAGACAATATTTTGGTGGCCTAGGGATCTTGATGGTACCTAGTCTATATATATTGGAAGTAGCATGTCTTATACACCAAAACAAGGCAAACATAGATAAACATAAAGATAAGCATGCCCACAATACCAGAAGTAAAGAAAACCTATATAAGCCGAAAACAAACTTAGTACTCTGCAGCAAAGGACCAGAACAACAAGGAATCATAATCTATAACAAATTACCTCCCACAATTAAAAATGGAAAATCCCAAGAGACATTTAGGAGAAGTGTCAAAAATGTGCTTTCAAATTTATTTAAAAAAAATATACAGCCTTCAAGAATTTAATCATATTTTTTAAATATAAGTTCAAATGTATGTATAGCCTTATGCTTCTTGTTTGTTCTTAGACATTTTTTTTTTGTAAACTAGACTTAACCTATTGTTAACATATTGTTTCTTACAGGTGAATAAATTATTTGATTTGATTTGAAGTGCGGATTTTCGAGAATATTTCCTGAAATTTTCATGAAAATCGCCCGTTTAGTTTTTGTTTTGGGAACGATAATTTGAAGATTCCTTTTATTTTCACCAAACATTGGAACATATAGGAATCAGCGAAGTTTGTCCATTTATACCAACTAACCTAACTAGATTTAAGCTGTGAAAACTACGTAGATTAAAGTGCGTATTTTCTGGAATATTTCCAGAAATTTTCATGAAAATCGCCCGATTAGTTTTTGCTTTGTGAAAGAAAATTCGAAGACTCCTCATTTTGTTTCCACCAAAAATTGGAACATTTAAGGTTTAGTCAAGTTTGTTGATTTATAACAACTAGTCTAACTACATTTAAGCTGTGAAAACTACATAGATTAAAGTGTGTATTTTCGGGAATATTTCCAGAAATTTTCATGAAAATCGCCCGATTAGTTTTTGTTTTCTGAAGGAAAATTTGAAGACTCGTTTTGTTTCCACCAAACATTATAACATTTAAGAATCAGCCAAAGTTTGTCGATTTATACCAACTAGTCTAACTAGATTTAAGCTGTGAAAACTGCATAGATTAAAGTGTGTATTTTCGGGAATATTTCCAGAAATTTCATGAAAATCGCCCGATTAGTTTTTGTTTTCTGAAGGAAAATTTGAAGACTCGTTTTGTTTCCACCAAACATTATAACATTTAAGAATCAGCCAAAGTTTGTCGATTTATACCAACTAGTCTAACTAGATTTAAGCTGTGAAAACTGCATAGATTAAAGTGTGTATTTTCGGGAATATTTCCAGAAATTTCATGAAAATCGCCCGATTAGTTTTTGTTTTCTGAAGGAAAATTTGAAGACTCGTTTTGTTTCCACCAAACATTATAACATTTAAGAATCAGCCAAAGTTTGTCGATTTATACCAACTAGTCTAACTAGATTTAAGCTGTGAAAACTGCATAGATTAAAGTGTGTATTTTCGGGAATATTTCCAGAAATTTTCATGAAAATCGCCCGATTAGTTTTTGTTTTCTGAAGGAAAATTTGAAGACTCGTTTTGTTTCCACCAAACATTATAACATTTAAGAATCAGCCAAAGTTTGTCGATTTATACCAACTAGTCTAACTAGATTTAAGCTGTGAAAACTACATAGATTAAAGTGCGTATTTTCTGGAATATTTCCAGAAATTTTTATGAAAATCACCCGATTAGTTTTTGTTTTGTGAAGGAAAATTCGAAGACTCGTTTTGTTTCCACCAGGGATGTTATGGAGTAACCGTAACTATCGAATATCAGAAATAAAAATTTATCCGAAACCGTAACCGAATCCGATATAAAAGTTTCGAATAATTTCGGATAATTTTGATTGATATGTTGTAATAATTCCTATAAAGATATTTCAATATCCAATGGAAATTATATAATAGAAAAAACGAGTAATTTGTTTTTGTTTTTTATAATTCTGGTTTTACATTTTTACGTATACTCGGGCCGACGAGAAAATGCGTCGAGACGAGGACGAGTTTTGCATTGTTCTGCGCATACCCCCACAATATTCCGAGCACGTGGTGTTTAGTTGTCCGTGTTTGAAAAACTGACACATATTTCTTAGTTTCTCAAACTAACGGGTCCCTCGCATCTCATACCTCGGCGCAGTACAGCTGTATTCTCTCGCTGGCCCGAGAATAGACAAAACTCAAACAGAATAATTACTTATATGACATATGATTGTAGTACCTACTTACATTGTAGTACTTACTTGTATGGCATATGATTGTAGTACCAAATAATAGGAGGTAGTATTATTTCTGCAGGAAACAAAGTTTTATTAGAAAAAATAGCTATTGAAATTCAGAGTTCAAAATCCGTTCGAAAACGATCGCTGGTCTCATGGCGTCTGCTTGTGACGTCAGATGTTTGTAAATCGACCGAGAGCATTAGGGAAGAAAAGAATAAAGAAATCAGCTGTTTAGCGTGTTATGAATTCTAAAGTGTATAAGTGGTGAGCGGTTTTGACATTTTTAAACTCTGCTGAACAGAGCTAAGTCTTTGATGCCAAAAACTCCTCCAACATCAACAAATCAACTCTAGGCAAATTAGAGCTATTTGCCTTGGGAAAACCTTGTTCCATGTTTTGAGAACACCAAACTAAACAACTGATAAGCAAGTGCAGAGATCGTCGAAGTTCATACTAGGTTTACAAACGCATGACGTAAGTCACTCGGATTGATGTTATACTTATCATGGCGGGCTGCTGCATTTTGCAGTTTTGTTTTATTAAAAGTATTATCAATCTTGTACTAAATATAAAAATAAATACATTTTTCACAACCTATTATTCACATCTCATTACATAAACACAATATTTTTGTGATTCCTGGTTACTGTCATCTTGGCCATTCCTTAGAAATCTAATATTCGTAACCAAAACTATCCGAAACTAACGGATAATCCGAAAAAAAAATCATATCCGTAACCGTATCCGAAACCGGTATAATATCATTTCTATATCCGTATCCGTATCCAGATCCGAAATTTCATATCCATAACATCTCTGGTTTCCACTAAACATTGGAACATTTAGGAATCAACCAAGTTTGTCGATTTATACCAACTAGTCTAACCAGATTTAAGCTGTGAAAACTACTTAGATTAAAGTGCGTATTTTCGAGAATGTTTCCTGAAATTTTCATGAAAATCGCCCGATTAGTTTTTGTTTTGTGAAAGAAAATTCGAAGACTCGTTTTGTTTCCACCAAACATTGGAGCATTTAGGAATCAGCCAAGTTTGTCGATTTAACCTAACTAGTCTTACTAAAATTAAACTGTGAAAACTACATAGATTAAAGTGTGTATTTTCGAGAATATTTCCAGAAATTTTCATGAAAGTCGCACGATTACTTTTTGTTTTGTGAAGGAAAATTCGAAGACCCATTTTGTTTCCACCAAAAATTGAAACATTTACGAATTAACCAAGTTTGACAATCCATAGCAACTAGTCTAACTAGATTTATGCTGTGAAAACTACATAGATTAACGTGCGTATTTTTAAGAATATTTCCTGAAATTTTCATGAAAATCGCCCGATTAGTTTTTGTTTTATGAAGGAAAATTCGAAAGCTTGTTTTGTTTCCACGAAAAATTGCAACATTTGGGAATAAGCCAAGTTTGTCGATTTATACCAACTATTCTAATTAGATTTGAGCTGTGAAAACTACATAGATTAAAGTGCGTATTTTCGAGAATATTTCCTGGAATTTTCATGAAAATCACCCGATTAGTTTTTGTTTTATGAAGGAAAATTCGAAAGCTCGTTTTGTTTCCACGAAAAATTGCAACATTTGGGAATAAGCCAAGTTTGTCGATTTATAGCAACTATTCTAATTAGATTTGAGCTGTGAAAACTACATAGATTAAAGTGCGTATTTTCGAGAATATTTCCTGAAATTTTCATGAAAATCACCCGATTAGTTTTTGTTTTATGAAGGAAAATTCGAAAGCTCGTTTTGTTTCCACGAAAAATTGCAACATTTGGGAATAAGCCAAGTTTGTCGATTTATACCAACTATTCTAATTAGATTTGAGCTGTGAAAACTACATATATTAAAGTGCGTATTTTCGAGAATTTTTCCTGAAATTTTCATGAAAATCGCCCGATTAGTTTTTGTTTTGTGAAAGAAAATTCGAAGACTCGTTTTGTTTCCACCAAACATTGGAGCATTTAGGAATCAGCCAAGTTTGTCGATTTAACCTAACTAGTCTTACTAAAATTAAACTGTGAAAACTACATAGATTAAAGTGTGTATTTTCGAGAATATTTCCAGAAATTTTCATGATAGTCGCACGATTACTTTTTGTTTTGTGAAGGAAAATTCGAAGACCCATTTTGTTTCCACCAAAAATTGAAACATTTACGAATTAACCAAGTTTGACAATCCATAGCAACTAGTCTTACTAGATTTATGCTGTGAAAACTACATAGATTAACGTGCGTATTTTTAAGAATATTTCCTGAAATTTTCATGAAAATCGCCCGATTAGTTTTTGTTTTATGAAGGAAAATTCGAAAGCTCGTTTTGTTTCCACGAAAAATTGCAACATTTGGGAATAAGCCAAGTTTCTCGATTTATAGCAACTATTCTAATTAGATTTGAGCTGTGAAAACTACATAGATTAAAGTGCGTATTTTCGAGAATATTTCCTGAAATTTTCATGAAAATCACCCGATTAGTTTTTGTTTTATGAAGGAAAATTCGTAAGCTCGTTTTGTTTCCACGAAAAATTTCAACATTTGGGAATAAGCCAAGTTTGTCGATTTATACCAACTATTCTAATTAGATTTGAGCTGTGAAAACTACATAGATTAAAGTGCGTATTTTCGAGAACTTTTCCTGAAATTTTCATGAAATCGCCCGATTAGTTTTTGTTTTGTGAAGAAAAGTTCGAGACTCGTTTTGACAAACTTTTAGGAATTAGTCGTTGATCTAAATTAACTGATCTAATTTAACTAATCTGAATTATAACTAGATCTAGTTAATTAATACTAATTACTCTAATATTAATTAACTACTATATTAGCTATATTAACTACAGTATAATCTCTGTAATTCGGCCGTTGGTTAATCGGACGACACGTCCAGTAATCCGGCGGTCTAGAGTCCGCTCGCGCTCTTCCCTCCCACCACTCTTTCTTATAATCCGGCGGTTGTCTGGTCCCGTATTTGTCGGATTATCGAGATTATACTGGATTTAAATTTAACTAAATACCAAGCCTATTATATATTTGTCTAGTTATCTAACAATCCTCGCATAAGTTCTTACTTTTTATGCATACTTAGATATCTAATGTACGCCATACACGCTACGGTCTACCGTACAGGTTACATGTGCAGGTTTGCCTGCGCAGCTCAACCGCACTAAGAAACTGCACAGGTCTATTCCCACACACTCTCCGGTCTACCTGCGCAGGCAAACCTGCACAGGTAGACCTGTCATGTGGACCGTTGTGTGTATGGCGGGCATAAGTATGAGTGTAGATGATTAGAGTGTAGATTAGTCTGGATCAGGGTGGCGAACCTTTTGGGTGGCACGTCAAAAAAAATAAAGCACGTCAAAAATAAGGCACGTGGTCATTACCACGTGCCTTATTTTTTTTTTAAATTCCAATTTTTGAAATGCTGACGTGCCAAGAAGTAAGACTTACAATATTAGCCTGACAACGTCTCATATTTTACATTTTTGATATTGCACATTACTAGATTAACAAAATTAAATGGACCAAACTGAGTTGCGCAAATCTTCATAGACATCTATTTAGATTAAATAGACATCTATTATTAATTCCAACGCTGTGGTTAAATCTTCAGACAATTGTTTTGGATCCAGTTTGACGTATCGGACTTTCTCTAAAAAATTTAAATTTGAAAATATACGTTTATGGCATAACGACCTTGTGGTCGATAGCCATTTGTTACTGTTGTTTATAAAGATTATTATTATTATCTAATTTAAATATTTATTTCAATCTTAATATATTAGTATCCTAAGTATATATTAAGGGTGGTACATATTATGGACCACCATTTAGTTAAATAAATATAATTTGATATTATTAATTTATTTATAAGAAAAAATAATAATTTACAGTTTTTTTTTAAAGATTTTTATTTCGCGTGCCAATAAATTTGTTCTACGTGTCATCTGTGACACGTGTGCCATTGGTTCGCCACCGCTGGTCTAGATGTCTTACTAATGTATCTATTAGTCTTGTATGATATAGTTGGACTAGTTATCGTATATTCAGTGAATATCTTTGTTGGTAGTATAATCAGTTGAGGAAGGCGGTGGATAGGGACACGATATCCCAGCTGAGCCAGGAGTCGAGCGATTCGCGAGAGCAGCCGCACTTCATCGACGCCGGCGACATCCGCAAGCGGCTCTCCGATTGGTTCCACGAGGACAAGACGAAGGCGTTCACACACGACCCCAAGGACCCCAGCGCCGCCGCCCTCAAGGAACTCTGGAAGGTAACCTTACGAAAATAACAGACACAAATTTCAATTTGCAATTTATATTTATAGTAATTACAATCTCACACTGAATTGATTATGTATGGATTACCACGTAGTAAAGGTCGTAACCATCCTATTCATTAATAGACATTTTCATAGTTCAAATTTTCATTCTTATGCGTCAATTTCCGGCATGTTTTCGGGCACTTTTTGACGTAAAACCAGTGAAAATAAAATGTGCCCGAGACTTTCATATTCCCGCCTTATACACGCGCATGCGCTTAAGTAACCGTAAAAAGGTTTATTACAATCTCTGCCGTACAACTGGGCAATGACCAATGAGGTCTTTTTGCTATTTATGTTAATTATCAATTTTGTTTTGTGTAGGATAAGGAGAGGAGAGTGAGGGAGAACTCGCCGTACGGTCACCTCTCCAACTGGAAGCTCTTGTCGGTAATTGTGAAGTGTGGGGACGATCTGCGCCAGGAGCTGATGGCGTCTCAGCTCTTGCAAATGTTCCAGAAGATCTGGGAGATGGAATGCGTTCCCCTCTGGGTCCATCCGTACAAGTAAGCCAAGTTTTTATTCAAAGAAATTTTCAAGCAAAAATTTACAGTTTTTTCACACCTACAATATGTCTGTTTTGCTTTCAGGATTTTGTGTTTGTCGAGCGACAGCGGGCTGATCGAGCCCATCCTGAACACCGTCTCCCTCCACCAGATCAAGAAGAACTCGCAGCTCTCGCTGATGGAGTACTTCGTGCGCGAGTACGGCCCCGGCAACTCCGACGCGTTCCTCACCGCCCAACGAAACTTCGTCCACAGCTGCGCCGCCTACTGCCTCATCTCATACCTCATACAAGTCAAAGACAGGTAAATCACAAAGACTAGACAGACAAGATTTAACGAGCAGCCCGGCTCGGCCGAGCCGAGCCGGGCTGTGCCGAGTCAGGAGACTGTAATTTACACGTCGTTTATAAACTATCCGCTACTCAAACATTATGTGTGGACAAGACATATTAGACAGACTAGGCAGAGAAAACAGATAAGACTAGACAAACAAGACTAGACAGACAAGACTAGACAGACAAGACTAGACAGACAAGACTAGACAGACAAGACTAGACAGACAAGACTAGACAGACAAGACTAGACAGACAAGACTAGACAGACAAGACTAGACAGACAAGACTAGACAGACAAGACTAGACAGACAAGACTAGACAGACAAGACGAGACAGACAAGACGAGACAGACAGGACCAGACAGACAGGACCAGACAGACAGGACCAGACAGACAGGACCAGGCAGACAGGAGTAGACAGACAGGACTAGACAGACAGGACCAGACAGACAACAGATAGATAGTAGATACATAGACTTATAGTAGTTTAAGTCTACATAGTTTTATCTACTAATTATAACTTTCTTTGTTTTTAATTTTCAGGCATAACGGGAATATCCTGTTGAGTAGTAACGGGCACCTGATCCACATCGACTTCGGCTTCATCCTGTCGACGTCGCCGAAGAACCTGGGCTTTGAGAAGTCGCCGTTCAAGCTGACGCCGGAGTTCGTGGAGGTGATGGGCGGCGTCGGCTCCGACATGTTCGAGTACTTCAAGATCCTGATGCTGCAAGGCCTGATCGCGGTCAAGAAGCACCAGGACAAGATCGTTCCTCTCGTCGAAATCATGCGATCCGGTAAGATCCGTTATCATCATTGTACAATCAATTATAATGATTTATATTGTCAGTTATAAGCATTGAGTTTGATTGAATAACATTTTTGAGACTTGTCTGGTCTTGTCGGGTCTTGTCTTGTCTGCTCTTGCCTGGTCTTGTCTGGGCTTATCTCGTCTTGTCTGGTCTAACTTGTTGTCTCTAATATTGAATTAATATCGTGTCTATTCGTCTAGTTTTAAAAAATCTAATTTTATAATCGTTTTCGACATTTATTGAGCGGATGACTGCAATCTCATGATGTTTTCGATTTTGTTGTTGTTAGGTTCTCAGCTGCCTTGTTTCAAGTTGGGGGCGGCGACGGTGCAGAAGATGAAGAAGCGCTTCCTGACGAACCTGACGGAGGAGCAGATGCACCTGGAGGTGGAGCGCATGGTCGAGGACTCGATGAACTCGCTGTCGACGAAGCTGTACGACGGTTTCCAGTACATCACCAACGGCATCCTTTAACAACGTTTTTTAAAACTGAATAATCAAATTTTGCAAATTTTTCTAATAAATTCTAATATATATATATATATGAACATATATATGCGGATAATTTTACAATGCAAAAACTTTATTCTTCTTAATTTATTTGTTATTGTATTATATTAGTCGGTTTAGTTTTAATACCTTGTAAGAATTAGACTAGATTTTTGTATGTATTTTAGATTTATACTTTAAAGCTTGCTCCTGGCTCTCGCGCAACTTTGAAGGAGGTACTCTTGTCTTACTTCGCGAGCACCTCAGTGCTGTGACTGGCACCTAACGGGTAATATCTGCTGCTATTTGTGTGTGAAGCACGAATTAAGACGACAGTGCAGAGAGTGCAGACAGTGCAGAGCAGAGGTGATGATCTCGTGTCCCTTTGACTGGGGTACGTGAAACAGCCTCTGAAGCGACGTTGTGCTATTTGTGTTTTCCTCGTGTCTCTGAATTGGCTACGAAAAACCTCCTCTGGGGCGAAGTTTGCCAAGGCGAGTCGAAGAAGCAGGACGCGGGTCGAGCAACGGTAAAAACCTCTGAAACCTCTGTAAACCTCTGTAAACCTCTGAAACCTCTGTAAACCTCTGAAACCTCTGTAAACCTCTGAAACCTCTGTAAACCTCTGAAACCTCTGTAAACCTCTGAAATCTCTGAAACCTCTGTAAACCTCTGTAAACCGCCTCTGAAACGATATTGTGCTTTCCTCGTGCATCTTTGGATTGGGTACGAAAAACCGAAGTTAACCAAGTTGAACAAAGCGATGTTAATCAAGCCGAGTCGAGGAAGCACGACGCGTATCGAGCAACACCCCTCTAATATCTCGTGGCTGGGTCAACTTTTGGCTATTTCGCTAGAGTCTGGAGCGGGTTTTAATGCTTGCTCCACACTCTCGCAGAAGTTGAGCGAGACACGAGAGTGTGCTAGAAGTTACACGACCCGGCTTGTGCTGCCTAGCCTCGCCTTAGCTAATTGCGCTTCAAACGCCTTGGCTAACTTCGCTACAAAGGCGGTTTTTCTTACTTAATTCAAAGGTGCGCGAGGAATGCACAAATAGCTGCAGCAGGAAATAAAAGCACAAATAGCTTCAATAGGAATTTAAGGCATAAATAGCGTCAGCAGCAGGTACTACCTGTTCGATGTCAGACTCTGAGGTCTTCGCGAAGTAAGGTGAGAGTGTTGGATGGGAGTTCGAACAACTTTGGTGGGGATACTCGCTGATGTTATTGCGTGAGAGTGTGGAGTAGGTATTGGACAACATGCCGTCGCTCTGAACAACTCGCTTTATTAGTCCGAGTTGGTTTAATTCGTGTTTGAGTTCAGTTCGGTTATTTAGTGTGAATGATGTTAGGAAAAGAAATGAAATCTAAAACTAAATTAACTCAATTTATTAGTGTGAATTAAGTCAATTTATTAATGTTAGTAAATGAAATTTAAAAGTAAATAATTCTGAATCTAAATTAATTGTTGGTAAAAGTAAGTTGTGCGGGTTTGGCATGTTGTCTAAGTGTTTGAGTTAACTGAAAATCTAGTCTGAATTTGTGTAAAAAATAAAGTGAGATTTAGAGAGTGGAAGAACGGGTGGAGAAATAATCAAATTTTGAACGATCTGAGAAAAAGTTAAAAGTTTCGTGGTTTTAAAAAAAAAATTTTAAGAATTTCGATTTTTTTAAAGAAACTAAGATAAAGTTTATAATCCTTGAATTTAGAAATTTAAAAGGAAAAAAAAAACTAATTTTTAAGGTTGTACAGAAATTTTTAAAAAAATTAATAAAATTACGAAAAATTTAAAAAATAACAAAATAATATTTTAATATAAACAAATATATATTAAACAAATTTTAGGATAAACTACTTTTTTAACACGTTGACTGCCAACTACGAGATAAATCGTAACAAACTACAAAAAAACTCATAGCCAACTACAAGAAAACTAATAGCCAACTAAGAAGTAACGCATAGCCAATTATGAAATAACTCGTAGTCAACTACAAGAAATCTCATAGCGAACAACGAGATAACTCATAACCAGCAAGATGACTCAGAGCCAGCTACAAGATAAGTCATAGCCAACTTCAAAATCATAGCCAAGTATGGGGTAACTTATAGCCAACTACGAGATAACTCGTAGCCAGCTAAAAGATAATTCGTGGCTATCGACGAGATAATTCATAGCCAACTACGAGATAATTCATTATGAGATAATACATAGCCAACTATGAGATTACTCATTATGAGATAATTCATAGCCTACAACTACGAGATAACTCGTTATGAGATAATTCATAGCCAACTACGAGATAATTCATTATGAGTTAATTCATATCCAACTACGAGATAACTCATACCAAACTACGAGATAACTTATAGCCATGTACGAGATAACTCATAGCCTCATTATGAGATAACTCATAGCCAACTACAAAAAAACTCATAGCCAATTACGAGATAACTCATAACCAGCAAGATGACTGAGCCAACTGCAAGATAAGTCATAGCCAACTTTAAAATCATGGCCAATTATGAAGTAACTTATAGCCAACTACGAGTTAACTCTTAGCCAGCTAAAAGATAATTCGTGGCTATCGACGAGATAATTCATAGCCAACTACGAGTTAATTCACTATGAGATAATTCATAGCCAACTACGAGATTACTCATTATGAGGTAATTTATTGCCTACAACTACGAGATAACTCGTTATGAGATAATTCATAGCCAACTACGACATAATTCATTATGAGATAATCCATAGCCAACTATGAGATAACTCATACCAAACTACGAAATAACTTATAGCCATGTACGAGATAACTCATTATGAGATAATTCATAGCCAACTACAAAAAAAACTCATAGGCAACTACGAGATAACTCATAACCAACAACAAGATGACTCAGAGCCAACTGCAAGATAAGTCATAGTCAACTACAAAATAAGTCAGAGTCAAGTATGGGGTAATTTATAGCCAACTACGAGATAACTCGTAGCCAGCTAAAAGATATTTCGTGGCCATCGACGAGATAATTCATAGCCAACTACGAGATAACTAATTATGAGATAATACATAGCCAACAAGGAGATAACTTATTATGAGATAATTCATAGCCAACAACGAGATAACTCATTATGAGATAATTCATAGCCAACTGCGAGATAACTCATTATGAGTTAATTTATAGCCAACAACGAGATAACTCATTATGGGATAATTCATAGCCAACTACGAGATAACTCATTATGAGATAACTCATAGCAAACTACGAGATAACTTATAGCCAGCTACGAGATAACTCATTATGAGATAAGTCATAGCCAACTACGAGATAACACATAACCAACAACAAGATGACTCAGAGCCAACTGCAAGATAAGTCATAGCCAACTACAAAATAAGTCATAGCCAAGTATGGGGTAAACTATAGCCAACTACGAGATAACTCGTAGCCAGCTAGAAGATAATTCGTAGCCATCGACCAGAAAATTCATAGCTAACTACGAGATAATTCATGACATAATTAATGGCCAACTACGAGATAACTCAAAGCAAACTACGAGATAACTTATAGCCATCTACGAGATAACTCATAACCAACTACGAGATAATTCATTATGAGATAATTCATAGCCAACTACGAGATAACTCATTATGAGATAATTCATAGCCAACTACGAGATAACTCATTATGAGATAATTCATAGCCAACTATAAGATAACTCAGTATGAGATAATTCATAGCCAACTACGAGATAACTAATTATGAGATAATTCATAGCCAACTACGAGATAACTCATTATGAGATAATTCATAGCCAACTACGAGATAATTCATAGCCAACTACGAGATAACTCATAACCAACAACAAGATGACTCAGATCCAACTGCAAGATAAGTCATTACCAACTACAAAATAAGTCATAGCCAAGTATGCGGTAACTTCTAGTCAACTACGAGATAACTCGTAGCCATCTAAAAGATAATTCGTGGCCATCGACGAGATAATTCATAGCCAACTACGAGATAATTAATTATGAGATAATTCATAGCCAACTACGAGGTAACTCATTATGAGATAATTCATAGCCGACTACAAGATAATTCATAGTCAAGTACGAGATAATTCATTATGAGATAATTTATAGCCAGCTACGAGATAACTTATTATGAGATAACTTATAGCAAACTAACAGATAACTTATAGCCATCTACGAGATAACTCATAGCCAACTACAAGAAAACTCTTAGCTAACTACGACATAACTCATAACCAACAACAAGATGACTCAGAGCCAACTGGAATAACCAACTACAAAATAAGTCGTAGCCAATTATGGGGTTCCTTATAGCCAACTACGAGATAACTCGTAACCAGCTAGAAGATAATTCGTAGCCATCGACGAGATAATTCATAGCCAACTACGAGATAACTCAGAGCAAACTACGAGATAACTTATAGCCATCTACGAGATAACTCATAGCCAACTATGAGATAACTCATTATGAGATAATTCATAGCCAACTACGAGATAACTCATTATGAGATAATTCATAGCCAACTATGAGATAACTAATTATGAGATAATTCATAGCCAACTACGAGATAACTGATTATGAGATAATTCATAGCCAAGTACGAGATAACTCATAGTAAACTACGAGATAAATTATAGCCATCTACGAGATAACTCATTATGAGAATTTATAGTCAACTAGAAGATAAATTATTATGAGATAATTCATAGCCAACTACGAGATAACTCATTATAAGATACTTCATAGCCAACTACGAGATAAATCATTATGAGATAATTCATAGCCAACTACGAGATAACGCATTATGAGATAACGCATAGCCAACTATGACATAACTCATTATGAGACAATTCATAGCCAACGACAAGATAGCTTATAGGCATCTACGAGATAACTCGTTATAGCTCAGAGTGAACTACTAGATAACTCAAAGGGAACAATGAGGTAATTAATAGCCAAGTATGAGATATCTGTATGTAAGGGTGGCAGTCAACGTATTAAACAAATTTTTAATTTTCTTAATCTCACGTTTCAGTTTCCTCTTCTCTGTACATAAGTATCGAGCACTAAATACGTAGATTGTAAGCTTAAATCCGAGACGAAATCCAACAAAAATTCCTCTGTAATTATGTTTTTATATAAAAAAATTATATATATATTATAAATACTCAAATTTATTACAAAAATTTTCAAGAAAAAAACAAAAAAATATCTTGATATCTAGTAAACTAATTTTAAGTTTATTTAACGTTTGATTGAGAATCTAATTCCAGTTGGGATTAGTATTCATTACTAAGCACTAATTGCAACTGGAATTAGTTCTAATTACTATGTGCTAATTACTAAGCACTAATTGCAGTTGGAATAGTACTAATTACTATTGGCAGTTGCAATTACTACTAATTATTAAGTACTTACAGACAGGCTCCACAGACAAGACTAAACAAACAAAACTAGACATACAAGACTGGACAGACACCAGAGACTAGACTGGACAAGACTAGATTAGACTAGACAGACGAGACTAAACAGATTAGACTAGATAGACTGAACCAGACTAACTAGATAGACTAGACAGAATAGACTAGGCAGACTAGACAGACGACGGACTAGACTAGACAGACGACGGACTAGACTAGATAGAGAGACTAGACTAGATAGACTAGGCTAGATAGATTTAAGACCAGAGGACTAGATCAGACTATAATTTAGACTAGACAGACTAAACTAGACTAGACTAGGCAGACTGGACAGATTAGACTAAACGGACTAGACTAGACAGGCTAGACTAGACAAGAGAGACGGGACCAGGCAGACTAAACTAGATTAGACGGCCTAGACTAGACAGATTATACTAGACAGACTATACTAAGCACTAATTGCAGTTGGAATTAGTATTAATTACTTAATAATGACTAAGTAGTAATTGCAGTCGGAATAGTAGTAAGTATTAAGGCCGATTCTCATATACGCGACACTCAGCTACGCGACGACGTGCGACATTGCTTGTCAAATAATGGTTACATTGTTTTAAATTGGCACGTTCTCACTATGGCTGCGCGACGTGCCCATTTAAAACAATTTAAAACATTATTTGACAGACGATATCGCACGACGTCAGTGCAGTTGCAGTTGGTAATAATTGCAGTTGGAATTAAAGACTAGTAGTAATTAGTATTTGTAGTTGGAAAGAGTGTGTTGAAAGTTGTAAATAAGTAAAGGAAAGTAGTTAAGATGAGTTTATTGTAAGTGTAAGTGTGTGTAAATGGCGAGAGATTTTTTTACTGGATGTGCGTACTAGACTAGTCGAACTAGGTGAGTTTGTCTGAATTCGTTGCGAGACTAAGTGCATCCGATCCAATGTGAAATCAAAAGAATTTCTGTTCTAGCCTTTAAGCCTGTACATATTTAGAAACTAAATTTGAAGAAAAAAAAAACATTTTTGTAACAAAAATTTTAAATTATTGTTGAAAAGTTGAAGCGAAAAGACTGATTTGCGGTATCATTTCTTTTACGGTTTAGATTTATAGTCGTCGTTCAGTGCGCATTCTAACTCTCCGTTCGTATCAATAAATTAATATTGTATTTACACAAATCGCCTAAATAAATGTATGTTGAAATAGTTAGCTTTTAAATACTTCCTCTACACTTACAAGCCCAGACTCAACTACCAGAGATAACTCAAAGGGGTCAATGAGGTAATTAATAGCCAAGTATGAGATATCTGTATGTAAAGGCCGCTAGGTTTGGCACAACCTTTTGTCTGCACAGTTCAACACGTTGCAGATAAAACGTTGCGTGTAGATAAAAAAGTGCGCAGTTTTGAAAACGACGCGAAGACGGTACAGTTGCAGCGATAACTGAGCTAGAGAGCATAGAATCCATGAACTGTGCAGACAAGTCGGCGCATGTAGACGGTAGCTCCGTTTTCCGATTCATTTTACTCAAAAATGACCAGACTAGTACCTCCTCCATGACGATTTCACGAAAACTGTGCGAAATATACAGATATATCTGCACCGTGTGCAAAAATTGCAACGTTTTCATTCCGTCCTAAGACTGCGCAAACAAAAGGTTGTGCAAAACGTAGCGTCTGGACCGGCCTTTAGGGTGGCAGTCGTTCTACACACTAAATCTAGACTACACACCCATATCTAATTCTGCGTCCACACGCTTAGCAAACTCACAAATCCAAGGCGTTTGGTAAACATTTGTCTTGGTTTGCAAGCGATTGCGACCGATTCGATCGAGTGTTGTTTGAGGTAGGCGTCCACATCTTCGCATCGTAAGACAGACCAGACTAGACAGACCAAACTAGACAGACAAGACTAGACAGACAAGACTAGACAGACAAGACTAGACAGACAAAAACTAAACACCACCACCCACCTGAAGTAATGCTCACGCAGTTCCGGGTGGAGTGTAGTGTAGACACAGAGGAGGGGTTTTAGTGGGTATGCTGATCACGAAGAACTCGATCAGAGAGCTCCACACTACACGGGTTTGAATATCCGGTGTGCAACAATGCGGGGAATGCATTGTTGCATTCTCCTCTCTGAAAAAAAAAGACAAGACTAGACAGACAAGACTAGACAGACAAGACTAGACAGACAAGACTAGACAGACAAGACTAGACAGACAAGACTAGACAGACAAGACTAGACAGACAAGACTAGACAGACAAGACTAGACAGACAAGACTAGACAGACAAGACTAGACAGACAAGACTAGACAGACAAGACTAGACAGACAAGACTAGACAGACAAGACTAGACAGACAAGACTAGACAGACAAGACTAGACAGACAAGACTAGACAGACAAGACTAGACAGACAAGACTAGACAGACAAGACTAGACAGACAAGACTAGACAGACAAGACTAGACAGACAAGACTAGACAGACAAGACTAGACAGACAAGACTAGACAGACAAGACTAGACAGACAAGACTAGACAGACAAGACTAGACAGACAAGACTAGACAGACAAGACTAGACAGACAAGACTAGACAGACAAGACTAGACAGACAAGACTAGACAGACAAGACTAGACAGACAAGACTAGACAGACAAGACTAGACAGACAAGACTAGACAGACAAGACTAGACAGACAAGACTAGACAGACAAGACTAGACAGACAAGACTAGACAGACAAGACTAGACAGACAAGACTAGACAGACAGGACTAGACAGACAAGACTAGACAGACAAGACTAGGCAGACAAGACTAGACAGACAAGACTAGACAGACAAGACTAGACAGACAAGACTAGACAGACAAGACTAGACAGACAAGACAGACAAGACTAGACAGACAAGACTAAACAGACAAGACTAGACAGACAAGACTAGACAGACAAGAGCGCGCGTAGCTGGCGGTAACTTAACCTAACCAGGCAAGTGGCCCCCCTGGAACGCATCCGTACACTATGGACCCGCTTGTCGCATAACCTAAGAGTGACGGATGGCTTAAATTTAATCTACTTTATTTTGTTCTTCGATTTGATCTCATCGGCCTCCTTCTCGCTCATTATTTTATGAATCAGCCCTTGGATGTTCCTCCACCATGACTCATCTTTCAATATACTTTCGATTATAGTTCTCGGATGGATTGATTCTCCCAGTTTTTTTCCGCTTCTTCTCTGTCTGTTTCCCACCTCCAGCAATCAAATATCGTGTGGATCACGCTGTTCGTCTCCCCGCAATATACACACAGGTCGTCAGATGCCTTGCCAATATTGTGCAGATAGTCCTGGAAACATCCGTGGCGGGAGAGGAACTGGGCTAGATGGTAGCTAACTTCCCCATGTTTTCTGGTGATCCAGGGAAGTATGTCCGAGATTAACAGTCTCGTCCACTCTCCTCGTTCGCTTAACTGCCACCTTTCTTGCCACTTCTCGAGGAGTTCTTGTCTGGCCAGTCGTTTACTTTGTTTGTCGCCCTCTGAGTCATACACTCTTTTCCTCTCGTTTGCGATCAGGTCTATTGGGGGGATACCTGAAATAACCTGCACAGCCACTCCAGAAATTGTTCTGTAAGCTCTGCTTACACGTAGTGCCATTTTTCGCTGAACTTTTGTGAGCTTCTGCAGGTTAATTTCTTTTTTTAGTTCAGAGGCCCATATAGGGGCACCGTACAGCATGGTAGCCTGCACTACAGAGCTGAGAATTTTTGCGCGAACTACTCTTTGGTCCCCCCAAATTTGGCATGAGTTGTTGTATGCCTGTCAGTGTTCTTAAACCCCTTGCTGCTGCTTCGGTTGTGTGTGCAGCGAACGAAAGCCTTTTGTCAATGGTTATTCCAAGGTACTTGATGGTCTCTTTTGGTATCTGGTTATTATTGCCTCTTCCACTTTAAATAATATGCGGCAAAGTTGTCTCAGTCCCGTGAGGAGGACAGCTTCAGTTTTTTCTGGTGCTAGACTCCAAGCACTGATTAGGGATGTTACATGGTTTGCTTTTTGCATCAACTCTTGTTCTGTCCTGGCTCTGGCAACCAGAGCTATATCATCTTCGAAGCCGATTATAGTAGCTCCCACTGGAAGCCTCATTGTCAGAATTCCATCGTATAGTATGTTCCACAAAGTGGGTCCCAATATCGAACCCTGTGGAACATAACTACTAATTTTTCTCTCTTCAGTCCATCGATCTCCTTGCAGTATGATGCTTCTCCCACTGAGGTAGCTTCGCAGCATCTGCAATAGATAGGGGGATATGCCTCTAGTTATTAAATAGCCCATAATATGCTTCCACGATGCATTGTTAAACGCATTTCTAACATCGAATGTTAGGAGAGCACACATTAAAGACAGACCAGACTAGACAGACCAGACTGGATAGACCAGATAGACTAGACTAGACAGATTATACTAGACACACTAGACTAGACAGACTAGACCAGACAGACTAGACCAGACAGACTAGCCCGGACAGACTAGACCAGACAGACTATACTAGAGAGATTAGACTAGATAGACTAAACTAGATATATTAGATTAGACTAGATAGACTA
The DNA here is from genome assembly GCA_944588485.1 of Phosphuga atrata. NCBI lineage: Eukaryota > Metazoa > Arthropoda > Insecta > Coleoptera > Silphidae > Phosphuga > Phosphuga atrata. The sequence goes on from OX155899.1 coordinate 65,656,735, forward strand.
GACTTAATAGACTAGACAGACTACAGTACACTAGACAGATGAAACTAGAATAGATAGACCAGACTAGACAGATCAGACTAGACAGACCAGACTAGATAGACCACACTAGACTAGACAGATTAGAATAGACAGATAAGATTAGACTAGACAAATTAGACTATACAGACTAGACTGACTAGATTAGACAGACTAAACTAGACCAAACTGGAGAGCCTAGACTAGACTAGAGAGACTAGACCAAACAGATTAGACTAAACCAGATATGTAATTATTAAATGAATTTCCATTTAAAATGACTTTTGTTATCAAATATATTCTATAAACAATTTCTGAAACAGATTTAAAATTAAGTTATTTATCGTTGGCAGTACCGGCTGCAACAATGACTGCGAGATCCTCCTGTCGCTGCTTGAGTTTGTCTCTGATGAGTTCGGCTATGGCCTTCTGAGTGCGCCTCTCGAGCTTCTCCAGCTTCTTGGCCACGTCCCGTTTGAGATCCCAGTCAGGCTTCCGCGGCGCCAAGTTCGTTATGTCCAGTTCTTCGATGACGACTTTGGTCTTGGCGGAGGCAAGCTGGTCCTGGATCTCTTCGGTTATGTTGGCGGGTCGAGCGGGTGGTAGAACATTCTCAGATAAATCCTCGTGTTCTGGCTGATAGCTTCGGAACTTTGGTCTAAGGAATAAATATAAATAAATAAAAACTGGATAAAAGTCTATATGAGTGAGTACACTAGGTATTAAGGCTAAATAATATGTATACTTGGGCAAAAGAGCAATTTCTTTATTTTCGTTCGCTTCCTCCTGTTCTCCATCCTTCTTCCTCTTCAAAGCTTTCAATCGCTCTTTTCTCTTCAAAGCTTGTTCTTCTAGTGAACTAGTTTCTGCCATAACTTCTAAATTAACTAAAACTACACAACAAAACACTAAATCTAACCTTAAATTAAAAATGTAAACATTGGGAACTAGGCAACTTCTGTAACACCGAATAAAGGTAATTGGTATATGTCACCGTCATTTGTGTTTTGCTATGTGCAGGTTCCATTATGCCTCCTCAACTCAACTCTATTCATAGCCTTTCTCTTCATATCCACGTATCCTTTGCATTCAGATCGTCAATCATTTTAACTCTTCTTCTACCTCTATTCCCTACACCTTCCACAGTTCCCTCGATTAATTGTCTCAACAAACAACTCCCTCTCAACACATGCCCAAGCCACAATCTCTTTCTTTTCAAATGTATATGTAGCCCATGGGCGTAGCCAGGATTTAGTTTCGGGGTGGGTTTCAAGACCAGGATTTAGTTTCGGGGGGGTTTTAAGAAAATACAGTAACAGAAATGCACCAATTCACTTTCTAAACTGACACACAAGGGTTCCTAAACTTCACATCTACCGTGATCTCTTGAAGAGAGTCGTCTCTACTCGTCTCTTTATTTCAATATAACATTTATGTTTATATTTTGCATATTTCGGTGGGGGGTCTTCGTTTGCAAATTACTCGTTGAATGTCTAATCTGTGTAATATGTAATGATAACAAAAATTGAATAAGAAAACATTCCTTAAATTAAACAATGTTCGCTTTAATTAACATAAATTAGACAATGTTTATATAATTTAATTTTAAGTTGTTAAACATTTTTTCGTTTTCGCAGTCGTTCAGCTAATGGAATGTAAACTTCATCAAAACTGTCATCTTCGTCGCTGGATTCGCTGTCGACATTCGTCTGCAAATTGAAACTCATCTCGAACATGTCGACTTCCAAGGGGGCGCTCATGAAGAAATTGGAACTGTTCAAATCGCTTTCCAGCAGTTGCCTCAGCTTCTCCTTGACGGCTGCCGGTCTGTCGCGACTCATCACATCGTCCACGATCAGTGATAAATCGTACTCGTTGTCTTCATCCCCAAAGCAAGAAGAATCTAAATCCAAATCGACCTTTTCCTTAACTAAATATTTGTCCATTGTGTTCTTGGCAGCGTTTACTTTCCTCGTCTTTTTCGGTTTCTTCTTGATTTTCGAGTTTTCATAAGTTGCTACCAACTCGGGAAATTTCTGGTTTATTAAATCTTGGGGTTCGATTGTCGAGCAAAGTTTCAATTGATCCACGCCGGCCAGTTGAGCCTCCGGAATCAATTTTATTATGTTCTCGCATTTCCAGATTATCTCGTATCCGTTTAAACCTGCAACAAATATTAATTTCTCCATTTAGTTTATATTGCTAGTTAGAAAAAAAAAACATGATATTTCGCTTGATTTTACAAATCGTGATCTCGTGAAAGGAAAAACGTTTTTTCCGTCTACTCGCAACTCTAGGCACTAGGAAATTAAGCTTGTTTATAATTTCAGGAGAGTCAATGACGCCATGAATGACTATATAAAAAAACAAGACCCGCCAGAGAACGTCGAGACTTCAGTTGTAGAAACCCGAACTCACCGAGCAGCGATGAATAATCAATATGAAGCGGAGGAAAAACTCCGAATGTTTTAAACCAGAGCAATTTTAAAAATTTCCTCTGAATAACTTCCAAAGCGGCGGAATACTTTTTGAAGTGAGGATCCCAAATAATTGATCCATATTCTAAGATGGATCTTACATAAGTGTGGTAGAGTACCCTTAGCGCCAAATTATTGTTAAAACCCCGAGAATTTCGAATCATGAATCATAGAGCTTTCGCGGCCTTGGACACAGATAAGAAAATATGTTGCACAAAAGAAAGATGACAGTCAAAAGTAATACCGAGGTCTTTGACTGTTTCAAAGCGATCAAGCTGGACACTAAATAAGGTATACCTGAATTTGAAGGGGTGCAGAAGCCGGGTAAATGTCACAATTTTGCATTTATTAAGATTAAGACCTAACTGATTGCCTTCGCACCAATTTTCAAGAATTTTCAGGTTTGCTTGTAAAACCAAAACAATCATCGGTGTGCTTAATAGATATGAAAATCTTAAGGTCGTCAGCATAAAGTAAATGAGGAGCTGATAGAGACGAACTCAAGTCATTAATAAATATATTAAATAGCAAAGGACCTAAGTTGGACCCCTGCGGAACACAGGAGGTGGCAACGAATTCTGTCGAGGCATATCCGCAATGAAAAACAAACTGGGTTTGTTTTTCATCAATCAATGGGTTGGTTGCAAACCCAAAAGAGTGAAGCTTCTTAATAATGAAATCAGTGTAAATGCAATCAACCTGACCCCTATTAGCAATAACTGGTGTTGTATATTGGGTAAAGACAACTAAGTTGGTAAGAGTTGAGCGAACCTTCATGAAGAAAATAGTCTTATTTGTCTAGTCTTGCCTGTCTAGTTCTATCTGTGTAGTCTTGTCTGTCTCGATTTGTCTGTATAGTCTTACATACCCGCCTTTCAATGCGGGAGACCCGGGTTCGAATCCGGCTCGGGGAGGTGACAACTAGGGCAGTTTTCACTAAGCGTCCAGCCTGCCCTACTATATCTGTGTAGTGTTGTCTGTCTATAGTAAGCAAGACATCAGATTCCTAAACCATAAGTCGCAGGTTCGATAACTGGGCACAAATATGAAATAAGCCACCATCCTCCTGTGCATGACTCTACACAGTAAAAATCTGGGTTAAAATGAAACGGAAAAACTCTTCTTCGGTTATGTTGGCGGGTCGAGCGGCTGGTAGAACATTCTCGGATAAATCCTCGTGTTCGGGCTGATAGCTTCGGACCTTTGGTCTAAGGAATAAATATAAATAAATCAAAACTGAGTGAGTACACTAGGTATTAAGGCTAAATAATAAGTATACTTGGGCAAATGAGCAATTTCTTTATTTTCGACACACTTTGAAATTTTCAATTGCCTTGATAAATAACGATGTTAAGGAAATAACAGCGTAGGTTTCACGATGTCATAACTTTTGAACAGCTTTTCATAGAAACTTTTAGTTTGTACCAATCGATTCAGCGTCCCAAAATTAGCCGGAAAAAGTATATCATATTCATACGAGGCTTTGAGTTAAGAAATACCGACGACGCGTGAAGCCGAGAGTGCGGAAACGATAAAATGCGAGAAAATCGATTTTGCTAAAATCGTTACTTTTTAAGCTACTACAAAGTTTTAAAACGTTTCGGAAAGCATTTTTGCTGCTCATCACAAATATGCAAGTTAAATTTCGTTACCTCTTTCAGTTCACTATCGCCTGCAAGAATTGAAGAAATTTTTAAGAAATTTCGGCGCTTGAGTAGAGATCTCGTAAAGTCGTGAATTTACCGCAGATAATCTTAGTGTGTTAATAGGAAAATGACCTTCAGAAAACGATGCCACAATCCGTTTTTGATTTTCTACAACCGTTTCCGAGATATCTACTTAGCAAATCGAGAATCGCATAAATTTTAGTTGGAAATTTCTCGACGAATTATTGAATCTTTCTGGACAATTTACACATCGACTTGTTCGTCTTGTCGAGTAGTTTCTGTGTGCCGAAAATTATTTCGCTGCTTTTTACTGTTCTCGAGAAAATCGAAAAAAACCGAAAAAGCACATTTTTTTCGAACGAAATGATGGAAAATTCTTGTTGAAAATTTTTTTGGAAAATTTTAGAAAAGAAGTCAAATAAAGAAGTTATAAATATTTTTTCGCTGTACACCATCTCGCATTTTCGACTGATTTCACGCTATCGTAACTTTTGAACCGCTCATCATAGAGACTTCTAGTCTTTACCAATCGATTCAGCGTCCCAAAATTAGTCGTAAGACGTATGTAATGTTCCCTAGGAAGCTTTCAGTTAAGAAATACAATCCACACGAGGAGTCTAGACCGCGGAAACGACGAAATGCGAGAAAATCGATTTTGACAAAATCGTTTTTTTTTGAGTTACCGCAAAATTTAAAAACGTTTCTAAAAGCATTTTTGCTACTGATTACAAATATGCAAATTATAGTTCGCTAGTTCTTTCCGTGCACTATCGCCTGCTAGAATTGAGGAAATTTTTAAAAAATTTCGCCGCTCGAGTAGAAATCTCGGAAAGTCGTACATTTTTTGCGGACATTCTTAGTGTATTAATAGGCTTTCCACCTTCTGAAAACGATGCCGTAATCCGTTTTTGATTATCTGTAACCGTTTCCGAGATATCTACTTAGCAAATCGAGAATCGGGTAAATTTCAGTTTGAAATATCTCGACAAATTATTGAATCTCTCCGGACAATTTACACATCGACTTGTTCGTCTTGTCGAGTAGTTTCCGTGTGCCGAAAATGATTTCGCTGCTATTTACCGTTCTCGAGAAAATCGAAAAACACCGAAAAAGCACATATTTTTCGAACGAAATGATGGAAAATTTTTGTTGAAAATTTTTTTGGAAAATTTTCTCGCGATTTCTTTTTGGTTACCCGCAGGAAATCGAAGTGCTGAAAACGGTTTTCTAGTTTATTTCGCTCTAAAATTACAAATAAACAAGTTTTATATATTTTTTCGTTGTACACCATCTCCCATTTCCCACTGATTTGAGGCTGTCATAACTTTTGAACGGCTTGTCACAGAGACTTCTAGTCTTCACCAATCGATTCAGCGTCTGTTTCAGTGGTGTGTTTCTTTTTTGACTTTGTCTCGGCCTGCTAGGTAGCAAGACATGCGTTCATGCGCAGTCAGCTCGATGGGGACAATAAAGGCGATTACGAGATCCATAGAAGTCTAGACAATCCATACAAATCCAGACAATCCATAGAGGTCCGGACCATCTGGAGAGGTTCAGACAATCTAGATACATGCACAAAATCTTGAGAGGACCAGACAATCTATAGAGGTTCAGATAATCCATAGTTGTCCAGACAATCAGACAACTCTCCATCTGTCCATACTGTTTTGATGTCCGGGACGGAAGAAATTTCAAGCTTCTTAACTCAAAACATTTTGTGTTTGTCGACTAATTTAGAGACGCAAAATCCTACGTTGAAAATTAGCGGTCGTTGAGACTAGTCGTTCAGAAGTTATCGCATCGTGAAATCAGTTAAAAGAGCGAGAAATTAAGTTTTGGTCAAATCGTTGTTTAAATTATGGGGAAACGTGAAAGCGCTTTTGAATGTGTTTTTCATGCTCATTGCATTTTGCTAGCTGTTTGTGTTCGCGAAACGTGACTTATTAAATTTGAAAAATGAATTTTTGACGAACAGGTAGAGATATATTTTTTTTTCGTGGAAAACCAAAGTTTGCTCTAATCGGTTTTTACTTGTTTGTAACCATTTTTGAAATATCAGTTTTATCTACAATCGCAAAAATTTCAGTTAGGGATTTCACAATAGAAAATAGTAGTTTGATGATACAAGTGTGTGAAGAAGGGGTTTTGTGCATGAGTTGCGATATGAAAGCACGAGCTGAAGGCGAAAATTTATTTTCACTACGTCTATCTTCTTTTTGAATTGGTAAAACCATACAACATTATAGATAATCAGATAAACTTAATAAAGACGGAACAAAGCTTGAATATATAAATATGCTCAACCTTTCCGGAACTCTATTATACTAATGAGTCTTTTTAGGACTACCAAAAACAAATCTCGTATGAAATTTGTCAGTTATTCTATAGCTTTCAGTCCACCTTCGTGGCACTCAACAAAAACCATAAAAATAACATTGATTTTTAGTGATTTAGGGATTTTAAGTGAGTGATTTACAAAATATTGTTCATGGAAGCAAAGCTGTGCTGATGAGAGATAAATCTCGAAACGCGTCCACAGATGGCTATCCACTCAAGGTATCGGAAATACATGATCTTAAAAATCAATTTTATTTTTATGGTTTTTGTTGAGTGCCACGAAGGTGGACTGAAAGCTATAGAATAACTGACAAATTTCATACGAGATTTGTTTTTGGTAGTCCTAAAAAGACTCATTAGTATTATAGAGTTCCGGAAAGGTTGAGCATATTTATATATTCAAGCTTTTTTCCGTCTTTATTAAGTTTATCTATCTTCTTTGTTTAGTGACGCGAGTTGTTGCCATAGTAACAACAAACAGAAATCGTTTAATAATGAAACTCCAGTTGATTTACATTGGACTTTTACTAAATATATAATTATAATAATGGCATCCTTCACATACAATAATTTACATATTTATGTGTTCACTTTGTTGTGCGAACAATTTATATATAACAGTTTGTTAAGTTCACCGTATTGAATAAATTTAGGCTGTCCGCACACGGTTTGTATCGCCCTCGTAGCGTATACGACGCGATGTACGAGAGGCATACGATTTGTTGTTGAATTACTACTTGTATTCATCGCGACATGAAGGAAATGAATCCCCTATCATACAGTAGTGTCGGTTGTTTGTCGTAAAGTTCAAGAATACGATTGAGTTTGTTTGCATTTTTAATGGGATTATATACATTTAGAGCAAAAATGTCCAGAGAAATTTTGAAATTCGTCCAATTGGTAGAAAACCACGCGTGATTATACAAAAATAATCTCGTCCGTGGCAATGAATAACCTTCTAGTTGTGTTTTATAAAATATGTGGATGCACAATAAGCCTCCTCTTTCTTTTCCTCCGTCTTTTTCTCTTATTTTTCTTTCGGCGGCGAAGATAATTTTATAATACAAATTCGTCTTCATCACTCGACATCTTTACGCTTTATAATTTGACGATTAAAAATCGCTTCGTATGCGGATTAGAATGACGACGATAAGTCATCTTTGTTGAATGACAAATATACGAGTATATAATAGATACGAGTCGTGTGCGCAAGGCCTAAGTGTGATAATTATTCGCTAGCGATTTTTAAATTGGTACAAAATTTGAAGTAAAAAAAAAAAAGAAATTTTTAAGAAATTTCAGCTCGAGTAGATATCTCCGAAAGTCGTGAATTTCCCGCGGACAATCTTAGTGTATCAATAGGAAAATGACCTTGTGAAAACGATGCCGCAATTCGTTTTTGATTATATGCAACCGTTTCCGAGATATCTACTTAGCAAATCGAGTAAATTTCAGTTTGAAATTTCTCGACGAATTATTAAATCTTTCCGGACAATTTACACATCGACTTGTTTGTCTTGTCGTGTAGTTTCTGTGTGCCGAAAATGATTTCGCTGCTTTTTACCGTTTTCGAAAAAATCGAAAAAAAAACGAAAAAGCATGTATTTTTCGAACGAAATGATGGAAAAATTTTGCCGAAATTTTGTTTTCAAATTTATTTCGTGATTTTTTTTTGTTACACGAAGGAAATCGGATTGCTCAAAACGGTTTTCCAGTTTATTTCGCTCTAAAGTTACAAATAAACAAATTTTATATTTTTTTCGCTGTACACAATCACACATTTCCTACTGATTTGACACTGTCATAACTTTTAAACCGCTCACCACAGAGACTTCTAGTCTTGGCCAATCGATTCAGCGTCCCAAAATTAGTCCGAAGACGTATATAATATTCCCTGGGAAGCTTCAGTTAAGAAATACCATCGACTCAGGAAGTGTAGACCGCGGAAACGACAAAATGCGAGAAAATCGATTTTTTCAAAATCGTTATTTTTTGAGTCACAGCAAAATTTAAAATCGTTTCTAAAGTATTTTAGCTGATGATTACAGGTATGCAAATTATATTTCGCTAGCTCTTTCGGTTCACTTTCGCCTTCAAAAATTGAAGAAATTTTTATGAAATTTCGGCGCTCTAGTGGAGATCTCGGAAAGTCCTAAATTTCCCGCGTACAGTCTTTGTGTATCCATAGGAAAAAGACCTTCTGAAAACGATGCCGCAATCCGTTTTTAATTATCTGCAACCGTTTCCGAGATATCAACTTAGCAAATCGAGAATCGTGTAAATTTCAGTTTGAAATTTATCGACGAATTATTGAATATTTCCGGACAATTTATACATCGACTTATTCGTCTTGTCGTGTAGTTTCTGTGTACCCAAAATGATTTCGCTGCTTTTTACCGTTTTCGAAAAAATCGAAAAAAAACGAAAAAGCATGAATTTTTCGAACGAAATGATGGAAAATTTTTGTCGAAATTTTTTTTGCAAATTTTTTTCGTGATTTTATTTTGGTTACACGAAGGAAATCGAAGTGCTGAAAACGGTTTTCCAGTTTATTTCGCTCTAAAGTTACAAATAAACAAATTTTATATTTTTTCGCTGTACACAATCACACATTTCCTACTGATTTGACGGTGTCATAACTTTTGAACGGCTCATCACAGAGACTTCTCGTCTTCATCAATCGATTCAGCGTCCTAATATTAGTCCGAAAACGTATATAATATTCCCTGGGAAGCTTTCAGTTAAGAAATACCATCGACACGAGGAGTCTAGACCGCGGAAACGACGAAATGCGAGAAGATCGATTTTGGAAAAATCGTAATTTTTTGAGTTACCGCAAAATTTAAAAACGTTTCTGAAAGCATTTTCGCTGCTGATTACAAATATGCAAATTATATTTCGCTAGCTCTTTCGGTTCACTTTCGCCTGCAAAAATTGAAGAAATTTTTATGAAATTTCGGCGCTCTAGTGGAGATCTCGGAAAGTCGTAAATTTTCCGCTGACAATCTGAATGTTACCATAGGAAAATGACCTTCTGAAAACGATGCCGCAATCCGTTTTTAATTATCTGCAACCGTTTCCGAGATATCTACTTAGCAAATCGAGAATCGGGTAAATTTCAGTTTGAAATTTATCGACGAATTATTGAATATTTCCGGACAATTTATACATCGACTTATTCGTCTTGTCGTGTAGTTTCTGTGTACCCAAAATGATTTCGCTGCTTTTTACCTTTTTCGAAAAAATCGAAAAAAACCGAAAAAGCATGAATTTTTCGAACGAAATGATGGAAAATTTTTGTCGAAATTTTTTTTGCAAATTTTTTTCGTGATTTTATTTTGGTTACACGAAGGAAATCGAAGTGCTGAAAACGGTTTTCCAGTTTATTTCGCTCTAAAGTTACAAATAAACAAATTTTATATTTTTTCGCTGTACACAACCACACATTTCCTACTGATTTGACGGTGTCATAACTTTTGAACGGCTCATCACAGAGACTTCTCGTCTTCATCAATCGATTCAGCGTCCCAATATTAGTCCGAAAACGTATATAATATTCCCTGGGAAGCTTTCAGTTAAGAAATACCATCGACACGAGGAGTCTAGACCGCGGAAACGACGAAATGCGAGAAGATCGATTTTGGAAAAATCGTAATTTTTTGAGTTACCGCAAAATTTAAAAACGTTTCTGAAAGCATTTTCGCTGCTGATTACAAATATGCAAATTATATTTCGCTAGCTCTTTCGGTTCACTTTCGCCTGCAAAAATTGAAGAAATTTTTATGAAATTTCGGCGCTCTAGTGGAGATCTCGGAAAGTCGTGAATTTTCCGCGGACAATCTTAGTGTACCCATAGGAAAAAGACCTTCTGAAAACGATGCCGCAATCCGTTTATAATTATCTGCAACCGTTTCCGAGATATCTACTTAGCAAATCGAGAATCGGATAAATTTCAGTTTGAAATATATCGACGAATTATTGAATCTTTCCGGACAATTTATACATCGATTTGTTCGTCTTGTCGCGTAGTTTCGGTGTGTCAAAAATGATTTCGCTGCTTTTTACCGTTCTCGAGAAAATCGAAAAAAAAAACGAAAAAGCACATTTTTTTCGAACGAGATGGAAAATTTTTGTTGAAAATTTTTTTTCGCGATTTTTTTTTTGGTTACCCAAAGGAAATCGAAGTGCTGAAAACGGTTTTCCAGTTTATTTCGCTCTAAAGTTATAAATAAACAAGTTTTATATATTTTTTTCGCTGTACACCATATCGCATTTCCGACTGATTTGACGCTGTCATAACTTTTGAACGGCTCACCACAGACACTTCTAGTCTTCACCAATCGATTCATCGTCCCAAAATTATTCCGAAAACGTATATAATATTCCCCGGGAAGCTTTCAGTTAAGAAATACCATCGACACGAGGAGTCTAGACCGCGGAAACGACGAAATGCGAGAAAATCGATTTTTTCAAAATCGTTATTTTTTGAGTCACAGAAAAATTTAAAAACTTTTCTGAAAGTATTTTTGCTGCTGATTACAGATATGCAAATCATATTTCGCTACCTCTTTCGGTTCACTTTAGCCTGCAAAAATTGAAGAAATTTTTATGAAATTTCAGTGCTCTAGTGGAGATCTCTGAAAGTCGTGAATTTCCCGCGGAGAATCTTAGTGTATCCATAGGAAAATGACCTTCTGACAACGATGCCGCAAACCGTTTTTGATTATCTGCAAACGTTTCTGAGATATCGACTTATCAAATCGAGAATCGTAAAATTTCGGTTTGAAATTTCTGAATGAAAAATTGAACATTTTTCTATCCGAACAATTTATACATCGATTTGTTCGTCTTGTCGAGAAGTTTATGTGTGCTGAAAATAATTTCGTTCCAGTTTATACTTTTTGAGAAAATTGAAAAAAACAGAAAAAGCACATTTTTTCCGAACAAAATGATGATCCACTTTGGGACAGCTTTACTAATTAAATCAAGGGAGGGACACGGAAATCTTCTGTTACTCTTTAGCACACAGCGCTCAGGATGCATTGTGTGAGCCTTTCGCTACGTCAAAGCAAGTAACGAGAAAGGACAAGACCTAATATGTCAGGGGCTGAAGGCCATAGGTTTATGTACTAGTAAAGTAACATAGGATAGTTGTAATTTGTGTAACCTCAATCCTTAGGTAAAACGAGAAACCTCACCTTTGTTGGCGAGTTCTTCAGCAGTTCCTCGTCTCCGGACCAATTGTAGTATCGTGTACAAACCAAACAAAGGAATCGTATATCATGCATACGTCGGAAAATTGGACAACAATCGTGTCTCTTTATCTAACGTTGCACACGGGACCCATGGAAAGCTTGCAGAAATACAACACGATAGATGTTATTAAAACTTTTCAAATTTGAGTAGGCATTGTCTATGTGACTGTTATAAATAGTTGTCAATTAGAACATTTTTGGAAAAATTTCTCGAGATTTTTTTTTGGTTCCCCGAAGGAAATCGAACTGCTGAAAACGATGTTCCACTTTATTTCACTCTAAAGTTACAAATAAACAAGATACACCGAAGCTATTGAGGACTCTTACATTTTCATTCCCTGCCCAGGCAATTTTCATCTAATCTAGTCTTGTCTGTGTAGTCATATCTACCCATTCTTTACCTTTGATATTTCTAAGTTTCTTGATATAATCCGGTTGGATTAGTGGCTGTGCATTGTTCTTTAAAATGGACCATCTAGCTAAAACCGGCAGGAACTTCTCGAACGAGTACACCTCCTCCCATTGCAAAAACTTATTGGTAAACTTCTAAAAGAAAATGGCGAGAATTGCCGAATGCGAAAGCATGCAGTTGGTTCTTACTAGAAACCGTTGGATGCTTGGCGTTTTCCACTCCACATCCAAAGCTTGAACGCTGTCTCTCCTAACCAAAAACTCATTGATTATTTCTTCGTTGGGGAAACTCGGATCTTGCAACGACTTCTTTCTAATCGCCGTTGCCACTTTAATGTCGGCATTTTGTATCCTTCTATTTAACTTCCCGCAGACGCATTTGCGAGATTCGCGACATTTTTGCGAACACAAACTGCAGATGTATTTGCACAGATACTTTTCCTCCAAGATTTTCGGCGTTTCTATGCGCCAATCACGCAGATTTTGCAGAATTTCCTCGTCGGAAACGGTCGCGAACAGTTTCAGGGCAGAATCTTTGCCCACACCGAAAACCCCGTCGTTGTAATCGGAGCCACAGAGGAGCGCCAAAGCTATTATCTTGCCTCGACCAAAATCTAAAATTACAGAATTTTGATTAAAACTTCAGTTATTAACCGTTTGGGTATGGATTTATTTAGAGAATGCACGTCAAGCCAAACATATGCATGACAAGCCTCAGCCGTCAAATGTACCCAAAGGGTTGAACAAATCCTTACCTAAGTTTTTCTTCGCTTCTTGGATATCATAGACATCGACTGAGCCACCCGAGGCTGATATAGAAAAGTTCCTATAAACAACTTGAGCTCCGTATGCAAAACAATCTGAATCTTGACTGATACATCCATCAACTTTCTATAAACAAAATTAAATGATTGATGAGAAAATGTTAATGATTGACTTGTCTTACTTTTTCTTCGTTTAAATACGCACACATAGCTTCCGCTTCGCCATGCCCAGTGACACATACCAATCCCATATAATTCAACATTTCTTCACATTGTTTCAAAGTGAAATCAAACCGAGTACGGCCCTTTCCGCCCCCAGTTCTCTGCCCCTCTTCTCTTGGCTTAGCTCCTTTAAACTGCAACTCGTTCCTGTTGGCAATCGTTTTATATTTTAGTGTCGGAGCTTTACCCTCCAACACAAAGACTGGATATACGTCTTGTAGCAAGAGGTAACATGCTCGGAAATATAAGTTCCTACGGAGAAAATTTGAGTTTGTATTTGGGGGCTTGTGGAGGGAAGTTTGTTAACCTTAAATACATTCGGGGTTGAATGTTGTATTCGGTGATGCATTGTGCTTGGCAAATCCAGCCCGATAAGTCAACTGCAACTTTCTTGTTCTGCAGCTCGTAGAGGGGCTTCCTTTCACAGAAAGGGGTTAAAATCGACCACAAATCTTTAATGCCCATCACATGGATAAGTAATTTAAATGTAAACACAAATTTAAAAAACAGCTTGATTACAGAAAACTGTATAGCAATAATTAGCGGGAAATACAAATTTTAATTTATTTTCAGTCTTTATTTAGGAAAAACTTTGCACAAAAACAAAACTATAACGGAGGTTAAACGCATCGCTTCCTATTAGAACTCCTCTTTTTTGGCAAAAGTGCTAACACGGAACAAAACACATTCGCAACTCCGTAACCAAAGAGAGCTCCTATGAAACAGGGAATTGGCCACACCTGCCAAGCCCTATTCCAGTCCAAGGGAATCACCACCGCACCACACAAAGCCCCAACCATACACCCTTGAATCTGCTTCCGAACAATTTGCGTATCCGACAAACTCAAATTCAACTCCGCCAAATTGTTCAACACAACCATGGTGTTTCTGTAACCCACATTGATTACGCTCTGGAAGGTAGTTAGTGTTGTTACCGTAAGAGCTAGCATTAAAGTTGCTTCGAATTCAGCGAAGACTGGAGCTCCGTACAGCACAGGAATTGAATAAAAAAGTGTAATTGATGCAAAAACTAAGACCAAACTTCTCAGCAAGTTGAAGGGTTTGAATTGGTAAGACTTCTGCGGGTTTTTCAAATGTCTCTTGTAGAAATATTTGGTTAATTCCCCTGTGATTAGTACGATTATGACATAGTACGAGCTGTATTTGCCTATGTTATTTAATTGTCCAAAATAGTGTAAGATGAATAGGAAGAGGGTTAGGAAGGCAAATGAGAAGATTCCAGTCGAGGCAATTACTTTCGGTGAAGAGATTTCTTCGGTTATTGGACCCATGTTTACCTAAAATTGTAAGCTTATATTAATGATAACAAATTAATTTCTTTTATAATAACCTTTTCTTAATACTTTTTATCACAACACAAGGTGAGGTTACGTTTGGTAAGTGTCAGTTTGAAGTAAAATATTTTTTTTTTTTTTTCATTCGTTGGCAACGCTAAATAGAGATGGGCACTGTTGTTAATAATTGTAAGAAAATGTGTTTATTGCAATTGTGATAAATAATTAAAGCTAAATATTTGAAAATTTGTGTAAATTCTAAATATTAATTGCGTTTTATTAAATAATTTGCGCGTTTTATTTAATTTATATCGCTCATAAAGTTAGATAACGAACGCACCTCTATTTAATAAGTTACTTTGACAGATACTTTGAGGTATTTAAGGTCATTCTGTTTTTGATTTTTGTAAACAAATATTTGAGGAACTATGAATCAAAAGAAGTCAAAACGTGACAGCAGCAGCTCCAGCTCCAGTGATTCCGATTCGGACGGGATCTCTTCCAAGAAAAAATCGTCCACAAAGCGAAGAAAGTCGCCAGATCGAGGCAGGAAGCCCCACAGAAAAGCAGAGTCCGAGGATGAAAGATCCAGTAAGAACGTCGAACATTCCAAGTGGGACAGTCCAGAGAACCGAAGCAAGAAGCAGAGGGTTGAACACAAATCTTACTCCCGAGACAGGGAACAAAACAGACACAGTCGCCAGAAACGCGATAACAGACCCAACCATAGCCTGGACCGAAGAAATGAACGAAGACACGATAACAGATATCACGAGAGGAGAAATGATGATAGATATAGGAGAGATAACAAAAATCCACAACACGAACGAAGGTTAATAATTTCTAGTTTTATTAAACCTTTAAGGTAGAGATGAGCATGGGACGAGTTTCTCGTTCCAGATCCCATCCTGTGGGATGAATCGCTGCCACTGTCCCATCCCATCATATTTTCGTCCCACTGTCCCATCCCACAAACCTAAAATTTTTGTCCCATCCCATCCCATTCATCCCATCCCATCCCGGTCGCGAGGCTCATTCCATTCATCCCATTTTTCCCATACAGCAAACCTTTTTCGTCACAAACGTATCACAAGACCTCACGTCAGAAACTACATCGTAATCACAGAAATCTCCTGGGCTGGACATATTATGGAAAATGTGCATCTTGACACAATTATCAAAAGTCGTCCCACACCGTCCCATACAAATTTGTTGTCCCATCGGATCCCATCCCATGCAACTTTCATACCACTCATCCCATCCCATGGGATGGGACGATGGGATCCCATGCTCATCTCTACTTTGAGGGTACATTTGGCGAATGAGACTATTCATGTATAAGTTTCAATTATTCTCTTAATAAATACCCAAAGGGTTAATATTTGTTGTGTTTTTGTTAGGGATAAGAGGCATGGGAGTAGGAGTTCATCGTTTGATCATACGAAAGCAACTTGGGGCCGCAACGAGCCAAAAGGACAGGCCAAAGAAAAAACCGTTAACAAAGAGAAACCGAACTTTGGACTATCTGGTAAACTTACTGAGGAGACAAACACTTACAAAGGAGTTGTAATTAAATACAGCGAGCCTCCAGAGGCTAGGAAGCCGAAACGGCGGTGGAGGCTGTATCCATTCAAGGGAGAAAAGGCGATGCAAACTTTGTATATCCACAGAGAGAGTGCGTATTTGATTGGGAGAGACAGGAAAGTTGTGGATTTGCCTGTTGATCATCCCTCATGTTCCAAACAACACGCAGCTTTGCAGTATCGATTGGTTCCATTTACTAGAGACGATGGATCCTCAGGTAAAATTAAATTATATCAAACTAACATTTTTTAGTTCTTGTTGCATTCTTAATGATTTTCAGGGAAACGAGTGAGACCGTACATAATAGACTTGGAGTCGGCGAACGGAACATTCTTGAATAATAAGAAGATTGATGCGAAGAAGTACATAGAGTTGTTGGAGAAGGATGTTTTGAAGTTTGGATTTAGTTCGAGGGAGTACGTTTTGCTGCATGAGAACAGCAAAGACGATGCCATGGACGATGACGTTAAGTTGGAAGAAGCTGAAGTTAAGAATGAACTGGAGGATTAAGTCAATGTTTATTAAGAATGTGTAATTGAGTAGATTAAACGAGAGGTAATTGAAAACACTAGATATAAATTGATTTTTTATATTTTACACAAAAATTGGTTTACTTCAACAAATAGTTTTATACATTTGAAGTAAAACTTCTTTAGGCATTGCCTCGGAGTAACTCTGATCTTTACATTAGGATAAGTTAGACATTTTATTGGTAGGTTAGGTTAGATTTAGACATTTCCATTTGTCTGTTCTCTTGCTTGTCTGTTCTTATCTGTTCTCTTGTCTGTTCCCTTGTCTGTTCTCTGGTCTGTCCTCTTGTCTGTCTCTTATCTTATCTGTTCTCTTGTCTGTCTGTTCTTGTCTGATCTCTTGTCTCTCTCCGTTTCGTTTTCCAAATTTGTACCTAGCCCAACATCGAGTCGGTACCAATGGCAACCAAAATGTTTTCAAAATTGTCAACACAAAGAAGTTTTATTTAATTTTTTTGGTCCAAATTGTCAAGTTTGACATTTGACTAATCTTTTGACTAATGGCTAAATAAAGAAAACATTTCTTTTCTTTATTACATTTAATAAATAAATTTTCAAATTTTAATAGTCTTAATACTCGACAAATAAATTACATGTTCCCATATTCGTTTCCTTACACATCTAATACATTCCGAAGAAATAAAATTTGCAAAAACTTCAACTTGAATTAAATCTTAAAAAACAGGTACTCGCATTTCAAACAAAAAATATATTTACAAAGTTCATATCGAAACAACTCAAGTGGATTTCTTGCTCTGTTCGAGATTCATGTTTGTGTAATCCACACTCTTACACTCATTCGCATCATCACACTCGCTGTTCACTTTAGTCACTTCACAAGGCACACTTCGAGGAACCTCGTACCCATCGTTCTCCAACGGATACTCCCTCTCATACAACAGCTCCAAATACTTTGGAATCTCTATTTCCCGATTCTCCGTTCCCAAAAATGGAGTCAATTCTTTTCCCGCATCCTCATCACTCTTCCACGAACCCCCTAAATAATACAAAAAAATGTTAACTAAAGTCTAGTAAAAAAATTAAAAATAAAATGAAAATTAGATGAGTTTGTGGATTAGTCGTACCTGAATGATTATGATTTAAATCTTGAAAGTAAGCTTCATTTGAAACTCCCAAAATTTCTGCAAAAGCCATTCCAAATATTAGTAAACTTGCAGACTTTCCGAAACATTCTTATTATTTCATGCCAGACAACATTCGTTAATGATTTGAGATTAGTTTTCGTGTAAATGTAGGGACTTACGTAAAGGAACTGTGCTTATATATTGCCCAATGTGGGCCCCAGTCATCGGGGAGTTGAGATTGTCCATGTGCAACTTCTGCAGTACGTCTAAACAGTACTTGAACGTCGGACGGCGCTCCGGCTCGTAGCTCCAACAATACAACATTAACGAGTGACTGAAAGCAAAATTTTCATTTAACTGTAATTTCAGTTTAAGCAAAATTTAATTGTCTGAATATTATATATTATTATATCATTATTATATTATATATATTAAGCAAATATGAATTTTTATATTTTATTTTTATACGCGGGTGCTGTTTTGTTTTTTTTTGTGCAAATTTGGATTTTTTTAGGGCAATTTAGATTTTTTTTAAAACTCACTTTTTTGTGCTAGTTTTGACATTTTTTGTGGCAATTTTCAATGTTTTAAGGAATTTTGATTTTTTTTTTTAATTCCACTTTTTTGTGCTAGTTTTGACAATTTTTACATTTTTGTGACAAATTTCATTTTTTTTAATCAATTATTATTGTTACAATTTTCTAATAAATTTTCAAAATTTTGCCAGTTTTGACAATTTTTACGTTCTTTTAAGCAAATTTTAATTTTCTTTAGGCAATGCCCTTAACACATTTTCATATTTTTGTGTGTTTTACACATTTTTTCACATTTTTTGTGACAATTTTTACTTTTTTAGACATTTTTTACTTTTTTTTTAACAAATTTAGACTGTCTGCTTGTTTTTTAGACAATTTTGACATTTTTTCAACAAATTTTCACATTTTTGTGCCAGTTTTTTTCGACTGTTATTATTTTTTTAACAAATTTTGTATGTGTGCTTGTTTTAAATTTTTTACTTAATTTTTTTTTGTTGAGAATTTTGACGTTTTTTTAACAAATTTTCTTAACAAATTTTGATTTTGTATGTATGTTTAAACTTTTTTTTTTCTTTGAAATTTGACATTTTTTAACAAACTTCCTTATTTTTTTTGTGACAATTATCAATTTATTTAGACAATTTTGATTTTGTTTTAACAAATTTTGACTTTGTACACACAAAGTCAAAATTTTATTTTTAAAGCTTTTTTTTTTATTTTTATTTTTAAAAAATTTTTTAAAGCTTTATTTTTTTTTGCTATGAAATTTGACATTTTTTAACAAATTTCCACATTTTTATGCCAGTTTTGACATTTTTTCTAACAATTTTCAATTTATTTAAACAATTTTGACATTTTTTAACAAATTTTGACATTTTTATGCCAGTTTTTAAATTTTTTCTAACAATTTTCAATTTATTTAAACAATTTTGACATTTTTGAACAAACTTTGACATTTTTATGCAAGTTTTGACATTTTTTCTAACAAATTTCAATTTATTTAAACAATTTTGACATTTTTTAACAAATTTTGACATTTTTATGCCAGTTTTGACATTTTTTCTGACAATTTTCAATTTATTTAGACAATTTTCTGTATGTATGTAAGTTTTAATTTTTTTTCTATGAAATTTGACATTTTTTGACAACTTTCCACATTTTTATGCCAGTTTTAACATTTTTTCTGACAATTTTCAATTTATTTGGACAATTTTGACTTTGTTTTAACAAATTTTAACATTGTATGTAAGTTCATTTTTTTTTTTATGATATTTGACATTTTTTGTGACTATTTTCAATGTTTTAGGCAATTTTTACATTTTTTTAAATTCCACTTTTTTTGTGCAAGTTTTGACATTTTTTCGAACAATTTTTTAACAAATTTTCACATTTTTGTGATATTTAATTTTTTGAAATGAATTATTACACAAATTTTCATAATGTTTTAGGCTATTTTTTTAAGCAAATTTTAATTTTTTTAGGCAATTCTTTTTCATACCAGTTTTGACATATTTTGTGACTATTTTCAATTTATTTAGACAATTTTGACTTTATTTAAGCAAATTTTGACTTTGTATGTCAGTTTTAATTTATTTTTTCTGAGAAATTTGACATTTTTTAATAAATTTCCTTATTTTTACGTCATTTTTTGTGATAATTTTCGATTTATTTTGACAATTTTGACATTGTTTTAACAAATTTTGACATTGAATGTAAGTTTAAATTTTTTTTTTCTATGAAATGTGACATTTTTTAACAAATTTCCACACTTTTATTCCCGTTTTGATTTTTTTTGTGACAATTTTCAATTTATTTAGACAATTTTTGCTTTATTTAAACAAATTTGAACTTTGTATGTCAGTTTTAATTTTTATGTTTCTGAGAAATTTGACATTTTTTAACAAATTTCCACATTTTTGTGCGTTTTGATATTTTGTGTGCAAAAAAATCAAAACTGGCACCGAATTGTCAAAATATGTTAAAAAAGTTGTCAAAATTGCAAAAATTAAAAATTGTCACAAGAAAATGTCAAAACTGGCATAAAAATGTAGAAATTTGTTAAAAAATGTAAAATTTCACAGAAAAAAAAATTTTAACTTACATACAAAGTCAAAATTTGTTAAAACAAAGTCAAAATTGTTTAAATAATAAAAATTGTCACAAAAAATGTCAAAACTGGCATAAAAATGTGGAAATTTGATTAAAAATGTCAAATTTCACAGAAAAAAAAATAAAGACTTACATATAAAGTCAAAATGTGTTAAAACAAAGTAAAAATTGTCTAAATACATTGAAAATTGTCACAAAAAATTTCATAAAAATGTGGAAATTTGAGAAAAAAAGGCAAATTTCTCAGAAAAAAAAAAATATATTAAAACTTACATACAAAGTCAAAATTTGTTTAAATAAAGTAAAAATTGTCTAAATAAATTGAAAATAGTCACAAAAAAATTCAAAACGGGAATAAAAATGTGGAAATTTGTTAAAAAAAGTCAAATTTCACAAAAAAAAAATTTAAACTTACATTCAAAGTCAAGATTTGTTAAAACAATGTCAAAATTGTCAAAATAAATTGAAAATTGTTACAAAAAATGACATAAAAATGAGGAAATTTGTTAAAAAAAATGTTAAATTTCTCCGAAAAAAAAAAAAATTAAAACTGACAGAGTCAAAATTTCCTTAAATAAGTCAAAAGTAAGTAAAGTTAAGTAAGTAAAACAAAATTAAAACTTACATAAAAAGTTAAAATTTGTTAAAATATAAAAATGGCATAATGGCATAAAATGTCAAATTTCATAGAAAAAATATTAAAACTTTGTTACTCAAAACTCAAAATTTGTTAAAACAAAGTCAAAATTGTTTAAATAAATTGAAAATTGTCAGAAAAAATGTCAAATTTCAAGGAAAAAAAAAATTTAAACTTACATTCAGTCAATATTTGTTCAAAAATTGTCTACAAAATTTAAAAAACGTAGAGAATTTAAAACAAGCACACATACAAAATTTGTTAAAAAAATAAAAATTGTCTAAAACAAATAAAAAACAGTCGCAAAAAATGTCAAAAAACTGGCAGTGTTTTGACAGTATTGTGAAAATTTTCAATTTATTTAAATAATTTTGAATTTGTTTTAACAAATTTTGACTTTGTATGTAAGTTAATTTTTTTTTCTGTGATATTTTACATTTTTTAACAAATTTCCACATTTTTATGCCAGTTTTGACATTTTTTGTGACAATTTTAACATTTTTTTAAACATATTTTGACAATTCGGTGCCAGTATTAATTTTTTTTTTGCACAAAAATTGATAAGAAAAAAAAATTGCCACAAAAAATGTCAAAATGTGCAAAAAAAAAATCAAAACTGGCATCGAATTGTCAAAATATGTTAAAAAAAATTGTCAAAATTATCTAAAAAAAATTAAATAATGTCAAAATTCACAAAAAATTTCAAAATTTCCATGGAAAAATTAGCAAACAAAGTCAAAATTTGTTAAAGCAAAGTAAAAATTGTTTAAATTGAAATAAACGTAAAAATTAATTAAAGAATTACTAATAAAATAGGAAGTAGAGAATTTAAAACAAGCACACAAAGACAAAATTTGTTTCAAAAAAATTGAAAATTGTTAAGAAAAATTGAAAATTGCCATTTTTGACATTTTTTGTGTCAATTTTCAATTTTTCTTAACAATTTTCAATTTTTTTGTAACAAATTTTGTCTTTGTGTGCTGCTTTTAAATTCTCTACTTCCTATTTAATTAGTAATTCTTTACTTAATTTTTACGTTTTTTTCAATTTAAACAATTTTTACTTTGCTTTAACAAATTTTGACTAGTTTTAATTTTCCCCTGCAAATTTTGACATTTTTTGTGACATTATTTAATTTAATTAGGCAATTTTGACATTTTTTTGTAACATTTTTAACAATTCGGTGCCAGTTTTGATTTTTTTTTGCACATTTAGACTTTTTTTGTGGCAGTTTAAAATTTTTTTTTTCTATGAAATTTGACATTTTTAAACAAATTTCCACATTATTAAGTAACTTTGACATTTTTTGTGACAATTTTCAATTTATTTATGCCAGTTTTGACTTTTTTGTTACAATTTTCAATTTATTGAGACAATTTTGACTTTGTTTTAACAAATTTTGACTTTGTATGCTAGTTTTAATTTTCTCCTGCAAATTTTGACATTTTTTATGAAATTATTTAATTTTTTTTGACAATTTTGGCATTTTTTTAAACATATTTTGACAAGTCGGTGCCAGTTTTGATATTTTTTTTTGCACATTTAGACTTTTTTTGTGGCAGTTTTCAATTTTTCTTAACTATTTTGAATTTTTTTAACAAATTCTGTCTGTGTTTAAGTTTAAATTTTTTTTTTCTATAAAATTTGACATTTTTTAACAAATTTCCACATTTTTATAACAGTTTCGACATTTTTCGTGACAATTTTCAATTTATTTAGACAACTTTGACTTTGTTTACTAGTTTGAATTTTTCCCCTGAAAATTTTGACAGTTTTTGTGACAATATTTAATTTTTTTTTACAATTTCGACATTTTCTTATCATATTTTGACATTGACATTTTCGGTGCCAGTTGTGTTTTTTTTTGCACATTTTGACATTTTTTGTGGCAATTTTCAATTTTTCTCAATCGACAATGTTTGATTTTTTTAAACATATTTTGTCAACAAATTTACAGATTTTTATGCCAGTTTTGACATTTTTTGTGACTATTTTCAATTTATTTAGACAGTTTTACTTAGTTTTAACAAATTTTGACTTTGCTAGTTTTAATTTCCTCCTGCAAATTTTCACATTTACATTATATTAAAACATTGAAAATTGTCCCAAAAAATGTCAAATGTCATAAAAAAAAAAAAAAACTTACATACAAAGTTAAAATTTGTTAAAACAAAGTCAAAATTGTCCAAATAAATTGAAAATTGTCGGATAAAATGTCAAAACTGGCATAAAAATGTGTAAATTTGTTAAAAAATGTTAAATTTCATAAAAAAAAAATTAAAACTTAGATACAAAGACCAAATTTGTTAAAACAAAGTCAAAATTGTCTAAATAAATTGAAAATTATCCGAAAAAATTACAAAACTGGCATTAAATTGTGGAAATTTGTTAAAAAATGTCAAATTTCATAGAAAAAAAATTAAAACTTACATACGATGTCAAAATTTGTTAAAACAAAGTTTGTGACAATTTTTAATTTTTTTAGACAATTTTATCATTTTTTTTAACATATTTTCACAATTCGGTGCCAGTATTATTTTTTTTGCACAAAAATTCAAAGTTGATAAGAAAAATTGAAAATTGCCACAAAAATGTCAAAATGTGCAAAAAAAAATAATCAAAACTGGCACCAAATTGTCAAAATATGTTAAAAAAATTGTCAAATTAAATGTCACAAAAAATGTCAAAATTTGCAGGGGAAAATTAAAACCAGCAAACAAAGTCAAAATTTGTTAAAGCAAAGTAAAAATTGTTTAACTAAATTGAAAAAAATGTAAAAATTGGAAGTAGCGAATTTAAAACAAGCACACAAACACAAAATTTGTTTAAAAAAAATTGAAAATTCTTAAGAAAAATTAAAAATTGCCATTTTTGACATTTTTTGTGGCAATTTTCATTTGTTTGCTAGTTTTAATTTTTCCCTGCAAATTTTGACATTTTTTGTGACATTATTTAATTTAATTAGACAATTTTGACATTTTTTTAACATATTTTGACAATTCGATGCCAGTTTTGATTTTTTTTTGCACATTTTGACATTTTTTGTGGCAGTTTTCAATTTTTCTTATCAATTTTCATTTTTTTTTAACAAATTTTGGCCAATTTTTTTTTTCTATCAAATAGACAACAAAATAAACAATTTTTTTCTTTTTGACATTTTTTAACAAATTTCCACATTATTATGGCACTTTTCGCATTTTTTGTGACAATTTTCAATTTATTTTGACAATTTTGACTTTGTTTTAACAAATTTTGACTTTGTATGTAAGTTTTAATTTTTTTTTCCTATGAAATCTAACATTTTTTAACAAATTTCCACATTTTTATGCCAGTTTTGACATTTTTTGTTACAATTTTCAATTTATTTTGACAATTTTGACATTGTTTTAACAAATTTTGACTTTGTAGGTAAGTTTTAATTTTTTTTTCCATGAAATCTGACATTTTATAACAAATTTCCAAATTTTTATGCCAGTTTTGATATTCTTTGTGATATATTTGGACTATTTTGATTTTTTTTAAACAAATTCTGTCTTTGTGTGTTAGTTTTAATTTTTTTTTTCTATTAAATTTGACATTTTTTAACAAATTTCCACATTTTTATGCCAATGTTTTGACATTTTTCGAGACAATTTTAATTTATTTAGACAACTTTGACTTTGTTTGCTAGTTTTAATTTTCCCCTGAAAATTTTGACATTTTTTGTGACAATATTTTATTTTTTTGATAATTTCGACATTTTCTTATCATATTTTGACAATTCGGTGCCAGTTTTGATTTTTTTGCACATTTTTACATTTTTTTTTAACAAATTTTGTCTTTGTGAGTAAGTTTTAATTTTTTTTTCTATGAAATTTAACATTTTTTAACAATTTTACAGATTTTTATGCCAGTTTTGACATTTTTTTTAACTATTTTCAATTTTTTTAGACAATCTTGACATTGTTTTAACAAATGTTGACTTTGTATGTAAGTTAAAATATTTTTTTTCGATCAAATTTGACATTTTTTAAAAAATTTCCATTTTTATGCCAGTTCTGACATTTGTTGTGACAATTTTCAATTTATTTAGACAATTTTACTTTGTTTTAACAAATTTTGACTTTGCTAGTTTTAATTTTCCCCTGCAAATTTTGATATTTATTGTGACAATGTTTAATTTTTTGAGACAATTTTGACATTTTTTGTGGCAATTTTCAATTTTTCTTATTAATTTTGAATTTTTTTTAACAAATTTTGCCATTGTGTGCTAGTTTTAAATTTTCTTCAAATTAAGTTGTCACTATACTGTCAGCTTGACACAATACTGTTCAATTTTACCGTTTTTTTGGTACTTACAGGGTTTCTGGGCAATCCGTGGGTTTGCCCAGGCGTCCTCCGGCTCGCACGTAGTGTAAAACTTCCAAGTTGTTTCTCGCTGGGTAGGGTTGTTGGCCCAGAGTCATGATCTCCCACAGCAAGACGCCAAAGGCCCAGACGTCAGATTGACAGGTGAAGACGCCGTCGACCAGAGATTCCGGCGCCATCCAGCGGACCGGCAGCAGTCCCTCGCCCTCCTTGCGGTAGTAATCGTTCTTGTAGATGTCCCGTGCCAACCCGAAATCGCCGATTTTCACGATCCGCGCCGAGGGATCCGTCGACGAAACCAAACAGTTCCTGCAGGCCAAATCGCGATGCACGAAGTGCATCTCTTCCAAGTAGCAGCAACCTTTTGCCACATCCACGCACATTTTGATCAATTCCAGCAGATTCAACGAAGGAGTGGTCATCTACCATGTAAAATAAAAGAAGTAATAAAACTCTTAAATTTCAATTCCCAATTTTACCCCAGATTTACGCGAAGATCTCAGATAGGTCAGAAGGTCTCCGCCCTGCATCAATTCCATGATGATGAAATGGGGATCGTTGTCCAAGCAGACGCCGAGAAGTTGCAAGATGTGTTCATGCTTGAAATGACTCATCAGTTGGGCTTCTTGGAGAAATTCCGTTTTCTCTTGATCTGATGCACCTTTACGCAATGTCTACAACATCAGAGAAATTCAATTATTTAACCAAAATTACAGTTTGATTATCATTTTGGTAGTGGTCATATATTAGGTTAGGTTAGGTTAGCATCTGAATATAACAGCTAACAAATCTTACTTCAATCTGACAGTTGTCAATGATATTCCTTATCAATGATTTGATTAATAATTTTACCTTGACAGCGACTTTGGTGTCGTAACAGCCGTCGTATAATCCCTTGGCTTTGCCCTCGAAGACTTCTCCGAAGGCGCCGCTGCCCAAGAACTTCATGAGCGTGATTTGATCGCGGCGGATGTGCGGCAGCAGGTTGAGTTCGTCGGGTGTGATCTGTGCGGAGATGTAGAGGACGTTCGTGTTGTGGATGAAATTGCCTCGCCTAGGCAGCTCCCGCAACGTCGCCAGTTCCATGTCTGGCCCCCTGGGCAACGCCACTACGTGCTGATCGTCCTTTTTATTCTTCGCACAACATAATTTCCCTAAAACAACAGATGTCAAAAAAAATTTCATTGTCAAATTTGGCAATTTAATTTTGACATTTAGTTAAAAAATGTTTGTTATTTTGTTACTTACCGCAAATAATAATGATAACGATGATTACTGAGCTCGCCACGGCGATTATGATGTAAGTGATGTCTTGTTTCTCCGCCAATTGAGCAGTGGCCATTGGGTCGAACTCGATGCTTTCCTCGCTCAAATCGCTCCAGCCGAACGCGTTTAGCGAAGAAACACGGAATCCGTACCGGTACTTGTCCTTCAATCCCGAAATCTTCCAAAACGTGTCTAAAACGAAGAAGAAAAATTATATTTCAGTACGACAGTTTAAAATTGTCAATTATGACAGTTTAGAATTGTCAATTATGACAGTTTACAATTGTCAATTATGACAGTTTACAATTGTCGATTATGACAGTTTACAATTGTCAATTATGACAGTTTACAATTGTCAATTATGACAGTTTGCAATTGTCAATTGTGACAGTTTACAATTGTCAATTATGACAGTTTACAATTGTCAATTATGACAGTTTACAATTGTCAATTATGACAGTTTACAAATGTCGATTATGACAGTTTACAATTGTCAATTATGACAGTTTACAATTGTCAATTATGACAGTTTACAATTGTCAATTGTGACAGTTTATAATTGTCAATTATGACAGTTTACAATTGTCAATTATGACAGTTTACAATTGTCAATTATGACAGTTTACAATTGTCAATTATGGCAGTTTACAATTGTCAATTATGACAGTTTACAATTGTCAATTATGACAGTTTACAATTGTCAATTATGACAGTTTACAATTGTAATTTTTGACAATAAATAAACGTCAACTAGTGAGAGTTATCAGAATCAAGAAATTATTTGTTTTTAAATTATTACCTGTTCCGTTGTAGATTGATTCCCAGTCGTAATTTTCTTCATCGGATCCGGAGTTGAAGATCCAGTTGTTGGTGGAATTGGTGCTGCGTTTGGTCCTTAGGATCGGCACTTTCAGGATTTCCAGCATGTAGATTTCGATGGAAGCACCGTTATCCTTCGAGGCTTCCCACCACACTTGGTAGACGTCCTTGATGGTCTGAACCATTGGCTTGCCCGGCGGCGACGGTCTGTCTCCTACAAATAAATTCACAACAATTTTGTCATTCTGTATCCAAATAATGTTCCAATAAAACGACTATAAGATAAGTAAATATCTAACCTAACCTTACCTAATGTTTCGAAAGTGAATCGGGCGTCTTTCGGCCAGATGTAGTTTTCCTCGTAGTTCGGATACTTCAAAACCAATCGAAACTTGTACTGAGTTTTCGGCTTTAAATCGTCTATTTCCACCAAACAAGAATTCGCCTTCACCGACAACCCGTCGATGCTTTTCCACTCGTTCGTCGTCAACAGCGAATACTCGATGGAATATTTCTGCACGTAAACCGAAATGTTCCACTGGAGAAAGAGTTCGGAGGAGTTGGCGGATATGACAGTTATGTTTTCCGGCTCGGGGAAGGTCTGAATGCGCACGACAAGACTGTCGCTGGAGGTCCCGTTGTTCTGGCTGTAAGCGCGCACCCAAATGGAGTAGGTCTCGTTGGGCGAGAGTTTGTTTAAGTACGTCGTGTAAGAGCTTGCGAGCTCGTTTTCCATTATGGTCTGTTCGCCCTTCTGGCGGATACCGTTCACTGAACCCTCGTTCTGCCAATGAACCACGTAGTAGACGAAGTTCCCGTTGATTTCCAACGGCGGCAGCCAATTCAGTTTCACCAGGGCTGGATTCAACACGACCACTTCCACATTACGAGGAGGCGAAGGCGCTAAAAAAGAAAATACGTAAGCGGAATATAGACTTTACGTTATTTCCGTCAGAAGAAAGATCTGAGTTAATTAAAAATTAAATTAGTTTTTAGTTACCTCCGGCAGCAGTTTGAAAAACCACCCCATTTTCCAAAACCATCAGCTCTTCATCGTTCTCCACCTCCATGTAATAGTTCTTCACCGTCAACCAGAACCTATATTTCGTGTACGACTTTAATTGTTTAACCTCCAACGTGTCGTAAAACGTGAATTCAAGCGAAGAGTTACCCTCCGACTTCCCGTCTTCTCTGTAAAAGACTTTGTATTCCACGGAAGCCATCGAAATGTTCCCGCAAGCTTCGTCCAGGTGCAGTTCCGGCATCTTCAGTAAAATCGAGTTTGAGGTTTTGTTGATCAGTTTAACAGAGATTTTGCCTTCGATTTTGGGCGTCAAACAATCTTTGCCTGGTAAGGGTTGGACGTGCGAGCCGAAAATTTTCAAATCTTGGACGGAAATCGTGGCGCTTTTAAGATTCCTCGTGTGCAAATTACTCTTAATCGAGTACAAGAAACCCCTCGGAGATTTGCTGGCCCAAAACAAATTTCCAAAATCAGACTTCAGCAGTCGTATCGGCCAACTTTCCCTCGCCAACTCGTTGTTCAAGATCACTTTGCACTTGCATCCGGATTTATCCGAAGAGATGATGTTTTGGCTGGAGGACTCGATGAAGTTGATTAACGGCTTCTCCGCGTCGGAATGATCGAGGGAAAAAGCTCTCTCTAGTTGCGGAGTTCGCGGGCAATTGCAGTCCTCTTGTCTGTCTTCAGAGCTGAAGAACCTCGACGTGTTCGAACCATCTGTATTCGACTGCATCAGACGGAAATTCTTGCTCTCTCCCTCCATCCAATACAATTTCCTAACAAAAATTTATTCAAAAATTTAAATTATATCGAAATCAGAGCAAAATGTCAAATGAATGTCAGTTTTGACAGCTAAATCATATCATATCTTCATTTCAAACGTCAATCATGATGATCAAAATTAAATGTCAAGCAATCACTGTCAATGAATGTAAATCATGTCAACAAATCTGTCAATCAATGTGTCAATCTTTAACTAAATTTTTGTTTTCGTTCTCAATCATTAAACTTAAATTCACACAAAAATAGCAGGGGCTTAACCCCTAACCACCTGACATACGTCTCTCAGACCCCAAGTAGCAGTAATTTTCTCACCTGAGACGTATGGTGGTTAAGGGTTAATAGACATTTTTATAGTTGACATTTTTTTTGCGCATGCGTTAATTTCCGCCATGTTATACGTCAAAATTGCCCGAACTTTTAGACGTATATCTAAATATGTGCCCGAAACTTTCATATTCCCCGCCAACTTGGCGGATGCGCATGCGCTTAACTAACCGTAAAAAGGTCTATAGAATTTGCTTGAGGAACTGAAAAAAAGTGGGAGGAGCTTAATAGTTTCTGGAGCAATATTTAAATCTTATTGGTTAATCAAACTTGAATTAACACAGAAATGGGAGGAGCTTTCAAAAATATTAGATTATTTATATCTTTAGGAAAAGTAAAACTTACTAGTCAAACTCCTTAGATTTGTAGAAGCATTAGAGAAATGCAATAAAATTGATTAATTAGTTACAATTGTTCGTCGAAAAACTTACTTGGACAAAGGCGAAACTTCGATCCTTCCAATAACGAACGCTTTCTCGAAGATAAGTTTCGCGTGGACAATCCCCGCATCGTACAAGTTCAAGTCCACCTTGTACACGGAACTGCGCGACTCGTCCACTTGGACGTAATACACGCTCCTCTCGATCCAATCCACGCTCAAACTGACCGCGTTCACGTCCAGAATCTTCTTGCGACTGGACGTCGCCAAGTTGTACACGATCAGCTGCTGCATGTCGTTCACCCACAGCACCTTCCTCTCCCTGAACAAGTAACCGATCTCAATCGGAGAACTGATCCCGTGCACCAGAGAATAGTTCAGCTTCAAGTCTATGTCGCGTATGTAAATGGAATCCGGATCGGCTATTAGAAGCGTCGGTATTGGACTCTCTATCCCTGTATCTACCTCGATTATTTCCGAGAAATCTCCATCACCTATCTCAGTAAACGCCTGAACCTACAAATTTGTCAGAGAATGAAGATATTGTAGATTAATTATAGAAGATTTGAACACTAGTTGTCAAAATTGGTATTATTGTCATAACTTTAATTTGACAACAATGTCAAATTGGACAACATTATAAAGTTCTGACAGCAATTTCAATTTTTAACAACAATCACAATTTTTGACAGAAATGTTAACTTGGACAGTAATGTCAATTTTTGCCTGAACCTATAATTTGTCAGAGAATGAAGATATTGTAGATTAATTATAGAAGATTTGAACAGAAATTGTCTACAATTTATAACACAGTTTTCACTAGTTCAAAATTGGTATTATTGTCATAACTTTAATTTCACAACAATGTCAAATTTGACAACAATATAAAGTTCTGACAGCAATTTCAATTTTTGACGTCAATCACAATTTTTGACAGAAATGTCAACTTCGACAGTAATGTCAATTTTTGACAGCTACCCCAATTTTGACAACAATGTAAATTTTGAAGCAATAAAATAAATTTATTTCTTACTCTAAAATAATATAATTTATTCTTTAATAAATTTCCAACGACGAATTCTCTGTCGGTGGCATCCAAGACGACGCTGTCGTTGGTGGTTTCGCTACTCCACCAGAAGACGTTGTAGCCTTCGAGGACGCCGTTGGGACGGCTGGGCTTGTCCCATCTGTAAGTGATGTTCACCAGCTCGGAGTCGGAGCAGTGAACGACGAAGGCGCGAGTCTGTTCTGGACAAGACGGCGTGGAGGGAGGAGAATCGATTTTGATCTTGATCTGTGGAGACGAGCCCCAATACGTCAGGGCACGTAACGACACGTTCAGTTTAGAGTATGGAGTCACTTTCTGCCAGTATTTCAATGTTGGAAATGTTGTTAAAATCTGTCAAATTCAAACAAAATTTTTTATATTTCTAATGATATGACACAATTTAAATAGATGATAATTACAAAAAAAACTTGTTTAACCAATTGACATAAAAAGACGTCTCTAAGACGTCATGTATATGTCATAAGATCACATGTATATGGATGTCAACGCGCATTTTATTCGTATGTCAAGGGGTTAATGTCAAATATGACATCTATTAAAAATTTTAGGTTATTAAAATCTCTGGGAAAAGTAGATGAAATGTCAAATAAATGTCAATCTTTATAATATACAACGCTTTAAAATTTAGCTCTAAAGTCAAATTTGACACTTGTAATGTCAAATATGGTGTAATCACGGTTTGTGAACCAGACAAGAACAGTTTAATTTTTGTTGCTGTAATATCTAGTTGTAAGACGTCATAAGATTGAAACGTCAAACGTCATATTATTGAAACGTCTAACATCATACCGTCAAAAGTAATATCATTGAATAATGTTTGTGCTATCAAATGTGGCATCTGTAATGTCAAATGTCACATCATCAATACTGCCAATTGTCAGTTTGTGTAATGTCATACTATTGAAACGTCCTACCATGAAATGTTAGACGTTATGCCATTGAAACGTCAAAAGTCATATCATTGAATAATGTTTGTACTATTAAATGTGACATCTGTAATATCAAATGTCACATCATTAATGCCAATTGTCAGTGTGTGTAATGTCATACTATTGAAAAGTCATACCATGAAGCGTTAGACGTTATACCATTGAAACGTCAAAAGTCATATCATTGAATAATGATTGTACTATCAAAGGTGACATCTCTAATGTCAAATGTCACATCATCAATGCCAATTGTCAGTTTGTGTAATGTCATACTATTGAAACGTCATACCATGAAACAGCTTGTCATATCATTAGTAGGGAAAGATCCTTCGTTCTGGCGCCTCTCCTCCTCCAACCTCCTCTGACCTTGACTTGGGCACTTCCGGTTTCGACTTTCGTTCCAGTTTCGACATTCACAAAATTCAAAATTAGATGCCGGAGGGGCAGATGAAGTGTGTAGTTGGTTGCATATATCAACGAGTCTAAATACATGAGACTAGATAGACGGGCTAGATACATGAGACTAGATAGACGGGGCTAGATATATGAGACTGTATAGACGGGGCTAGATACATGAGACTAGATAGA
This sequence comes from Phosphuga atrata, assembly GCA_944588485.1. NCBI lineage: Eukaryota > Metazoa > Arthropoda > Insecta > Coleoptera > Silphidae > Phosphuga > Phosphuga atrata. Next base: position 65,689,187 of record OX155899.1, read on the forward strand.
CGGGGGTAGATACATGAGACTAGATAGATGGGGCTAGATACATGAGACTGGACAGACGAAGCTAAATACACGAGACTAGATAAGACTGAAGTCAAATATATAAGGAATTGTTTGTTGTTTTAATTTAATAAACATAATATTAAGATTTTGATTTATCAGTAGTCGTTTAAGCGTTGCCGGATGTTTGGCACTCATAACAACTTCCTATTATCTTATCAGTGGCACGCGAGATTCAGTTTCAGGGTTACAGGTAAGCATTAGATTAAGCTACGTGAGTTTAGGAATAAAGCGCGCTTCATGCCTAACCTCACGTAGCCTAAAATAAACCTCACACCCTCTTAGACCTCACACCCTGTTTAGCGTGGGGTTACATAGACCTCACAACCTGTTTAGCGTGATGAAAAGTGGATGCAAGTAGATGAAAAGTGGATGCAAGTAGATGAAAAGTGGATGCCAGAAAATTGAACTCTGGTATTTATATAAATGAAAAAAAATTAATACTATCTGGGTAACAGACAAGTTTAAGAAATTTCGCTATAACTTGGCTTTATTTATTTTTACCTGTCACCCTGAAACTGAATCTCGCGTGCCGCTGATAAGATAATAGGAAGTTGTTATGACTGCCAAACATCCGGCAACGCTTAACCGACTACTGATAAATCAAAATCTTAATATTATGTTTATTAAATTAAAACAAAAAACAATTCCTTATATATTTTAGTTCAGTCTTATCTAGTCTCGGGTATTTAGCTTCGTCTGTCTAGTCTCATGTATCTAGCCCCGTCTATCTAGTCTCATGTATCTAGCCCCGTCTATCTAGTCTCATGTATCTAGCCCCGTCTTTCCAGTCTAATATATCTAACCCCGTCTATCTAGTCTCATGTATCTAGCCCCGTCTATCTAGTCTCATGTATCTAGCCCCATCTATCTAGTCTCATGTATTTAGTCTCATGGATCTATTTCGCGTCTAATTTATGAATTTTCCCGCGTATTCGGAAGTTCCGGAAATGGAGACTGGAAGTCGAAACCGGAAGTCGAAACCGGAAACCGGAAGTCGAAACTGGACAGGATTTCGAAACCGGAAGTCAAAACTGGAAGTGCCAAGGTCAAGGTCAGAGCAGGTTGGAGGAGGAGGAGGCGCCAGAACGAAGGATCTTTCCTACTATCATTGAATAATGTTTGTACTATCAAATGTGACATCTCTAAGGTCAAATGTCACATCATCAATGCCAATTGTCAGTTTGTGTATTGTCATACTATTGAAACGTCATACCATGAAACGTTAGACGTTATACCATTGAAACGTCAAAAGTCATATCATTGAATATAATGTTTGTACTATCAAATGTGACATGTCAAATGTCACATCATCAATGCCAGTTGTCAGTTTGTGTAATGTCATACTATTGAAACGTCATACCATGAAACAGTTTGTCATATCATTGAAAAATGTTGGTACTATGAAATGTGACATCTCTAATGTCAAATGTCACATCATCAATGCCAATTGTCAGTATGTGTAATGTCTTACTATTGAAACGTCATACCATGAAACATTAGACGTTTGAACGTTAAACGTTAGACCATTGAAACGTCGAAATGCATTTCATTGAATAATGTTTGTACTATCAAATGTGAGATCTGTAATGTCACAATATGTTAATTGTCAGTTTACGTAAGAAACTTACTGTAGAATCGTTTCGGGAGAGACTGTCGATTTTGACCTCGTAGAAGACGGTGCCATAATTGACGTTTTGCACCGGACGCCAAGTGATGTTGAAAGATTCCCAAGTGCCGATCACTTTGACCGAGTCCTGCTCGATCACGTCCGGTATCACCGAAATTCCTCTCACGGACGAATGCTTGCTCGCATCTACAACAAATAAAAATGTCAACGAGCTAGCTAGCATTAGCAACAAAGTTAAACCCAAATATTTACTCGGCATGATCTGTTGGGAGCTGTCCATGATGTACATCATTTTCAGCCCGGACAGGCTCTTGGCGCTGATGGTGGCGGTGTATTTGCCCCGGAGGTCGCTGATCACGGCGCTTTTGTCGTCCTGCAGCCAAATCAGGCGGTTGTTGAAGTAACACAGCGGACCACACATATTCGGCTTCTGCAAGCTCGAAATCTTCTCCGGATTGTGACCGACGTGCTTAGTGGAACCGGCCATCGCGGCTCGGTACAAATTAGAACCATCCGAACCTCTTACTATCCAATACACGAACTGATGGTCCATATCCAATGTCAAACCCATAACTACAAACAATAACAACAAATTTTCAAATATAAAAATGATAAAAATGATAAGAATTTTCAAATATATAGAAATGATAATGAATGAAATGATAAATGAAATGATAATGAATGTCATTAACCCCTTGACATACGAATAAAATGACTTTGACGTGTCAATATACATGTGATCTTATCAGGTATACATGACGTCTTAGAGACGTCATTGTATGTCAAGGGGTTAAATGTCATATTGATCAAATATATCTTTTTACGTTTAGTTAAGCGCATGCGTGTCCGCCATGTTTAAAAGTCGGGAATATGAAAGTTTCGGGCACATTTTATGATTTTCACTGGTTATACGTCAAAAAAATTCGGGCACTTTCAACTATGAAAAGGTCTATTTACTTCACATTTAACGATTTAATTTTAAATGAGAATTGATATAACTTATCTTTATAACTGATTAGAAAAGTCAATTATGACAGTTTGACAAAGCAACAAAAATCTTCTTGTCACAATTTGAAAGCTATAATGATAAATTGTCGAAACAAACTGTCAATATTAATATGCAATAACGTCAAATATGACAGGTGGCGAGAACATCAATAATTAACAAACTTAAAACAAACGGAACACAGTTAAGTTTGTATGATTATCTATAACGTGGGATGGTTTCACCAATTCTATCTTATCAATAATTAACATTTGATTTGTCTGTCTCACCTAAGTTTCCAGAAAATAGTTGCGATTCGTGATAGATCATGCGATCGGCGCCGTTGAGATGTGCGCACTCGACCGTGTGCCCCGTGGACCAATACAGATAGGCTTTGAGAGAATCAAGATTGAGTTCTTTGGCGGAGGTGACGATCGGCAGAGGTTCCTGCTGCGTCCCGTCCAAGTTGCCGCGAATGATCAACTTCTGTTTGGGACTCGACCAGTACAGCTTTCTCCCGATCCAATCAATCGAAATGCTTCCGACCGAATCAATGTCCAGCAAGACTTGGTGCTTGTGCGAGCTCATATTGTACCAGACTATTTGAGATGTGTTGGTGACGAGGTAGAGTTGGTCTTTGTACCAAGCTATGTCGTTGATGTCGTCGTATTCCTGCATCAAACTCTTGTGGATTACAGTTTCAACGTTTTCGCCGGACGCGTCGGATTTTAATAGACCATCAACTGCCGACCAGAGGATGATCGGTTGTTGCTTCTCGTTATGCTTCAAGGTTCTTCCGATGAATTCCGTGGACCAAGGTCCTTGCCCGAAGTTGGTGTAGGCTGCGCATTTAATGATGTACTCGGTGTTCTCGTGCAAATCGCGAATTGTGTAAGACGTGGAGTTGATGTCTCGGATCAAACGGTTCTTGTTGGTCAACACTTCTTTGATCGAGATTTCGTACGACCAGTTCTGCCAAGAACCTCTTCCTACAAAAAAAGCTGTAAGTTTATTTAAATTTAAAATTTAGATTTTACCTTGAGCTCCCAACAGATGCGGCATTTTCCAGGAGGTTTTGGCGATGTCCGTTCCGAAAATGGACTGCACAGAAGTCGGAGGGTTGACGGGCACCGGAATGGGCTGCGAACTGGTCAAGTTGACCAAGACCTTGATGTACGATTTGGAAACTTGGAGCGGGTACGAGTTGTGGAAATACAAACTGCTATCGGACGAGGAATGGTACTCCTCGTACAGCACCTCGTTCCCGTCCGTCCAATAAAACTTCTTGTTGGCCGAAGCCAGCGAAACGACTTTCTGCAGCCGAGACGTTATTATCTTCGGCCGCATATTAGACACTTCCTTCCTACAACAAAAAGATGTAATCTCCACCACAAGAAGATCTGTACCATATTCTTTACCCGTCTAGAGAGATGGCGTATACGGTGTTCTTGTTCTGGTTGGCCACCAGCAGGCTGAAGTTGGTGTGGTCCACGGTGAACGCGCCCAAATTCGTCTCCGACAGGATCAACTCCGGCTGCACGTTGTGCTTGATCCCGTTACTAATATCCGACAAATCGAGTCGATACAAACCACTACTCGTCACCCAAAATAAATACCTACAAAGATATGTCATCAATTGTCAAATTTTATATATAATATGTCAAATTAGATGTTATATTCAATTGTCAAAAATAATGCTATTAACTGTCAAATTAGTTTGAAATTATGTTTTACCCATTAAATGGGTCGACTTCGAAGTGATGGGGTTTATTCCTGAGGCCGGCGACGGCGACTGTGAGGCCTTGTCCCTCCAGTCCGCAACGCGCTACCTGCCAAACCTTGGACTGGTGCGTCATCTCGCCCAAGATGTAGATGTGGTCGTTCAGCCAGTCCATGGACAGGTCCAGCGGCAGGAAGTTCATCTGCGACGGCGACAAGATCGCGCGGTCTGTCGATTGGTTGATGTAGTTCCTCAGCGACATCCGGTGGACGTATCGGGCGGAATCCGCCACGAACAACAGACATTTACTCACGTGAATCGCCAAACCTAAACAATGATTACAATTGTAATTCATTAAAACTCAATTTCATATTTGACAATTGACATATCAATGTCTTGTTAACAAAGATGTTCTGTCAATGTCAAACATTGCAACGTCAAATATGTCAATGTTTTGTTAATATGCCATTTTGTTTTATTTGTGTTGATTGTTACCTGTTATGAACTCGTTTGTGTTGTAGAGGATGATGGGTTCGTCGAGCATGTCGGTGCCTTGTTCGATGACGACGTGGTGAGCGCCCAAAATGAGGACAGGCTTCTCGGAGTCTTTGGCTGTAATTGCGCAAGTTTTGCAAAAATTGTTTTCGCGGCAAATAAATAAAAACCTTTTGGTTCGATAGGCGTGTCGATGGAAACATTGGCGGAGGGGCCGGGTCCGATGCCGTTCCGCATGCTGATGGACACGTTGTAGCTGTGGCTGGGCAGCAGGTTGCGGAAAATGTAAAAATTGTTGTCCGCCGAAAGATCCTAAAATTTGCACACAACGTTTTCTCTCGGATCACGACTGTTTCGTGTTTGCAAACAGTTCGAGGAACTGCTCACAAAGGAAAACAGCGATCGAGGTTTAAATAGAACAGAAAAGCAGACACACAGTAAGCAGTAAATGGCGAATTAGTTTGCATGCGAGAAAAGAGTGTTAAGAGATTTATAGGGTTCAGACAGAGTGTTAGAAAAACATAAAAGGAAAATTAACAATAATGTTTGACAAGATGTCAAATGTCAAATCAATTTGACACACATGACGTTAACACATTTCATCCAGACTAAACGACAGCAGACGATATTTGCAGTCAAGACTATAATGGACAAGGCCGAGAAGACTAGACTTCAGTTTAATCCAAGACCAAGTCCAGATTAGAAGTGTTGTTGATAAATTGTCAAATTGATGATTCGTAAACGTCAATATATAAGAACATAAGACAGAGACTAGAACAAAAGACAGCCTTGAACAGAAGACACAGCCTAGAACAGAAGGCAGAGGCTAGAACAGAAAACAGAAACTAGAACAGAAGACAGAGACTAGAACAGAAAATATAGACTCGAACAAATGATAGAGACCAGAACCGAAGACAGACATTAGAACCGAGGCTTGAACAGAAGGCAGAGGCTAGAACAGAAGGCAGAGGCTAGAACAGTAGGCAGAAGCTAGAGCAGAAGGCAGAGGCTAGAACAGAAGGCAGAGGCTAGAACAGTAGGCAGAAGCTAGAGCAGAAGGCAGAGGCTAGAACAGAAGGCAGAGGCTAGAACAGAAGGCAGCGGCTAGAACAGAAGGCAAAAGATAAAACAGAAGGCAGAGGCTAGAACAGAAGGCAGAGGCTAAAACAGAAGGCAGAGGCTAGAACAGAAGGCAGAGGCTAGAACAGAAGGCAGCGGCTAGAACAGAAGGCAGAAGATAGAACAGAAGGCAGAGGCTAGAACAGAAGGCAGAAGCTAGAACAGAAGACAGAGGCTAGACCAGAAGGCAGAGGCTAGAACATAAGGCAGAGGCTACAACAGAAGGCAGAGGCTACAACAGAAGGCAGAGGCTAGAACAGAAGGCAGAGGCCACAACAAAAGACAGAGGCTAGGACAGAAGGCAGAGGCTAGAACAGAAGGCAGAGGCTAGAACAGAAACTAGAACAGAAGACAGAGACTAGAAGAGAAGATATAGACTCGAACAAGACAGAGACTAGAACCGAAGACAGAGATTAGAACAGAGGCTAGAACAGATGGTAGAGACTAGAACAGAAGGCAGAAGCTAGAACAAAAGGCAGAAGCTAGAACAGAAGGCAGAGGCTAGAACAGAAAGCAGAGGCTAGAACAGAAGACAGAGGCTAGAACAGAAGGCAAAGGTTAGAACAGAAGGCAGAGGTTAGAACAGAAACTAGAACAGAAGACAGAGACTAAAAGAAGAGATATAGAATCGAACAAGACAGAGACTAGAACCGAAGACAGAGATTAGAACAGAGTCTAACACAGAGGGCAGATGCTAAAACAGAAGACAGAAATTAGAACAGAAGACAGAGACTAGAACAGAAGGCAGAGGCTAGAACAGAAGCCAGAAACTAGAACAGAAGACAGAGACTAGAACCGAAGACAGAGATTAGAACTGAGGCTAGAACAGAAGGCAGAGGCTAGAACAGAATGCAGAGGCTATAACAGAAGACAGAAGCTAGAACAGAAGGCAGAGGTTAGAACAGAAGACATAGACTAAAAGAAGAGATATGGAATCGAACAAGACAGAGACTAGAACCGAAGACAGAGATTAGAACAGAGTCTAACACAGAGGGCAGATGCTAAAACAGAAGACAGAAATTAGAACAGAAGACAGAGACTAGAACAGAAGGCAGAGGCTAGAACAGAAGCCAGAAACTAGAACAGAAGACAGAGACTAGAACCGAAGACAGAGATTAGAACTGAGGCTAGAACAGAAGGCAGAGGCTAGAACAGAATGCAGAGGCTATAACAGAAGACAGAAGCTAGAACAGAAGGCGGAGGTTAGAACAGAAGGCAGAGGTTAGAACAGAAGACAGAGACTAAAAGAAGAGATATGGAATCGAACAAGACAGAGACTAGAACCGAAGACAGAGATTAGAACAGAGGCTAGAACAGATGGCAGAGACTAGAACAGAAGGCAGAAGCTAGAACAAAAGGCAGAAGCTAGAACAGAAGGCAGAGGCTAGAACAGAAGGCAGAGGCTAGAACAGAAGACAAAGGCTAGAACAGAAGGCAGAGGTTAGAACAGAAGGCAGAGGTTAGAACAGAAACTAGAACAGAAGACAGAGACTAAAAGAAGAGATATAGAATCGAACAAGACAGAGACTAGAACCGAAGACAGAGATTAGAACAGAGTCTAACACAGAGGGCAGATGCTACAACAGAAGACAGAAATTAGAACAGAACACAGAGACTAGAACAGAAGGCAGAGGCTAGAACAGAAGACAGAAACTAGAACAGAAGACAGAAACTAGAACAGAAAACAGAGACTAGAACAGAAAATATAGACTCGAACAAAAGACAGAGACTAGAACCGAAGACAGAGATTAGAACTGAGGCTAGAACAGAAGGCAGAGGCTAGAACAGAATGCAGAGGCTAGAACAGAAGACAGAAGCTAGAACAGAAGGCAGAGGTTAGAACAGAAGGCAGAGGTTAGAACAGAAGACAGAGACTAAAAGAAGAGATATGGAATCGAACAAGACAGAGTCTAGAAGCGAAGACAGAGATTAGAACAGAGTCTAGAACAGAGGGCAGATGCTAGAACAGAAGACAGAAACTAGAACAGAACACAGAGACTAGAACAGAAGGCAGAGGCTAGAACAGAAGCCAGAAACTAGAACAGAAGACAGAGACTAGAACCGAAGACAGACATTAGAACCGAGGCTAGAGCAGAAGGCAGAGGCTAGAACAGAAGACAGAAACTAGAACAGAAAACAGAGACTAGAACAGAAAATATAGACTCGAGCAAAAGACAGAGACTAGAACCGAAAATATAGACTCGAACAAAAGACAGAGGCTAGAACCGAAGACAGAGATTAGAGCCGAGGCTAGAACAGAAGGCAGAGGCTAGAACAGAAGCCAGAAACTAGAACAGAAGACACATACTAGAACAGAAGACAGAGAATGGAACAGAAGATAAAGAACTGAAAACAGATACTAGATCAAAAGATAAAGATTAGAAAAGAATTTAAAGACTAGAAGAGTTAGACTATTGTGATTGATTTAGTAGAGCACCTTGAGCGCTGAATAACCGTGGGGCCGGTTGTCAGTGATTCTAAGTACATAGGAAAGGAGAGGTCCGTGCAGGAAGGGCCCGGGTTCCCAGCTGACGCTAACACGGGTGCTGTCCACGGCCACGGCACGCACTATTACCGGCGGCGACGCTGGCACTCCCCCCGCCAGCGTACTAATCACCACGCTCGGCGGACTCAGTATCGGTTCCGTCAAATGGGATAATATCAACGCCACGCGAAACTAAAAACAACAAAAATATTAATTGTCAGAAAATTTTACACAGATTATTAAAAATCTGTCAAAAATATTATATTAACAGTGAAATGTGTCAATAAGTGCCAAATATGTCATTAACTGCCAAATACGTCATTAACTATCAAATATGTCACTAACTGTCAAATGTGTCATAAACTATCAAGTTTGCCATTAAATAAAACTATCAAGTTTTAAATTTATTATAACAACATAAAATATCAAATTAACTGTCAAATAAGTCATTAACTATCAAATATGTCATTAACTGTCAAGTGTGTCATAAACTATCCAGTTTGCCATTAACTAAAACTATCAAGTTTGAAATTTATTATAAAAATATAAACTATCAAATTTGTCATTAAATGTCAAATAAGTCTTTAACTATCAAATAGGTCATTAACTATCAAGTGTGACATAAACTCTCAAGTTTGCCATTAACTAAAACTATCCAGTTTGAAATTTATTATAAAAATATAAACTATCAAATTTGACAATAACTGTCACATAAGTCATTAACCATCAAATATGTCATTAACCGTAAAGTGTGTCATAAACTATCAAGTTTGCCATTAGCTAAAACTATCACGTTTGAAATTTATTATAACAATATAAAATATCAAATTAACTGTCAAATAAGTTATTAACTATCAAATATGTCATTAACTGTCAAGTGTGTCTAAACTATCAAGTTTGCCAATAAATAAGACTATCAAATTTGAAATTTATTATAAGAATATAAACTATCAAATTTGTCAATAACTGTCAAATAAGTTATTAACTATCAAATGTGTCATTAACTGTGAAGTGTGTCATAAACTATCAAATTTGCCATTAACTAAGACTATCAAGTTTGAAATTTATAATAAAAATATAAACTATCAAATTTGTCATTAACTGTCAAATAAGTCATTCTCTATCAAATATGTCATTAACTGTCAAGTGTGCCATAAACTATCAAGTTTGCCATTAACTAAAACTATCAAGTTTGAAATTTATTATAAAAATATAAACTATCAAATTTGTCATTAACTGTCAAATAAGTCATTAACTATCAAATATGTCATTAACTGTCAAGTATGTCAAAAACTATCAAGTTTGTCATTAACTAAAAGTATCAAGTTTGAAATTTATTGTAAAAATATAAACTATCAAATTTGTCATTAACTGTCAAATAAGTCATTAACTATCAAATATGTCATTAACTGTCAAGTGTGTCATAAACTATTAAGTTTGTCATTAACTAAAACTATCAAGTTTGAAATTTATTATAAAAATATAAATTATCAAATTAGTCATTAACTGTCAAATAAGTCATTAACTGTCAAATATGTCATTAACTGTCAAGTGTGTCAGAAACTATCAAGTTTGCCATTAACTAAAACTATCAAGTTTGAAATTTATTGTAAAAATAAAAACTATCAAATTTGTCATTAACTGTCAAATAAGTTATTAACTATCAAATATGTCATTAACTGTCAAGTGTGTCATAAACTATCAAGTTAGCCATTAACTAAAACTATCAAGTTGGAAATTTATTATAAAAATATAAACTATCAAAGAAGTCATTAACTGTCAAAATAAGTCATTAACAATCAAATAAGTCTTTAACAGTCAAGTGTGTCATAAACTATTAAATTTGTCATTAACTAAAACTATCAAGTTTGAAATTTATTATAAAAACATAAACTATCAAATTTGTCATTAACAGTCAAACAAGTCTTTAACTATCAAATATGTCATTAACTGTCAAGTGTGCAATAAACCATCAAGTTTGCTATTAACTAAAACTATCAAGTTTGAAATTTATTATAAAAATATAAACTATCAAATTTGTCATTAACTGTCAAATAAGTCATTAACTATCAAATATGTCATTAACTGTCAAGTGTGTCATAATCTATCAAGCTTTCCATTAACTAAAACTATCAAGTTTGAAATTTATAATAAAAATATAAACTATCAAATTTGTCATCAACTGTCAAATAAGTCATTAATTATCAAATAAGTCATTAACTGTCAAGTGTGTCATAAACTATCAAGTTTGCCATTAACTATCAAATAAATCGTTAACGAAATATTTCATAAACTGTCAAAATATGTCAATAACTGTCAAAATATGTCATGAACGGTCAAATATTTGACTTAAATTGTGACATTAGTTTTAATGATTTAATTACCCTGTATTTTGTATAGGGTTGTAGGTTATCAACAAAGACTGTATCTTGAGGGCCCCAGGTTTGATTGGGGCAGTGTTGCCAGTCGCCGGCGTGTTCCTCGTAGTGCCATTGGAGGAAGTAGCGGAGGCCGGCTTCCTTGGCCTTGGGAAAGTTCCATTCGAGGCGGAGGCTGGTGGCGGTGAGGCTGTCGGCGACGAGGGCGGGGGGCGGCGGGGTGCCGAACCAGTGGCGCAGCTCGGCGAAGTAGCGGGTGAGGGCGTCGTCGCAGCCGATGATGCAGTAGAGCTCGCGGGAGGTGAGGGTGGCTCCGGTCCCGTTCTGAAACGGAAGTTGGTCAGAGAGGAAGGAGAAGAAGATGAGGTTATAGCTTACGCAAACTGATATGCAGGAAGTGTTCAGGGCTGATCTCCATAATCCGCAACCTTCTTCACACTGCAAAAAAAAAAGATTATTTTTTTAGGAATACGGCAAAAGTGTCAAAAAGTCATTAACTGTCAAAAATATGACGTTAATTGTCATATATGTCATTAACTGGCAACAGTAAGACATTGATTGTTAACCCCTTGACATACGAATAAAATGACGTTGACGTCTCCATATACATGTGATCTTATCACATATACATGACGTCTTCGAGACGGGGGGAGAAACCGGTTAAGAATGAGCTTAGATAACGTTATTTTATAGTGATGTCAAAATATCTTTTAAAAAATCGCATTAATGTGATCGATATCGTAATATAATAATGTAATATTTCCGCAATCAATTCTTATATAAAGTCATATGTCAAGAAGTCACTATTGTCAAATATCAAAATATGAGAAGGTCAAAATATGACGTGATTGAGATATTTTTTTATAAATTGTGAGATATGTCAATTAGTGGCAACAATATAGCATTTATTGTTAAGAAAGAGATTAGTTAACTGTCAAAAATATGACCATAATTGTGAAAAATATCATTAACAGGCAACAATATGACATTTATTGTAAAGAAATTCGATTTAACTGTCGTTCGATTGTTCAAACGAAAACTTAAATTAAATTAGAAAAATAAACGAAAATTGAATATTCAAACGAAAACTGAAAACTCAGACAATACTGAATATTCAGACAAAATTGGATATTCAAACCAAACAGAATATTCAAACGAAAACTGAAAAGTCAGACAATACTGAATATTCAGACAAAATTGAATATTCAAACGAAAACTGAAAACTCAGACAATACTGAATATTCAGACAAAATTGAAAAATCAAACCAAACTGAATATTCAAACGAAAACTGAATACTCAGACGATACTAAATAGTCAGACAAAATTGAATATTCAAACGAAAACTGAAAACTCAGTCAATACTGAATATTCAGACAAAATTGAATAATCAAACCAAACTGAATATTCAAACGAAAACTGAATACTCAGACAATACTGAATATTCAGACAAAATTGGATATTCAAACCAAACAGAATATTCAAACGAAAACTGAAAAGTCAGACAATACTGAATATTCAGACAAAATTGAATATTCAAACGAAAACTGAAAACTCAGACAATACTGAATATTCAGACAAAATTGAAAAATCAAACCAAACTGAATATTCAAACGAAAACTGAATACTCAGACAATACTGAATATTCAGACAAAATTGAATAATCAAATCAAACTGAATATTTAAACGAAAACTGAATACTCAGACGATACTAAATAGTCAGACAAAATTGAATATTCAAACGAAAACTGAAAACTCAGTCAATACTGAATATTCAGACAAAATTGAATAATCAAACCAAACTGAATATTCAAACGAAAACTGAATACTCAGACAATACTGAATATTCAGACAAAATTGAATAATCAAATCAAACTGAATATTTAAACGAAAACTGAATACTCAGACGATACTAAATAGTCAGACAAAATTGAATATTCAAACGAAAACTGAAAACTCAGTCAATACTGAATATTCAGACAAAATTGAATAATCAAACCAAACTGAATATTCAATCGAAAACTGAATACTCAGACAATACTGAATATTCAGACAAAATTGGATATTCAAACCAAACAGAATATTCAAACGAAAACTGAAAAGTCAGACAATACTGAATATTCAGACAAAATTGAATATTCAAACGAAAACTGAAAACTCAGACAATACTGAATATTCAGACAAAATTGAAAAATCAAACCAAACTGAATATTCAAACGAAAACTGAATACTCAGACAATACTGAATATTCAGACAAAATTGAATAATCAAATCAAACTGAATATTTAAACGAAAACTGAATACTCAGACGATACTAAATAGTCAGACAAAATTGAATATTCAAACGAAAACTGAAAACTCAGTCAATACTGAATATTCAGACAAAATTGAATAATCAAACCAAACTGAATATTCAAACGAAAACTGAATACTCAGACAATACTGAATATTCAGACAAAATTGAATAATCAAATCAAACTGAATATTTAAACGAAAACTGAATACTCAGACGATACTAAATAGTCAGACAAAATTGAATATTCAAACGAAAACTGAAAACTCAGTCAATACTGAATATTTAGACAAAATTGAATAATGAAATCAAACTGAATATTTAAACGAAAACTGAATACTCAGACGATACTAAATAGTCAGACAAAATTGAATATTCAAACGAAAACTGAAAACTCAGTCAATACTGAATATTCAGACAAAATTGAATAATCAAATCAAACTGAATATTTAAACGAAAACTGAATACTCAGACAATACTGAATATTCAGAAAAAATTGAATAATCAAATCAAACTGAATATTTAAACGAAAACTGAATACTCAGACGATACTGAATAGTCAGACAAAATTGAATATTCAAACGAAAACTGAAAACTCAGTCAATACTGAATATTTAGACAAAATTGAATAATCAAATCAAACTGAATATTTAAACGAAAACTGAATACTCAGACGATACTAAATAGTCAGACAAAATTGAATATTCAAACGAAAACTGAAACCTCAGTCAATACTGAATATTCAGACAAAATTGAATAATCAAACCAAACTGAATATTCAAACGAAAACTGAATACTCAGACAATACTGAATATTCAGAAAAAATTGAATAATCAAATCAAACTGAATATTTAAACGAAAACTGAATACTCAGACGATACTGAATAGTCAGACAAAATTGAATATTCAAACGAAAACTGAAAACTCAGTCAATACTGAATATTTAGACAAAATTGAATAATCAAATCAAACTGAATATTTAAACGAAAACTGAATACTCAGACAATACTAAATAGTCAGACAAAATTGAATATTCAAACGAAAACTGAAAACTCAGTCAATACTGAATATTCAGACAAAATTGAATAATCAAATCAAACTGAATATTTAAACGAAAACTGAATACTCAGACGATACTAAATAGTCAGACAAAATTGAATATTCAAACGAAAACTGAAAACTCAGTCAATACTGAATATTTAGACAAAATTGAATAATGAAATCAAACTGAATATTTAAACGAAAACTGAATACTCAGACGATACTAAATAGTCAGACAAAATTGAATATTCAAACGAAAACTGAAAACTCAGTCAATACTGAATATTCAGACAAAATTGAATAATCAAATCAAACTGAATATTTAAACGAAAACTGAATACTCAGACAATACTGATAATTCAGAAAAAATTGAATAATCAAATCAAACTGAATATTTAAACGAAAACTGAATACTCAGACGATACTGAATAGTCAGACAAAATTGAATATTCAAACGAAAACTGAAAACTCAGTCAATACTGAATATTTAGACAAAATTGAATAATCAAATCAAACTGAATATTTAAACGAAAACTGAATACTCAGACGATACTAAATAGTCAGACAAAATTGAATATTCAAACGAAAACTGAAACCTCAGTCAATACTGAATATTCAGACAAAATTGAATAATCAAACCAAACTGAATATTCAAACGAAAACTGAATACTCAGACAATACTGAATATTCAGAAAAAATTGAATAATCAAATCAAACTGAATATTTAAACGAAAACTGAATACTCAGACGATACTGAATAGTCAGACAAAATTGAATATTCAAACGAAAACTGAATAGTCAGACAATACTGAATATTCAGACAAAATTGAATAATCAAATCAAACTGAATATTTAAACGAAAACTGAATACTCAGACAATACTGAATATTCAGAAAAAATTGAATAATCAAATCAAACTGAATATTTAAACGAAAACTGAATACTCAGACGATACTAAATAGTCAGACAAAATTGAATATTCAAACGAAAACTGAAAACTCAGTCAATACTGAATATTTAGACAAAATTGAATAATCAAATCAAACTGAATATTTAAACGAAAACTGAATACTCAGACGATACTAAATAGTCAGACAAAATTGAATATTCAAACGAAAACTGAAACCTCAGTCAATACTGAATATTCAGACAAAATTGAATAATCAAACCAAACTGAATATTCAAACGAAAACTGAATACTCAGACAATACTGAATATTCAGAAAAAATTGAATAATCAAATCAAACTGAATATTTAAACGAAAACTGAATACTCAGACGATACTGAATAGTCAGACAAAATTGAATATTCAAACGAAAACTGAATAGTCAGACAATACTGAATATTCAGACAAAATTGAATAATCGAACTAAGCTGAATATTCAAACAAAAACTGAATACTCAGACAATACTGAATATTCAGACAAAATTGAATAATCGAACTACGCTGAATATTCAAACGAAAACGGAATACTCAGACAATACTGAATATTCAGACAAAATTGAATAATCAAATCAAACTGAATATTCAAACGAAAACTGAATACTCAGACAATACTGAATATTCAGACAAAATTGAATAATCGAACTAAGCTGAATATTCAAACGAAAACTGAATACTCAGACAATACTGAATATTCAGACAAAATTGAAAAATCAAACCAAACTGAATATTCAAACGAAAACTGAATACTCAGTCAATACTGAATATTCAGACCAAATTGTATAATCAAACCAAACTGAATATTCAAACGAAAAATGAATACTCAGACAATACTGAATATTCAGACAAAATTGAATAATCAAACTACGCTGAATATTCAAACGAAAACTGAATAGTCAGACAATACTGTATAGTCAGACAATACTGAATATTCAGAAAAAATTGAATAATCAAATCAAACTGAATATTTAAACGAAAACTGAATAGTCAGACGATACTAAATAGTCAGACAAAATTGAATATTCATACGAAAACTGAATAGTCAGACAATACTGAATATTCAGACAAAATTGAATAATCGAACTAAGCTGAATATTCAAACGAAAACTGAATAGTCAGACAAAATTGAATAATCGTTTGCAAGATAAGATTTGATAAAATAGCAAAATCGAACGAACATCGAACATTAACTGTCAAAAATATGACGTTAATTGTGAAATATGTCATTAACAGGCATCAATTTTACATTTATTGTAAAGAAAGAGATTAGTTAACTGTCAGAAATATGACCATAATTGTGAAATATGTCATTAACAGGCAACAATATGCCATTTATTGTTAAGAAAGAGATTAGTTAACTGTCAAAAATATGACATTAATTGTAAAATATGTCAATAACAGGCAACAATATGGCATTTATTGTTAAGAAAGAGATTAGTTAACTGTCCAAAATATGACATTAATTGTAAAATATGTCATTAACAGGCAACGATATGACAATTATTGTTAAGAAAGAGATCAGTTAAATGTCAAAAATATGACATTAATTGTGAAATATGTCATTAACAGGCAACAATATGACATTTATTGTTAAAAAAGAGATTAGTTAACTGTCCAAAATATGACATTAATTGTAAAATATGTCATTAACAGGCAATGATATGACATTTATTGTTAAGAAAGAGATTAGTTAACTGTCAAAAATATGACATTAATTGTGAAATATGTCATTAAGAGGAACCATAAATGTGAACTATGTCATTAACAGGCAACAATGACATTTATTGTTAAGGAAGAGTTTAGTTAACTGTCAAAAATATGACATTAATTGTGAAATATGTCATTAACAGGCAACAATTTGACATTTATTGTTAAAAGAGAGATTAGTTAACTGTCAAACATATGACATTAATTGTGAAATATGTCATAAACAGGCAACAATATGACATTTATTGTAAAGAAAGAAATTAGTTAACCGTCAAAAATATGACCATAATTGTGAAATATGTCATTATCAGGCAACAATATGACATTTATTGTTAAGAAAGAGATTAGTTATCTGTCAAAACCGGCCAAGTGCGAGTTGTAACTCGCGCACCGAGGGTTCCGTACAAACTTGTAAGTTAGGTATCTTTAGCAGGACCTAACTGTATGCAACCCATTTGCTTCTGGTGCCTGACAATACCACGCAACACATTAGTGTATTTTCATAAGTTTCTAATAGTAAATTCGCATTTTTCTTGTAATTAAACTACATATTTACGGTTTTCAGATTTTTCCCTTTACATGTGCTGTAAGACACCGCTTTTTGCCAAATTTCATGATTCTAGGTCAACGGGAAGTACCCTATAGGTTTTGATTCCCTTGTGAAATCGCAAAATATGCGACATAAACGGTCATATCTTTTGATCGCGTTGACTTACAAGTTTGATTTTTTCACAGCTGAAAGAGACCGCAGACCCGAGTATTTGATACAAATTTCAACTTGTTACCTCTACGCGTTCCTGAGAAAAATGACAGACAGGCGGACGGACGGACAGACAGACAGACGGACAAGAAAGTGATCATATAAAGGTTCCGTTTTCGGTACGGAACCCTAAAAATGACAATAATAGTCAAATATGTCAAAAAGTGGCAACAATATGACATTGATTGTTATTGATTTTATTGTTAAATAATGATATTAGTTAATGTAGTATTGTAGTGATTGCACAATCGATTTTTAAGATTAAATCAAATTTGGACAATTGTGAAAATGTAAAGACCGATTCTCATATACGCGACATCTATACGCGACATCTCTCTAATCTCGCGACACTCAGCTACGCGACGTCACGCGACACCGCCTGTCAAATAATGATTACATTGTTTCAAATGGGCACATTCTCACTATGACTATTTAAAACAATGTAATCATTATTTGGCAGGCAATGTCGCACGAAGTCGCGTAGCTGAGTGTCGCGTATATGAGAATCGGCCTTTAATGCGATATATAAACGTTGATAATTTGAGTTTAACAACTTTGTAGAAATATAATTGAGAGTTTGTTGTCAGGATATTCAAATGAAATGAAGCCACAATAATATGTGTGTGAAATGCGTCGAGTTTTTAGCACGAACTGAAAGGAGATGGATATCCTATAAATAGTATTTATTGTGTCGTTTCTCACGACGCGCAGTTTCATTCATCCGTTTTCATATTCCAATTAACATCAATTATCCAATTTAATAATGTAGAATGTTTCAATTCATCAAACGAGTGAATAAATAAATAAATAGGCCTCGATACAGACTGAATATTTATTAGATTAAATTTAATTTGATGAGTTTCAGTTGGTTTGTTCGCGGAACAAAAGTCGTGGGATGGAGCGTGCGTTCAATTTCACCAAATTACTTCTAAAAATTATGTTTTTTACTCAACACTTCCTGTTCTAACATTTAACGAGCCTTTATAGAAAATAATTACAGTTTTAAATAATTAAAACCAGAAATCTCGAATCAGAAAGACACCTTAAAATTGATTTTTGACAATCCCAGTCTGGCAATTTATTTGACATTTGAGGACTAATAATAGAGATTTATTTTGGTAGTCCTAAAAAGACTCAATTGTGTTATAGAGCTCCGCAAAAGGTAAAATATATTTATATATTCAGGCTGTGTTCCGACTTTATTAAGTTTATATTATTCTTATCATTATTATTTAACAAAATCGTTACAAGAATCTATCAAATATTTGACAAAGTTGTCATAATTTGACAGTTCTTGTCTGGTCTTGTCTGATCTTATCTAGTCTTGTCTGGTTTCGTATGGTCTTGCCTCGTCTATCCCGTCAGAGAACCAAGCAGTCACCAAGGCCATTAGTTCATACACCATGAGATCCAAACTGGTATGGGACTGTGTGGGAAAGCTAAACAAGCTCAGCAGAGAAAATAAAGTAACGCCATACTGGGTACCAGGAGGAAACCGATCACCTAGTAAACTAATATCTTAGAGCCCTCGTCAACGAGAACAGTGACCCTAAAATGGAAATCAGATCCAGGATAGAGCAGAACAGAAGGACTAAACTTTAGAACTGTTAGTATTATTATAGATCCTTGAGGAACTGTTAGTATTATTATAGATCCTTGAGGAACTTGTAGTATTATTATAGATCCGTGAGGAACTATAGTATTATCATAGATCCTTTAGGAACTGTTAGTATTATTATAGATCCGTGTGGAACTATAGTATTATCATAGAACCTTGAGGAACTGTTAGTATTATTATAGATCCTTGAGGAACTTGTAGTATTATTATAGATCCGTGAGGAACTATAGTATTATCATAGATCCTTTAGGAACTGTTAGTATTATTATAGATCCGTGAGGAACTCTAGTATTATCATAGATCCTTAAGGAACTGTTAGTATTATTATAGATCCGCGAGGAACTATAGTATTATCATAGATCCTTGAGGAACTGTTAGTATTGTTATCGTTCCTTGAGGAACTATAGTATTATTATAGATCCTTGAGGAACTGTTAGTATTGTTATCGTTCCTTGAGGAACTATAGTATTATCATAGATCCTTGAGGAACTGTTAGTATTATTATAGATCCGTGAGGAACTATAGTATTAACATAGATCCTTTAGGAACTGCTAGTATTATTATAGATCCGTGAGGAACTATACTATTATCATAGATCCTTGAGGAACTGTTAGTATTGTTATCGTTCCTTGAGGAACTATAGTATTATTATAGATCCTTGAGGAACTGTTAGTATTGTTATCGTTCCTTGAGGAACTATAGTATTATCATAGATCCTTGAGGAACTGTTAGTATTATTATAGATCCGTGAGGAACTATAGTATTAACATAGATCCTTTAGGAACTGTTAGTATTATTATAGATCCGTGAGGAACTATACTATTATCATAGATCCTTGAGGAACTGTTAGTATTATTATCGTTCCTTGAGGAACTATAGTATTATTATAGATCCTTGAGGAACTGTTAGTATTGATATCGTTCCTTGAGGAACTATAGTTGTATCATAGATCCTTGAGGAACTGTTAGTAATATTATAGATCCTTGAGGAACTGTTCGTATTATTATAGATCCTTGAGGAACTATTAGTATTATTATCATTCCTTAAGGAACTATAGTATTATCATAGATCCTTGAGGAACTGTTAGTATTATTATCCTTCCTTGAGGAACTATAGTGTTATCATAGATCCTTGAGGAACTATTAGTATTATTACAGATCCTCGAGGAACTATAGTATTATCATAGATCCTTGAGGAACTGTTAGTATTATTATAGATCCTTGATAAACTGTTTGTATTATTATAGATCCTTGAGGAACTATTAGTATTATTATCATTCCTTAAGGAACTATAGTATTATCATATATCCTTGAGGAACTGTTAGTATTATTATCCTTCCTTGAGAAACTATAGTATTATCATAGATCCTTGAGAAACTATTAGTATTATTACAGATCCTCGAGGAACTATAGTATTATCATAGATCCTTGAGGAACTTTTAGTATTATTACAGATCCTCGAGGAACTATAGTATTATCATAGATCCTTGAGGAACTTTTGGTATTATTATCGTTCCTTGAAGAACTGTTAGTATTATTATAGATCCTTGAGGAACTATTAGTATTATTATAGATCCTTGAGGAACTGTTAGTATTATTATCGTTCCTTGAGGAACTATAGTATTTTCATAGATCCTTGAGGAACTGTTAGTATTATTACAGATCCTTGAGGAACTATAGTATTATCATAGATCCTTGAGGAACTTTTAGTATTAATACAGATCCTCGAGGAACTATAGTATTATCATAGATCCTTGAGGAACTGTTAGTATTATTACAGATCCTCGAGGAACTATAGTATTATCATAGATCCTTGAGGAACTTTTAGTATTAATACAGATCCTCGAGGAACTATAGTATTATCATAGATCCTTGAGGAACTTTTGGTATTATTATCGTTCCTTGAAGAACTGTTAGTATTATTATAGATCCTTGAGGAACTATTAGTATTATTATAGATCCTTGAGGAACTGTTAGTATTATTATCGTTCCTTGAGGAACTATAGTATTATCATAGATTCTTGAGGAACTGTTAGTATTAATATAGATCCTTGAGGAACTATAGTATTATCATAGATCCTTGAGGAACTGTTAGTATTATTATAGATCCTTGAGGAATTATAGTATTATCCTAGATCTTTGAGGAACTGTTAGTATTATTATAGATCCTTCAGGAACAATTAGTATTATTATAGATCCTTGAGGAACTGTTAGTAATAATATAGATTACCATGAAGACCCTCTTCACTAGTAGAGACTTGATGAACCTATAGCTCCGCATACGTATATTGCGTTGCTATACCTTCCCAGTGCTACTCTATGGCTCCGAGAGTAGGACATTCAATGCAGAGCCACATTGACGCGTTTAAGATGTACTTTTATCGCCGTATACTGCGTATATCCTGGGTAGACAGGATAACCAACGAGGAAGTACTGAGGAGAATAGGCAAAGGTAAAGAGCTCATGACAACCGTCAAAGAACGAATAATCTAAGGCTGTTAAGGCAAGTTCTAAACCTGCTGTAGAAAAGGCTGATGAAGAGGCAGAGGAAGAGAAACAAAAACCCGCCTAATCTAGCCAAGAGAAAAGCCAAAAGAAGGGTTGTAGCAAAAAGTTGCCAAGAAAGAGGAAGAAGAAGATGACACCAAAGAAGCTTCCAAATCGGCTGTAGAAAATGCTGATGAAGAGGCAGAAGAAGAACAAACAACCGCCAAACCTAGCCAAGAGAAAACAAAGAAGCGTTGTGGCAACAAAGCTGCCAAGGGAGAGGAGGAAGAAGATGACACCAAAGAAGCTTCCAAACCTGCTGTAGAAAATACTGATGAAGAGACGTAGGAAGAGGCGGAAGAAGAAGAAACACCCGCCAAATCTAGCCAAGAGCAAACAAAGAAGCGTTGTAGCAACAAAGCTGCCAAGGAAAATATGGAAGAAGATGACACTAAAGAAGCTTCAAAATCTGCTGTAGAAAATGCTGATGAAGTGGCGTAGGAAGAGGCGGAAGAAGAATAAACACCCACCCATTCTAGCCAAGAGAAAACAAAGAAGCGTGGTGGCAACAAGCTGCCAAGGAAAAGGAGGAAGAAGACACCAAAGAAGCTTCCAAACCTGCTGTAGAAAATACTGACGAAGAGGCGTAGGAAGAGGCGGAAGAAGAACAAACACACGCCCAATCTAGCCAAGAGAAAACAAAGAAGGGTCGAAGGAACAGGAGGAAGAAGATGACACCAAAGAAGCTTCCAAATCTGCTGTGGAAAATGTAGATGAAGAGGTGTAGAAGGAGGCGGAAGAAGAACAAACACGCGCCAAACCTAGCCAAGAGAAAACAAAGAAGCGTCGTGGCAACAAAGCTGCCAAGGAAAAGGAGGAAGAAGATGACACCAAAGAAGCTATCAAACTTGCTGTAGAAAATGCTGATGAAGAGACGTAGGAAGAGGCAGAAGAAGAACATACACCCGCCAAACCTAACCAAGAGGAAACAAAGAGGCGTCATGGCAACAAATCTGCCAAGGGAGAGTAGGAAGAAGATGACACCAAAGAAGCTTCCAAATCTGCTGTAAAAAATACTGATGAAGAGGCGTAGGAAGAGGAGGAAGAAGAACAAAAACCCACCCAATCTAACCAAGAGAAAACGAAGAAGGGTCGTGGCAAAAAAGCTGCCAAGGAAGAGGAGGAAGAAGATGACACCAAAGAAGCTTCCAAACCTGCTGTAGAAAATACTGAAAAAGAGGCGGAAGAAGAACAAACACCCGCCCAATCTAGCCAAGAGAAAACAAAGAAGTAGAAAATGCTCATGAAGAGACGTAGGAAGAGACGGAAGAAATATTTGTTTGCTGTATTTCTGCTGAGTGTTCGATCGAAATCGAAAGCCTGACTTTCCAAAGTCATTACGATTTCGTTAAAACCTAGCAAGAATTTGTTTACTAATTTTATAGTCTACATAGCTTAATACTCCACAGATTTTTTCAACTAATATCTCGAAATAAAGGTGATTTAGTTGTTTTTTCAAAACTGTAAACAGAAATCGAAAATATTTTCGCTTTCTAAAGTTATCGCAATTTTGCCAAAACCTTGCACGAATTTGTTTATTAATTTTCTAATCTACATAGTTAGCTTAATATTCATCTGATTGTTACATCTAATATCTCGAATTAAAGCTGATTTAGTTGTTTTTCAAAAACTGAATACAAAAATCAAAAATATTGCCGGGTTTAAAAGTTATTTTTCCAAATTCAAAAATTCCAATTTTTCCAAACGTCCAATTTTTCCAAAACCTTTGTTTTAGTGAACCAATGTCTGGCACACTACATCGCCGTGTCATTCGGCTTCCACAGGTCCCGAATTGTGCAGGCGGTCTGTAGGGATGGACAGGTCAGGAGGTGTTCCATCGCTTGGATCTCACTCGCATGAGTCGTCCTCGGCGTATCCCCATCTTAACAAATTTTCCTCGGACCTTCCCATTTGACATCTGGTCCTACTGAGGCTTTTCCAGGTTTTCTAGTCTAATTTTGATCCTTCAGGGGGCTTTCTGTAGGATTCCAGGTTGGGGTATTGTTATCTGTTAGTCTCTGCTTCCACATTGTTTCTTTAGTTGCCGATTTAGACTCTGTTAGTGGGTTTGTTGAAGCTGTTCCTGGATTTAAGTCTGGAGGCAGGGGGCTCGTGTCCGTATAGAGGGTGTCTTTCATCCAATAACTGCATACTTCGTTCTGCCATACATAAGGCTTGCCGCCTGATTTGTGGGGGGCTATTCCCGTTCACATGTACAGGAGATCCAGGTTGGTTAGTTTTAGGCAGCCCGTAATTAGACTACAAGTGTCGTTTAGGGTGGCGTCTAGTTTGTTGGCATGTGCTGATCTGGACCATACAGGGCAGGCGTATTAGGGCAGGCGCAAGGAATGTTGCCCGTAATACATCTGGGTGGGCTCCCCAATGGGAATTGACAAGCTTGCGGATGACACCATACCTTGTAATTACTTTTGCTCTAGTCTTCTCCACATGTTTCTTGTAGGATAGAGTTCTATCTAAAGTGACCCCTAGGTAGACTGGGTTTGGGCAGTGCTGTAACCTTTTTTTTTATTGTGGTTTGGGGGAAGCTCTACCAGTCTGCGTGTGAGACTCTCACTCACTAAACCCCTTCTTCCACTTGGCTATGGAGACCAGCACCCCGGTATCGCTTGCGCATTCCTTCAGGGTGGGCAGCCCGGACAGTTGTTACCGCCCTAGTTTTTTGAGAGTTTCGATTTTGCTTCTACTCTTGAGATTTTGCTAGGTGGCTGCCTGGGCAGCGCGTTCTTCGGCCTCTTTCTGGGTGATAATGCTAATGCTGAAGTTGGAGATTGCTTTCCAGTGGGGTTGGTCTATTAGAATTTTCCTAACGCAGTTATCAGGGGTCAGTTCTCCTATTTCCAAAGTTGCCAGGCGTCTGTCGTTTTCCCATCTCTCGCAGGAGAAGAAAGTATGTTTAGCGGTGTCTGTGGAGTTCCATTCCACTTGTAGTTCCCTGTTCGCTTGCCGATTATTGAGGTGGAATAGGCATGTCTGAGTTTTCCCTGGGTTTGGGCGAAGCTGGTTTTCCTTATAGTACTCAGACAGTCTGGATAGAGACTGTGTAAGCTTTCTTTCAAACTCCTCGATGTGTTGCGATTGGTACGTAATGGCTACGTCACCGGCGTAGATGAAACTATTTGTATAGGGGCCGACAGGTTGATCGTTCGAATACAAATTGAAGAGGAGAGGCGCCAGCACGCTGCCCTGGGGGAACCCGTTCTTCTGGGTCATCCAGCGACCCCTCCGTCCCTGAAATTCCACGTAGAATCTCCTGTTGCTCAGCATTGATCTCAGGACTTCTGTCGGATGCTAGTTTCTTGTGATTTTTAAGACCTTTTCGTGGAGTAGTTTGTGATTTATGGTGTCGTATGCCGCCGACAGGTCCACGAACACCACCCCCGTTTTTCTTCTCCTTTCAAACCCGTCCTCCATATGTTGGGTGAGGTTCAAAATCTGACCAGCGCTGGATTTTCCGGGTCTGAAGCTTGTTGTGGTATTTGTTGGTTTTCTATATGTGGGCCTATCTTATTTAGGATGAGTCGTTCATAGAGCTTGAATAGGGAGGAGAGGAAGGATATTGGTCGGTAGTCTTGTCGCGTGGTTTTCCCGATTTGGGGACTGCAACTACGCTGGCTATAATTTCGGAATTACCTTTCCGGCCCAGCAAAGATTAAATAGTTGGAGGAGCCAGAATTTCGCCAGTGGTCCTAGAATTTGGAGAAATTCATTGGCTATATCTTCTGGGCCAGGAGCCTTTCTGAGTTTCAATAAGTTAATTGCCAGTTCTAGTTCTGCTAGGGAGAAATACCATTCTTGTCAATTCTCCGGCGATCGGGCCCTTTTGTAGGTGGTGACCATCCTAATGTTTTGATCCGGCTTCCCATTCAGGAGGAGCTGTTGTGCAATTTGGTTAAAGGTTACATCAACACTATCTCTAGGACCCGCTGGGTCGTTGGTTAGTTTAAGGTTCCAAGCTTTCATGTTTCTTATCCAGGCTCTTTATCGTGTTCTCTCTTCTCTTCCTGCTCAGGGATTCTAGTAGTTGATTATCCAGTTGAATTGTTTCATCGGCAAAAGGGTCCTGGCTGTATTGTGTCAGGTATTCGTCGTAGGTTTTACTTAGTTTTTATAAAAACTGAATTCAAAAATCGAAAATATTGCCGCGTTCAAAAGTTATCGCGATTTTGACAAAACCTTCCCAGACTTTGTTTATTAATTTTGTAATCCACATAGTTAGCTTAATACTAAACTAATACCTAGAATTAAAGCTAATTTTGTTGTTTTTCTAAAACTGAATTCAAAAATCTAAAATATTGCCGTGTTCATAAGTTATCGCTATATTGCCAAAACCTTGCAAAAGCTTGTTTATTAATTTTCTAATCTACATAGTTAGCTTAATACTCAACGGATTGCTACAACTAATATCTCGAATTATAGCTGATTTAGTTGTTTTTCCAAAACTGAATACAAAAATTGAAAATATTGCTGCGTTAAAGAGTTATCGCGATTTTGCCAAAACCTTGCAAGACTTTGTTTGTTAATTTTCTAATCTGCATACTTAGCTTAATACTCAGCTGACTGTTAGAACTGATACCTCGAATTAAAGCTGATTTAGTTGTTTTTCGAAAACTGGATACAAAAATCGAAAATACTGCCGCGTTCATAAGTTATCACAATTTTGCTAAAACCTTGCAAGAGTTTGTTTATTAATTTTCTGAGCGACATAGTTACCTTAATACTCAACTGATTGTTAGAACTAATACCTCGAATTAAAGCTGTTTTAGTTCTTTTTCCAAAACTTAATACAAAAATTGAAAATATTGCCGCGTTCAAGGGTTTTTGCGATTTTCACAAAACCTTGCAAGAGTTTGTTTATTAATTTTCTAATCTACATAGTTAGTTAAATACTCAACTGATTGTTACAACTAATACCTCGAACTAAAGCGGTTTAAGTTGTTTTTCAAAAACTGAAAACAAAAATCGAAAATATTGCCGCGTTCTAAAGTTATCGCGAATTTTGACAAAACCTTGCAAAAGTTTGTTTCTTAATTTTCTAATCTACATAGTTAGCTTAATACACAACAGATTGCTACAACTAATACCTTCAATTAAATCTAATTTCGTTGTTTCTCCAAAACTGAATACAAAAATCGAAAATACTGCTGCGTTCATAAGTTATCGCAATTTTGCTAAAACCTTGCAAGAGTTTGTTTATTAATTTTCTAATCTACATAGTTAGTTAAATACTCAACTGATTGTTACAACTAATACCTCGAACTAAAGCGGTTTAAGTTGTTTTTCAAAAACTGAAAACAAAAATCGAAAATATTGCCGCGTTCTAAAGTTATCGCGAATTTTGACAAAACCTTGCAAAAGTTTGTTTCTTAATTTTCTAATCTACATAGTTAGCTTAATACACAACAGGTTGCTACAACTAATACCTTCAATTAAAGCTAATTTCATTGTTTCTCCAAAAATGAATACAAAAATCGAAAATATTGTCGCGTTCAAAAGTTAACGCGATTTTGCCAAAACCTTGCAAAAGTTTGTTTCTTAATTTTCTAATCTACATAGTTAGCTTAATACACAACAGATTGCTACAACTAATACCTCCAATTAAAGCTAATTTCGTTGTTTTTCTAAAACTGAATACAAAAATCTAAAATATTGCCGCGTTCAAAACTTATCGCGATTTTGCCAAAACCTTGCAAAAGTTTGTTTATTAATTTTCTAATCTACATGGTAAGTGATTGTTACAACTAATACCTCGAATTAAAGCGGTTTTAGTTGTTTTTCGAAAACTGAAAACAAAAATCGAAAATATTGCCGCGTTCAAAAGTTATCGCGATTTTGACAAAACCTTGCAAGACTTTATTTATTAATTTTCTAATCTACATAGTTAGCTTAATACTCAACTGATTGTTACAACTAATATCTCGAATTAAAGCAAATTTAGTTGTTTTTCAAACATTGAAAAAAGAAATCGAAAATATTTCCGCGTTCAAAAGTTATCGCGATTTTGCCAAAACCTTGCAAGAGTTTGTTTATTAATTTTCTAATCTACATGGCACGTGATTGTTACAACTAATACCTAGAATTAAAGAGGTTTTAGTTGTTTTTCTAAAACTGAATACAAAAATCGAAAATATTGCCACATTCAAGACTTATCGCGATTTTGTCAAAACCTTGCAAGAGTTTCTTTATTAATTTTCTACTCTACATATTTAGCTTAATACTCAACTGATTGTTACAACTAACATCTCGAATTATAGCTGATTTAGTTGTTTTTCAAAAACTGTATACAAAAATATAAAATATTGCCGCTTTAAAAAGTTATCGCGATTTTGCTAAAACCTTGCAAGAGTTTCTTTATTAATTTTCTACTCGACATAGTTAGCTTAATACTAAACTGATTGTTACAACTATATATATATAATCAGTAACCTTGTGTACCCTAAGGTGTAAGGTGTTACATTTCATATCCTAATTCCTACATTTAATCTTTACAATACATTATATACGCTTTACAATACATTTCTTTCGCTATATATGAACTTTTTCCACTCCCGTTTTCCTTTTGCCATTTTTGATGCTTGAACCATTGTGAGTCCTCTGTCCTCTACTATTTTCTCTATGTTACGATTCCATGTTGTCTTTGGTCTTCCTCTACTTTTCTTTTTTTGACCTTTAGCTTCCCATATTCTCTTGACTGGTCTTTTGTCCTCCATTCGCTTGAGGTGTCCATACCATCTCAGTTGGCAGTTCTCGATTCGCTTTGCTACTGGTTGCACATTTAACTGTTCTCTGATGGTGTCATTTCTTATGCGATCTCGCCTTGTGACTCCTAACACTCTTCTTAGGTATTTCATCTCTATACTTTGGATCTTGCTCTTTAGTCTCTTCGTTAATACCCAGCTTTCGCAGCCAAATGTTATTATAGGTACGAATACAGCTCTGTATATACTCATTTTTGCTTTTAGCGAAATTTCTTTCTTTCCCAAGAAACTATTTCTGAGGCTGTGGTACACCCTTGCTGAACTCTCTATTCTGTCATTAATTTCTATTTCATGGTGTCCCTTGCTATCTAGACGTACTCCCAAATATTTAAAGGTGTCAACCTGTTCTAATACCTTTCCATTTAGCTCAATGTTTACTTTTGTATCTGGTTTCCCACTAACCATGATTTTTGTTTTCTCTTCGTTTATCCTGAGGTTCTTCTCTGCTAATTTCTCGTTCCATATCTCCAAGTTTCTCCTCAGTTCAACTTCATTTCTCGCGAATATAACAAGGTCGTCGGCAAACGCACATTCCCTTATACGGATTGGTTCTAGGTTTCTATACCCCACACTAAATGAAGACGTTCTTTTCCTCGTTTCTTTCATTACTTCGTCCATAACTAGGTTGAATAAAGTTGGACTCAAAACGCCTCCTTGCCGTACACCCTCGTTTACCGTAAACTCGCGTGATTGCATGTTGTCTGTTCTAACAATATTTCTACTATTTTTGTACATGCCCATTATTGCTCTTATTAGTTTTAGGTTAATTTTCCTTTTGATCAGGGTTTCTTCTATAATTGATCTTGATATTCTGTCGAATGCCTTTTCCAGGTCAAGGAATGCTTGATATATTTCATCCTCTGTATTGCTTATTCGTTCCATCATCTGTTTAATCGTAAATATATGATCCTGTATACTTCTGCCTTTCCTGAAACCACTCTGTGACACTTCTAGCTGTGGCTCTAGTTCCCTACTCAGTTTTGTTTCTAATATTCTCTCGTACACTTTCGATGCTATGCTTAGCAGGGTGATTCCTCGGTAGTTGTTACAGTCTCTTCTGTCCCCTTTCTTATATATTGGCACAATGACCCCTATCTCCCAGTCTTTTGGTACTCTGCCTCCGTCCCAAGCCATATTGCATATTTTTGATAATAACTGATCTCCTTTTTCGCCCATATTTTTCAGCATTTCTCCTGTTATATTATCATGCCCAGCAGCCTTACCTCTTTTGAGTCTATTTATGGCATTCTTAACCTCTTCTAATTGTATGTGCTCTCTTTGTTGTTCTGTTTCTTCTATGTTGTAGGTTCTTTCGGTTCTGTCCACAATACTTTCTTTGTTCAGCAGATTTTCAAAGTATCTTCTCCATCTTTCTATTATGTCTTCTTCCTCCGTTAATATTGCTTCATGTTCATCCTTAATTTGCTTAATTACTTCATTCTTCTTCCCAGATCTTATGTTTTTCAGAGTTTTGTAAAATAGCTTTTGGTTTGTATGGAAGTCAGCTTCAATTTTTCGTCCAAACTCTTCCCAGGTTTCTCTTTTTGCTTCTAATACTATCTCTTTGACTGTGTCTCTCTGTCTTTTATAATCTTGGTAAGTGGTATTATCTCCTTTACGTAGATATATTTTCCATTTCTCTTTCTTTAGTTTAACTTCCTTTTTAACATTGTCGTTCCACCAAGCCGTTTGCTTTTTGTTTCTATTTATTTTCGTGGTTCCACATGTTTCTTTTGCTGCGCTAATTAGGGTGTTTCTGAATGTTTCCCATGCTTCCTCCACATTACAATATTTATTAGTTATTGTCTCATCTAACATTTCCTCAACTTTCTTTGCATAATTGTTCGCCACTTCTTTTATCATTAGTCTGTAGTTTTTTATAGTCTCCTTACTATTGTTGTTTCGCAGTTCTATTTTGTTCTTATTATTTCCCGCTCTCTGGCAGCTTATTGTCGTTTTCGCTTTTAGTAGATAATGATCACTATTTATCTCGGATCCTCTTATAACTCTAACATCCCTTATTTCCCGCCTAGAGTTCCTATTTATGAGTACATAGTCTATTATGGATTTTTCCCCTCTGCTTGGGACCTCTCTTGTGTATTTATGGGCGTCTTTGTGTTTAAAGAATGAGTTCATTACTAATAGGTTATTTTGTACACAGAAATCAATAATTCTGTGTCCATTGTTGTTTCTCGTTTTTTCTCCAAACTGTCCTATTACATCACTTGTCCTTTCATCTTTTATGCCGACTCTACCGTTTAAGTCTCCTAGCACCACAATTTTTCCGTTGCAATTCTCCACTATTTCTGATGCTTCTTCCCAAAATTTGTCTTTAGTTTCTGCTTTATCGTTATTATTTGGGCCATACAGAATTACCAGATGTAATCTGCTGTTTCTTTCTATTTCTAATTCAATTTTCATTATTCTTCCAGATATGCATTCCCATTTTTTTAAGTATTTGGTTACATTTTTGTGTATTATACACCCAACTCCTCCTTTTGCTCTATCTGCATACGTGACGCCGCTTAGGATCATCATATGACCTTCCTCTAGCTCTGTGACCTTTTTTCCTTTATCTTTAGTTTCTGTAATTGCTAAGATGTTTATATCTCTTTCTTTAAATTCCTCAATTAGTTCTTTTTCTTTTCCATTTAGTCCTCTAATGTTCCATGTTGCCAAATTTATTCCTCGTAAACCATTTACATGCCGTGTCGTTGCCGTATTTCCCTTATCGTTAATTTCTGTTAATCGTTTTTTGAAGTATTATCTTCTGCCTTCTTTACTAGTACTAGCCTTTCTTCATCTTCACACCATTTCCATTCTTGGTCATCAATAAATACTTTCTGGTACCCTATTTTAGTTTTCTTCCCCTTCTTCCCTTCTTCTTGGGCAGCTTTCCTAATTTTTCCTTGTATCTCTCTTTCTTTTCTTGACATATCATCATTAATGTATACTTTTCCTTCCTCATAGTTACGTAATTTATTTTTATTTTTCATGACTTTCATTTTTTCATTTGCATTGAATAACTAACTAATTTATGGTTAACAACTAATAAATGGAATTAAAGCTGTTTTAGTTATTTTTCCAAAACTGAATACATAAATCGAAAATATTACCGCGTTCAAAAGTTATCGCGATTTTGCCAAAACCTTGCAAGTTTGTTAATAAATTTTCTAATCTACATAGTTAGCTTAAAACTCAACTGATTGTTACAACTAATACCTTGAATTAAAGCGGATTTAGTTGTTTTTCCAAAACTGAATACAAACGTCGAAAATATTGCGGCGTTCGAAAGTTATCGCGATTTTGCTAAAATCCTGCAAGAGTACAACAACTTAGTATTCATCTTCTTTGTGTCTAGTCTTGTCTGTTAATAGACAATTATATAATTAGTACTTAGTAGGCAAGAGAAAATGCCGTGACATTTTAATTTGTAAGCTGTCTGAATAAATAATGAAGAAGAAGTGTAATTAAGAATCGAGAGGGAAGTAGTTTGAAGTGGAAGATCAACCCCTATTAAGTGGTAATTGCTGGCTGCGATTAGGAGTAGAGCGATGAGGATAAAAAGGGGGAGAGAGAGTTATTTTAAAGATAATGAATAGTTTTATAACTGACGCAATAATTTAGTGTACGCAGAGACAATGTGCAGTGGTCGGGTTGCCTAATTCCCCACTTCCTCATTAACTCGCAACGTTCACTAATCAACGCGCTCTGGAACCGAACTGTGCACGCCGCTCAGGTCGCAACGGAATATGTGATAATCCGACGAATACCCGCCCCTCTGCTGGATATTTATTTATTCATTTATTCTAATTATCCCTAATTAAGGAATTATTTTATAAATTCATTTAAAACGAACGCAGAGAAAACGTGCATTCCAGTTTTACAAACGAATCTAAAAGAGAATTCAATTTCTAGACTAGAACGATCCTAGACTACACTTATACATTCAAGACTAGACTATTAGAATTAGACATTCAAGACTAGAACTTAACTTTCCAGACTAGACTGTAAACACTAGACATTCAAATCAATTAGTTTCCATTTTTTAGTGATCGAAGTCGTCGTTATCTATCAAGCAAACAAGTTTACGTAATAAGTAGTTGCTTATCTTTCTGTTTCTCGTGCATCAGCACTCCACTTGAGAGTTGTTATCTTGCCCGGCTACCGAGCGTTTAATAACTCTTTCGGCCCCGCGTCTGGCAGCGAAACCAACCCCTAACCGAATGATTTACAACCCTCTGTTCAACGTTCGGTGAATAAAAAACCATAAACGTGTTTGTTTATGTATCGGCGACGTTTTACAATCTCGTCTGCTTTCTCTCCGACCGAACTACTTAAACATACAAGACTAAACAGTCGAACAAGACTAGAAGAAATTTGGGCTTAGGTAAACAATATGTGATTTTTAATGTTGTTAATCGTCTTTGGTACTCTTTAACGAACAATAAGATCTGGAAGTGAAAATTAAGCTCTACGCTTAAGTCTACGTTGGTTCAATAAATATTCGTATATTTGTTGAAAATAATTGTTGACATTTTCAAGAGGACAGATAGTAGATACGAACGCAACTAACTCGACGTAGCCACGTTTATTTTTGTTTATATGCCCGTTTATATGAAAAACTATAATTACCCTATATATGACAATGTGGCAAGGACCGTGGGTTTAAACGCGGTTAGATTAGGTTGCCCGTCGCGAAGCGGGCAGATAAATCAAGACAACTTCGCGTACAAGCCCGAACTCTCGATTCAATATAGGACAATGTGGCAAACACCGTTGGTTTAACACCGGTTAAATTAGGTTGCCCGCCGCGAAGCGGGCAGATAAATCAAGACAACATGGCGTGGCAGCGCAAACTCTATATCCAATATAGGACAATGTGGCAAGGATTGTTGGTTTAACTCTGGTTAAATTAACTCTCGATCTAATAGAGGACAATGTGGCAAGGACTGTTGGTTTAACTCCGGTTAGAATAGGTTGCCCGGCGCGAAGCGGGCAGATAAATCTAGACAACATCGAGTATCGTTTAAAGTGGGAATTTTTGTTAGTAAATTTCAAGTAATCATTTTTAGAAATGTTTTATTTAGGGAAATTCAAGTAAATATTTTTTTGTTTTTAAAATTATTTTTTCATTGTTGCGTGTTATTTTTGATTGAGGGGTCAGACATAATTTTGTAAGTACTTTGATTTTATATTGTTGAGGAATCGAGTTCTTTGAATTTTTTTTTATTTGTAAATGGTATCGCTTGGCAGCGCGAACTCTCGATCCAATATAGGACAATGTGGCAAGCAAGGACCGTTGGTTTAACCCCGGCTAGATTAGCTTGCCCGCGGCGAAGCGATCAGATAAATCAAGACAATATACGCGCGGCAGCGCGAACTCTCGATCCAATATAGGACAATGTGGCAAGCAAGGACCGTTGGTTTAACCCCGGCTAGATTAGCTTGCCCGCCGCGAAGCGATCAGATAAATCAAGACAATATACGCGCGGCAGCGCGAACTCTCGATCCAATATAGGACAATGTGGCAAGCAAGGACCGTTGGTTTAACCCCGGCTAGATTAGCTTGCCCGCCGCGAAGCGATCAGATAAATCAAGACAATATACGCGCGTCAGCGCGAACCCTCGATCCAATATAGGACAATGTGGCATAGGACAAAGGACCGTTGGTTTAACCCCGGTTAGATTAGGTTGCCCGCCGCGAAGCGGGCAGATAAATCAAGACAACATCGCGTGGCAGCGCAAACTCTAGATCCAATATAGGACAATGTGGCAAGGACTGTTGGTTTATCTCCGGTTAGATTAGGTTGCCCGTCGTGAAGCGGGCAGATAAATCAAGACAACATCGCTTGATAGCGCGAACTCTCGATCCAATATAGGACAATGTGGCAAGGACCATTGGTTTAACCTCGGTTAGATTAGGTGTCCTAAAAAAGAGTATTGATATTTTGATATGCATATGGGATAATATTTTTGTTTAAAAAAATAATAAACGTGGCAATGTTGAGTTAGAAGCGTTTGCATCTACTATCTGCGATCTTGAAAATGTCAACAATTATTTTCAACGAAAACGCAAATATATTTATTGAACCAACGTAGACAACGTAGAAGCTTAATTTTTGCTTCCAGATTTTAGTTAAATAATGCCAAAGACTATTAACAATAGTTACACCAGGTAAAAAGTCCGCAACACTAAGTTTCAGAAAATCCCGTATTTTTTACCAAGTCCGAAAATTGTTTCACAATGGCCAAGCTGTCATAGCAAATTGCAAATCTTTTCCTTAGTGTCACAATAAACAGCCAACTGTTAACATAATTGACAAATCTGTGTCAAAATTTTTACGAATAATAGTAAAACTCTCAAATTGAATGAAAAATCTTGAACAAAATTGTCACAATAAACGGCGAAACTGCCAAAGCAAATTACAAATCTGGTCAAAATTGCTACAATAAACGACCGATTATCAAAATATATGACAAATCTGTGGCAAAATTTTTACAAAACAGCAAAACTATCAAATTAAATGACAAGTCTTGTCAAAATTGACACAATAAACACCTAAACTGTCAAAATATTTGACAAATCTTATCAGAATATAATCTTATCAGCGCATTTTTCATATTTATTTTTTTTTTTTTTCATTCTTTGCGATAGTTTTGATATTGATTTTGAAAGATTCCAAATTTATTTTGACAGTTTTCATATTGATTTTGACATTTTTCATATTGATTTTGACAGTTTTCATATTGATTTTGACGGTTTTCATATTGATTTTGACAGTTTTCATATTGATGATATTATAATTATTTTCATTATGACTCATCGTGATTTATACAATACGACCAATTTGAAAACAATAAAAATCGATATAAAAACTGTCAAAATGACATCCATTATCAAAAATAAAAAACTATCAAAATCTATGTGAAAACTGTCAAAATCAATATGAAAACTGTCAACATCAATACGAAAACTGTCAAAATCAATATGCAAAACTGTCAAAATCAATATGAAAACTGTCAAAATCAATATGAAAACTATCAAAATCAATATGAAATTATCAAAATAAATATGAAAACTGTCAAACTCAATATGAAAACTGTCAAACTCAATATGAAAACTGTCAAAATCAATATGAAAACTGTCAAAATCAATATGAAAACTGTCAAAATCAATATGAAAACTGTCAAAATCAATATGAAAACTGTCAAAATCAATATGAAAACTGTCAAAATCAATATGAAAACTGTCAAAATCAACATGAAAACTGTCAAAATCAATATGAAATTATCAAAATAAATATGAAAACTGACAAAATCAATATGAAAACTGTCAAAATCAATGTGAAGACTGTCAATATTAATATGAAAACTGACAAAATCAAAATGAAAACTGTCAAAATCAATTTGAAAACTGTCAAAATCAATATGAAAACTGTCAAAATCAATATGAAAACTGTCAAAATCAATATGAAAACTATCAAAATCAATATGAAATTATCAAAATAAATATGAAAACTGTCAAACTCAATATGAAAACTGTCAAACTCAATATGAAAACTGTCAAAATCAATATGAAAACTGTCAAAATCAATATGAAAACTGTCAAAATCAATATGAAAACTGTCAAAATCAATATTAAAACTGTCAAAATCAATATGAAAACTGTCAAAAACAATATGAAAACTGTCAAAATCAATATGAAAACTGTCAAAATCAATATGAAAACTGTCAAAATCAATATGAAAACTGTCAAAATCAATATGAAATTATCAAAATAAATATGAAAACTGACAAAATCAATGTGAAGACTGTCAATATTAATATGAAAACTGACAAAATCAAAATGAAAACTGTCAAAATCTATTTGAAAACTGTCAAAATCAATATGAAAACTGTCAAAAACAATATAAAAACTGTCAAAATCAATATGAAAACTGTCAAAATCAATATGAAAACTGTCAAAATCAATAAGAATACTGTCAAAATCAATATGAAAACTGTCAAAATCAATATTAAAACTGTCAAAATCAAAATTAAAACTGTCAAAATCAATATGAAAACTGTCAAAATCAATATGAAAGCTGTCAAAATCAATATGAAAACTGTCAAAATCAATATTAAAACTGTCAAAATCAATATGAAAACTGTACAAATCAATATGAAATTATCGAAATAAATATGAAAACTGTCAAAATCAATATGCAAAACTGTCAAAATCAATATGAAAACTGTCAAAATCAATATGAAAACTATCAAAATCAATATGAAATTATCGAAATAAATATGAAAACCGTCAAAATCAATATGAAAACTGTCAAAATCAATAGGAAAACTGTCAATATCAATATGAAAACTATCAAAATCAATATGAAATTATCAAAATAAATATGAAAACTATTAAAATCAATATGAAAACTGTCAAAATCAATATGAAAACTGTCAAAATCAATATGAAATTATCAAAATAAATATGAAAACTGTCAAAATCAATATGAAAACTGTCAAAATCAATATGAAAACTGTCAAAATCGATATGAAAACTGTCAAAATAAATATGAAAACTGTCAAAATCAATATGAAAACTGTCAATATCAATATACAACTGTCAAAATCAATATGAAAACTGTCAAAATAAATATGAAAACTGTCAAACTCAATATGAAAACTGTCAAAATCAATATGAAAACTGTCAAAATCAATATGAAAACTGTCAAAATCAATATGAAAACTGTCAAAATCAATATTAAAACTGTCAAAATCAATATGAAAACTGTCAAAAACAATATGAAAACTGTCAAAATCAATATGAAAACTGTCAAAATCAATATGAAAACTGTCAAAATCAATATGAAAACTATCAAAATCAATATGAAATTATCGAAATAAATATGAAAACTGTCAAAATCAATAGGAAAACTGTCAATATCAATATGAAAACTATCAAAATCAATATGAAATTATCAAAATAAATATGAAAACTATTAAAATCAATATGAAAACTGTCAAAATCAATATGAAAACTGTCAAAATCAATATGAAATTATCAAAATAAATATGAAAACTGTCAAAATCAATATGAAAACTGTCAAAATCGATATGAAAACTGTCAAAATAAATATGAAAACTGTCAAAATCAATATGAAAACTGTCAATATCAATATACAACTGTCAAAATCAATATGAAAACTGTCAAAATAAATATGAAAACTGTCAAAATCAATATGAAAACTGTCAATATCAATATACAACTGTCAAAATAAATATGAAAACTGTCAAAATCAATATGAAAACTGTCAAAATCAATATGCAAAACTGTCAAAATCAATATGAAAACTGTCAAAATCAATATGAAAACTATCAAAATCAATATGAAATTATCAAAATAAATATGAAAACTGTCAAAATCAATATGAAAACTGTCAAAATCAATATGAAAACTGTCAATATCAATATGAAAACTATCAAAATCAATATGAAAACTATCTAAATCAATATGAACACTAACAAAATCAATATGGAAACTGTCAAAATCAATATGAAAACTGTCAAAATCAATATGAAAACTGTCAAAATCAATATGTAAACTGTCAAAATCTATATGATAACTGTCAAAATCAATATGAAAACTATCAAAATCAATATGAAATTTTTTCATATTGATTTTGACAGTTTCCATATTGATTTTGATAGTGTTCATATTGATTTAGATAGTTTTCATATTGATTTTGACAGTTTTCATATTGATGATATTATAATTATTTTCAATACGACCAATTTGAAAACTGTAAAAATCGATATCAAAACTGTCAAAATCGATGTCAAAACTATCAAAATCTATGTGAAAACTGTCAAAATCAATATGGAAACTGTCAAAATCAATATGAAAACTATCAAAATCAATATGAAATTATCAAAGTCAATATGAAAACTGTCAAAATCAATATGAAAACTGTCAATATCAATATGAAAACTATCAAAATCAATTTGAAAACTATCTAAATCAATATGAACACTATCAAAATCAATATGGAAACTGTCAAAATCAATATGAAAACTGGCAAAATCAATATGAAAACTGTGTTCATATTGATTTAGATAGTTTTCATATTGATTTTGATAGTTTTCATATTGATATTGACAGTTTTCATATTGATTTTGACAGTTTTCATATTGATTTTGACAGTTTTGATATTGATTTTGATAATTTCATATTGATTTTGATAGTTTTCATATTGATTTTGACAGTTGTATCAATATGAAAACTGTCAAAATCAATATGAAAACTGAGAAAATCAATATGAAAACTGTCAAAATCAATATGAAAACTGTCAAAATCAATATGTAAACTGTCAAAATCTATATAAAAACTGTCAAAATCAATATTTTGGTTTTGAGAGTTTTCATATTGAATTTGACAGTTTCATACTGATTTTGACAGTTTTCATATTGATTTTGACAGTTTTCATATTGATTTTGACAGTTTTCATATTGATTTTGAGAGTTTCCATATTGATTTTGACAGTTTTCATATTGATTTTGACAGTTTTCATATTAATTTTGACAGTTTTCATATTGATTTTGACAGTTTTCACATTGATTTTGATAGTTTTGTCATCGATTTTGACAGGTTTGATATAGGTTTTTACAGTTTTCATTGTTCGTATTGCATGAATCACGATGAGAGTCATAATGAAAATTATTATAATTATTTGAGCTCGAGCTGAATTGTAATTAACTTGTAACTGCTTATCAAAGAAATGGCAATTTTAGAATGTTTTTAGTTGTGACTAGAATAACATAAACTAGTTCATAAATATCGAGGTAATTTTTGTCAACATCCGATCGGGAAAGCGGAAACGGATCTCTGCTCGACTCGTCAAGTGTAATGAAACAAACTGGTCAGGTAGTGTCAGTGCGAACGAGCAGCGCAAGTGGGCCAGTAATAGATATGTGAGATAATCTTGAGAGTCCGTTGATTGTTTACTAGAGGAGGAACCAAGTGGAAAGGTCAATAATAACAAATTGTCCGACCCATTTATTACCCAACTCAATTCCATTTAGGCGCCAAAAAAACAAACACAACAAATTCGACTCTCTCCGTTGTTTACTTCGCTTCGACTTATTTTCGAAATAGTTTTTTTAGAGGAATTTACGTCGATAAGCCGCGACCTTATCGTAGTTAAGTTATTGAAACGTGTATTCCAGTCGTCATACAAGTTCGTCGTCGAACAGTTTATATTGTTCTTATTTTGAGTGCTTTAGATCGCTAATGTTATTACAATAAACAGCCCACTCATTCACAACTGGTTGTACTACATTTCAAACAGAAACGAAAATGTTCTCTTGCCTCGATCCATATCTCATCTCGCATTGTCTTCTCGTTGTTTGTTACTTTTTACGTAAATTGTTGTCGGTGTAAGCTTTATTCACTCCGTTCCACCGTTTCATTTTTCTTTCCTTTATCGCTATCTATGCTGCTTCGGGTCACCTCGAGGTCGAATTTTATACATTTTGATGTATATTTCGGTCTGACCCGACGACACAAACTCAATTCAATGTACTCTAAATCGGAGACGAACTCTATTATCTGTTTAAAAATTATTTTAATTGAATTGTCGATGGATTAGATTAAGCTAACATAAAGTATTAAAATAGAATTGGTAAAACCATACTAATAATCATATAAACTTAATAAAGTTGGAACTCAGCCTAAATATATAAATATATTCAATCTTTCCGGAGCTCTATAATATTACTAAGTCTTTTTAGGACTAACAAAACAAATGAAATTTGTAAATTATTTTATAGTTATCAGTCCACCTTCGTGACACTCAACAAAAACCATACAAATAAAGTTTGGTACTTACGTATTAACGCAACCACCGCTATATTGGATCGAGAGTATGTTGTCTTGATTTATCTGTCCGCTTCGCAGCGGGCAACCTAATCTAACCAGGGTTAAAAAATATAGTATTTTGAGTTTTAAAAATGTTTTAATTTTAAATAAAATGTTTTATTTTATGAATTATCATAAAAATGTTAGGTGTGGGTTGGCGGCATTTAAAAATGTAGCGGTGGTGGCTTTAATACGTAAGTACACTTTGTTTTTAAGATGATGTCTTTCCGATAACTTAGGTGAGTAGCCATGTGCAGACGCGTTTCGAGATTTATCTCTCCTCAGTGCAGCTTTGCTTTTTATTAATAACAATCTGTAAAACACTCACCTGAAACCCACCAATAACCTGCTAAGTTCATGTCTCTCTCACGAAATGTCAAATTAAAAATATCTAACCCCTAATCACCATGTGGGTTTCAGGTGGGTGTTTTACAAATTGTTATTAATAAAAAGCAAAGCTGCACTGCGGAGAGATAATTCTCGATACGCGTCTGCAGATGGCAGCTTACCTAAGTTATCGGGAAGACATGAACTTAAAAAACAATGTTGGTTTTATGGTTTTTGTTGAGTGCCACGAAAGTGGACTGAAAGCTTGACAATTTTGAAATTGATTTTGACAGTTTTCATATTGATTTAAACAGTTTTCATATTGATTTTGACATTTTTCATATTGATTATGATAGTTATGACATCAATTTTGACAGTTTTGATATTGATTTTGAAAATTCTGACATCAATTTGGACAGTTTTGTCATTGATTTTGACAGTTTTCATATTGATTTTGACATTTTTTATATTGATTTTGATAGTTCTGACATCGATTTTGACAGTTTTGATATTGATTTTGACAGTTTTCATATTGGTTTTAACAGTTTTCATATTGATTGTGAGTGCCACGAAGGTGGACTGAACGTTATTAAATATCTGACAAATTTCACATGAGATTTGTTTTGGTAGTCCTAAAAAGACTCAGTAATGTTATAGAACTCCGGAAAGGTTGAATATATTTATATATTTAGGCTGTGTTCCGACTTTATTAAATTTATATGATTATCTATAATGTACTATAGTTAATACCAATAGTCTTATAGTTTTATCAATTCTAAATTATCATTTAAATCAATCATCTTCAAGTTCATGTCTCTCTCACGAAATGTCAAATTAAAAATATCTAACCCTAATCATACACATGGGTTTCAAGTAAGTGGTTTACAAATTCTTGTTCATAAAAGCAAAGCTGTACTGACGAGAGATAAATCGCGAAACGCGTCTACAGATGGGCTATTCACTTAACTTCGATGTCCAAAAAAATGAAACTAGTCCTTTTATTAGTTGCTTACGTTTTTTTCGAAAGATTTGATATTTAGTTTGTCGGTTTTGCTACTTTTTGTAAAAATTTTGACAAGACTTGTTATTTATTTTACCGGTTGGCATTTGTTATTTATTTTACCGGTTTTTATTGTGACAATTTTGCCAAGATTTGTCATTTGCATAAACAATTTGGTCATTGTTTAACAATTTTGACAAGTTTTATAATTTTTTGACAGTTTCACCGTTTATTGAGGTAATATTTTTCAAGATTTGTCATTTAATTTGATAATTTTGCAAATTTTGTAAAAAATTTACAAAGATTTGTATTTTATTTTGACAGTTATTATTTGATTGTTACAAATTTGACAGCTATTATTTTTTGACAGTTATTTGACAGTGATTATTGTGACATTTGTGTGATTAATTTGGACAATTTTGTCATGTTTTGTGACATTATTATTAGTATTTAAAATTGACTTTGATGCACCTTACGCATTTTTCATATTATTATTTTAATATATATTTTAACAATTTTTTCATTCAATGTGATAGTTTTGATATTGATTTTGACAATATGTGAGCTAAATATTTGATTTTGTTATTTGTTGCGTTAATTTATTGTTGGCAACCTTTTTGCATTGGTGGCGTTTGTTTGTTGTTTTTGGCGCATATCTATGAATAGCCTGGAGATTTTTAACAGTTTTGATTTTGACGGTTTTCATATTGATATTGACAGTTTTCATATTGATTTTGACATTTTTCATATTGATATTGATAGTTGTGACATCGATTTTGACAGTTTTGATATCGATTTATACAATTTTTATAGCGATTTTGACAGTTTTCATATTGATTTTGATAGTTTTGATATCGATTTTGACAGTTTGATATTGATTTTGACAGTTTTTATATTGATTTTGACAGTTTTGATATTGCTTT
Organism: Phosphuga atrata; assembly: GCA_944588485.1. Lineage (NCBI taxonomy): Eukaryota > Metazoa > Arthropoda > Insecta > Coleoptera > Silphidae > Phosphuga > Phosphuga atrata. The sequence goes on from OX155899.1 coordinate 65,731,890, forward strand.
TGACACTTTTGATATTGATTTTGACAGTTTTCATATTGATTTTGACAGTTTCCATATTGACAGTTTTCATACTGATTTTGACAGTTTTCAAATTGATTTTCATAGTTTTGACTTCGATTTTGACAGTTTGATATTGATTTTGACAGTTTTGATATTGATTTTGACAGTTTTGATATTGATTTTGACAGTTTTGATATTGATTTTGACAGTTTTGATATTGATTTTGACAGTTTTGATATAGATTTTGACAGTTTTGATATTGATTTTATGCAGTTTTCATATTGATTTAGACAGTTTTCTTATTGATTTTGATAGTTTTGACATCGATTTTGACAGTTCTGATATTGATTTTTACAGTTTTCATATTGATTTTAACAGTTTTCATATTGATTTTGACAAATTTTATTTGATTTTGACAGTTTTGATATTGATTTTAACAGTTTTCATGTTGATTTTGATAATTTTGACATCGATTTTGACAGTTTGATAGTTTTGAAATTGATTCTGAAAGTTTTGATTTGTTTTTTACAGTTTTGATATTAATTTTGACAGTTTTGATATTGATTTTGACAGTTTTGATATTGATTTTGACAGTTCTGATATTGATTTTGACAGTTTTGATATTGATTCTGACAGTTTCCAAATTGATTTTGGTAGTTTTGACATCGATTTTGACAGTTTTTATATTGACATTTAAAAACATTTAATTTATTGCCAATTTAATGTACTTATATGCCCTTATGGGCCCAGGTGCTCGCTGGGTTATTATTGAACTTTATTATTATTATATTTTTCAATATTTGTCATTTAATTTGATAATTTTGCAATTTTTGTAAATTTTTTTAGAGAAGATTTGTATTTTATTTTCACAGTTGGTTGTTTATTGTGACATTTGTGTGATTAATTTTGACAGTTTTATCATGTTTTGTGGCATTTTTGTATTTAATTTTGATAGTATTGTTACTTATTTGAAGCAGCTTTGACGCAGCTTGCGCATTTTTCATATTTGATAGTTTTGATTTTGATAGTTTTAACATCGATTTTGACAGTTTTGATATTGATTTTGACAGTTTTGATATTGATTTTGACAGTTTTGATTCGATTTTGACAGTTTTGATATTGATTTTGACAGTTTTCATATTGATTTTGACAGTTTTCGTATTGATTTTGACAGTTTTCATATTGACTTTGACAGTTTCCATATTGATTTTAGTAGTTTTGACATCCATTTTGACAGTTTTTGTATTGATTTTGACAGTTTTGATATTGATTTTGACAGTTTAGATATTGATTTTGACAGTTTTGATATTGATTTTTACAGTTTTCATATTGATTTTGACACTTTTCATATTGATTTTGGTAGCTTTGACATCGATTTTGACAGTTTTTATATTGATTTTGACAGTTTTGATTTTGATTTAGACAGTTTTGATATTTTTACAGTTTTCATATTGATTTTGACTGCTTTCATGTTGATTTTGATAGTTTTGACATTGATTTTGACAGTTTTGATATTAATTTTGCCAGTTTTCATATTGATTTTGACAGTTTTCATATTGATTTTGATAGTTTTGGCATCGATTTTGACAGTTTTGATATTGATTTTGACAGTTTTGATTCGATTTTGACAGTTTTGATATTGATTTTAACAGTTTTGATATTGATTTTGACAGTTTTCATATTGTTTTTGACAGTTTTCATATCGATTTTGACATTTTTCATATTGATTTTGATAGTTCTGACATCGATTTATCAGTTTTGATATTGATTTTGACCATTTTATTAATGATTCATGGTTCTGAAATCGATTTTGACAGTTTTGACATTGATTTTGACAGAATTGTAACTTATAGTCTGTTTTCATTCTCAATAATAATGTAGTTGATGTAACCAGCGAGCTATCGCTAACTGGAATAATTGATGACTTTTTTCTCCGAGCAATCTAAATGAATGAGATCCGAGTCTGAAAGTAAGATTACTAATTGAAGATGTCCCATTTCCATCAATTAACGACAATTAAAAATCTCCAGCCTATTCATAGATATGCGCCAACAACAACAAACAAACGCAAAAAGATGCAAAAACATTGCCAACAATAAATTAACGCAACAAATAACAATTACAAATATTTAGCTCACAATAAAAAAATTTACTAAATTTACGCGAAAATTTTTCGGGAAATTTCACAATTAACCAAAAATGGCGACAAAGTTACCTGAAACATATTTACCTGAATGTTGCAACGAAACGCCGGATCGCAGTAACCCAGATCTGTTGGGTCCTTCTGAAACAAAAGAATATATAAATTTTTTTCCACTTCAAAAGACCATCTAGTTTGTCTAGACTCTCTAGACTGTCTAGCATTTCTAGTCTATCCAGTCTGTCTAGTCTTGTCTGTCTAGTCTCGTCTGTCTAGTCTAGTCTATGTCTAGTCTAATCTATGTCTAGTCTAGTCTATGTCTAGTCTAGTCTATGTCTAGTCTATGCTCTAGTCTTGTCTGTCTAGTCTCGTCTGTCTAGTCTTGTCTATCTAGTCTTGTCTATCTAGTCTTATATATCTAGGCTGTTTAATCTTGTCTGTGTAGTCTTATTTATCCAGTCTTGTATGTTCAGCCTTGTCTGTCTAGTCTAGTAGTCTAGCTGTTTTTGTGAACTCTTTAATTTGATTTTTATGCGAATGTTTTAATATTGATTTTGAGAGTTTTGATATTGATTTTGACAGTTTTTTTTTATTGATTTTAATAGTTTTGACATCGATTTTGACAGTTTTGACATCGATTTTGACAGTTCTGATATTGATTTTGACAGTTTTCGTATTGATTTTGACGATTTTCATATTGATTTTAATAGTTCTGACATCGATTTTGCCAGATTTCATATTGATTCTGACGGTTTTGATATTGACTTTGAGAGTTTTGTTATTGATTTTGATAACTTATCGATTTTAATGGTTTTGACATCGAATGGTTTTCATATATATTTTGATAGTTCTGATATCGATTTTGACAGTTTTCATATTGATTTTGACAGTTTTGATATTGATTTTGACAGTTTTCATATTGATTTTGACAGTTTTCATATTGATTTTGACAGTTTTGATATTGATTTTGACAGTTTTCATATTGATTTTGATAGTTCTGATATCGATTTTGACAGTTTTGATATTGATTTTGACAGTTTCCATATTGATTTTGACAGTTTTCATATTGTTTTTGACATTTTTCATATTGATTTTAATTGTTCTGACATAGATTTTGACAGTTTTGATATTGTATTTGACAGTTTCCATATTGATATTGACAGTTTTCATATTGATTTTTACGTTTTTCATATAGATTTTAATATTTCTGACATAGATTCTGACAGTTTTCATATTGATTTTGACATTTTTCATATTGAGTTTGATAGTTCTGACATCGATTTTGACAGTTTTGATATTGATTTTAACAGTTTTCATATTGATTTTGACAGTTTTCATATTGATTTTGATAGTTCTGACATCGATTTTGACAGTTTTGATATTGATTTTGACAGTTTCCATATTGATTTTGACAGTTTTCATATTGTTTTTGACATTTTTCATATTGATTTTAATAGTTCTGACATAGATTTTGACAGTTTTGATATTGTATTTGACAGTTTCCATATTGATATTGACAGTTTTCATATTGATTTTGACATTTTTCATATTGAGCTTGATAGTTCTGACATCGATTTTGACAGTTTTGATATTGATTTTAACAGTTTTCATATTGATTTTGACAGTTTTCATATTGATTTTGATAGTTCTGACATCGATTTTGACAGTTTTGATATTGATTTTGACAGTTTCCATATTGATTTTGACAGTTTTCATATTGTTTTTGACATTTTTCATATTGATTTTAATAGTTCTGACATAGATTTTGACAGTTATGATATTGTATTTGACAGTTTCCATCTTGATATTGACAGTTTTCATATTGATTTTTAACGTTTTTCATATAGATTTTAATATTTCTGACATAGATTCTGACAGTTTTCATATTAATTTTGAAATTTTTCATATTGAGTTTGATAGTTCTGACATCGATTTTGACAGTTTTGATATTGATTTTAACAGTTTTCACATTGATTTTGACAGTTTTCATATTGATTTTGACATTTTTCATATTGATTTTGATAGTTCTGACATCGATTTTGTGTTTTGATATTTATTTTGACAGTTTTCTTATTTTTGGTTTAAATTGATGGTTTTGACATCGATTTTGATCTGACTTTCGTGAAACCCTTTAATTTTTTTAAACTCTTTTTTTCGTGAGAATGTTATCATGTTTACTCGTCGTTGTTATTCTCTAGACTGTCTGGTCAGTGCGTCTCCGGTTGTTTTTCGCGCGTGCTCTGCAAATCCGCGATCGCGTGGAGAAGTCGTCAAGGCAAAGAAAAAGTGTTTAATGATAATGAACGTTATCTGGCCGTGTCCAGGCGACTTAACGATGACCGATGACCAATGACCGCAGCGAACGAAAAACGTTATTAATAAACTTCTCGCTTTGCAGCGAGATAAGTTTCCTCAATAAACTTATCTAACTGCGGCCTAACCGTTTTGCTTAATAATCCTCAGTTTCTAAATTCTCACATACTTTACATACATTTATCCATTAGTTTATCATTTAGTTTACCAAAAAATATATTAACGCTTTCAAGCATGGTGGTATTAAAAACGTCCCACCTTTGTTGCGCAAATGCATCTAAAATTCTGTGCCGCAAAGTTTTTTTTATTGCGGTCTCGTTGCGAATAAGATTTTCAGCACTGCTGTTTTCTTAATTAATTAATTGCGACATCTGCATTGCATTCTTCAACTCGGGCCCTTTATTAGAGCAATGCACTTGGCTGCCACAATCTACCCTAACTTCAATACCCGCACTGATAACCTCCCACAGAAAGAATTAGATAAGATAAACTAGACTAGACAGTTGATATTATTCTACACTAAACCCGACTAGACTAGACAAAACATATAGTTTGTCTATCCAGTTTTAATCTTGTCAGAAAATATGTTAGTTGTTACAATTTGTTGAAAAGATTTTTGAAGCAATTAAATTATAATGCTTCCTGTCCGTTGTGTTTGCTTCGGATGGATGTATGTGAGTGAGGAAATAAATATTTGATTTCCTTGCGAGGAAGGAAACGAATTTCACGGTTTGGAGAGTTTTTGTTTTCGTGTGGGGAAAAGGGCGCGGGATCTCGCATAGTTGGAGATACAGGAAGTTTAACCCTTGACCAGTGGACTGTGAAAAGCAAACCGACAGGTGCCTCAAATATGTGCAGGTTGTCCGCGTTCCCACACACCGAAGAATGTGTTTGCGTAAGGAAATATTTTCCTTCGATTCCGATGGATTTGTCTTTTTCTGAATGTCAATTTATTGAATGTCATATAATTTAGTCAAATTGAGTTTCAATTATTAAGTGACAGACAAATGTCAAAAACAAATTAATAGACATTTTCTACTTTTCATATTTTTTGTCCGCATGCGTCATTTTCCGCCATGTTTTCGGGCACTTTTCTGACGTATAACCAATGAAAATAACAAAATGTGCCTGAAACTTTCATATTCCCGCCTTTTAAACATAACAGACGCGCATGCGCTTAACTAACCAAAAAAGACTGATTCTCATATACGCGACATCGCCTGTCAAATAATGATTACATTGTTTTAAATGTGCACGTTATCACTATGGCTACGTGACAGCAACGCGACGTGCCCATTTAAAACAATGTAATCATTATTTGACAGGCGAAATAGCACGACGTCGCGTAGCTGAGTGTCGCGCATATGGGAATCGACCTTTAAAGGTCTATTAAAAATACTTACTTGTCAAACTAAACGTCAGTCTTCTCAAATAGACCTTTTTACGGTTAGTTATGCGCATGCGCGTCCGCCTTGTTTAAAAGGCGGGAATATGGAAGTTTCGGGCACATTTTGTTATTATCACTGGTTATTCGTCAAAAAAGTTCCCGAAAACATGATGGAAATTGACGCAAGCGCATAAAAAAATTTCAATTATGAAAAGTGCTATTGGCTAACTAGTGAAAGTAACTAGGTACCAATCAGGTTAAGACATATTACTGGTTAAGTTAGGTTAGGTTAGACAACAAATGAAGCCATACAACAGATAGACAAGTGGATGCAGCAGAAACAACTGAAGCTGGCACCTGAAAAGACGGAGGCAGTGCTCTTAACAGGTAAGAGAAAAATCGGGGAGAAAATAATTTTCAATTTCAAAGACTCTGCCATTAAACCAGAGAGTTCAGTTAATTATCTATACTCTTACCGGCGAGAGAATGCATCTCGTCTCGACGAGTTTAGCATTTTTCTGCGCATACCCCCACTTTATTTCGAGTGCGCGATTTTTAGTTGTCCGTATTTGAAAAAGTGACGCATATTTCTTAACTCAAATTAATCTGCGCGTACCTCGGCGCGTCCCTTGCCCTTCATACCTCGGCGCAGTACAGCTGCATTCTTTCGCCGGTTCGAGTATAGGCGTACTGATTGATAAGAATATGTCATTTCGAGAGCACGTCATAAAAGCTGCTGGAAAAGCCAAAAAATCCCTGTCTGCGCTGGAACAGCTTATGCCTAATGTAGGAGGACCGTCGCGATTTCTTGGTTCCACCAAAAGACTGGTTTCCTCCGACTCGCTCCCGCTCCGGGTCTCGATAGGATGGCTTCGCAGGTTCTTGAGAGAGCCGCAGTAATGGTGGACACATCGGGAATCTCTATCTGTCTGGGCTCTATCTTGATGGCGTCTTCTTTGTAGAAGTTGTATTTCCACCCGCTGGTTGTTTGCGCATTTGTCTTTGACAGTGGTTCTTTTTAAGGTGCCGTACTCTCTCCTAGAGCATAGGCAACCTCTCGCGCATACTTGTGGAACGCATCATCCACTAATATATGGGACCTAGCAGTTTATCGCCGGTTCCGAACGGCACTATTTGAGAGGTTTTTACTAGGCAGAATTACTCGTGGTAGTTTGCCCTTGCTTTCCACGAGGTGGCCATTTTCACGGCTTGGCCGGGGATTGAACCCGGGATCTCATGTATAGCTAGCGGATGTGTTCACCACACTACACCACTGTAACCACAACAGTGGTTGTTGTCCAGGCCTAATGACGAGATCGAAGGTTGTTAGCTGATGATCGCTCAGTGTTTCTTCCCCGAGTGCCTGCCAGTTTTGTATGCTGTCATGGATCATGTCAATTGAGCAGAATGTCACGTCTTTCGTGCTTTAGTGGTTTCCGCGTATAAAAATGGGAGCATTAACCGTGTAGACGATGACCAGGTCGAGTGATGCTAACCAGTCCTTGAGAATAGAACCTGTTGCGTCTTCATACTTAAATCTCCAGAGAGGACTACTCAGGTGTCAAATATCGGAGCCGCAAGTCCCGGGTTAAAATCCTGGAAAAATAAGCCTCCGTTCTCCTGTAGATGGCTCCCATAATAGTGGCTCGCCAACCACTTTAAAAACTGTAAGGGCTCTCCCTACACTTCAAGATCAAAGATCAAGACACCAATCACAAGTGTAGGCTGTGGGAGGAGGTCACAGGTCCTACATGGGACTGTAGTACCATTAGATTGAAGTCTCCAGTGACTATTTTTTCCACGTATTTTTGCAGAGAGTTCATTAAGATACGTTTCGAATTCATTGGTGTTTGGTTATATGTAGCATGATTAGATTGTTTTCCCAGCGAACTCACACCAGGATGTTCCGTTACCATTTCCGTTGGTAGTTGTGATATCATTGTACACTCTGACAGCAGTGTCGGTTGTCGTTGTTCCTAATATGGTACCTATTTGTTTACCAGCAGGACGTCGGCTTTGTACAGCTGCATTATATCGCCGGTTCGAGTATAGGCGTACTGATTGATAAGAATATAGTATTTAGAGAGCACGTTATAAAAGCTGCTGGGAAAGCACAAAAATCCCTGTCTGCGCTACAACGGCTTAAGATTAATGTGGGAGGACCACGAAGCAGCAAGAGAAAACTGCTACGCTCAGTGGCCCACTCTGCAATGCTCTACGCGTCCCCCGTAGCATCATGGCTCCAGAATCTACGTGACTGGTATAAACTCAACTCAAGCTCTCTGTTCAGACTTGCCGTCGACAGAGAAAGGATAGCCTTGTTGGTGACCAACGTTCTAGAAGGACATGGTACTTAAGAAGAAGTCCCCCGTATGGGCGAGGGCTGTGAGCGTTGATGTAAACAAACGCAAGCTTGAAGAATGCTGGCAATCAGAACCAACAGAGTCTATACAGCGCGGTCCTAGACATGGCTAGCATAGCACCAATAGAGCTGTTAGTTCAGGAGAGATCAAACGTATACACAGCAAGACGCAGTGAAACCCAGAACAGCAAAGATGAAATAAAGAAGACAGGTAGTTCGGAACTATTCCGGGCGTGGCAAAATGAGTGGGAGGCCCTTGAAAAGGGGCAATGGACAAAGTTGCTTATAAAGGACGTGGAGGAATGGGTAGAGAGGAACTACGGAAAGCTGAGTTATCGGCTAACTCAAGTCCTCAGTTCTGAGGCGGTGGTGGCCTAGTAGTCAAGTTGTCAGATCTCCAGAGAGGACTGCTCAGTTGTCAGACTTCGGAGCCGCAAGTCCCGGGTTCAAATCCTGCACATGGAAAAAATAAGCCACCGTTCTCCTGTAGATGGCTCCCCTAATAGTAGCTCGCCAACCATTTTAAAAACTGTAAGGGTTCTCCCTACACTTAATAAAGAAGACAGGAAGGTCGGAACAATTCCGGGCGTGGCAAAATGAGTGGGAAGCTCGTGAAAAGGGACAATGGACAAAGTTGCTTATAAAGGACGTGGAAGAATGGGTGGAGAGGAAGTACGGAGAGCTGAGTTATCGGCTCAAGTCCTCAGTCCTGAAGCGGTGGTGGCCTAGTAGTCAAGACTTCGGAGCCGCAAGTCCCGGGTTCAAATCCTCGACATGGAAAAAATAAGCAACCGTTCTCCTGTAGATGATGGCTCTGGCAAAGTCATCACAGTAAAAATCTGCTAGAAACCTCCCCTAATAGTGGCTCGCCAACCACGTTAAGGGCTCCCTACACTTGTGTCTAAGATCAAGACACCAAGCACAAGTGTTGTAGGCTCTGGGAGGAGGTCCCAGGTCCTACATAGGACTGTAGCACCATTAGATAGATCAAGGATCCCCAACCTTTTTGCACTCAAGAGCACATTCTAGAAAGTCGGTGGGGCGACGGGCATCTTTTTCTATTCAAGAAGTCCTCATCTGATACATTGAATTTTAGGGAAATGTCGTTTTGTTGGTCAAAAATTTCTTTCTGTCCTTATTTGAATAAGTTGGTATTTTGGTTACGTTTACTTTCGGCGGGCACACGTAAAACGGTAGGCGAGCGCCACAGTGTCCGCGGGCATAGGGTTGGAGACCACTGAGATAGATAATGGTATATGGATCCAGGTCAAGTCTCATCGGACATGACTGTTTCCGAGATTACCTTCAAAAGATTGGCCGAGCTCCCAACAGCTTGTGTGAATATTGCGGCGAAGAGGACAGCGTGGCGCACACCATTTACGACTGTAACAGATGGGATGCAATGAGAAAGGATTTCCCAAACGATATAGAGCAGGGCTGTCCAACCAGTCGATCGCGATCTACCGGTCGATCGCGGTGTGATTTTGAGTCGATCTTTAATTTTCTCACCCTTCTATTACTAACTTAAATCTCTTGAACTACAGGGTAAAGGCTATAGACGCTATAAGAAAGGATTTCCCAAACGATACAGAGCCACAGAACACAATAGACCTTTTCATAGTTGAAATTTTTTTGTGCGCGTGCGGCAATTTCCGCCATGTTATATGTTAAAAAGTGCCCGAACTTTTTGACGGATAACTAAATATGTGCCCGAAACTTTCATACTACCGCCTTTTAAACTTGCAGATGCGCAGGCGCTTAACTAACCGTAAAAAGGTCTATAGAATTCATGTTAAAATCGGAAAGCAATTGGAACAGCATCAACAAAGCCATATACGGCATTAACAGCTACAAAGAGAAGGACGAGAGAAGTAGTTTGAAAAATTATTAAACGTCAAGCAATAGCCGGACAGCAGCAGTAAGTTGTGATCCTAGGGCGTCTTCTGAAATTAAGGGAAGGAGACGTAACTTAGGCGCAGGTTGAGGGAGAACCCACTTGAAGCATGTGTTGTTAAACGATACCGAAAACCACGGTGATATCATTTACTAGAAGGAGAAAACTAAACTGCCTGCATCCCATACTCATAGATGGGAAGGCAGTAGAATACCAACAGGAGATAAGGTATCTGGGTATCACACTAGATAGCAAACTCCTCTGGAATAGACACGCTGAGGCAGTGGTAGGTAAAGCCAAACGCGCCCTAATGGTGTGCAGAAATTTAGCAGGAAAAACGTGGGGTTGTAACCCCACTATTCTGCGATGGATGTACACCATGATAGTGAGACCTGCAATCACTTATGGGGCGGTTGCGTGGGGAAGTAGAATCAAGCTGGCCTCTATGAGGAAACAGCTTGAGAAGATTCAAAGACTGGCATGTGTCTGCATCACGGGAGCGATGGGGTCGTGTCCGACAGCAGCATTGGAGCTGCTGCTGGATCTGACTCCGCTGCACCTTGTGGTGGAGAGCGCCGCCAGATGGGCGATCGTAAGGTTCAGCAAGGAAGGAATGGGCAGAGGTAAAATAATCGGGAGCAGAGACCGAAACAGCCTCGCTGCCAAGATCCCCTGGCTGGAAATACCAAAGGATGAAATGGTATGCAAATACCACTTCGAGAAAAACTACACAGCATTGTGTAGTAGTAAAGCCGATTGGAGCGACGAATCCTCAGCATACCACATAGAGCAAAATGCCATCAAGTGGTATACAGATGGTTCGAAGACAAAGGAAGGAACTGGTGCAGGAGTGTTTGGACCTCGTACCAGATACTCCGAATCCATGGGAACATCCCCAAGTATCTTCCAAGCAGAGGTACACGCAATCGAAAGATGTGCACAGTTTAACCTCGACAGGAATTACCGCAAAAAACGAATTGCTATCCTGTCAGATAGCCAAGCAGCCATCAAGGCCATTAGCTCATACACCATCAGATCCAAACTGGTATGGGACTGTGTGGGGAAGCTGAACAAGCTTGGCAGGGATAATAAAGTAACGCTATACTGGGTACCAGGACACACTGGTATAGACGGAAACGAAGAAGCCGATCACCTAGCAAACAAGGGATCCAGTAGCCCCTTTATAGGTCCGGTATGAGCGTGAACACCATCCGCAAAAGTTTAGATGAAGAAATAAGAGGAAAATGGATGAAAACCTGGGAAGAACTTCCAGGGCTAAGGCAGTCCAAAGTGATGCTGGGATCTTTCAACCAGAAGAGAACTAAAGCTTGCCTGAAACTAAGCAGGAACAAGCTCAGAATTCTGACAGGAGCCCTGACGGGACACTGCAGACTTAGGAAACATCTCAAGGCCCTAGGCCTAGAGGAGGATGATGGATGCAGATTCTGTGGCTCAGCAGAGGAAACCCCCATACATCTGCTCAAAGACTGCGGAGCATTACTCCGCAAGAGACAGCTGTACCTTGGGGCTCACTGCTTGAACACAGAGGAGCTGCAGGCCTTGAATCCCACCCAGATCCTGAGATTCCTAAAGGAGTCAGGATTAGAGGAGGCGCTCTAAATGGGCAAGTACACCAACACTTGGAGGAGGAGGGTGGGGTACAATAGATCTATAAAGGTCGCAGTACAAGTCGTCACCACCATATCTACAATCTACAATCTAAACGATACCGAGTGGAGCCAGGCGGAGGGGTTTTAGTGGGTATGCTGGGCACTAAGAACTTGGACAGAGAGCCCCACACAACATAGAGATGTGGGTGCAATAATGCATTTCCCCTCCCCCTCTGACAAAAAAAGGTTAGACAAGACAATGTCTTACAAGGTCAAACAATGTCAAATCAACTTAACTTGTCAAATTAAACGTCAGTCTTGTCAAATTGACTAACCAGTAAAAATAAGTAAATGTCAGACTTGTAACTAGTTAGGTTAAAGTTGTTATTGTTTAAGTTAGGTTAGGTCAGACAAGACAATGGTCAAGTCTGACAAGGTCATACAATATAAAATCGACTTAGCTTGTCACAGTTAACTAACCAGATAGGACTAGACAAGATCAGACAATATCAGACAAGACCAGAGAGGACCAGATATTTGCAAATATATTATTTATTGTAAGATTATTATGTTTTATTAAAGGCCCTAGGGGTATAAGCATGGTGATTCGGCCCCGGAAAGATATTTATATGATACTAAGAATATATTTGGTTGGTGCTAATTAAATAATAAGATCCTGAAAGTTTCAGATCGCTAACTCAATTGGTTTTCGAGAAAAAGCGAAATGTGTCAAAAACGATTCTTTTTTTCTCAGTAACGGCTGAATTGATTGATCTAAAAATTTAATATGTTTTGGGGGCCGATAGGAGATCTTATGAAAAAAATTAACAGCTATATAACTTCATAAGATTCTTGAAAAAAAAACATTTTTTTTTTATTTTAATTTTTTAACAATGGTACAGTTTTGGTACAATTATGAAACTTTCTTTTTTTCAAGGCTTATATATTACTCTTTAACTTGAGTATAAAACTTAACTATGAGTTTTCAGATTTTTAAAAATGGTAGGCCATAGCAGAAACAAATAAAAACCATTTTTGGCTCAAATATGCATCTATTTAATGTTTCAAGTTTTAATTTCCTTGTTTTTAAGCATATTTAGATTATTTCTAATTATTAGAAATAACACTTTATATTTACAATAACAACAATAATTTTTTCATCAAAATAAAAAATTAAAACTGTTAAAAATAACTCATCATTATATATTAATTTCGATAAATATTTTGATTTTTTTTTTTATTACAAAGCTCGATTATTATTAAATTCTACTAAATTAATTTCATTGATATAATCACAGTTAAATATATTAATGACAAAAGAACATATTTTTTCAATTTATTAAGTTAATTTTCAATAAATAAACAACAGAGAAAAGAATAACAAATACGATATATACAGCAAAAATATAGATGAATAGAATTTTGTTAATCTTCGTCACCGTCTTCTTCAATTACAACTGAAGTATCGTCTTTATCAAATAGTTTATTTAATATTGCAGCAGGTCTAGGAATTTTTGATAAGTATCTCCCGTGCGACAAAAAATTAACAATCGCGGCAACAATCGTTCTAAGACCATTTGCACACTCCAAGCTGCGTCTCGTAAAGCTTTTGTATCCGATAGTATTTGGCTTGTAATCAATAAAGCATCTATAAACTTTCCTGCTAATGTGACGTGATAGAACTTGTGATATTAGTATGTTTGAATGGTCTTTTACATACTGAATGGTGATATCACCCGATTCATCCATCATTTCTCATAAATAGGATATCGCTTGTTTAAATTGGTAAGAACCAGAAAAATATTCTTAGATCTTTTTCCGTCATTTCTGGAAAATCTTCTAAATCATCTGTCTGAAACGGTAATTTTCTAAGTTGCCAGCCATTTTGCGTCACTTCATCAGCTAACGTATTTTCAACATCATTTTGGCATTTCATCATTTCTACAATATCATCCAGGCACTCGGCATCAGAAGTTAGGCGTTTGCTGTATTTATTTCATTATATATTGAGAAACGACGCGATTCTAAAAAAAAGTACCGATTCTAGGAAGCATTTTGTTGTCAATTTTCTGATCCAGCAGATATTTTTGTTTTAACATCCCGTGACTGCTTCCACTGGCAATTTCGTTAAGATTTTTCGTTACGTTTCTTGACGCATTCGAGTCAACTGTTAGTTGATTGCGTTTTACATTTAGTGCTGACATTAATACTTCAAAACTCTTACTTTCTAGGTTTTCCCACGATCATAAGGTTTTCCCACAATAAATTACATATACCATTTGGATTATCTATAATATCTCTCATAATATTAGCATCATTTTGGGTAGCATAATACGGTTCTAGCATATCGATAATCCATCAATTGTACAAATCGTAAATGTACTTTACACAGCGGCACTTTTTTTTTGCCCAGAATATGACTTTCTGGTACTGATTGTTTGAACTTTTCGCATGACGAGCATACGTCCCATCTAAAATAATAATGAGTTTGCCATTGAGATTATTATGTTAAGTTTAATTAGCAACCGCAGATGTATGATTTTGAATGAGATCATTTCTGGACATTACATGTAATCTAAAATGAAGAGGTCTTGTTCGAAAGATTGAGTCACTTGTTCACAATATTTTGTCATTAACTGCTCTTCTTCGATCTCTAAAATTGTAGATATCAACTTATTTGAATTGCCTGTGCGAAGCTTGACTAAAAATGCAATGAGTGCTTGAGTTATACTTCGACCGCAGTGTTTCTCATTCTTCTTCTTCCTTTGGCTCTACAACCCTTTATGGGTTTTGGCCTCCTCTACTATTTTATGCCATTCTCCACGATCTTCTGCTGCTCTTTTCCAATTCCTTACTCCTAGTGCTTTTATGTCTTCTTCCACGCTTTCCTTCCATCTTTTACGTGGTCTTCCTCTTGGTCGGCTATTGGTGGGTTTCCATTCCATGATAAGCTTGGTGTTTCGATCTTTTTCCATTCTTTGCACATGGCCTATCCACCTCAGTCTCTGTGCCTTTACATGTTTTACTATGTTGTTGTTTCCAATTAGAGACTCTAGTTCGTGATTCATTCTTATCCTGTATGTTCCGTCCTGTTCCCTTATCGGACCATATACTTTTCTTAATATTTTTCTTTCAAATGTCTTTAGTTCTTCCTCACTTTTCTTAAGGAGGGTCCATGTTTCACAGTCATAAGTAACTACCGGTCGTATTAGGCACTTATATATAGTTATCTTGTGTGTTTCTCATTGATGATGACAAATTCCGCAGTTCAATGTTTTCCCATTTCAAGCCAGTCTAGACGTGAAGTTTCAACACAAAAATTAAAAGAAATGTTCTTGTATCGTTAATATATTAAACAATAATCAAGCTTTGTTATAAAAAAAACTTCTCAAAATATTTATTGAAATTAATAATTAGTTATTTTTAACTTTTTAATTTTTTATTTTGATGAAAAAATTATTGTTGTTATTTTAAATATAAAGTGTTTCTTATAATTAGAAATAAGCTAATTATGCATAAAAACAAGGAAATTAAAACTTGAAACATTAAATAAATGCATTATTTGAGCCAAAAACGGTTTTCATTTTTTTCTACTGTGGCCTTTTAAAAAAAAACCTTTTTTAAAAATCTGAAAAAGTCATAAAGTTAAAGGGTAATATATAAGACTTGAAAAAAAAAGTTTCATAATTGTACCAAAACTGTACCATGGTTAAAAAATTAAATTTAAAAAAAAATGTTTTTTTTCAAGAATCTTATGAAGCTTTATAGCTGTTAATTTTTTTTCGCAATAGCTCCTCTTGGCCCCCAAAACATATTAAATTTTTAGATAAATCGATTCAGCCGTTACTGAGAAAAAAATGTTTGTTCGTTATTGACACATTTCGCTCTTTCTCGAAAACCAATTGAGTTAGCGATCTGAAACTTTCAGGATCTTATTATTTAATTAGGACCAACATATCTTCCGACTATCATATAAATATCTTTCCGGGGCCAAATCACCATGCTTATACCCCTAGGGCCTTTGGCTTATTGCCAAATCTTCTGCCGACGTAAAATTGTTTTTCAGAATTTGCAATATTTTGTCTAGGAATTTTAAACTTTGCTAAAACTAACATTATTGCAGGAATTTGGAAATATTACAAAATTTTACTTTTCAAAGGATCAAATATTTTATGCAACTTATAGAACTAATAGAAATTCCACAAATCTGCAGAAATTCCTAATTGTTGTCGAAATATTGAATATGAAATTTTTTAGATTCGCAAATAACTATATAAAATCACTAATTAAATTAATTGAGTTTTGGCTTTATAACATCGCTAATTTATCAAAAAATATTTGCAAATTTTTTAACATTTCCCAAATTTGCATAAAAAATATTGATTGAATTGTTTCTTTTTTTGTAACATTAATTTAATCAAAAATATTTGAAAAATTTTCAGAACATTTCCCAAATTCGAAAATTTGCATACAAAAATATTGATTGAATAGTTTTTTTGTTGTGACATTAATTTAATCAAAAATACGTGCAAAACTTTCAGAACATTTTAAAAATTCGCCAATTTGCATACCAAGTTATTAATTAAATTCAGTTTTGTTCTGATAATCTCACAACTTTATCAAAATATTTGGAAAACTTTGATTTTTTCTTAAATTTGATAGACAAGATTAGGCAAGATTTCTAGTCTAAAAATTGGACAAAACTATACAAGACTAGACAAGAATAAACACAGTTTAAGCAAACAACAACCATAGTTAGGTTAGGACTTGTAACTGGTTAAGTTAGGTTGTGTTAGGTTAGATCAAACAAGATAAGTTTCTAGTCCAGTCATCTTAGTTAAAAAAAGGGATCAATCTCGGAATCTAACGTAAAAAGCTGAATTTTTGTATAGACTTTTATTTTAGCATAACAAATGTTGTCTCAAAAGTCACATATGCCAACATGTGAGCAGCGTCCTTAGATATTCAAGGTCAAAGGATCACGCATAAATCAGTTTTTTGAGAATATCTCGTTTTCTCTGCCTCCTATCGTATTTGCATTTATTACGAAGTTGTAAGTCCCTCGAAGTTGTACAGAATAAAATTCTCTACAAATTTTATTTGAAACCTTTTTTTATACGTCGATCTGTTTTTGAGATAGAGGACGAATTCGATCGGAACAAATGAGTTTTTAGTTGGGATCCAGTCAACCATTATTTCAATATGAATATTTTTTGAGGGAGAATACATTAAAATTGGAAATTTAGCGCGCATACGTTTCACGTCGCGCACTCAATACACGTGGGAAACTTATTGAAGTCTACACCGAACACGCTCATGAATATTTATCTTACACTGTATCCGTATATTTATTTACATTCTCTGCTTTTATATCACATGGATCAACTCTAACCACATATTATAATTAAATCATAAACCGTCAACAAATTACAGAAAATTAACAATGAAATGGACTATACTATAATATATACTCAAACGTGTTTATCTAGTCTTCTCTGTTTAGTCTTGTCTGTCTAGTCTTGTCTGGCATTCACTGGCACTCACTGGTCATGGGTGCTTCAACGCATACCTCGAACGGTTTAAAAAAAGAGACACTGCGGAGTGTTTTTATTGCGGTCATATCCCAGACGACGCACAACACACTATCTTCATGTGAATCAGAGAACGAAAGAACTCGACTCGCGGAGACACTAGGCGGTACAAAACTAGAAGAACAGAACATCATGCAAGTTATGTTAGAAAGTGAGCATAACTGGTATGCAGTACAAGCTTACATAACCGAAATCATGTTGGGAAAAGAACAAATGGAGAGAGAATGGAAGGCGATTATAATATCACACGAAACACAAAGAAGCTAACATGGACGACTAGATATGTGACGAAAAGACCAAAAAATGGTTTATCACACGACTACATAACTAATACGACAGAAGACGAAAGACGAAATCGAAACGAGTAAAGGACAATAAAAATAACAATAAGGAAACAATTGGTACAAACACCACCACCCACCTGAAGTAATGCTCACGCAGTTCCGGGTGGAGTGTAGTGTAGAGACAGAGGAGGGGGTTTAGTGGGTATGCTGGTCACGAAGAACTCGATCAGAGAGCCCCACACTACACGGGTTTGAATATCCGGTGTGCAACAATGCATTCCCCCTCCTCTCTGAAAAAAAAAGACAAGACTAGACAGACAAGACTAGACAGACAAGACTAGACAGACAAGACTAGACAGACAAGACTAGACAGACAAGACTAGACAGACAAGACTAGACAGACAAGACTAGACAGACAAGACTAGACAGACAAGACTAGACAGACAAGACTAGACAGACAAGACTAGACAGACAAGACTAGACAGACAAGACTAGACAGACAAGACTAGACAGACAAGACTAGACAGACAAGACTAGACAGACAAGACTAGACAGACAAGACTAGACAGACAAGACTAGACAGACAAGACTAGACAGACAAGACTAGACAGACAAGACTAGACAGACAAGACTAGACAGACAAGACTAGACAGACAAGACTAGACAGACAAGACTAGACAGACAAGACTAGACAGACAAGACTAGACAGACAAGACTAGACAGACAAGACTAGACAGACAAGACTAGACAGACAAGACTAGACAGACAAGACTAGACAGACAAGACTAGACAGACAAGACTAGACAGACAAGACTAGACAGACAAGACTAGACAGACAAGACTAGACAGACAAGACTAGACAGACAAGACTAGACAGACAAGACTAGACAGACAAGACTAGACAGACAAGACTAGACAGACAAGACTAGACAGACAAGACTAGACAGACAAGACTAGACAGACAAGACTAGACAGACAAGACTAGACAGACAAGACTAGACAGACAAGACTAGACAGACAAGACTAGACAGACAAGACTAGACAGACAAGACTAGACAGACAAGACTAGACAGACAAGACTAGACAGACAAGACTAGACAGACAAGACTAGACAGACAAGACTAGACAGACAAGACTAGACAGACAAGACTAGACAGACAAGACTAGACAGACAAGACTAGACAGACAAGACTAGACAGACAAGACTAGACAGACAAGACTAGACAGACAAGACTAGACAGACAAGACTAGACAGACAAGACTAGACAGACAAGACTAGACAGACAAGACTAGACAGACAAGACTAGACAGACAAGACTAGACAGACAAGACTAGACAGACAAGACTAGACAGACAAGACTAGACAGACAAGACTAGACAGACAAGACTAGACAGACAAGACTAGACAGACAAGACTAGACAGACAAGACTAGACAGACAAGACTAGACAGACAAGACTAGACAGACAAGACTAGACAGACAAGACTAGACAGACAAGACTAGACAGACAAGACTAGACAGACAAGACTAGACAGACAAGACTAGACAGACAAGACTAGACAGACAAGACTAGACAGACAAGACTAGACAGACAAGACTAGACAGACAAGACTAGACAGACAAGACTAGACAGACAAGACTAGACAGACAAGACTAGACAGACAAGACTAGACAGACAAGACTAGACAGACAAGACTAGACAGACAAGACTAGACAGACAAGACTAGACAGACAAGACTAGACAGACAAGACTAGACAGACAAGACTAGACAGACAAGACTAGACAGACAAGACTAGACAGACAAGACTAGACAGACAAGACTAGACAGACAAGACTAGACAGACAAGACTAGACAGACAAGACTAGACAGACAAGACTAGACAGACAAGACTAGACAGACAAGACTAGACAGACAAGACTAGACAGACAAGACTAGACAGACAAGACTAGACAGACAAGACTAGACAGACAAGACTAGACAGACAAGACTAGACAGACAAGACTAGACAGACAAGACTAGACAGACAAGACTAGACAGACAAGACTAGACAGACAAGACTAGACAGACAAGACTAGACAGACAAGACTAGACAGACAAGACTAGACAGACAAGACTAGACAGACAAGACTAGACAGACAAGACTAGACAGACAAGACTAGACAGACAAGACTAGACAGACAAGACTAGACAGACAAGACTAGACAGACAAGACTAGACAGACAAGACTAGACAGACAAGACTAGACAGACAAGACTAGACAGACAAGACTAGACAGACAAGACTAGACAGACAAGACTAGACAGACAAGACTAGACAGACAAGACTAGACAGACAAGACTAGACAGACAAGACTAGACAGACAAGACTAGACAGACAAGACTAGACAGACAAGACTAGACAGACAAGACTAGACAGACAAGACTAGACAGACAAGACTAGACAGACAAGACTAGACAGACAAGACTAGACAGACAAGACTAGACAGACAAGACTAGACAGACAAGACTAGACAGACAAGACTAGACAGACAAGACTAGACAGACAAGACTAGACAGACAAGACTAGACAGACAAGACTAGACAGACAAGACTAGACAGACAAGACTAGACAGACAAGACTAGACAGACAGGACTAGACAGACAAGACTAGACAGACAAGACTAGACAGACAAGACTAGACAGACAAGACTAGACAGACAGGACTAGACAGACAAGACTAGACAGACAAGACTAGACAGACAAGACTAGACAGACAAGACTAGACAGACAAGACTAGACAGACAGGACTAGACAGACAAGACTAGACAGACAAGACTAGACAGACAAGACTAGACAGACAAGACTAGACAGACAGGACTAGACAGACAAGACTAGACAGACAAGACTAGACAGACAAGACTAGACAGACAAGACTAGACAGACAAGACTAGACAGACAAGACTAGACAGACAAGACTAGACAGACAAGACTAGACAGACAAGACTAGACAGACAAGACTAGACAGACAAGACTAGACAGACAAGACTAGACAGACAAGACTAGACAGACAAGACTAGACAGACAAGACTAGACAGACAAGACTAGACAGACAAGACTAGACAGACAAGACTAGACAGACAAGACTAGACAGACAAGACTAGACAGACAAGACTAGACAGACAAGACTAGACAGACAAGACTAGACAGACAAGACTAGACAGACAAGACTAGACAGACAAGACTAGACAGACAAGACTAGACAGACAAGACTAGACAGACAAGACTAGACAGACAAGACTAGACAGTCAAGACTAGACAGACAAGACTAGACAGACAAGACTAGACAGACAAGACTAGACAGACAAGACTAGACAGACAAGACTAGACAGACAAGACTAGACAGACAAGACTAGACAGACAAGACTAGACAGACAAGACTAGACAGACAAGACAGACAAGACTAGACAGACAAGACAGACAAGACTAGACAGACAAGACTAGACAAACAAGATTAAACAGACAAGACTAAATTTGTCTTCTTATCTATTAATTCCTGTCCAGTTTAATTTAATGTGCCTAGTGTAATGTACACAGCTGTGTAAGTTCACTATGAAATCAAGTTGAGTAGATGTTTGAGAAGTTGTAAGGATTCACGGACGTTCTTTTGTTTTATCCATTTACGCCCTAGTCACGACGAACTGAATTATTGTTGACGAGCTAAATTAGAATCAAGGAGAAAGCGATTAATTGCGTGTGTGGTGATAAGAACATTTTAATTTTGAGATTTAAGTTTAGATTGTTATCGTGAAATGTTAACTTTAAGACGAGTTTAGGTTAGAAACTGAATCAAATTAAATAATTTCTAGGAAATAGAAAATATTGTAGCAAAATATTTCTAGGAATTTTTTTTAATTTTTGTTGTTTATTGTTAAATTGTTAATAGATTTGGTGGTTAAAAGAAGATGTTACCTGCAGCTTGCAGTTTTGCACGCATTCGTCCTTAACTTCGATATCCAAAATCCTCGAGTCGACCAGCGCCAGCGACAACAACAAAACCCCGAAGACACGCATTGTTCTTTCGAGCAGCAATTCCCTTCACTTCGACTTGTTCATAATTACCGCACGAGAATCCCAACACCCCGAATTTGCACTCGCGTTACGTAAGGGAGCAATTTTAGATACGCGCAGAACGAGCGCGCTTTTCCAGCTACTCAGCTCAAGACCGTTAACTGAAAAATGACGCGAACCTGAAGGATTTCTCGGCGGCGCGGCTTGCCCCACTCTACCACACACACGCTGCTCATTTGTTCAACACTGTTTCAAACAATATTTTCATTTTTATTTTAGTTTTGTGGCTGTTGTAGTAAACTTTATAGTTTTTAAACACACATTTCTTGTGTGTTTTTATTAAAAATGCATTTTAATAATATTCTCTTTAGTTATTAAACTATTAAACTATTAGATAGTTTAGATCAGGGGTCTCCAAACTACGGCCCGAGGGCCACATCCGGCCCGCGGACAGATTTTGTCTGGCCCGCGGAGAGCTAGCATACTTGAAAACTCCTTTTAGAGAACATATTTTTTATAGCAAATTAAATTTAGTTTACTGAAGTATTCTAATTTTATGTTGAATAGTTATTAATATGACATCTACATTGATATGGTCATGGGCTAACTATTCATAACATTGTTGTAGGCTTATTGTTATTGTTTTTGTGATAAGTTGGATAAAGAAACACAGAATTGTAATGAGCAAAGACATGTATAATATGCAGAAAATTTAACTTCAGTATATAATAACTAACAAATTATTGAAATGAATCCAACTAACATTTTATACATTTTAAATAAAAACAAAACTTATAACAAGCATAATGACATATGAAATACTAATGAGATTTATGTAATTGAGATATTCCACTGACAATAGTTTGTAGTTGTGGACTAATTTTACTTGTACCAATTATTAAAAGAGATTTAAGATGCTCATCAGTTAATTTAGATCTGTAAACATTTTTTGTGTACTTCATTTTGGAGAAGGTCTTCTCACACAAATAAGTAGTACCAAAAACAGAAAACAGCCCACGAGCAAATTTATGCAAATTATCAAATTGTGTCAGTGGAAGACTCTTATAAAATTCCAACAAAGATGAGTTTTGATATTTGTTCTTAATTATATCACTGCACTGTAGATCAATCATTTCCATTTGAAGTTCCGGGGCTAGGGTTTCAATGTCAATTTCAATATCACAAGGATTCTGAAAAATCTTAATTTGATTCGCAATGGCATCAAAGTCCGAGAAACGAGTTTCAAAATTTATTTTCAAAGCACTCAAAGTTTCGATTGCAAAATCGATAGGAAACTCAGACTCAGTGGTGTGGCTGAATATTTCACATGTTTTAAAATGTGAAAAACATTTACTTCGTAGTTGTGATTGAAACAGTATCAATTTCTTCCGGAATGATTTGATATTAGTGTATAAATCAGGAAGATGCTGGTTTTCTCCTTGCAATCTCAAATTCAGTTCGTTCACATGTTTTGTCAAATCAACATAGAATGCTAACTTCCACAGCCATGCGTTGTTTTGTAATTCAGTAAGAGGGCGATGCTTTCATTCAAAAAAAAATTCGATCACTGCTCGAAGTTCAAAAAAGCGCTGAAGGACTTTCCCACAACTAAGCCAACGTACGGCAGTATGATAAGGTAAGTCATTTTCTCCAATCTCTTCAATAAATTGTCGGAATTGTCGATGATTCAGCCCAAAAGATCTGATAAAATTAACAGTTGATATGACTGGTTTCAGAACTATATCCAAACATTTTCCGCACAAAGACTGATGATGAATGATACAATGTAAGACTAATGGTTTTGAACCACCGTCATTTTCTACAGCCTTTGACACAAGAGCGACCACTCCTTTAACCCACTCATGTTTTTGCCTCCATCAGTTGTAATACATTTCAAGTTTTTCCATCGAAGGTTCTTTTGATTAATGGCTATTTCAACTCCTTTACAAATATCTGTACCAGTAGTTGTGCCATGAATACTATACATATCAAGAAGTTCTTCATGCACTTCATAGCTTTTATCTACTCCTCGAATATAAATCAAAACCTGAGCAGTATCTGACACATCCGTTGACTCATCCAAGGCCAAAGAAAACCACTCAACATGTCCATTTTTGTCGAACAGTTGAGAGGATATATTTTCAGCGATGTTTTCTACCCTTCGAGCCACAGTGCTTGCTGACATACTGACAGTTTTTAATAAATTTACCTTTTCAGGGCACATTTCTTCGGCTACTGCAATTATGCATTCTTTGATCATTTCTCCATCGGTGAATGATTTTCCACGTTTTGCAATTTCAAGAGCCACACGAAAGCTGGCACGAGTTGCAGCCTCTTGTTCAGTTTTGAGTTTTGTAAATGAAGATTGCTGCGATTTCAGTCCGCAAACTTCCTGTATATTTTGAGTAATTTTGAAAATGTTTTGTTTCATAATGACGTTTAATGTTATATTCCTTGAGAACGGCTATGCTTTCATTGCAAATCAAACATAGCGCCTTGTTACTGGACTCAATTACGAAATACTGAATGTTCCACTGATCTTTGAATTTTCTGCATTCACTATCAATTTTTCGCTTCTTTTCCATACTACTAGATCACACACAAAAGCAACAATTCAAATCAAAATACTGTTACAAAGATGTCTTAAACTTAAACACGCGCAACGTTATAAGGAGGTACGCACTATTTTATTTCACAACAGTGTCATAGGAACTGACTTGTGGTTGCGCCACTAGCCTTCTTATATATTCCAATTACTGCCATCTAGAAGTGAGTGGAAGACACCAGAACTTTCTCGAACCAACGAGATTATTCTGTATGTGCTATTAGCGCCATCTGTTAGCGATAGAAGGTACTACATATTTCCGCTTGTGTCCACCAGATGTCGTGTCACGTTACTCCTCATGGCTCGTACTCTACGACTAATCTAGAAATTACATATAATGACAGGAATATTAATAATATGCAGTGTTGCCGTTTTGCGGACTTTAGTCCGATTTGCAGCCTTTTTTAAACGTTGCGTACTTTTTCGGTCTTTTTTTTCATCAGTGGACTATTTCACTGTATGTAATCTGTAATCAGTATGGCCCTAAGGCTGGAAAGTTTGGAGACCCCTGGTTTAGATCATTATTAAACTAAACTAGCTAGGAGTAAAGCAGTCTAATCGGACAAGACAAAACTAGACAAATAAGCAGAGAGAGACGAGAATAAATATTTTATCAAAACTGAGTCGAGGTAATTGGTAGCGGGTAGTTTATAAACGACATGTAAATTACAGCCAACCGGCTCGGCACAGGCCGGCTCAGCGAGCCGAGCCGGGCTGTACCGAGCCGGGAGGCTGTAATTTACACGTCGTTTATAAACTTCCCGCTACCAACATATTGTGTGAAGACATAATGGACTAGAGAGACAAAAGTGGACAGACAAAGCTCTCACTAACCCTCTATTCTTTAGATTAGTTCTTTATTAATTCCCAACACAGTATTTAGCTTAAATTCCAGAAGATATTACAAGCTTTTTCGATATCCTTCTTTAGTCCAGAAGGCATTACAAACTTCTTCGAGGTCCTTGTATAGATTAGATTACATTTAAACTTGCACTAGTCCAGTCCATCAACATCTAACTTTTCTCTTGTTTTCCAATCGATGATTCCTTTCGCGACAGCTGGAGATTGCTACTCCATACTGCGTGCGTACTTCATACTGCGTCCAAGGACGGTACCTCCTTCAGAATATAAAGATACGTCCGGTGGACTTTCTCAGGACCACAAGGGACGTCCTACATAGATATGACAATGACGTTACAGAAACTATCAAACCACCTAGTAGAATGGCAAGTAAAGACAGAAGAAAATCTAAGCAAGCACGAGAATATATATTTCAAGATACTGGAAGAAGAAAGGGCTGAACCAAAAGAAACAAACAACGAAAAAGATAGATGGATAATAACCAGAGAGAGTAGGAAAAAATACTGTAAAGTACTAGGGGAAAACCTTAAGAGAAAGGACATAAACACGGCAGAGAGCTTAATGGAAACCATACATGAGACCTGCAAGGAAACCTTCAGGAAAACAAAAAATAACAAACCAGTAAAAAACGTGTACTGGTGGAACGACAATATCCGAGAAGCAAGAAACGGAGCAAATTTAGTTTCCTCTGCTTTGCAAAATAAATACAGATTGTCTTATCTGCATTCAGAATAAGATTGTTGATTCGGCATCAATCATTCACTTCACCAACAACTGTCGCAACCTTGGCTTGCAGCTCTTCTATATTGTTGCCAGATACTGCCATATTCATATCGACTGCAAAACGAATAGTTTCTGGACTTACATTGCGCGGAAGATCATTCACGAAGAGTAGAAACAAAAGTGGTTCTAGAACAGATCCCTGAGGCACAATTGCATTTAGTTTTTTACCAGTGACCAAAATAAATACAGATTGTCTTATCCATATTCAGAATAAGATTGTTGATTCGCACCAATCATTTACTTTACCAACAACTGTCGAAATCTTGGCTTCCAGCTCCTCTATATTGTTGCCAGATATTGCCATATTCATATCGTCTGCAAAAAGAAAAGTTTCTGGACTTACATGGCGCGGAAGATCGTTCACGAAGAGTAGTAACAGAAGCGGTCCTTGAACAGATCCCTGAGGTATACCTATAGTGACCACACGTCCCGATTTCGGCGGGACAGTCCCGCTTTTTAGAAAATATCTGCATTTCTTATTTTAAATGTATGTAAATACATTTTTGTATATTTATAGACAAGTATATGAAGTATACAATAATAGTAGTTTATGATACAAGTGTGTGAAGAAGTGCTTTTGTGCATGAGTTGCCATGAGTTTCAAGCACGAGCAGAAGGCGAGTGGTTTAATCGCGATTTAATGAGTAGATGTGATGAGTAGATTTAATCTAGATTAGGTTATGGTTAGGTTAAGTTATATTAGAACCAGATAAATCTAAATTGAGAGGCCAAGACTTCTTGACTCAAAATAAGAAAAATTAATTCAATGCTAATATATGTCAGGTTAGGTTATATATATATATATATATATATATATATATATATATATATATATATATGTATATATATATATATATATATATTATATATATATATATATACATATATATATATATATATTTATATATATATATATATATATATATATATATATATATATATATATATATATATTATTTATTTTGCACTACGTCGATGATTTTTGTTTAGTGACGCAAGTTGTTGCCACAGTAACAACAAACAGAAATCGTTTAATAATGAAACTGTATTTAATTTACATTGGACTTTTACGCACGATTTTTATACTTTTACACACGATTATAATAATGGCATCCTTCACATACAATAATGTATTTATAAATGTGTTCATTTTGGTTAGTGAGTAGATAAAATATTTTTTTTTTAATTATTGGTCTGCTTTCATAACTAAATTATAATTCTCATTTCATCCTATTTGTCCCGCTTTATCACAATGAAAATGTGGTCACTTTAGTCTAGTCTTATCTGTTTAGTCCAGTCTTGTATGTCTAATCTTGTTTGTCTAGTCTTGTCTGTCTACTCTTGTCTCTCTAGTCTTGTCTATTAAGTTGTCCTATTTGCTCACTATATTTAGTCTTGTCTCTCGAGTCTTGTCTGCCTAGTCTTATCTGTTTAGTCCAGTCTTGTTTATCTAGTATTGTCTGTCTAGTCTTCTCTGCTTAGTTTTATCGGTTTAGTCTTGTCTCTCGAATCTTGTCTGTCTAGTCTTATCTGTTTAGTCCAGTCTTGTCTGTCTAATATTGTCTGTCTTATCTTGTCTGTCTACTCTTGTCTCTCTAGTCTTGTTTGTGTAGTCCTGTCTGTTTTGTCTTGTCTTTCTAGTCTTGTCTGTCTAGTCTTATCTGTTTAGTCCAGTCTTGTCTGTCTAATATTGTCTGTCTTATCTTGTCTGTCTACTCTTGTCTCTCTAGTCTTGTCTGTGTAGTCTTGTCTTGTCTTTCTAGTCTTGTCTTTCTAGTCTTGTCTGTCTAGTCTTGTGTATCTAGTATTGTCTGTCTAGTCTTGTTCGTCTAGTCTTATCGGTATAGTCTTGTCAGTTAAGTCTTTATCTAAAATTATTTGGTCTACACTGTCTCTCTAGTCTTGTCTGTGCAGTCTTGTCTATTTAATCATATTCGTGTAGCTTTCCAGTTTTGTGGCGGGTCTGTAAATTATTAGAAAACCCTGTAAAACTTGTAGAATTTCTTAATTTTGTCCTATAAATCTGTAAGATTATCAAAAATAACATAAATTTTAGATTCACAAATTTGCAAATACAAATAATTTTCGGATGTGTATTCAAAATTTGCCGCGGAAACAAATTTTAAATATTTGAAATCCAAATTGAATTGAACCAATCGCAGACACGTCATGCGCAGTTGGTTTCGCGCCGAGCGCTTTTGTTTTTCGGAACGACAGCTTCGAATGTTCGACGCAGAGAAAACTACCCCGCAAAAACTAAGTTCTTTCATACAAATTTTACAATTTCTTTACAAAATGTTTGCATAATTCCATTCCCATTAGCTTGCCGTACCGTTGAAACATTGATTTATCGCCGGGAAATTATATTTTTTTATACTTCTTTCCAATCTCAGTTAGCGTCACTCAAAGACGGTGTGATTAACGCCATTAATTTTCGCAAATCAAATTTTTATCAGAACTAGCTCAATTGGTTTAATTCTCATAAGATTTTTAATATTTTGATAATTACAACGGGAAATTGATTAAATTCAGAAAATTAAATCTAATTTTTGCTCTTTATATTTGTCAAGTGGCGCTGCTTCCTAACAACTTCTCTCAGCATGTCTTACCTAAGTTCGGGTTTATGCAGGGGCGGATTAAATGTCAATTGCGCCCTAAGCAAGCATCTCATCGCGCCCCTTAGTTGATCAAGAGATATTATAAATCATACAGTGAAACCTTAGTATAACGAACCTCAATATAACGATTTCCTCGTTTTAACAAAATTTTAGAAATCCCCTAGAATTGGCCGTAAGAGTTAATCATAAGTTGCTAAAGTCAAACAGACGTGTGCTCGATTTTCGTTTAAAAACTTCTGCTCGCGCCGGCGCGCCCCTTTGTAACCCCGCGACCCTAGGCACATGTTTAGTTTGCCGTATAGATAAACCGCCACTGGGTTTATGATTGTTATACTTTTCAAAAGCTGTCAATAGTTATTTGTATTTATTGCTATTGTATTTTTGTTTGTAATTTATAAATTAAAGTTATAAAGCGGTTGTTGTACAAGTGGTTAAACGTTGCTAAATCTTCTTCTTCAAGTAGCACTACAACCCTATGTGGGTCTTGGCTGCAAGCATAATTTGCCTCCAACGACTTCTATCTAGCATTGCTTCCTGTTTATTTTCGATGCCCATCTTCCGCATATCCGATAGAACATTGTCTATCCATCTCATTCTAGGTCTTCCCGGTGGTCTTCTGCTCGTCGGTGCCTCCTGCCACGCTATTTTCAGCATTCTGTCATCCGGCGCTCTGCATATGTGCCTTTGCTTGACTTTGCTTCTCTCACAATATCTCTCTGGTACAATTGTTCCAACTCCGCGTTTGTACTTATTCGATATTGCCCTGACCTCTGATCCTGGGTTGGTCCATATATTTTTCTACGTATTTTTCGCTCGAGCCTTCGCAGGGCGTCTTCGCTTGCTTTAGTTATGGTCCACGCTTCACATCCGTATGTGACTACCGGTCTTATAGTATATAGTAGCATGGTACAATTTTAGTTTTGAGGATCGCTACATTATTCTCGATTGGAACAGTTCTTAGTGCATAATAGTATTTAATACCACTCTGTATGCCGGCCTTCATTTCTTTATTCATGTTGTTGTTTGCTGTGATGACTGCGCCGAGGTATTTGAATTCGGAGACCCGTTCGAAATTGTAGGTGCCAATGGTTATGTTTTGCCATAGTCGATCTCTTCCCTGTCTCCGGGAGTTATCCATATATTTTGTTTTGTCTTTATTAATACGTAATCCTACTATGTCTGCCTCCTTTTCTATTTTTCCAAACAACTCTTTCGTTTTAATGGTTGTTTTACTGACAAGGTTTGGTCCACTGTTTAGAAAAACTTCAACGTCGATGTTAGCCCGTTTGATCGCTGCGTCTAAAACGATATTGAACAATATTGGAGACAAACTATCACCCTGTTTCAGGCCGTTGTGTATCATAAAGTTTTCTGACATGTTGTTCCCAACTTAAACACAGCACCGACTGCCCTCCATACACACTTTTGTAATATTAATTATTTTCTTTGGGATTCCACATACTGCTATGGCTGCCTATACGTGGTCTCTTATCACACAATCATAGGCTTGTTGGAAGTCGATGAATAGTTGGTGGAGGTCCTTATCAAATTCCCAGTGTTTTTCAAAGATTTGGCGGAAAGTGAAGAATTGATCCATCGTTGACCTGCCCGGTCCAAAGCCGCACTGATATTCACCTATCGATTCTTCCGCGTATGGTGTTATGCGAGTTAGAATTATGTCTGCAAGAACGTTATATGCGGTATTGATAAGAGATATCCCTCTGTAGTTTTTGCACATCTGATAGCTACCTTTTTTATGTATGGCTATAATAACACCCTGCTTCCAACTTTCCGGTAATGTTTCACTGTCCCATATTAGTAAGATTAACTCATGCATCCTCTGATAGAGGGCTGGAACTCCCACTTTCAGGCATTCAGAGGGGATAGTATCATTTCCTGGCCATTTATTGTTTTTTAGGCGTTGTATGGCCTTCGTCACTTCTTCTAGTGTTGGTTTCTCGATTGTTATTTCGGTGGTTAGGTACACCGGTATATTTGTTGTGTTGTTCTTTGTTACATTGAGGAGTTTCTGAAAAAGTTCTTTCCATGTTTTTAATATCTCTGTAGTGCCGGTGATGAGTTCACCATTATCTTTCCTTATTATATTACTTGTTTGCTGTTTAAAGCGCATTTTCATTCGAGATGTTTCTTTAAAGAATGCCCTGCTGTTGTTATGTCTTCCACTATCTTCGATATCTGGTATTATTTTCTTCTGATGTACTCTCTTTTTTCCCTAATGAGTTTTCTTGCTCTACGTCTTGCATTGTTAAAGTTTTCTATGTTGTCCTGTGCAGGATCCTGTAACATTTGAGCCCTAACAGTTTTGTGGCGGGTCTGTATATTATTAGAAAATCCTGTAAAACGTGTAGAATTTCCTAATTTTGTCCTATAAGTCTGTAAGATTATCAAAAAAAAACATAAATTTTAGTTTCACAAATTTGCAGAAAAATAATTTTTGGGATGTGTATTCAAAATTTGTCGCGGAAACAAATTTTAAATATTTGAAATCCAAATTGAATTGAACCAATCGCAGCACGCGTGACTTTTCAGACACGTCATGCGCAGTTGGTTTCGCGCCGAGCGCTTTTGTTTTTCGTAACGACAGCTTCGAATGTTCGACGCAGAGCAAACTACCCCGCAAAAAGTAAGTTCTTTCATACAAATTTTACAATTTCTTTACAAAATGTTTGCATAATTCCATTCCCATTAGCTTGCCGTACCGTTGAAACATTGATTTATCGCCGGGAAATTATATTTTTTTATACTTCTTTCCAATCTCAGTTAGCGTCACTCAAAGACGCTGTGATTAACGCCATTAATTTTTGCAAATCAAATTTTTATCAGAACTAGCTCAATTGGTTTAATTCTCATAAGATTTTTAATATTTTGATAATTACAACGGGAAATTGATTAAATTCAGAAAATTAAATCTAATTTTTGCTATTTATATTTGTCAAGTGGCGCTGCTTCCTAACAACTTCTCTCAGCATGTCTTACCTAGTTCGGGTTTATGCAGGGGCGGATTAAATGTCAATTGCGCCCTAAGCAAGCATCTCATCGCGCCCCTTAGTTGATCAAGAGGTATTATAAATCTTACAGTGAAACCTTAGTATAACGAACCTCAATATAACGATTTCCTCGTTTTAACAAAATTTTAGAAATCCCCTAGAATTGGCCGTAAGAGTTAATCATAAGTTGCTAAAGTCAAGTAGACGTGTGCGCGATTTTCGTTTAAAAACTTCTGCTCGTGCCGGCGCGCCCCTTTGCAAACCCGCGCCCCTAGGCACATGCCAAGTTTGCCTTATGGATAAACCGCCACTGGGTTTATGTTTGTTATACTTTTCAAAAGCTGTCAATAGTTATTTGTATTTATTGCGATTGTATTTTTGTGTGTAATTTATAAATTAAAGTTATAAAGCGGTTGTTGTACAAGTGGTTAAACGTTGCTAAATCTTCTTCTTCAAGTAGCACTACAACCCTATGTGGGTCTTGGCTGCAAGCATAATTTGCCTCCAACGACTTCTATCTAGCATTGCTTCCTGTTTATTTTCGATGCCCATCTTCCGCATATCCAATAGAACATTGTCTATCCATCTCATTGTAGGTCTTCCCGGTGGTCTTCTGCTCGTCGGTGCCTCCTGCCACGCTATTTTCAGCATTCTGTCATCCGGCGCTCTGCATATGTGCCTTTGCTTGACTTTGCTTCTCTCACAATATCTCTCTGGTACAATTGTTCCAACTCCGCGTTTGTACTTATTCGATATTGCCCTGAACTCGGATCCTGGGTTGGTCCATATATTTTTCTACGTATTTTTCGCTCGAGCCTTCGCAGGGCGTCTTCGTTTGCTTTAGTTATGGTCCACGCTTCACATCCGTATGTGACTACCGGTCTTATAGTATATAGCAGCATGGTACAATTTTAGTTTTGAGGATCGCTACATTATTCTCGATTGGAACATTTGTTAGTGCATAATAGCATCTATTACCACTCTGTATGCGGGCCTTCATTTATTTATTCATGTTGTTGTTTGCTGTGATGACTGCGCCGAGGTATTTGAATTCGGAGACCCGTTCGAAATTGTAGGTGCCAATGGTTATGTTTTGCCATAGTCGATCTCTTCCCTGTCTCCGGGAGTTATACATATATTTTGATTTGTCTTTATTAATACGTAATCCTACTATGTCTGCCTCCTTTTCTATTTTTCCAAACAACTCTTTGGTTTTAATGGTTGTTTTACTGACAAGGTTTGGTCCACTGTTTAGAAAAACTTCAACGTCGATGTTAGCCCGTTTGATTGCTGCGTCTAAAACGATATTGAACAATATTGGAGACAAACTATCTCCCTGTTTCAAGCCGTTGTGTATCATAAAGTTTTCTGACATGTTGTTCCCACCTTAAACACTTATGTAATATTAATTATTTTCTTTGGCATTCCACATACTGCTATGGCTGCCCATACGTGGTCTCTTATCACACAATCATAGGCTTGTTGGAAGTCGATGAATAGTTGGTGGAGGTCCTTATCAAATTCCCAGTGTTTTTCGAGGATTTGGCGGAAAGTGAAGATTTGATCCATCGTTGACCTGCCCGGTCTAAAGCCGCACTGATAGTCAACTATCGATTCTTCCGCGTATGGTGTTATGCGAGTTAGAATTATGTTTCCAAGAACGTTATATGCGGTATTGATAAGAGATATCCCTCTGTAGTTTTTGCACATCTGATAGCTACCTTTTTTATGTATGGCTATAATAACACTCTGCTTCCAACTTTCCGGTAATGTTTCACTGTCCCATATTAGTAAGATTAACTCATGCATCCTCTGATAGAGGGCTGGAACTCACACTTTCAGGCATTCAGAGGGGCTAGTATCATTTCCTGGCCCTTTATTATTTTTTAGGCGTTGTATGGCCTTCGTCACTTCTTCTAGTGTTGGTTTCTCGATTGATATTTCGGTGGTTAGGTTAGGTTCTTTGTTACATTGAGGAGTTTCTGAAAAAGTTCTTTCCATGTTTTTAATATCTCTGTAGTGCCGGTGATAAGTTCACCATTATCTTTCCTTATTATATTACTTGTTTGCTGTTTAAAGACCATTTTCATTCGAGATGTTTCTTAAAAGAATGCCCTGCTGTTGTTATGTCTTCCACTATCTTCGATATCTCGTATTATTTTCTTCTGATGTACTCTCTTTTTTCCCTAATGAGTTTTCTTGCTCTAGGTCTTGCATTGTTAAAGCTATCTATGTTGTCCTGTGCAGGATCCTGTAACATTTGAGCCCTAACAGTTTTGTGGCGGGTCTGTATATTATTAGAAAATCCTGTAAAATGTGTAGAATTTCCTAATTTTGTCCTATAAGTCTGTAAGATTATCAAACAAAAAAAAAATTTTTGTTTCACAAATTTTCAGGCAAATAATTTTCGGATGTGTATTCAAAATTTGCCGCGGAAACAAATTTTAAGTATTTGAAATCCCAATTGAATTGAACCAATCGCAGCACGCGTGTCTTGTCAGACACGTCATGCGCAGTTGGTTTCGTGTCGAGCGCTTTAGTTTTTCGTAACGACAGCTTCGAATGTTCGACGCAGAGCAAACTACACCGCAAAAAGTAAGTTCTTTCATACAAATTTTACAATTTCTTAACAAAATGTTCGCATAATTCCATTCCCATTAGCTTGCCGTACCGTTGAAACATTGATTTATCGCCGGGAAATAATATTTTCTTATACTTCTTTACAATCTCAGTTAGCGTCACTCAAAGACGCAGTGATTAATGCCATTAATTTTCGCACCTCAAAATTTTATCAGAACTTGGTCAATTGGTTTAATTCTCATAAGATTTTTAATATTTTGATAATTACAACGGGAAATTGATTAAATTCAGAAAATTAAATCTATTTTTTGCTATTTATATTTGTCAAGTGGCGCTGCTTCCTAACAACTTCTCTCAGCATGTCTTACCTAAGTTCGGGTTTATGCAGGGGCGGATTAAATGTCGATTGCACCCCAAGCAAGCATCTCATCGCGCCTCTTAGTTGATCAAGAGGTATTATAAATTATACAGTGAAACCTTAGTATACCGAACCTCAATATAACGATTTCCTCGATTTAACAAAATTTTAGAAATCCCCTAGAATTGGCCGTAAGAGTTAATCATAAGTTGCTACAGTCAAGTAGACGTGTGCGCGATTTTCGTTTAAAAACTTCTGTTCGCGCCGGCGCGCCCCTTTGTAACCACGCGCCCCTAGGCACATACCTATTTGGCCTTATGGATAAACCGCCACTGGGTTTATGTCTGTTATACTTTTCAAAAGCTGTCAATAGTTATTAGTATTTATTGCGATTATATTTTTGTGTGTAATTTATAAATTAAAGTTATAAAGCGGTTGTTGTACAAGTGGTTAAACGTTGCTAAATCTTCTTCTTCGAGTAGCACTACAACCCTATGTGGGTCTTGGCTGCAAGCATAATTTGCCTCCAACGACTTCTATCTAGCATTGCCTCCTGTTTATTTTCGATGCCCGTCTTCCGCATATCCAATAGAACATTTTCTATCCATCTCATTCTAGGTCTTCCCGGTGGTCTTCTGCTCGTCGGTGTCACCTTCCACGCTATTTTCAGCATTCTGTCATCCGGCGCTCTGCATATGTGCCTTTGCTTGACTTTGCTTCTCTCACAATATCTCTCTGGTACAATTGTTCCAACTCCGCGTTTGTACTTATTCGATATTGCCCTGACCTCGGATCCTGGGTTGGTCCATATATTTTTCTACGTATTTTTCGCTCGAGGCTTCGCAGGGCGTCTTCGCTTGCTTTAGTTATGGTCCACGCTTCACATCCGTATGTGACTACCGGTCTTATAGTATATAGTAGCATGGTACAATTTTAGTTTTGAGGATCGCTACATTATTCTCGATTGGAACAGTTCTTAGTGCATAATAGCATCTAATACCACTTAGTATGCGGGCCTTCATTTCTTTATTCATGTTGTTGTTTGCTGTGATGACTGCGCCGAGGTATTTGAATTCGGAAACCCGTTCGAAATTGTAGGTGCCAATGGTTATGTTTTGCCATAGTCGATCTCTTCCCTGTCTCCGGGAGTTATACATATATTTTGTTTTGTCTTTATTAATACGTAATCCTACTATGTCTGCCTCCTTTTCTATTTTTCCAAATAACTCTTTGGTTTTAATGGTTGTTTTACTGACAAAGGTTTGGTCCACTGTTTAGAAAAACTTCAACGTCGATGTTAGCCCGTTTGAACGCTGGGTCTAAAACGATATTGAACAATATTGGAGACAAACTATCACCCTGTTTCAGGCCGTTGTGTATCATAGAGTTTTCTGACATGTTGTTCCCAACTTAAACACAGCACCGACTGCCCTCCATACACACTTTTGTAATATTAATTATTTTCTTTGGAATTCCACATACTGCTATGGCTGCCCATACGTGGTCTCTTATCACACAATCATAGGCTTGTTGGAAGTCGATGAATAGTTGGTGGAGGTCCTTATCAAATTCCCAGTGTTTTTCGAGGATTTGGCGGAAAGTGACGAATTGATCCATCGTTGACCTGCCCGGTCTAAAGCCGCACTGATAGTCACCTATCGATTCTTCCGCGTATGGTGTTATGCGAGTTAGAATTATGTTTGCAAGAACGTTATATGCGGTATTGATAAGAGATATCCCTCTGTAGTTTTTGCACATCTGATAGCTTCCTTGTTTATGTATGGCTATAATAACACTCTGCTTCCAACTTTCCGGTAATGTTTCACTGTCCCATATTAGTAAGATTAACTCATGCATCCTCTGATAGAGGGCTGGAACTCACACTTTCAGGCATTCAGAGGGGCTAGTATCATTTCCTGGCCCTTTATTGTTTTTTAGGCGTTGTATGGCCTTCGTCACTTCTCCTAGTGTTGGTTTCTCGATTGCTATTTCGGTGGTTAGGTACACCGGTATATTTGTTCGTTCACCGGTGTATTTGTTGTTGTGTCGTTCTTTGTTACATTGAGGAGTTTCTGAAAAAGTTCTTACCATGTTTTTAATATCTCTCTAGTGCCGGTGATGAGTTCACCATTATCTTTCCTTATTATATTACTTGTTTGCTGTTTACAGCCCATTTTCATTCGAGATGTTTCTTTAAAGAATGCCCTGCTGTTGTTATGTCTTCCACTATCTTCGATATCTTGTATTATTTTCTTCTGATGTACTCTCTTTTTTCCCTAATGAGTTTTCTTGCTCTACGTCTTGCATTGTTAAAGTTATCTATGTTGTCCTGTGAAGGATCCTGTAACATTTGAGCCCTTACAGTTTTTTGGCGGGTCTGTATTTTATTAGAAAATCCTGTAAAACGTGTAGAATTTTCTAATTGTGTCCTATAAGTCTGTAAGATTATCAAAAAAAAACATATATTTTAGTATCACAAAATTTACAGACAAATAATTTTCGGATGTGTAATCAAAATTTACCGCGGAACAAATTTTAAATATTTGAAATCCAAATTGAATTGAACCAATCGCAGCACGCGTGACTTGTCATACACGTCATGCGCAGTTGGTTTCGTTTCGAGAGCTTTAGTTTTTCGTAACGACAGCTTCGAATGTTCTACGTAGAGCAAACTACTCCCCAAAAAGTAAGTTCTTTCATACAATTTTTACAATTTCTTAACAAAATGTTCGCATAATTCCATTCCCATTAGCTTCCGTACCGTTGAAACATTGATTTATCGCCGGGAAATAATATTTTTTTATACTTCTTTCCAATCTCAGTTAGCGTGACTCAAAGACGTTGTGATTAACGCCATTAATTTTCGCACCTCACAATTGGTTTAATTATCATAAGATTTTTAATATTTTGATAATTATGTTTATGTTTGTTATACTTTTCAAAAGCTGTCAATAGTTATTTGTATTTATTGCGATTGTATTTTTGTGTGTAATTTATAAATTAAAGTTATAAAGCGGTTGTTGTACAAGTGGTTAAACGTTGCTAAATCTTCTTCTTCAAGTAGCACTACAACCCTATTTGGGTCTTGGCTGCAAGCATAATTTGCCTCCAACGACTTCTATCTAGCATTGCTTCCTCTTTATTTTCGATGCCCATCTTCCGCATATCCTATAGAACATTGTCTATCCATCTCATTCTAGGTCTTCCCGGTGGCCTTCTGCTCGTCGGTGCCTCCTGCCACGCTATTTTCAGCATTCTGTCATCCGGCGCTCTGCATATGTGCCTTTGCTTGACTTTGCTTCTCTCACAATATCTCTCTGGTACAATTCTTCCAACTCCGCGTTTGTACTTATTCGATATTGCCCTAATGTTTGCTGTTTAAAGCCCATTTTCATGCTAGATGTTTCTTTAAAGAATGCCCGGCTGTTGTTATGTCTTTCGCTATCTTCGATATCTTGTATTATTTTCTTCTGATGTACTCTCTTTTTTCCCTAATGAGTTTTCTTGCTCTACGTCTTGCATTGTTAAAGTTATCTATGTTGTTCTGTGAAGGATCCTCTAACATTTGAGCCCTAACAGTTTTGTGGCGAGTCTGTATATTATTAGAAAATCCTGTAAAACGTGTAGAATTTCCTAATTTTGTCCTATAAGTCTGTAAGATTATCAAAAAAAAAACATAAATTTTAGTTTCAAAATTTGCAGTCAAATAATTTTCGGATGTGTATTCAAAATTTGCCGCGGAACAAATTTTAAATATTTGAAATCCCAATTGAATTGAACCAATCGCAGCACGCGTGACACGTCAGACACGGCATGCGCAGTTGGTTTCTTGTCGAGCGATTTTGTTTTTCGTAACGACAGCTTCGAATGTTCGACGCAGAGCAAACTACCCCGCAAAAAGTAAGTTCTTTCATACAAATTTTACAATTTCTTAACAAAATGTTCGCATAATTCCGTTCCCATTAACTTGCCGTACGGTTGAAACATTGATTTATCGCCGAAAAATAATAATATTTTATATTGTAACTTTATATTATAATAATTAATTTTTTTTTAATTAAAATTTTTATAATCACAACGCGAAATTGATTAAATTCAGAAAATTAAATTTAATGTTTGCTATTTATAATTTGTCAAGTGGACGGTAAGCGGCGCTGCTTCCTAACAACTTCTCTCAGCAAGTCTTACCGAAGTTCGCGTTTGTGCAGGGGCGGATTAAATGTCGATTGCGCCCTAAGCAAGCATCTCATTGCGCCCCTTAGGGCATAAATTAAGCCATAGGCCTTAGGATATAAATTATACTGTGAAACGTTAGTATAACGAACCTCAATATAACGATTTCCTCGATTTAACAAAATTTTAGAAATCCCCTAGAATTGGCTGTAAGAGTTAATCGTAAGTTGCTAAACTCAAGTAAACGTGTGCGCGCTTCAAATAAAATGTATAATTTTTTATTTAATTTAAGTAACTTGTAATGTAAGTAACCGCCCCTTTGTAACCTCGCGCCCCTAGGCACGTGCGTATTTTGCCTTATGGATAAAACGCCACTGGGTTTATGTTTGTTCTAATTTTCAAAAGCTGTCAATCGTATTTATGCTAGGCGAAAAAGTAAGTTTTTTGCACAGAAATTCTAATTAGTTTTGGAAAATTTCGCATGACTTATTGTTAGTTGATTTTCGTGTTATTGCAGAAACAAACAATACTTATTTGTATTTATTGCGATTATATTTTTGTGTGTTATTTATAAGTTAAAGCGGTTTTTGTACTAGTGTTCTTATTAGCCTTCATACTTCCATTGTTGGATATAGGCCTCTTTCATTTTTCCATGCTTCTTTGTCATTTGCTGTTCTCATCCACTGTTTTCCTGCTATCGTCTTTATGTCATCAATCCATCTCGTTTGGGGTCTTCCCGTGCTTCTTTTTGCTTCCCGGGGTCTCCAGAAGGTAATCTTGTGGCTCCATGCTTCTGTATTCTTTCTGGCCACGTGTTCTGCCCATTTGAAATCCGCTGTTCTCTCCATGACATCTATTATTTTTGTTTTTGTTCGGATATCTGTGTTGCCCATTTTGTCTCTTAGAGTGATTCCTACCATCGCACGTTCCATTGCTTTTTGAGTCACTCTAAGGCTCGCTACACACGCACCGTGTGGATGTGTCCGGCGCCGACGTGGCGCCGGGTGGAGGGGGTGGTGTTGCATAGTCTAGCATGGAAGAGTTCAGACGTGCCGCCTGGGTCCATCCGGCGCCGGGTCGACTCACTTTGTCGGGTTATCACCGGCCGGCCCCTACTGGCCATCCGGCTGCCGGGTACCGGGTCGGCTGTGGTGGGCTATGGAACTGTATTGAAGCTTGCACACGTGCCGATCCGGCAGTCTACCGTCTTCACTTGTTGAGTGCAATTCTATTTAAAATTGTATATTATTTATTTTGTATTATTTAAAACTAACTACTTTTTTTAAATTTTCATTCGTTAATTTATATTAAATTTACGCAATGGCTGAAATAGATTCTGAACTGGTGATTACACTTGTGGAAGCTCGGCCTGTGCTCTGGGACAAGACATTAGACAATTATAAGAACAAAGTTTTAACTTTTAATGCTTGGATAAGCCTGTTTCAAGAAATTAACCCAGAGTTTGTGGATTTATCAAATGAAGAAAAAAACAAATTTGGTGAGAAAAAATGTATTTATTATTTTGACACTTTTTTGTAAAGTATAAAGAACATACGTAGTTTAAAATAGCACAGAACATTATTACTGCTGAATAAAATATAAAAATACCTAGTGTTTATATTTTTAACATTTGCCATTTTTTTAACATTTAGCATTCTATATTTTCAACATTTGCCAACTTAATGATCCCATTTCCGATACAAAATAATCTGCGAATGTATTTCTGATATCATTAGCTGTTGTTCCTCCGCGTACAACTGGTGTGTTTGGTAACTCCTCAAAGCCTTCCACTGTGAATGTGTCTTCTATTTTGTATCTATCTCTTTCTCTTGCAAAATTATGTAGGATAACACAAGCTTTAACTATGAGCACAGCAAAACCTGCTTTTAAATTTATTGGTCGGTTAAATATTCTCCATTTGTTAGATCCATTTGTCACATATCGCCGAGCTCTGGTTAATCGGTAATTTAATATCCTTTTCTTTGTGGTCAAATTATGCCCACCGTAAGGTCGCAGTAAATGTTGGTGAATTGCGAATGCTTCATCACCAACAAGGCAATACGGTACTTTTTTATCCGTCATACCGGGAAGAAATTCAGCTTCCGGTAGGTTTTGTTCCCCCTTTAAACTAGATTTCCAAAGTGAACAATTCTTGAATATTGAAGAATTGCAATCTTTCCCATAACTTCAAATGTTCACATTAATAAATCGGTAATCGCTATCCCCTACCGCCATCAACACCACAGAAGAATATCCTTTGTAATTAAAATACATTGAACCAACTTGATTTACAATTCTAATGTGTTTTCCATCAACTGCCCCCAAGCAATGAGGAAAATTTGCTCTTTTTTCGAAGGACGAAGAAATTTCTTTCCACTTTTCCGTTGTAGGCGCGGGTAGACATTCTGATCTTAAAACAGTCCAAAGGGCTGCGCACACTTCTTCAACTATATTACTTATTGTTGATACACCGACTCTAAATGAATAGTGAAGATCAGTGAAGGTTTTTTGTTGAGGTTAATGATTAATTAATGTGGAAATTAACAATGTTAGTCGTCAAATAAAAAGGATGCACACAGATTTAATTGTAATATTAAAGAACTCAGAGTAACACGCGTCTATACCCCACTAAGGTCGCAGCACAAAAGTGGAGAGAGATGGTTGGCGCATTGCAACAATGCTTACAAGACTAGCAGTGTTGCCAATATAGAACTAGTAACCTTTATGGTACCAACATAACACATAGTATATAAGTATGGTGACATTCAAACAAAATATAATTACAACACTTCCTCTAATGTTATCATGCAAAATTTAGTTCATTTTCTTGAGTCCCAACATTTCACGTAGTTTAATGAATCTAGGCTTTGGAAGTGGCTTCGTTAAAATATCTGCCACTTGTGCGTCTCCTGGAACGTGTTCGATTGTTATATCTCCAGAATTTAGTTTCTCTCTAACGAAGTGGAATTTGACTTCAATATGTTTGGTCCTTTTATGGAATTCTGGGTTTTTAGCCAATTTTAGTGCACTAGCACTATCAGTATAGAGAGTAGGTAAATTACTGTCTGTCCCGTTTACATCGTTCAGCAATCTGCTCAGCCAGATTGCTTCCTTTGTGCCTTCACAGGCTGCAATGTATTCAGCCTCAGTTGTTGATAGAGCAACACAAGTCTGCTTCTTACTGCTCCATGAGACTGCTGCATCTGTGACTTTGCAAACCACGCCGCTTCGGGATCGCCTGGTAGGTTTGTCTCCCGCGTAGTCAGCATCGCTGTAAACTTCCAGTTTTGGAATCGCCAAATCTTCCTTCATGTACAGCAAACCCAAATCAGCTGTACCTCGAAGATAGCGAAATATGCGCTTGACTGCGCCCCAGTGTGATGCTCTCGGATTCTCCAGAAATTGGGAGACTGCGCTGACGGCATAACTAATGTCGGGCCTTGTTGCTACCGACAGGTACATAAGACAACCAATTGCCTCGCGAAATGGCGTTGACTTGTCAAGGAATGGGTCTTCCTCACTGTCTGACAAGTAGTCATCACTCGGAGTGGCAACCGCATTACACTCCTCCATGTTGAACCTCTCCAGTACTTGTTTTGTGTATGTGCTTTGACCTATAAATAAAGAATTAGCACATTGTTTGGTTTGCAAACCAAGAAAACAATTTAAATTGGACACTTTTATTTTAAAGTTCGTTTTGAGTTCGACGAGAAATTTTTGGACTTCTGTTTGGTTGTTGGTGGCCACAAGTCCATCGTCAACATATATGGCGATCATGATGACGTACAACGAAGTACGTTTGATAAAAAGACATGGATCTGCTTTGCTTTGATCAAAGTGTTGTTGCTTCAGGAAGTCTACGAGCCGTTTATTCCAGCATCTAGGTGCTTGTTTTAGCCCATAGATGCTACGTTGTAGCTTGCATACGCGTCCCGTCCCATCTTCAAACCCCACTGGCTGTGCCATGTATACTTCTTCCTCTAGTTCTCCGTAGAGGAATGCCGTTTTAACGTCAAATTGAACCAGATCAAAATCCTTGGATGCTGAAATACTTAATATTATTCTTACTGTTTCAAACCTGGTTACCGGACTAAAGGTTTCATTGTAGTCCAGGTCCTTCTTCTGCACGAAACCTTTTGCCACCAGTCGTGCTTTAAATCTCTCGATTGAGCCATCTGCATTTTTCTTTAGCCTTAATACCCATCGGCAACCAACAGCCTTCTTTCCTTTGGGAAGGCTCACCAGAACCCAAGTTTGGTTCTCAATGAGAGATGCAATTTCTTCTTCTTTGGCTTCTTTCCAATTTGCTTCGTCAGTAGACGATTCGCTTAACAGAACTTCAGCATCAATTTCTTCCTCCAACAAATAGTCATTCATTCGTACTGGACGTCTTCTTCTTCGTTTGGTTTTCGTTGTTTCGTCATGATCGTCCTCTTCCTCGCGAGGTTGATTGACTCCATCGTCGTCATCATGGTCCTGGTTCACTTCACCTTGAACAACTTGATGGACATCATCATCGTCATCATGATTCATCTCTTCCTCTCGATGTTGATGAACATCATCATCGTCATCATGATTCATCTCTTCCTCTCGATGTTGATGGACATCGTCGTTTGTCACTTCCTCTGGAACTTGATGAACGTCGTCGCCGTAAGCCTCCAGGACTGGATTAACATCCACTGCA
Source organism: Phosphuga atrata (assembly GCA_944588485.1). NCBI lineage: Eukaryota > Metazoa > Arthropoda > Insecta > Coleoptera > Silphidae > Phosphuga > Phosphuga atrata. Next base: position 65,775,189 of record OX155899.1, read on the forward strand.
CATGGTTCAATGTGATCGAGGGATTTCTGTAAATTTTTATCCATGAAAATCACATCATGGCTGACAGTTACCTTCTTTTCATCTTGCAGCCAGACCCGGTACCCCTTCTTCTCTCCACAGTATCCAACAAAACAAGCGGACTTGCTTTTAGCATCAAGTTTTCGACGCATCTGGTGAGGAATGTGGACGTACCACCTTGTTCCAAACGTTTTAAAGTGTAACGGTGTGGTTGGTTTCCTGTTAAACCACACTTCGTACGGAGCTTTTGCTTCCACAGAGGTAGGGCCCGTTCTGTTTAAAACATACGCAGCGGTGTTGACAGCCTCTGCCCAAAGATTTAACGGCATCTTTGTCGCGTGTATTAAAGTGCGCGCACTTTCAACCAATGTCCTGTTTTCGCGTTCCGCGGTCCCGTTTTGTTCTGGCGAATAAGGCATTGTAATTGTTTGCACTATACCATTCGCCGAGAGGAAAGACTTGAGAGCCTGATTGTCATATTCTTTTCCTCCGTCACTTTGAAACTCGCGAACTGTTACACCGGCTCTAGTCGCCTCATTTATGAAAGTTTTAACGCATTCAGGAACTTCATTTTTCTGTCGAATAAAAGACACGCGCCGAAACTTGCTAAAATCGTCTTTTATACACAGAAAGTATCTCGATCCGCCGAGAGAGGTCACCTGCATTGGCCCGCATACATCGGAATGCACGAGCTCTACCGCACTCTTTGCCTTGTCTCTCCGCGAACGAAAACTTATTCGTTGTTGCTTCCCGAGAATGCACGCTTCACAAACTGCGTCATTACGATCTAGCGTACTAATGTTGTATCTTTTTAACACCTCACGAACATGCTGCTTGTTTTGGTGACAGAATCTCTCATGCCAAGTGTGGAGTGACGCCGTTTTCGTAGTTGCCACGGCCGCCAACATGGTCGCACACTCATCGACTTATGAAAAAAGACAAAGATTATTTGTCCGAGAAAAAGTCATATTTAGTGCATATAAGCCTCGTGTGGTCATTGTACCCGTTAAGCGCACATCGTTGTTCTTCACAAACTTGCACATGCGGATGTCAGCTTGAAACTTAAAGCCTTTCTTCATTGTTGCGCTGACTCAGAAGAGATTGCGCCCAAGATCTGGTACATACCAGACGTTCTCTAAGTAGTTGTCAACTGACGCACCGTTGTAACGCATCTGAACGTTCACTGTTCCATGACCAATTGCCTTTATGACACTAGAGTCCCCGAGATGCACGGATTTTTCTTGTTCGAATCTGTTAAAAGAAGCAAAGTATTCTTTTCTACTCGTCATGTGTGCCGTTGCACCACTGTCCGCAAAACAAGTCTCACTGTCAGTTACCGCACTATTCGCGAACGATGCAGCCGCCATGAAAGCTTCACCCGCACTTTCGTTATTGCTGAAATTTTTGTTTCTGCATTCGCGAGCAACATGTCCCATTTTGTGACATTTGTAACACTTTAAAATAGGCTTACGTTTATAGGCTTTCCTGTCCTCTGCAACTAGCGCTTCAGATTCGTTTTTCTTCGTTGGCAAACGCATTTCTATTAACCGTAGACGCTCGGTTAACTTGTTTATCGAACGATCAGCAATGGCAACGGACTCCCACACACTCTTAAATTCGAAGTACTCTGTGGGGAGGGTTGACAAAATTCTACTCATGAGTAACAGGTCAGGAAGTTGCGTTTGGGCAACCGTCGTAAGTTCTTCATTCATTTCCCTGAAGATGCGCTGAAGCCGAGCGATATGTGTCATGATATCCTCATTTTCATCCTTTTCATAGGTGAAAAATCTTTCCATCAGCCTATCTAAGCGCTGTCCTGAACTTTGTTCATATACACTGAGTAGTTTTTCCCAAACAGCTTTAGCTGTGTCACATGTGGCTGTCAAGTCCACATTCGATTCGTTCATTGTCGAAACAAGTACAAGTTGGGCTAGCGCGTCAGCTTTTTTATACTTTCTTAATGCTGCTTGTGCTGCTTCGTCGTTCGAAGCTTCCGGGACGACCGTCATGCCGGTTACAACTTCATACACCTCGTGGTGTTTCAGTACCAAACACACTTGACGTTTCCACATCGCCCAATTTTGTGCTCCACTCAGTTTATCGATCTGAGCCTTAAACTCCATTGTTATTGAAACAATCAAGGCAGTAACGTACTACAAGAAAAGATGTCCGAACTCACAAACACGTGCTCACACTCGCGCAACTTACTAAGTTCAAGATTTTAATCACTAAACACTCGAAATTTACAGAAAATTCGTTCTGGGCCCATAACCTGTTGAGGTTAATGATTAATTAATGTGGAAATTAACAATGTTAGTCGTCAAATAAAAAGGATGCACACAGATTTAATTGTAATATTAAAGAACTCAGAGTAACACGCGTCTATACCCCACTAAGGTCGCAGCACAAAAGTGGAGAGAGATGGTTGGCGCATTGCGACAATGCTTACAAGACTAGCAGTGTTGCCAATATAGAACTAGTAACCTTTATGGTACCAACATAACACATAGTATATAAGTATGGTGACATTCAAACAAAATATAATTACAACATTTTTCACTGATATGAATGTGAAAAAACTAAAAAAACAAAGACCGAATATTGTCTTCGACGGCGTTGAACTCGTTGGTGGAGGTTGTTCTGCAGGAGATATCTTGATACCTCATCAGTCGTTTCAATTTGGATTTAGGTTTCTTTTGAGCGTCCATAATCGTTGGATTTCGAAGTATCTTCCACAATTTCTCATCTTTCATCACGGAATCCAAACATGGACTGCTTATGAAAACCTTCCTCCTATCTAGAACCTTCTTCTTCAGCGTGTTTTTCCGTCCGATCTTAGCCATTTCCTTGCGCAACTTATGCAATAATTTTTCTTCTTCGGGAGTTTCGGCTGTGACTTTCGCGATCAATTCCTCGACGTTGAGGTCTGCCACCGAGAGAGTGCCTTCGTAGATGTAATCAGGAGGTACCTCGACGCTGTTGCCGAACAGGATCGAGTCTTGATACGTGCTCATGTTCGAGTCTCTCTGCGCCAAAGTTTGGTGCAGAAACTCGATGTCGCTCGCGTTCAAATCGTTCATGCTTCTGGTTAACCGCGCATGTTTCAAAGGTTTTTCCTGCCCGAAATCTTCTAGGTTGAGATATTCGTTGCTTTCGGCTATGCTCTTCAGACTAGGGTTCTTGTAAACGGAGTCGAGGAGCGGTTTGCTTATGGCTACGAGACTTCTGCTGGTGAAACGAGTAGCCTTCTTGTAATCCTTCTCCTGCTCGGCACAGAACGAGACCACCTGGAAGACCACCGAAGAGATGGACAGACTCCTGGACTTCCAAATCGCAGGAGCCGAAGGACTGAGAAGAAACTTACAGAAACAGGCACATAGTGCCTACACAGAGAATAAGAAGAAGAAGAAGATTTATTAATCTGTTGTGGGAAACACAGTCGAAGGCCTTGGTGAGGTCACAGAATATTCCAATGGGATATTTTCCATTATCTACCTCGTAAATTAGTTTGCTGTGAAATTCTAATAGGGCGGTTGTGGTAGATTTGCCTTTGCAAAACCAATGCTGTTGCTTTGGAATTAGATTATATTTTCCAATAAAAGCAGGCACTCTTATTAGCATAGCATGTTCAATTATTCTTGCTAGAGTTGGTATGATGACGATTGGTCTATAATCATGCATTTCCATGTTATCACCTTTCTTGAAAACTGGAATGATTTTACCTATTTTTAATACCTCTGGAAATTTTTAATTTTGGTTTTTATCATCAGAAAGCAGTTGAAGAAATGATATTGGATGCATTTGATAAAGCCAATTGCCTTGCTGTTGCAGCTGGTATTTTGGAAGACGTCGTCCCGTGTTTCTCTTCGGAGATGTTCGGCAAACGCGTTTTATTTGTTAGCGAGAAATTCTTTATTAGTATGTGGTTTTGTCCCCGTAATTTTTTCAACAATTCACAGCTGTGAGTTGTCTTACAAAGGTGTCACTTGTTGTCTTGTCAAGTCTTACAGAGTCTTCAATGAAGTGTTCGATGACGTCTTACAAAGTCTTACACATTCTTACAAATCCTTCCAAGATATTCAGAAAGTCTTACAAAGTCTCCCATGAAGTCTCCCATGAATCTTCCATGAAGTCCTAGAAAGTCTTCGATGACGTCTTACAAATTCTTCCATGAAGTCTTACAAATCCTTCCAATGTCTTACAAAGTCTTCCATGAAGCCTAGCAAATTCTTCCAAAATCTTTCAAAGCCTTAATCAAATCATCCAAAAGTCTTCCATGAAGTCTTACATAGTCTTCTATGAAGTCTTTAATGAAAAACTTTACTTACCTTCTTGCCTGAAATATTAAGAAATTTCTGAATGATCTGCAAATCAGTAAAACTTCTATTCAAAGGACTTTTTCTGTTTATAGACATCAATAAAATATAGAATTTTAATTTAAATAAACAATATAATTTATTAACCCACATAATTGTAATTTCCCTCCTCTATATACATTAGCATGTGGTAGTAGCAGGTACATTAAATTTGATTCCGAATTCTATAACTAAAATCCCAATACAAAGATTAGAAAAATTTTCCTTCCAAAACAAACGTCACCAAAACTTAAAAAACTTCACAAACAAAACGCATTTGAACAAGCTTCATTCCTTGATGAAATCATTTCTATGCTTCGTACTTCCGCTGTAATTCACACAACTTCGCAAGAACGAATCGGAATTCCTATGGAAAGCCCTTGTAGAACTAGCAGAAATTGATCTATTATTCTCAATGGGCGGGAGAACCATAAAATCCAACCTTTCGTAAAACGAAGACTTTTTCCGCTTCCCCAAAGTCTTTTTAGGCTCGACCTCGATGCTAGGCAAAGATTTAAAATTCGATTCTTGCAACCAATGCGCCGTCCTAGAAATCGCTTCTTTTTTATTATCAGGAACTTTAATATTAATCGGCGCTTGAGAAATCCTTAAGAAACTATCAAACTGGATATCTAACATTCGAGGATTTAGAGTGCTATTAACGGACTGCTTACTGTTATTACTGCCCGAATTATGTTTAGGATATAACTCGTCTAGTAACTTATCTATCACAGATACTGATGGTGTTTTAAGGTTCGTAGAATGATATGATACTGCTGAGGTAGATTTATCACAGATTTTCTCAGGCTTTTCCGTTCCAAACGGAGTGCTCAAAAACCTTCTATAACTAACTTCCGGTGTTGTCCTTGTCAAACTAAAATGGTAATAAACAAGTAAGATTTTATAGGCATTCTCTTAAAGCTTACCTTAAACAGGGAAAAGTCTTGATCCACAATCTATACTCATCCTTGTCGTAATGTGCAGGAATTGGTTCTAAACATTGCAAAACCCGTTCCATCCTCTCATACTCTTTCTTGACAATTTCCGTGGCTTGAGTTTCATAATCTTCACCCCAACTCAAAGAACTAGTCGAGCTCTTGTCAAAGCTATCCTTGTTGCTATCACCGCGGTCCTCAATAATATCTATATCCGAACTATTACACGACGAAACCATAGGTACTCGAGCCCAATTACGTCTAGCACTGTAAGTATCGAATCTCGGTTTCACCGGCTCCCCAAACACAGGCTTGATGTCTATCTCCGAATCCTCCGTCAAGTTCTGTTCTTGTTTTATCGATGGAACGTGGAATTTATTGCGAATGTTTCTGTTCCGGTATCTGGACATGTTTGCACCTGGGAACATGCATCGGCTGTGTTTACATCGCGGCAGCAAAATATCGATTTGTTATACTTTCCGCTGCGAATCGATAGAGCTCGTCGAGTTAGTCTCGGCGTTTACAAAAAAAAAATGTAATTAAGGCGTTCGTGATTCCCAATTTGAATTTGATCTATCTTAAAGAATAATTATTAAATTATTTTAATATATACATGGAATTTTCGACGACAACATTGATGGAGATTAATGACTAGTCTTGGTTTAAGTCAAATAACATGTCTGTCTAGTCTTGTCTGTCTAGTCTTGTCTGTCTAGTCTTGTCTGTCTAGTCTTGTCTGTCTAGTCTTGTCTGTCTAGTCTTGTCTGTCTAGTCTTGTCTGTCTAGCCTTGTCTGTCTAGTCTTGTCTGTCTAGTCTTGTCTGTCTAGTCTTGTCTGTCTAGTCTTGTCTGTCTAGTCTTGTCTGTCTAGTCTTGTCTGTCTAGTCTTGTCTGTCTAGTCTTGTCTGTCTAGTCTTGTCTGTCTAGTCTTGTCTGTCTAGTCTTGTCTGTTTAGTCTTGTCTGTCTAGTCTTGTCTGTCTAGTCTTGTCTGTCTAGTCTTGTCTGTCTAGTCTTGTCTGTCTAGTCTTGTCTGTCTAGTCTTGTCTGTCTAGTCTTGTCTGTCTAGTCTTGTCTGTCTAGTCTTGTCTGTTTAGTCTTGTCTGTCTAGTCTTGTCTGTCTAGTCTTGTCTGTCTAGTCTTGTCTGTCTAGTCTTGTCTGTCTAGTCTTGTCTGTCTAGTCTTGTCTGTCTAGTCTTGTCTGTCTAGTCTTGTCTGTCTAGTCTTGTCTGTCTAGTCTTGTCTGTCTAGTCTTGTCTGTCTAGTCTTGTCTGTCTAGTCTTGTCTGTCTAGTCTTGTCTGTCTAGTCTTGTCTGTCTAGTCTTGTCTGTCTAGTCTTGTCTGTCTAGTCTTGTCTGTCTAGTCTGTCTAGTCTTGTCTGTCTAGTCTTGTCTGTCTAGTCTTGTCTGTCTAGTCTTGTCTGTCTAGTCTTGTCTGTCTAGTCTTGTCTGTCTAGTCTTGTCTGTCTAGTCTTGTCTGTCTAGTCTTGTCTGTCTAGTCGTGTCTGTCTAGTCTTGTCTGTCTAGTCTTGTCTGTCTAGTCTTGTCTGTCTAGTCTTGTCTGTCTAGTCTTGTCTGTCTAGTCTTGTCTGTCTAGTCTTGTCTGTCTAGTCTTGTCTGTCTAGTCTTGTCTGTCTAGTCTTGTCTGTCTAGTCTTGTCTGTCTAGTCTTGTCTGTCTAGTCTTGTCTGTCTAGTCTTGTCTGTCTAGTCTTGTCTGTCTAGTCTTGTCTGTCTAGTCTTGTCTGTCTAGTCTTGTCTGTCTAGTCTTGTCTGTCTAGTCTTGTCTGTCTAGTCTTGTCTGTCTAGTCTTGTCTGTCTAGTCTTGTCTGTCTAGTCTTGTCTGTCTAGTCTTGTCTGTCTAGTCTTGTCTGTCTAGTCTTGTCTGTCTAGTCTTGTCTGTCTAGTCTTGTCTGTCTAGTCTTGTCTGTCTAGTCTTGTCTGTCTAGTCTTGTCTGTCTAGTCTTGTCTGTCTAGTCTTGTCTGTCTGTCTAGTCTTGTCTGTCTAGTCTTGTCTGTCTAGTCTTGTCTGTCTAGTCTTGTCTGTCTAGTCTTGTCTGTCTAGTCTTGTCTGTCTAGTCTTGTCTGTCTAGTCTTGTCTGTCTAGTCTTGTCTGTCTAGTCTTGTCTGTCTAGTCTTGTCTGTCTAGTCTGTCTAGTCTTGTCTGTCTAGTCTTGTCTGTCTAGTCTTGTCTGTCTAGTCTTGTCTGTCTAGTCTTGTCTGTCTAGTCTTGTCTGTCTAGTCTTGTCTGTCTAGTCTTGTCTGTCTAGTCTTGTCTGTCTAGTCTTGTCTGTCTAGTCTTGTCTGTCTAGTCTTGTCTGTCTAGTCTTGTCTGTCTAGTCTTGTCTGTCTAGTCTTGTCTGTCTAGTCTTGTCTGTCTAGTCTTGTCTGTCTAGTCTTGTCTGTCTAGTCTTGTCTGTCTAGTCTTGTCTGTCTAGTCTTGTCTGTCTAGTCTTGTCTGTCTAGTCTTGTCTGTCTAGTCTTGTCTGTCTAGTCTTGTCTGTCTAGTCTTGTCTGTCTGTCTTGTCTGTCTAGTCTTGTCTGTCTAGTCTTGTCTGTCTAGTCTTGTCTGTCTAGTCTTGTCTGTCTAGTCTTGTCTGTCTAGTCTTGTCTGTCTAGTCTTGTCTGTCTAGTCTTGTCTGTCTAGTCTTGTCTGTCTAGTCTTGTCTGTCTAGTCTTGTCTGTCTAGTCTTGTCTGTCTAGTCTTGTCTGTCTAGTCTTGTCTGTCTAGTCTTGTCTGTCTAGTCTTGTCTGTCTAGTCTTGTCTGTCTAGTCTTGTCTGTCTAGTCTTGTCTGTCTAGTCTTGTCTGTCTAGTCTTGTCTGTCTAGTCTTGTCTGTCTAGTCTTGTCTGTCTAGTCTTGTCTGTCTAGTCTTGTCTGTCTAGTCTTGTCTGTCTAGTCTTGTCTGTCTAGTCTTGTCTGTCTAGTCTTGTCTGTCTAGTCTTGTCTGTCTAGTCTTGTCTGTCTAGTCTTGTCTGTCTAGTCTTGTCTGTCTAGTCTTGTCTGTCTAGTCTTGTCTGTCTAGTCTTGTCTGTCTAGTCTTGTCTGTCTAGTCTTGTCTGTCTAGTCTTGTCTGTCTAGTCTTGTCTGTCTAGTCTTGTCTGTCTAGTCTTGTCTGTCTAGTCTTGTCTGTCTAGTCTTGTCTGTCTAGTCTTGTCTGTCTAGTCTTGTCTGTCTAGTCTTGTCTGTCTAGTCTTGTCCTGTCTAGTCTTGTCTGTCTAGTCTTGTCTGTCTAGTCTTGTCTGTCTTGTCTGTCTAGTCTTGTCTGTCTAGTCTTGTCTGTCTAGTCTTGTCTGTCTAGTCTTGTCTGTCTAGTCTTGTCTGTCTAGTCTTGTCTGTCTAGTCTTGTCTGTCTAGTCTTGTCTGTCTAGTCTTGTCTGTCTAGTCTTGTCTGTCTAGTCTTGTCTGTCTAGTCTTGTCTGTCTAGTCTTGTCTGTCTAGTCTTGTCTGTCTAGTCTTGTCTGTCTAGTCTTGTCTGTCTAGTCTTGTCTGTCTAGTCTTGTCTGTCTAGTCTTGTCTGTCTAGTCTTGTCTGTCTAGTCTTGTCTGTCTAGTCTTGTCTGTCTAGTCTTGTCTGTCTAGTCTTGTCTGTCTAGTCTTGTCTGTCTAGTCTTGTCTGTCTAGTCTTGTCTGTCTAGTCTTGTCTGTCTAGTCTTGTCTGTCTAGTCTTGTCTGTCTAGTCTTGTCTGTCTAGTCTTGTCTGTCTAGTCTTGTCTGTCTAGTCTTGTCTGTCTAGTCTTGTCTGTCTAGTCTTGTCTGTCTAGTCTTGTCTGTCTAGTCTTGTCTGTCTAGTCTTGTCTGTCTAGTCTTGTCTGTCTAGTCTTGTCTGTCTAGTCTTGTCTGTCTAGTCTTGTCTGTCTAGTCTTGTCTGTCTAGTCTTGTCTGTCTAGTCTTGTCTGTCTAGTCTTGTCTGTCTAGTCTTGTCTGTCTAGTCTTGTCTGTCTAGTCTTGTCTGTCTAGTCTTGTCTGTCTAGTCTTGTCTGTCTAGTCTTGTCTGTCTAGTCTTGTCTGTCTAGTCTTGTCTGTCTAGTCTTGTCTGTCTAGTCTTGTCTGTCTAGTCTTGTCTGTCTAGTCTTGTCTGTCTAGTCTTGTCTGTCTAGTCTTGTCTGTCTAGTCTTGTCTGTCTAGTCTTGTCTGTCTAGTCTTGTCTGTCTAGTCTTGTCTGTCTAGTCTTGTCTGTCTAGTCTTGTCTGTCTAGTCTTGTCTGTCTAGTCTTGTCTGTCTAGTCTTGTCTGTCTAGTCTTGTCTGTCTAGTCTTGTCTGTCTAGTCTTGTCTGTCTAGTCTTGTCTGTCTAGTCTTGTCTGTCTAGTCTTGTCTGTCTAGTCTTGTCTGTCTAGTCTTGTCTGTCTAGTCTTGTCTGTCTAGTCTTGTCTGTCTAGTCTTGTCTGTCTAGTCTTGTCTGTCTAGTCTTGTCTGTCTAGTCTTGTCTGTCTAGTCTTGTCTGTCTAGTCTTGTCTGTCTAGTCTTGTCTGTCTAGTCTTGTCTGTCTAGTCTTGTCTGTCTAGTCTTGTCTGTCTAGTCTTGTCTGTCTAGTCTTGTCTGTCTAGTCTTGTCTGTCTAGTCTTGTCTGTCTAGTCTTGTCTGTCTAGTCTTGTCTGTCTAGTCTTGTCTGTCTAGTCTTGTCTGTCTAGTCTTGTCTGTCTAGTCTTGTCTGTCTAGTCTTGTCTGTCTAGTCTTGTCTGTCTAGTCTTGTCTGTCTAGTCTTGTCTGTCTAGTCTTGTCTGTCTAGTCTTGTCTGTCTAGTCTTGTCTGTCTAGTCTTGTCTGTCTAGTCTTGTCTGTCTAGTCTTGTCTGTCTAGTCTTGTCTGTCTAGTCTTGTCTGTCTAGTCTTGTCTGTCTAGTCTTGTCTGTCTAGTCTTGTCTGTCTAGTCTTGTCTGTCTAGTCTTGTCTGTCTAGTCTTGTCTGTCTAGTCTTGTCTGTCTAGTCTTGTCTGTCTAGTCTTGTCTGTCTAGTCTTGTCTGTCTAGTCTTGTCTGTCTAGTCTTGTCTGTCTAGTCTTGTCTGTCTAGTCTTGTCTGTCTAGTCTTGTCTGTCTAGTCTTGTCTGTCTAGTCTTGTCTGTCTAGTCTTGTCTGTCTAGTCTTGTCTGTCTAGTCTTGTCTGTCTAGTCTTGTCTGTCTAGTGTTGTCTGTCTAGTCTTGTCTGTCTAGTCTTGTCTGTCTAGTCTTGTCTGTCTAGTCTTGTCTGTCTAGTCTTGTCTGTCTAGTCTTGTCTGTCTAGTCTTGTCTGTCTAGTCTTGTCTGTCTAGTCTTGTCTGTCTAGTCTTGTCTGTCTAGTCTTGTCGGTCCAGTCTTGTCTGGCCAGTATTGCATGTCTAGTCTTGCCTGTCTAGTCTTGACTATTTTTTTTATTTTTGACATTTTTGACAAGTTTGACATTTATTAAAACACAACACATAAATAAATATGGTGGTGGCTAACATATGTCGACCCTCTGCATCGCGCACATCTCGGAACCGCTCTTCGAATTTCTTCGGCGTTGTATAAACCTATATTTGTTCTGCTTTTGTTTTCTGGCGAGCCCTTTCGTCGCAATTTTTCTGTGACATGATATTGTATATTATACTATCCATCACTTGCCACTGTTCTTCGGACTCGAGCAAGTACTGTACCATTGTTGCTGAATGGAACTTATTTTTTATTTTTTTGCGCTCCACGTGCCATCTGTTGCACTCGAAGATGGTGTGCGCAACCCCGTCCTCCTCTCCTCAGTATTCGCAGAGACTGTCTGTTGCTTTACCAATTCTATGGAGGTAATCCCTATAACACCCGTGGCCACTAAGTACCTAGGTTACAAAGTAATTCACTTCGGCGTGTTTCCTCGTCGTCGAGGAAATTAATTTTCTTGTCCATTGTCCGTTGGTTGTTGTGTCCCAGGATTTTTGCCATTCTTCGTATGATTTAGAATTTGCCGCTTTTTTCCTTTCAGTCCTTGTCCGTTTGTCGCCGTTTCGTTGCGTCGTATATATTTCTAATCTCTCACGTACCATTAATTTATTAATTTGGAATAATTCTAGCGATCACTATAGCCGCTTCTCTGGACACTGTTCGGTACGCGCTGCGCACTCTCAATGCTAGCTTCCGCTGTACCGATGCCAGCTTATCTCTTAAAGTTTTTGTCTTCATTGCCTTTGCCCATATCGGGGCTCCATATAGCATAGCAGAGTGGACAATCGAGCACAAAAGTCTCCGCTTACTACATCTGGGTCCCCGTACATTTGGCACGAGTCTCTCCAGTGCTGCAGCCTTGTTTAGCGCTTTGTCGCAAGATGTGATCTTGTCGATTACAACGCCTAGGTATTTTAAATAAGCTTTCGGGGTGATTGAAAGGTTCCTTATCTCGAAAGAAATTGGCTTTATATGCCTCTTGTCCGAAGTACAACCTCCGTTTTCTCAGGGGCCAAATGCAAGTTGCTTCCCTCCCATCCACTCATCCACTATTTTTATTGCTTCACTTGTTTTAGACTCTAATTCCTTTTCACTTTTCCCACAAAACAGATGCGCAAGGTCGTCCGCGAAATCGACAATCTCTACCCCTTCCGGGAGTTTAAGGCGAAGCACTACATAATATACAATGTTCCACATTGTAGGGCCCATCACTAAGCCCTGTGGAACACCGCTGTAGACCTCACGCTCCACTATTTTATTGTCTCCTTCCATAATAATTTTCCACTCAGACAGTTAGCTGCGTATCATACGTAATAGGCATGGGGGAAACCTCGTGATGTCGTCTCGTCGAGAATGTTTTGCCAACAAGCCGAATTAAATGCGTAGCGCACGTTAAGTGTTACCAGGGCACAGATTTTTCTGTTTCCACGTGTGTCAGCCCTAGCTTTCTCTGCAGTTTCAATGACCTGCTTAATGGCGTCGGTAGTGGATTTTCCTTCTCTGAATCCATATTGCTTTTCAGAGAGATCAGTCCCAGTTCGAAGCGCTCTTTTGACCCGGTCTTTGTTTGACCTATACGATGAAGCTTCATTAAGGGGGTACTCGCTCAAATTTTCCGAAAAAATGATACATTTTTAACGAGTGCCAAAAGAAGTGGAAGGCAAATAGAGAATTGATTTTTTTTTAAATTTTATTTACATATCCTTCGACCATGTGTCCATTTTTTTCGACGCGTGCGCTCCTCGCGCATGCGCACAGCTGTCTGCATCTCTGTGCATACTGTGAACTGTTTGGAAACTGTTTATATTGTGAACAAAACTCGTCAAGGTTTTTTCAAATCGGTCAAGAACTCTATCCGTAATCATGCGCACCATATTGAAAAAAATACGATTCCGAGAAAAACGCGATTAAAAGTTCACTTGTAGCTCTCTCATAGTGAAATCGGACCAATTTCAAAAATATGGGGGGGGATTTGTACCTTGAGGTATTGGGAATAAGAGGAAGAAATATTTTTTAAAATATATTAACGGGAAAACGGGAATCGGTGAAAATCGGTCGGAAGCTGCGGAGAGGCATTTTCGACGGAAAATTAAACATTATTATGATTCTTTCTCGCCCACCTCTATGAATCGATTCCTGGACCATATAGCAATCCTTTCCAACTTCGTAGCTCTTCTCGAGCTCAGATTGCTCTTCAGATCCTCATAGATTTTCTTCACGTACTTTTGAAAAATATGAGTAGTCCCGTTTTGCTGGGCCTCATCCAGGACCAGGTCTCATTACACAGATGATGCTGATGATTCGAATCCGTTGTGATAGCCACTCCAAATTTTGAGCGGCCGGCCTTTCTCTTCTTCCGCAGGCTCGATGCAGCTGGCGGCGCGCTCTTGAAAGCGCTGTACCCAGCGTTATATCGGCATTTTCAAGAAAATATTTTACAGGGGCTCAATACATGAAAGAACCCAAATATCAAAAAAATAAAAAATCAATTTTTCCAAAAAAAATTGAGCGAGTACTAAAGGAGATAAGGCCCTTAAGGGGCTTATCTCCTTTTCTCAGGAGGACTAGTTTAGCCTTTTTCCATTGTGCTGGAAAGTTACCTCCTTTTAGTAGGTTATTCATTACTCCAAGAACATACTCGGGAGCATTTCCGACAACAATTTTCAGTACCTCTGGTGGAATTCCGCCTGGTCCTGGGGCTCTGCCGCTATTGAGGCGCTCGCAAGCCATTTTAAGTTCGTTTTGTGTGAATGGTGCTATCTTCGTTACTAGAGGCTGCTTCCACCTTGCTTCTTGATGCATGGGGAATAGTTTGTCAACCAACTCGTCTATTTTTTCTAGGGGTATTTTTGTGTCTAGGTGTCTGCTTTTCAGGCTTCTAGTGGCTATTGCAAAAGCATGGCCCCAGGTGTCGTCGTCAATTTTCCTGCAGAATGCTTCCCTTTTTGCTTTGTTTATTGCTCTGTTGAGAGCTTTTTTAGATTGAGAATATGCACCTCTGAGCTGTTTTTGGGTGCATGGATCTAGGTTTTTCTTGCCTTCCCTTCCGAGTTGCCGTCTCGTGGAAACACATACTTTCCTTAGGTTGGCAATATCTTCACTCCATCAATATACTTGTCGTTTCCTGGTAGCATTTCTTTTTTTGGTAGCGTGGCGTTACACACTCTTGTGATCATAGATACCATTTCCTCTGTTGTGTTTTCAGAGGTTTTTGCTACTTCCATTTCTAATTGACGGATTAGCTTATCCTCCAAGGATTTAGTTGAACATCTCTTATATTTCGTTTGCTGGTTTATGCAGTTTTTACTTTGGCTCTGCTGGTTATAGAAGATGTATCTATGATCACTAAGTGTTTCTTTGTCCAGTACTTGCCAGCTGTAAACCTTGTCCATAAGTCGGTCCGTGGTAAAAGTGAGGTCTATGATATTAGACTTGGACTCTCTTCGTTCGAAGGTAGAAGTGTCACCAGCATTTTGTATAAGTAAGTCCAGTTCAGCCCATGGCCAGGTCACCTCCTGCATTCATTGCTGGACATCCCCAGTAAGGAGATTTGGCGTTTGCTATCAATGACGGTTTCTTTTGAGCTCTTACAGTGTCTCTTATTTCAGTCAGTAATATTTCAAACTGTTGGAGGCTGCTGTTAGGAGAGAAATAACAGCCATAAATAATGTAGTTTTCTAACTCGACCCTTTCCACTATCCTGAACATACACGTTTTTGTTTATAATTTTGATTGCTGCATCTTTTTGTGCTTCCTCAAACCATACGCCTACACTAATCAACTTCCTGTTCGGTTCACTGATAAGTATGATGTCGATATCATGCTAGGAAGCTAGGAAGTGATAGGAAGTCATGCGCTGATCGGCACCGCATCGCGTTTATTTGTAGGATATTAAGCATTGCGACTATTTATGTTTCGCCTTACCTCCGATAGAGCCTTTTGGAAAGATGGACACCTTCCCGTATCCGCCCTGTGGCCCCTCACTTCACAGATGGGCAATGAGTATTGCCTCCTCCTTGCAATTTTGAGCGAATTCTTTTGGACAAGTTTTTGCTTGTCCAGTCCATTACATTGCTTGGCAAAGTGTCCTGTTTGCCAGCATCTGTAGCATTTAAGGACAGTTACTCGCTCCTGGATCCTGCACTGTACCATGCCTATTCTTATTCTACCCCTTTCTACTAGCGTGGCAGCTAGTGACTTGGGAATCGCGACTGTTGGTTTTCACCATGTGCTGGTCTTAGGTTCTTAACCCTAATTTCAGAGTTTTCATCATCGGAGTGCTCTCTTACTGCTCGTATTATCTCCTCAGGTGTTGTGATAGTCTTGACTATCTAGTCCTGTCTTTTTTTTATGGGGACGTAGCAAGCACCTTTCGGTTAACTTGAGCAAGTGGACCCCCTGGAAAGCCAGCACATCATTACTTCAGGATGGTGGCATATCACATTCTGTGTTTCGACTGGTTAGAACTATGGGTAGCCTTACATCCCCCATCCACGCAATGTGATTAGGGGTTCAGGTGTTCTGTATGTTCTATGCATCTCCCTTGGTTCTGTTTTTCTTTCTGTCTAATTTGTTCGTCTCTTTCCTTTTTGGTTAGGTTAGGTTAGGTTAGGTTTAAATTAGAAAAAAAAATTTTAAATTAGACAGAAAGAAGAACAGAACCAAGGGAGATGCATAGAACATACAGAACACCTGAACCCCTAATCACATTGCGTGGATGGGGGATGTAAGGCTACCCATAATTCTAACCAGTCGAAACACAGAATGTGATATGCCACCATCCTGCTCTTTCCTTTTTGGTTAGGATGTTTATAATCATGGTTTCTGTGGCGAGCGAGTCTTCTTCGGACCTGAGCATTACGTCAGTCATTGTAGTTGTTTGAAGTTTTTCATTTGTTTTGGTTGTCCATACGTGTCTCTCTGTCGTCCATCTCTCGCAAGCGAATACTGTGTGTAGGGCACTGTCCGTAAGGCCGCAGTAATCACAGCGACTGTCTGGGGCCCTTCCGATTTTATGTAAGTACTCTTTGAATCACCCAGGCCCAGCCAGCGCCTGAGTAAGATGATAACCCACCTCTCCGTGCTTTCGTGTCACCCATGGCGACAGATCTGGGATTAGCTGTTAGAAGTGCTCCAGTGTCTTTGCCACTTTTCGAGCATCTGGCACTTGGCTTTCTTTTTCTGTTCCATCATGTTTCTCCCGTCCCCGTGTTTGTTAGCGTTATACAGGTAGGTCCTTTCCTCGGCCATGAACTCAATGGGCGATATGCCCGCGATCACGAGAACGGCGTCTCTCGAATCTAGTCCTGTCTATCTAATGTTGCCTGTCTAGTCTTGCCTGGTCTTATCTGGTCTTCTCGGGTTTTGTCTCGTTTTGTCTAGTCCTGTCTTGCCTAGTCTATTCTTGCGTGGTCTAGTCTTGCATGGTCTTGTCTAGCCTTGTTTAGCCTTGTCTAGTCTTGTCTATCTATTAATTTATCTATATGTTAATTTATCTAATCTTGTCTCTCTAGCCTTATCTGTTTTATATTGCATACCAATTTATTGAAATATAACATTTATTTGGAATATTCTTGTCTGTCTGGTATTAGCTTTTCTTTCTAGTATATTAAGATTGTTTTAACTAATTTTGTAAAGATTGTATTTCTTTTAATCTCATTCTTAGGAGAAGAGAAATAAAGATGAAATTGTAAGACATATCTTAATACGCGAGTTAATAAAATTCAAGTTCAAAATATTCCCTCCAAAACAACTGTGTTTGACTAGCGCAGTTCCGGCCACGAAACGCATGAATTTAACGAAACCTTGCAATAGTTCCCCACTATTTTCCGATAATAAATTTATAAATATCTTTAAATTGATCACTTGTGATTGTTCAAATGGAATATTAGTGGATTCAAGGAGGTTTCGTTAAAAATAATTTAAGATTTAATAGTGGTTATACTACCAATCAAGCAAGCAGACCGGAAGTGTCACATCACCCTTTAAAGTGCCAACAATAGTTCTGTCGTTCTGTGCTGTCTGGCCTGTCGAGTGTGTGTGTACAAGGGCCAAAAAGTGTTTCACAAATTAATTTAATAATTCACAAAATACATTTCCCATGTAAGTAATATACTATCAATATTTCGAAATTAATTCAAGCGAGTACGTGTATATTTTTGTTGCTTTACCTTTTGGATTTAAATACGTGTTATTAAGAAGAAACGTCAAAAAGTAACTGTCATGTTATAGTTGTCTTAATCAAATAACTTTCTGCGTCAAAAATCTCAGCAATTTTACCTCAAAGAAACAATAACACAAGAACCAAATTAACCTTTGTCCTGCATTCAAGAGTTTAGCTTAGTCATAACAGTATCAAACTCCAAGGTTAAACGTAATTAAAACAAGGGCTGTTGCTGTGACAAATTCTCTTTCATTACAGAAAACATGTTTATTTGGGACTGGTTCACAGGAGTTTTAGGATACCTAGGTAAGAAACTTTCATCCCAAAACAAAGTTTAAAAATATCCCAGATTTACCTGCATCTATTTATAATCCCAAGTTCAAAACGCATTTTTGATTGAAAGGTTTTAAACGTAAAGGACGATACATTTATTGCGGCCTCTCCAACTCTGGAAAAGCTTCCCTCGTTAAACAATTAATTGACGAAGGAATTATTAGTAATCGTTCGCAACAATCTATCGGTGAGTCAATTTCAGTGTGTGTATTAACGCATGTTTCGTGTGCATAGGCTTGTGGAAGAAATCTGGCAAGCTGCTCTTCTTAGGGCTGGACAATGCGGGAAAAACTACCCTTCTTCATATGCTCAAGGACGATAGACTTGCACAGCACGTACCCACATTACATCCCAGTAAGCTATTAATAATATTTTCTCGATTAATTTTCATTTCTCTTTCTTTGTGTATAACTGATTAAAATTATTATGTTTTAACATACTAAACAAATATTTACGTTGCAATTTTATTAAGTTTTGTTTCGTATTTTCAGCATCAGAAGAATTATCTATCGGAAACATGAGATTCACAACATTTGATTTAGGAGGGCACACACAAGGTAATATACAGTGTGTTTCATTAATGTCTGGTAAAAATTCTTGGAGCCCAAAATAAGAAAAAAAGTCCATATAGAGATGTGTCTGAAAACGCTTCATAACTGAGGAACAGCCTTCATAAGGGGGTGGCCCCACACAACATTTCAGACACAACTAACGATAATTGATTCAAATTTTGTGTGTACTTTCTGGTGCCGAACTACCATCTGTGCTTATTTTCATCTTGATAGCCAACCAGTGGCGGTACATATGGCCTTTGTATTCTTGCAAATATTTTTTCCATCTGTAGATTTAGCAAATGCTTGACCAGATCAGTGGTGCGCAAACTTTTTTTATGGACGACCCCCCATTTTGTGAGAAATTTTTTAATCGTTAACAACACATAATTTTAGAAAACAATGGTATTTTTGTGCATCTAAGTCAGGGGTTCCCAAAGTTTTTCTTAGCCGGGCCAATTTAATATTACCGAATTTTTTGTCGGGCCAAATAATGAAAACATTTGTTGAGCATGTTTTCGTATTTTCGGGTAATTCACGCATGATAATCCTTTATAAAAATCAATTAAGGAATTGTTCCGATAAGAATTCCTAACATCAATATTTTCCTGTAATTCTATCAATTAAAATTGCATGTCTTCAGAAATGTTATGCGGATTGCAAGAAAATGGATCTGAAAATAAAATATAGTTGTCCGCGTGACTCTTAAAATCATTAAAACGTTTGTCAAAATCTTCTAAAAAACTGTATGATTTTGTAATACTTTTCCGATTGAAGAATAACTGATGCATCAGTATTTTCCTTTACTAATACTCCACATCTTTCAAAATGACAAAAGTTACCAATTTGAAGCTGTTCATGTAATAAATGAAATTTTCTTTCTGTGGAATTTACATATCTAAGAAGATCACAAATAAGCTTGCATTACCTTGCAGTTTTAAATTTAATTTGTTCATAACACCAATTACGTCTACTAGAAATGTCAAGACGCACAACCAGTTAATATCTTAAATGAAAATTTCTGTAATGAAACATCACGATTTTTTTCAGTTAAAAACTCTGTACTTTCTTTTTTTAAACTGAAAAACCTTTTTAAGGTTCGTCTTCTCGAAAGCCATCTGACCTCCTGAAAAATATACTACGTCTCCAAATGGAGATTTAGACTCTTCTAAAAGAGTTAAATTGACGATGATTGATGCTTTTTGATAAAATTAACTGTCTTAATATCATTCATGATGACATTATACATTTTCAACACCTGAGCTATAAAATAGAATTGGTGAAACCATCCTACATTAAAGAAAATCATACAAACTTAAAACAAATGGAACGCAGCCTGAATATATAAATATATTTAGCCTTTCCGGAGCTCTATAACAATTATTGATTAAAAAGAGCTTAAAAACAATGTTATTTTTATGGTTTTTGTTGAGTGCCACAAAAGTGGACTGAAAGCTATAAAATAACTTACAAATTTCATGTGAGATTTGTTTATCACTTCTTCAAAATCTATGTTTTTGAGAATAGTATTCCTTGTTTTCTCATTCCACGATTTTGAGACGCGAATTTTCATAATTATGTCTTGATTGCTCAAGGTTCCAAAATTAGGACACGATTTTGAGACGCGCATTTTCAAAATTATATCCTGGTTTCTCAAGGTTCCATAATTAGGACACGATTTTGAGACGCGCATTTTCAAAATTATATCCTGGTTTCTCAAGGTTCCATAATTAGGACACGATTTTGAGACGCGCATTTTCAAAATTATATCCTGGTTTCTCAAGGTTCCATAATTAGGACACGATTTTGAGACGCGCATTTTCAAAATTATATCCTGGTTTCTCAAGGTTCCATAATTAGGACACGATTTTGAGACGCGAATTTTCAAAATTATGTCTTGGTTCCTCAAGGCTCCATAATTGGGGCAGGATTTGAGACTCGATTTTTCAAAATTTTGTCTTGGTTCCTCAAGGCATCACAACTAAGAAACGATTTTGTGACGCGAATTTTCAAAATTTTGTGTTGGTACCTCAAGGCTCCATAGTTAGGACACGATTTTGAGACGCGAATTTTAAAAAGTATGTCTTGGTTCCTCAAGGCTCCACAATTAGGATACGATTTTGAGATGCGAATTTACATAATAATGTCTTGCTTCCTCAAGGTTCCATAATTAGGACACGATTTTGAGACGCGATTTTTCAAAATTATATCTTGGTTCCTCAAGGCTCCATAATTAGGACACGATTTTGGGACGCGAATTTTCAAAATTATGTCTTGGTTCCTCAAAGCTCCATAATTAGGACACGATTTTGAGACGCAAATTTTCAAAATATTGTTTTGATTCCTCAAGACACCACAACTAAGATACGATTTTAAGACGCGAATTTTCAAAATTTTGTCTTGGTTCGTGAAGGCACCACAACTAAGACACGATTTTGAAACGCAAATTTTCAAAATTTTGTCTTTGTTCTTCAAGGCACCATAATTGGGACACGAAAATTTTTCACCACAACTTCAAAAATATTTTGTAAGTACTTAAATTGGTTAGTCTGTCCAAATTTTCGAAAATTCCTAAGAAAATTTGTCTAACTACAAATTCAAAACCAAATCAAATATTTTGGAAATTCCTGCAATTGTTTGTCTGTCCAAATTTTGGTAACTTCCTAAGAAAATTTGTCTGTCAACAAATTCAAACTATACTTGTGTCTAGGTCCTGCTTGAGACTGTCTCTCTCTTCGTGGCACTACAGTCCTATTTGGACCTGCGCCTCCTCCTAGAAATATAATATATCGTATCGAAATCGCGGGCCGAATTCACAGGCTTTGCGGGCCGCATTTGGCCCGCGGGCCGCACATTGGGAACCCCTGATCTAAGTATAATTTTTATAAAGAAAAATATTTTTTTATTACTCATGCGTTCAAAGGCGCATTATTATCTGGCGCACGTATTTTATGAGAAATGCCACTTTTGGTTGTATTTTCACATAAGTTGGGGAACGCACGCAAATATTCAATATTGCTAGATTACATTAAAAGAAAACAAAAAGTGACGTGAAATTTTTTTCATTACAAAATTAAAATTAAAGAAAACGTTTTAAAATGATGATGATATGTATGGTGATACCGGAGACTGAGGATAGTTCTTTTGATGAATCCACACCACCGGAGACCAGAGAATTGAATAAGCAAAATCTTCATTTTTGATTCTATTTCTTTTGGATGGATTGTAAAATACATCCCCTGGCATGAGTAATAAAAAATATTGTTTGTTATACGGGCGGTATTGTCAATTGCTCTCTCAATCGAATGTGCTCACTTCAATTTCGCTCTCGTGTCAAATTGACAATCTACTGTCCTAGTTAAGAAATCTACTATTAAAAAACTTTAGATCATGAGAATTGAATGTGAGTATGGGCTTGCAACTAGTTCATAATTGCTTCCATGTTCGGTTTATTATTGGAAATCACAAGCCATAAGTCATCCTGCAAACTGAATTAAAATATTGATTGCCTTTTTTCAACTAAAATGGATCCAACTTAAAATCATTATCTGGAAATTTTCAAACTTTCGTTTCTCTCAATTTTATCAAATGACGGAAATAGTAGTTTATGATACAAGTGTGTGAAGAAGGGCTTTTGTGCATGAGTTGCGAAGTTTAAAGCACGAGCCGAAGGCGAGTGGTTTAATCGCAATAGGTGCACAAAAGCGTTTCACACACGTGTCTCATACATTATTTTATTTACGAAGCATTTTAAAATACTGTTGAATCTGCAAAAAAAAAATTGTTTCTTACCGATAATATTGTAAAAATTGTAACTTTGACAGACAACATACTTCAATTCACTGACACAATAAGGTTAGGATGTTCAGCGCCTCAGTGGAATAAATTGATAACTAGTAAAAACAAAGTAACAGGAACACTATTTGGTTGTTGTCAATGAGTTGGGAAAGATTTTTCCTTCTAGGCCTTCCACCTCCACTGACCTTGACACATCCGGTTTCCACTTCTGACTCCGCCGAATTTTGAATTTTCCCGCGCACAGTGCAGGAACCGGAAATGGGGCGGTTGGATGTGGGAAACCGGAATTGGAAAACCGGAAGTGTGAAATCAAAAACTGAAGTCGAAACCGGAAACGGGCGTCGGAACTAGACCTCACACATAGCGTGGGGTTACATAAACCTCACACGTGGGACTACATAGACCTCACACCCAGTGTGGGGTTACATAGATCTCGCTTGTGGGGCTATATAGACCTCGCTTGTGGGGCTATATAGACCTCACACTCGCATCTGTGAAAAATAGGAATTGGAAACCGGAAACGGAAGTCGAAGTCGCAAACTGAAGTGAAACCGGAAACAGAACTGGAAGTGTCAAGGTCAATGGAGGGCCTAGAAGGAACCATCTTTCCCTACTTCGATGTAATCTAGGTTAACCTAGAGTTAGGTTCTGTTATATTAGAGCCAGATAAATCTAGACTGAGAGTCTCGGCCTCTCAGTCTAGATTTATCTGGCTCTAATATAACATAACCTAACTCTAGGTTCAAATTCAAATTCTTCATTCAAATTAAGAAAAATTAATTCCATTTTAATTTAAGTCAGAAAACTTATTTTCACTACGTCTATGTTTTTTGTTCAGTGACGCGAGTTGTTGCCATAGTAACAGTAAACAGAAATCATTTAATAATGAGACTCAATTTGATTTATATTGGACTTTTACGCAAGATTTGAATACTTTTGCACACGATTATAATAATGGCATCCTTCACTTACAATAATGTATTTATTAATGTGTTCATTTTGGTGAGTGAGTAGATAAATGTTTTTTTTTTTTTAATAACGAATCTATATTATTTTCTTTAGTAAATTTTGCACATATTTGCAAACATTTGGGAACATATTTGCGTTTTTTTTTAATTCTCTTTGCCAAAGTATCAATTTCTTTCTAAAAGCTTCAATTTTACTACTTAATATTAAAATGTTTGTACTCTCTCCCTGTAGACTCATATTCAAATCATTAAGTTTTTCCAAAATGTCATCAATGTAAATTAGTTCTCCAAGCCAATCCTTATTTATGAATGAGCGTCCTAAAATATGTGTCTTCTATCAAAAAATGTAGACCTTGTTTATCAAATCGAAAACACGTCGCAGTATTTTGCCTCGTGAGGGCCATCTGATTACGGTATATATTAATGTCTCATAATATTACACGTATTAGTGTCTCATAAATAGAACACCTATCTCATTACAAAGTATTGAAAGAGACTGTTGCTTTTAATGTAATAATTGCAGTAATGACAATATCTTGTGCAATTCTTCATCAATATCTTTTGCAACTAGAGTTTCCCTATGTATCATGCAATGGTTGAATACTATATATGGAGCAATTTTCATTATTAACCCTCTTAGTCCTTTATTACTTACCCGTTAATGCTGCAGCACCATCAGTGCAAACCGCAACACAGAGGGTAAGTTCATTTTCCTCAAAATATCTATTTATTTATTTACATAGTTTACGCCCACATTGGAGCACTTAAACCCAAATACTGTTAATCTATGTTAACAAAGAATTAACTGAAGATTAAGCTTGCATCATTTTCTTCCTTTCCCAAAACCTCTTCATTCTGGCTGATCTGGCTGCCCTTTCTTCATCAGATATAACAAATTGTTTCCTTTGTACAGTTTTTAATGAAAATATTATTTGTTTATTCTTGAGAATCCGTTTTTCTTCTCTATTTTCAATTTGTTTCATTGTAATATTCAACTCTTCTAAATCACTCTGAACTTCTTTCAACCAATTATTTTTAGTTTTATTTTGCCAAAAGTAATTAAATAGTTGTTTTATTATCCTGTTATCATTTAATCTAGATAGATGATAGAAAAATGCAATTTTTCTTTTTCTCATCGTATCTATTATAGATTCTTTTTCCCTGTAGACCACTGCATTAGGCAACAATCTCCATTGTCCATCTACCTGATGTTTTTTATTAATGATTGTTCGGAGTATCCTTCTGTCAACTTTTTGCAGTGTATCAGTTGTTGCTTTGGTTTTCAATTTAAATAGTGTTACACAAGCGTATGTTGCTTCAGGTTTAATGACGGAACAGTAATGTTGAAGTTTAGCATTTATCGAAAGAGACTGTTTCTTGTACGTTGCCCATGTAATTCGTTGTGCTCTTTTTAACTTAAATGTTCTGCTTTCTATTGAT
Source organism: Phosphuga atrata (assembly GCA_944588485.1). NCBI lineage: Eukaryota > Metazoa > Arthropoda > Insecta > Coleoptera > Silphidae > Phosphuga > Phosphuga atrata. The sequence goes on from OX155899.1 coordinate 65,799,130, forward strand.
GATTTTTCATTGGAGTTCCAAGTTAAAATTTCACCAAGATATTTAAACTTATTTACAATTTTAATTTGTTTAGTATTGACTAGAGTAATGGTTGGTGCTGTAGCAGGGAAGGTTGGCATTATTTCTGTTTTTCATATGAAATTTGCAATCCAGCTTTTCTTGCTATATTATCAAGTTGTTCTATTTGCAATTTAGCTTCTTCTATATCATTAGCCAGTAGTGCAAGATCATCCGCGAATGCTAATCAATTGAGTATTATTTTTTTGCCAATCTTGATGTTAGGTTGACATATCTTATTCCATTCCCAAATGATTTTTTCCAACACACAATTAAACAATAATGGTGAAAATCCATCTCCCTGCCGAAGGCCAGTGTTAATGTCAAATGGTTTTGAGAGTTCATTTCTGAATCTGACTTTAGCTTTAGTATTCTTTAGGGTAATTCCAATAAAGCGAATAAGTTTTGAATGTAAACCAAATTCCTTTAGGATATTCAATAGTGACTCACGATGGATACTATCATACGCCTTTTTAAAATCAACGAAAGTGATAACTAACTTTTTGTTTCTAACCCTATGATGCTCATAATCCACTTTAAACTGATAATTTGATCTGGACAACTTCTCCTGGACGAAAGCTGCCTTGGTATTTTCTAAGTTCATAGTCCAGTTGTTCTTGAATTCTCATGTATAATATCTTTGAAAAAATTTTGTGTGACATCCAGCAGTGATATCCCCCGATAATTGTTGGGATCTGATCTATCGCCTTTTTTATATAAAGGGTGTATTATCGCCATGTTCCACTCTTCGGGCATTTTTTCAGTATTCCAAATGTCTATGCGGTATTTATGTAAATTCTGAATGGTTTGTGTATTTGCATTCTTCCATATTTCTGCAGTTAGTTGATTCTCCCTTGACGCTTTGTGATTTTTAAGTGAATCAATGGCTTTCAGCACTTCATTGTAATCTGGTGGTATATCTTTTTCTAATGGTGTTTTATTTTTTTGAATGAAGGTCATACTCTAGGTATTGTGTTGGTTCCTCACTGCTAAGCAATTCTTGAAAGTATTGAGCTAAAATTTCTGCATTCTTTTGGTTACTATGTACCAGTTTTCCATTTGTATTTCTCATCATAAGTGTTGGTGGAGTTTAGTTTGATTGGCATTGTCGAAATGTTTTATAAAAATCCCTTGTCTTATGTTGCATGAATGCTTCATCTATGGTGTTTAATGATTCTTTGTGATAATTTCTTTTAACCCTTCTAATTTCTTTGGCTGTTTGTCTTCTAGCATTATGTAGTTCTTCACGGGATTTTTCTGTTCTCTTTTGTTGATCAGCCAACCATGCTTTGTGTCTGTTTTTAATTGCTGTGTCACACTCCGTATTCCACCAAGCATGTTCACTTTCACCAAGCACTTTCGTTTTTGAACGGGGGCAATTTCTTCAGCTATGGTTTTAAATTTTTTAATTAGAGTCCCTAAATTGTCTCTTAGAGGAGTTTTGGACCTTTCAAAATACAGTTTTAGTAAACTGTTTAAATAAACTGTATTTTGAAAGGTCCAAAACTCCTCTAAGAGACAATTTAGGGACGCTAATTAAAAAATTAAAAACCATAGCTGAAGAAATTGCGCCCGTTCATACGCATATGAATTAAATAACGAGGGTCATACTTCTTCCTCCTATAGGATTTGTTTGATTTGTGTTTCTTTTTAGGCGTTAATTTTATTTTAATCTTGGAAATATAGTGATCTGAATCTATGTCTACCCCTCGGAGTATTTTCACATTATAAATTTCCTTGTGATAATTCTTGTCCATGGCCACATGGTCAATCTGGAACTCCCCCAATTTAACATTAGGACATTTCCAGGTCATTAGTTTGTGTGGTCTTCTTTTAAACCTCGTTGTTTCCAAAATTAATCCATGATCTATACAAAGATCAATTAATCTCTGACCATTTTTATTTGTAAACTTATGCGCTGGCCATTTGCCCACCACTGTACGAAATCGTTTTTCTTTTCCTATTTTAGCATTGAAGTCACCAAGTAAAATTTTAATATGTCTATCAGAGATATCTGATATCAGCTGGTCCAATTCTTCCCAAAATTTTTCTGTTTCTTCCATTTCTATATTATTTTTGTCATTTGTTGGGGCATGGACATTTATCAATGTGTATGTTTTATTCTCTACTTTAACTGTTAGAAGTGCCATTCTTGGGGAGGTCGAAGAAAAAGCCTCAATTGAATCTAATATGCTGTTATGCACCAAGAATCCTACTCCAAATTGAGGAACATTCTTCATCACTCTTTTCCCTGGAGGACCTTTGTAAAGGCGATATCCTCCTGATTCTAATGGGTCCTGATCAATATTGCGCAATTTTTGAAGAGCTGTTATTACTATTTTATGCTGATCCAGTACATCTGTTAAATGTTTTAACTTGCCAACCTTCATAATAGAATTAATATTTAACGTTGCGAAAAATGAAAATTGTCCTGGTTTATTGAATTTATGTCTCTTTTGAACCTGATGTGTCTGCATGTCATCTGTTGGGCTTCCTACTCGCCATGATCTTCTATGTGACATCCTACCATATCCGAGTGGAGTCTCTGTTAGGACCTGCTGATGTTGAATGTCTATACCGGTGGATTTATTCATGAGAAGATTAATCATGTTTGGCTGATTATCTGATCAAAGATCAATGTTTCTGACCGTGGTCAGGGTTTACCATTCCAGATGTGATCTGGAAGAATGATTGCCAATATTATTACGTTGACGTTGACAATCCAAAATGTCATCAATGAAAATTAGTTCTCCAAGCCAATCCTTATTTATGAATAATATCTATTAATTATTTCAAATATTTTTGTGCTTCCTTCTAACTTTTTACAACTTAAAGAATCTTCCGATATGTCTTCTTCAAAATTAATAATTGTAGGTTTTTCTTAAATTTGAATTTGTGATTCAGAATTGACTCGTAATAAAATCAATTCCTAAATTACATATGTGGATCTCGTTAATTTAATTAAAATAAATCTACTTTAAATATTTCCTAAAGGCGCCAAAAACATTGCTACGGCTCTGATTAGGTATTAAAACAGACAATTGTTTTCGTAAAAAATGTAGTTCTATTTTTATAAATAAAATAATTTAATTTCAATATTTTACCGGTAAATACATTTTTGACTTGAATTAGGCGACCCAGAAAAATTCTCTCGCGACCCACGGTTTGCGCACCACTGGACTAGATGAAATTGTTCGCAATCAAAAACTACACTGAAAAGGTTCTCTTTGTTTCTGTCACTCAAGGTAACAGTTTTCGAGAAAAAAATTAAAACGTATTTTTTTGGGAAGAAATATGAAACATCGAAGTGAATTCAAATGTAATGGCTCGCGTACACCAAAACCTATTTTGTCGGCCGATGGCGGACAGAACTACCCGGACAAGTAACTCGGACGTGTATGTGCTTACACTGCAACCTATAATACATTCTATATATATCCTATATTCCTTTAAATCCTATATATCTATAATCCTATATATTCCTATAAATACACCCAATTTGCACTGTAGACGCCAAACAAACAAACGAAACAAACAAAAAGACGGCGGAACAGCTGGGCGAAGGCTTAAAACCGCCAGACAGCAAAGGACACATGATCTGTAGAGTCCGGCAGATTAGCGAGAAATCCCAACTTCGGACTCCACGGTTGATCGGCCTTTTTCGGGCGTCATCGGACGATGACGGTCGTGTTTGTGTACGCGCTCTCTTTCTTTTACAAGTGTTTGATTCAATCGACAGAGTTCGGCCGTCGTCACCCGAGCAAACTTCGGCCGATGACGGATTAGGTGTACGCGAGCCATAAGAGTCTGGCTGGTTCAGTGGGATTTTTAAATTGAAAGCTTCCTGGGAATACATTTTCCGACTAATTTTGGGACACTGTAACGATTGGTGCAAACTAGAAGCCTCTGTGATAAGCCATTCAAAAGTTATGACATCGCGAAATCATCATATCGTTCGTTTGGATGAACAGGGTATTAACTCATAATGGTCTTGACTGCAGAATTTCTTCTCAGTAATATCAAAATTGACAAAGTAAGGAAGTGAACAAAAACGTTATCAATAAACGTTAATCAATAGTTTAAAAGATATTATAAGAGAGGTTAACCAATTATTTACAGAAATGGAAATATATTGATTTGAAAACTTCAAATCGCGCTTCAGGCTTTTTTGAGTTAATACCCAGTTCATCTGGACCGACGATATATTCTAAATAAACTGGCAAAATGTATTGTAATTTTTTTGATTTGTAGCAAGAAGAGTTTGGAAGGATTATTTCCCAGCTGTAGACGCCATCGTATTTTTGGTGGACGCTTTTGACCGTGTCAGGTTTTCAGAGAGCAAAAATGAATTGGATTCTCTCCTCACAGACGAGACTCTTTCCAATTGCCCGGTTTTAATCCTCGGCAACAAAATTGATATGCCTGGTGCAGCTTCAGAGGACGAATTAAGAAACCTCTATTCACTCTATGGAGTAACAACAGGAAAGGTGAAATAGTATATTTTGTAACTATAGTCCATTTTTTTTTAAGAATGCAGTACAAGGAAGATAGGGCTTATTTGACCTTGTTCTCTGATTGGCTTAAATCGAGGAGAAGTTTACACCGACGATATTTACTTCTCCATCTCTCTCTTTTCACATACATTTGCACTACATTGACATATTCACATACACTACACATACATTGTCACTGGCGTAGAATTTGTGGATATGTAATTAAATGAATATAATACTACGAATAATTTATAAATAGCATGTGAACGTTAAATTATACTACGGCTATTAAGTACTATATTATACAATAATGTTTTATATATAATTTAATATTCATTTTTTAATTTAAAGATAAAAAAATAATTACCTCCAAGTATAATTTTTCGTACGCCAATGCATTGTGAGCATGTTGGCTGCCGTGTCAATTCTTCTTCTTCTTCTTTAATCCATAGCCGGCGCATGGAGAGGTGGTCGACCTCGTAGCCAGTACGCTGCTGTTGGTGCCGCTAGATTCCGTGCTCCATTCACTATACGCTTCCATGCTAATCGATCAGTTGCAACGGTTCTTGCCTCAGCTGTTGTTATTCGCTGGTTTTTTAAATCGTTCTCTACGTGTCAATTCACAATTGTCATCTGTTCTGTTTGTATCATTTAGATTTTTTGCGTTTTTCTCCATTTATTTGTTTGTATTTTATTACTATTGTTGCCATTTGGTGTATTTAATAGATATTCAAGTAACTATATTTGAATTTGGCGCCAAATTTTGTAACTAGATTGAACATTTGTCATAGTGGAAAACAGGTTTCTAGTTACTGCATTCTTTAAAAAAATGGACTATAGGGCGGTAGGTTGTCAATTGGACAAGAGAGCGAATGTGCTCACTTCTTTCGTGCGCCCAATTTCGCTCTCGTGTCCAATTGACAATACCGCCCGTGTTGTAAACAATATTTTTTATTTCGCATGCGAGGGGATGTATATTACAAGTTTGGGATCCAGGTGACACCCAAAAAAAAAAATATAAAATTAAGAATTTGCTTTTCCAATTGTCTCCGGTGGTGTGGATTCGTCATAAGAACTCTCCTCAGTCTCCGGTATCACCATAGAATTTGCACTCATTTTAAAACGTTTTCTTTAATTTTTATTTTGTAATGAAAAAAATTTCTGTCACTTTTTACTTTTTTAATATTGAGGTCTTGATTGTTACTTTTCACTTTCTTGTCACTTTCTTTCTGTCACTTTTTACTTTTTTAATATTGAGGTCTTGATTGTGTTTATTCTATTTATTTAATTGTTCTTGTTTTAATGTAACATAGCGATATCGAATATTTGCGTGCGTTACCCAAGTTATGTGGTAATACAACCAAAAGTGGCATTTCTCGTACTAAAAAACTTGCGCCAAGATAGTACTTTTAATGCATAATAAATAATGCTTTTAATGCATGAGTAAAGATTATGATATAGATATATGACTTGTAAAGATTTTAATTTTGTTTGTTGTAGGGAAAAGTGGCAAGGTCTGATTTACCTGGACGTCCATTAGAATTATTCATGTGTTCTGTACTTAAAAGACAGGGTTATGGAGAAGGTTTTCGTTGGTTGGCACAGTACATTGACTGAATACTCGCGAAGGAAAGCAGATGGAGAAAATAGGACATTTATAAAGAAATATCTGTGGTGTTGTGCATTCTAACTGTGTTGCCAGAAAAAAACCTTATTGGTAAATTATTTTTGTTTTCGTAATTTTATCTAAATATAGTAAGTTAAAGCGAAAAAAGGAAATGGTTCGTTGATAGTTTAAAAATGTTTTTGTTTTCTTCCGTTGTCCCGGTAGATAAATTGTTTTGTTATTTGAAGGTGCACAGGTATTATGCTGCTTTTTTTTTAAATATAATAAACAATTAATAAATTTTGAACAAAATAAACCTTTATTTTTGTTAGCCATTGCCAATAAGGTTTTTGTACAATATGCAGAGAAATTTTTGTTCTTGCAAATAATTTTTTTCAAAATTTAATTTAATTATGGAAACGTGGGTAAAACAAACTTACCCATACTATATGCTTGTATATAGTCGAATTTGATACATAATTAACTTCATATCTAGATTTGCATAAAAAGACGGAAATTAGTTTAAAGCGCTTAGGAAACAAAATTCTGGTTAGCTTTCGCTATTCTAAACAATTCATGCAAGAGCTTTATTTTTTCATACGTAAAATTTGTTTATTAGTTCAATTTTGACTAAATATTTTCTTAGTCGTCGCCAAAACATCCAAGTGCATCCAATAAAGTTTTGGTGTATTTTATTTTAACAATTGCAACAAATTGGTTCTTTTCTTCTCAGATGGAAATAATTTATAATTTTTTAATAAAAAATGCCACATTTGGATTCATATATTTTTGGATTTCAGAATTTATTTGATCCTATACAAAAGATGGAAAACTTTCAGATCTTACAATCACATATTATAATTCGAAAGGCTGCAAAATAGAAGTCTCTGTGATAAACATCGTGAAATCTGCGGAAAAAGCATTTCCTTAATCCCTCCGCTACCAACGGGATACATATGTCCCAAGCACCAAGTATATTTCGGTGGAGTTTAATTCATTCTAAATGTTCATATAGCATTGTCCCATTGGTATTTTCATAAAAAGGACAAAATCATGTGCTCACACCCCTCCTATATTCTGTTTCCTGCAATTATGTTTAGTCATTCCACAGTTTTGCATCTTGACGGCTTTGTATCTGTGTTTGTGTGCTTTCTACCAAAGTTATTCAGAGAAAATAAATTGTTGGGCATTCTCAATAATCAAAAAGGGAAGAAAACATTTACAGAAAAATCACCTTGAAATTTTATAATGGGACTCTTCTTCTTTCGAATTGGTCTACTTTGGACCACGCTTGGCTTTTTGGACATTTATCCAAACGTAGGAATTGCGCTCCGAAAATTTACGGCCAAATGTAAAAAGTGCCTAGGGGCCCTGGGTCTTTAAGTCCGGGCCTGGTCGTTACAGCATCTAGATCTTTAATGTTCACAACGTTGTCCAAGTTTCTCGTGCGGATTTCTATCTGCGGCAGTTTGTTTGCTTCTTCTTCTTTCGAATAGGCCTACTTTAGACCACTCTTGTTCAACTGTTGGGCTTTGACCTTTGCCCAGTATTGTCGCATCTTCTGCCGGTGTAACTCCTTTCTCTCTTCTGTCCAGGGGGTACCTTTCCTTCGAGGTTTTTCCTGAAATCCACGGACTTCCTTCAGGGTGCATCTCACAGACTGTCTGTTTTTGAGATCTGTTATTCCCAGTTCTTTAATATCCTTCTCGGTCTCTGTCAACCAAGTGGTCAACGAAGCTTCTTGTTTTGCCAGAAGGTTGGTTAGTCGGTTTGGAGGCAATCTTGCAACATGGCCATAGAAAGAGCTACCCTTCTTTTCCTTGCACAGTCAGAGAGCATCTCAATATGTTCGTAGAGCTCAGAGTTATGCCGCCTTCGCAATTCCCCATCTTCCTTTACCGGGCCTAGGATCTTCCTGAGGATTCTCCTCTCTCTGATTTTCAATTTCTCTACTAGACTTCTTCGGTTCAAGGAAAGACACTCCATGGCATACAGGGCCTCTGGTCGTAAGACTGATGTGTAGTGCGTAAGTTTCAGGTTGCGTGACAGGCATTTCTTATTGTAATGGGACTCATTTATCCCATTCCTATTTTGGTTATAATTTTTTATAGAATGGACGGAAAAAAAAAACCCCAGTAAGGGCAACGAACTAAAATATATTCCGAAAAATTTAGTGACGAAGACCCATTTTGCATCATCTGATGACTCTTTAGAAGATGAAAACTTCGCACCAGACAGCGACAGCTCTCAAAGTTCCGAAGATGCTCAGTTCTAAAGATTCATCCGACGACTCTAACGAGGTATCAATAGATGCTGAACCCATTTCCACCCCTGAAGTGACTTCCTGGAATGCGGTTCCAAACTCATTTATACCTCAATTCAAAGCTATTTACTTTCTAAAACTGACACACAAGGGTTCTAATGCCCGCCATACACACAACGGCCCACCAGAGAGGTCTACATGTGCAGGTTTGCCTGCGCAGGTAGACCGGAGCGTGTGTGGGAATAGACCTGTGCAGTTTCTTGCGTACGGTTGACCTGCGCAGGCAAACCTGCACAAGTAACCTCTCCGGTAGAGCGTAGCGTGTATAGCGGGCATAAACTACACATCTACCATGCTCTCTTGAAGAGAGTCGTCCCTTCTCGTTTCTCCTTATTTCAATATAATATTTATGTTATATTTTGAATATTTCGGGCGTGGGGATAGTTTGAACACTTCAAACAAAAAATCAAACCCATTGTTTATAAATTTTGCTGCAATTACATTCCACAAATACCTCGCGCTTCCACCAACAAAGTTGGACAGATTTCACGACGTAACTTTTGAACGGCTTACCAGAGTCTTCTAGTCTTCACCAATCGATTCAGCGTCCCAAAATTAGTCGTAAAACGTATATAATATTCCCTAGGAAGCTTTCAGTTAAGAAATACCATCGACACGGGGAGTCGAGACCGCGGAAACGACGAAATGCGAGAAAATTGATTTTGCTATAATCATTATTTTTTGAGTTACAGCAAAATTTAAAAACATTTCTGAAAGCATTTTTGCTGCTGATTACTGATTATATTTCGTTAGCTCTTTCCGTTCACTATCGCCTGCAATAATTGAAGGAAATTTTATGAAATTTCGGCGCTCGAGTAGAGATCTCGGAAAGTTGTGAATTTCCCACGGACTATCTTGGTGTATTAATAGGAAAATTGCCTTCTGAAAACGATACCGCAATCCGTTTTTTATTATCTGCAACGGTTTCCGAGATATTTACTTAGAAAGTCAAGAATCGGGTAAATTTCAGTTTGAAATTTTTAGACACATTATTGAATCTTTGCCGACAATTTACACATCGATTTGTTCGTCTTGTCGTGTAGTATCTGTGTGTCGAATATAATTTCACTGCTTTTTTCCGTTCTCGAAAAATCGAAAAAAAAACGAAAAAGAACATATTTTTCGAACGTTATGATGGAAAATTTTTGTTGAAAATTTTTTTGTACATTTTTTTCGTGATTTTTTTTTTGGTTACCCGAAGGAAATCGAAGTGCTGAAAACGGTTTTTCAGTTTATTTTGCTCTAAAGTTACAAATAAACAAGTTTTATATATTTTTTCGCTGCTCACCATCTCGCATTTCTGACTGATGTACGGTTCACGACAGAGACTTCTAGTCTTCACCAATCGATTCGGCGTCCAAAAATTAGTCCGAAAACGTATATAATATTCCCTAAGAAGCTTTCAGTTAAGAAATACCATCGACACGGGGAGTTGAGACCGCGGAAACGACGAAATGCCAGAAAATTGATTTTGTCAAAATCGTTATTTTTTGAGTTACAGCAAAATTCAAAAACGTTTCTGAAAGCGTTTTTGCTGCTGATTACAGATATGCAAATTATATATCGCTAGCTCTCTCCGTTCACTATCGCCTGCAATAATTGAGGAAAATTTTAAGAAATTTCGGCGCTCGAGTAGAGATCTCGGAAAGTCGTGAATTTCCCACGGACAATCTTCGTGTATTAATAGGAAAATGACCTTCTGAAAACGATGCTGCCGCAATGCGTTTTTGATTATCTGCAACTGTTTCCGAGATATCTACTTAGCAAGGCGAGAATTCGGTACATTTAAGTTTGAAATTTTTTGACTAATTATTAAATATTTCCGGACAATTTACACATCAATTTGTTCGTCTTGTCGTGTAGTTTCTGTGTGCCGAAAATGATTTCGCTACTTCTTACCGTTCTTGAGAAAATCGAAAAAAACGAAAAAGGACATATTTTTCGAACGAAATGATGGAAAATTTTTGTTGAAAAATTTTGTGTAAAATTTTTTCGTGATTTGTTTTTAGTTACGCGAAGGAAATCGAAGTGCTGAAAACGGTTTTCCAGTTTATTTCGCTCTAAAGTTACAAATAAACAAGTTGTATATATTTTCTCGCTGTTTACCATCTCGCATTTCCGACTGATTTCACGCTGTCATAACTTTTGAACGAATCACGACAGAGACTTCTAGTCTTCACCAATCGATTCAGCGTCCCAAAATTAGTCCGAAAACGTATATAAAATTCCATAGGAAGCTTTCAGTTAAGAAATTCCATCGACACGGGGAGTCGAGACCGCGGAAAAGGCGAAATGCGAGAAAATCGATTTTGCTAAAATCGTTGTTTTTTTAGTTACAGCAAAATTTTTTAACGTTCCTGAAAGCATTTTTGCTGCTGATTACAGATATGCAAATTATATTTCGCTAGCTCTTTCCGTTCACTATCGCCTACAAGAATTGAAGAAATTTTTAAGAAATTTCGGCGCTCGAGTAGACATCTCGGAAAGTCGTGAATTTCCGACGGACAATCTTGGTGTATTAATGGGAAAATGACCTTCTGAAAACGATGCCGCAATCCCTTTTTGATTTTCTGCAACCGTTTTCGAGATATCTGCTTAGCAAGGCGAGAATCGGGTAAATTTTAGTTTGAAATTCTTTGACGAATTATTGAATATTTCCGGACAATTTACACATCGATTTGTTCGTCTTGTCGTGTAGTTTCTGTGTGCCGAAAATGATTTCGCTGCTTTTTACCGTTCTCGAGAAAATCGAAAAAAACCGAAAAAGCACATATTTTTAGATCGCAATGATGGAAAATTTTTGTTGAAAATTTTTTTGGAAATTTTTTTCGTGATTTTTTTTTTGTTACCCGAAGGAAATCGAAGTGCTGAAAACGGTTTTCCAGTTTATTTCGCTTTAAAGTTACAAATAAACAAGTTTTATATATTTTTGCGCTGTACACCATCTCGCATTTTCGACTGATTTCACGCTGTCATAACTTTTGAACGGCTCACCATGGAGACTTCTAGTCTTCACCAATCGATTCAGCGTTAAGAAATACCATCGACACGGGGAGTCGAGACTGCGGAAACGAAAAAATGCGTGAAAATCAATTTTGTCAAAATCGTTATTTTTTTAGTTACAGCAAAATTTAAAAATGTTTCTGAAAGAGTTTTTGCTGCTGATTACAGATATGCAAATTATATTTCGCTAGCTCTTTCCGTTAACTATCGCCTGCAATAATTGAGGAAAATTTTAAGAAATTTCGGCGTTCGAGTAGAGATCTCGGAAAGTCATGAATTTCCCATGGACAGTCTTGGTGTTTTAATAGGAAAATGACCTTCTGAAAACGATTCCGCAATCCGTTTTTGATTATCTGCAACAGTTTCCGAAACATCTACTTAGCAAGTCGAGAATCGGGTAAATTTCAGTTTGAAATTTTTTGACGAATTATTGAATCTTTACAGACAATTTACATATCGATTAGTTCGTCTTGTCATGTAGTTTCTGTGTGCTGAAAATGATTTCGCTGCTTCTTACCGTTCTCGTTCAATCGAAAAAACCGAAAAAGCACATATTTTTTCGAACGAAATGATGGAATTTTGGATTGAATGACAAATTTTTTGGAAATTTTTTTCGTGATTTTTTTTTGGTTACCCGAAGGAAATCGAAGTGTTGAAAACGGTTTTCCAGTTTATTCCGGTCTAAAGTAACAAATAAACAAATTTTATATATTTTTTCGCTGTTCACCATCTCGCATTTCCGACTGATTTCACGCTGTCGTAACTTTTGAAAAACGGCTCACGACAGAGACTTCTAGTCTTCACCAATCGATTCAGCATCCCAAAATTAGTCCGAAAACGTATATAATATTTCCTAGAAAACTTTCAGTTAAGAAATACCATCGACACGGGGAGGCGAGACCGCGGAAACGATAAAATGCGAGAAAATCGATTTTGCTAAAATCGTTATTTTTTTTAGTTACAGCAAATTTTTTTAACGTTCCTGAAAGCATTTTTGCTGATTACAGATATGCAAATTATATTTCGCTAGCTCTTTCCGTTCACTATCGCCTACAAGAATTGAAGAAATTTTTAAGAAATTTCGGCGCTCGAGTAGACATCTCGGAAAGTCGTGAATTTCCCACGGACAATCTTGGTGTATTAATGGGAAAATGACCTTCTGAAAACGATGCCGCAATCCGTTTTTGATTTTCTGCAACCGTTTCCGAGATATCTGCTTAGCAAAGCGAGAATCGGGTAAATTTCAGTTTGAAATTTTTTGACGAATTATTGAATATTTCTGGACAATTTACACATCGATTTGTTCCTCTTGTCGTGTAGTTTCTGTGTGCTGAAAATGATTTCGCTGCTTCTTACCGTTCTCGTGCAATCGAAAAAACCGAAAAAGCACATATTTTTTCGAACGAAAGATGGAATTTTTGTTGAAAAATATGTTGTAAATTTTTTTCGTGATTTTTTTTTTTGGTTACCCGAAGGAAATCGAAGTGCTGAAAACGGTTTTCCAGTTTATTTCGCTCTAAAGTTACCAATAAACAAGTTTTATATATTTTGCGCTGTACACCATCTCGCATTTTCGACTAATTTCACGCTGTCGTAACTTTTGAACGGCTCACTACAGAGACTTATAGTCTTCACCAATCGATTCAGCGTCCCAAAATTAGTCAGAAAACGTATATAATATTCCCTAAGAAGCTTTTGATTAAGAAATACCATCGACACGGGAAGTCGAGACCGCGGAAACGACGAAATGCGAGAAAATCGATTTTGTCAAATTCGTTATTTTTTTAGTTACAGCAAAATTTAAAAACGTTTCTGAAAGCATTTTTGCTGTTGATTGCAGATATGCAACTTATATTTCGCTAGCTCTTTCCGTTAACTATCGCCTGCAATAATTGAGGAAAATTTTAAGAAATTTCGGCGCTCGAGTAGACATCTTGGAAAGTCGTGAATTTCCCACGGACAATCTTGGTGTATTAATACGAAAATGACCTTCTGAAAACGATGCCGCAATACGTTTTTGATTATCTGCAAGCGTTTCCGAGATATCTACTTAGCAATGCGAGAATCGGGTAAATTTCAGTTTGATTTTGTTTTAAGAATTATTGAATATTTCCCGACAATTTACACATCGATTTGTTCGTCTTGTCGTGTAGTTTCTGTGTGCCCAAAATGATTTTGCTGCTTTTTAACGTTCTCGAGAAAATCGGGAAAAAACCAAAAAGGACATATTTTTCGAACGAAATGATGGAAAATTTTTGTTGAAAAATTTAGTGGAAAATTTTGTCCTGATTTTTTTTTTGGTTACCCGAAGGAAACCAAAGTGCTGAAAAAGGTTTTCCAGTTTATTTCGCTCTAAAGTTACAAATAAACAGTTTTTATATATTTTTTTTCGCTGTTCACCATCTCGCATTTCTAACTGATATCAGGTTGTCATAACTTTTGAACGGCACGCCGTAGAGACTTCTAGACTTCGCCAATCGATTCAGCGTCCCAAAATTAGTCCGAAAACGTATATAATATTCCCTAGGAAGCTTTCAGTTAAGAAATACCATCGACACGGGGAGTAGAGACCGCGGAAACGACGAAATGCGAGAAAATCGATTTCGTCAAAATCGTTATTTTTTTAGTTACAGCGAAATTTGAAAACGTTTCTGAATGCATTTTTGCTGCTGATTACAGATATACAACTTATATTTCGCTAGCTCTCTCAGTTCACTATCGCGTGCAATAATTGAGGTAAATTTTAAGAAATTTCGGCGCTCGACGAGAGATCTTGTAAAGTCGTGAATTTCCCACGGACAATCTTGGTGTATCAATAGGAAAATTACCTTCTGAAAACGATGCCGTAATCAGTTTTTGATTATTTGCAACCGTTTCCGATATATCTACTTAGCAAGTCGAGAATCGGGTAAATTTCAGTTTAAAATTTTTAGACGAATTATTTAATCTTTGCGGACAATTTATACATCGATTTGTTCATCTTGACGTGTAGTTTCTGTGTTCCGAAAATAATTTCGCTGCTTTTTACCGTTCTCGAAAAAATCGGAAAAAACCGAAAAAGCACATATTTTTCGAACGAATTGATGGAAAATTTTTGTTGTAAAATTTTTTGTACAAATTTTTCCTGGTTTTTTTTTTGTTCCCGAAAAGAAATGGAAGCGCTGAAAACGATTTTCTAGTTTATTTCGTTCTAAAGTTACAAATAGACAAGGTATATATAATTTTTCGCTGTCATAAGCCGACTTCATGACTGTATACTTCGTGAACGGTTGCAGATAATTAAATACGAATTGCGGCTTCGTTTTCAGGAGGTTATTTCCCTACAGACCCATATAGATTTCCTAAAGAATATCAATTGGTTTCCCAGTTGAAAGGCGCGTTTGGCAGTTTCCAGTACTTTCTTATACCTTTCGGTCGTATGACGTAAAGACACAACTGCAGTGGACTGAAGAAAATACTACAAGAAAGGTCAAGGAGACCTATTTTGGTATACAGACGTATACGTGATGTCTCGTGAAATGTCTCGTAGGTGCAGCATAACTGTGACACTGGAGAAGCACACGTTCTTTCAAGCGTAAATTCTCGCAATGGAGACATGTCTCCGGAAAAAGTTAAGAATGTATTAAATAATTAAAGTCAGTTATTTGGTGGAACTAGGGTTTTCGCGTACCCGACTTTTTTTAATACCCGGGTATTATTTTTTCATATACACGGGTATACCCGGGTACCCGGGTATTTGCAATTTTTGCAGAAAAAGAGACAATTTTCTTATAATGTTTTATTTTGTTACGAAAGAATGAAGTATGTCAATAAGCCTCCTTAACTTATAGTACAATCAGTCACACAGTTAAACAGTCTTGTTCTCATTAATTAATTAGGAACTTAGGATAATAGAACAATAGATCTATAAAGGTCGCAGTACAAGTCGTCACCACCATATCTACAATCTAGGAACTGATTCTTGTTGTACATAATACTCTAGAACTAGTTCCATTGTCTTGCCTTCGCTTTCCGGTAGAGTTAGCTGTTTATGATGAAAAGCTTCTCGGATGAATTTACTATGAGTGACGGCCCGAATGGAAGTACCGTCTTGTGGAACCAACCGTGCAACAATTTCGGAAATTTTAGTACAAGGTCGAACAAATTTTGTTATTCGCGGTCTTTTTGGAACTAGGTTTGAACTTTGTTGAGATTTCGATTGAGAAGACGATGTCGATGGCACTTTTTTCTCGCACGTAAAGTTCTGTTTTCGACGACTTTTCTTCTTCTTTTCTTGACGAAAGTTCTTTTAATTGTTTGTAGTGCAAATTTGCTAATATTATTTTTAAGGGCTACTTAGTAAGAATTTTCCGAGAATTTCCTTTGAATTCTTTGATCAAAATGGTTCCCGGGTAACCCAAAAAAACCCAACTTTTCTAGAACTTTACTGTCAACGTAATGCGTAGCAATTCCAGCTTTCTAAACATCACAACCCTTCAACCTGACACCAGTCAAGGCTAAATAACCGGGTCTGACAATGAAATAGTACCCGGGTACTAAAAATTTCATATAGCCGGATCCGGGTACCCGGTTAGAAAACCCTAGGTGGAACTCTAGGAATATGTTCACACTCACTGCAACGAGAGAGCCAAAGTCTGTAGACCAGTTGGCGACGTAGTGCAACAGAATGCTGGGACACGACTACACGCGCAGACGTAATCAAGTTGTGAAGTGTATCCACTTATTCTTAGGTTTTGTTACAAGAAGTACGGAAACAAGATAAGCAAACGCCTCCAAAATAACCCAGTGCAAATGCTAATGTTGAGATCTGAGTAGATACAATACAGATAAAAAAAACATCAAAATACAAGAAAAGTATAATCTCGGTAATTCGGCCGTTGGTTAATCGGACGACACGTTCAGTAATCCGGCGGTCTGGAGACCGCTCGCGCTCTTCCCACCACTTTTTCTGATAATCCGGCGGTTGTCTGGTCCCATATGTGTCGGATTATCGAGATTATACTGTAGTAACAACAACCATTAATCAATGAGCCAACAGACCAGAGTAATCCACAACAAGAAAAGAAGAAAGATAATATTGATAGAAGTATGTATGACTAGTTGACTATTATAGAGAAAGAGAAGAAGTCAAAGTGCGACGTGCTATCCAATGAGTTAAACTGTAAGACCAAAATAATACCTCATGTTTTAATATAGGAAGGAATAGTAACCAAGTTCTATAAATCTTATGCCAAAGAAATTGGCTTAAAAATAAAGATCCAATCCTCCATCCAATTTGTTGTTCCTAACAAGAACCTGGAGAGCATCTCCTAAGACTAAAGGTCGATTCCCATATTCGCGACACTCAGCTACGCGACGTCGTACGACATCGCCTGTCAAATAATGATTATATTGTTTTAGATGGGTTTTAGTCGCGTAGCCATAGTGAGAACGTGCCCATTTAAAACAATGTAATCATTAGTTGACAGGCGATGTCGCGTTACGTCGCGTAGCTGAGTGTCTCCTATATGAGAATCGGCCTTTAATGAGTGATGGAGATCCTCCATCCAATTTGTTGTTCTTAAGAAAAACCTGGAGAGCATCTCCTAAGACTAAAGGTCGATTCCCATATGTGCGACACTCAGCTACGCGACGTCGTGTGACATCGCCTGTCAAATAATGATTACAGTGTTTTAGATGGGCACGTCGCGTTGCCATAGTGAGAACGTGCCCATTTAAAACAATGTAATCATTAGTTGACAGGCGATGTCGCGTAGGTGAGTGTCGCGTATATGAGAATCGGCCTTTAAGGAGTGATGGAGAGATCATTTCAGAGAGCATTTTGACAAGGAAGAAAGATTTTAGTGTGAAATACTTTTATAAATAAATTAATAATAAATTTATTTAAAAAAACTCCCAAGTTGAAGATCATAGTTTGTGCTTAAGTTCTTCATCTTCTGGTAGTTTAGAAAAATGGCTTTCAACAAGCTTATCAGATACGTCGGTGAGTGTAGCAGGATTCCATTTGGGGTTCTTGTCTTTGTCGATCAATAAAGCCCTCACACCTGAAAGAAAAAAACAATGAATAGGGAGAAGTAGTTTAAATAAACATAATAATATGAAAGTTGTTTCAATATGACATTTGTCTAAGTCCTAGTAGGACTTAATTTTGTAGATTAACGAACAGATTGAATATTTTATATTCAAGCTATTTTTGTATTATTATGTTTATTTAAATGTAACTACAAATAGTGAGGCTCCCTCAATTTTCAATTAGAAGTAGTTTAGTATAAAAATGAATTTACCCTCGTAGAAATCTTTGTTGGCTAAACAGTTAACAGCCAATCTGTACTCCATTTGCAGACAATCCAGCAAATTCATTTTACTGCCCAGCTTAAGTTCCCGTAAAGTAATTTTCTGACTGGTCGGAGACATGGCTTTTAAGGTTTTCAAGGTACTTTGTGCCCAACTCGACCCATCCTTCTCCAAATTTTTATAAACCTCCTCAACAGTTTCCCCTGTGAAACAACTATTAATCTTACCGATATCCTCCTTCAAACTAAACTCCTTTCCATCCTTCACACTAAACTCCTGCAAAACCTTATTAATATCTTGTTCATTGGCGCAATCCAACAAAGCTTTTTCCATCTTTTCTAGATCTTTACTTTCAACGTAATGCGTAGCAATTCCAGCTTTCAAAACATCAGAACCCTTCAATCTGACACCTGTCAAGGCTAAATAAAGCCCTAATTTTCCTCCTAATCTTGGCAAGAAATGAGAACCACCTACATCGGGAAACAGACCAATCGCAGTTTCAGGCATTGCAAATAACGTTCTTTCAGTTGCAATCCTATATGGTGCATGCACTGAAAGACCGACACCTCCACCCATAACAATACCATCAATTAAAGCAATATACGGAATTCCATAAGTCCCTATGACCCCGTTAACTGTATACTCTTTTTTGAAGAACTCATGTCCATACTTTTCACCTCGTAATCCAGCTTCGGTTACAGCTCTTACATCACCTCCGGCACAAAAAGATTTACCTCCGGCTCCCTTGACGAGTACAAACGTTTTATCTGCCTCCCATTGCTTTAATTTTGGGAGGATTTTGTTGACCATTGAAAGGTTTAGAGCGTTTAAGGCTTTCGGTCTATTCAGCGTGATAATACCTTTGTTGTTAATTGTTTCAAAGATGACATCGTTTTCTGTGGACATAGCTCGAGTAAATATCAGAGGTTTGATGTTGAGTAATCTTGGCTTGGAGGTTAGGAGAATGGTTCTGCAAGCCTGAAAGGAATTCAAGTTGTAATTAATTAATTGATAATTGCATTGTTAAGTTTCTTTTTATTGTAGTAATTACCATTTTTAGTTCGTTTTTTAAATTATTTGTTCTTTTATTTTGATTAAGACAGGTTGTCAGTTTATTTAAATTGATTTACAAAAAAACTTTATCTATCATACGTTATCTATCATAACAGGAATAACAACTTAAAGGTCAAACGTGATTTGTTATGGCTCCACGTGGACTTGGTGGGGCTTAAATATTTAAATTCGATAAGTCCTTTGCATATAATGCTCCAGGCATTTTTTAAATGTTTTATATCTTGTGCTTATTTAAATTACAGAGTTTGTTTGATGAGTTTTAAATTTGCTCAGACGTACCTTTGCCGTAAGTTGATTAAAATATAGAGGCGAAGGTCATTAATTTTAATTTTAAAACTTGAAATTTTGAATTTTGAAACAGACCTGGCAACTCTACCGACACGGATGTTACGAATGAAACATAAGAACGCGTAAAATGTACGATTTATTCGAATAAAAGAATATATAATGAAAACAAAATTTGTTTATTGAAAGCGCTGAGTAATCAAACTACTTTGAGGCCTTGCTCTATTAAAACAAATCTGGATGTGCTTGTTTAAATGGTCTTTACAGTCTTGTCTGTAGTGTTGTCTATCTCTTAATTTTTGTCTCCCCACATCTGTCAATTGCCTGTCCAAATTTATTTGTCGTTTCGTCTGTATAATCTTGTCGGGGTGCTTGTAGGGGTGCAAGGGGGGACAGCACACGCTGGCCCAAATGACAACCTTACCTGCACGTGGTGCACCCTGCCAGAAACTAACAAGCCTCTGTCGACCGAGTGACTACCGGTATAAGTAGTCCCCTTCCTGTCAATAAACAGCTTCGGGTGGAAGAATTGAGAGGAAGAAGGGCACTCTTTTGTCCAGGGATTGAGAAATCGACCCAAAGGCGGATGAACTGTAGAAGGAAATCAATGCAGTGAACGGCATAAGGATGAGGAAGAAGTTTGGACACACCTCATTAAAGATCGAAGGAGATAAGTCCTAGTAAATTGAACATGACTATGCTCAGAACTAAATTTCAATCCGGAGTTTCAAGTCTCCCTTTCGGATCTCCGGGGAGACAGTGAAGAGCGAACCAACTACATCAATAGATACAAAGAAAAGTAAAATGAGAATTCGTATGTGGAATGTTAAAACAATGGCACAAGAAGGAAAAATATACAACGCACTGAATGAAATGAAACGACTAAATATTGGCATAATGGGGGTAAGTGAAATGCGGTGGCCGGGCACAGGAGTTATAGATATAGATGAACACAAAGTCTTTTATTCTGGAACATCTAATAACAAGCACGAACATGGAGTTGGCGTCATTATGACCAAACAAATGGCACGAAGCGTGAAGAATTTAACAGCGGTATCAGAAAGAGTTATACTGATACAACTTGACGCAACTCCCGTAAACATCAATATTATCCAGGTCTACGCACCTACTGCGGATAAACCAAACGAAGAGATGGAAGAATTCTACGGATCCATCACAGAACTAGTACGAGCCTTACCAAAACAAGAAATCATCATTACGATGGGGGACTTCTATTCAAAACTTGGAGCAGGATTCAAGTCGGAATACATCGGCCAGTACGGGTTAGGAGAGAGAAACCATCGGGGGGATACTATGGAAGTCTTCGTCGAGGAGAATGAATTCGTCGTACTAAACACTCAATTCAAGATGCCCCCAAGGAAGCTCTATACTTGGAAATCTCCACTCAGCAGGCCAGACCATCTCATCAGAAATCAGATTGATTTTATACTGATAAATAAAAGATTCCGAAATAGCTGCACTTGTGCTAAAACATTCCCCGGTGCCGATATTAACTCCGACCATGTACCAGTGGTTGGGGAATTTAAAGTTCGGTTTAAGAAAACGAATGCCAAAAGCTATAACAAATATAACATGAGAATACTGAAGGATCCTAACATCAAAAGAGAGGTAGAAAAAGAACTAAACGAGAAAATCAATAAAGAAATTGATGAAACCGCGTCAGTAGAACAACAAATAACAGTTTTAAATAAAATCATCCAAAATACCAAGAAGACACATATGAAGGAGGGAGAAAATAAAAAGAAGAAATCATGGATGACAAACGAGATACTAAAATTAATTGATCAGAGACGTGAACAAAAGAACAACAATGAAGAATACAGAAAAATAAACAAGACAATTAGACAAGAAATTAGAAAGGCAAAAGGGAGAGAAAGAGAGGAAGCATGTCAAGAGATAGAACAGCTGCAGAAAAGATATGATGATTTTAACGTGCATCGAAGAATTAGAGAACTGACAGGCAAAGCAAGAAAAAAGAACTTTGGAAAGCTGGTGAACAACGAGGGAAAAATCATCATAAACTTAGAAGACAAAAAGAAAACGTGAAGGGAATATCTCAACAAACTATTTGAAGATGAAGAGAGAATAGCAACACCAATCATCGAAGGAGAAACGGGACCGCACATCTTGGAAGAGGAAGTAGACGTAGCAATAAAACGAATGAAAGATGGGAAGGCGGCGGGGCCGGATGATATACAAGTTGAAATCCTGAAACTGCTCAGTGACAAACATATCAAAATACTTACCAACATCTTCAACAAAATATACAACTCGGGCAGCATTCCAGAAGAGTGGTTGAAGTCGGAATTCATCGTATTACCAAAGAAAGTAGGAGCGAAACGGTGCGAGGAATATAGAAGTATCAGTCTCATGAGTCATCTTCTCAAAATATTCCTAAAAATAATACACAAGAGAACTTATAACAAATGTGAAGAACAAATCTCAGCAAATCAATTTGGATTCATCAACGCCGTAGGCGTTTTTAGTTCTCTCGAACTAAAAACGAGAGAGGAGACCTGCTGATCCAGTTTTGCAAAGAAATTGAGCACTCAATAATGAACACCTTCTTTAAGTTACCTCCAAGAAGGTTATATACGTGGAAATCGCCGGCCGACCGCGAACAGTGTGTAATTAGAAACCAAATAGACTTTATTACAATAAATAAAAGGTTTAGAAACTCCATCACATCCACTAAAACTTACCCTGGAGCAGACGTATATACCGACCATAACCTACTGCTGTCAACACTTAAAGTACGCTTTAAGAGAACAGAGAAGAAGCCCCAATTGAAGAGACATGACATACAGAGACTGAAAGACCCCAACGTGATGCAACAAGTTAAAGACCAGATTAAAGAAGGTATGAACAAGATCAGAAGCCTTGCCAGCCGCAACATAGAACAACAAGTCGAAGCCATCACCAATGTAATGAAAACTGTTGCAGATAAAAACCTTTACACAAATCATAGAAAAAAGAAAAGCAAGTGGATTACAGATGAGATCTTAGGTTTGATGGAAGAACGAAGAAAAACAAAGAGCAAAGACTTAAAGTCATATAAGCAAATCCACAACAACATTAAAAAAAAGATCAAAGAAGCCAAAGAAAACTGGTGGAAAGAACAATGCTCTGAAATAGAAGAACTAGACAGAAAACATGACGTTTTAAATACACATAAAAAAATAAAGGATGCAGCTGGAATAAACAAACCACGACAGAATAACATAATTACCGACAAAAACGGGACTGCACTACTGAACGTGAATGACAAAGTAGCAAGATGGCAACAATACATACAGACTCTTTATGCTGACGATAGCCGAACAGTTTCTAACACAAATAGCCCAGCACAAACAGGACCTTCTATAACTCATCAAGAAGTTCTTAAGGCAATTGGAAGACTCAAAAACAACAAGTCCCCGGGCCCAGATGAAGTTCTTGGCGATATGTTAAAGCTCATTGAGGAAGAATACCTAGACCTAATCACGGACTTATTTAACAACATATATGAATCGGGAGATATACCCGAGAAATGGCTAGTCTCTACGTTTATACCGATTCCTAAAAAAACCACAGCTAAACAATGCGAAGACTATAGAACTATCTGTCTCACAAGTCACTTCATGAAGGTCTTTCTTAAGATTATTTACGAACGAATATATCAAAAACTAGAAGAAGACATTAGCGAGACGCAATTTGGGTTTAGGAGTGGATTGGGGACTAGAGATGCCCTTTTTGGTCTGAGTGTTCTGATTCAGAGAGCAAGAGACGTGAATTGCGATGTTTTCACGTGTTTTATCGACTTCGAAAAGGCATTCGATAGGGTTAACCATGATTTGCTAACAGAAACCATAAAGCAATCAGGAATAGATGACAGAGATGCACGAATAATCAACAATCTGTACAGACAACAAACAGCATGTGTTCGTGTGGAAAATATAATGTCAAAGGAATTTCCAGTAGAACAAGGTGTCAGACAGGGCTGCGTACTATCCACGCTACTGTTTAACCGATACGCAGAAAACCTTTTTAAGAATGCACTCGAAGAAGAACAGATTGGGATAAAGATAAACGGGGAAATAATTAATAACTTAAGGTATGCAGACGACTCTGTACTAATTGCCGACAGTGCCGAAGGACTACAGAGACTGATTGATAAAGTAGTAGAGGCATGCGAACCACTTAATATGCGATTGAATGTGGCAAAGACAAAAATTCTAATCGTCAGCAAAAATGCGTCTAATGCCCAATTCCTGGTAAATGGGGTCCAACTACAGAGAGTACCATCAATATCGTACTTGGGTGTAAACCTCAATGACCAATGGGATCATAGTCGTGAAGTAAAGATCAACATAGAGAAGGCACGTTCTACATTTAACCAAATGAAGAATGTTTTGTGTAACATGCGCTTGAACATCCATCTTCGAACACGCATACTTAGATGCTACGTCTTCTCTAAGCTTTTGTATGGAGTGGAGGCATGGACACTCTCCGAGGCAACTAGTAAGCGACTGGACGCCTTCGAAGCATGGTGCTATCGTCGAATGCTTCGCGTTTCCTGGACCCACCATGTTAGCAGCGAAACCATACTCCTACGCATGCAGAAGGACAGAGAACTGCTCACAACAGTCAAACACAGAAAACTGTCATACTTTGGCCATATCATGAGAAACAGCAACAGATATAGGCTACTTCAACTCATCATGCAGGGAAAAATCGAGGGGAAGAGGTCACAGGGAAGACGACGGATCTCCTGGTTGAAGAATCTGCGACAATGGACCGGAAGAACATCGGTTGACTTGTTCAGATCGGCTGTGGATCGAATCCGATGGGCCATATTGATCGCCAACGTCCACTGAGGATATGGCACAATAAGAAGAAGAACGCCGTAGGCACAAGGGAAGCGCTTTTCTCAGTGCAGGTGCTCTTTCAAAGATCTAGAGACGTAAACTGCGATACCTACGTATGCCTAATCGATTATCAGAAAGCGTTTGATCGAGTGCAACATCACAAAATGATAGACATCCTTAAACAAGTGGGAATTGACGCCAAAGAAATACAAATCATCACTAACTTGTACTGGAAACAGACCGCATCCATGAAAATTGAAGAGGAACAAATAGAAGACATTGAAATAGCTAGAGGGGTAAGGCAGGGGTGCATTATTTCTCCGATTCTGTTCAATCTATACTCCGAACAGATCTTTAATGAAGCGCTAGAAGGCATTGAAGAAGTCATTTTACTGAACGGAGTCAGATTGAATAACATCCGATATGCCGACGACACAATGGTATTCGCTGACTCTCTTGAAGGACTCCAAACACTAATGAACAGAATTGTAGCTAGGCTAGTGAAAAATATGGACTTAACATTAATAACAACAAAACAAAATTCATGGTCATTAGCAAAGACAATATAGCTAATGCAAATCTCTAAGTTCACAACCAACAAATAGAGAGAGTGAGACAAACAACATACTTACGTACACTTGTGAACGAAAACTGCGACAATAGTCAAGAGATAAAATGTAGAATTGGAAAAGCCCGAGCTGCCTTCAATACAATGAATAACCTCTACAAAAATCATTAACTACATCTTGAAACCAAAGTACGCATGTTGAGGTGCTACATTTTCCCAAAATTACTTTACGGAGTCGAGTCCTGGACACTAAATGATGCAACAACAAAAAAGCTTGAAGCCTTTGAGATGTGGCTATATCGACGTATCCTGCAAATATCTTGGAAAGACCGGGTAACAACCCCCCCCCGAAATATGCAAACCTGATAAAATTGGTGCATTTCTGTTACTATATTTTCTTAAAACACCCCCTGAAACTAAATCATGGTCTTAAACCCCCCCCCAAAACTAAATCCTGGCTACGCCCATGATTTATATATATACATATATATATATATATATATATATAGTATATATATATATATATATAGTATATATATATATATATATATATATATATATATATATATATAGTATATATATATATATATATATATATATATATATATATATATATATAGTATATATATATATATAGTATATATATATAGTATATATAAATATATATATATATATATATATATATATATATATATATATATATATATATATATATGGATATGTATATATAAGTCCAGATATTATATATGTCAGTGTGAAATGATTTTCGGATAACTATAGGCGTATTTTGGTGACCCCAAAAAAGTTGGGGCCCTAAGCTATAGCTTGTTTAGCTTATAGGTAAATCCGCCCATGGTTATACTGATGATGTTAAGATTATAATTGATATACGTGGTATGTTAGAAAAGTATCCGACCTTTAACCGGTAAAAAAAACTGTCATACCTGGAGCGTTGGAAACCTAATCACCCTCAAAGTAGTCTCCTTGGGACTCCACACACTTCACACTTCACCGCCATTGTTGGAAGCATTCCGAAAAAGCCTCTTTCGCAATCGACTTTAGCTCGGCTGTCGTTGCAGCCATAATATCCTCTCTTGTCTGAAATCGCGTTTCTTTCAATGGCCTCTTGACTTTGGGAAGTAGCCAGAAGTCGCAGAGAGCCATATCAGGAGAGTAAGGTGAGTGTTGATCCAGAGGAGTCTGGTTTTTCGCCAAAAAATTGTAAAACTAAATGAGAGGAATGTGCTGGAGCATTGTCGTGATGGAGCCAATTTCCTGCTGACCACATCTCCAGTCGCTTGCGCCGCACAGCATCACGTAGGCGACTTAGCACATCCGTATAGTACTCTTTGGTGATTTTTACTTGCATTGAAAAACCGACGAGAGCACTACACACTACGTCACTCGACAGCAACTGACGCTACCTACAGGCGAGAAAAAATTTACGCATGCGCACGAAGGTTCAATGTCGGCTCATGCAAGCGCGCTTGATTCAAATCCATGAGGTTTTCAAAATAAAAAATGAAGGTCGGATACTTTTCTAAGAGACTACATATACCTCTAAACAAGTGCAGAGGACAAGGATATGATGGTGGAGTGGAGAAAAACTCATAAAAGATATCAAGCCTAATGAATGAAAAGTCGGGTATTAGAAAACTTGCTGATTTATTAATAATAAAGAATCAATGTCATACAATTCCTGTGACAACAGTTAGTGCTGATAGATCATTTTCGAAACTAAGATTAATAAAAACCGATTTAAGGAACTCTATGGGACAAGACAGGCTACGTAACTTGGCTATTTTGTCTATTGAAAATTCTATGGACCGATCGTTAAAGTTTGATGATGTTATTGATACTCTTACTCAGGAACAGAAAGCTCGGAGAAAAAAAAAATATATATATATATATATGTTTATATATATATATATATTTATATATATATATATATATATATATATATATATATATATATATATATATATATATATATATATATATATATATATATATTGTTAAGATTAAATTATTATTTTATTAAAAATATGTGATTCTTATGCTTTTGAAAATTAAAGTTATTAGAGATTTAACTAAAATGGTCTATTGCCATCTGATCTGTTTGTATCACTTAGATATTTTGCGTTTTTCCCCATTTATTTGTTTGTATTTTGTTACTATTGTTGCCATTTGGTTTTTCTTTTATATTCAGGTAACTTTTTTCTTTTATATTCAAGTAACTATATTTGAATTTAGCGCCTAATTTTGTAACTAGATTGAACATTTGTCATTTTGTAACTCAGGTTTCTAGTTACTGCATTCTTAAAAAAAATGGACAATAGTAATACTGTTGGGTAATTACTTCAGTGATTTATTAAAATTAAATTACAATGACGATTTTTACTGGGACCCCATCCAATGAATTTGCCACGGGCCTCAGATGGTATAGTTACGCCACTGGTTGGAGAATACGTAATGAATTCAAAGTTAAGTTGAAGCCCTGCTCTATTAATGCCAATCGGGTTTTGTTTGTGTAATATTGTCAGTATACATTTGTCTGTTATCATTAGGCAGTGATACTCAGTATCTTTTTAAACTTGTCTCACCACATCTGTCTATTACTTGTCTGTTTAAATTTACTTCTCCAGTTTTGTGAGCATACATTACTTTCAACATCTAGACTCGACCAGTTCAACATCACGAATTCCGACGAATACCGAACGGAAAATTTCGGAAAATTTCAAAAAATAAAAAATGGCGAGAAAATGTGGGAGTTTAATTGAAAAAACTTTTACTGAATGTCGGTATTCGCACGAAGTACCCTTTGACCACATTTGAACGGAGCGTCTCCAATAGGAACGGCGTGGGGAACTATTTTTGCTTCAATGGTTTTTTGCAAATATCTCGTTGGGGCTTCAAAATACAAAATTGTAAGCCGGATCTCCATATGTAAGACGTCGGTGTCTACAAAAAAGTATTTATTTTTAATTTTAAAGTATTTATTTATTTATTTTTGCAAACTTTGTTAAATCATTCGGTTTAGCCACAAAAGTAAAAAAATGTAATTTTTTCCCTTTGAATTTCGTTTCTCGAAATTTACATGAGTTTATATGGTCGGGTCTAGGTATTGAAATTAATATATGCTAGTTTTGTGTTTTGTCTATGCAACCCATTTCTTAGAGTAGGTGCCTCTCTAATCAACTTCTTCCGGTTTATCGTTGTTTGTCAAGTTTTATCTTATTGTACTTCATTGATATTTGGTTTCAAATTTAAAATGTTCTATAAATAACTGCGATAACAGAAACTTTGAATAATCTAAACGGACAGTAAATAACATTGCAATCCATAACAATCATTCCCAACAGAATTAACTAAACGAGTATATAATATATACACAGTGAGTTTGTGAGTGTGCAAACAATCACACATACATGATTTATACACAAACACGTTTCACTCTATTCGTATATTTGTAGTAAACAAGTTGCGGGGGTGTTACTTCCCTTGGCTATTCGTATCAGTAAATTATACTTGGTGTCATTTTGTGGTAGATATAGTTGGGCAGTATCTGCACTCGCATAAATTGTGTTGGGAAGTCGTTTAAATGTCCATCAGTCGTTTTGAAATCGCTAAAATGCTGGTGTGGGTTTGCGTACTGGTCGCTTTGATTGGGGTTCGAGGTGATAAGTTGAAGTTTCCCGACGATTTCCAGTTTGGGGTTGCCACGGCGTCTTATCAAGTGGAAGGTGGATGGAATTCAGACGGTAAACATTTTAATTAGAATTTATGATTTTATTCATTGTCGTTTCTTGTATAATTGTTAATCATCAATCTAATCAATCTTTTTATTTTTTTGTATTCTGGTTTTATTATTTGATTCATTTAGCAGGCCCCCGACGCGGCGACCCTCATCATCAAAATATTAAAAGGTATTTAATGAATTTAAAAGGGCAAGAGAGAAATGTTTTATTTTTCCTTTTTAGAGGTTTTTTTTTCGGGGGGTTAGTCGGGGGTTAGTTAACATTTTTAATTTCATTTTATTATTCGAACTTTTTTCTTTTCTTTAACAATTTGTTTCTAAATTTATTTTACCTCTTTATTTATGACGATTATAACGATTTTATGACGCTTATAACGATTTATGTTACCTCTTTGAAATTTCGTTCGCAAATACGTGATTACTGGGGGTTGTTTACAAAAAAGATTAAGTTTTGTCAAGTAGCAAATTAGCTGATGGTTATCAAACGCCTGAACAGATCCTCATAAACTATAGCTAAGACTTTCTCGACCACGTCATCTTTCGAACACAAGTTTAGATATACGGAACTAGACAATCATCTGTGTCAAATTGGTTGCAGATTAATTTTGTCATGTAGGAAATGAGTCGATGGTCATCAAACGCTTAAACAGATCCTCATAAATTATAACTAAGAACCTCCTCGATCACGTCAGCTTTCAACAAAAAAACCCGCATCAAAATTGGTCCATTCGTTAAAATTCCACAAACAGCCACATATACGGACAGACGGACAGCCAGATAGACAGACGGACGGACAGAAAATCGGTTACAAAATATATTTTAGAATATAAATATAAAATAAATATTTCGTTAACAACGTTAACATTATCTCTAAAACTGATATACTGATGATGTTAACATTATAACTGTTATTGTGATGCCTTCAAATACATCTTTGGATATACGGAACTACACAAACATTTGTGTAAAATTGGTTGCAGATTAGTTTTTGTCAAGTTGGAAATGAGTCGATGGTCATCAAACACATGAACAGATCTTCATAAATTATAACTAAGAACCTCCTCGATCTCGTCAGCTTTCAACAAAAAAGCCCGCATCAAAATCGGTCCATTCGTTTAGGAGCTACGATTCCACAAACAGCCACATATACCGACAGACAAACAGACAGACGGATGGACAGACGGACGGACAAACTGACACATAGACACGCCAAACTTATAACACCCCTCTTTTTGTGTCAGGGTTTACAAAATATATTTTAGAAGGTAAATGTATACATTACGTTAACAACGTTAACATTATCTGTAAAACTGTTATACTGATGATGTTAACATTATAACTGTTATTGTAATGCCTTCAAATACATCTTGGGATATACGGAACTAGACAAACATTTGTGTCAAATTGGTTGCAGATTAATTTTGTCAAGTAGGAAATGAGTTGATGGTCATCAAACGCATGAACAGATCTTCATAAATTATAACTAATAATAACCTCCTCGATCACGTCAGCTTTCAACAAAAAAACCCGCATCAAAATCGGTTAGGAGCTACGATTCCACATATACAGCCACATATACGGACAGACGGGCAGACGGACAGACAGACAGACAGACGGACAGACAGCTTATTTTGTTGTTTCCGTCAGCCAGCATTCCGTCAAATACGACACTATGCTGGCTGTAACGATTTCTACTATTTACAGAAGCGTCTCTTGACCCAAATTGTTAACACCTGAACTGACTGTCGTGGTCCAATCTGGACAATTTCTTGGCGTGTTTATCGAACATGTACCACCACTTTTTGGGTTTATCTACTCTACTTAAATCATTCTCATTATCGGGCCACGTCAGTCCATGCTTTTGCATTTCTGTCACTAAGGATCGTCTCCATAGTTCTGTATCGGGACAGGAAAATATCACGTGTGCCGCATCGTCGTTTTCCCCACACTCGCAGAGAGGAGAATCTCTTTTCCCAAATCTGTGGAGATATGCCTTGAAGTTGCCATGCCCTGTTATAATTTGAATTGCATTTCAAAATGTGAAAATTTTTAAAAATTGGCACGGCGCCGGAAAAAGGTTTTTTCGCCACCCCTGGTCTAGGACATGTTGAAAACTAGAACATCCTATCTAGATTCCACTGATAGTTGGAGCATCGAAGTTAGACCCTTAAGGTTTAGCAATCTATATCTATCTAGTCTACTTGGACTAAACTATTTTAAACTAAAACATTCCATCAATAGGATGGTTGCGACAGTTACTACGTGGTAATTCATACTTACATTGCCTTGAAAAATACACTATGTTTTTACCACACAAGTGTGGTAAAAACATAGTGAATTTTCCAATTCAATGTAAAATAATCCACATCATGTCTGTAATTTGAGACTAAATCTCTTAATGTATTAATTAGTATTAAGACATTATTAGTATTTAGATTATAATTGAATTTTAATTACAAAATCTATTTATAAATTTGTTTAGGTAAAGGAGAAAATATTTGGGATCGTTTAACTCACGAGCATCCTGGCTGGGTGAAAGACAATAAGAACGGAGACGTGGCATGCGACTCTTACAACAATTACGCGACCGACGTGGCCGCGATAAAAGCTTTAGGGGCAAACTTCTATCGCTTCTCCCTATCCTGGGCCCGGATCTTCCCCACAGGATTATCCAACCGCGTCAATCAAAACGGCGTCGCATACTACAATAAACTCATCAACGAACTTCTGAGCAACGGCATCAAGCCCATGGTCACGTTGTATCACTGGGATCTCCCGCAGGCGCTGCAGGACCTCGGCGGCTGGACCAACGAGATCCTGGCCGCGTATTTCGAGGATTACGCCGATGCCGCGTTCAGATTATTCGGCGACCGGGTTAAAACCTGGATTACTTTTAACGAGCCCAATAATGTTTGCGAATCTGCGTACGGGGACGCCGGCGACGCTCCCGCTTATAATTATTCCGGAACTGCTGATTATTTATGCGGAAGGACATTGATCCTCGCACACGCCAAAGCATACAGACTATACGAGAGAGTTTATAAAAAGACACAAAAGGGTAAACATTTCATTAATCCACTCACATTTATAACTATATTTTACCTGCAACAACTAAGCAAATTAATTAAACACAATGAGAAAAATATGATTATATTATCTGGTCTGTCTAGTCTTGTCTGTCTAAGGCCGAGGCCGCACTACGATTTTTCCCGTGAGCGGTAACCGCTATAACCGCGAAACTGCTCGAGAAACACACAGTACGCTATGGGAAAAATGAGTAGCGGGAAAAAACCGAAGTGAGGCCGCTTGTATTAGCTTACTTGAGTCATAAAATCCCATGCGGCCTAGGCCTAAACCAGACCAGTTTTCTCTGACTTCTATTGTACTATAGCGTCTATGTTTTTAATTGAAATTTATAGGTATGGTAGGTATTACCGTTAATTCGATCTGGGCCGAACCGAAAACAAATTCCTCAGTGGATATCGAAGCAGCTGAACGATATATTCAGATGGAAGTAAGCTAAGCTTAACATCTGCTTAAATTAATGTGAGTTGAGGTATGTGTCTGTTTTAGTATGGATGGTGGGTTCATCCAATTTTGTCGCGACAAGGCGATTATCCGGACATAATGAAGAAGCGAATCTCGAAACTGAGCCGGATCGAAAACTACCCGCGGTCTCGTCTTCCCGAATTTACAAAGCACGAGATCCGTTTGATCAAGGGGACTTCCGACTTCTTGGGCCTCAACCATTACTCGACTTGGATCGCCAGTGACAAAGAACTGCCCATTCATGATCCTGCTAGCCACTGGAAGGACGTTGGGGTATATTTGGAGCAAGATCCAAAGTGGAGGCCGTCGGCTTTGCAGTGGCTGAAAGTCGTTCCTTGGGGCTTCAGGAAGATCTTGAACTGGATCAAAATGGAGTATGAAAACCCTTTGGTTTACGTTACGGAAAATGGATTTGCTGATTACGAAGGATTGAGTGATAAAGGAAGAATTGAATATCATAGAGTAAGAGATTTATTATAGTAAATTAGAATTCAACTTAAAACTTTTTTAGCCATATCTGAAAGCTTTACTTGAGGCAATTCGTTTGGATGGATGTAATGTGAAGGCTTACACAGTTTGGAGTTTGATTGATAATATGGAATGGAGAGAAGGCTACACGTGAGTTAAACAACCTCTTGCAAATATATTTATTTATTCTCTTTATTGTTGATATCTCTATCATTTTCAATTTACAGAGTTAAGTTTGGACTTTACCACGTCGATTTTAATGATCCTAAGAGGAAACGCACTCCTAAATTGTCTGCAGAGTTTTACAAGAATGTAATTAAGACTAGAATGGTTTAATCTTCGTTTACCAAGCTCCTTTAACAATATGTGAATATATGTGAAAACAAGTTTTAGATATTAACATGAAGTATTTAGAAGAAAATTATTTGTAACCATACAAGACCACACAAGACAAAACCAGACTGGATAAGACAAAACTGGACAAGTGTGGACAAAACTTTACAAGTGAAGACAATACCAAACATGACCAGACACGATCAGACAAGACCAGATGTCTTTCTAATTTTATGCCCATGTCTCCGTACCATAGAACAGTTTGGAAAAAAGATAGTATCTAACTAATCGCCTTTTAAGGTTTAGGTTTATGTCATGAACACGTAAAACGCGTTCATACTTATGAACGCAACGATGCTTTTTCGATCCTTATTCTCAAGAGCCGAAAACTCCACAACAAAAAGGATTATCCGTACAGCAGAGATGAGGTCTCTAAGATCCCTTGATCAAACGGATCTCGTGCTTTGTAAATTCGGGAAGACGAGATCGCGGGTAGTTTTCGATCCGTTTTCGGCTCAGTTTCGAGATTCGCTTCTTCATTATATCCGGATAATCGCCTTGTCGCGACAAAATTGGATGAACCCACCATCCATACTAAAACAGACACATTCACATTAATTGAAGCAGATGTTAAACATTAGCAGGCTACACTAAGGGAGCACAAAAGAAACGAAGACATCCGAGAACTTTGCGATATCCAAGACATAGTGAGATGGTCCCGAAACAGATGTCGCAAATGGAGAGATCACATTGAACGGATGGACGTCAAGAGATTTCCGAAAATTGCAAGGCATGGTCTCCCAAGATCCAGGAGACCGCCAGGACGTCCACCCATACGTTGGTATGAAAGCTGGAATTCATCATCCCAGCTACAACTCTGAGAAATTAGAGAACAAGGCAGATGTCTTACAAAAAGGAAGAAGAAGATTCTCATTTCTTCAGTTAAATCGTTGTTCCTAGATGGTGAATTTGTGTACATGCTACGTCTACATTCATATTCCCATAAACCCCATGTGTCTTTGAGATGAGAAATCTATGACCTAGAACTCCATGTGTCTTGAGATCATGAATTGCGTTTTATTTTCATTCAACGTCAGACCTTTCTCTTTACCGGCTGTTACTACTTTGTTTAGTGTTGTAGGTCTAATACCGTGTCGTAAGTGTCCCTAATGTTGTTGATTATCCTTATCACTTCTTCTTCTAGCGCTTCTGTTATGATCTCTCATAGTAGTTGTTGAACAGAAACGGCGATTCTTGTCTGACTCCTCTTTCAATTTGATCGGTCTTGTCGTTCCGCCATTGAACTACTGCTTTCTGTCGGTGGTAAAGATTCGATATAACCCCTATATTTCACGTGTCTAGTTGCTTTGCCTTTAACCTATTAGCGCCTAGCGTCCTCTTTTTAGGACAGCTTATAAACATTATTTTTAGAAAGAAGTTGATGCGTAAAGGTAGACTTTCGAGCAAAGCGGCGACATAGCGATAGTTTTATGCACTATGAAAATGTATGAGGTGCTACTAGAGAGCAGCGACACTGACGCACTGATGCTTGTCAATGTCGCTGCGCTCGAATTGCGCCTCATATATTTCCATACTGCATAATACTATAGCTATGTCGCGCCGGCTTTGACGCTGCGTTAGTGACGCCGGAGCCGCTTTGCTCGAAAGTCTACCTTTACATGCTTCTAATTTTAGACACCAACGGCAATAGCGTCGCTAGCGTCGGTCAATCGGGCGAATGCCCGGGGTCCATGGACTAGGGGGCCCCACAGTGGCTGCAGATCGATTCTGAGACGACTGACGTGTGGCGTTTCGCGAATTTCACAAGGGGGACCGCACCACGTGGGTTTTAAAAAGGCTCAAATTTGACATTTTTATGCGGCAGATCCTGGGTATTTTAACCGCGCGTCTTCGATGACTTAACTGTGAATGTCCGTCCGCACGTTGCGCATCCCCAAGTTTCGCCCTCCGTCCTGCCGCGCCCCTCCGGGAATCCAAAACCCACCCTAAAATCGTGATTTTTTGCGGAAACGGCCCGACGGAAGCGGCGGCGGCGGCGGTGCATAACGGGAATGTACATTTTTCCGTTGTAGAACCGAGATCCCCGTCGAGCGGTGCCGTTTCCGCGACTAAATTCCCCAGGTTCGGACGCACCAGACCGAAAACTAAAATCACGATATTTTACTTTTGAGGCGCATTTTGAGGTGCATTTTGAGTCGGATGTTAATTTTTTTCCCGGATCCTCTGGCCGCCGCCGCGCTACGTTTTTAGAGCCTTCGCTCGCCGTCCTGCGACGTCCCGTTCACTTGGTGCAAGAGCAAATAATTTTTTTTGCCGATTTTGCAATCACTTCCTCGGACGCCCAGACGCTCCAGGTCGCCCGTTGGGTTCGTTCTCTTCAGAACACTCGCGCGCAACCATTCCGGCAAGTATTTTTAAACTGCGACGACTTTTTGCGATTCGGCGGCAGTTTATGAGGAAAATGCGCAAAAAGTGAGAAAAACCAGACCGTTTGCGGGGGTACATAGATCTTCGGAACCAATTGACGGATCGGAACCGCACCGGTGCCGTTCGATCGGCCATAGAACCTTTTAGTTTGTTTGGGAGTTTAATCCCGATTGTGCCGAAGATGGCGTCGCGACGCCATAAAAACGACGTTTTTTGGACATCCAGGAAAACTCCCACGGAACCGCCAACCGCGCGATTCCCGCAGGCAATTGAACGTTTCATCTTTTACTGCAAGCGGCATCGCGCCGCGACGTCCGCTCAAACTCGTCGTATTTTATTTACGGGGGCCTCACCTCAATATATATGCCCGGGGCCTCCAAATCCAAACGACGGCGCTGACCAACGGACAGATTTACAGCCATGTCAGTTTTAAGGAATAACACACAGCGCCAATATTTATAAAAATGCGTCATAAAGTTCGGGCACTTTTTGACGTATAACATGGCGGAAATTGACATATGCCCACAAAAAAAAATTCAGCTATGAAAAGGTCTATTGATCAAAAGCGGGAAATAGCTGCTCTCCTCTGTAATCCTTTGCTCCTCGATAACTCGGCGCCGCGGCGCCCGAAAGAAATCTCGAGTCCGCCGCGGCAAGTTGAACGCAGACGTAAACTTGAAGGTGCACTTTTACAGTGCACCCTGCACATTTATGGAGATATTTACGGATCGGGGGGCCCGACGGAAGTGCCGATCGGTTCCACATCTATCCTACGCGATGCGAACCCAAATTTTCGATGACCTTCGAACTCGCAAATTGCAAAAAAGAGCCGGTTGCGGATTTTTTTTCGGCATTTCGGACGCACCGGATGAAGGGAGCGACGCAGGAAGCTGCGAGTGGTATCTAAATATGCATATTGGCGGGGGACATTGCCTCGTGCCGCAAAAGTCGTCAGGTCAGGGGGTAAATGTCAAAAAAGAGTGATATTTTCCAACGTCGGCAGCTCGACGGGGATGGCTCGGACCGCGAATCCATAAATACAAAAGAGGCGCGGGCGCCCGTTCCCAATCGAACGCGTGCAGTTTCGAGTCGCTGCGTCCAGAAAGGGCGAAACTTTAGCGGTCAGATTGACCGCACCTTCCAGCGAAGGAGAGCCGATACGTTTCTTCACCGGGAGGCTGCAAAAATATGGACGTTTAACCTTCGTCATTTGTTTCCTGCAATACGGCGAGTTTCGACGGGCGTCGCTCATTGGAGATAAAGCGTTTCTCTGCTGGAATCGCGCGAAACCGTTTAAGCAGTGCTTAAGTTGGCGATTGGACGTCCAAAAAACGTACTTTTTATCTTCAACGCAATCGGGATTAAACTCGAAAACATACTAACAGGTTCTATGCCCTATCGAACGGCGCTAGTAGGGAAAGATAGTTCCTTCTGGCGCCACCTACACCTACGACTTTGAACTGACCTTGACCTTAGTAGGGAAATATTCTATGTTCTATTCCCACCGCCACCACATGACCGGGGGTGTGAGGTCTATGTAACCCCACGCTAAAGCGGGTGTGAGGTCTATGTAACCCCACGCTAAAGGGGGGTGTGAATAACCCAACGCTAAAGGGGGTGTGAGGTCTATGTATTTTCTTGTCTAAACTAGAAAGCCACTAGAAAAGGCGGTGACTCCTTCTATGCTGTGTTTTTCACCGAAGCACTTTTCGTCTTAAATTGTTAATGTTTTATTAGGCACATTTAAAAAATAAGCCCGTCTCGTCCGCCTTAAAAATGTCTCTTTCAAGATGCTAAAAGTTCCGGCAAAATATTGTTGCACTACTCTTTACGTCTGCACTTTCACCACACATAACCTTTTGAATAATATTTATGCCTTTTCTTATACTTATCTAGCCAACATATACTAGCGATAAAATCACTGTGTACCAGACTCTATGCAAAATTCAAAATTCAGAGCCTTTGGTCTAATAAGTGGTCCAGGCATTGGCACATTTTTATCCCGCGCAATTTTAAACCATTCCAAAGTAGCTTTGTTAGTATTCGTAAGTACACTTTTTCAAACATATGCATCATTAGTTGCACCATTTTCGGCTTTGTTCAGAATTTCTTCGCGGTTTCTTATAATTGAAGAAAGTATACTTGGAGGAATCGCAAAGTCTTCAGCAATAACTTTTTCTTTTTAATTTCTTTGCCAACTTCATTTATCAGCCTCAAACGATGTCGTTATCTTGTCAGATAACGACATGGCATTGAGTTTCTTCTCTGGCCACTCATATTTACAATTGTAACGGCCGAGGTAAGAAGAAAGAATGAGTTTAAACTCTAAAATTTCATTAATATGTAGCACCTCTACTATATCAAATGGGATACAGTTTATGATAGGCAATATCCGGCGACATAAAATTTGGAAAGTACGCAACGATTGAAAAATTGGAGTTATAAAGATTATTTTGTATGTAAAATTTTACCATTCTACCGATTTTTACTACGAGTTATGGAAAAATTTGAGTTAAGGAAAATTCGAGTTATGGAAGTTAATTTATATGTAAAATGCTATATAAACGTATGAATTTCTAAAAAAGTTCGAGTTATAAAAGTTGGAGTTATGGAAGTTCGACTGTATTTGAATGAATATTTAAAATAAATTGTAAAGATAAATTGCTTACACAAATAAATATTTGTTTTCATAAATTGAAACCAAAATTGTTATTTAGTGTTTTTGTATATATTATACAAAATGCCGAGCGTCCTCAAATGAGGACAGCCCAACAAAGAGAAAAAATAACGTAAATGCATTTTAATTGAAAAGTGCGAAAGTGCTATAAGCGAGATTAGAGATTATTAACTAAAAATTAATACAAAAAAATTATTGGGCGCTAATGAGTTAATATCTCAAGTTGTTCATGTCTGACCTTATCAAATGTTTTAAGGTAGAGACACACTGGTCCCACGTACCCAACGTATGCAACGCATTACGATATCTGGACTAGAGATTAGCATGGGATCCCAGCGTCCCACCCCATCCCATCGTCCCATGGTATGGGATGAGTGGTGTGGACGTCGCGTGGGATGAGATGTGATGGGACGACAATTTTGTATGGGACAGAGTGGGACGGATTTTGATAATCTAGTAAATTTAGTTCGTGGTATTGTAGATTGTAGATATGGTGGTGACGACTTGTACTGCGACCTTTATAGATCTATTGTACCCCACCCTCCTCCTCCAAGTGTTAGTGTACTTACCCATTTAGAGCGCCTCCTCTAATCCTGATTCCTTTAGGAATCTCAGGATCTGGGTGGGATTCAAGGCCTGCAGCTCCTCTGTGTTCAAGCAGTGAGCCCCAAGGTACATCTGTCTATTGCGGAGTAATGCTCCGCAGTCTTTGAACAGATGTATGGGGGTTTCCTCTGCTGAGCCACAGAATCTGCATCCATCATCCTCCTCTAGGCCTAGGGCCTTGAGATGTTTCCTAAGTCTGCAGTGTCCCGTCAGGGCTCCTGTCAGAATTCTGAGCTTATTCCTGCTTAGTTTCAGGCAAGCTCCTGTTCTCTTCTGGTTAAAAGATCCCAGCATCACTTTGGATTGTCTTAGCCCTGGAAGTTCTTTCCAGGTTTTCATCCATTTTCCTCTTATTTCTTCATTTAAACTTTTGCGGATGGTGTTCACGCTCATACCGCAAAAGGGTTCCGGACCTATAAAGGGGCTACTGGATCCCTTGTTTGCTAGGTGATCGCGGCGCAGTGAGCGGCTTCTTCGTTTCCGTCTATACCAGTGTGTCCTGGTACCCAGTATAGCGTTACTTTATTATCCCTGCCAAGCTTGTTCAGCTTCCCCACACAGTCCCATACCAGTTTGGATCTGATGGTGTATGAGCTAATGGCCTTGATGGCTGCTTGGCTATCTGACAGGATAGCAATTCGTTTTTTGCGGTAATTCCTGTCGAGGTTAAACTGTGCACATCTTTCGATTGCGTGTACCTCTGCATCCATGGGGATGTTCCCATGGATTCGAAGTATCTGGTACGAGGTCCAAACACTCCTGCACCAGTGCCTTCCTTTGTCTTCGAACCATCTGTATACAACTTGATGGCATTTTGCTCTATGTGGTATGCTGAGGATTCGTCGCTCCAATCGGCTTTACTACTACACATTGCTGTGTAGTTTTTCTCGAAGTGGTATTTGCATACCATTTCG
This sequence comes from Phosphuga atrata, assembly GCA_944588485.1. NCBI lineage: Eukaryota > Metazoa > Arthropoda > Insecta > Coleoptera > Silphidae > Phosphuga > Phosphuga atrata. The sequence continues at coordinate 65,838,453 of OX155899.1, forward strand.
TCTTTTGGTACTTCCAGCCAGGGGATCTTGGCAGCGAGGCTGTTTCGGTCTCTGCTCCCGATTATTTTACCTCTGCCCATTCCTTCCTTGCTGAATCTTACGATCGCCGATCTGGCGGCGCTCTCCACCACTAGGTGCAGCGGAGTCAGATCCAGCAGCAGCTCCAATGCTGCTGTCGGACACGACCCCATCGCCCCCGTGATGCAGACACTCGCCAGTCTTTGAATCTTCTCAAGCTGTTTCCTCATAGAGGCCAGCTTGATTCTACTTCCCCACGCAACTGCCCCATAAGTGATTGCAGGTCTCACTATCATGGTGTACATCCATCGCAGGATAGTGGGGTTACAACCCCACGTTTTTCCTGCCAGATTTCTGCACACCATTAGGGCGCGTTTGGCTTTATCTACCACTGCCTCAGCGTGTCTATTCCATAGGAGTTTGCTATCTAGTGTGATACCCAGATACCTTATCTCCTGTTGGTATTCTACTGCCTTCCCATCTATGAGTATGGGATGTAGGCAGTTTAGTTTTCTCCTTGTAGTAAATGGTATCACCGTGGTTTTGCTCGGGTTGAGTTTCAGTCCCACTGTTTGACACCATCTAATAGTTACATTGAGGCCTCTCTGAACAATTTCACAGAGCGTTCCCTCAAATTTCCCTCTAGCCATTATGACTATGTCATCGGCGTAACCTTGACATTTGATGTCTAGGTCGTTTAGCCTAACCAGTAGTTCATCAACTACCAGGCTCCACATTAGCGGTGATAGTACACCTCCCTGTGGGCACCCTCGAGTTGTGGAGATCTTAATGGTGTCTCTTCCCACTTGTGTCTCCGCCGTTCTAGTTCTCAGCATTTCTCCCATCCACTTTGAGATAGTGCTGTCGATATTCCTTCTTTCAAGGGCCGTCCTGACAGCCTCGTGTGAGGTGTTGTCAAAAGCGCCCTCTATATCCAAGAAGGCACATATCGTTACTTCCTTTGTCTCTAGTGCTGCTTCTATTTCGTTTGTCAGCTGATACAGCGCGGTTTCTGTGGATTTCCCTGCTCTGTAAGCATGCTGACTCCTGTGTAGTGGTGTACCTACCAGCACTATAGTCCTAAGGTAATTATCAATCACCTTCTCCATTGTCTTTAACATAAAAGATGTTAGACTAATGGGTCTAAATGACTTCGGTTGAGTGGTGTCTTTCTTCCCCACCTTCGGTATAAATACCACCTTAGCCCTTCTCCATAGCTCCGGTATATATCCGAGCGCTAAGCTACTTCTAAAGATATTTAGAAGATACGGCATTAGTTCTCTCTCTCCCTTTTGTAGGAAGGCAGGAACTAGTCCGTCCACACCTGGGGCCTTAAAAGGCTGGAAAGTGCCGATAGCCCATCTGATTCGGTTTTACGTACAGATGGACGCTGCCCTCTTCCAGTCGGCCCGACTTGGTTTCCGTGGTTGCATCAAGCGCTCGGTCTCCCTGTATCCTCTACATCCCGGAAAATGAGTTTCTAGTAGCAGGAGAACTCTTTGCTCTTCATCCTCCATGAAGGTCCCATCCGGTTTCTTGAAAGTGGTTGTCATTTCCACTCTATCCTTCGCTAGTGCTTTGTGCAGTCTAGCTGCCACCGGCGTGGATTCTATGTTTTCACAGAAGGTCCTAAAGTTTTCCTTTTTTGCCCTTCTGATCTCTTTGTTGTAGGTGGTAAGCACCTCAGAGTATTCTAGCCAATTTCCGTATTGCTTGGCTTTGTTGAAAAGCCTACATACTTTTGCTCTTAATGTAGACAAATTTTTGTTCCACCATTTTTCGTCCTTATGCTCCTTCACGGTTTTTACCGGGCAGCTGGATTCAAATGCCGTAGTGATTGCTACATTTATTTCTCCTAGAGCCTGCTCCAGCACGGTGTAGTGTTTGATACTACCCTGCACTGTCACCTGCTCTAGGTTTTCTTTTAGTTGGGAACTAAACATAGGCCACACAGTTTGTCTGGGGTTTCGAATGGGGGTGTTTTCCTCACTCGCTCCTTCCAGCTCAAACTCTATGATCCTATGATCTGACATTGAGGGCTCACTTGAAACCCTCCACTTTTTAATTAGTTTACTTACGTTAGCGCTACCTACCGTAATATCCAGTACCTCATTTCTGACTTTAGTGACAAATGTTGGTGTGTTCCCAACGTTCTACACAATTAAGTTCTTTTTGATGAAGTATTCTAAAAGGTACTCACCTCTCTTATTAGTGTCCGTGCTGCCCCACATCTCATTGTGTGCGTTCGCGTCACATCCCAGGATGAGTGGCAGCTTTCTCCTAATACAGTGTTCCACCAGCTTTTGTACTTCAATGGGTGGTATGCTGTTACCATCGCCAGGGAAGTATGCTGATGCGATCACTACCTCGCGGTGGAGACCCTCGATCTTGATGAGGGCCTGATTTGGTACTAAATCCCGCGTTAAAAATTCTGAAAGACATAAGTAATTTATGCCATTTCTTACCATAATGCAAGTTCTAGGGGAGACCTCACGGCTGTCCCATACCTACTTACATTCCCTGTTGCTAAGGCCTCTGATCTTACCTCCGTAGGTCCAGGGTTCTTGAAGCAGCGCTAGCCCTAGGTGCTGCTTGGTGAACATCCTAGCCATCACAGCTGAAGCTGCTTTGGCATGATGGATGTTCACTTGGGCTATTTTGGTGCGCCTGCTGGTCATTTTTGTTTTGTGACAGGAGGCGGCAAGTCCTGCTCTGTCCCTACAAGAACATCTACCTCTGCCTCTGTAGACATGGCTGGACTGCTCATGTCTACGAGTGTGAGGTCAAGGTCGTCTTCCCGGGAATCCGGGCTGACTTCATTGTTCTCTGTGTCGGTTAGGTCCCGTACACATGGATTATTTTTACTTTTGGAATTCATATAAATCCCACGAGTCGCAAGGGAACTAAAGGTCCACCACATCAGAGCCCCGCTTGATAGTGGTAAGGCTGGATACCCTCTGAGGTCGCCAGGTATCAGAGGGGCTCCGTAAACGATGGCCGGTTGCCCTTGGCCATCAACCAGTCCCTTTGGCACGGGTCGCATGACACCTTGGGATTAAGGGTTTGGAAGTCCTTGGTTGTTCGCCCTCCGCCGAACGCCCCGACCGGAGTTGTTCCAGTCGTGACGTCCAACGGTATGTTGCGAAACTAAGCCCTCACACCGCGACAAGGTGACTTCCACGTGAGGGGTTCGTGGTATGGTAAATTTAGTTCATAATTTATTGCTTCATATAAAAATCTTTAAATTTTTATTTGTTTGTAGACACAAGTACGAATCACATCACTGTATTTTTGTTAGCTATTTCTAGATTTTGTTTTTTTGGAGTAACATATCTTTTTTGTGTGGGCTTTGGTTAAGTTTCGAAAATTTTACGTTTGTGGGATGGGACAGTGGGACGAAAATGTGATGGGATGGGACAGTGACTGGGATACGTCTCACAGGATGGGATCTGGGAAGAGAAACTCGTCCCATGCTCATATCTAATCTTGAATTGAATTTAGATGAAAAACTATGCCATAGAAATCGTATGCAACGCAATCACACGCCTCACACGCAACGTCGATCTGGGATGTCAAGATCGGCCTGGGTAGGTGGAGGGAATGTTTGTACGCTATCCACGCGTGTGATCAGTGTGTTTCAAGAACATATGCGTAGCACGTCATAAACAAATAGACCTTTGATGCAAGCATTCTCCTCAAACTGAAAAAACTCAAATCTTAGACATGCATGAAAGTACATAAAGAATTGTTCTTCATCAAATTCCAGTTTCCGCATTAGTGTATGGTTCTCCAACATTTTCTTATTGTTTATTTTTTGTTCATGAGATAACAAAATATCTTCTCTTCTTAACTTCACTTTTTGTTTTTGTGGCGCGAAAATATTCATTTGAAAATAGTAAACTCAATAAATCATCCTCAAACTTGCTATCAGAATCAGAAAACATGACTTCTTGACGCACTAGTGCACCTTCTGAGAAATTACAACAGCGTCTGATGCAAAATTTACGTTGCATACGCGGGACGAGTGTGCACACCAATTCTCCCACGTTGCATCGCATACGTTGCGTACGTGGGACCAGTGTGTTTATTGTACTCAACAAAACAGGCAAAAACTGATTTAGGCAACTTCTAGGTATTGGACAAGTACGAGGGTCGGCAAAGCGTGGCTCGCGAGTCTCATCTGGCTCTTTGCATAGACATATGTGGCTCTTCAAGCATGAAACAATCCGTTGTCCTTCGTTCAAGCATATATCTAGATCGGGGGTCGGCAAAGCGTCGCAAAATGTGACAAAGCGTCTTGCGAGCGTTATGCGGCTCTTTGCATAGACATTTTCGTCTCTTGAAGCTTGAAACACTCCGTCGTCCTTCGTTCAAGCATCTATCTAGATCGGGGGTCGGCAAAGCGTGGTTCGCGAACCTCATGCAGCTCTTTGCATAGATATTTGAGCCTCTTCAAGCATGAAACACTCCGGCGTCCTTCGTTCTAGCAGTTAAGCTTCGAGTTAACTCGATAACTCGTAAAACATCAATCTATAAAATAGATATTACACGCTACAATTGAATTTGAACTAATTAAGACACAAGCTATTCAAACTAATTAGTGTCACAAAAAATAGTATCACGACAAAATGACAATATTTTTGAAATTACGAGTTTTTTAATGAATTAATAGGATCCATAAACTAGATTAAATTAGTCTTGAATTTATATACAATATATCTATGTAGTATTAACACTTAGATAACAATCGACGTTTGAAAATTGACTACGACGCATATGTAGTAATTTCGAAAATTCCTTATGTCTCCAAAAAAAGCGGCCAAGTGCGAGTTGTGACTCGCACCCGAGGTTTCCGTACAAACTTGTAAGTAAGGTATCTTTAGGAGGACCTAACTATATGCAACCCACATGCTTCTGGTGCCTGACAATACCACGCAACACATTAGTGTATTTTCATAAGTTTCTAATAGTAAATTCGCATTTTTCTTGTAATTAAACTACATATTTACGGTTTTCAGATTTTTCCTTTTACATGTGCTGTAAAACACCGCTTCTTCCCAAATTTCATGATTCTAGGTCAACGGGAAGTACCCTATAGGTTTTGATTCCCTTGTGAAATCGCAAAATATGCGACATAAACGGTCATATCTTTTGATCGCGTTGACTTACAAGTTTGATTTTTTCACAGCTGAAAGAGACCGCAGACCCGAGTATTTGATACAACTTTGATACAACGTTACCTCTACGCGTTCCTTAGAAAAATGGTCTTGACAGACAGACAGACGGACAACAAAGTGATCCTATAAGGGTTCCGTTTTCGCTACGGAACCCTAAAAATGAGTTAATATATGCTTACCCTTATACAATTTTTAAATAAGTTAATATGTGCTTTACACTATACAGGCCGCGCGATTACAAAGGGGAACATTGCTAATAGCTGCCGCCTTTTTAAGAATTAATAAAAAAAGTTTGCATAGGGTTGTGAAAAATACAAAATAATTAAGGAATGTCGAAATAGTATATTTTACAACTAGGGCGAAAGGTTGTCAATTTTTCGCGAGAACGAAGTGAGTGGGCTCATTCGCTCGAGAGCCCGTGTACATTTCGCCCGTGTTACAAACAAGTTATAAATATTCTGGTTAAAAATCTACACTGTAAGGGATAATGTTTCCGAAAGAATAAATAGCAAATTTTTCAAATTCGAGTTTTTCTAAGCGTCAAAAATTCTATTCATCTGATGTGGATCCAAATCTAAAATCCAACCGTTAACAGCTTCCAAAACCGAATTTCTATTTTGTTTCGCGATTGCCCATCCAAATCCCAATTGGGGAAAAGCGATTTTTTTCGGGAAATTCTTTTGTTTCGCAAGACACCTTTTTCAAACATCGAGACGGTATTTTCCGACAATTTCTTTCGTTTTCTATCGTCTAGTTCAAAATCCAAGCATCAATTTTTTCGAAAATCAAGGTGAATCTCAAACTTTCTCAGCTTCCCAAAGTTTGGTCCATAATCAATATAACAATATTTCTGAAAATCTAGTAAAAACTACACTTATTCTGAACCAGAAACAAAGCAAAATTTTCAAATAAATTTCGTGTTCGGTTCCTTATAGTTTGCTCTAAACTGTAAGTAAAGATTTTTCCGAAAACCAAAGAAAATCTCCAAACTTCTTCAGTTCCCTATGGTCATGTCCAAGAACCAATTAACAGTTTTTTTTCGCACAAAATCAAAGTTGGTTGTTACATCAAAGTTTCAAATAAAACATAACGTTCTTCTACGTTAACGACTCCTATACTTTGATTATAAATTGACGTATTTATACGTCGTCGACTAGTAGGTTTCAAATTAAAAAACGTATTACTACGTCAAAGGGCTACAAAATGTTAAATTAGATTAAATTACATACAAATTAAAATTATGATAGAAGTAACTGTGAGTAACTGATAGAAGTAACTATCAGCCAAACAAAATTACTTTTTAAATAGGAAACGACTGAATTTTTTTTTTTCGAAAATATTGGATCTGTGTTACTTTTGTTATCTCATTTCTTTGATAACTTGGCTCTTCTCACTTCAAAGTTTGCCGACCCCTGGACTAGTATATTAAAAGCAAACAAAGTTTCTCGGGTATTCATAATTATAAATGTAACATGCGATATTTTTCAGCAGAATTGTTTTTTCATTAAACAAATTTGATTATAATTTTGAATATTTTTGTTGATAACATATTGATTCTACAAAAGCGATTACTTTTACTGCTTGAGCATAGAGTAATCGTTTTTATAAAAAATTTCAATTTTATTTTGGCGGGCAGTAAATAAACGTTGGCAAGCAAGTCAGAAGAAATTTGTTTTTGTTGAAACAAAAACAAAACGAAAAAGTTTATAATTGCTAAAAGTCAAAATTTAATCTCGTTTCCATGAATTGTACGTAACCTTCCTTCGGGTAAACTGATAAATTGTATCTAATCTGCGCAAATGCATGTTTCCAATACGAAAACTTTTTATTATGCATTCACACTGAACAGATTTAAATTTTACAACATTTTTTATGATAAATCATCAATTTAATTATTTATATATTTGCACAGAAATAAACGAATAAAATTTAATTTCAAGACTAATTACAATAAATTTAATCATAGATTAGTTGTGGAGTTACTTTGAGCAAACTTATAGCAAAACTTATTAGCTTGTACTTATAGCTTGAAACTTATAGCAAAATATAATAAAACACAGTTTTATACGTTTCAAAATTTATTTGTAGGACACTACATATGTTTCACCACCTGATGAAGCCACAGTGTGGTGAAACATATGTAGTGTCCTACAAATAAATTTTGAAACGTATAAAACTGTGTTTTATTATATTTTTCTATTAAAAATTTAATCGTTTGTTTAGTTATTGGGAATGGGAAATTAAAAAGGCTTTTATAAGTTTATATTTATTTACATAAAAACCAACATTTAATAAATTCAATATTAAATCTGCAAAAAAACATGCAATGATATATTGAAAGCTCTATTGTCTATTGTCGACATCGCAAATTTCGGGCTCGAAATCTTACATTACTTTGAGATTATTTGATAACCAATTCTAATTTCAAATCAAATGAATAAAAATCAATGAGATCTAGCGAAACAATGGGATCAATAAATCGTGTTATTATTACCTTAATTATCAGGAATTTATTTTCCATTTCGTCGGGTTTTTCCAAAACCAAGGCGATTTACCGATTAGTAGTAAACCTTATTATGTTAACGACTTGCCGTGGATCCAGATTTTTTTCTCCTTTCTGACAATTATTCTAGTTTTGTCAGATTATTTGCTTCTTGGCTCCCCGTTGAGTTTTCCAAGACCCCCGCAGGGATGCGTTTTCCCTAAACTTGGTGAGATTTAAAACGGTTTCAATAGACCTTTTCATAGTTTCAATTTTTTTATGCCCATGTTTCAATTTCCGCCATGTTATACGTCTCAAGTTGCTCGAAATTTTTGACGTATAACCAGTGAATTTGCCCGAAACTTTCATATTCCTGCCCTTTAAACTTCGCGGATGCGCTCTGCTAACCGTAAAAAGGTCTACTTACAGCTGTTATAGTCCAGTTTTGTATTCTCAGTACTTTCAACTCTTCTTGCACATTTTTTTCTTGAACGAGGCCGTCCTCTAGGTATCTTGCCATTTCGTTTATTACCTCAAATAATGCGCCGGGTCGATAAAGGCTTAATATGTTCCACAATCCAAGAGTCCGTTGCTTATGTCGTTTCGTAAAATCAGTCCATCGTTTCGAGCCCGTTGTCTAGTTCTCGCAACAAAAGTTTTCTTACGGCATGCGGTTGTTGCCAACATGCCACTCCTCCTTTACCTGGGCTTGGGACGCCGCAATACAACCGTCACGTCCTGGCAAAAGGAACTCCTTTTTGACGTATAACCAGTGAAAATAACAAAATGTGCCCGAAACTTTCATATTCCCGCCTTTTAAACATAGCGGATGCGCATGCGCTTTACTAACCGTAAAAATGTCTATTTTAAAAATGTCAGCATGATAGATAATCATATAAACTTAATAAAGTCGGAACACAGTCTGAATACTTACTTTCCGTGTCCGGATCACCATAACAGATCAAATTTTCAGTTTCCAAAAATCAGCCATATATGTGGCTTTGTTATTTGCGAGTATCAGGTTCTCCTCTGTGCATGTCTCACTCAAGTTTGGGCACACAGCCATATGTTGGTGGTCTTGAGTTACGCCACATATACAATTGTCGTCCTCTTTGTAGCCCCATTTTTCTAGGTTGCTATTACATCTTGCGACTCCGTCAATCTCCAATCGTGCGACACCGTTCTTAGCCTAGTCAGCAGATCTCGCAATGTGTCCAGCCCAGTTCCATTTTAGTACAGTTATTCTCTCTACGGCGTCTGCAACTCCGGATCGTCTGCGGATTTCAGTATTTGGTATGTGATCCCTGAGACAGATTCCCTGCATTGATCGTTCCATCGCTAGTTGCGCTTGTAATTTCTTTATTGTCCGTTTAGTCAGTGTTAGGATTTCGGCTCCGTAAGTAAGGACTAGAAGGACACAATGGTTAAAAACCTTTCTCTTCAAGCAGTTAGGTATCTCTGCCTTGAGCACATATTTGAGATTCCCATATGCAGCCCATGCGAGCCTTATTCTTCGAAGAATTTCTAGGATCTGATTATCTCTTCCAATGGAAATACCAATCGTGTCCTCCATGTAGGGAAAGGTAGATGTTGTCCAGGGGCCAGTTCTTCATTTGCCTCGATCCGTGTGCAGATGGCAGACACTTGCCATAGGTTTGTTCGGTGTGCTTGAGGCATAATCTCCAGGGGTGTTGTCGACCGCATGGAGCTCTTCCGAGACTTAAGTCTATGCTTGGTGCCCATATAAGGAATGCCTCTGGTCAGTTTCTTGTTTTTTTCGCTCAGCCACTGCGGCAACACACCTCCTGATTGTGGGTGGTGCAATACCAACTATTGGGTAGATTTCCTCCACCAGAGTCGGTTTCAGGCAACCAGACACCATACGCACCGTCTCGTTCAGTGCCACGTCAAAGTGCTTGGTATGAGCGGAATTGAACCATACCGGCGCAGCAAATTCCGCGGTAGAAAAGCATAAAGAAAAAGCCGAAGTCCGGAGTGTATGAGGTTGTGATCCTCATTTTCTGTTTGTTAGTTTTCGAATGATATTGTTTCTTGCGCATACTTTCCCTTTGATCTCTTGACAGTGTTTTCGAAAACTGATGATGAGAATGATTTACCTCATTATTTAATTATTTGTATGCCATAGATAAGTAATATTTGGAAGTCGGTCCCCTGGAAACGACAGAATGTCGGCTAATCCTTCGACCACCGGAACACCAACCATAAAACACTCACCGAGTAGTTTGTCAGAAAGGCTAAAGGCAAAGCAAAGCAAAGAGCTGATCTCTTGACAGTGTTTTCGAAAACTCAGAGGAGGACACCTCCACGCAGATTGTATTTTCATGTGAATTCGAAAGACAGTCGGGCGTCCCCTGGAAACGACAGAATGTCGGCTAATCCTTTGACCACCGGAACACCAACCATAAAACACTCACCGAGTAGTTTGCCAGAAAGGCTAAAGCCAAAGCAAAGCCAATTTTTCTGACTATTTCAATAAACAATGAAGGTTTATCCACAGATAAGGAAAAGCTAAAGAAAAAAATATGCTACCTTGGCTGCAATATCAGTGATACATGGGATCATAGTTATGAAATAAGAACTCGAATTCAAAAAGCCAGAAGCGCTTTTAACCGCCTTAAGAAAGTCTTCTCTCTTAATATCAATATACGCATAAGAATTCTCAGATGCTACGTCTTTAGTGTTCTCCTCTATGGAGTAGAAAGCTGGAGGCTGCCATCAACCGCTTAGAGGCATTCGAAATGTGGTGCTATCACACATACCATACAACTAACATCACTTAAATGTTAAAGACAATGGAGAAGGTGATTGATAATTACCTTAGGACTATAGTGCTGGTAGGTACACCACTACACAGGAGTCAGCATGCTTACAGAGCAGGGAAATCCACAGAAACCGCCCTGTATCAGCTGACAAACGAAATAGAAGCAGCACTAGAGATAAAGGAAGTAGCGATATATGCCTTCTTGGATATAGAGGGAGCTTTTGACAACACCTCACACGAGGCTGTCAGGGCGGCCCTCGAAAGAAGGAATATCGACAGCACTATCTCAAAGTGGATGGGAGAAATGCTGAGAACTAGAACGGCGGAGACACAAGTGGGAAAAGACACCATTAAGATCTCCACAACTCGAGGGTGCCAACAGGGAGGTGTACTATCACCGCTAATGTGGAGCCTGGTAGTTGATGAACTACTGGTTAGGCTAAACGACCTAGACATCAAATGTCAAGGTTACGCCGATGACATAGTCATAATGGCCAGAGGAAAGTTTGAGGGAACGCTCTGTGAAATTGTTCAGAGAGGCCTCAAAGTAACTAGTAGATGGTGTCAAAAAGTGGGATTGAGACTCAACCCGAGCAAAACCACGGTGATACCATTTACTAGAAGGAGAAAACTAAACTGCCTACATCCCATACTCATAGATGGGAAGGCAGTAGAATACCAACAGGAGATAAGGTATCTGGGTATCACACTAGATAGCAAACTCCTATGGAATAGACACGCTGAGGCAGTGGTAGGTAAAGCCAAACGCGCCCTAATGGTGTGCAGAAATCTGGCAGGAAAAACGTGGGGTTGTAACCCCACTATCCTGCGATGGATGTACACCATGATAGTGAGACCTGCAATCACTTATGGGGCGGTTGCGTGGGGAAGTAGAATCAAGCTGGCCTCTATGAGGAAACAGCTTGAGAAGATTCAAAGACTGGCGTGTGTCTGCATCACGGGGGCGATGGGGTCGTGTTCGACAGCAGCATTGGAGCTGCTGCTGGATCTGACTCCGCTGCACCTTGTGGTGGAGAGCGCCGCCAGATCGGCGATCGTAAGGTTCAGCAAGGAAGGAATGGGCAGAGGCAAAATATTCGGGAGCAGAGACCGAAACAGCCTCGCTGCCAAGATCCTCTGGCTGGAAGTACCAAAAGACGAAATGGTATGCAAATACCACTTCGAGAAAAACTACACAGCAATGTGTAGTAGTAAAGCCGATTGGAGCGACGAATCCTCAGCATACCACATAGAGCAAAATGCCATCAAGTGGTATACAGATGGTTCGAAGACAAAGGAAGGCACTGGTGCAGGAGTGTTTGGACCTCGTACCAGATACTCCGAATCCATGGGAACATCCCCAAGTATCTTCCAAGCAGAGGTACACGCAATCGAAAGATGTGCACAGTTTAACCTCGACAGGAAGTACCGAAAAAAACGAATTGCTATCCTGTCAGATAGCCAAGCAGCCATCAAGGCCATTAGCTCATACACCATCAGATCCAAACTGGTATGGGACTGTGTGGGTAAGCTGAACAAGCTTGGCAGGGATAATAAAGTAACGCTATACTGGGTACCAGGACACACTGGTATAGACGGAAACGAAGAAGCCGATCACCTAGCAAACAAGGGATCCAGTAGCCCCTTTATAGGTCCGGAACCCTTTTGCGGTATGAGCGTGAACACCATCCGCAAAAGTTTAGATGAAGAAATAAGAGGAAAATGGATGAAAACCTGGGAAGAACTTCCAGGGCTAAGGCAATCCAAAGTGATTCTGGGATCTTTTAACCAGAAGAGAACTAAAGCTTGCCTGAAACTAAGCAGGAACAAGCTCAGAATTCTGACAGGAGCCCTGACGGGACACTGCAGACTTAGGAAACATCTCAAGGCCCTAGGCCTAGAGGAGGATGATGGATGCAGATTCTGTGGCTCAGCAGAGGAAACCCCCATACATCTGTTCAAAGACTGCGGAGCATTACTCCGCAAGAGACAGATGTACCTTGGGGCTCACTGCTTGAACACAGAGGAGCTGCAGGCCTTGAATCCCACCCAGATCCTGAGATTCCTAAAGGAATCAGGATTAGAGGAGGCGCTCTAAATGGGTAAGTACACCAACACTTGGAGGAGGAGGGTGGGGTACAATAGATCTATAAAGGTCGCAGTACAAGTCGTCACCACCATATCTACAATCTACCATCTACAATCAACATCACGATTCTCGAGAGGCTCAGAAAAGACAAGGAAATTATTACTACCGTAAAGAACAGAAAACTGGCCTACTTTGGCCACATTATACGTTATGATAAGTAACCCAACTTCTACAATTAATCCTACAAGATAAGATTGAGGGCAAGCGAGGCCCTGGACGCAGGCGTATATCCTGGCTGGCCAATCTTAGAAAATGGACTGGCCTAACATCAACCGACTTATTCCGAGCTGCAGTGAATAGGACAAGATGGGCCAACGTGGTCGCCAACATTTGAAGAAGATAGGCATCTTTAGAAGAAGAAAAGCTCCTGTCCAGCTTGTGCAAGGAGGATGGCGCCAATAACCTACTACTACAAGAAACACATAAAGGAGATACAAGTCGCAGACCGAAAATTAATGGGATGAAGTTAATACTGGAGCGCCCCCATGCCCATTATGCAGCGCTGTTTTCGTCAAGCCTGACACCGAAATATCTTCCATGTCCTCAACCTGCGAGAATGATGGAACGAATGATGGAACGAAATGGACGAACAATCCACCAATCCACCATAGAGATCCTCACAGTTCTGCTTGGTTCGTGCACGATAACATCTTTCTACAAACCTCCAGTCGTAGCATTTGCTTTTGAAGAAACTAGCAATTTCCGCTTGTGATAGGCGATTTTAACTGCCACAGGTCTGCATGGGGATATGCAGAAACAGATGCGAATGGTGAAGGGCTGGAACACTGGTCGGAAAGTATGAACCGGAAGCTGATACACGACCCCAAACAACCTGTGTACTTTAATAGTGGAAGATGGTGCTGAGGATATAACCCAGATAATATATTTGTAAGCGACAGGATCAGCCATCAACTGACAAAAACTATGAAGGAACCCCTACCTAGAACGTAACTGCAGCAATAAAACCAGACTACTTAGAAGAAGATTTAACTTGAAGAAGGCCAATTGAAATGAATGGACCAAAGAACTAGACCAGGAAGTCACGCGACTAGAATCATGCCCCAAATTGTATGACCAGTTTGTCATGCTGGTAAAGAAAATATGGAGAAAGCACATTCCAAGAGGCTGCAGAACAGAAGATATCGCAGATCTTGACGATGGAGCTAATAACGTCTTCCGCAACTACGGAAATATGTATAATCAAGACCCCTTCTTTGAGGAAACCATCCAGGTAGGAGAAGATGTTCTGCAAGCGATATCAGCGACTAGAACAGAAAGATGGTGCAAGCTCATAAGAAGTCTGGAGATGAAACAAAGTAGTAGACGTGCATGGAAGTTGTGGAACGACCCCTCCGCTCGAGCACCCGATTTTTCTGGAGTCACACAAGACCAGATAGCCCATCGCCTCTTACTTACTGGTAAATCATCAACTAAAGTGGTCACAGTGGTGTAGTGGTGAACGCATCCGCTAGCTATACATGAAGGTTCAATCCCAGGTTCAATCCCCGGACAAACCGCGAACATTTTTCACGGAACTATGCTGTGGAAAGCTCGTGGAATGCAAGCGCAACCTACCACGAGTAATTCTGCCTAGTAAAAACCTCTCAAATAGTGCCGTTCGGAACCGGCGATAAACTGATCGGTCCCATATATTATTGGATGATGCGTTCCACAAGTATGCGCGAGAGGTTGCCTGCGCTCTCAGAGAGTACGGCAGCTTAAGAAAAAAGTGGGAAAAATCAAACACCAACGAAACAGTAACAAATAAAATAAAACGAACAATCCACCAACTGAAATAAAATAAAGCAACTGGCCTAGACGAAATTAGGTTAGAGCAAATTAAGCATTTTACGCCCCTAACCATAAACCTCACTCAAATGATGCCGATGATGCAAATTCCAGAAATTTGCAGGAAGGCGAAAGTGGTTGCACTTCTGAAACCAGGGAAAGAGCCAACATATCCTGGGAATTTTAGACCCGTCTCTTTGCTGTGTCACTTTTTTCAAGGTTCTTGAAAGAATGGTTCTTGACCGAATCTCTGACATTATCGAGGAGGAGACCATACCAGAACAGGCAGGTTTCAGACCAGGCAAATCGTGTTGCTGGCAAAGCCTCAATCTCACTCAATATATCGAAGATGAGTTTGAGCGGAAGCAGATAACGGGAGTTGCTTTCATAGATCTATCTGCTGCCTATGATACCGTGAACCATCAGCGGCTGATATCAAAGTTCTAAGACTTTCGACTGACTAAGTTGATACAATGCTTCCTACAAAATCGACAGCCTGAATATATAAATATACTCAACCTTTCCGGAACTCTATAAGTGAGAAATTGAGTGAGAAAGTCTATCAGTGAGAAAGACAGACTGTCAGTGTGGTCCGTTCTTGCGTGCGTTTTATCAGCTGATTTCGTCAGAACGTCAGTATTTATGTGCACAGAGTGCAAAAATCTGTTCTGCAGATAAGTCGATTGCTGCTGGTGTCCGCGATGTTGGACAGTTCGTTGTCGCTTTACGATCTCTCCATAAAGGCGACCTTCCGGCATATCATGACTGCCCGGACATTTCACAGGAAGGAATTCCGCATACTGCCAGACCATGTCCTCTGATTTCTACTACTGGATGTATATCGAGAAGAAGATGTGTCTGTTGGCATCCGAGCTGTGCTACTTCGAGGATACTGAAAGTTAAACAGAAACGAACGCAGTTCTTCATGTATTTCCAGGCGGTGCTGGACCACGAACAAATAAAGGTCATGAACATGATCATAACGAACTACGCGGAGCAGTCGAGCAATAACGGCGACGTGGACCTGAGCGTCATAGATTCGGGACAGGCACATCAGGCACGACATCAGGCACGACATCAGGCACGACAGGCATTCAGGATAGGCACGTTCTTCTGCGAGGGCGATTGGTTCACCTACTCGCACGATATTTTTAATCTCGTGGAGCGCAACTGTCTCAGGGCCGGTAAATCTGTGCAAGTTTTAAGGAGACTGCTCGACTGTTATCATAGGCGTATTTATGTAGAATCGCCGTACTGGATGTTCAAATTTAAATTAACAAATAAGACTGTCAAAGAATTAAAGGAATTGAATTCGCTGCCGAATCTGGCCGGCCTGTACGCAAACTTTGCGAATTTCTTTGGAAAACGGAGCGAATATGAAGAGGAGTACCAGTGGGCCAAAAAATCAATCCGATTGTTAAATAAAAACGTCCCAACAAGGGTGATAGTGGACGTCCGCGTTTATGCTCGAAGGCCTGCGTGTTCAAGCGGCGTTTCAGCCAGGCGGGAATACTGATCGAGCAAGCGGTCACTCTCTCCGAGCAGCTGTACAAGGAGGACGGCCATTCCTGCTACTCGGACACCCTTATGTACCACGGATTCTACATGCTCAACTCCGATAACATCGAGAAGAGTGTCAAGATGTACAAAAAAAAAACCGGCCAAGTGCGAGTTGTGACTCGCGCATCGAGGGTTTCGTACAAATTTGTAAGTAAGGTATCTTTAGGAGGACCTAACTGTATGCAACCCATATGCTTCTGGTGCCTGACAAAACCACGCAACACAGTAGTGTATTTTCATAAGTTTCTAATAGTAAATTCGCATTTTTCTTGTAATTAAACTACATATTTACGGTTTTCTGATTTTTCCCTGTACAGGTGCTGTAAGACACCGCTTCTTGCCAAATTTCATGATCCTAGGTCAACGGGAAGTACCCTATAGGTTTTGATTCCCTTGTGAAATCGCAAAATATGCGACAAAAACGGTCATATCTTTTGATCGCGTTGACTTACAAGTTTCATTTTTTCACAGCTGAAAGAGACCGCAGACCCGAATATTTGATACAAATTTCAACTTGTTACCTCTACGCGTTCCTGAGAAAAATGGTCTTGACAGACAGACAGACGGACAGACAGACAGACGACAACAAAGTGATCCTATAAAGGTTCCGTTTTCGGTACGGAACCCTAATAAGTGTCTCAACATTCGCAAAACGATCGTCGGCAAGGGCAATTTCCGTGTCGCTTTGGCCTACGAAGATCTCGCCTACGCCCTCTACGTCAAAGAGTACAATTCTGGAAAATTCCTCGACGCAAGGGAGTACGCTGACAATGCAATTTCAATCATGGAGAAAATTTTACCGAAGGACCATTTGACGCTCGCGTCGACGAACCGAGTGAAAGCGTTAATCTTGGAAGAAATCGCGATCGACATGCGCGATCCCTAGAGCCTGATACTTAAAGAACTCCGAGCAGCTTCACAAATCCTCGTTAAAACTCTTCCTCTAAGCTTTTGGCGAACGCAACGTGCAAACGGCCAAGCTGTACGGCAACCTTGGTCGACTGTACCAGACGATGAGCATATGCGAGAAAGCAGAGCAGATGCACCTGCAAGCCATTGCTATTAAGGAACAGCTGCTGGGATCTGACGATTACGAAGTTGGGTTGAGTGTTGGACATTTAGCTTCGCTGTATAACTTTCATATGAAGAGGTATTGAGATGCGGAACAGTTGTATTTGCGGTGGATTGATATTAGTTTCAAGATGTTCGGGCCTACCTACTCGGGGTTGGTTTACGATTACAGGGGTCTGATTAAGGTGTATAAGGAACTGCAAGAGATCTCCGAGTTGCTTTATATTTCGCAAGTGATAACATTATTGAGTCTTTAGGACTGTCAAAACTGCATGTGAAATTTGTCAGTTATTTCATAGCTTTCAGTCCACCTTCGTGGCACTCAACAAAAACAAAAAAAAATAATATTGTTTTTTAAGATCACGTCTTTCCGATAACTTAAGTGGATAGCCATCTGCAGACGCGTTTCGAGATTTATCAGTCCTCCACGTGTCATCTAACCCGCAGTCCTGCACGTGGGTTTCAAGTAAGTGGTTTACAAATTATCATTCATAAAAGCAAAGCTGCACTGATGAGAGATAAATCTGGAATTTGGTTTTCTCTTCGTTGATCCTTAGAGCGATGTCCAAAGCCGCCTGCTCGAGCTTTGTGAAAGATTCTTTTACTGTATTTTACGACCGGCCTAAGATGTTGAGGTAATCTGCGTAGCCTACTATTTGGACGGATTTGTTCAAGATGGTTCCTTTCCAGACCTTCTCATCACATGCTCGAGAGCTAAGCTGAATAACGAGTTCGCCTTCCACTCTTACTCGGCATTTGCCATTTGCCATCGTGATTCTCACTAGTCTCACTAGTTTGGGGGGAATGTCATAATCCAACAGCATGCTGTAGAGCTAGTACTGTCTTGCCCAATTTGCCCAGTCTTTCTCTTTCCTAACTCGTCCAACTCTATTCAATATCGCATTTTATCCAGTATTGTTACAAGTACTATTGTTTAACTATAGTTTTGTCTGAAATTACGTGGTCTTTATGATATTACCTTTGTCTATTACGTATGTTTGATATTAAATAATCTTACCTGGCATATCTGATCGTACTTTATTTATGGTCTTGTCTGTTGATGTCTCGTCTTGTCTGGTTATGTAAGGTCTTTTCAGATCTTGTCTGGTCTTGTCTGATCTATCAATCAATCGTTTCAAAAAGGATCATTTTATGTTTATAAAGCAAATCGCGTTTGTTGATGAAACGCATTTCTTATATTTGACACAAACATCAAATGTTAATCAATCTTTTCGCTGATTGCATTAGTTTCTTAAGCTGTGGGATAAAATCAACAAGCGTTAATAAGGTTCTTGCTGATTAAATAAGTTTATTTAAGATTATAAATCGTACACAAACATCAAACGTTAATAATCTTTTTGCTGATTAAATCAATTTCTTCGAGATGTGGTGTACAAACGTAATCCTTTCCGTAATTAATTTATTTCAAGCGCGTTAAGTTTATTTGAATTATCGACAAGCTCACGCATTGTTGTGATCATCATAAGCAGATCTGTAGGAAATCAACGGGGGAGGAAATTGGTTTTATTGGAATACCTTTTAAAAAATCGTCCGCGTAAGCGATTTACACAACCGGTAATAGCAATCACAGTAAAACCTAACAGCAATGATAATAAAAGTTTCTATGTAATTTCAGGTATATAATCCTCGGGGTTGGATTTACCCCCGGCTCGGGGTCTAGTCGAGGTCCACTCGCACGCAGTAACAAGTTCAGTTGTGCTCGAACTTCGAAGCTTCGCTGCTGCTCCCGCTCTGTCGAAGACGCGTGTTCCGCTCGACACGCGCTCACAATTATCCAATTTTCGCACAAATAAGCATCAAGAAATAATAAACGTAATAATTTTTAAGAAATAAGAAACGTAAGTATATTTACTAAATGTAGTTTAAAACTTTTGTGCAAATTAGTTTACAAACTGATTTGTTTTTGGAATTTTAAGGAGAAAACTAATGTTTTGTGTTACAGAAGTGGAATTGAGCGAGATGCAGAGGAGACAAACTCCAAAGTGATCTTTGAACAATTTGCTGATAATGTAGTTGTTTGTTTCTTGAACTAACGAATTCGAAAATTAAAATAAACACACAGTAATACAAATTATTACAACAGCAGAATAAAGAATAACGAGAAGAAAGAAGAAGTAACAACAACATATTCAATGTTGAGAAACTTATCTTTTTTAAATATCAATTTGCTTTAAACACAATGCTGTGATTCTGTCCAATTAAAGTAATTCAATAAATAATGTGGTGTAGAATGTTGCGGAGGATCGTTCAGCTAGTTTCAGTGCTAGTTGTAAGTTTATCGCTGTGCAGTGCAGATGAAAGGACAAATACCGTTCGGAAGTTTTCCATCGAAGAATTATTAACGACCAATTTTCCGAAGAAAACTTCGGGGGACTTGGACCTAGACCCGTGCAAAGCTGGTAAGTATCTCAATCTATCATCAAACATTAAAATAAACTTGACGAATCATTCAAAAATAATTAGACTAATCTTCGAATTACAACCAAAATAAAGTCTGATAACCCTCACTATCTGCTTGTTCATGTTTATTATGAGTTTTTATTTGATAACAGCTTTTCAACGCCTCGTACAAATAATATATGATTTTTAAAGGCCGTATATTACAAACTCAAACTTAATTGATGGATCAAGATTTGTTTTCCAACCATTTATTCTTGACAGCCGCACTGCATTGTTTGAACTAGTTACACATTCCGAACGTAAACAGATAACATGTTTTGATTTTCATTTGCTCTATATAGATATCAATTACTACATTATGTTTTATCTGACTAGTCTTGTCTGCCTAGTCTTGCCTGTCGAGTCTTGTCTGTCTAAACTAGTCTCTTTAGTCTGTTTAGTGTCGTCGGTCTAGTCTTGTCTATCTAGTTTTGTTTATCTAGTCTTGTCTGTCTAGTCTGTCTAGTCTTGTCTGTCTAGTCTTGTCTGTCTAGTCTTGTCTGTCTAGTCTTGTCTGTCTAGTCTTGTCTGTCTAGTCTTGTCTGTCTAGTCTTGTCTGTCTAGTCTTGTCTGTCTAGTCTTGTCTGTCTTGTCTGTCTAGTCTTGTCTGTCTAGTCTTGTCTGTCTAGTCTTGTCTGTCTAGTCTTGTCTGTCTAGTCTGTCTAGTCTTGTCTGTCTAGTCTTGTCTGTCTAGTCTTGTCTGTCTAGTCTTGTCTGTCTAGTCTTGTCTGTCTAGTCTTGTCTGTCTAGTCTTGTCTGTCTAGTCTTGTCTGTCTAGTCTGTCTAGTCTTGTCTGTCTAGTCTTGTCTGTCTAGTCTTGTCTGTCTAGTCTTGTCTGTCTAGTCTTGTCTGTCTAGTCTTGTCTGTCTAGTCTTGTCTGTCTAGTCTTGTCTGTCTAGTCTTGTCTGTCTAGTCTTGTCTGTCTAGTCTTGTCTGTCTAGTCTTGTCTGTCTAGTCTTGTCTGTCTAGTCTTGTCTGTCTAGTCTTGTCTGTCTAGTCTTGTCTGTCTAGTCTTGTCTGTCTAGTCTTGTCTGTCTAGTCTTGTCTGTCTAGTCTTGTCTGTCTAGTCTTGTCTGTCTAGTCTTGTCTGTCTAGTCTTGTCTGTCTAGTCTTGTCTGTCTAGTCTTGTCTGTCTAGTCTTGTCTGTCTAGTCTTGTCTGTCTAGTCTTGTCTGTCTAGTCTTGTCTGTCTAGTCTTGTCTGTCTAGTCTTGTCTGTCTAGTCTTGTCTGTCTAGTCTTGTCTGTCTAGTCTTGTCTGTCTAGTCTTGTCTGTCTAGTCTTGTCTGTCTAGTCTTGTCTGTCTAGTCTTGTCTGTCTAGTCTTGTCTGTCTAGTCTTGTCTGTCTAGTCTTGTCTGTCTAGTCTTGTCTGTCTAGTCTTGTCTGTCTAGTCTTGTCTGTCTAGTCTTGTCTGTCTAGTCTTGTCTGTCTAGTCTTGTCTGTCTAGTCTTGTCTGTCTAGTCTTGTCTGTCTAGTCTTGTCTGTCTAGTCTTGTCTGTCTAGTCTTGTCTGTCTAGTCTTGTCTGTCTAGTCTTGTCTGTCTAGTCTTGTCTGTCTAGTCTTGTCTGTCTAGTCTTGTCTGTCTAGTCTTGTCTGTCTAGTCTTGTCTGTCTAGTCTTGTCTGTCTAGTCTTGTCTGTCTAGTCTTGTCTGTCTAGTCTTGTCTGTCTAGTCTTGTCTGTCTAGTCTTGTCTGTCTAGTCTTGTCTGTCTAGTCTTGTCTGTCTAGTCTTGTCTGTCTAGTCTTGTCTGTCTAGTCTAGTCTTGTCTGTCTAGTCTAGTCTTGTCTGTCTAGTCTAGTCTGTCTAGTCTAGTCTTGTCTGTCTAGTCTAGTCTTGTCTGTCTAGTCTTGTCTGCCTAGTCTTGTCTGCCTAGTCTTGTCTGTCTAGTCTAGTCTTGTCTGTCTAGTCTTGTCTGTCTAGTCTTGTCTTGTCTGTCTAGTCTTGTCTGTCTAGTCTTGTCTGTCTAGTTTTGTCTGTCTAGTCTTGTCTGCCTAGTCTTGCCTGTCGAGTCTTGTCTGTCTAATCTAGTCTCTTTAGTCTGTTTAGTGTCGTCGGTCTAGTCTTGTCTATCTAGTTTTGTTTATCTAGTCTTGTCTGTCTAGTCTGTCTAGTCTTGTCTAGTCTTGTCTGTCTAGTCTTGTCTGTCTAGTCTTGTCTGTCTAGTCTTGTCTGTCTAGTCTTGTCTGTCTAGTCTTGTCTGTCTAGTCTTGTCTGTCTAGTATTGTCTGTCTAGTCTTGTCTGTCTAGTCTTGTCTGTCTAGTCTTGTCTGTCTAGTCTTGTCTGTCTAGTCTTGTCTGTCTAGTCTTGTCTGTCTAGTCTTGTCTGTCTAGTCTTGTCTGTCTAGTCTTGTCTGTCTAGTCTTGT
Source organism: Phosphuga atrata (assembly GCA_944588485.1). Lineage (NCBI taxonomy): Eukaryota > Metazoa > Arthropoda > Insecta > Coleoptera > Silphidae > Phosphuga > Phosphuga atrata. The sequence goes on from OX155899.1 coordinate 65,860,303, forward strand.
CTGTCTAGTCTTGTCTGTCTAGTCTTGTCTGTCTAGTCTTGTCTGTCTAGTCTTGTCTGTCTAGTCTTGTCTGTCTAGTCTTGTCTGTCTAGTCTTGTCTGTCTAGTCTTGTCTGTCTAGTCTTGTCTGTCTAGTCTTGTCTGTCTAGTCTTGTCTGTCTAGTCTTGTCTGTCTAGTCTTGTCTGTCTAGTCTTGTCTGTCTAGTCTTGTCTGTCTAGTCTTGTCTGTCTAGTCTTGTCTGTCTAGTCTTGTCTGTCTAGTCTTGTCTGTCTAGTCTTGTCTGTCTAGTCTTGTCTGTCTAGTCTTGTCTGTCTAGTCTTGTCTGTCTAGTTTTGTCTGTCTAGTCTAGTCTTGTCTGTCTAGTCTAGTCTTGTCTGTCTAGTCTAGTCTTGTCTGTCTAGTCTTGTCTGTCTAGTCTAGTCTTGTCTGTCTAGTCTAGTCTTGTCTGTCTAGTCTAGTCTTGTCTGTCTAGTCTAGTCTGTCTAGTCTTGTCTGTCTAGTCTTGTCTGTCTAGTCTTGTCTTGTCTGTCTAGTCTTGTCTGTCTAGTCTTGTCTGTCTAGTCTTGTCTGTCTAGTCTTGTCTGTCTAGTCTTGTCTGTCTAGTCTTGTCTGTCTAGTCTTGTCTGTCTAGTCTTGTCTGTCTAGTCTTGTCTGTCTAGTCTTGTCTGTCTAGTCTTGTCTGTCTAGTCTTGTCTGTCTAGTCTTGTCTGTCTAGTCTTGTCTGTCTAGTCTTGTCTGTCTAGTCTTGTCTGTCTAGTCTTGTCTGTCTAGTCTTGTTTGTCTAGTCTTGTCTGTCTAGTCTTGTCTGTCTAGTCTTGTCTGTCTAGTCTTGTCTGTCTAGTCTTGTCTGTCTAGTCTTGTCTGTCTTGTCTTGTCTGTCTAGTCTTGTCTGTCTAGTCTTGTCTGTCTAGTCTTGTCTGTCTAGTCTTGTCTGTCTAGTCTTGTCTGTCTAGTCTTGTCTGTCTAGTCTTGTCTGTCTAGTCTTGTCTGTCTAGTCTTGTCTGTCTAGTCTTGTCTGTCTAGTCTGGTCTGTCTAGTCTTGTCTGTTTAGTCTTGTCTGTCTAGTCTTGTCTGTCTAGTCTTGTCTGTCTAGTCTTGTCTGTCTAGTCTTGTCTGTCTAGTCTTGTCTGTCTAGTCTTGTCTGTCTAGTCTTGTCTGTCTAGTCTAGTCTGTCTAGTCTTGTCTGTCTAGTCTTGTCTGTCTAGTCTTGTCTGTCTTGTCTTGTCTGTCTAGTCTTGTCTGTCTAGTCTTGTCTGTCTAGTCTTGTCTGTCTAGTCTTGTCTGTCTAGTCTTGTCTGTCTAGTCTAGTCTGTCTAGTCTTGTCTGTCTAGTCTTGTCTCTCTAGTCTTGTCTGTCTAGTCTTGTCTGTCTAGTCTTGTCTGTCTAGTCTTGTCTGTCTAGTCTTGTCTGTCTAGTCTTGTCTGTCTAGTCTTGTCTGTCTAGTCTTGTCTGTCTGGTCTTGTCTGTCTAGTCTTGTCTGTCTAGTCTTGTCTGTCTAGTCTTGTCTGTCTAGTCTTGTCTGTCTAGTCTTGTCTGTCTAGTCTTGTCTGTCTAGTCTTGTCTGTCTAGTCTTGTCTGTCTAGTCTTGTCTGTCTAGTCTGGTCTGTCTAGTCTGGTCTGTCTAGTCTGGTCTGTCTAGTCTTGTCTGTCTAGTCTTGTCTGTCTAGTCTTGTATGTCTAGTTTCGTCTATGTAGTGTTGTCTGTATAGTCTTGTCTGTCTAATTTGAACTCTATTTGATCGTTGTCGATGAGTAGGGAAAGATTTTTCTTTCTAGGCCCTCCACCTCGACTGATTTTAACCTTGACATTTCTGGTTTCGATTTTGAATTTTCCCTCCTGCGCCGAATTTTCTCGCGCACAGTGCACCAACAGGAAATGGAGCGGCCGGAAATGGGAAACCGGAAACGGAAGTCGAAACCAGACCTCACTCCCAGCGTGGGGTTACATATACCTCATACGTGGGACAACATAGACCTCACACCCAACGTGTTTTTTTTTGTGTGGGGGTCGTTTGGCTGCAAAGCCTTTCTGCACTGCGACCAACTTGATCTATTATGGTTAAGGGTTACGTGGGATTACATAGACCTCGCGCGTATGGCTACATAGACCTGACACTACCCATGTGTGAAAAACCGGAAGTGGGTAAACGGAAACTGAAGTCGAGATCGGAAGTCGGAACCGGAATGTAGGTGGAGGGCCTAGAAGGAACCATCTTCCCCTACTTCGATGTAATCTAGGCTAATGTAAATTTAATCTAGATTAGATTTTGGTTAGGTGGCCATAATAACAACAAACACAAATCGTTTGATAATGAAACTCCATTTTTTTACATTGGACTTTTACGCACGAATTGGATACTTTTACACACGTATATAATAATGGCATCCTTCACATACAATAATGTATTTATGAATGTGTTCATTTTGGTGTGTGAGTAGATAAAACTCATTTCAGAATTAGACATGGTTTCATAAAATCAATGTGAATACAGAGATCACCATTTCAAAACACAGCGGCAGCGAAACTAACAGCGCATGCAGCGTCCTTGTCGTGCAATGCTGCACTACCGCGACTATGACGGAAATCGCGCTTTTTGATCTGAACATGTACATAAGCCGCCGTTTCAGTCGGTCCGCCGCGATATCAGCTGCGAAACTTCCGCTCCGGTTTGTGAGCACCTTTACTCTTCCAGTGAAGAACATCCTTGGTTTCCTGGCTCTTCAACCGGAGGTAAATATGGTGTTCTTTGTTTCCTTGCTCATTTTTACGCACTCCTCGTTTGGGAGTCGCTTGTTGTTCGTTGTCGTGTTGTTGGTCCTGGTGCCCTAGTTTGGTCCTAGTTTGGTTTTTGGTTTCCATTGTTGCCCGAAGTAAGTTCCTGTACGAATCTTATATCTGTTCATCCTTGCCCAGCTTGAAACGATCAAAGTCCGTCATATGCAGACGCTTGGCATTGTGGTCTAATTTCTTGGCCCATATGGATTCTCCCCATTTCTCATCAATTGTAGCATCATTCCACTCCTGGCGGATGATGCGGCTGGAGGCGGTACACGGGAATTGAATCCTGAACTTGCTCAATGCATTTGGCTCAACCTGATCTGGTTGCGGGGGCTGTTGCTCGACGGACCATCAATTAAAACACCGGTTTGGTCAATAACATCTATAATGCTAACGAGTTTGCCTTTTAGTGCTACATCAGAGACAAGGGCAACACGCAACCTTTGGAGAGACATGTCTGTCAAAAACTGGAGAAAGGAAACTAGTCTTGTCTGGTGTGTCTGGTTTGTCTAGTCTGTCTGGTTTCTCTGGTCTATCTAGTCTGTCTGGTTTCTCTGGTCTGTCTGGTCTGTCTGGTCTGCCGGTCTGTCTGGTCTGTCTAGTTTGTCTAGTCCTGCCTGTCCACTCTTGTGTCCACTCTTGTCTGTCCACTCTTGTGTCAACTCTTGTCTGTCCACTCTTGTGTTTACTCTTGTCTGTACAATCTTGTGTCCACTCTTGTCTGTCCACTTTTGTCTGTCCACTATTGTCTGTCCACTCTTGTCTGTCCACTCTTGTTTGTCCACTAATGTCTGTGTACTCTTGTCTGTCCACTCTTGTCTGTCCACTCTTGTCTGTCCATTCTTGTCTGTCCATTCTTGTCTGTCCACTCTTGTCTGTCCACTCTTGTGTGTCCACTTTGTCTGTCCACTCTTGTCTGTCTAGTCTTGTCTGTTTTATTTATAAAAATCTATGTAGACACATGCTGTTCGTGTGGATATGAAATAATTTTTCATTGTCCACTAAAACATCTAAAAAATAAGGCCCTTAATCCCGTTTTACATAAACATATTCCAGCAATTTCCTGTTTCAACCCTTTTTGTCCTGCCCTCGTTTATTTTTATTTATCTTTTTTTGCCGGCTATTAAGTTTTACACGTAGAGGGATACGCGTGGCGGTTCAAAGGGCCAATTATCAGCAAACATTTCGTAAAGTGGGCAGGTCGGTAATGAGGTACTAATTGCAAGGCTGGCTGATATTCCGAACGTCATATGAGGGATAATCTGATGAGCAAACGGTGCGACGGGTTACGAGTCGTGTAGAGGGCGGTCGCAGGTTGTTTCAATACGCTAATTTATTGCAATTGAATGGCCGTTATATTAACATATACACGTATTGAATGGCTCAAATAACGGGCCAATTTATTCACGGCCGCTTAATATCGTTTTAATTACATTTCGGCGGCATAAATATTTGGATGCTTTTCACGTTTACGATGCTTTTCCCCTTTTCGTGATTTTTTTCAGGGCGGATTTGCTTTTAAATGTTTAAATATTATTTTTTTTTGCCAACGGGAGCCATTAAACGCAATGTTTTTTAACGAGCGGATTAATTAATTCCACATTAAATTGTAACTCAGTTGGATTTTAATTAGTTCTTTTAAAGAGATCATTAATCAGTTTATTAGTTCCCCATTTAATCTGCAAGGATTCTATTTATCTCATATACCACAGAAAGAAAGTTTAATATTGTATTAAACTTTTTTGAAAATTTAACTCGAGTATTAACCCTCTCATGTATGAAGTTTTGAAATGGCGAATACAAAAATATTTTAAGTATTTTTGGGATATAAGAAAACGCTGTACATTTTAAAAAAATTTTTTTTTTTTAATACAATTAATCAGATTTATGATCATGTCCACTGTAGTGGACTACATGCATTTATGGCTACAACTTTTTTTTCTGAATGGAAGCTGGTAAAGCAGTCTGGGCATGGTTCATTGCACTTTCAGCATAAATGTATTTCGTCTTTCTCGAACAGTTCTTGTCATGGCTTCTATTAGCATTCTTCACATTTCTTAAGTTCGGCTAGATTACCTTACTGGTATCACACCTCAGGTGGAGCCTTCGCGACTGGACGTTTCTTCAAAGAAAGAAGCGTTGAGCACGGTCGTCACGGTCCTCTTCATATTCTGCTCTGGTCATGTGTGCCGACATTAATCAAAGCCCTGGCAATTTACGCTTTAAAATCTAGAATGAATCAATAAAATGAAAGCACACACCTAGTGTTCTTATCACTTATTCGGGCGCCGGTGTGGATGGAGTGCTATGCATTGATCCTTCTGGTTTATGCCTCCCATATGAGTGTTGTGATAATATGTTATGGCAAACTGGCGGGTGATATTTATTGTCTTTTTGTCCTTCTTGCTCCACCGTTCAGCCATGTCGTGGGGATGACGTCCGGCACATGCTGATGCAATGTGAACGCTAGAATTATCCACCCACCGCGTAACAGTGATATTGTTCTCGTTCGTGACCGATCTGAACGAACCCCGGCCTTCCTTCTTCAACTCCTTCTCTGTTGGCAATTGTAATTGTTCCCATGCTAACTTATTGGCTCGACAGGTTCCAGTGCCATAAATTCCACGCTTTTGTGGTTCCTCGAGCATAGTACGCCTCTTCTTGGCCACTAGGTAGCAACACTATGCAGAGGAAGTCCACTGGAGTGAGCTCCATGCATCAGGAGTTGCAAAATATGTTTCATTGAGCTCTGAAACTAACCAATATTAGCTGTCCACTACAGTGGACATGATGCATGATAGGGTTAAGATTAAATATTAGAGTAATTATTACATTAATATTTCTGTCTGCCTTCCAATATCTAGTCTTCCTGCTAATGTCTAGTCTACCTTATCCAGTAATGTCTACTAAACTATTCAATAATGTATAATATGTCTAATAATATCTAGTCTGTCTTATAATATTCAATAATATCTTGTCTGCCTTGTAATGTCTAGTTTGTCTGCTAAAGACTAGGCCAGGGCCGGCACGTCAAAAAATGCCGCCTAAGGCGAATACAACTTTCGCCGCCCCAATTTGTAATTCGTTAGACAAATTTAATGGTTCTATATCGTCTGTTAGGTACATGTGTAAATCCTGACAATTTTTAAGAATTTCGTCTGAACTTTTTTGCGCTAATGATGGAATATCGTATAAAATTCAAAAAGTTTATTATGATTTTCCAATGGTGTAAATCTTTCTATAACAGAATTAGTACAAATATTTAAGAGATAATGAAAAACTTTGATTACGTGTTCAACAGCAGGTGTTACCGCATAGAGGTTCTGGCAAAATAATTTTAGGCAATCTTCTCCGGTATAAGTGACGAATTTACTCAATGAATCATCAAATGAACATTTTATATTATAAGCAAAACTGTACGGTACGTGTATATGTGTTTGGTTAGTATATCTATTGTCGGGGTTTGGTGAGCATGTATCAATCGCTTTTAATATTGATTCAAAATCTGCGTATGCAACAAAGGGTTTTTCTATCGTTTTTTGGAATTTTAATATATCCCCCGGGACCATATCGCCTCTCCTGTCTTTAACAATGTCTTTTGTCGGCATAATAGTATATATTTTGTTGCAGTCATTCAATTTATGTTGATTGGAAAACGACTCGGTTGAAAAAAAGGTTAGGCAGCCATCACATAAATATTTTTTATCGTGATGCGATGATATTTGACTTCTTACCAGTCGCCAAATATCTTTAATATATACATAATGACCTTTAACCCCCTCTTCCAAATATAATAAATTTACATGTCTTTCCCTAGTGTCAAATTTTTTAGACAAATTATTTATTTGTTTATCTGTTCCTTCGTGAATAAATAATTTGCTTTTAGGTCTAATTCTAATTGAAAGCCTGCTTTCAAAATCTGCATTTATTTCAATTTCCATTTCTTTAGCTTTTACAAATTATTTGCCCAAAACTATTTATACAAAATTCCATCAGAAACAAATTTACGCTAGAACTAGAAAAGAATACAAACGATTCTTGAATAATTGAAAAAAAATATACTTAGTTCACCAGATTTTTTGGCTGCGTCGTTTACAACTAAGTTTAAAGAAAGGCAGGAACAGGTTACGAAAAAGGCTTTAGGATTCTTATCTAAGATTCGTTTCTGCACACCAGAATGCATACCTTTCATGTTTGCACCATTGTCGTATACATGGCCACGTATATTTTTAATTTTGAGACCTAATTTATCTAATTCTTTCAAAATTTAATCAGTTAAACTTTCTCCAGTTGATGATTCTACAGGTAAAACTTTGATGAAATATTCTTTAGGAACAAATTCTTCACTATCTTTATTTAGAACGCGTATAACAAGATACATTTGTTCAATTCTACTAACATCTGGAGTGCAATCCAAAATAATGCTGTAATATTTAGGAAATAATATTGGAAATAATAGTAACACGTACTTTTTCTCCCAATAAATTTATTATGTTATTTTGAATTTCTTTGCTCAAATAATGAGAACAATTGGGATTTTTTTAAACTGTTTAAATGCTCACTAATAAATGGATTAAATTTTGCCAAAAATTCAATAATTTAAAAAAAAATTCTTTGATCTCATCTTTTGTGATTTCTTTTGTGATTTTGGAATTTCTTTTGATGACATCTTTTATTTAGAAGTAGAAGGCAGAACTAAGAACCGGTGGAAACTCACGAAAAATTCGATGCTACCAAAATATGCCGCCCTAAAAATATGGCGCCGTAAGGCGATCGCCTGTCCGAACAGGCGCACGTGCCGGCACTGGACTATGCTGCCTTGTCCAGTAATGTCTATTCAGAAATGTCTACTAGGTCTAAGAAGATGTAGTCTGCCTTGTAATATCTAATAATATCTAGTCTGTCTGTTAACGTCTACCCTGTCTGCTAATTACTAGTCTGCCTTGTCCAGTAATGTCTTCTAGTCTATTCAGCAATGTCTACTAGGTCTAAGAAGATGTAGTCTGCCTTGTAATAACTAATAATATCTAGTCTGTCTGTTAATGCCTACTCTGTCTGCTAATGACTAGTCTGCCTTGTCCAGTAATGTCTACTAGTCTATTCAGCAATGTATGACTCTACTCTGTCTGCTAATGACTAGTCTGCCTTGTCCAGTAATGTCTACTAGTCTATTCAGCAATGACTAGTAAGTCTAACAAGATTTAGTCTGCCTTATAATACCTATTATATAGTCTACCTTGTAATGTCCTGTCTGCTTTGTAATGTCTTAGTCTTGTATTTGTAACCTTACATCTTTTATATTTTCTACTTTAACCTTGTTTGTTAGATCCAGATAAGTTTTGTATGTGATTTAGTCAATATTTAATTATTTAAATAGTTTGAAATGTTTGTGTTGGTGTATTGTAGGGCTTTGGGTAAATAAATCGATTCGGTGGACAAGTTTTGATCTGCAAACAGCGTTAGTAAGGTTATTGATTGTGAAAATCCTCGGCTATTAACGAAGCCGTATAGCGCATCATAACCCCCGGATTAAAGTGACTTAACATAGGTTTGATGGTCAGCAACATTGGCAAATATCGCTAACAATTCTATGGGACCCGAAACATTAACAATATAATTTCAAGTTATATTAGGAACTACATCAAACATTTCTAATTAATATTCTACGCAATATCCATTTAGTGCTTTATGAGTTGATTGAGTATTTACGATTTTGTTTGTAAATATTTTTGCGAGAGTGGAAAGGTTTATAATAGGCAATATATAAGCTATTTGAGTTTAAAATGCGGGGCTCACATTTTCCGGCGATCGAAATATTTAAAATAGAGATTTACAGCGAACACAATAAATTGATTCAAAAATAAAATTCGGAATTACAAAGATTTCACAAACTTCCAAAACGCTTAGAATTAGCATTTATATTAAAATGTTTTTCTTACAGATTTAAGGTCGATTCCCATATGCGCGACACTTAGCTACGCGACGTCGTGCGACATCGCCTGTCAAATAATGATTACATTGTTTTAAATGGGCACGTCGCGTAGCTGTCGCATAGATATAGTGAGAACGTGCCCATTCAAAACTATGTAATCATTATTTGACAGGCGATGTCGCGTGACGTCGCGTAGCTGAGTGTCGGGTCTATGAGATCACAATTTCTTTCAAATATAATTAATTTACATTTTCTCCATTGAATTGAAAATTGAGAAAGAACGCATAAAGGCCGATTTTCATATACGCAACACTCAGCTACGCGACGTCAAGCGACATCGCCTGTCACATAATGATTACATTGTTTTAAATGGGCACGTCGTGTAGCCATAGTGAGAACGTGCCCATTTAAAACAATGTAATCATTATTTCACAGGCGATGTCGCGTGACGTCGCGTAGCTTAGTGTCGCGCATATGAAAATCGGCCTTTATGCGTTCTTTCTCAATTTTCAATTCAATGGAGAACATGTGAATTAATTATATTTGAAAGAAATTGTGATCTCATAGACCCGACACTCAGCTATGCGACGTCACGCGACATCGCCTGTCAAATAATGATTACATAGATTTGAATAGGCACGTTCTCACTATAGCTATGCGACGTGCCCATTTAAAACAATGTAATCATTATGTGACAGGCGATGTCGCTTGACGTCGCGTAGCTGAGTGTCGCGTATATGAAAATCGGCCTTTATGCGTTCTTTCTCAATTTTCAATTCAATGGAGAACATGTGAATTAATTATATTTGAAAGAAATTGTGATCTCATAGACCCGACACTCAGCTACGCGACGTCACGCGACATCGCCTGTCAAATAATGATTACATAGTTTTGAATGGGCACGTTCTCACTATAGCTATGCGACAGCTACGCGACGTGCCGTTTAAAACAATGTATCGCACGACGTCGCGTAGCTGAGTGTCGGGTATATGAGAATCGGCCTTTATGCGTTCTTTCTAAATTTTCAATTCAATGGACAAAATGTAAATTAATTATATTTGAAAGAAACTGTGATCCTGAAACTATTTCCTTGATCGAAAACTTTTGGTTATGGGAAGATTTATCAAAATTTGAATCAAATCAAAATTTATATAAACATATTAACACGTTGAAGCGCATTCACGTGGCAGTCAACATGTTAATATCTTTATATAAATTTTGATTTGATTCAAATTTTGATAAATCTTCCCATAACCAAATGTTTTCGTTCAAGGAAATAGTTTCAGGATCACAATTTCTTTCAAATATAATTAATTTACATTTTGTCCATTGAGATGCGCGGTGTCTCACAGGTATTTCTATTTTATATTACAATTTGTATTGTGGCAGTTAACGTGTTAAAGGCGAAACATAGCCTGAATAGCGTTTCCGTAGCTCTATAATATACAGTGCCAAGAAAGTTGACTGGGGGCTAGTAAATAACATACAAATATCTGTTTTATCATTAAATATCCTGCATGGTATTAGCAAAGGAAGTAGTTGTTTCAACATGAGATTTGGTTTGTGGTCTTAAATAGACTTACGGGTTTTGTAAATTAGTTCTTCTTCTTCGGTTTTTGCAAATTTAATTTTGAATTGGGCAAACGATACATCAGAAAACAAAACAAAAACCGTGAGTGATAAAATAAGAAAGTCGTTTTAAAACAAAGTCTAGTAAATCTAGTTTAATAGACCGTCATATAAATATGTGGCGTCTACATGCAATAAATATACTTTTATTGTTTAGTTTTCCCATTTTCAAACAGTATTTTACAAAACACAAAGCGATGAAACTAAATATTTCGATCTGCAAAAACATGCTTAGATAATTGACTTGTCTACATCGTCCAAATAAATTTTAACATGACCCAGTCTTGACTATTTATTTTATACAATCTTGCATGAATTGTCTGATTTGCGCCTATCTAGCTTAACCCTTTGACGAAGAATTTTAAAAAATGAAATTTCTGTAACTTTAACGATAGAAATCAGCTATATAGCTTGTTTAAAACGTGTAATGTTGATTTCAAATTTTTCCTATGCTGCAAATTTGAAATTTGAGTGCGGAACATTTATGTCCCAACAGTGTTTTCTAACGGGACATATACGTCCCAACAGTGTTTTATAGAAAATCAAACTATTATAGAAAAATAAGAAAAAAGTTTATTCTAAATGTTACAAGGTACATTTTTATACATGAAATGGTGTAAAACAGCTATCGCATAATGGGAGATCGCATGAGGTGCACATCGTTTTCGTACGATGTTCAATTTTCTTTTTGGCACAACTAAAGCACCTCCTGCGTGTTTTTTTTTTGATGGCCGCCCACTTGTACGTTTTCTCTTAATTTTTCCACTTTCCTTTCACTTACATATTAGCTCTTCAGCCAAGTCTACCAAGAATGGTAGAGTCTTCTTTTTGTGATTTATTTCGCTGTACAAAATACATGCATTGACTGCTGATGTCATTATTAATTTGTAAAACACCTTACGCCACCACTTGGAAGATTTTCTGTCGAAATCATAGACGGTGGTTAGGTGGACTGAACTTTTTGGAAATAACTTCAAAAATACTTCCATAAAATATAAATAATTATAATTATTAAATAATACTTCAATAAATAATTTTGATGATGCGCGATAAAGATTTGCTGTAACGACTGCATCGTGAGAAGGAGGCATAATCTTTTTTTGTTGAAAGTTGGCAATCTGTTCTATGTCGTTCCAATGAATAGTAGTGCTTGTGCTTTTAGCATTTTGTTGTTTCTCAGAATCAGCGATATTATCTGCAGGGTCAGTGTTTTCATCACCTTCTAATTCCAAATCACTATTTGTAGAAAAATCAGTTCCGCTTTCATCGGAATCTTGCTGGCGTGACACATTTCTTTTTGATCTCTTGACCTCGGGAGGTTCAAAATCGCTATCAGACTCATCATCAGTTGTGTGAAAGTTGTCCTCAATTTCAGAGGACCATGAATTTAAAATGTCTTCTAAATCTTTTTCGCTTAGATATTTTTCACCCATACTGGAAAATATTTTAACAATGATACAAGCATATTTTTAATTTGATTGATTCTCCGGTACATACAATTTTTGAGTATTTTATCTCACGTTGTAGCGTTTACAACAGGTTTTAACATTTCATAGGTTAAGAGTTATTTGTCCACCTCTGTACATAGACATTAGTCTATGTACAGAGGTGGACAAATAACTAAATTAACCCTTTGATCACTGTCGGGACATATATGTCCCAGTCAAATTTAAAAAAAATATAGATGCCTTATTCTGTGTGCTATTACAACCAACGCTTCTCCCACTCGTGTTTAGAGTATTTTAGACTAGTTTCGTCTATACTCGTTAATTTCGAATTAAGAAAGCCTTGCTATTAATTTTCTTTGAAAACGTCACTGCCATGCACCTGGTCAGGAACCCGTCAAAGTAGAGTCCAGGAATCTTGTTGCTTTCTTTCGCTGGGTTATAACTAGTGCTGTAACGGAACTCCGACACCGCCTCCGCAAGTGCGGAACTTCCGCAACAATTCGTACCTCCGCTTCCGTCTTTTTTTTTTTGCGAAGTTATAACGGAGGTTTATTTACGTTACATCAACGCGCAAAGAACGACGCTTTGAGACACGTCGCCGCGTGATTGAGGCTGCGCATGGAATGGTCAGAATAGACCTTTTTACGGTTTGTTAGGCGCATGCGCATTCGTCAAGTTTGAAAGGCGGGAATATGAAAGTTTCGGGCACATATTTAGTTATACGTCAAAAAGTTCGGGCGTAATTTTTGACGTATAACATGGCGGAAATTGACACAAGCGCACAAAAAAATTTCAACTGTGAAAATTTATATTGTGCTTGTGTAGCGGGAAAGTGAGTAGGTTATGTCACTGATACATGTGATATAGCAATTGCTATAGAGCTTTGAAGTGCATATTATTATTCAAATTGCGCGTTGAAGCCGAAAACCAGTGGGATTTGGCAGTTTTTAGAAATGAATAATAATTATGCAAAATGCAAAACGTGTGGCAAAAACTATTCAAGAAAAAGGTCGGACTACAACTAAAACATTGAAAGCGCATTTGAAATATATGTATAAAGAAAAATACGAAGAATTTTATTGAAGTTGAAAGTTGCTGAAAAGTTAAAGAACAACGAGATACGTTGAAATTGATTCAGGTAACGTCAGCACGGCAACTGTCCATAGGATATTAAAAAAAAATCAAATGTGGGATACCATACCCCAAAGCTAAAAAAAAAACCGGCCAAGTGCGAGTTGACTCGCGCACCGAGGATTCCGTACAAACTTGTAAGTAAGGTATCTTTAGGAGGACCTAACTGTATGCAACCCATATGCTTCTGGTGCCTGACAATACCACGCAACACATTAGTGTATTTTCATAAGTTTCTAATAGTAAATTCGCATTTTTCTTGTAATTAAACTACATATTTACGGTTTTCAGATTTTTCCCTTTACATGTGCTGTAAGACACCGCTTCTTGCCAATTTTCATGATTCTAGGTAAACGGGAAGTACCCTATAGGTTTAGATTCCCTTGTGAAATCGCAAAATATGCGACATAAACGGTCATATCTTTTGATCGCGTTGACTTACAAGTTTGATTTTTTCACAGCTGAAAGAGACCGCAGACCCGAGTATTTGATACAAATTTCAACTTGTTACCTCTACGCGTTCCTGAGAAAAATGGTCTTGAGAGACGGACGGACAGACAGACAGACGGACAACAAAGTGATCCTATAAGGGTTCCGTTTTCGGTACGGAACCCTAAAAATTGACGATATGATCGGAGAAATGATTGCATTTCAAAATCTGCCGTTCCATTTTATCGAGGGCAATGGTTTTCATCGCGTAATGCAAACTTATCTTAAATTATTATTTTTATCAATTATCAAATTATATATAATCAAATTATTACCTTACCTTTCAAATTATCAATTAAGAGGGCGTCAATTTTTTACTGACCATGTATGTAACGAGATAACGAAAATGGCTACCAGTTTGTGGTTTATGGTAGCAATTTATAGTGCTGCTATAAAGTTTTTGTTCCCATTGTTCGCACTTCTCGGCATTGTTCAGTAAAAAGTGAGCAATTACTTAATGAAGCTGGTAATGTACTATAATGTTACCTATTTTGAATAAAAACGAACCTATTTATTGATATGATTAGGTAGATTTTATTTCATTAGTTAAATGGACAGCAGTTTCTGCGTCAAATTATTGTTTTTTCCGCACCTCCGCCTCCGTTAACCTCCGCATCTGCGGAGGATAAGCTCTTCACCTCCGTATCCGCCTCTGCTTCAGTTAAAAAACTTATTGTTATATGTTGAAAGTGGACTAGGTTAGATGCGTTACCAAAGACGGTTGAGCGTAGACTTTTATTTACTAATCATTATATAATCATTATATAATAATCATTATTCATTAAATTTATTTATTTTATTTATATTGAAGTACTGGACTTTCATTTACTAATCATTACATAATCATTATACAATAATCATTAGTCATTATAATCAAATAATCATTATCATTATATAATCATTATAATCAAATAAAAGTCTACGCTCAACCGTCTTTGGTAACGCATCTAACCTAGTCCACTTTGAACATACAACACTTATAGTTAAAACCATTGATCTTTAAGTTCAAACTCTCCGCACACTGACTTCGTTGTGTTTGGAAAATGAGGTATTCAGTTTTATCCTCGTTTAACAGGTTGACTGCTATGTGCGACACATGTGGTACACACCGTCTTTGTTACCGACGCCACGCTTAATTGACGTAAAAAGTTCCTTGAAGCCATGTACTTTTTTTTCAAAACTCTTATTTTCAAGGTTCAGTATGTTATTCTATGAGTCAGTCTAACATTGTAGGGTAGGTTTAAGTCAATTTAATTGCGTGTACCAGTTCTGGTACACGTGGCCCCGGGAACTGATTCCAGGTCTGTAAATAAGCTCCTATAATTCAAGTCAAAGGGGAGCTCTTAAATGGTACAGAAAAGTGGCCATAATGCGTAATACGGCAGTTGTAAATGCACTTTCAGTGTATTCTACAATAACTGGAAAATGTAAAAAAATTGCAATATTTAGAGAAACGATATTAGCAGATATGATGACAAAACACAATGATGGTGATAGAACTGGCTACTTACGCTTTCATTTATTAGAAAAGTGAATAAGAGGAACCGTTGTGCAAGATGTAATAAAGACATTGCTCTCAGACTAAATTGGCTCAAAAGTAATCTCCACGTGTTTGCACCAAATGTCCGGCGGAATATATATCGGCGATAAATGTTTTTTAAGTTTCATAAGTCGCAATTGGGTATTTGAATTTTTTTTGTCATAAATCGAAAGATCGTATGTAAGTTTTATAACAAAACAATTTTTTGTTTTGTTTTTTTTTCGTTGTAAATAAAAAGTTCAAATGGACGGAACCACGGTGTGACGTAGCAAGGGTAATTTCTACCCGTGCATTTTTGTGTCAATTCACTTTTGAATTTTAAATTTTTCACTTCAAATTTAGTGTTGACCAAGTTCAATAACATTTCATTTAGAAATTTAATATGCTCTGATGTTTCACTAATAGCAATTTATAATTTTATCGCTTTTAAATTGTTTATAATTAATTGAAAAAAACAAATTTCAACTTTTTCGCATTGAACATTCAAACTATATACTATAAGGTCTTAAAATACATAAAAAAAAATAATCGATAATTGGTTTAGATATTTTGAATTTGATATCTAATATAAGTTGTCTAAGTCTAATATGATTCCTGCTTTGCGAGTAACTGATGTGGAACACAATTCGATTGAAATTCAAATGTGCCGTGCGCCAGTGCAGTGGCTCACTTCGTTTGCTGTTGGTTTAGGGTGTGCCCCCCATCTGGTACTCAAAAAGTTTTTGGCAATGCTGATAAAAAACATGTGGCGCTAAACCTGTTAAGAATAGGTTGTTCGTAAAATAGGTTAGAATAGGATAAAACATAATTGGCTTCAATTTCATCATCAGTCGTTGAAGTTCGGGATATAATGAATGTAGAATCATCAGCATGTAAAATACATCGGCAGTTGTGCATAAATGAGACTAGATCCGCTGTATATAATAAGAACAAGGTGAGAGCCAGAACACTTCCTTGAGGAACACTTATGTTAATATTCAGCGGCTCCGATATACCTGCTTCAACATTTTAGGTGACTTTTTGTGTTGCTTTCTGCTTAGTAGATAGTATTGCATTAAGTTGCCAGTTGAAAGGGGGGTAGCCCCGGCCAATATTTTGTTTTTGATATTATCACTATATTTCTTAAGAGAAATAAAATGAAAACTACAAAAAAAATATCAACATTATATTTACTTACGATAAATATTGAAAACTTGAACAAATATATTATGAAATTCTAATTAAAGCTACTTTAAATATTAATCAAATTTTCTTATCTTCTTAAGGTCGCGGGTAGCCCCGGCCACCTACGTATTTAGTGACCAAATCGTTTTTTGGCAACACATACATCACATTTGTAGTACAAATCGGATGGATTTATATCTACACATGCTTCGTGAGCCCAGTCTTGACATATCTTGCATTGTATCCAATCCTCGTCAAATGTTTTACCGCAAATAATGCATTCCGTCTCCAGATGTTGCAAATATGGCTCAGATGTAACCTTCTTCGCTTTCACCTGCATTTCCACGTTTCCCTTGACCTTTACCACAGCTTTATGGTCTTTGGCTTTCTCCATTAATACCTTTTTATAAGTCGAAGAAGTCAAAATCTCGCTTTTTGTGTTCTTCTTTTCCTAGCAATCGTTTCATTGAGGCATCAGGAAGAGGTGACTAAACTTGAAGCACATCATTAATGTTCCCATCATCAAAACTTGCATTTGGCACTGCCTCTTGTAAGTTGACTAACGACACAGCTGGAACGCTAGCTGCTGGTTCAACTTTCTTGGTTGGTATTGCTTCATGAAGTCGGATGGCAGCTGACGACACAGATATAGCGCTAGTTGATGGTCCTTGTTCATTTTCAGGTGCTGCAGGACTAGAAGCATGAATTGTTGACTGACTAGGTCTATCTTCTATTGGAATATCAGATAACGCAGAACCTACAAAGTCTAGGTCTGAAAACACGTCTCGATTGAAAGGCTGGATACCTGTGCAACGGAATCCACTTTGGGCTATCTCTAATTTAGCAGATTTGGTAAACGCTATATTTGTCAGTCCAGCAACGTCATAATCTGTTAATCGAGCACCAGGATTCTGACGCATCCATGATGCACTTGCTGATCCGTAAGCCTGTTTAAAAGGCTTACAAACACACGGTCTAATGGCTGAAGCTTATGTGTCGTGTGGGGCGGTGTGCTCAGAATGTGAATGTTATTATCTCTAGCATATTCAATACCATTCAGCTCTTTGTGGCTATTGTGTCCATCTAATAATAGTAGAACAGGTCTAGCTTCAGACGGACGGACATGCTTCTTAAAATGTTGTAGCCACTGGAGAAATGTCTCTGCATTCATCCAACCGATTTCCGAGGCAATACCAATGCTTTCTGGCGGTAAGCCAATCATAAGCCGGCCTTTATTATCCATTTTCTTCCTAGGGAAAATGAACATTGGGGGTACAAATTGACCCGATGCACTCATAGAAATCATGACAGTGATGTTACGTCCCCGTTCAGCTGAAGTGAGTTTTCCAACCTGCTTTTTACCTTTCACGGACAAAACTCTATGATTTTTATGAACAGTCGAGAATCCTGTCTCGTCAGCTTTATAAATTTGAGAAGCTTGAAAATTCAATTGTTCATATTATTAATATTAATTGTTCATATAGGTTGAAGAGGTTGAAGAGGTTTTATAAAATCGATTAACTTGAGGTTTATGGAAACCTGTAGAACGTATCAAGCTTGTTGCCTCAGGAGTTCTTAGTGCCATATTTGGATTTCTTTTCTTGAAGTCTCGGAAAAAATCTTTTCCAGCCATTCGTTTGTCTTTGTTAAATCTGTGAGGAATTTTATTTATTCTGCTAAATCAAAGGCTAGGTGCAAAAACTCACTTCTTGTTAAAGGCATGAGACGGCTATCTAGATTTATAACATGCTCACAAAGTTGTCTTTCAAATTCAGGTTTAAATGTCTGTTGAAAACGTCCTAATTTTGGCTTGAGAGTGATTTCATGACCTTGTTTTATTCCTTTAATACGATCCTGCACGTGGAACTCCATATCGTTCTGCGACATCTCTCTCAGAACGTTTTTTGTCAAGGACAGCTTGAATTGCTCTTTCCATATTTTCTTCACTCCAGTCTCCGCGATTTGTTGTTCTATTTTTAAATGTAGGCATTATAACACTGCAACAAATGATTTTTGAGGGTGAGTTTAAACATATAAATAGTCCAGTCGCTTAAGCTAAAAAAGGGGTCAACCCCGGAGTGAGAAGCTGAATTTTTGTAAAAACTTTTATTTTGGCATTCTAAATGTTGTCTCATAAGGTCACGTGTGAGCGTCCTTAGATACCAAAAGCCAACCAACAGACTACATTTAGAATGCCAAAATAAAGGTTTATACATAAATTCAGTTTATACCGTTTCATTCCGAGCACATATGGCCGGGGATACCCCCAAAACTGTTTAATTATTATATAATAAAAAAATATTCTTTTCAAAAAGCAGATTATTACACATTCAGATAAACTGAAATATACAAAATAGAAAAGTATTGCAATATGTAACCAACATAATATAAAATAATTACTTACGTTTATCCAATAAATATAATTTTCGGAATAATTGATGTCACGCGGCCCCAGTCCACCAAAACCAAAAAGCACATAATCACGTCCCAACGCAACGGCCAATTTACTTCAACTGTCAGCTTTTGTCAAATGACTCTTAAATGCACGCAGAGATAATACGAACTTCAAGATCACGTTGGACGAAGTACAATTATTAGCTATGGCCGCGGCTACCCGCCGGCCGGCGCTACCCCCCTTTCCCCTATACCAAAATGCATCGGCAGTTGTGCATAAATGAGACTAATTCCGCTGTATATAATAAGAACAAGGTGGGAGCCAGAACAATTCCTTGAGGAACACTGATGTTAATTTTCAGCGGCTTCGATATACCTGCTTCAACATTTGAGGTGACTTTTATGTTTTGCTTCCTGCTTAGATAGGACTATATTAAGTTGCCCCACGTATACTTAAATGTATCGGCAGTTGTGCATAAATGAGACTAGGTGCGCTGCATATAATAAGAACAAGGTGGGAGCCAGAAAACTTCCTTGAGGAACACCCATGTTAATATTCAGCGGATCCGATGTACCTGTTTCAACATTTGAGGTGACTACTTGTAGCTTCTTGTTTAGTAGATAGAATTGTATTAAGTTGCCCGACGTATACCAAGTTGAAATAGCTTTTAGCATTTCTTCAGAATGAATGAACATTGTAAAGATTGTGTGGTGTTTTTGCTCGTTTCGCTGGTAAATTAGCTTGGTTTGTCTGATTGTTTCTTTGGCGTTTCAGTCTCTCTTCATCTTCTTCGGAGGACATTTACAAGCCTGTTCGATCTCTCCCAATTTTTTTGTTCGAACGGCATCTCTACACTACCTGTGTGTTTTTCTCTTTTAACGTCCCATCTATAGCAGTCAAATATGGTGAGCCGTACCGACTCTACCTCGCTATAATATTCTAGCTGAGACTATGAACGCCAGGTCGTCGGCGAAGCCAATAAGGGTGAGAATCTGAGTCATAGGACAGCGGAATATAAGGATGTTTCACACTTTGGGCCCATGACTGAGTTGGGGCCATAACTGAGCCCTGTGGGACAACACTTCTTAGTTCGCTCTCCACTATACTTCCATTTGCTTCTAATAATTTGGTTCTGTCACCTCGGTAGCTCAAAGCTAGACAGACAAGACTAGACAGGCAAGACCAGACAGACAAGACTAGACAGGCATGACTAGAGAGACAAGACTAGTCAGACAAGACTAGATAGACAAGAGTAGACAGACTAGTCTAGACAAGACGGGACATACAAGGCTAGACAGACAAGGCTGGACAGACAAGACTGCACAGACAAGACTGGACTGGACAGACAAGACTGGACTGGACAGACAAGACTGGACAGACAAGACTGGACAGACAAGACTGGACAGACAAGACTTGACAGACAAGACTTGACAGACAAGACTGGACAGACAAGACTGGACAGACAAGACTGGATAGACAAGACTGGACAGACAAGACTGGACAGACAAGAATGGACAGACAAGACTGGACAAACAAGACTAGACAGACAAGACTACACAGACAAGACTAGACAGAAAAGACTAGACAGACAAGACTAGACAGACAAGACTAGACAGACAAGACTAGACAGACAAGACTAGACAGACAAGACTAGACAGACAAGACTAGACAGACAAGACTATACAGACAAGACTAGACAGACAAGACTAGACAGACAAGACTATAAGAATTCTATCGAATGAATATCTGAGACAGTTTTCTGAAAATTTGTATTCACATTCGAATACTTGGAAGCAATTGTAACGCCAGTCTGTAAACAAACTTTTATAGAGAAATTAAAACTTATAATTATCGTGGATTAAAACGTAATTTTTAATTTTTGTTTTTAATTGATGCGAATTGGTTCATTAATGTTTAATAGTTTTAACTGAAATGTAAATTATATCAACAAGGATACTCCGCATATATTTTTAACTTCTGTAAGCGTATTGTTAACTTGTCAAAATTCAGGCGAGACAAGATAAAACAAGAATAGACAAGACAAGACAAGATGTACAAGATCACAATACAAAGAGCAATGGAAATAAATGTCCTTGCTTGAATTCAGACTGCGAGACAAAATAAATTGTCAAGTTTGAACTTCATTTGCAACAATGTCAGGGTTGACAAATAACTGTTACAACGTCATTTTTGACACTTCCAATGTCAACTTGGATATTTAACTTTGTTGTAACAAATCCACCGTTTGGTTTGTCAAACATTGTAATAGTTAATTGTCAAATTTGACGATCATCTGTAACAAAATTAAGGTTGACAAATATATGTTACAACGTCATGTTTGACACTTGCAATGATAATTAACTTTGTTGCAACAAATCCGCCGTTTGGTTGTCGAAGATTGTACCAGTTAATTGTCAAATTTAACGTTTATCTCTAACAAAATCAAAGTTTACAAATAACTGTTACAACGTCATGTTTGACACTTGCAATTTCAACTTGGATAATTAACTTTGTTGTAACAAATCCGCCGTATGGTTGTCAAACATTGTAATAGTTAATTGTCAAATTTGACGTTCATCTGTAACAAAATCAAGGTTGACAAATAACTGTTACAACGTCATGTTTGACACTTGCAATATTAACTTTGTTGTAACAAATCCGCCGTTTGGTTGTCATTGTAACAGTTAATTGTCAAAATTTGACGTTCATCTGTAACAAAATCAAGGTTGACAAATAACTGTTGCAATGTCATGTTTGACACTTGCAATTTCAACATGGATAATTAACTTTGTTGTAACAAATTCGCCGTTTGGTTGTCAAACATTGTAACAGTTCATTGTCAAATTTGACGTTCATCTGTAACAAAATCAAGATTGACAAATAGCTGTTACAACGTCATGTATGACACTTGCAATGTCAACTTGGATAATTAACTTTGTTGTAACAAATCCGCCGATTGGTTGTCAAACATTTTAACTGTTAATTGTCAAATTTGAACTTCATTTGTGTTAAAATCAAGGTTGACAAATAACTGTTACAACGTCATGTTTGACACTTGCAATGTCAACTTGGATAATTAACTTTCTTGTAACAAATCCGCCGTTTGGTTGTCAAACATTGTAACAATTAATTGTCAAATTTGACGTTCATCTGTAACAAAATCAAGGTTGACAAATAACTGTTGCAATGTCATGTTTGACACTTGCAATTTCAACTTGGATAATTAACTTTGTTTTAACAAATCCGCCGTTTGGTTGTCAAACATTGTAACAGTTCATTGTCAAATTTGACGTTCATCTGTAACAAAATCAAGATTGACAAATAGCTGTTACAACGTCATGTATGACATTTGTAATGTCAACTTGGATAGTTAACTTTGTTGTAACAAATCCTCCGATTGGTTGTCAAACATTGTAACTGTTAATTGTAAAATTTGAACTTCATCTGTGTTAAAATCAAGGTTGACAAATAACTGTTACAACGTCATGTTTGACACTTGCAATGTCAACTTGGATAATTAACTTTCTTGTAACAAATCCGCCGTTTGGTTGTCAAACAATCTAAGAGTTAATTGTCAAATTTGCTTTCATCTGAACAAAATCAAGGTTGACAAATAACTGTTACAACCACATGTTTGACACTTGCAATGTCAACTTGGATAATTAACTTTGTTGTAACAAATCCGCCGATTGGTTGTCAAACATTGTAACTGTTAATTGTCAAATTTGAACTTCATCTGTGTTAAAATCAAGGTTGACAAATAACTGCTAAAACGTCATGTTTGACACTTGAAAATGTCAATTTGGATAATTAACTTTCTTGTAACAAATCCGCCGTTTGGTTGTCAAACATTGTAACAGTTAATTGTCAAATTTGACGTTCATCTGTAACAAAATCAAGGTTGACAATTAACTGTTGCAATGTCATGTTTGACACTTGCAATTTCAACTTGGATAATTAACTTTGTTTTAACAAATCCGCCGTTTGGTTGTCAAACATTGTAACAGTTCATTGTCAAATTTGACGTTCATCTGTAACAAAATCAAGATTGACAAATAGCTGTTACAACGTCATGTATGACATTTGCAATGTCAACTTGGATAGTTAACAAATTTTTTTGTTGTAACAAATCCGCCGATTGGTTGTCAAACATTGTAACTGTTAATTGTCAAATTTGAACTTCATCTGTGTTAAAATCAAGGTTGACAAATAACTGTTACAACGTCATGTTTGACACTTGCAATGTCAACTTGGATAATTAACTTTGTTGTAACAAATCCGCCGTTTGGGTGTCAAACATTGTAACAGTTAATTTTCAAATTTGACGTTCATCTGTAAAAAAATCAAGGTTGACAAATAACTGTTACAACGTCATGTTTGACACTTGCAATGTCAACTTGGATAATTAACTTTGTTGTAACAAATCCGCCGTTTGGTTATCAAACAATGTAATAGTTAATTGTCAAATTTGACGTTCATTTGTAACAAAATCAATGTTGACAAATAACTGTTACAACGTCATGTTTGACACTTGCAATATCAACTTGGATTATTAATTTTGTTGCAACAAATCCGCCGATTGGTTGTCATACATTGTAACAGTTAATTGTCAAATTTGACGTTCATCTCTAAAAAAATTAAGGTTGACAAACAACTGTTACAACGTCATGTTTGACACTTGCAATGTCAACTTGGATAATTAACTTTGTTGTAATAAATCCGCCGATTGGTTGTCAAACATTGTAACAGTTAATTGCCAAATTTGACGTTCGTCTGTAACAAAATCAAGGTTGACAATTAACTGCTACAACGTCATGTTTGACACTTGCAATGTCAACATGGATAAAATTAACTTTGCTGTAACAAATACGCCGATTGGTTATCAATCATTGTAACAGTTAATTGTCAAATTTGACGTTCATCTGTAACAAAACAAGGTTGACAATTAACTGCTACAACGTCATGTTTGACACTTGCAATATCAACTTGGATAACTAACTTTGTTGTAACAAATCCGCCGTTTGGTTGTCAAACATTGTAACAGTTAATTGTCATATTTGACGTTCATCTGTAACAAAATCAAGGTTGACAATTTACTGTTACAACGTCATGTTTGACACTTGCAATGCCAACTTGGATAATTAAATTTGTTGTAACAAATCCGCCGTTTGGATGTCAAACAATCTAACAGTTAATTGTCAAATTGGCGTTCATCTGTAACAAAATCTAGGTTGACAAATAACTGTTACAATGTCATGTTTGACACTTTGACATTAACTTTGTTGTAACAAATCCGACGATTAGTTGTCAACTTGGTTACCTTTTGCAGAGATATGTGGAAGTAAATTCAGATTTCTAAAACAGAAAATATGAGAATATCAATTTGACGTTACACAAAATGTAATTCATCCCATATAATGAAACAAAGCGATCTTCAATTAGACCAATAAATATTGAACGTCTCCCTTAATCAGAGACTCAGTGTACGCAAAACAGAACAAAAATTCCTCCCCGTCAGACATAATTAATTGTTACATTAAAAATAGAATTTCCACCGAGGGTTCGAAATCTCCCTGCGTTACTAATGAAAAGGTAATTAGATGCGACAGCAATTTGTGAGCTTGAGAGTGTATCATCCCTCGATAGTAGTCGAGGGATAATCGCGGCTGGTCAAACCAAATCCTCGGCAATAAACCGTGAGGGCTATTGAACTCGGTGTTTACCAGCTATAAGTCATGAGATAAATGGATTCCGCGTTGGAGAAAGGACGAATTTATTTCGGTAGATAGTACGAGGGAGCAAAAGTAGTGGAAGCAAAGCTGAAATAATTACGCAGCTGCAGATAAAAAACGATTTATTTATTTTCTCTATATTTAGAAATGGTTGTTAATCCATTTATGTAGTAATATTTGGGGAGATAGATGCTCTTGGCTGTGTGTATTTGTATATGTGATCACTCCATTTCTCCGTGTTTTTTTTTTAAATCTCGACTTTGATGGATTGTGTCTGTAGTTTGACCCAGTTTCTGCATTTCGTCCAGCTTTTGTAAATAAACGTTTTGTACTTTTAAATTTGTTCGTATAAATTCTCCGCCGGAATTGCTTATCCCTTTAAACATTTACAGTATCTTAAAAAAGTAATCGCGTAGATTAAACAACGAGCAGACACAAATTTAAATTTATAACTCACCAAAAACAAATCCAGTTCCTTGCAAATTACGAGATTCTTACAATTATAAATAATTCAATTAATTAAAATGAATTGTGCTAAAACCTTTTCGCAGACCTGCTAGTTCGACTGGTTGGTAAAAGTCGAATTTCCTTGCCGGACGGTTTGTTTTAAATGTTATAATCTTTGTAAATAATTTGTAAAGATACGAAAGGAGACTAAAGACCGATTCTCATATACGCGACACTCAGCTACGCGACGTCGTGCGACATCGCCTGTCAAATAATGATTAAAAGGGCACGTTCTCACTAAGGCTGTGCGACAGCTACGCGACGTGCCCATTTAAAACAATGTAATCATTATTTGCCAGGCGATCGCACGACGTCGCGTAGCTGAGTGTCGCGTATATGAGAATCGGTCTTTAGTCTCCTGTCGTATCTTTACAAATTACTTACAAAGATTATAACATTTATAACAAACCGTCCGGCAAGGAAATTCGACTTTTACCGCAGTGTCGTGTGTCGCATATATGGTTTAATGTTTCAATATTGGTATTATAGCTTTTTTTTAAGGAGGAGAATTGCTTCTGCGTTCTGCTATGCTTTAGGGATCTTTCCTTGATGCGGGCAGGCATTTATTAAGAAGCATTTTGATTGCAATCACTTCCGATACTTAGTTTGGAATTTAAAATTCAGCGAGAACAAAATATGTATCCTGTTGAATGCAGATTTCTTTGCATTTTGTTGCTACATGCGAAAAAAAATGATATTTTACATGGTCCAGTTAATATAACTCCCTTTCTGTCAAGCGCAAAAAGGTAAAATGGGAATATATGACGAAATATACAATTTAATAAATTGAATACGAATTCATTTATAGATTGCCTTTTGTGTTTCATCCCCAACATTCAAACATATATTTGTACCAGCAATTTATAATAAACTAAAATTGATGAAATATAAATTACAAGTGATTTAGTAAAACTCCTGTCTGCGTTAAAAGCGCGGATAATTAATAAAACGGTTTTAATATTCCTCCAATAAAATGAAACGAGAAGAGAGAGCTTTAGCAAGATGTAATTAGAAAAGTCATTTAGCGTGATTTAAAAAAATCTTGACAGACCGAGCGCCAATATACATCACCCGATTACATTTTCAAATTGTAATTAATGTCGTCTCGATAATTACTTTAAAATGAAAAGTAATGAAACTTTTTAATCTAAAAGCTCGGATCTATGTGTTCACCTGAGCAGCTTATTAAAAGCGGCCGCGTACAGCGGCAATGATAAATTGATTGTTTTACATAAAACACTTTTCTTACTCCTCCCATCCCTCCCTCCCAAGCAATCACTCTTCCAATTCCATTGCAAATTTAAGTTATATTTGGTTTTCTTATTTCATTAACTCGCTAAATCCGCCGAAACACAGACACACCATCAATAATCTAAATCAGTCTCAAGATGAAACATTTTTAAAAAGAGAAGAGACTAGTCAGATAATAGTAGTCAGACAAGACTAGACAAAGAAGACTAGACGGACAAGTCTAGACAGACAAGACTAGACAGACAAGAGTAAACAGATAAGACTAGACAGACAAAACTAGACAGACAAGACTAGACATACAAGACTAGACAGACAAGACTAGACAGACAAGACTAGACAGACAAGACTAGACAGACAAGACTAGACATACAAGACTAGACAGACAAGAGTAAACAGATAAGACTAGACAGACAGGACTAGACAGACAAGACTAGACAGACAAGACTAGACAGACAAGACTAGACAGACAAGACTAGACAGACAAGACTAGACATACAAGACTAGACAGACAAGACTATACAGACAAGACTAGACAGACAAGACTAGACAGACAAGACTAGACAGACAAGACTAGACAGACAAGACTAGACAGACAAGACTAGACAGACAAGACTAGACATACAAGAATAGACAGACAAGACTAGACATACAAGACTAGACAGACACGAGTAAACAGATAAGACTAGACAGACAAGACTAGACATACAAGACTAGACAGACCAGACTAGACAGACAAGAGTAAACAGATAAGACTAGACAGACAAGACTAGACAGACAAGACTAGACATACAAGACTAGACATACAAGACTAGACAGACAAGACTAGACAGACAAGACTAGACAGACAAGACTAGACAGACAAGACTAGACATACAAAACTAGACAGACAAGACTATACATACAAGACTAGACAGACAAGACTATACAGACAAGACTAGACAGACAAGACTAGAGAGACAAGACTAGACAGACAAGACTAGACAGACAAGAATGGACAGACAAGACTAGACAGACAAGACTAGACAGACAAGAGTAGACAGACAAGACTAGACAGACAAGACTAGACAGACAAGACTAGACAGACAAGACTAGACAGACAAGACTAGACAGACAAGACTAGACAGACAAGACTAGACAGACAAGACTAGACAGACAAGACTAGACAGACAAGACTAGACAGACAAGACTAGACAGACAAGACTAGACAGACAAGACTAGACAGACAAGACTAGACAGACAAGACTAGACAGACAAGACTAGACAGACAAGACTAGACAGACAAGACTAGACAGACAAGACTAGACAGACAAGACTAGACAGACAAGACTAGACAGACAAGACTAGACAGACAAGACTAGACAGACAAGACTAGACAGACAAGACTAGACAGACAAGACTAGACAGACAAGACTAGACAGACAAGACTAGACAGACAAGACTAGACAGACAAGACTAGACAGACAAGACTAGACAGACAAGACTAGACAGACAAGACTAGACAGACAAGACTAGACAGACAAGACTAGACAGACAAGACTAGACAGACAAGACTAGACAGACAAGACTAGACAGACAAGACTAGACAGACAAGACTAGACAGACAAGACTAGACAGACAAGACTAGACAGACAAGACTAGACAGACAAGGCTAGACAGACAAGACTAGACAGACAAGACTAGACAGACAAGACTAGACAGGCAAGACTAGACAGACAAGACTAGACAGACAAGACTAGACATACTAGACTAGACATACAACACTAGACAGACAAGACTAGACAGACAAGACTAGACAGACAAGACTAGACAGACAAGACTAGACAGACAAGACTAGACAGACAAGACTAGACATACAAGACTAGACAGACAAGACTAGACAGACAAGACTAGACAGACAAGACTAGACATACAAGACTAGACAGACAAGACTAGACAGACAAGACTAGACAGACAAGACTAGACAGACAAGACTAGACATACAAAACTAGACAGACAAGACTATACAGACAAGAATGGACAGACAAGACTAGACAGACAAGACTAGACAGACAAGACTAGACAGACAAGACTAGACAGACAAGACTAGACATACAAGACTAGACAGACACGAGTAAACAGATAAGACTAGACAGACAAGACTAGACATACAAGACTAGACAGACCAGACTAGACAGACAAGAGTAAACAGATAAGACTAGACAGACAAGACTAGACAGACAAGACTAGACATACAAGACTAGACATACAAGACTAGACAGACAAGACTAGACAGACAAGACTAGACAGACAAGACTAGACAGACAAGACTAGACAGACAAGACTAGACAGACAAGACTAGACAGACAAGACTAGACAGACAAGACTAGACAGACAAGACTAGACAGACAAGACTAGACAGACAAGACTAGACAGACAAGACTAGACAGACAAGACTAGACAGACAAGACTAGACAGACAAGACTAGACAGACAAGACTAGACAGACAAGACTAGACAGACAAGACTAGACAGACAAGACTAGACAGACAAGACTAGACAGACAAGACTAGACAGACAAGACTAGACAGACAAGACTAGACAGACAAGACTAGACAGACAAGACTAGACAGACAAGACTAGACAGACAAGACTAGACTGACAAGACTAGACAGACAAGACTAGACAGACAAGACTAGACAGACAAGACTAGACAGACAAGACTAGACAGACAAGACTAGACAGACAAGACTAGACATACAAGACTAGACAGACACGAGTAAACAGATAAGACTAGACAGACAAGACTAGACATACAAGACTAGACAGACCAGACTAGACAGACAAGAGTAAACAGATAAGACTAGACAGACAAGACTAGACAGACAAGACTAGACATACAAGACTAGACATACAAGACTAGACAGACAAGACTAGACAGACAAGACTAGACAGACAAGACTAGACATACAAAACTAGACAGACAAGACTATACAGACAAGACTAGACAGACAAGACTATACAGACAAGACTAGACAGACAAGACTAGAGAGACAAGACTAGACAGACAAGTCTAGACAGACAAGACTAGACATACAAGACTAGACATACAAGACTAGACAGACAAGACTAGACAGACAAGACTAGACAGACAAGACTAGACATACAAGACTAGACAGACAAGACTAGACAGACAAGACTAGACAGACAAGACTAGAGAGACAAGACTAGACATACAAGAATAGACAGACAAGACTAGACAGACAAGACTAGACATACAAGACTAGACAGACAAGAGTAAACAGATAAGACTAGACAGACAAGACTAGACAGACAAGACTAGACAGACAAGACTAGACAGACAAGACTAGACAGACAAGACTAGACATACAACACTAGACAGACAAGACTAGACAGACAAGACTAGACAGACAAGACTAGACAGACAAGACTAGACAGACAAGACTATACAGACAAGACTAGACAGACAAGACTAGACAGGCAAGACTAGACAGAAAAGACTAGACAGACAATATTAGACAGACAAGACTAAACAGATAAAACTAAACAGACAAGACTAGACAGACAAGACTGAACAAACAAGACAAGACTAGACAAACACGACTAGACAGACAAGACTAGACAGACAAGACTAGACAGACAAGACTAGACAGACAAGACTAGACATACAAGACTAGACATACAAGACTAGACAGACAAGACTAGACAGACAAGACTAGACAGACAAGACTAGACATACAAGACTAGACAGACAAGACTAGACAGACAAGACTAGACAGACAAGACTAGACAGACAAGACTAGACATACAAGAATAGACAGACAAGACTAGACAGACAAGACTAGACATACAAGACTAGACAGACAAGAGTAAACAGATAAGACTAGACAGACAAGACTAGACATACAAGACTAGACAGACCAGACTAGACAGACAAGAGTAAACAGATAAGACTAGACAGACAAGACTAGACAGACAAGACTAGACATACAAGACTAGACATACAAGACTAGACAGACAAGACTAGACAGACAAGACTAGACAGACAAGACTAGACATACAAGACTAGACAGACAAGACTATACAGACAAGACTAGACAGACAAGACTATACAGACAAGACTAGACAGACAAGACTAGAGAGACAAGACTAGACAGACAAGACTAGACAGACTAGAATGGACAGACAAGACTAGACAGACAAGACTAGACAGACAAGACTAGACAGACAAGACTAGACAGACAAGACTAGACAGACAAGACTAGACAGACAAGACTAGACAGACAAGACTAGACAGACAAGACTAGACAGACAAGACTAGACAGACAGGACTAGACAGACAAGACTAGACAGACAAGACTAGACAGACAAGACTAGACAGACAAGACTAGACAGACAAGACTACACAGACAAGACTAGACAGACAAGACTAGACAGACAAGACTAGACAGACAAGACTAGACAGACAAGACTAGACAGACAAGACTAGACAGACAAGACTAGACAGACAAGACTAGACAGACAAGACTAGACAGACAAGACTAGACAGACAAGACTAGACAGACAAGACTAGACAGACAAGGCTAGACAGACAAGACTAGACAGACAAGACTAGACAGACAAGACTAGACAGGCAAGACTAGACAGACAAGACTAGACAGACAAGACTAGACATACTAGACTAGACATACAACACTAGACAGACAAGACTAGACAGACAAGACTAGACAGACAAGACTAGACAGACAAGACTAGACAGACAAGACTATACAGACAAGACTAGACAGACAAGACTAGACAGGCAAGACTAGACAGAAAAGACTAGACAGACAATACTAGACAGACAAGACTAAACAGATAAAACTAAACAGACAAGACTAGACAGACAAGACTGGACAAACAAGACAAGACTAGACAAACACGACTAGACAGACAAGACTAGACAGACAAGACTAGACAGACAAGACTAGACAGACAAGACTAGACAGACAAGACTAGACATACAAGACTAGACAGACAAGACTAGACAGACAAGACTAGACAGACAAGACTAGACAGACAAGACTAGACATACAAGACTAGACAGACAAGACTAGACAGACAAGACTAGACAGACAAGACTAGACATACAAGACTAGACATACAAGACTAGACAGACAAGACTAGACAGACAAGACTAGACAGACAAGACTAGACAGACAAGACTAGACAGACAAGACTAGACATACAAGACTAGACATACAAGACTAGACAGACAAGACTAGACATACAATACTAGACAGACAAGACTAGACAGACAAGACTAGACATACAAGACTAGACAGACAATACTAGACAGACAAGACTAGACAGACAAGACTAGACATACAAGACTAGACATACAAGACTAGACAGACAAGACTAGACAGACAAGACTAGACAGACAAGACTAGACAGACAAGACTAGACATACAAGACTATACAGACAAGACTAGACAGACAAGACTAGACAGGCAAGACTAGACAGACAAGACTAGACATACAAGACTAGACAGACAAGACTAGACAGACAAGACTAGACAGACAAGACCAGACAGACAAGACTAGACAGAGATGGCTAGACAGACAAGACTAGACAGACAAGACTAGACAGACAAGACTAGACAGACAAGACTAGACAGACAAGACTAGACAGACAAGACTAGACAGACAAGACTAGACATACAAATCTAGACATACAAGACTAGACAGACAAGACTATACAGACAAGACTAGGCAGACAAGACTAGACAGACAAGACTAGACAGACAAGATTAGACAGACAAGACTAGACATACAAGACTAGACAGACAAGACTAGACAGACAAGACCAGACAAACAAGACCAGACAGACAAGACCAGACCAGACAGACAAGACCGGACAGACAAGACCAGACAGACAAGACCAGACACACAAGACCAGACAGACAAGACCAGACAGACAAGACCAGACAGGCAATATCAGACAGACAAGACCAGACAGACAAGACCAGACAGACAAGACCAAACAGACAAGACCAGGCAGACAAGACTAGACAGACAAGACCAGACAGACAAGACCAGACAGACAAGACCAGACAGACAAGACCAGACAGACAATACCAGGCAGACAAGACCAGACAGACAAGACCAAACAGACAAGACCAAACAGACAAGACCAGGCAGTCAAGACCAGACAGACAAGACCAGACAGACAAGACCAAACAGACAAGACCAGGCAGACAAGACCAGACAGACAAGACCAGACAGACAAGACCAGACAGACAAGACCAGACAGACAAGACCAAACAGACAAGACCAAACAGACAAGACCAGGCAGACAAGACCAGACAGACAAGACCAGACAGAAAAGACCAGACAGACAAGACCAGACAGACAAGACCAGACAGACAATACCAGGCAGACAAGACCAGACAGACAAGACCAGACAGGCAAGACCAGACGGACAAGACCAGACAGACAAGGCCAGACGGACAAGGCCAGACAGACAGAGAAGACCAGACAGTCAAAAATATTGTAGATTGTAGATATGGTGGTGACGACTTGCACTGCGACCTTTTTTGATCTATTGTACCCCATCCTCCTCCTCCAAGCATTGGTGTACTTACCCATTTAGAGCACCTCCTGATCTAATCCTGATTCCTGGAATTTCAGGAGCTCCTCTGTGTTCAAGCAGTGAGCCCCGAGGTGCATCTGTCTCTTGCGGAGTATTGCCCCGCATTCTTTGAGCAGATGTATGGGGGTTTCCTCTGCTGAGCCACAGAATCTGCATCCGTCATCCTCCTCTAGGCCTAGGGCCTTGACAAGTTTCCTAAGTCCGCAGTGTCCCGTCAGGACTCCTGTCAGAATTCTAAGCTTGTTCCTGCTTAATCGCGGGCAGCTTTTGTTCTTTTCTGGTTAAAAGATTCCAGCATTACTTTGGACTACCTTAATCCTGGAAGTTCTTTCCAGGTTTTCATCCATTGTTCTCTTGTTTCTTCATCTAAACTTTTGTGGATGGTGTTCACACTCATGCCGTAAAAGGGTTCCGGACCTATAAAGGGACTACTGGATCCCTTGTTTGCTAGGTGATCGGCTTCTTCGTTTCCGTCTATACCAGTGTTAGTCCTGTCATTTAAGCTTAAATTAGGTAAGAATCTCGGAATTCGAGATACCCAGCTGTAAGTCTGTAAATACTTGTATATTGACACCCTAAAAGTTGTCTCAAAACCTACATATGGTAGGGTGTACTCAACTATTAAATTTCAAGGTCAAAGGTCATAAAAATCGTTTTTTTGCGCTTTTTTTGTAAATATCTCATTTCTTATGGGTTTTATGCTATTTGTATTTATTATCAATATTGTAGAATACAAAATTCTCTACAAATTTTGTTTGAAAATTTTTTTTATAAGGTGAACCGTTTTCGAGATAGAGGGCGGAGAGCGCGCGGTTACAGCATCACTTCAGGTCAACCGGTGCCTCCGGTCGAAAACGCGCCATATATAGTTGAATCATTTTTTGATGAAATCATTTTTGGTGAAATCATTTTAAGTTTTTGAGAAACTGACAAATTTGGATGAACTATCTGCAGCATTTGAGGAAGAAAATTGTTCGGCCCAGAGATTATTAGAGAGTGGAACTCAAACCTTATTGGCAGTCTATAATGCTACGAAATCTGTGAAAATCATCTTCGTTATATGCATTACGTCAAGTCTACAAAAAAAAAAATTGTAAAGAATTTTGTATTCTAAAATATTGATAATAAATACAAATAGCAAAAAACCCAGAGGAAATAGAGAGATATTTACAAAAAAAAACGCAAAAAAACGATTTTTGTGACCTTTGACCTTGAAATTTAATAGTTGCGTACACCCTACCATATGTAGGTTTTGAGACAATTTTTGGGGTGTCAATATACAAGTATTCACAGACTTACAGCTGGGTATCTCTAATTCCGAGGTGAACTTACTATAATGACTGGACTATGTATGTATCCTGATCTTTTCGTAGAAAGTTTGGGCAATGATTTTTCTGCTTTCGTGCAATAAACATTGAAAATATTAACAAACATGAAACCGAAATCAATGTAGCGAGCTCCGTGTACTATTTCCAATTTGTGTTTTACGTTATGTCTGTGTATACCGATTGATAAGTATGATAGGCGATTCATCTCTAAAAGTAAATCCGTCGCGCACAAAATACGCGAAGGAGGCAAACGCACATACAATACACAATTAATTCGATTTCGTGCTGAAACTAAAACCGATTTTATTTGGAAAGCGAAAACGGTTCCATATTCACAAGGTTTCGTTTCAGCCTGAAAATTGATTTGATCTAATCAATTATAAAATTCCTAAGGATTTGGACTCAAAATTTCCTTGTATTTTAAAAAATTCAGAGAAAAAAATTAATATTGATTTTTACGTTGGAAAACGAAAAAGGAATTGTAACGACAAACTGTACTTACGTATTAACGCCACCACCGCTATATATTGGATCGAGAGTTCGCGCTGTCGCGCGTATATTGTCTTGATTTATCTGTCCGCTTCGCGGCGGGCAACCTAATCTAACCGGGGTTAATAAATAGAAAAAATATAGAAATAAAAAAGTATTTTGAGTTTTAAAAATGTTTTAGTTTTAAAATAAAAAGTTTTATTTTATGATTTATCATAAAAATTTTAGTGTGGATTGGCGGCATTTAAAAATGTAGCAGTGGTGGCGTTAATACGTAAGTACCCGACAAACTGTAAATCCACAACAAAATAAAACTAAAATCAGAAATACCCGTTAAAATGTACGAGCCGGTTCAAAATCGCTGTCGCTATTTACATAATAAAAACATTGGCAAAAATGCAATATAGCATAAACTAATACCTACTTTGTCGTGTTAAGTACATATACAATATCTTGAAAATATTAACGTTATATGTATCCCATCGATATACTAATCACCGTTTTAGTTAAAAAGTAGGATTTAACACATTTACATTTTTACGAGAAATCTATTGATTTAAAATTGTCAATAACGGAAACTGGTAAGCACAATATAGACTTTACGTCAGAAAAATGGTTCCAGTTACTATCAAGTCGCACCAAAAGTTGTTTTACTTCCGCTTTGAAAAATGTCGAAACAATTTTGGAACTGTTAAAGAGCGACATCTATGTAGACATGACTTAACCCAACCTTATTTCCGTCAGTCAACGTCATTTACAATTGAGTGACGAAGTAACGAAGCTTCAAAGAGTTTCATTTGTGCAGAAAATATTAAACGGTTTTAATTGATTTAAAAAAATAGAAAATATCATGAATATGTTTTTTAAGGTGTATATATCGTATGTCCAGCCTTGATCAGTCCTATCAATAGCAAATGACTCAAGCCTCATGCATTAACGCCGAGCGTCACTTCCATTTTGAGAAATGTCAAAACGTTGGAACTGCTAAAGAGCGACATCTATGTAGACAAGACTTAACCTAACCTTATTTCCGTCAGTCAACGTCATTTCCAATTGAGAAAAGATTGAGTAACAAAGTTTTGTTTCAAAGAGTTTCATTTGTGCAGATTATATAAACGGTTTTAATTGATTTAAAAAAATAGAAAGTATAACGAATATGTTTTTTAAGGTGTATATATCGTATGTCCTGCCTTGATCTGTCGTATCAATAACAAATGACTCAAGCCTCATGAATTAACGCCGAGCATCACTTCAATTTTGAGGAATGTCAAAACGTTGGAACTGTTAAAGAGCGGCATCTATGTAAACAAGTCTTAACCTAACCTTATTTCCGTCAGTTAACGTCATTTCCAATTGAGAAAAAATTGAGTAATAAAGTTTTGCTTCAAAGAATTAAATTTGTGCAGAAAATATTAAACGGGTTTAATTGATTTCAAAAAATTGAAAATATCAGGAATATGTTTTTTAAGGTGTATATATCTAGGGCTTCACACGAGACGAGATATGGCGAGAGTTTCAAAAATCTCGTCTCGCTCTCGTTTGTTGTGTAAAAAATTACTCTCGTCTCAGTCTCGCTCTTGCTCTAGGAACCGTTAGTATCGTCTCGTTCTCGTAACCGTTAGTCTCGTCTCGCTCTCTTAACCGTTTGTGTCTTAACCGTTTGTCTTGTCTCGCTCCCGTTATCGTTTGTCTCGTCTAGTCTAATCTCGCCACATCTCTTTCTTGCTAGAACTTATTGTTAAGATAGTCCAAAACGAGGTAATCATTTTATTGTAAACTAATCACTGTCTCTTTACATACATTTTCTATTTGGTTACTATTAATATCTTCTAATTTCGCTTTGTTCCATCCACATGAAAATGTTGCGATAACACACCATAAATGTCTGTTTATAAAAACCTTCTATTTTGTTGAAAATTTAAAATTAATAATAAAATCGAACATAATTTGAAATTGTCTACGACATCTATTTCATATTACGAAATCTACTCTTTTAATTGTTATATAATGAAATGTAACTTGCCCGAGCCCGCAGTTCAAGTTTATGCAAGAAAATATTACGGCTGCCCGTATTAGAATCAAAGATTGAAGAAGAAGTATGACCGAGATCATAAACGAGACTCTCGTGTCTCGCGAGAACGAGACCACATGCGCTCTCGCTCTCGCGAGGGCGAGACCACATACGTTCTCGCTCTCGCGAGAGTGAGACCACATGCGATCTCGTCTCGTTCTCGTCTCGCTTTTACGAGACGAGACGAGAAAAATATCGTTTTCGTGTGAATCTCTCTCCCTAAATTTAATGCTAAAACATTATGTTTAAGGAGAACAACATTTACCTTTACATTTACATAGGAGAACGACCATTAATAATATTCCTTAATACATGTAATAGGAATATTATAGTATGAATATATTTGCATGCAGGAGACACCGTGTTTAATATGTAAAACGTTTTGATGTTTGGATAATTTCCTCGGGATAAAATTGCTGGGCGACATTTAAGTAAAAGATTTTCTCGAGCACCGGTAATCGACTCGACTCGCAAATATCCTCTATCCATTTTTAATGGCATTCTAAATGAAGAAAAAAGGAGATCTCGCCTGTAATCGACGTCGAATCCAAAGACCATTTTATTTGCAGCTCAAGCTGTTAGGCTGCGATAATTATTTTCAGATTTAAACCGCAGAAAAGTTACTGTAATTCTATACGTGACAATACCTTGGTGTATTATTTCAAGATTTACAATTAACTAAATTTGTATTAAACATGCGCTAGATATGCTCATTAGAATCGAACGGAAAAGGGTATCACGACAATGATCCGGGATAAAGCAAACCAGATCTCATCAAATTTTGTCTCACAAGCAAGAGTTAATTTATCGAACCAATAACCCCCAAGTTATCTTAATATCAAATTAATTAAGCTAAAAACTGCTATTATCTACTCGCACACCAACATGAACACAATAAGTAAATTATTGCATATGAGGAAAGTCATTATTACAATCGTGTGTAAAAGTATCCAAATCGTGCGTAAAAGTCGAGTGTAAATCAAATGGAGTTTCATTATTAAACGATGTTTGTTGTTATTAACATGAACACAATAGCATGAACATATAACATGAATACAATAAGTAAATTATTGCATGTGAGGAAAGTCATTATTACAATCGTGTGTAAAAGTATCCAAATCGTGCGTAAAAGTCGAATGAACTCAAATGGAGTTTCATTATTAAACGATGTTTGTTGTTATTAACATGAACACAATAGCATGAACATATAACATGAATACAATAAGTAAATTATTGCATGTGAAGAAAGCCAGTATTATAATCGTGTGTAAAAGTATCCAAATCGTGCGTAAAAGTCGAGTGTAAATCAAATGGAGTTTCATTATTAAACGATGTTTGTTGTTATTCACATGAACACAATAGCTTGAACATATAACATGAATACAATAAGTAAATTATTGCATATGAGGAAAGTCATTATTACAATCGTGTGTAAAAGTATCCAAATCGTGCGTAAAAGTCGAGTGTAAATCAAATGGAGTTTCATTATTAAACCATGTTTGTTGTTATTAACATGAACACAATAGCATGAACATATAACATGAATACAATAAGTAAATTATTGCATGTGAAGAAAGCCAGTATTATAATCGTGTGTAAAAGTATCCAAATCGTGCGTAAAAGTCGAGTGTAAATCAAATGGAGTTTCATTATTAAACGATGTTTGTTGTTATTAATATAAACACAATAGCATGAACATATAACATGAATACAATAAGTAAATTATTGCATATGAGGAAATTCATTATTAAAATCGTGTGTAAAAGTATCCAAATCGTGCGTAAAAGTCGAATGAAATCAAAAGGAGTTTCATTATTAAACGATGTTTGTTGTTATTAACATGAACACAATAGCATGAACATATAACATGAATAAAATAAGTAAATTATTGCATGTGAGGAAAGTCATTATTACAATCGTGTGTAAAAGTATCCAAATCGTGCGTAAAAGTCGAGTGTAAATCAAATGGAGTTTCATTATTAAACGATGTTTGTTATTATTAACATGAACACAAAAGCATGAACATATAACATGAATACAATAAGTAAATTATTGCATGTGAGGAAAGTCATTATTACAATCGTGTGTAAAAGTATCCAAATCGTGCGTAAAAGTCTAATGAAATCAAATGGAGTTTCATTTTTAAACGATGTTTGTTGTTATTAACATGAACACAATAGCATGAACATATAACATGAATACAATAAGTAAATTATTGCATGTGAGGAAAGTCATTATTACAATCGTGTGTAAAAGTATCCAAATCGTGCGTAAAAGTCTAATGAAATCAAATGGAGTTTCATTATTAAACGATGTTTGTTGTTATTAACATGAACACAATAGTATGAACATATAACATGAATACAATAAGTAAATTATTGCATGTGAGGAAAGCCAGTATTATAATCGTGTGTAAAAGTATCCAAATCGTGCGTAAAAGTCGAATGTAAATCAAATGGAGTTTCATTATTAAACGATGTTTGTTGTTATTAACATGAACACAATAGTATGAACATATAACATGAATACAATAAGTAAATTATTGCATGTGAGGAAAGTCATTATTACAATCGTGTGTAAAAGTATCCAAATCTTGCGTAAAAGTCGAATGTAAATCAAATGGAGTTTCATTATTAAACGATGTTTGTTGTTATTCACATGAAAACAATAGCATGAACATATAACATGAAAACAATAAGTAAATTATTGCATGTGAAGAAAGCCAGTATTATAATCGTGTGTAAAAGTATCCAAATCGTGCGTAAAAGTCGAGTGTAAATCAAATGGAGTTTCATTATTAAACGATGTTTGTTGTTATTCACATGAACACAGTAGCATGAACATATAACATGAATACAATAAGTAAATTATTGCATGTGAGGAAAGTCATTATTACAATCGTGTGTAAAAGTATCCAAATCGTGCGTAAAAGTCGAGTGTAAATCAAATGGAGTTTCTTTATTAAACGATGTTTGTTGTTATTCACATGAACACAATAGCATGAAAATATAACATGAATACAATAAGTAAATTATTGCATGTGAGGAAAGTCATTATTACAATCGTGTGTAAAAGTATCCAAATCGTGCGTAAAAGTCGAATGAAATCAAATCAAGTTTCTTTATTAAACGATGTTTGTTGTTATTAACATGAACACAATAGCATGAACATATAACATGAATACAATAAGTAAATTATTGCATATGAGGAAATTCATTATTACAATCGTGTGTAAAAGTATCCAAATCGTGCGTAAAAGTCGAATGAAATCAAATGGAGTTTCATTATTAAACGATGTTTGTTGTAATTAACATGAACACAATAGCATGAACATATAACATGAATACAATAAGTAAATTATTGCATATGAGGAAAGTCATTATTACAATCGTGTGTAAAAGTATCAAAATCGTGCGTAAAAGTCGAGTGTAAATCAAAGGGAGTTTCATTATTAAACGATGTTTGTTGTTATTCACATGAACACAATAGCATGAACATATAACATGAATACAATAAGTAAATTATTGCATGTGAGGAAAGTCATTATTACAATCGTGTGTAAAAGTATCTAAATCGTGCGTAAAAGTCGAATGAAATCAAATGGAGTTTCATTATTAAACGATGTTTGTTGTTATTAACATGAACACAATAGCATGAACATATAACATGAATACAATAAGTAAATTATTGCATGTGAGGAAAGTCATTATTACAATCGTGTGTAAAAGTATCCAAATCGTGCGTAAAAGTCGAATGTAAATCAAATGGAGTTTCATTATTAAACGATGTTTGTTGTTATTCACATGAACACAATAGCATGAACATATAACATGAATACAATAAGTAAATTATTGCATATGAGGAAATTCATTATTACAATCGTGTGTAAAAGTATCCAAATCGTGCGTAAAAGTCGAATGAAATCAAATGGAGTTTCATTATTAAACGATGTTTGTTGTTATTAATATAAACACAATAGCATGAACATATAACATGAATACAATAAGTAAATTATTGCATATGAGGAAAGTCATTATTACAATCGTGTAAAAGTATCCAAATAGTGCGTAAAAGTCGAATGTAAATCAAATGGAGTTTCATTATTAAACGATGTTTGTTGTTATTCACATGAAAACAATAGCATGAACATATAACATGAATACAATAAGTAAATTATTGCATGTGAGGAAAGCCAGTATTATAATCGTGTGTAAAAGTATCCAAATCGTGCGTAAAAGTCGAGTGTAAATCAAATGGAGTTTCATTATTAAACGATGTTTGTTGTTATTCACATGAACACAATAGCATGAACATATAACATGAATACAATAAGTAAATTATTGCATATGAGGAAATTCATTATTACAATCGTGCGTAAAAGTCGAGTGTAAATCAAATGGAGTTTCATTATTAATCGATGTTTCTTGTTATTAACATGAACACAATAACATGAACATATAACATGAACACAATAAGTAAATTATTGCATGTGAAGAAAGCCATTATTATAATCGTGTGTAAAAGTATCTAAATCGTGCGTAAAAGTCGAATGAAATCAAATGGAGTTTCATTATTAAACGATGTTTGTTGTTATTAACATGAACACAATAGCATGAACATATAACATGAATACAATAAGTAAATTATTGCATGTGAGGAAAGTCATTATTACAATCGTGTGTAAAAGTATCCAAATCGTGCGTAAAAGTCGAGTGTAAATCAAATGGAGTTTCATTATTAAACGATGTTTGTCATTATTAACATGAACACAATAGCATGAACATATAACATGAATACAATAAGTAAATTATTGCATGTGAGGAAAGTCATTATTACAATCGTGTGTAAAAGTATCCAAATCGTGCGTAAAAGTCGAGTGTAAATCAAATGGAGTTTCATTATTAAACGATGTTTGTTGTTACTAGGGCAACAACTCGCGCTACTAAATAAAAAACGTAGACGTAGTCGCAACTCATGCATAAAAGCCCTTCTTCACACACTTGTAATATAAACCACTAATATATTGTCTAATTTAGCTTTTATTATTATTCAAATACAGTAACTAGCATAAAATAGTTCAGACAAAATTCTTATTTTGTCTTATCTGGACTTGTCTAATCTTATTTGGTCTTGTCTAATCTTATTTGAGTTTGTCTTATTAGTGTTATTAAATCGAAACTATTCGTATTCTATTTGCTAATTTTTGTCTACTAGATCAGCGCTGCCCAATTGGGGGCCCGCGGGCCGCATCCGGCCCGCAAAGGTTTTTTTACGGCCCGCGAGTTATAGTTTTCAAAAATGAAGAAAATGTATGAGATTATTAACCATATACAACAAGAATTATAAAAATGCTAATGAATAATTATGGTTGTTTTATGGTCATTCGATAAAATTAATCTACGCTCGGATTGGACGAAAGTACAGACATTTCCGACACATGTCAAATCCTTATTTTTATAGAAAGAAACGTAAATTAAAACTATGATATTTAGAAGAACTTTAAAATTACGATCATTACACGGAACAGCAAAAGGTGAAGGTATTTATAACGAATTAAAATGTGCAATAGTTCCGTATGGCGGATTTGTCAAGTGCACCGCTATTGCAATTGACGCCGCCAGAGCTATGACCGGCAAAAATATTGGGCTAGCAGGACTCTTACAAAAAGAAGGAATAAATTGTTGAATGTTCCATTGTATTGTGCATCAGCAGGCATTATGTGGTCTTTAACTAAAACTAAAAGAAGTATTGGACATGGTTTGCAAAATAACAAATTTAAATCTTGGCTGAAATCGTTCTCTTAAGGTATGTTCACTAGGCAACAAATTGGTGGCAACATGTTGCCAACACTTTGACATGGCAACATGAAGTTGCTTCAATTGTATCTGGATACATGTTGTCTGTGATGTTGTGCGTCCACACCACAACCAGTCAAATGTTGAAAATGGTCGTGTTCATAAAAACGAAAACGACGATATTGGCAAAGTTAATTTAACATTCCATGGCGACAAATTGATGTCAGAAGTACTATTAAATGATGGTAGTTTGTTTCGAAATTTCATCAGATTAACGAAAACTGAATTTGAAGAAGTTCCTCGTTTAGTAGCTCCCCTAATATCAGAAAAGGAATACACAGGGAGCCACTTCTACTTTGTTCCTCCATTTTTTTCCTTTCTCGAGCAAACTGTGTTTTTAGCGATTTAATTTTTCTTGCAATCTCATCTGCATTTGTTTTAAAATGTACAGTCATTTTGCACATTTCGTCATATTTTATATTCCTGTTTTTATATTATTTCGTTGCAACATCCCGCAAATCTCGCGCACCTTGCAACATTTCTATCAGTTCTTGACTTTTTTGTTTGGTCCAGGAATATTTAATTTCTTCAGCACCACTATTCTCCATCACTTTTTTGAATTATGAACTATAATTATAATTAAGAATTAATGAATATTAGGTATTATAACAAAAACGAAGTAGGTAGCTAACCTGCACAAATGAAACCGCAACCACTGGGATTCACGCAAAATGTTGTCAACACTGTCCACACTAAGCGATGTTACCCATATAAAAGCGATGTTACCCGTATAAAACGGGATACACGGATACAAGCAACAAATTTCTTTGATATATGCCGCCAAATGTTGACGAGTATCTATCAACATATTGCTTGTTTACAGCAACAATTTGTCAACATTGTGTTGACAACATGTTTCCAACAATTTGTTGTCCAGTGTGGACCTAGCTTTACACATCGAAAATTTAAAACTTTTTTGGAAGAACTGCAAGCTGAGTATAGTGATTTGATTTTACATAGTAATAGTCGCTGGTTAAAAGCGGGAAAATGCCTCAAAAGACTTTTACACTTCGAAAAGAAATTCATCTTTTTTTCACTGAAGTTGGCATCGATGAAGATTTGACAGCAAATTTAGCTGATAACATTTTTTTTACTCCACTCTTGAAAATATAATTAGAGTTGCCACAACAAATATTGATATGGACATAAAAGAAATTGTTGCTCAACAAGAACGGTCACAATACTAATATTAAATAGCTTAGGCTTAATATTATTCTAATTTTATTGTGATTTTATTATCTCTGGAATAATATTTAGGAATAACATTGTTTTGTCCGTTACTATGTTATATTTCATTTTAACAATAAATATGACGCAATATTTATTTTGCAAAAATATAAACTTTATTGTTGAAAAAAATGTTATTATCTTTACTTTACTTTATCTGACTTTATTTTTTTTCGTATAAATAAAATAACTTTTGAGATGACATGAACTGACTTTTCATTTACCTATCCTTATTCCTTATTATTTTTCCTACCCTATT
This sequence comes from Phosphuga atrata, assembly GCA_944588485.1. Classification (NCBI taxonomy): domain Eukaryota; kingdom Metazoa; phylum Arthropoda; class Insecta; order Coleoptera; family Silphidae; genus Phosphuga; species Phosphuga atrata. The sequence goes on from OX155899.1 coordinate 65,904,159, forward strand.
CGGCCCTCGAAAAATTTGTCAAAGAAAAAATGGCCCGCCGGCTAAGAAAAGTTGGACAGCGCTGTACTAGATCATTTGTTTAGCGAATGTGGGGGTAAGGTGGCCTATCATTCTATGAGTCTATCAGTCTATCAAGACAAACAAGATTTTTCGGAATTTTATTTTAAAAATTAAAAATATGTCTTAAATTATTTGTATTATTATTTGTATTTAAGACCTTTTTACGTTTAGTTAAGCGCATGCGCATCCGCCAAGTTTGAAAGGCGGGAATATGAAAGTTTCGGGCAAATAATAAGGTTATACGTCAAAAAGTTCGGGCAAAACATGGCGGAAATTGATACTTGTGCACAAAAAAATTACAACTATGAAAAGGTCTTATGATTATATTACCACGGGTGTTTCAGGAGTAGGATTATTTTATAACGATTTCAGTTACGTCACTTTTTTAGATGTTTTTAAGTTCAAGATTTTGTCCAAAAAACATGATAAACGAATAATTATATAATTTCAGTTGTTTATGTAAATTCTACGATGAAAGTCATGTGTGTAAGATAAAGAATCTGGTAGCAGCTGGTTGAGACGTAAATAAATCATTGAAATGTGTCATTGATAGAAGCCGGATAAAACTAATCGAAACAACTAAGTGAAACATATTAGAAGACATATCTTAGACATTTTCTGAATTTTCTGAAGAAATATTTTGATGGCGAGTGTGTACATATTTTTTTTCGTTTAAGCTTGTTATTCCAATAGACAAGTTGTCGCTACATTCAAGATAAGCTCCTTATCGTATTTCACTTGACATGTCATGGGGTGACGTTCGGCTTTAATGCATAAGGCTTGGGTCAGTTGTTATTGATACGACAGATCAAGGCCGGACATACGATATATACACCTTAAAAAACATATTCATGATATTTTCGATTTTTTAAAAACAATTTAAACTGTTTAATATTTTCCGCGCAAATGAAATTTTTGGAAGCAAAACTTCGTTACTCAGATCTTTTCTCAAATGGAAATGACGTTGACTGAACGGTAATAAGGTTAAGTTAAGTATCTCTACATAGATGTCGCTCTTTAACAGTTCCAACGTTACACACTTTAACAGTTCAGCGATAATGCATGAGGCTTGGGTCAGTTGTTTTTCATTCGTTGGATCAGTTGTTTTTCATACGTTGGATCAGTTGTTTTTCATACTTTGGATCAGTTGTTTTTCATACGTTGGATCAGTTGTTTTTCATACGTTCGATCAGTTGTTTTTCATACGTTGGAGCAGTTGTTTTTCATACGTTTGATCAGTTGTTTTTCATACGTTGGATCAGTTGTTTTTCATACGTTGGATCAGTTGTTTTTCATACGTTGGATCAGTTGTTTTTCATACGTTCGATAAGTTGTTTTTCATACGTTTGATCAGTTGTTTTTCATACGTTTGATCAGTTATTTTTCATACGTTGGATCAGTTGTTTTTCATACGTTGGATCAGTTGTTTTTCATACGTTCGATCAGTTGTTTTTCATATGTTGGAGCAGTTGTTTTTCATACGTTTGATCAGTTGTTTTTCATACGTTGGATCAGTTGTTTTTCTTACGTTGGATCAGTTGTTTTTCATACGTTGGAGCAGTTGTTTTTCATTCGTTGGATCAGTTGTTTTTCATACGTTGGATCAGTTGTTTTTCATACGTTGGATCAGTTGTTTTTCATACGTTGGATCAGTTGTTTTTCATACGTTCGATCAGTTGTTTTTCATACGTTGGAGCAGTTGTTTTTCATACGTTGGATCAGTTGTTTTTCATACGTTCGATCAGTTGTTTTTCATACGTTGGAGCAGTTGTTTTTCATACGTTGGATCAGTTGTTTTTCATACGTTCGATCAGTTGTTTTTCATACGTTGGAGCAGTTGTTTTTCATACGTTTGATCAGTTATTTTTCGTACGTTGGATCAGTTGTTTTTCATACATTGGATCAGTTGTTTTTCATACGTTTGATCAGTTGTTTTTCATACGTTCGATCAGTTGTTTTTCATACGTTGGAGCAGTTGTTTTTCATACGTTTGATCAGTTGTTTTTCATACGTTGGATCAGTTGTTTTTCATACGTTGGATCAGTTGTTTTTCATATGTTTGATCAGTTGTTTTTCATACGTTGGAGCAGTTGTTTTTCATACGTTTGATCAGTTGTTTTTCATACGTTGGATCAGTTGTTTTTCATACGTTGGATCAGTTGTTTTTCATACGTTCGATCAGTTGTTTTTCATACGTTGGAGCAGTTGTTTTTCATACGTTTGATCAGTTGTTTTACATACCTTGGATCAGTTGTTTTTCATACGTTCGATCAGTTGTTTTTCATACGTTGGAGCAGTTGTTTTTCATACATTGGATCAGTTGTTTTTCATACGTTAGATCAGTTGTTTTTCATACGTTCGATCAGTTGTTTTTCATACGTTGGAGCAGTTGTTTTTCATACGTTTGATCAGTTGTTTTTCATACGTTGGATCAGTTGTTTTTCATACGTTGGATCAGTTGTTTTTCATACGTTCGATCAGTTGTTTTTCATACGTTGGAGCAGTTGTTTTTCATACGTTTGATCAGTTGTTTTTCATACGTTGGATCAGTTGTTTTTCATACGTTCGATCAGTTGTTTTTCATACGTTGGAGCAGTTGTTTTTCATACGTTGGATCAGTTGTTTTTCATACGTTCGAGCAGTTGTTTTTCATACGTTTGATCAGCTGTTTTTCATACGTTGGATCAGTTGTTTTTCATACGTTGGATCAGTTGTTTTTCATACGTTCGATCAGTTGTTTTTCATACGTTGGAGCAGTTGTTTTTCATACGTTTGATCAGTTGTTTTCCATACGTTGGATCAGTTGTTTTTCATACGTTGGATCAGTTGTTTTTCATACTTTCGATCAGTTGTTTTTCATACGTTGGAGCAGTTGTTTTTCATACGTTTGATCAGTTGTTTTTTCATACGTTAGATCAGTTGTTTTTCATACGTTTGATCAGTTGTTTTTCATACGTTCGATCAGTTGTTTTTCATACGTTGGAGCAGTTGTTTTTCATACGTTTGATCAGTTGTTTTTCATACGTTGGATCAATTGTTTTTCATACGTTGGATCAGTTGTTTTTCATACGTTGGATCAGTTGTTTTTCATACGTTGGATCAGTTGTTTTTCATACGTTGGATCAGTTGTTTTTCATACGTTCGATCAGTTGTTTTTCATAACACTAATAAGACAAACTCAAATAAGATTAGGCAAGACCAAATAAATACATGTCCAGACAAGATATTAGACAAGTCCAGATAAGACAAATAAGTCGAAATAAGAATTTGGTCTTTTTGATTTGAACTATTTTATGCTAGGTACTGTACTTGAATATTAATAAAAACTAATTTAGACAATGTATTAGTGGTTTATCATACAAGTATGTGAAGAAGGGCTTTTCTGCATGAGTTGCGACTACGTCCAAGTTTTTGTTTAGTGGCGCGAGTTGTTGCCCTAGTAACAACTAACAACAAACATAGTTTAATAAAGAAAATCCATTTGATTTACATTCGAATTTTACGCACGATTTGAATACTTTTACACACGATTATAATAATGGCTTTCTTCACAAGCAATAATTTACCTATTGTGTTCATGATGGTGTGCGAGTAGATAATAGTAGTTTTTAGCTTAATTAATTTGATATTAAGATAACTTGGAGAGTTATTGTCAGGATATTGGTTCGATAAATTAACTCTTGCTTGTAAGACACAATTTGATGAGAACTGGTTTGCTTTATCCCGGATCATCGTTGTGATACCCTTTTCCTTTCGATTCTAATGAGCATATCTAGCGCATGTTTAATACAAATTTGGTTAATTGTAAACATTGATCAGTGGTTTTCCATAGGTTGGATCAGTTGGTTTTCATACGTTGGATCAGTTGTTTTTCAGACGTTGGATCCAAGGTAGTGTCGAACCCGCCCCGACTAAAACCTCCTCACATGACTTCTCATTTTTCTGGAACCGCGTGAGCATTACTTCGGGAAAAGAGAACTGGTGTTCTAATCAATCTATAACCGTTTCTTCTTTTTGCCGTTCTTGTACGATATTCCGAGCAAGGGTATCCACAATATTCCTGGTCCGTATCCTAGTTAGTAAGCATGAACTCCACACAATTATGGCTAGTTAGTGTGACTCCTGCTGCATCATGTGCTGCGTCTATTAGCAGTTTCTATTTATCGCAGTGGAAGAACACGTGGTTCACATCTTCTACCACCATGTATTTTCTGGCACAAGTCACTATCGCTGAGGTGGAAGCGATTCCGATAACTATTGAACCACCCGTGTCCAGTCAGCAATTGGCAGAGGTAGAAATTTATCTCTTCGTGCTTGCGTCTTATCCACTTTGTAAGATCTGGTATCAGTAACCGTGTCCATGCCCCTTTTTCGGTTTCCGTTACCCATTTTCGCTGACATTCGGTAAGTATCTCCCAGTCTGTGCTACTTTCTATTCCTTTGGAAATTTGATACTGAAGGATCAATGGGTGGAATTCAGGCCAGTACCAACGCAGCTTCCGTAGACACAGTTCGAAAATTGCAGCATATCCTCAGTTCCACTCTACGTTGTATCCCTGCCACGAGTTTTCTGTATTTTTCCCACTTGGTAGCTTGGTTCCATATGGGCGCTGCATACAGGAGAATCGAATGTGCCACCTTTGCTAAACTCTTCCTCTTGGATGATTTTGGTTCTCGTAGGTTTGGCATAATTCTGCTTAGTGCTATTACGGATTTTTCAGCTTTGATGCTGCATATCGCCACATGTTCCTTCATTTCACAGTTGTGATCGAATACTACTCCGAGATATTTCAACCGCGATTTTGTTTCTATCACTTCATTTTCCAGCTGCAAGGTGGCTCTTTTAAATTTCCTGCCTCCGTAAAGTATTAGGGCTTCCGTCTTTTCTGCTGCCAGTTTCAGGCCCTTATTGCGGATTTCCGATGACAGCTTGGCCAAGACCCAGTTAGTGTTACTGACTAGCTCCATCTGTGGTTTTGCTTTGCAAATAACGGCTGTGTCATCAGCGAATCCTATAATGGTTGTCCCGGTAGGTACTTCTATTGTAAGCACAGAATTATAGAAAATATTTCACAAGATGGGTCCCAGAATGGAGCCTTGTGGTACCCCACATTCCATTTGCATGTTCATGCCCCGCCCAAGAAGTATAGATCTCTCCGAGAGATAGCCCGATATTATTCGACGGAGGTACATTGATACTCCCATGTCTTTGAGCGCCAGCATGATTCCTTCCCACGGTGTTGAGTTGAAAGCATTTCGAATATCTATAATAGCCGTTATGCAGAGTTCTCGGTTATATATATATATATATATATATATATATATATTTTCTATTTTTTGATATTTTCTATTTTTTTTTTAAATTAATTAAAACCGTTGGATATTTTTTGATATTTTCAATTTTTTTTAAATTAATTAGAACCGTTGAATATTTTCTGCAGAAATGAATCTTTTTGAAGTAAAACTTCATTGTAATGATCATTTTTCAATAGACCTTTTCATAGTTGAAATTTTTCTGTGCTCATGTGTCAATTTCCGCCATGTTATACGTCAAAAGGTGCCCGAGCTTTTTGACGTATAACTAAATATGTGCCCGAAACTTTCAAATTCCCGCGTTTTGAACTTGGCGGATGCGCATGCGCTTAATTAACCGTAAAAAGGTCTATTGGAAATGACGTTGACCAACGGAAATAAGGTTAGATTAAGTCATGTCTGTCATTTTGACATTTCTCAAAATGGAAGTAAAAACTGCTTTAGGTGCGGACTCGGACCATTTTTCTGACGGAAATAACGGTACGTAAAGTCTATACTCTGCTTACCAGTTTCAGTTATAGACAGTTTTAAATTTTTTAGAAATTGTTCAATACATGTCGCATAAAATGTAAATGTGTTTCATGAATGTTTTCCCAAAAATGAATGTTTCGAAAAAATGAATGAAAAAATCAGTTTTTGAATAAAACTAAAATAGTGATTAGTATATCGATGGCCAGCGGCGGATTTTCATATAAGCTATAGCTTAGGTCCCCAACTTTCTTGGGGCCCCCAAAATACCTCTATAGGTATCGGAAAATCATATTTGGCACTGACAAAAGGGCCCCATATCTCAAATAGCTTAAAGCTTTATCAAGTCTAAATCCGCACCTGTCGAAGGTACACATTTAATACGACAATATTTTATAAATATAGTATGTACTTAGCACGACAAATTAGGTATTAATTTAAATATCTAACCATATTTCTTTTTTTGCCAATGTTTTTGTTACGTAAATAGCCACAGCGATTCTGAACCGGCTCGTACATTTTAATGGATGTTGGTTATTATTATGGCTATTATTCATCGTTTGTTTTATTGGGAATGGGAAATTAAAATAAAAATCCCAATTAAAATAAAAATTAATAAAACAAAAATCCCAATAAAACTAACGACTTTAATGGATATTTTTGACGCCATTACAACAAATATTTTGTTGTTGATTTACAGTTTTTGTCGTTACAATTCCTATTTTCTGTTTTGTTTTTGGACATTCTTAACACCTGGTTATTGCAAAAAATCAATATCGATTTTTTCTTTCTCCGAATTTGGATATTATATTTCCTACAAGGAAATGTAGAATCTAAATCGTTTGCAATAGACCTTTTTACGGCTTGTTAAAGACCATCAAATAAATCTCCCGGTCCGGAAATGAATCCTAACTCACCTAGTGAAGAACCAGTCAGAACTACATTAAAGAACCTTAAGAACAACAAGGCCGCTGGCCCAGTATACTTTCCGGCAGAAATACTCAAAGCAGACCTAAAGGTGGCAACTAAACTGCTCCACCCGCTAATAGTGGATGCATGGGAGTCGGAAAATGTGCCACATGAATGGAAGGAAGGAGCCATAGTCGTTCTCCCTAAAAAAGGTGATCTTACAGACGGTGGCAATTGGAGAGGGATTACAATTTTAAACACTATCAACAAAATAATTTCTCACTGGACTTTCCCCACTTCTCTTCAACTGTGTCCTTGAAAAGGTTATGAGAGAATGCCGCAAGGAACTGAACACTTTGGGTGCTCAGAGAGGTATCTACCTGGGACGTAAGTACGATGGACTACAAGCAGATTGCCTGGCCTTTGCAGATGACATGGCACTATTTGCTGATTCTCTTGAGATGGCAACAATGCAGGTAAACTGCCTCAGAAAACAGGCCGCCAAAGTGGGTCTTCAAGTGTCGCTGGAGAGAAACATCAGAGAAGCAAACAGAAATGTTACTAGAACAGGGAAACATCAAGAGGACTGAGAAATTTAAGTATCTCGGCGAATGGATTGAACCCAACTTATCAGAAAGAGCATCATTATCCAAGAGGGTCAGCAAGTTAGAACTAGCCTATCGGCTGACTAAGAACACTTACAATAAGAAATGCCTGTCACGCAACCTGAAACTTAAGCACTACACATCAGTCTTACGACCAGATGCCCTGTATACCATGGAATGTCTTTCCTTGAACCGAAGAGGTCTAGTAGAGAAATTGGAAATCAGAGAGAGGAGAATCCTCAGGAAGATCCTAGGCCCGGTAAAGGAAGATGGGGAATTCCGAAGACGGCATAACTCTGAGCTCTACGAACATATTGAGATGCTCTCTGACTGTGCAAGGAAAAGAAGGGTAGCTTTCTATGGCCACGTTGCAAAATTGCCTCCAAACCGACTAACTAACCCTCTGTTCACCTTCTGGCAAAACAAGAAGCTTCGTACCACTTGGTTGACAGAGACCGAGAAAGATATTAAGGAACTGGGAATAACAGATCTCAAAAACAGACAGTCTGTGATACGCACCCTGAAGGAAGTCCGTGGATTTCAGGAAAAACCTCGAAGGAAAGGTACCCCCTGGACAGAAGAGAGAAAGGAGTTACACCGGCAGAAGATGCGACAATACTGGGCAAAGGTCAAAGCCCAACAGTTGAACAAGCGTGGTCCAAAGTAGGCGTATTCGAAAGAAGAAGAAGAAAATAATTTCTCACATTTTACTGGATCGACTATCCATCTCCATAGAGCCCAGTCTGCGTCAACAACAAGCGGGTTTTCGCCCAAATAGATCCTGTGTCGATCAAATTAACACAATGCGAATCATCATAGAGCAGTCCATGGAATGGAAGTCTACACTATACGCGGTCTTCGTCGACTTCCGTAGGGTCTTTGATAGCATCTATCATAATACAGTCTGGAAAGCGCTGGAAGAAAAGGGGGTACCGGAAAATATAATAAACCTAGTAAAGGAACTATACCGGGACGCATCCTGCTATGTAAAACTCCAAACTGCTAAGAGCAGCGACATTACCATCAGCTCGAGAGTCAGACAGGGATGCGTACTATCGCCCTTACTATTTAACATTCTGTTAGACTCAATAATGGACAAAGTAGTGTCAAGAAGTGAGGGCATTAAATGGACGTTAAACTCATTCCTGGAAGATCTGGACTACGCAGACGATATCTGTTTCTTGACACACACCCACGCAGACATGCAGAGCAAACTCGACCGTCTCTCCGCAGAAGCATCCAAAGCAGGTTTAAAAATCAACATTGGCAAAACCAAATCGCTTAGAACCGTCACGAAGAATACCCGCGCCTTCCGCATTTATAAAGAACAAATAGAGGATGTAGATGAATTCACGTACCTGGGAAGTACCTACACGTACCTACGAATTCAGGTACCTAATGAGGGCGGCACCACCACCGATGTCGCATACCGAATAAAAAGGGCTAAACCTTTATAAACCTTTATAAACCTAAATAAGGGTATTTGGTATGCTCAGGCCGGTCTGGACCGCCAGACTGTATTCCACACGAACAAAACTAAGAATATTCAACTCAAATGTGAAATCCGTCTTGCTGTACGGGTGCCAAATATGGAAAATCTCCATAACAATAGTAAATAAGCTTCAGGTATTCATAAACAAATGCCTACGAAGTATACTGCGCATTTTTTGGCAAGAAACAATACGCAATGTAGACTTATGGCACCTGACAAACCAACAAGAGATACAAAAAACACCGCAAATGGAAATGGTTGGGCCATGTACAGTTGCCTGCAAAAGTGTCCGGCCAAAGATAATTTTGTGATGATGTAACGTTTAAAGGATGCAAAATGGAAACAAATATATCATCGTAAAGTTCTTATATTATGCAATCAAAACGTGTAATTGAAAATTTATATTTAACTATTCATAATTATTTATAACAAAAATAACAATTTTCGCCTTTTCATAAATGTCCGGCCAAATTCCAAGAAGATATAATTCGCTTCACTTTTACGTTAGGAGTCGCGATGGTATGTAAACATTAAGAGCTCCGTTCCTTTTGTATTGTACGATCAGTAACACTAACAATAAGTCAAGATCCCGAAACGCACGTCTTTAGACATGCGTAAAGTGATTATCAATTTGCACAATGAAGGAAAAGTTTTACGTGAAATAGCAAAAATTTTGACTCTTGGAAAATCGACTGTTAACGATATAATAAACAAATTCAAGACTACGGGTACTCTAAAAGATAAATACTGTCATTGGAGACCTCGGAAAACAACTAATCGTGTTGATAAAGTGATTAAAAGAAAGGCTGTCGCAGACGTAAAAAAGAATGCTGCAATCATCGCTCGTGAATTACGCGATGAAAATTTGGCTGACATTATCCAAAGTACTGTTTCACGTACACTGACAGAAGTGGGACTTTTTGGACGTGTAAAGGCCGATTCTCATATACGCGACACTATCTACGCGACGTTGCACAATGAACTGTCGCGAATTATCATGTCGCTGCTAGGTATTCTCATATATGCGACACTCTGCTAAGCGATTATTTGCTGCAAATGTCAAATCTGTAGTTTCTCTACATTTCAGGTTAAGTTATATTTTCAAAATGTCATGTTCGTCAAGTTCCGATGATGGTTTTTTCGTCTTAGCCATGTGTTATCAAAATGAAAAATTAAAATGAAAGAAAAGGAAAAGAAAATATTGGGTGCATCGGATCTTAAGAACAAAACTAATAGAAGGAGAATTCTATACTCTTTTCAAACAACTACAAGAGTCTGTACTTACGAGTCTCATCTAATTTTAAAGAAAATTTTCTCCAAATTCGATCTTTCCTTTGTTGATTACTGTAATTTTTATTTTGTAAGTCATACAGTTCAACATAATCAGCCACAAGAGCGATCAATTCCTCTGCTTTTTCGTCGTTCATTCCATTTATTTTCTAAAACACGCCGTTTTTGACACAATCCGTCATTCGAATCAGAAACAAACTTTCCAAACGTCATGCGATGTGCGACAAAACGTAAAAGAATGCTCACGAAATAATCCCAGCGACAGCGCGCTAAATTCCGACTTTTAGTAACTGTCGCGTAGCCATAGTGAGAACGTGCCCATTGAAAACAATGTAATCATTATTTGACAGGCGATTTCGTGAAACGTCGCGTAGCTGTTGTCGCGTATATGAGAATCGGCCTTTAGAGTTAAACCGTAATCCGTAATCAGTAAACAAAAAATAAGAAGGCCAGATTCGAATTCGCAAAAAAATACCAGAACTGGACTGTTGAAGATTGGAAGAAAGTGCTGTTTTCAGACGAAACCAAAATTAATTTGTTTGGAAATGATGGGAGAAGGTACGTTCGACGACCAAAAAGTACTAGAAATGATTCACGATATCAAACACCAACCGTGAAACACGGTGGAGGTAGCATTATGCTATGGGGTGCATTCTCTTGGAAAGGCGTTGGTCCAATCTTTAAAATTGAAGGCATTATGAACTCTGCTATGTATAGAGATATTATATTAGAAGAAATGCTGCCTTATGCTCGTCATAACATGCCACGAGGATGGATTTTTCAGCAAGATAATGATCCAAAGCATAGATCACAGCTCCTTCAGCAGGTTTTTAGCAAGAAAAATATTCGAGTTTTAAAGTGGCCTAGTCAATCTCCGGACTTGAATCCCATAGAACATTTATGGCAAGAGTTGAAACTAAGAGTATGAACTGAAAATTGTGCCAATAAAGCTGCTGCGTGGAAAAAAGTTCTAGAAGAGTGGAAAAATATCTGTCAAGATAGAATCATTAAACTTATTGAATCGATGCCTCACCGATGTGCTGCCGTGATAGCTTCAAAGGGTATGGATGGCTACCAAGTATTGATGAAAATCTTACATTTATAACCTGTTTTCATTTTTTTTTCTTTTATATTTGAATGATATGTGAATGATATCTGCTTGGCCGGATAGTTATGAAAAAGCGAAAATTGTTATTTTTGTTATAAATAATTATGAATAGTTTTATATATTTTTCCAATTACACGTTTTGATTGCATAATAAAAGAAATTTACGATGATATATTTGTGTTTTCATTTTGCATTCTTTAAAAGTTACTTCATAATAAAATTATCTTTGGCCGGCTACTTTTGCATGCAACTGTATTAAGGAGAGACGAAGGAAACATCACTAGGCAAGCCTTACAATGGAACCCGCAGGGTTCTCGCAGAAAGGGACGTCCAGCTAACACGTGGAGGAGGACTATAGACGCATAATTAAAGATGGCAGGAAAAACGTGGAACGAGGTGAAACGCCTCGCTCAGAATAGAGTCAGATGGAAGGTTCCTTGTAGAGGACCTATGCTCCGCGTAGGAGTTAGAGGACAACAACAAAGCGCATGCGGGCAAAAGGCGGGAATATGAAAATTTCGGACACATATTTAATTATAGATACGTAAAAAAATTCGGGCACTTTTTGAAATTGACACATGCGCACAAAAAAATTTCAACTATTTTATAATTATAATTTTATAATTATTTATAACGCGCTGCGGCGCGTATGTAGTCTTGATTTATCTGTCCGCTTCGCGGAGAGCAACCTAATCTAACCTGAGTCAATATATTAAGTATTTTGAGTTTTAAGAATGTTTTAATTTCAAATAAAATGTTTTATTTTATGATTTATCATAAAAATTTTAGGTGTAGATTGGCGCTATTTAAAAATGTAGCGGTAGTGGCGTTAATACGTAAGTACTTTATTTGCTTACCTACACCAAAAAACTCTTTATATTTTTAAACTTATATTTTTATTTAAACTTTAACTTATTTTTTAAATCAAATAATTTTTATTTCAAATGAAACCAGTTCATGTTGAAACGCAACTAGCTCGTGAATTTGGAACCGTTCTCGCTTTCCAAGCGAAATCGGTTTCAGACACAAAATCGAATTTTGTGTGCATTGTTTGTGCGTCCGCGTATTTTGTGCGCGCCCGTTTTAGTTTTATCAGAATTATCAATCGGCACACAAAACAGATCCAACGTGAAACGAATTGGAAATAGGACACGAAGCTCGTTACATTTATTTCGGTTCTGTTAATATGTACTTTCAATGTTTATTGCGCGAAAACAGGAAATTCATTGCCAAAATTTCCTACGAAGTAAACAAATATGAATGTTGAAGCAAGATATCTTTGACGGTTATGACATATGTGATTAAATGAAAATAAGATTAAACTTATTATTATACTTATTATTACTTACTATTATACTTATTACAAGAAAATAAACAGATGATACTAAAAGTTAGGATAGTCTTGTGTTGATTGTATAGTCTTGTCAGTCTATTAATTAGTCTGTCTTATTAATTTATTCCGCGATTTTTTTTTTTGGTTACCCGAAGGAAATCCAAGTGCTGAAAACCGTTTTTCAGTTTATTTCGCTCTATAGTTACAAATAAACAAGTTTTATATATTGTTTCGTTGTAAACCGTTTCGCATTTCCGACTGATTTCACGCTGTCATAACTTTTGAACAGCTTACCATAGAGACTTCTAGTCTTCACCAATCGATTCAGCGTCCCAAAATTAGTCGGAGAACGTATATAATATTCCCTGGGAAGGTTTCAGTTAAGAAATACCATCGACTCGGGAAGTCTAGACCGAGTAAACGACGAAATGCGACAAAATCGATTTTTTCAAAATCGTTATTTTTTGAGTGAGAGCAAAATTTAAAAACGTTTCTGAAAGCATTTTTGCTGCTGATTACAGATATGCAAATTATGTTTCGCTAGCTCTTTCGGTTCACTTTCGCCCACAAAAATTGAAGAAATTTTTATGAGATTTCGGCGCTCTAGTGAAGATCTCGGAAAGTCGTGAATTTCTCGCGGACTTTCTTAGAGTATCCATAGGAAAATGGCCTTCTCAAAACGATGCCGCAATCCGTTTTTAATTATCTGAAACGGTTGCCGAGATATCTACCTAGCAAATCGAGAATCGGGTAAATTTCAGTTTGAAATTTATCGAAGATTTATTGAATATTTCCGGACAATTTACACATCGACTTGTTCGCCTTGTCGTGTAGTTTCTGTGTGCCAAAAATGATTTCGCTGCTCTTTACCCTTTTCGAACAAATCGAAAAAAAACGAAAAAGCATGTATTTTTCGAACGAAATGATGGAAAATTTTTGTCGGAAATTTTCTTCCAAATTTTTTTCCTGATTTTTTTTTTGGTTAACGAAGGGAATCGAAGTGCTGAAAACGGTTTTCCAGTTTATTTCGCTCTAAAGTTACAAATAAAGAAATTTTATATTTTTGTTCGCTGTACACAATCACACATTTCCTACTGATTTGACGCAGTCATAACTTTTGTACCGCTCACCACAGAGATTTCTAGTCTTCACCAATCGATTCAGCGTCCCAAAATTAGTCGGAGAACGTATATAATATTCACTGGGAAGCTTTCAGTTAAAAAATACCATCGAACCGGGAAGTCTAGACCGCGGAAACGACGAAATACGAGAAAATCGATTATTTCAAAATCGTTATTTTTTGAGTCACAGCAAAATTTAAAAACGTTTATGAAAGCATTTTTGCTGCTGATTACAGATATGCAAATTATATTTCCCTAGCTCTTTCCGTTCACTTCCGTCTGAAAAATTGAAGAAATTTTTAAGAAATTTTGGGGCTCTAGTGGAGATCTCGGAAAGTCGTGAATTTCTCGCGGACAGTCTTAGTGTATCCATAGGAAACTGACCTTCTGAAAACGATGCCGTAATCCGTTTTTAATTATCTGCAACCGTTTCCGAGACATCTAGTTAGCAAATCGAGAATCGGGTAAATTTCAGTTTGAAATTTATCGACGAATTATTGAATATTTCCGGACAATTTACACTTCGACTCGTTCGTCTTGTCGTGTAAATTCTGTATGCCCAAAATGATTTTGCTGCTCTTTACCGTTTTCAAAAAAATCGAAATAAACCGAGAAAGCATGTATTTTTCGGACGAAATGGTGGAAAATTTTTGTCGAATTTTTTTTTTCAAATTTTTTTTTTGGTTGCACGAAGGTACTCGGAGTGCTAAAAACGGTTTGCCAGTTTATTTCGCTCTAAAGTTACAAATAAACAAAATTTAATTTTTTTTTCGCTGTACACAATAACACATTTCCTACTGCTTTGACGCTGCCATAACTTTTGAACCGCTCACCACAGAGACTTCTAGTCTTCACCAATCGATTCAGCGTCCCAAAATTAGTCCGAAAATGTATATAGTATTCCTTGGGAAGCTTTCAGTTAAAAAATACCATCGACCCGGGAAGTCTAGACCGCGGAAACGACGAAATGCGAGAAAATCGTTTTTTTCAAAATCACAGCAAAATTTAAAAACGTTTCTGAAAGCATTTTTGATGCTGATTACAGATATGCGAATTATATTTCGCTAGCTCTTTCGGTTCACTTTCGCCTGCACAAATTGAAGAAATATTTATGAGATTTCGGCGCGATTTCGGATCTCTCTAGTGGAGATCTCGGAAAGTCGTAAATTTCCGGCAGACAATCTTAGTGTATCAATAGGAAACTGACTTTCTGAAAACGATGCCGCAATCCGTTTTTAACTATCTCCAACCGTTTCAGAGATATCTACTTAGCAAATCGAGAATCTGGTAAATTTCAGTTTGAAATTTATCGACGAATTATTTAATATTTCTGGACAATTTACACATCGACTCGCTCGTCTTATCTTGTAGTTTCTGTGTGCCCAAAATAATTTCGCTCCTCTTTACCGTTTTCAAAAAAATCGAAAGAAACCGAAAAAGCATGTATTTTTTCGAACGAAATGATGGAAAATTTTTGTCGAATTTTCTTATAAATTTTTTTGGTGATTGTTTTTTGGTTAACGAAGGTATCGAAGTGCTGAAAACGGTTTTCCAGTTTATTTCGCTCTAAAGTTACAAATAAACAAATTTTATATTTTTTTTCGCTGTACACAATAACACATTTCCTACTTATTTGACGCTCTCATAACTTTTGAGCCGCTCACCAAAGAGACTTCTAGTCTTTACCAATCGATTCAGCGTCCCAAAATTAGTCCAAAAACGTATATAATGTTCCTTGGGAAGCTTTCAGTTAAGTAATAACATCGACTCGGGAAGTCTAGACCGCGGAAACGACGAAATGCGAGAAAATCGATTTTTTCAAAATCGTTATTTTTTGAGTGAGAGCAAAATTTAAAAACGTTTCTGAAAGCATTTTAGCTGCTGATTACAGATATGAAAATTATATTTTGCTAGCTCTTTCGGTTCACTTTCGCCTGCAAAAATTGAAGAAATGTTTATGAAATACCGGCGCTCTCGGAGATCTCGGAAAGTCGTGAATTTCCCGCGGACAATCTTAGTGGATCCATACGAAAATGACCTTCTGAAAACGATGCAGTAGTCCGTTTTGAATTCTCTGCAACCGTTTCCGAGATATCTACTTAGCCAATCGAGAATTGGGTAAATCTCAGTATGAAATTTATAGACGAATTATTGAATATTTCCGGACAATTTACACATCTGCTTCTTGGTCTTGTCGTGTAGTTTCTGTGTGCCAAAAATTATTTCGCTGCTCTTTACCCTTTTCGAACAAATCGAAAAAAACCGAGAAAGCATGTATTTTTCGAACGAAATGATGGAATTTTTTTGTCTAAATTTTTTTTCCAAATTTTTTTCGCGATTTTTTTTAATTACACTAAGGAAATAGAAGTGCTGAAAACGGTTATCCAGTTTATTTCACTCTAAAGTTACAAATAAAGATTTTTAATATTTTTTTTCGCTGTACACTAACACATTTCCCACTAATTTGACGCTCTCATAACTTTTGAACCGCTCACCTCTGAGACTTTTAGTCTTCACCAATCGATTCAGCGTCGCAAAATTAGTCCGAAAACGTATATAATATTCCCTGAGAAGCTTTCAGTTAAGAAATACTATTGACTCGGGAGGTCTAGACCGCGGAAATGACGAAATGCGAGGAAATTGCTTTTTTCTAAATCGTTATTTTTTGAGTAAAAGCAAAATTTAAAAACGTTCCTGAAAGTATTTTTGCTGCTGATTACAGATAAGCAAATTATATTTCGCTTGCTCCTTCAATTCAATATCGCCTGCTAGAATTGAAGAAATTTTTAAGAAATTTGGATGCTCGAGTGGAGATCTCGGAAAGTCGTGAATTTCCCGCAGACAATCTAAGAGTATCGATAGGAAAATAATCTTCTGAAAACGATGCCGCAATCCGTTTTTGATTATTTGCAACCGTTTCTGAGACATCTAATTAGCAATTCGAGAATCGGGTACATTTCACTTGCCTGTCTAGTCTTTTCTGTCTAGTCTTGTCTGTCTAGTCTTGTGTAAAATTGATATGAGGAGTTTCAACTGGTAGCTTCAAGGATTGGTCCTCTGCAGCCTTTAGGAAATTGCAAGAAGGATATGGAAACATGCTACTAGCCCCTTATGAGTGGGACTTGTGGTTGGGTCGTTTGGCTGCAAAGCCTTTCTCCACTGCGATCAACTTGATCTATTGTGCTTGATGAGTGGGACTTAGTATGGTTCGTGCCAGACGATACCCATCCTGACGCAGGGGTACCCACAAGTCTCTGCCAGGCATACTCGAGACGACTACTGCTCGGATCACAAGAAAAGAAGACTGGAAATGTCATATACCTGAAGCATACAATTGGGGAACCAACGGAAACTGGAGACATTAGGGACACAGAACGATACGTCTATAATCTGGTTACACGAGAACAATCGGATGGCAACACCAGTGCAGAACAGATCTTTGACGGCCTACAAAAGCTCAAAAATCTTACTTTAACCGAAGGCAGGACCAAACTAGCATTTGCAAAATTGCTGGTTCCGGAATGGCCAATAATAAAAAAGCAAATTGAATTTGCATTCGCCAATTCAGAAGTGGAGATTCGAGTCTACTCACCACAAACACGGCCGAAAGATACCCCAAACGAAATTTCGAACGAATGGACTGTAGTGAGAAGTCATAAAAAAGAAAGAAAGGTGGAAGTAAAGCGCACAGATGCAGTCCTTATAAAGGCGAATGGGAAGACAAATGCCGACCTCCTAAGGATGGTCAAAACTCAGGTTTATCCAGAAAACTCAGATGATAACATATCAGGAGCCAGAAAAACCAGAAATGGAGAATTACTTCTGGGAGTGAAGGAAGGGGAGGCTGAAAACCTTAAGGAAACAATTAAACAGAAACTGCCAGATATTGAGATCCGTACAAAAAACACAAACATAACTATAAACACAAGGGACCTAGACTGAGTGACCATCAATGACGAAATACTCAGTGCACTACAAAACACAATTGAAATTAGCAAAGACCAAGCGTTCATAAAATCCTTAGACCAGCATATGAAGAGACCCAAGTAGCGACCGTTTCACTTCCACAGAAACAAGCAAAAGAACTAATAGAGAAAGGCAGGTTAAAAATTGGCTATGCGAGGAAGACGACTGGTATCCGACAACGGAACACGCCCCAGCAAGAGAATTCTCAGAGATGGAGCTAGAAGAAGCTCTTAGTAAAATTAAAACCAGAAAGGCACAGGGACCGGACCTGATGCTCCCAGAGGTATTAAAAATTGTCGTTGCAGAAAACCCAAAATATGTTTTTGGGGTTATGAACGCATTACTGGCCGAGGGAACGTTCCCTGCCATATGGAAAACAGCAAGACTAGCTCTAATTGAGAAACCAAAAAAGGTAGAAGATGCTGAGATAAAATACCCCCCGATCTGCCTCCTGGACAGTGCGGGGAAGCTACTAGAACATCTTATCACCAGAAGACTAATGACGGAAATAAAAGAAAAAAAAGACATATCAAATCGACAGTATGGCTTCAGAGAAGGACGTTCAACAATTCAAGCCGTGAAGAGAGTATGCGATATCGCAACAAACGAAATGAAGAAGACACGGAAAACCAGAAAGCTATGCGTCCTTGTCACGCTTGATATAAAGAATGCTTCCAACTCCGCCAACTGGAACTTAATAAAAAAGGAACTATTAGAAAGAAACATCTCAGCCTACCTGAGAAAGATCATAGGAAGCTACCTGACTGACAGAAAGCTAGAGCTAGAAGACGGCGTCGCAATTCCAGTGACATATGGTGTACCCCAAGGTTCTGTACTGGGACCGCATCTCTGGAACTTGTTATATGACGGCATACTAGACCTAGATTTGCCCGACGGCGTGGAAATAATTGCTTTCGCCGACGACCTGGCAGTGGTCTCTAGAGCCAAATCGAGAGAAGATCTAATGTACAATACCAACGAGGCGATACATAGGATCTCCATATGGCTAAAAAAGAACAAACTTCAACTCGCCACGGAAAAGACTGAAGCGGTGATGCTCTCTGGTAGAAAGAGGTACGGAGAGATACAGTTCGAGGTGGGAGGTACAATAATACTACCAACCACCCACGTGAAATATCTTGGTGTCGTAATGGATAAGAGCCTCACCGTTGGCCATCACATAACGCATGTTGCTGAAAAAGCGCAAAGAGCGGCTATGTCGCTTTCCAGACTCATGCCGCGTGAAAATGGGCCAACCGAAAGGAAACGAAGACTCTTAGCAACTGTAGCCCAGTCTATCATTCTTTATACCGCCCCCGTGTGAATGGAGGCCTGTAGATACCAGAAATATAGACAAAAATTACTACGCGTACAGAGAACTCTTGCAATCCGCATCTGCAGAAGTTACAGAACTGCCGCAACAGAATCATTACTCGTCATAAGAAGAGTAATTCCGCTCGATTTACTCGCTAAAGAAAGGGGAGAAACGTTCGGCTTGAACCTGGAGCGGAGGAGGGACGCTAGGGAAGATACCATGGAAAGGTGGCAGGCAAGATGGGAAAGCATGGAAACAAGCCCGTGGACGCATAGGCTAATACCTAAAATTAAAGACTGGTACTCTAGGGAGCATGGAGAACTATCATTCCACCTCTCTCAAATGCTCACCGGTCATGGTTGCTTTGTGGCCTATAAGAAGAGAATAGGGAAGAGCTAAACAGCAGAATGCACTTACTGTGGGGCCGAGGAAGACACAGCAGAGCACACGTTCTTCAACTGCCCGCAGTGGAACGAGGTACGTAATCGAGCTGAATACCTAATTCGTAATAAACTAACACCCGAGAACTTAGTGCCCGAAATGTTGAACAGCGAAGTAGGGTGGAATATAATTGAAAAAATGGTGCAAGACATCCTATTAAAGAAAGAACTGGACGAGAGGGATAACGAATAATATGAATACGAATAATAATAATTGACGGATGAAGGAAGATGCCAACGAGTAGAGACTTCTCCCCACCATGAAGTAGCCGTAAGGCGATCCTGTGGTGGGGTGAATGGTTATTGAAGGAAAGAGGAGGTGGTTTTTAGTGGGTAGGACCGGTGGTACCATCATGCCGGGTGAGTCCCACACTCCTCAGGGTATTTCTGTTCTGAGGGTCGTACGTAAAGGTATTTTCCCCCCTCTCAAAAAAAAAAAAAAAAAAAAAAAAGGTTAAAAATTGGCTGGGTACAATGCAGAGTAAGTGTTTGTTCACGTTGGAATGCGCGGGCGCGGGCGCGCGAAATGTTCACATTGGACGCCAAGCGTTTGCGCGTGTGTGACCTGTTGCCAGGTTAGGTTAGGTTAGTATACTAACCTTAGTTTAAGTTTTGGTTAGTATACTAAGCTGAACAGCACTAATAAACTCTTCTGTATTGACAGGATGAAAACATGCTATCGTTTCTAGAGATAAGTTCGGTGAATTTTTAGAAGTTAGAGATAAGTTCGGTTCGAGTGAATCGCGCGTTCCGCCGCTAGTTCGCGGTGAACACACACAAACATCTCACGCGTTTGATATTGCTGCGCGCGGCAGTCGTTGGCTTGCCCGCTACTTAGACCGCACGTGCGTTTTGTACTTGAACACTTCGATATTACGCCATATGTTTGATATGTCCGTGAGTCAACGTGGATGAGCACTAAGGGAAAGAATCCAACTGGAGAGATGCCATAGATGCTGGAAAGCAGGACATTACGGCAGCACATGTAACGAACAAGACAGACAAAATCTATGCTTCAATTGTGGGCAAGAAGACCACAAGGCAAGCGACTGCAAGAATGATCCATATTGCCCAATATACATTATGAAGGGTCACAGGTTGGATTCCTGAATTTGTCCGGAATTCAAGAAAGCTTTGGCGGAGGCGAAGCGAACGAGATGTCAAAGATCAAAATGGCCTTGAAAATCCTCCAAATTAATTTGATGAGATGCCTGCAGCACATATCTTGCATGCAACAGCCACAAAACTAAAAACAGATGTATTACTGATTAGTGAACCTAACAAAAAACTAGTAAGTGATCCAAACTGGTACACTGACTCAAAAAAGAACTCAGCCATAAGAATCATCAACCCAGAGTTAAACATTGTCGGCATACATGGGTAGAACTACAAAAATGTATCTTGTACAGCTGCTACTTCTCACCGAATTGAACAAATGCTACAATCACAAGACGACTGGGACACTATAAACGGAATGATCAACAAGATCCTATCCCAAAAAGAAGCTGATGGAGGTCTCTGGAAAAAGAGGAGAGCAACCTAAATAGAACCCAGCTACCATGTACTGCGATAGAAAACACAAACATATTTAACATATTGTATTGTAAATTAATTTTATTGTATTTAAATGTTATGACTAGAGGGAGCTTTTGACAACACCTCACACGAGGCTGTCAGGGCGGCCCTTGAAAGAAGGAATATCGACAGCACTATCTCAAAGTGCATGGGAGAAATGCTGAGAACTAGAACAGCGGAGACACAAGTGGGAAAAGACACCATTAAGATCTCCACAACTCGAGGGTGCCCACAGGGAGGTGTACTATCACCGCTAATGAGGAGCCTAGTAGTTGATGAACTACTGGTTAGGCTAAACGATCTAGACATCAAAAGTCAAGGTTACGCCGATGACATAGTCATAATGGCTAGAGGGAAATTTGAGGGAACGCTCTGTGAAATTGTTCAGAGAGGCCTCAACGTAACTAGTAGATGGTGTCAAACAGTGGGACTGAAACTCAACCCGAGCAAAACCACGGTGATACCATTTACTAGAAGGAGAAAACTAAACTGCCTACATCCCATACTCATAGATGGGAAGGCAGTAGAATACCAACAGGAGATAAGGTATCTGGGTATCACACTAGATAGCAAACTCCTATGGAATAGACACGCTGAGGCAGCGGTAGGTAAAGCCAAACGCGCCCTTATGGTGTGCAGAAATCTGGCAGGAAAAACGTGGGGTTGTCTTGTCTGTCTAGTCTTGTCTGTCTAGTCTTGTCTGTCTAGTCTTGTCTGTCTAGTCTTGTCTGTCTAGTCTTGTCTGTCTAGTCTTGTCTGTCTAGTCTTGTCTGTCTAGTCTTGTCTGTCTAGTCTTGTCTGTCTAGTCTTGTCTGTCTAGTCTTGTCTGTCTAGTCTTGTCTGTCTAGTCTTGTCTGTCTAGTCTTGTCTGTCTAGTCTTGTCTGTCTAGTCTTGTCTGTCTAGTCTTGTCTGTCTAGTCTTGTCTGTCTAGTCTTGTCTGTCTAGTCTTGTCTGTCTAGTCTTGTCTGTCTAGTCTTGTCTGTCTAGTCTTGTCTGTCTAGTCTTGTCTGTCTAGTCTTGTCTGTCTAGTCTTGTCTGTCTAGTCTTGTCTGTCTAGTCTTGTCTGTCTAGTCTTGTCTGTCTAGTCTTGTCTGTCTAGTCTTGTCTGTCTAGTCTTGTCTGTCTAGTCTTGTCTGTCTAGTCTTGTCTGTCTAGTCTTGTCTGTCTAGTCTTGTCTGTCTAGTCTTGTCTGTCTAGTCTTGTCTGTCTAGTCTTGTCTGTCTAGTCTTGTCTGTCTAGTCTTGTCTGTCTAGTCTTGTCTGTCTAGTCTTGTCTGTCTAGTCTTGTCTGTCTAGTCTTGTCTGTCTAGTCTTGTCTGTCTAGTCTTGTCTGTCTAGTCTTGTCTGTCTAGTCTTGTCTGTCTAGTCTTGTCTGTCTAGTCTTGTCTGTCTAGTCTTGTCTGTCTAGTCTTGTCTGTCTAGTCTTGTCTGTCTAGTCTTGTCTGTCTAGTCTTGTCTGTCTAGTCTTGTCTGTCTAGTCTTGTCTGTCTAGTCTTGTCTGTCTAGTCTTGTCTGTCTAGTCTTGTCTGTCTAGTCTTGTCTGTCTAGTCTTGTCTGTCTAGTCTTGTCTGTCTAGTCTTGTCTGTCTAGTCTTGTCTGTCTAGTCTTGTCTGTCTAGTCTTGTCTGTCTAGTCTTGTCTGTCTAGTCTTGTCTGTCTAGTCTTGTCTGTCTAGTCTTGTCTGTCTAGTCTTGTCTGTCTAGTCTTGTCTGTCTAGTCTTGTCTGTCTAGTCTTGTCTGTCTAGTCTTGTCTGTCTAGTCTTGTCTGTCTAGTCTTGTCTGTCTAGTCTTGTCTGTCTAGTCTTGTCTGTCTAGTCTTGTCTGTCTAGTCTTGTCTGTCTAGTCTTGTCTGTCTAGTCTTGTCTGTCTAGTCTTGTCTGTCTAGTCTTGTCTGTCTAGTCTTGTCTGTCTAGTCTTGTCTGTCTAGTCTTGTCTGTCTAGTCTTGTCTGTCTAGTCTTGTCTGTCTAGTCTTGTCTGTCTAGTCTTGTCTGTCTAGTCTTGTCTGTCTAGTCTTGTCTGTCTAGTCTTGTCTGTCTAGTCTTGTCTGTCTAGTCTTGTCTGTCTAGTCTTGTCTGTCTAGTCTTGTCTGTCTAGTCTTGTCTGTCTAGTCTTGTCTGTCTAGTCTTGTCTGTCTAGTCTTGTCTGTCTAGTCTTGTCTGTCTAGTCTTGTCTGTCTAGTCTTGTCTGTCTAGTCTTGTCTGTCTAGTCTTGTCTGTCTAGTCTTGTCTGTCTAGTCTTGTCTGTCTAGTCTTGTCTGTCTAGTCTTGTCTGTCTAGTCTTGTCTGTCTAGTCTTGTCTGTCTAGTCTTGTCTGTCTAGTCTTGTCTGTCTAGTCTTGTCTGTCTAGTCTTGTCTGTCTAGTCTTGTCTGTCTAGTCTTGTCTGTCTAGTCTTGTCTGTCTAGTCTTGTCTGTCTAGTCTTGTCTGTCTAGTCTTGTCTGTCTAGTCTTGTCTGTCTAGTCTTGTCTGTCTAGTCTTGTCTGTCTAGTCTTGTCTGTCTAGTCTTGTCTGTCTAGTCTTGTCTGTCTAGTCTTGTCTGTCTAGTCTTGTCTGTCTAGTCTTGTCTGTCTAGTCTTGTCTGTCTAGTCTTGTCTGTCTAGTCTTGTCTGTCTAGTCTTGTCTGTCTAGTCTTGTCTGTCTAGTCTTGTCTGTCTAGTCTTGTCTGTCTAGTCTTGTCTGTGTAGTCTTGTCTGTCTAGTCTTGTCTGTCTAGTCTTGTCTGTCTAGTCTTGTCTGTCTAGTCTTGTCTGTCTAGTCTTGTCTGTCTAGTCTTGTCTGTCTAGTCTTGTCTGTCTAGTCTTGTCTGTCTAGTCTTGTCTGTCTAGTCTTGTCTGTCTAGTCTTGTCTGTCTAGTCTTGTCTTGTCTGTCTTGTCTATCTTGTCTGTCTAGTCTTCTCTGTCTAGTCTTGTTTTGTCTGTCTTGTCTATCTTGTCTCTCTAGTCTTTCCATTCAATTCTGTTTCCATTTAGTCTTGTTGACTTGTATTCTAAATTATTTTAATCAAATGTGTAGCGACTCTATAATTTGAATTTTGACTTGTCAGGTGGTTTGAAAGAAGCTTCGTGGAATAAAATGATTTTAATAATAACGGTCTTGTATGGTCAAGAATATTCGGAGATCCTTCCAAGAAAATTAATTAAAATCCGTTTGGTCGGTTGTTTTGATATCCGTTTTCTGTGACGCGACGAGAAGTGAATTGCGAGGAGTAAATCAGCGAGAGATTACGAAGCCGTAAAAAAGTGAGAGAACGAGGACGGCTATAAAAACTACCCCGTTTCAGTAATAATCAGAATAAACGCACATAGATTGTACTCGACACGCAATTTCAAGACATAAAGAACCGAAATACATTGTAGTTTCGCAATGTCTATTCAAATCCTGATTATATACGAAGTTTCGCTCTGGGCATGACACGTTGACAGGCTGGTTTACACACAATTCTGCATATATGATGAAATTATTATACATTTAATTACTTTGTAAAGAGAAGCCGTGACGGACTAATAGGGAAATGCAATTAATTATCCTACACAGCGCACGCATGAACTTGCAGAGCGCATTAATTACTCAAAAACGTTTTGTTTTAAAAAAACCCGCAACGTTACCTTAAACTGTTTAATATTGTTCCCTAAAGGGTTTATAACTTAATTTCATAAAAATCAAATGCCTCAGCGCAACGTGTTCCCAAATTTCCAGTTTCTCAAGTTTTGTTGAGATTTCAGTTTCAGTTTTATCTCCAATCCTCACACCTGTTTATGACGTTTTTACTAGACAATACCTATGTATACTCTCGTAAAACTTTTTTTAGAATTTAAGCCGTAGTTCCCGTTACTTCTTTGCAAAATAACATTTTTCCTAGATAACTTTGCAAAAAATTTGCAGAGGAATTATTCGTTTTATTATGTATTGTAGGAATCGTTATATTATTTAACTTTGTTGTTGTTTATCGATATATTGTTGGTCAAACGGAAATGACATTGACTGACGGAAATAAGGTTAGGTTAAGGCATATCTACACAGATGTCGCGCTTTGTCCTCCTCGCTAGTGTAGTTGACAACATACCCGCCTTTCAATGCGGGAGACCCGGGTTCGAATCCTGGTCGGGGGAGCCGACAACTAGGGCGGTTTTCACTAACGTCCACCCTGAATGAATGCAAAATATGCGATACCAGGGTGGCGTATACTAAAAGGCAAAGTGGAATAGGGGGTTTAGTGAGAGCTTCCCCCAAACCACTATTAACAGCTAACCACCTGACATACGTCTCTCAGACCCAAAGTAGCAGTAATTTTCTCACCTGAGACGTTTGGCAGGTGGTTAAGGGTTAAAGATGTCGCGCTTTAACAGTTTTTAACTTTTTTGATAATTTTTGCTATAATTCAATTATTTTATCATTTAAGGAAATTTTTTGGGGGATATCGCCGTGCCGTTCGACTATCCGAAGAAAGCCGCTCTGCAAGAGGAGGTGGAGAAATACAAGCAAGAAGTCCTGGAAGGCCTCCAAATCGAAGAGGAAGGCCTGACGGACTTGATGCGCAAAAAGACGAAGCAGCCGACCGCGTTCGAGGCCTCCAGAAGTTACAACGACCCCATCGAAATCGCACCCGTTTTCAACCGATCGCACAAAAGCGCCAATCTGAAGGCCACACAAATCGACATCGACAAGGATACGAAAACGAAACGGAATTACATCCGCGACCAGACTGATCGCATCAACAAGATTCAAAGCAACAGCCGCGAAATTTACGGAGAACCGCGCCAAGTCATCGCCGAGAAAAATGCTAAGATCAGACATCAACGACACACAAATACAAAACACAGAAGGAAGAGTAAACGAATTATCAGGTAAATACTGAATATCAGGTAAACATTTAATTGTAGTTTTAGTTTTGTCTAATCTCTTGCAATCTTTAACGATTCAGATTCGTATATTTCTAGTCTTGTCTAGTGTTATGCAGTCTTATAATGTCTTGTCCAATTTTATCCAGTCTTGTCTAGTTTTGTCCAATCTTGTTCAGGCATATTAGTGCAGTCTTGTCCATTCCTGTCCAATCCTCTCCAGTTTTGTTAAGTTTTGTTTATTCTTGTCTTGTCTTGTTCAGCTTTGTTCACTCTTATTTTTATCATAGTTCAGTCTTGTCAAGTCTTGACAAGTCTTATCTAGCTTTGTCCAGTCTTTTCCAGCCTTTTCTATTTTCCTCCGTCTTGTTCAGTCTCGTCCAGTCTTGTTCAGTCCATATATACTAACCTAACATATCCTAACCTAAACTCGCCACAGTTACATTAATATTGTTTTCTCTTTGTTTTGTTATAGAAGTGGTAATGAAGAGGAGTTTCCCGTTCACGAGTTCGAACCAAACTTTGATTTCAAACCGAAGCAGGGTAAGGGTTTGTATTCGGGTAAGAATGAGCACAGGAGGATAACGCGGGCGGCGACCGCGCGAAAGGAACGGATCTGGGACTACGGAGTGATTCCGTACGAAATCGACGGGAACTTTAGCGGAGTGCACAAGGCGCTGTTCAAACAAGCGATGCGGCATTGGGAGAACTTCACTTGCGTGAAGTTTGTGGAGCGGTCGCCGGACGACCATCCCAATTACATCTTGTTTACGGAACGTCCGTGCGGGTATTTATGTCGAGATTTATTTCGCGGTGTATTTTCTTATTGAATTGCAGTTGTTGTTCGTTCGTGGGGAAGCGGGGAAACGGACCGCAGGCGATTAGTATCGGGAAAAACTGCGATAAATTTGGAATCGTCGTTCACGAGCTAGGACACGTGGTTGGATTCTGGCATGAACATACTCGGCCAGATAGAGGAAATCATGTGAACATAATCCGGGACAATATAATGAGTGGTAACGTATTTTTTATTCCATTTTGTTAAGTGTTAATCCATCGAGGTTCATTATGCGGCACGCGTGCTCTACTCTACTTTATGAACTATTTATTAAATTGGAACAAATGTGATTATTTTGTGCCCAGGGAAGATAAATTTACCTTCCATTTTAATTACTTTTTAATAAATTTCGCGTCAGGATTACTTTTTAATAATCACCACGATCTTTACGAACGCGAAAAGCTTTCGGAAAAAGATTTTCTTTAATGAATTATGCGCGGTTGAAGTATACTTCACGACCCTATAGTCCAAATTAAATCCATACCTTGAAGCCTCAAAAACTAGTTGGACCAACTCAACAGAATTACTCTTAATTCATTCTCGCGTTTCTTCGCTTTAAAGCCCGACTAAACTTATTAGTCTAGTGCAAGTGGTTCGTTAGCAAATACGAAATTAGTGCGACTAGTCCGAATCAATTTTTGAATTGTTCCCAACAAAACGTATTCTAAATCACCGCTTGAGATCTCAATTACTAATTGAACTAGCTTCATGAAATTAGTCTTAATATTTCCGGTTGTATATTTTCTATTACGACTAAATTTGTTACTCTAGACTAAGTAGTTCCTTAACAATTGTCGAATTAGTAAAACTAGTCCAAATAAATTTCTCACCTCGATATCTTTAAAAGTAGTTGGACTAGCTAAACAGGGTAAGTCTTATTTGATTCCCGCATTTTTTCGCTTTCAATCCAGACTAAGCTTATTAGTCTAGTGCAAATAGTTCGTCAGCAATTACGAAATTAGTGCGACTAGTCCGAATCAATTTTTGAATTGTTCAAAAGAAAAAGTTTTCTAAATCACCGCTTGATATCTCAACTACTAGCTGAACTACCTCCATAAAATTAGTGTTAATATTTGCGGATGTTTATTTTATATTAAGACTAAATTTGTTAGTCTAGTTCCTTAAGAGTTGCCGAATTATTAGGACTAGTCCAAATAAATTTCTCACCTTAATATCTCCATAACTAGCTGGACTAGTTCAACATGATGAGTCTTATTTGATTCTCTCGTTTCGATTTAAATCCAAACTAAACCTATTAGTCTAGTGCAAGTAGTTCGTTAGATATTACGAAATTAGTGCGACTAGTTCGAATCGATTTTAGAATTGTTCCAAGGAAGTAGTGAAAGATGATTCGTTCTGGAACGTTTAATCAGCATTAATCAGTTTTTAATCATCTTTAATCAGCCAAAATCAACTTTAATTAGCTTTCAATCAGCGTTTAATCAGCTTTAATCATATTTTAATCAGATTTAATCAGCTTTTAATCAACTTAATTTCGGCTTTAATCAGCTTTAAATCAGTTTGAATCAGCTTTTAATCAGCTTTAATCAGATATAGTCAGCTTTTAATCAGCTTTAATTAGCCTTTATTCAGATTTAATCAACTTTTAATCAGCATTACCCAGCTTTTAATCAGCTTTAATCAGTTTTTAGTCAGCTTTCAATCAGCTTTCAATCAGCTTTTAAACAACTTAATTTCGGCTTTAATCAGCTTTAAATCAGCTCTTAATCAGCTTGAATCAGCTTTTAATCAGCTTTAATCAGTTTTTAAACATCTTTAATCAGCTAAAATCAGCTTTAGTCACCATTCAATCAGCGTATAATCAGCTTTGATCAGATTTAATCAGCCTTTATTCAGCTTTAATCAACATTTAATCAGCATTATCCCGCTTTTAATCAGCTTGAATCATGTTTTAATCAGCTTTCAATCAGCTTTTAATCAGCTTTTATTTAGCTTTAATCAGCTTTTAATCAGCTTTAATCAGCTTTTAATTAGATTTTAATCAGCTTTAACCCTTTCGCTGCTATGGATAGCTATAGTAGTTCAATTGATTTGACGCCCAGGTGCTATGCACTGTTTTAGTAGTCAAATTGATTTGGCGGCCAGATGCTATGGACTGCTATAGCTGTCTACCGACTTCATGAATTCATTGTGGCTTTTTTAAACATAACAAAGAGATTAATAAATACATACACTCTCATTGGAGCGCTGCGTTACCCTGGGTAAAATATTCGGGACTCACCCCTGCACCTAGGGTCTTATCGTTGGAAAGATGAATATTTCACAAAATCCCCAAAAGTAAACTACGCGGATAGCCATATAATTATTTTTTAATTTTAATTGTCTCTCTCTCTCCAATGGCGCTACAGCCCGAAGCGAGCCCTGGCCTCCACCAAACGTTGTCTCCAGCGTTCCCTTTCCTCTGCCGCCGCCCGCCAGTTCCGCACCCCCAGCATCTCTCTCGCATCCCTTTTCACACTTTCCTCCCATCTCGCCCTTGGCCTGCCCGCTTTCCTTCTACCTTCCGGCACTCTGAGTATTTGTCTCGGCACTGCTGTTGGAGCCATCCGGCATACATGTCCCGCCCATCTTAGCCTGCTTAGTTTTATGTGGGATACCACATCTGGGCTTTTGTATAACTGATATAGTTCGAAGTTCATCCTAATTCTCCAGCCCTCTTCGCTGTTAATTGCCCCATAAATTTTCCTCAGGATCTTTCGCTCAAAAATCTCCAGCATCTTTTCCGATTTCTGGGTCAGCGTCCATGCTTCGCTTCCATATGTGAGCATGGGTCGTATGATTGCTTTATATATATTACACTTCGTTTGTCTGCTAGCTAGCTTCGAGTTAAGGATGGATTTAAGAGTGAAGTATGCCCTGTTGGCTTGCATGATTCTATGTTGTACTTCCACCCCTTCGTCGTTCTGATCCGTGACGGTTGATCCCAGATATTTAAAGTTGTTGACGACTTCTACAGTATACTCTCCCATATCTAGATTATTTACTGCGTGTGCTGGCGCTCCCGGTCTTACCATCATTACTTTTGTTTTATCCTTGTTTATTGTCAGACCTATCTCCTTGGCTCTCTTCTCCATTTTACCGTAAGCATCTTTCATTGCCGTTAGCGATCTACCGATGATGTTTAGGTCGTCAGCATAGCCCAAAAGTTGCCTGGATTTATTGTAGATGGTACCGTTGCATTCTATCTGAGCTTTCCTTATAGCTTTTTCGAGCGCGATGTTAAATAATATGGGTGATAGACTGTCTCCTTGTCTCAGACCTGTAATGGTTTCAAACTTGTGCGATGTCGTTTTTTGGATACCGACTTGGTTCCAAGTCTTTTTTAACGTACAATTTAGTAATTTAATGATCTTTTGTGGTATCTCGAATTCTTCCATTGTCTTCATGAGTGTTCTTCTATCGATAGTATCATACGCTTGTTTAAAGTCTACGACCTGGTATGTGCTGATGTTCATTTCCTATGTCTTTTCTAGTATTTGTCTGAGGGTAAACATTTGATCAGTCGTCGACTTTCCTTTCCGGAAACCTGTCTGATACTGTCCTATAATGCTCTCTGCGTACGGCTGGAGTCTTCGTCCGATTATCCATGACAGCACCTTGTAGGCCGTGTTAAGAAGGGTTATACCACGATAGTTCTTGCACTCCAGTTTGTTTCCTTTCTTATAGATAGGGCATATCTTCCCCTCCCGCCATTCCTCGGGTATCTCTTCTGTCCTCCAGATTCTTCCTATCAGCTGGTGTAAAGCACAGTTCAGAGCGTCTCCTCCCATTTTGATCATTTCAGATGTTATCATGTCCGGTCCCGGTGCTTTGTGGTTCTTTAGTGCCTTTATCGCCTCGCTTATTTCTCTTTGTGATGGTTCGTTATCTTCTCTCAGATCTCTTACTTCTGGTGTGTGAATTGGGTCGTCTTCAGCTGTTTGTCCGGTTAATTCCACTCGTAGTGAGGTATTCAGGAGTTCGTTAAAATATTCCGCCCATCTACCTACCACTTTACTTTCTTCAGCCAGTAAGGTGCCCTCTTTACTGTTGATTATTGTTGCTCTGGGCTGAAATCCATTTCGCAGGTTGTTCACTATCTTGTAGCATTCTCTAATTTCGTGTTTCTCTTGGTGGTGCCCTATCTGTGCCACCTGGTCGTTAAAATGAGCCCGTTTCTTCTTCCGAAATAATTTGGATGCTTTCTTTCTTTGCTTGTTGTATTCAGCTTGTTTGGCTCTCGTGGGTCTCTGCAAATTCTCTGCCCTAGCTTTCTGTTGTTTCTCGCGTGCTTCTTCACACTCTGCATCGTACCATTGGTTTCGTTTTTTCCTATGGACTTTCCCGAGAGCCTCCTCTGTCGATTCCTTAATCCCCTTTGCAATTTCCGTCCATTGTTCTTCAATACTATGATTTTTCGTCAACACTCCTAGTTTTTCGGCGATCTTTTCTTCGTACCGTTGCCTTACCCTGGTTAAGTTCAGTTTTTCCACATCCCATTTTTCTATTCCGCTGTTTGCTGGCTTTTTCGAGTTGGCTAGCCTTTGTTTTAATTTAATCCTCACCAGGTAATGGTCCGAGTTGCAGTCTGCCCCTTTGCAGCTTCTGACGTCCTGTATGCTGGACATAAATCTTGTGTTTATTAAGACATGGTCTATTTGATTGAGTGTCCTTCCGTCTGGTGGATGTCTTTATGTGGGAATAGCGTACTGCTGACTACGAGGTTTCTAGATGCTGCTAGGTCCACTAGTCTCTGTCCATTGTCGTTAGTATTTTCGTGTAGGCTGTGTTTTCCAATCGTGGGTCTGTATACGTCTTCTTTCCCTATCTTAGCATTGAAATCCCCCAAGATCATCTTTACGTCGTTGTTGTGTGTCGAATCGAATAGCCTTTCAAGTTTTGCGTAGAAGATCTCTTTTTCGTCGTCTGTTTTCTTTTCGCTCGGTGCATGTACGTTAATTATTGTCAGATTGAAGAGCTTCATTCTTATTCGGATCATGCAGAGTCTGTCATCTACTGCTTGGAAGTCCATAATATCCTTCCCTACACTTTTCTTGAGTATGAAGCCTGTTCCTAACTTGTGCGCCTTCCCATTATTACTGCTTTTGCATATCCTATATTTTCCTATATCCATGATGCCGCTATCGCTCCAGTTGGTCTCCTGTAGTGCCACTATGTCGAGTTTGTATCTCTCCATTTCGTTTGTTAAGGCTTTTAGTGCACCTATCTGGTAGAGGCTCCTTACATTCCATGTTCCCATCGTAATTTCTTTCGCTTTCCTTGTGCATTGCTGTGGTCGTTGCCGAGTAGTCAGTCCAGTCCGAGGCACGTTTGGTGGTTTCGTAACGGTTTCTTTTTTTCTATGGATGAGTTGTTGGCCCATCGCAAAACCCCCTTTTCGGAGGACCATTTCACCCGCTCTCGTTGGCCCTGACCGCGCTTTCCATACGGATTACCGCATATTACCATACAGATGGTTACCGCATCTCCAGCTTGGTTGCTCAGGTTACCAGGGTTCACCACGTGGAGGTGAGAGTCGGACTTGGGTAGGAGAGGCTATGCTCCAATCTCTTCCTGTGCGATTGTCGTGCGGTTGCGCATGCACTACCCTTTGAACCCCAAATTTTAATTGTCTAGTCTTGTCTAATCTTTTCTAGTCTTGTCTCCTTCTTGTCTGTATCTACTCTAGTCTCTTTCTTGTATTGTCTATGTAGTCTACCAGATTAAAATGTACTTAATTTAATGAATTCTCTACAATACTAACTGAATTGGACTAGATCAGAAGTTCCCAAAGTGCGGCCCGCGGGCCAAATGAGGCCCGCAAAGCCCGTGTATGCGGTCCGATATATAAAATATCGAATCCCGATAATATAATATATCGAATATAATATATCGATACGATAAATTATATTTTTATTAAAAAATAAATAAGTAAATAGAAAAATAAATAATAAATATTACAAATTAGTAGGGCCCGGATTTATATGTGAATACATACTTTTGATACAAATTATTTTTGGTCTTATTTTGTTTTCCACACAAATTATGACATTTTCAATGCGAAAATGTAATCTTTATTTCCAAATATCATAATTTGTGTAGAAAACAAAATAAAAACCGAAAATAGTTTGAATTAAAAATACATATATTATTTACATATATATACATATATATACGTATTTACATATAAATCCGGGCCATACAAATAAGATATAATAAAATATTTTAATATTTAAAAAAAAATCTTACAGAGCTTTAACCAAAAGCATTTGTATTAATAAAACATTGTTTAGTTTATTTAAAAAAAAATATTTTAGTATGTCTAGTCTAGTTATTACACATTTGTACAGAAATATAATATTGTAGTCTCAAATAGATAAATAGAACTGTTAATCATTTAAGGCATGCAATTTGAATTGATAGAATTACAGGAAAATATCGATGCTAAGAATTCTTATCGGAACAATTCCTTGATTGATTTTTATAAAGAATTATCATGCGTGAATTATCCGAAATCCTAAAACATGCTCAACAAATGTTTCCATTATTTGAGAGCACATATCGCATCTCCAACAGAAAAGTGACACAAGTGCGAAATCGCCATTGTTCAACATAAACTGAAAATGTTCTAAGTAGTTAGGATAGTAGTAGTTAGGAAGTAGGCTAGGATGTTGTATTTAGTATTATGAAGTCGATTTTGGTTTAATTCAATTATTGTCGGCCAGAAAGCGGAAATGGTCTTTTCTCATCTGAGCAGATTTTCAATAGGAAGATGAATAATATGCAATACGCAGAAATAGTTGTTCTCAGACAATCGTGGGAACCTTCAGCACTCCACAACTGGATGTTGAATCAAAGTGGAAAACTTTATTTTTCGATTAGCCTAAAAAGTGTGTTCATCATTTCGTATAAACTTAAAGTTGCAATTTTCGGGAAATCAGTAATTGTTGTTGATGTGCGATATATTTGAAAACTTTCTCTATACCAATAAAAAAATAAGAAATAGTTAAATGTATTTAAAACTATTTTTTTGTTTTAAATACATTTAACGTGGTTCGTGGTTATTGTTTTGATTTTATTCTGTTTTTTTTTTGGCCCGCCACAAAATTCGCTAATATTAAATTGATCCCCCTAAGAAAAACTTTGGGAACCCCTGGACTAGATGGATTAGATTGTGCTTTCCACGGCCCACTTGATTATTATAAGTTAATAGTCGAATTCAAGTTCAATATGAAGTTGTCGCAATACGAAGCCGCAACATGAAGTTGTCGCAACATGAAGTTGTTTCAACATGAAGTTGTCTCATTATGAAGTTGTTTCATCGTGAATTTGAAGATGAATTGAGGATTCGAGTTGAAAACAATCTCTTCTCGTAGTTGAAACTAGTGAGATTGTTAGATGAAGTCGCTTCAACATGAAGTTATTGCAACATGAAGTTGTTGCAACATGAAGTTATTGCAACATGAAGTTGTTGCAACATGAAGTTGTTGCAACTTGAGGTTGTCGAAACATGAATTTGTCCCAACATGAAGTTGTCACAACATGAAGTGTAACAACTTCATGAACTTGAATTTGTTTCAGACAAGACACGACTAGATAGACAAGTTTAGACGGACAACACTAGGACAGACAAGCCTAGGCGAGGGGCCTAGCAGTAGGGGGGCTAGCAGCGAGGGGCCTCGTACCCAGCGAGGGGCAGGGGGTTAAGCTGCCCCTCGGGTGCAAAAAGCACAGCAAAACAGTTCTGAAATTGTACGATAGATGGGGATACTTCATTTCATAATGCATAATTCATTTCATAATCCTCGAAACAAATATGAGCTGACCAATTTTGGCCATCCAATTTTGACACAAAACAAAGAATTTTGCAAGGTTTATCTATTCAAATCAACAAAAAATACAAATTATGAGGCGAATAGGGAATTTGGTTTTTGAAAATTTTGCAACATTTTGGTTTTTGAAAATTGTTTTGAAGTTATCGTCCAATTTTGACGCAAAACAAAATAATTTTGCAAGGTGTGTCCATTCGAATCAACAAAAATACAAATTATGAGTCAAATATAGATTTTGGTTTTTGAAAATTTGGCAATATTCGCAAATTATTTTGACGTTTTCGTCCAATTTTGACATAAGACAAAAGAATTTTCAAAGGTTTGTCCATTCAAATCAACAAAAAATACAAATTCTGAGTCGAATAGAGATTTTGGTTTTTAAAAATTTGGCAATATTTGCCAATTATTTTGACGTTTTCGTCCAATTTTGACACAAAACAAAAGAATTTTGCAAAATTTGTCCACTCAAATCAACAAAAAAGCAAAATTTTCTTCGAATAGAGATTTTGGTTTTTTGAAAATTTGGCAATACTTGCCAATTATTTTGACGTTTTCGTCCAATTTTGACACAAAACCAAAGAATTTTGCAAGCTTTGTCCATTCAAATCAACAAAAAAGCAAAATTTTCTTCGAATAGAGATTTTGGTTTTTTGAAAATTTGGCAATACTTGCCAATTATTTTGACGTTTTCGTCCAATTTTGACACAAAACCAAAGAATTTTGCAAGCTTTGTCCATTCAAATCAACAAAAAATACAAATTATGAGTCGAATAGAGATTTTGGTTTTTAAAATTTTGGCAATATTTGGCAATTATTTTGACGTTTTCGTCCAATTTTGACACAAAACAAAAAAAAAATGCAAATTTTGTCCACTCAAATCAACAAAAAAGCAAAATTTGCTTCGAATAGACATTTTGGTTTTTGAAAATTTGGCAATATCTGCCAATTATTTTGACGTTTTCGTCCAATTTTTACACAAAACAAAAGAATTTTGCACGATTTTTCCATTCAAGTAAAAAAAATACAAATTATGATTCGAATGGAGATTTTGGTTTTTGAAAATTTGGCAATATTTGCAAATTATTTTTACGTTTTCGTCCAATTTTGACACAAAACTAAATAATTTTGCAAGGTTTGTCCATTCAAATAAAAAAAGAAATGTTATGAGTCGAATAAAGATTTTGTTTTTTGAAAATTTGGCAATATTTGCCAATTATTTTGACATTTTCTTCCAATTTTGTCATTAAACAAAAGAATTTTGCAAAGTTTGTCCAATCAAATCAACACAAAAGCAAAATTTCCTTCGAATAGAGATTTTGGTTTTTGAAAATTTGGCAATATTAGCAAATTATTGCAAATAATACTAATTCTAAATAAAGTTAAAAAAGTATTCCGCACCGGCTATAATGTAATGTTCAGAATATTAAGCACACAATCACATCAGTTCAAAAAGTAATTCGCAGCGAAAGGGTTAATCAGCTTTTATTCAGCTTTAATCAGCTTTTAATCAGGCGGAAAGGGGTTGGGGGTTGTGGTGGGGGTGGTGGTGTTGATGAGATGTGAGGAGGTTCCAGAACGAATCATCTTTCCCTATTCAAGGAAAACGTATTCTCAACCACCGCTTGATATCTTAACTACCAGTAGAACTACCTCCATGAAATTAGTCTTCATATTTCCGGATGTTTGTTTTCTAATAAGACTAAATTTGTGAGCCTAGACTACATAGTTCCTTAAGAATTGTCGAATTATTAAAATCTGATTAAAACTGATTAAAATCTGATTAAAATCTGATTAAAACTGATTAAAATCTGATTAAAGATGATTAATAGCTGATTAAAGCTAATTAAAATTGATTAAAATCTGAATAAAATTTGATTAAAGCTGATTAAAATTTGATTAAAACTGATTAAAATTTTATTAAAGTTGATTCAAATCTGATTAAAACTGATTAAAATATGATTAAAGCTTAATAGAAACTAATTAAAATCTGATTCAAACTGATTAAAATCTGATTAAAATCTGATTAAAATCTGATTACATCTGATTAAAATCTGATTATAGCTGATTAAAACTGATTGAAATCTGATTAAAGCTGATTGAAACTGATTAAAGTCTTGATTAGTCTAATTAGTCATATTCAGTCTATAATCAGATTAAATCTGATTAAAATGTCATTATAACCTGTTTAAAATCTGATTAAAACTGATTAAAATCTGATTAAAGCTGATTAAAAGGGGGTTATGCGTAATGGGGGTGGGTATAGTGGTGGGGAAGGTGTTCCAGAACGAATTATCTTTCCCTACTAAAGGAAAACGTATTCTCAACCACCGCTTGATATCTCGACTACTAGTTGAACTACCTCCATGAAATTAGTTGATATTTCCGGATGTTTGTTTTCTATTAAGACTAAATTTGTAAGTCTAGACTACATAGTTCCTTAAGAATTGTAGAATTAATTTGTGAAATAAATTGTGATTAAAATCTGATTAAAACTGATTAAAATCTTGATTAGTCTAATTAAAGTGATAATCGGTCTATAATCAGATTAAAGCTGATTAATAAAATGTCATTAAAATCTGATTAAAACCGATTAAAATCTGATTAAATCTGATTTAAATCTGAATAAAACTGATTAAAATATGATTAAAGCTTATTAAAATATCATTAAAATCTGATTCAAACTGATTAAAATCTGATTAAAACTGATTTAAGCTGATTAAAAGCTG
Source organism: Phosphuga atrata (assembly GCA_944588485.1). NCBI lineage: Eukaryota > Metazoa > Arthropoda > Insecta > Coleoptera > Silphidae > Phosphuga > Phosphuga atrata. Next base: position 65,941,386 of record OX155899.1, read on the forward strand.
ATTAAAACTAATTAAAATCTGATTTAAGCTGATTAAAATCTGATTAAAACTGATTAAAATCTAAATAAAAATGATTAATATCTTGATTAGTCTAATTAAAGTCATAATCCGTCTATAATCAGATTAAAGCTGATTAAAATGTCATTAAAATCTGATTAAAACTGATTAAAATCTGATTAAAGCTGATTAAAACTAATTAAAATCTGATTAAAGCTGATTAAAACTGATTAAAGTTTGATTAGTCTAATTAGTCATCATCAGTCTATATTCAGATTAAAGCTGATTAAAATGTCATTAAAATCTGATTAAAACTGATTATAATCTGATTAAAGCTGATTAAAATGTCATTAAAATCTGATTAAAACTGATTATAATCTGATTCAAGCTGATTAAAATCTGATTACATCTGATTAAAATCTGATTAAAGCTGATTAAAACTGATTGAAATCTGATTAAAGCTGATAGAAACTGATTAAAGTCTTGATTAGTCTAATTAGTCATATTCAGTCTATAATCAGATTAAATCTGATTAAAATGTCTTTATAACCTGATTAAAATCTGATTAAAACTGATTAAAATCTGATTAAAGCTGATTAAAAGGGGGTTATGCGTGATGGGGGTGGGTATAGTGGTGAGGAATGTGGTGTTGATGACGAGTGAGGATGTTCCAGAACGAATTATCTTTCCCTACTAAAGGAAAACGTATTCTCAACCACCGCTTGATATCTCAACTACTAGTTGAACTACCGCCATGAAATTGGTTGATATTTCCGGATGTTTGTTTTCTATTAAGACTAAATTTGTAAGTCTAGACTACATAGTTCCTTAAGAATTGTAGAATTAGTAAGACTTTTCAAAATAAATTTCTCACATTGATATCTCCAAAAGTAGTTGGACTAGCTAAATATGGTAAGTTTTATTTGATTACCGCTGTGCTTCACTTTAAATCCCGACTAAACTTATTAGTGTAGGAGTTAGTGTAAGCAGTTCGTTAAAACTTACGGAATTAGTGCGACAAGTCCGATTCAATTTTTGAAAAGTTCCAAGGAAAACATATTCCAAATCACCGCTTGATATCTCAACTACTAGTTGAACTACCTCCATGAAATTAGTCTTAATATTTACGCTTGTTTATTTTCTATTAACACTAAATTTGTTAGTCTAGACTACGTAGTTCTTTGGCAATTGTCGAATAAGTAAGAGTAGTCCAAATAAGTTTGATTGCGTTCGCTGCAAATCCGGACTAAACAATATCAATTTGTTATTATAATCTCAAGAAAGAAGTTGAATTTGATTTTAAAATACTTCTTGCGGTTCGTTGTAAATAAAATAATCTATTTTTTTAAGGGCAAGAATACAATTTCAATAAATTGACCGAAGAGGAAGTGAATTCTTTGGGATTAACATACGACTACGACTCCATCATGCATTATGCGCGGAACACATTTTCGAAAGGCAGTTATTTAGACACGATACAGCCTATTGACGTCCCCGGGAGGAAACGTCCGGAAATCGGTCAACGACTTCGACTCAGCCAAGGCGACATAGACCAAACAAATCTGCTATATAAATGTCCCAGTAAGTAAAAGAAATCCAAGATGAAATGTTAAATAGATTTTAATATATAAGCTATAAAATAACTGATTTATGAATAAGTTTTTGGTAGTCATAAAAAGATTCATTAGTTTTATAGAGCTCCGGAAAGTTTGAATATATTTATATATTCAGGCTGTGTTCCGACTTCATTAAGTTTATAGATTTTAGATAAATTCAATTTATTTGTGTTGTATGTGTAATAGTTTGGGGATTGTTTTTGTATTTGTTACAGAATGTGGTAAAACATATCAAGCGAATTCAGCAGTATTTCAATCACCGAATTATTTTTTTGGAAACGCGCCGGAGGGAGGAGATAAATGCGAGTGGAGGATAACGGCCACGCACGGCGAACGGATAGTTTTGAACATAACAGAGATCGACATAGCGAAATCTATGAATTGCACCGACGATTACATTGAAATACGAGACGGTTATTGGCACAAATCGAATCTGTTGGGGAAATTCTGCGGCTCGGGAAAAATCTACGATCCCATCGTATCGACAGGCAGCCGCATGCTGGTTACCTACCTCACCAAAAACCCATCAGGACATCGAGGATTCACCGCAAATTACGAAGGTAAAAATCGCAAAAATCGAAGAAAGTTTTTCAGCTTAAATTTTCAGCTGTGTGTCATGGGGAGCTTGACTTGGAATCAGGGGGACATTTAGAATCACCGAATTATCCGGAAGATTACCCTCCAAATAAAGAATGCGTGTGGAAATTAACAGTTCCTGAAGACTACCAAGTCGCTTTAAAATTCCAATCCTTTGACGTTGAAAACCACGATAATTGCATTTACGACTACGTAGAGGTTCGCGACGGATTGACCATGGAGAGTCCGTTAATTGGAGTTTTTTGCGGGAACAAAGTTCCACCGGACATAAGGTCCACGTCTAATCACTTGTTGGTGAAATTCGTTTCCGACGTTTCTGTACAAAAAGCCGGATTTTCCGCGACTTTCATGAAAGAATACGACGAATGCAGCATGACTGACCATGGCTGTGCACAGGAGTGTGTCAACACGCTCGGCTCTTACGAATGCGCTTGCAAAATCGGATTCGAACTACACTCAGATGGAAAAAATTGCGAAGGTTAAAACATTTTCAATAAAAAAGACATTTTGCTAAAAAAAATTGCTAATATTTTAGATGCTTGTGGTGGATTATTTGATGTGCCGAATGGAACAATAACGTCCCCATCCTTCCCCGACATGTATCCGTCGAACAAGAATTGCGTTTGGGAGGTAATTGCCCCGCCACAGTACAGAATCACGTTGAACTTCACGCACTTCGATCTGGAAGGTAACAATCTGCACCAGCAGCAATGCGAGTACGACCGGATCGAGGTCCACAGCAAGACCGGCGACGACAAGCTCAACCGACACGGCGTTTTCTGCGGCACGAAAACGCCCCCGCAAATCACGTCCGATGGAAACGCCTTGCGGATTAAGTTTAGTTCCGATCCGAGCGTCCAAAAGACCGGATTTGCCGCCGTTTTCTTTGCAGGTAAATCTCACTTATCCAGCTAGTCTAGTTCCAAATATATAGAAAGTCTAGAAAGTTTCAACTTTCACCGCCTACATCTCCTAATGTCCTAAATGTAAATCAATTTGGTTGCTTTTATCAATTTTAAAGCTAATAAACATATTTATGTTACAATTCTAACAAAGTTATTTGATAGTTAACGTGTTAAGACTTCAAGATACTTAATGTTATATGTTTTAGATATGGACGAATGCGCTATAAACAATGGAGGTTGTCAACACGAATGCCTTAACACACTAGGATCGTACGTTTGTACATGCCATAACGGTTTCACTTTACACGAAAATAAACGGGACTGTAAAGAAGGCGGATGTAAATACGAGATTACGACCCCGGGCGGGCGTATAACGAGTCCAAACTACCCGGAATATTACCCGAGTCGTAAAGATTGCGTGTGGAAGTTCTCCACGACGCCTGGACACCGGATCAAAATAATGTTCCACAGCTTCGAGATGGAGCCGCACCAGGAATGTTCGTACGATCACATCGTGTTTTACGACGGCGATTCGCCGGACGCGCACACGCTGGGACGCTTCTGCGGCTCGAAGCTGCCGCATCCGATCGTGGCGACGGGAAACCAGATGTACATGGTTTTCAAATCGGACGCCAGCGTGCAGCGGAAAGGGTTTTCCGCGGCGCATTCGACGGCCTGCGGTGGGCATTTGCTGGCCACCACCGACCGCAACCATTTCTACTCGCACGCCAAATTCGGCAGTAGCACGTACGAGAATCGCGCCGACTGCGACTGGACCATTGAAGCTCAGCCCGGATACAATGTACATTTGATGTTCGTCACCTTCGATCTAGAGGACGAGAAAGATTGTCGGTATGATTACGTTGAAGTTTTTAGCGGACTCGATTCCAGTGGACCCTCCTACGGGCGATTCTGTGGAACTAATGTAAGTTTTCGTTCTATTACCAATCGAGAAAGTTTCACAGACAATTCAAAAAGATGTTATCTTAAAAACTTCGCGTTCGTCTATTTAGTCTTGTCTGTCTAGTCTTGTCTGTCTAGTCTTATCTGTCTAGTCTTGTCTGTCTAGTCTTGTCTGTCTAGTCTTGTCTGTCTAGTCTTGTCTGTCTAGTCTTGTCTGTCTAGTCCTGTCTGTCTAATCTTGTCTGTCTAGTCTTGTCTGTCTAGTCTTGTCTGTCTAGTCTTGTCTGTCTAGTCTTGTCTGTCTAGTCTTGTCTGTCTAGTCTTGTCTGTCTAGTCTTGGCTGTCTAGTCTTGTCTAACCAGTCTTGTCTGTCTAGTCTTGTCTGTCTAGCCTTGTCTGTCTAGTCTTGTCTGTCTAGTCTTGTCTGTCTAGTCTTGTCTGTCTAGTCTTGTCTGTCTAGTCTTGTCTGTCTAGTCTTGTCTGTCTAGTCTTGTCTGTCTAGTCTTGTCTGTCTAGTCTTGTCTGTCTAGTCTTGTCTGTCTAGTCTTGTCTGTCTAGTCTTGTCTGTCTAGTCTTGTCTGTCTAGTCTTGTCTGTCTAGTCTTGTCTGTCTAGTCTTGTCTGTCTAGTCTTGTCTGTCTAGTCTTGTCTGTCTAGTCTTGTCTGTCTAGTCTTGTCTGTCTAGTCTTGTCTGTCTAGTCTTGTCTGTCTAGTCTTGTCTGTCTAGTCTTGTCTGTCTAGTCTTGTCTGTCTAGTCTTGTCTGTCTAGTCTTGTCTGTCTAGTCTTGTCTGTCTAGTCTTGTCTGTCTAGTCTTGTCTGTCTAGTCTTGTCTGTCTAGTCTTGTCTGTCTAGTCTTGTCTGTCTAGTCTTGTCTGTCTAGTCTTGTCTGTCTAGTCTTGTCTGTCTAGTCTTGTCTGTCTAGTCTTGTCTGTCTAGTCTTGTCTGTCTAGTCTTGTCTGTCTAGTCTTGTCTGTCTAGTGTTGTCTGTCTAGTCTTGTCTGTCTAGTCTTGTCTGTCTAGTCTTGTCTGTCTAGTCTTGTCTGTCTAGTCTTGTCTGTCTAGTCTTGTCTGTCTAGTCTTGTCTGTCTAGTCTTGTCTGTCTAGTCTTGTCTGTCTAGTCTTGTCTGTCTAGTCTTGTCTGTCTAGTCTTGTCTGTCTAGTCTTGTCTGTCTAGTCTTGTCTGTCTAGTCTTGTCTGTCTAGTCTTGTCTGTCTAGTCTTGTCTGTCTAGTCTTGTCTGTCTAGTCTTGTCTGTCTAGTCTTGTCTGTCTAGTCTTGTCTGTCTAGTCTTGTCTGTCTAGTCTTGTCTGTCTAGTCTTGTCTGTCTAGTCTTGTCTGTCTAGTCTTGTCTGTCTAGTCTTGTCTGTCTAGTCTTGTCTGTCTAGTCTTGTCTGTCTAGTCTTGTCTGTCTAGTCTTGTCTGTCTAGTCTTGTCTGTCTAGTCTTGTCTGTCTAGTCTTGTCTGTCTAGTCTTGTCTGTCTAGTCTTGTCTGTCTAGTCTTGTCTGTCTAGTCTTGTCTGTCTAGTCTTGTCTGTCTAGTCTTGTCTGTCTAGTCTTGTCTGTCTAGTCTTGTCTGTCTAGTCTTGTCTGTCTAGTCTTGTCTGTCTAGTCTTGTCTGTCTGTCCTCCTCGGTGGTGTAGTTGACAACATACCCGCCTTTCAATGCGGGAGACCTGGGTTCGATTCCTGGTCGGGGAGACAACAACTAGGGCGGTTTTTCAGTAAACCGCCCGGGCTGCCCACCCTGAATGAATGCAGAATATGCGATACCAGGGTGGCGCATACTAAAGCCAAAGGTGGAATAGGGTGTCTAGTCTTGTTTGTCTAGTCTTGTCTGTCTAGTCTTGTCTGTCTAGTCTTGTCTGTCTAGTGTTGTCTGTCTAGTCTTGTCTGTCTAGTGTTGTCTGTCTAGTCTTGTCTGTCTAGTCTTGTCTGTCTAGTCTTGTCTGTCTAGTCTTGTCTGTCTAGTCTTGTCTGTCTAGTCTTGTCTGTCTAGTCTTGTCTGTCTAGTCTTGTCTGTCTAGTCTTGTCTGTCTAGTCTTGTCTGTCTAGTCTTGTCTGTCTAGTCTTGTCTGTCTAGTCTTGTCTGTCTAGTCTTGTCTGTCTAGTCTTGTCTGTCTAGTCTTGTCTGTCTAGTCTTGTCTGTCTAGTCTTGTCTGTCTAGTCTTGTCTGTCTAGTCTTGTCTGTCTAGTCTTGTCTGTCTAGTCTTGTCTGTCTAGTCTTGTCTGTCTAGTCTTGTCTGTCTAGTCTTGTCTGTCTAGTCTTGTCTGTCTAGTCTTGTCTGTCTAGTCTTGTCTGTCTAGTCTTGTCTGTCTAGTCTTGTCTGTCTAGTCTTGTCTGTCTAGTCTTGTCTGTCTAGTCTTGTCTGTCTAGTCTTGTCTGTCTAGTCTTGTCTGTCTAGTCTTGTCTGTCTAGTCTTGTCTGTCTAGTCTTGTCTGTCTAGTCTTGTCTGTCTAGTCTTGTCTGTCTAGTCTTGTCTGTCTAGTCTTGTCTGTCTAGTCTTGTCTGTCTAGTCTTGTCTGTCTAGTCTTGTCTGTCTAGTCTTGTCTGTCTAGTCTTGTCTGTCTAGTCTTGTCTGTCTAGTCTTGTCTGTCTAGTCTTGTCTGTCTAGTCTTCTCTGTCTAGTCTTGTCTGTCTAGTCTTGTCTGTCTAGTCTTGTCTGTCTAGTCTTGTCTGTCTAGTCTTGTCTGTCTAGTCTTGTCTGTCTAGTCTTGTCTGTCTAGTCTTGTCTGTCTAGTCTTGTCTGTCTAGTCTTGTCTGTCTAGTCTTGTCTGGCTAGTCTTGTCTGTCTAGTCTTGTCTGTCTAGTCTTGTCTGTCTAGTCTTGTCTGTCTAGTCTTGTCTGTCTAGTCTTGTCTTTCTAGTCTTGTCTGTCTAGCCTTGTCTGTCTAGTCTTGTCTGTCTAGTCTTGTCTGTCTAGTCTTGTCTGTCTAGTCTTGTCTGTCTAGTCTTGTCTGTCTAGTCTTGTCTGTCTAGTCTTGTCTGTCTAGTCTTGTCTGTCTAGTCTTGTCTGTCTAGTCTTGTCTGTCTAGTCTTGTCTGTCTAGTCTTGTCTGTCTAGTCTTGTCTGTCTAGTCTTGTCGGTCTAGTCTGTCTAGTCTTGTCTGTCTAGTCTTGTCTGTCTAGTCTTGTCTTGTCTTTTACTAGGCAGCGCGAGTAAAAAAGACAACCAACGTCTTTTCGCGCAACTCCGTAACCACTTGGCTGGAAGAGCATTGTTTTCTGCCATTTGAAAAGGTATTATATGACACCGAGGTTCAAACGGTAAGTGTGGCATGCAAGAAAGTCAGCACCCAAACGGAGACTGAATGTAGTGTGACCAGTGCGTTGAAGCAGGGCATGAATGTGCAGGAGTACGTCCCTGGTGAGAAAGATGTGGTCCGAGGACGCCTTCACCGTGGTGAAGATGGCTAAGGGCTCTCGTCTGGCCAGGGACGAGGATGTACTCCTGTTGGTTGCAGGAGAGAATGGGGATAACTGTGGGCAGTTGGGCTGGGGGATGCTCGACCAGCTCCACCAGGCCAAGCGAGTATCTGAAGGCTTGAATGTAGGCTCCGTAGCCTACATCAAGAGCGAGAATGTTGTATGTATGGGAGGCGATGAGTCAGTGGACTCCGAGAGGAAGTACCACTTCATCGCCCGTCTGGATGACAATAAGGTCGAGGGCGCCGAAGAAAACGGGTTCGAGATCTTATTAAGGTCAGAAGACTGAGAGAAAGAGGTGTGGCTGGTAATCTTAATATGTGGCTGGTAAGAAAGATTGGTGAATGCAGGTGGCATGGCACAGGAGTTGAGATAACCCTGTGCAGGATGAATGTGGAGGACCAAAAGCCCAGAGTGGAAGGGGCCGGAGGCACCAGAAAGGCAGAAACCTTACTGGTGAGGAGGACATAGGGTGTTTCCTACGCCCATATGGTGGATGTCCTTAAGGAGGAAGTGGATATGGAGGACATAAATGTAAGGGAGATGAGGAAAACCCAAGCTGGGGACCTCATCGTCAGAGTGAGTGATGATGGGGAAAAGAAGCGTCTGGCAGAGCGACTGTAAGGGATGTCAGGACGGAGGTGGGACTCAGAAGTGCCCTTGTTAGGGGCATGGATGAGGCTACCACCACCGATGAGGTGAAAAGAGCCATTTAGAAGACGGCTGAATGTATGGAGTGTGTGGTTAAGTCTCTCCGTACTGTACGCGGAGGGGCCAGTATGGTTGTGGTCACTCTTCCAGTAAGGGCGGCACAAACCGTGCTGGAGAAAGGAAGAATAAACGTTGGCTGGATCCTATGCCGTGTGACTGTAGATAACAAGCCGATCAGGTGTTTCAGATGTCTTGGCTTAGGGCACCTGGCGGAAGCATGTAAGGGAGTAGAAAGGAAGAATGCGTGTTTACGGAGTGATGAAAGAGGGCACAAAGCACACGAGTGTACGGCCAAAGAGACTAAATGCTTCGTGTGCGAAGTGAGTGGGCATAGGGCGGACTCTAGGGACTGCCCTGAGTACAGGAAATTGTGTGATGAGAGCATGAAAGGGAAGTTCCTAGAAACTAGAAAATGCTAGTTTTGCAGACTCCATTGCGGCCGCAATGGAGTTGCTGTGGAAGACGGTGCATGAAGAGAGAGTGAATGTGGCCATTGTCTCCGAGCCAAATCTTCGGATTATTGGTAACTTAGGCTGGCAGGTGGACCGGTGTAATAATGTTGCTGTGAGGATTTTCCAATCGGAAATTTACATGGTAAAATGTCTGGAAATGGATATGTGTGGATTGAATGGTAAAACTGTGTCTTGTATGGATGCTACATCTCTTCCAACTTTACGTTATAGTAGTATGTGGCATTTATGGATGAGCTAAGGACCAGTATGAAAGGTTGGTCCAAAGAGATTGTTGTCGCGGGGTGGGGGGCGGACTTTAACGCCAAGCCCGCGTTGGTGGGATCCCCTAGAGTAGATGAAAGAGTGAGAATGACTGGCTGAAGAGGACCCAGCGTGGGAGAGAATGTTAACAAGGAGAGCATGGTGAGGATCATGCTCCGCAGAGAGTATGAATGGGGCGTGCTGACGGGTATGATTGGATATATAATGAAGAGAAAAGAGAAGAAGAGTCTAGTCTGGTCTTGTCTGTCTAGTATCGTCATTCTACTTAAGTCTGACCAATCTAGAGTAATTCCTTTAAGAGAAAAGTCTATTAACTAATTGTATTTGTTGTAGAAACCTGGAGATATAATATCAACACAAGAAGCTTTATTAATTCGATTTAAGTCGGACGATAGTCTAACAAGTAAAGGTTTCAGCATAGCGTACGAAGCAGTCGAGTTCTACGGGAGTGAGGAGGAAGTTTAGAGAACTTTATTATCGCCGCCCTCGTACTTGTACTTATATCTGTCGGTTGGTAGATGGAGGAAGCGTTGCCGCGGGTCCCCGAAAAGCGCCCCGGATGAAAGTAGCGTTTCTCAATATTTCCAAATAGGTTTTGTGTTAAGACGAAGCAAATAACAGTAATGTATATATTATTTTTCTGTTTAGAATTTAATAATTTATTTAGTGTTTTAAAATATACTTATCTGTACTCCATGTAGGGTTTAAGAATTGTCGCTCTTTTCTAAGAATACGTTTAGTTGTAATTCGTTTGTAAAGTTGCCATTTTTAGACAAACTCTTTTTTACGTTGAGTCTTTCGAGTTAATTGTGATGTGTATTTTATAACGTTTGTAATAATATTTAGGGATAATTTAACAACAAAGAAATGTGTATGTTGTCTCAAATAGTTTATAGATGATTTACAACAGGAATATATTGTAAGAATATATAATATTATAATTACATTTATTTTCGATTCGAATTCTAATTCCTGTAAACGTTCCATTAGTTAATGTTTCCATAATGTTTCCTGTTCCATTAGTTAATGTTTACGTTATTAGAAAGGAAATACTTAGCAAGTAATTAAAATATTAGTTATTGTAATTAAATATTATTTATTTATGTAAAGTGTGACAAATTAAGAATGTCTTGTTTTCAGTTAACAAGAACAAAGATAAGTAATTGAGTTGTAATTGTTTACAACTTATTTGCTACAAATTTAATAGACCTTCTCATAGTTGAAATTTTTTTGTGCGCATGTGTCAATCTCATGTTTTTCGGGCACTTTTGTCGAATAAACATTGAAAATGTGCCCGAAACTTTCATAAACATGGCGGACGCGCATGCGCTTTACTTACCGTAAAAAGGTCTATTGTCTCGTATTCAGTGAAACTTTTTTTTTTAATGGAGCGGTGGTCGATTGGACAATGGATTGCTTGTGTAGAACATTTTATTAGAACGGAATTCATTATTTAACCCTTTGTTGACCGACGGTACTTTTAAGTTCACGGAAAGTACAGTTCAAAGCAATGGTCAGCTTTGGACAGGCCTGGGCAACCAAGGGTTAAACTCGGAGATGGTTTCGACAACAGTTTCATTTTCCAGCGCCACTAAATTGCAAGCCAATTGCATGATGGGTCGAAAAATATCGATTGACTAAACTTGCAGAGAGAAAAAAAAAGTGATAGAACTGAAGCGAATACTTTGCAAGTTCGGAACTGATTTGAAGAAAATTCCAATGAATCCGTGCGACGTTAAACGACGGTATTTAAAATTCCACAGGACGTAAAGACAAGCTTAATAATAATTTAATTTTCAAAAGATTTTCAAAAAAGGATTTTACGAGCCATTCATCCGTTTATCAAGCAATGTGGAAGAAACAATATAGGTAGGCGAATGCGTATACACTACATAGAATGTACAATCAAGTTCGGCTTTGAGGATTCGCGATTTTATCCGCGTATAATCTTAGTTATAAATCAAGCCAACTTGCTATAACGTGTGTATTTCTATGGCACGTCTGAAAATCGCCTGAAAATACAAAAGAAAATAAAGACCTTCTTCCATATTTCCTCCTTCCTACATTTAAATGTAGGCGGAGTGTTCTTTGTAAGAAACATTCATTGCGATCCATAATTTCTATACTTGCAGTCTGCAGTTCGATGAGAGTGATACCTGCACGCGATTATAAACGTAGGCACTGCAGACTCGTGAAATACAGCTAATTGACCTTTTCATAATTGATTTTTTTTTGTACGCATGTGTGAATTTCCGCCATGTTATACGTCAAAATTGCCCGAAATTTTTGACGTATAACTAAATATGTGCCCGAAACTTTCATATTCCCGCCTTTCAAACTTTACGCATGCGCCTAACTAACCGTAAAAAGGTCTATTCGTTTATTCTTACTTTGTTAAGGGCCGGTACCCATATGGGACCTCCATAGAGCATAGCAGAGTGGGGCACAGTGCTTAGCAGCCTGCGTTTACTACATCTAAGTACCCCGCGTTGGGCATTAATTTCCAATTCCGCAGTAGTTTTCATGCCAGTTTACGCCGCTTATTTAATGTGCTCTGTAAAGGAAAGTCTTTTGTCGATTCTGATGTCAAGATGTTTTAAAGAGTACTTTGGTTTAATGTCCACAGGCATTACTTTATAAGACTAGGAGCAAACTTTCTATCCCCTTAGTCATTAGATCAATGACCAAGTTAGCTCTGGGCATAGTAACTCTTTTATCCTTTCTCACTACATTGAGTGCCAGAAAAGCAATTATGTAAACTCCCTCGGATAGCTTCAGTCTGAGGACACCCAGTACGTTTCACAGGATTGGTCCCATTTCGGAGCCCTGTGGAAGGAACACTGTGGAACTGCTGACCTGTGGAACTATGAAACCATGTGGAACTACTGACATCACAACTTTTAACATCATTTTCAGCACAGAGGATGATGCGACGTTCGTAGAGGTATTGCTCAGTCATACGGTTTGAGAACCGCAACAGAAATGCAACGGACAGATCGGAGTCTACCTCGAATCGAGCAGGTCATTGTCACAGGATCATTGGTCACGGAGAAGGAAGCAGCGTCATAATCTGGTCGGCAAGGCAACAGCAACATTCGCTTCAGTCAAGGGGTGCATATGAAAATACGTCTGTCTATATCGGACGCTGATGCTTCTAATTATCTTTTACGGATCAGATACATGGATATTGCTCAAGCCGAACCTCAAAAACCTCGAGACCTACCAAATGCGATGCTTGAGACAGATTCTCCGTTTCTTACAACGCGAACGCATCCGAAATGAGAAAGGTGATGCAACAGACACCAAACGCGGAGAAAATTTAAAAACATCGATTAGGAGTCGACCATTAATCACGTAAAGTTCTTTAGTATCTTTTTAAGATCCCCTACTCCTCCGGTTATACGCGGTGAGGTTCTAGGTTAAGACCCCCCGCTCCCTCTAACCAAAATCACTTGTATTTTTTGTCGCGCGCCACTTTTCGGTTTAAAAATCGCGCGTTCAACGAAAAAACAAACACACGTGATATCTCACTACACCCCCGCCACTCGCCCATGTGATATTTCACGATTCTTTACAAAATATATCGGTTCACTATCGCCTGCAAGAATTGGAGAAGTTTTTAAGAAATTTCGGCGCTCGTAAATTAGTACTACGTAATTTTTTTTAGTTACCCGAAGAAAATCGATGTGCTGAAACGGCTTTCCAGTTTATTTTGCTCTAAAGTTACAAATAAACAAGTTTTATATATTTTTTCGCTGAACACCATCTCGCATTTCCGACTGATTTTACTAAATCGTAACTTTTAAACCGCTCACCACAGAGACTTCTAGTCTTCACCAATCCATTCAGCGTCCCAAAATTAGTCGGAGAACGTATATTATATTCCCAGGGACGCTTTCAGTTAAGAAATACCATCGACTCGGGAAGTCTAGACCGCGGAAATGACAAAATTCGAGAAAATCAATTTTTTCAAAATCGTTATTTTTTGAGTCACAGCAAAATTTAAAAACGTTTCTGGAAGCATTTTTGCTGTTGATTACAGATATGCAAATTGTATTTCGCTAGCTCTTTCCGTTCACTTTCGCCTGCAAAAAATTAAGAAATTTTTATGATATTTCGGCAATCTAGTGGAGATTGTGAAATTTATTCGGAAAATTGTGAAATTCCCGTGGACTGTCTTAGTGTATCCATAGGAAAATGACCTTCTGAATACGTTGCCGCAATCCGTTTTTAATTATCTGCAACCGTTTCCGAGATATCTACTTAGCAAATCGAGAATCGGGTAAATTTCAGTTTGAAATTTATCGACGAATTATTGAATATTTCAGGACAATTTACACATCGACTTGTTCGTCTTGTCGTGCAGTTTCTGTGTGCTTAAAATGGTTTCGCTGCTCTTTACCGTTTTCGGAAAAATCGAAAAAATACCGAAAAAACATGTATTTTACGAGCGAAATGATAGAAAATTTTTGTCGAAAATTTTGTTGCAATTTTTTTTCGTGATTTATTTTTGTTTACACTAAGGAAGTCAAAGTTCTGAAAACGTTTTTCCAGTATATTTCGCTCTAAAGTTACGAATAAACAAATGTTATATTTTTTTGCTGTACACAATCACACATTTCCTACTGATTTGACGCTGTCATAACTATTGAAGCGCTCACCACAGAGACTTCTAGTCTTCACCAATCGATTTAGCGTCCCTAAATTATTCGGAGATCGTATATAATATTCCCTGGGAAGCTTTCAGGTAAGGAACCGTCACAGTGTGACTCCCCGAAAAATAGCTGATTTTCGCGATTTTTTTTTTTTTGATGGTCAGGCTAAACTAATCGGTCTGATTTTTTTTTTACAAATTACAACACTAATGGAGAATACAAAATGGTTTTTTTAAATTGATATATTTATTGTTTAACATTGTTTTTATATATTTAAAATGGCGTTGAAAAAACGAGGTCCTGTACGGTGCCCACGATTGCGGACGCAAGTTTGATCTGAAACAAAAATCTCAAAAAGATTATTAATCTGAAGGAAAGCCTCTATGTCTCTATGGAGGCTTTTTCTTTTTTTATGAAATTTGCAAAAATGGCGGCGGTTTTACAAAAAGTACCGAATTCAGCCTATTTTTTTGACAATTATTGGTAAAAAAAAATTGGAAGATTTCAAAAAAAAAAAAAAACGCTTCCATAGCAACATAAAGAATGACGTGAAGAATGTTGAGCCAAAATTCCAAAGGGGTAGCTTGAAAACTGTTCCTTTGAGAGTGGGCACCGTTTTGAAAAACACCATTCCGAGAAAAACGCGTTTAAAGTTTGGAGTGAGGAATTTTCAGATAAATCGCCTACATACGATCAATCGGCGATGCCAGGTCCTTACAATATTCCTTCTGGTTCCTCAAAGTCTTGATTTTCGGCAGAATGTTTTTTTCGACTAGCTGTCCTGGCTTCTTTGCTGTCCAGAGAGCTTCGGCGTTCCGCGGCTGCGATGCGCTCGTCTCTGTACTTAGCAGCGAAGTCCGCGGCTGCCGGCCCTACGGTGACCTCCATTACCTCCAGGATTTTTAGTATTGGATCATATCCCTAATTGAACGTACAAGCGGACCTTTTTCTTTCCTGTCGTGGACGGTTTGTCCTCGAGCCTTTTCTATCCAGCGGCACTGATTTTTCAGGCGTTTTATTCGTAGGTCTATCCATACTGGCTGTCGCAAGCGAACTGATGTACTTTGCCCATTTACTGCGACAGGAAATAGGAACAGGACAATAGGAATAACGCTTCTACGGTGGACGGACACGCCAGACACTCTAATCGTTTTTTCTAAGAAAGGCTGTAGCGACCGAAATAATTCGAATTTCGATTTAAAAATTGGGGAGAATGTTTATAACAGTGTATACTAACGGAAAAAAAACGATTTTTTGAAAATTTCACAGATATGCAAATTATATTTCGCTAGCTCTTTCGGTTCACTTTCGCCTGCAAAAATTTAAGAAATTTTTATGAAATTTCGGCGCTCTAGTGGAGATCTCGTAAAGTCGTGAATGTCCCATGGACAATATTAGTGTATCCATAGGAAAATGGCCTTCTGAAAACGATGCCGAAATCCGTTTTTTAATTATCTGCAACCGTTTCGGAGATATCTACTTATAGCAAATCGAGAATCGGGTAAATTTCAGTTTGAAATTTATCGACGAATTATTGAATATTTCCGGACAATTTGCACATCGACTTGTTCTTCTTGTAGTGTAGTTTCTGTGCGCCCAAAATGATTTCACTGCTCTTTAGCGTTTTCGAAGAAATCGAAAAAAACTGAGAAAACGAGCGAAAATGATGGAAAATTTTTGTCGAAAATTTTTTTGCAATATTTTTTCCAGATTTTTTTTTGGTTACACGAAGGAAATCGAAGTGCTGAAAACGGTTTTCCAGTTTATTTCGATCTAAAGTTACAAATAAACAAATTTTATTTTTTTCGCTGTACACAATCACACATTTCCTACTGATTTGAAGCTGACATAACTTTTGAACCGCTCACCACAGAGACTTCTGGTCTCCACCAATCGATTCAGTGGCCCAAAATTAGTCGAAGAATGTATACAATATTCCCTGGGAAGCTTTCAGTTAAGAAATACCATCGACTCGGAAAGTCTAGATCGCGGAAACGACGAAATGCGAGAAAATCGTTTTTTTCAAAATCGTTATTTTTTGAGTCACAGCAAAATTTAAACTCGTTTCTGAAAGCATTTTTGCTGCTGATTACAGATATGCAAATTATATTTCGCTAGATCTTTCGGTTCACTTTCACCTGCAATTATTGAAGAAATTCTTATGAAATTTCGGCGCTCTAGTGGAGATCTCGGAAAGTCATGAATTTCCCGTGGATAATTTCGTATCGATAGGAAAATGACCTTCTGAAAACGACGCCGCAATCCGTTTTTAATTATCTGCAACTGTTCCCGAGATATCTACTTAGCAAATCGAGAATCGGGTAAATGTCAGTTGGAAATTTATTGATGAATTATTAAATATTTCCGGACAATTTACACATTTGCTTATTCGTCTTGTCGTGTAGTTTATGTTTGCCCAAAATGATTTCGCTGCACTTTCGTATCTAAAATCGTAAAAACCGAAAAAACATGTAATTTTCGATTGAATTTTTTTTTTAATTTTTTTCGATATTTTTTTTTTGTTACACGAAGGAAATCGAAGTGCTGAAAACGGTTTTACAGTTTATTTCGCTTTAAAGTTACAAATAAACAAAATTTATATTTTTTTGCACTGTACACAATCACACATTTCCTACTGATTTGACGCTGTCATAACTTTTGAACCGCTCACCACAAACACTTCTAGCTTCCACCAATCGATTCAGCGTCCCAAAATTAGTCGGAGAACGTATATAATATTCCCTGGGAAGCTTTCAGTTAAGAAATACCATCGTCTCGGGAAGTCTAGAACTCGGAAATGACGAAATGCGAGAATCGATTTTTTCAAAATCTTTATTTTTTGATTCACAGCACAATTTAAAAACGTTTCTGAAAGCATTTTCATAAGCGTTTATAACATTAAAACGTATATAATATTCCCTAAGAAGCCTTAGATTTCGTCTTTAAAAAGTGTGTATGATTGTATCTTCTATTAGTATCGTTTCACTAATATTAAATATGATATCATATGATATGATAAATATAAGATATATATCATATATTATATATGATATATATATATATATATATTATAAATTTGATATGATATGATAAATGTGGTTGGCAGGAAAATTCTATTAGAATTATTTCATATTTTTAACTGATTCTATATTGAATGGCTTTTGTTTGGTAAAAAATGCACATATTTGAATAAAAGCGCGTTTGTGCATAAATTTTATGAAATGAATTTGTGCAATTAAATAATTAAATAAATTCCGTTTTATAATTACGCAGGATTCTGTGACTGATTAAAATTATATCGAACAATTTATCGTGCAATGTTACTACGCTTACTTGGTTTCATTTGCAATGATACATGAACGAACGTGAACAAATACACGTGATATCTCACTACACCCCCTGCCACTCACCCATGTGATATATCACAATTCTTTACAAAGTAATATGCAAAAAATATGCAAATTATATTTCGTTATATATCGGTTCACTATCGCCTGCAAGAATTGGAGACGTTTTTAAGAAATTTCGGCGCTCGTAAAAACCCGAAAGTTACCCGAAGAAAATCGAAGTGCTGAAACGGCTTTCCAGTTTATTTTGCTCTAAAGTTACAAATAAACAAATTTTATATTTTTTTTCTCGCTGTACACAATCACACATTTCCTACTGATTTGACGCTGTCATAACTTTTGAACCGCTCACCACAAACACTTCTAGCCTCCACAAATCGATTCAGCGTCCCAAAATTAGTCGGAGAACGTATATTATATTCCCTGGGAAGCTTTCAGTTAAGAAATACCATCGACTCGGGAAGTCTAGACCGCGGAAATGACGAAATTCGAGAAAAAAATCGTTATTTTTTTAGTCACAGCAAAATTTAAAAACGTTTCTGAAAGCATTTTTGCTGCTGATTACAGATATGTAAATTATATTTCACTAGCTCCTTCGGTTCACTTTCGCCTGCAAAAATTGAAGAATTTTTATTAAATTGCGGCGCTCTAGTGGAGATAAGGGAAAGTCTTGAATTTCAGGCGGCCAGTCCTAGTGTATCCATAGGAAAATGACCTTCTGAAATCGTTGCCGCAATCTGTTTTTAATTATCTGTAACCGTTTACGAGATATCTACTTAGCAAATCGAGAATCGGGTAAATTTCAGTTTGAAATTTATCGAGGAATTATTGAATATATCCGGACAATTTACACATTGACTTGTTTGTCTTGTCGTGTAGTTTCTGTATGCCCAAAATGATTTTGCTGCTCTTTACCGTTTTCGAAAAAATCGAAAAAAAACCGAAAAAGCATTTATTTTTCGTACGAAATGAATGAAAATTTTTGTCGAAAATTTTTTTGCAAATGTTTTTCTTGATTTTTTTATGGTTACACGAAGGAAATCGAAGTGCTGAAAACGGTTTTCCAGCTTATTTCGCTCTAAAGTTACAAATATACAGATTTTATATTTTTTTCGCTGTACACAATCACACATTTCCTACTGATTTGATGCTGTCATAACTTTTGAACCGCTCACCACAGAGACTTTTAGTCTTCACTAATCGATTCAGCGTCCCAAAATTAGTCGGAGAATGTAAAATATTCCCTGGGAAGCTTCCAGTTAAGAAATACCATCGACTCGGGAAGTCTAGTCCGCGGAAACGACGAAATGCGAGAAAATCGTTTTTTTTTTTAATCTTTATTTTTAGTGTCACAGCAAAATTAAAAAACGTTTCTGAAAGCATTTTTGCTACTGATTACAGATATGCAAATTGTATTTCGCTAGTTCTTTCCGTTCAATTTCGCCTGCAAAAATTTAAGAAATTTTTATGAAGTTTCGGCACTCTAGTGGAGATCTCGGAAAGTCGTGAATTTCCCATGGACAATATTAGTGTATCCATAGGAAAATGGCCTTCTGAAAACGATGCCGCAATCCGTTTTTTAATTATCTGGAATCGTTTCCGAGATATCTATTTAGCAAATCGAGAATCGGGTAAATTTCAGTTTGAAATTTATAGACGAATTATTGAATATTTCCGGACAATTTACACATTGGCTTGTTTGTCTTGTCGTGCAGTTTCTGTGTGCACAATGATTTCGCCGCTCTTTACCGTTTTCGAAGAAATCGAAAAAAACGAAAAAACATGTATTTTTCGAACGAAATGATGGAAAATTTTTGTCGAAATTTTTTTTGGAAATTTTTTTAATGATTGTTTTTTTGGTTACACGAAGGAAATCGAAGTGCTGAAAACGGTTTTCCAGTTTATTTCGCTCTATAGTTACAAATATACAGATTTTATATTTTTTTCGCTGTACACAATCACACATTTCCTACTGATTTGATGCTTTCATAACTTTTGAACTGCTCACCACAGAGACTTCTAGTCTTCACTAATCGATTCAGCGTCCCAAAATTAGTCGTAGAACGTATATAATATTCCCCGGGATGCTTTCAGTTAAGAAATACCATCGACTCTGGAAGTCTAGACCGCGGAAACGATGAAATGCCAGAAAATCGATTTTTTCAAAATCGTTATTTTTTGAGTCACAGCAAAATTTAAAAACGTTTCTGAAAGAATTTTTGCTGTTGATTACAGATATGCAAATCATATTTCGCTAGCTCTTTCGGTTCACTTTCGCCTGCAAAAATTGAAGAAATTTCTATGAAATTTCGGCACTCAAGTGGAGATCTCGTAAAGTCGTGAATGTCCCATGGACAATATTAGTGTATCCATAGGAAAATGGCCTTCTGAAAACGATGCCGCAATCCGTTTTTTAATTATCTGGAACCGTTTCCGAGATATCTATTTAGCAAATCGAGAATCGGGTAAATTTCAGTTTGAAATTTATAGACGAATTATTGAATATTTCCAGACCTTTTACACATTGGCTTGTTCGTCTTGTCGTGCAGTTTCTGTGTGCCCAAAATGATGTCGCTGCTCTTTACCGTTTTCGAAAAAATCGAAAAAAACCGAAAAAACATGTATTTTTCGAGCGAAATGATGGAAAATTTTTGTTGAAATTTTTTTTGGAAATTTTTTTAATGATTGTTTTTTTGTTACACGAAGGAAATCGAAGTGCTGAAAACGGTTTTCCAGTTTATTTCGCTCTAAAGTTACAAATAAGCAAATTTTTTTTCGCTCTACACAATCTCGCATTTTCTACTGATTTGACGCTGTCATAACTTTTGAACCGCTCACCAAAGAGACTTCTAGTCTTCACCTGTCGATTCAGCGTCCCGAAATTAGCCGGAGAACGTATACAGTATTCTCTGGGAAGCTTTCAGTTAAGAAATACCATCGACTCGGGAAGTATAGATCGCAGAAACGACGAAATGCGAGAAACTTGTTATTTTTTGAGTTATAGCAAAATTTAAAAACGTTTCTGAAAGCATTTTTGCTGCTGATTACAGATATGCAAATTATATTTTGCTAGCTCTTTTGGTTTACTTTCGCCTGCAAAAATTGAAGAAATTTCTATGAAATTTCGGCACTCTAGTGGAGATCTCGGAAAGTCGTGAAATACCCGCGGACAATCTTAGTGTATCTGTGGGAAAATGATCTTCTAAAAACGATGCCGCAATCCGTTTTTAATTATCTGTAAGCGTTTCCGAGATATCTACTTAGCAAATCGAGAATCGGGTAAATTTCTGTCTGAAATTTATCGACGAATTATTAAATATTTCTGGACAATTTACACATCAACTTGTTAGTCTTGTCGTGTAGTTTTAGTGTGCTAAAAATGATTTCGCTGCTCTTTACCGTTTTCGAAAAAATCGAAAAAAACGAAAAACCATGTATTTTTCGAACCAAATGATGGAAAATTTTTGTCGGAAATTTTTTTGCAAATTTTTTTCGTGATTTTGTTTTTGGTTACACGAAGGAAATTGAAGTGCTGAAATCGGTTTTTCAGTTTATTTCGCTCTTAAGTTATATATAAACAAGTTTTATGTATTTTTTCGCTTTACACCATCTCGCATTTCCGACTGATTTGAAGCTGTCATAAATTTTGAACCGCTCACCGTAGCGACTTCTAGTCTTCACCAATCGATTCAGCGTCCCAAAATTAGTTGGAGGCCGTATATAAAATTCCCTGTGAAGCTTTCAGTTAAGAAATACGATCGACTCGGGAAGTTTAGACCGCGGAAACGACGAAATGCGAAAAAATCAATTTTTTCAAAATCGTTATTTTTTGAGTCACAGCAAAATTTAAAAACGTTTCTGAAAGCATTTTCAGAAGCGTTTATAACTTTAAAACGTATAATGTTCCCTAAGAAGCCTTAGATTTCGTCTTTAAAAAGTGTGTATGATTGTATCTTCTATTAGTATCGTTTCACTAATATTAAATATGATATGATAAATGTGGTTGGCAGGAAAATTCGATTAGAATTATTTCATATTTTTAACTGATTCTATATTTAATGGATTTTGTTTGGTAAAAAATGCACATATTTGAATAAAAGAGCATTTGTGCATAAATTTTATGAAATGAATTTGTGCAATTAACATAAATTCCGTTTTATAATTACGCAGGATTCTGTGACTGATTAAAATTATATCGAACAATTTATCGTGTAATGTTACTACGCTTACTTAGTTTCATTTGTAATGATACATGAACGAACGTTTTATTTTTCTGTTTTAATTTAAAAACTATTGAAGATATTGTTAAACATAAAATGTTATTGCGTATTCTAGCTACATTTTTTATGCTACATTGTTAAATTGTCAATTAAAATTTCTAAAAATATCCATCATTTAAAAAAACCACTCTATTTGTAATATGAAATCTAAAAATACAAACTATTACGAAATATTGCACAAGATTAAAACATTCAAAGTTTTTCAACGGATCGGGATAATTTGCAAGATTTAGCGAAT
This sequence comes from Phosphuga atrata, assembly GCA_944588485.1. NCBI lineage: Eukaryota > Metazoa > Arthropoda > Insecta > Coleoptera > Silphidae > Phosphuga > Phosphuga atrata. The sequence continues at coordinate 65,962,790 of OX155899.1, forward strand.
AGTAGTTAACAAGTTAAATGTGTAATTTTCAACTATTCTTGTAGAATACTCTTAATTCCCACCGTTTGAAAAATGGATTTTAAATCACCAGATGACCGAAAAACTTACATCGTCCCCCATGTAAAATTATCCGAATCACGAATCAGCCGCAGAAAGTTCATGCAACATATTTTAATAGAACTTGATGAGTTGTATTCGAATTTGAATCGAAAATGTCAATAAATATTGAAATGGCTGTTCCTTCCGCAGTGAAATGGTAAAACTGACACCTTTTCGCCAATAACTCTGTTGATATACATTCGAGGAAGACGCGTGTTGTACCGTTGGAATCTAAATTCAATTTAAAAGCTCCAATTATTCTTAAAAAAAACTCGTAAATATCGCGGATTATGAAATAAATTTTGGAATTCAAATGTGAAGGGAAGCAACTATTTCTGATGTAAAATGGTCTGAATTTTAAGAATCTGCTAAAAGAAAAGTGAAAAAACGTTTTCGTTTTCTTGTAGAAATTTGTGAAAAAATGCGAATTTTGACGTTGCTATGTGTTGCTAATCAAGAGCCAGAGTCGCCGAAATCTGCAATTTAGAGATTTCAAGATATCTCTTTGAATTTTATTTGAATTTCAACCTAACATTGAGCGAAAAATCAGAATTTTGATTTAAATTCTTTTCTTTAATTTTATCTTTTCACAAGCACACGAATAATCATAAACGGATAAACTTCAACAATGACATTTCCACATAACCTGAGCGAAAATAGTGTCAGAATGATCAGCTGTAAGTGTAAATTGGCGATTCAGCGGCAAGCAATGGTCGTAGTATTTTTGACCTGGAGTGCGAAGCCGTTGATGGATTTGAGAAATTCAAACGCCATACTGTTGGCCTTTTCACCGGGCATGCACTTGTTGGACTGGAAATGTAAATTTTCTTTTAAGCGTTTCCGTTTGAAGAGGTGAAAAAAAGTGACTTCGCGAATTGGGGCATGCGGAACGTCCCCGGAGGTGTAATGCGCCGAGACTGGTGTCGTTCGAAAGTAGATACGTGGGACTATAATTCCTGAAAAGAGCAATACAATTCTAAAACATTTCACCGAATATTGAAGGTTTCAATTTGCTCAATTTTGAAAAATTCGTTTCGAGTTTGGACGGGCGTCGAGACCCCCAAATGCGATCGAGCGATGCATCTTTCCTATCGCCTTATAGACCCTTTCGTTCTATATTCAGAAACCACCACCGCGAGGCCCTGCTATTTAATTTAGCGAATCCCAGAAGATTCTCGCGTACTTCTGCAAAACATGGTTTTTCGGGCCTCCCGGCTCCATCCGGCACGCAATCGCAATTAAACTCCAAAACAAACTTAAAGACACTATGCCGAATCGATTGGTGCCGGTCCGGTCCCGATCCGACTGTTGGGTATCCCGGGAGAGGGATCCCCGCAAATTAGGTGAAAAAAACATCGCGTTTTTTCGATTTTTGTATTAAAATTGACCCAGAGTGGGAACAGGATGCCGAAGGTACCAGATTCTTCCACCGCCGGTTGCGGGTAAATATCTCGCATCGAACGAACCGGTTTGGAGACACGGCGCTCTTCAATCAAGAGAACGGCGTCCACAGATGTGATGAGAAAAACGGTTTTTTTTCGCTTACATTTTCCGCCGCACCGGGTGAGCCGACGATCGCGTACTTCGTACTCTTCCGTTCTTCGTACTCCGCATGACGTCAAAAAACGTGAAATCGACGCGGCAAGAGAACGCAGTAAAAAAATCGAGCCGCGGACCAAAATTGCTCCTCAAAGGTGCTAGAAACGATCTCCTGTTTTTGGCATCTAGAGGACGCCATGTGGGACTTGCGAGCGGCAGACGGACACGGGTCGAAGGCCTGTTCAGTTTTACAACAGAAAATGACCATTTCCCGTTTCGACGCCCAAGAGGAACGGAGTTTTTACGGAAAAAGTGAAAAATTTAAAACGCACCTACAGCCGCCCCCTGCGGGGGCGGAACTTGGTAAGGCTCGTCAAAAAAAACCTAATTTTTTGTTCAATTCATTGGAAAAAATTCAAGACGTTAACCGCACAATTTTTCTTAATTTTCAAGAAATCTTGACTTTTGACCCCTTTCGAGTTAAGTGACGGTACCTTACTCGATTAGTATATTTCGACGACGACGATAACAGATACATTCAGAGTTAATGTGAAAGAAAGTTTTGGACTTTATGGCTTGTTATTCTATTCGAAATGGATTTGTTCTTTAATTTGTCATTCTGTTGTGATTCCAAGAACAGACAATATAACACAAATTGATCTAAAGGGTGTCCGGTTTTTACTTACTTCAATCATCAAACTTACCAACCTGTTTGAGACGTAGATCAATCTTCTATCAATGCGTCCTCCCCGTCTTAACATACGGTGCAGAGACATCAACACTAACAAAGAAGGTAATCAATAAGATCAAGGTAACACAACATGCAATGGAGAGATCCATGTTGGGATTATCCCTTAGGAACCGAAATCCGGAGAAGATCGGGAGTAGCAGATGCAATTAAACTAATAACAACCTTGCGGTGGAACTGGGCAGGGCACATTGCGAGAATGAAGGACAACCGATGGACCAGACGAATAATGGAATGGAAACCAAGACATGACGCTCTCCGAAGCAGAGGACGCCCACCTGCAAGATGGTCCGATGATATTAAACGTATCCATACAAATTGGATGTAAGCAGCGCAGGACCGATAGATGTTGAAGCAGTCACGGGAGGACTACGTCCAGCAGTGGACTACGATAGGCTAATTATTATTATTTATATATTGATAGTAATACAAATAAAAGATGGCAGAATATACTCGATTGCGATGTCAGTTGCGTTTAGGAGCTCATAAGGTGTCCTCGGTGGGACCTCAGCGTGTGTCAGTGGTTCAGGAATGCCCACTGTCTTGCCCACTTGTCTTACAGCTCCGCAGTTGTTCTCCCACATTGTCATGATCTTAACCAGGAGATCCATAGGATTGTCTGGTTGCCAGCTGTTGTTACTTCATTTAGTTCACGTTTTATGAAATAAAACGCTATCGCACTCTATAACGCTATATAGGGTGCACCACGGAGAGGCGAACTAACATTACACCCCATAGGCTAATTGATGATGATGAAGAAGATGATCAAGTTATGTGTTTTTTCTTGTGACCTCGAGGTCCCTCTCAGCAGTAAAATGCAGGAGTCACACCGTACTAATAATTATATTTTATATATGTTATTAGTCAATTTGTGAATTAAAGAACATAGTTTGCTTAATTCTTTTCTTACGTGTCAATTTTGTCTAGTGAATGAAATGTAATTTGGTGTTTGAAGTTTTGTTAAGCCGTTAGTGATATATTCCGAGAGGTGTTCTCTCGATAGAGATTTCTGACAAAACGATTATGCAAATGGCCTAAGAAATGCAAATGTATTCTGCAGATACAGCTCAAAGTGTTCCTGCATATAAACGACGAAACTTTTTTCCGTGAATTAAACTGTACAATTATCATCTCTAACTAACCAGAAAATTATTTCAAATAAAACAGAGTTTAAAAAAAATATGCAAATTGCAAGAAAAATACAAGGTCGTATCACCTAAAACGCAATTTTTTACTAAGCGTATTACAATTTATAAAAATACTAAATTAGACGATTTTTTTGTTTAAATCTTTTTGGATTTTATTCATTGATGATTTGCCTTTAATCCGAGCAAAGGTTTATTTTTTGAAGTCAAACTTCTTTAGGCGCGACTTGAAAGTAACCGATTTATCACCGATTTGGCCCAAATTTACAGTATATAGGGCTTGACTACCCCGTGCGGGGTTGCTAGTCCCCCATCGGGCGCCTCCCCAGGTGGCGGATAGGGGAACGTCTCCCAGATATGTAATCAAATAGCCGGGGCGGACCAAAACTAGCACTGCGGCGTCTGATCCAGAGTGGGCGGCTGCAAACAGCGTCTGTTCTCCACGTCAGGAGCGGCTGAAACGACTTCCACCAACATGCAGTAGGATAGCACGGTGGAATAAATCCTAATAACCTCTTAGATGGCGAATTTTAAACACAAAGGAAAAAGTCCCCAGGTGGGTAAGGATATCAATTCCCAACCCCACACCCTCGATACGAGGGTCTGCCTCAAGGAATATGGGGGAGGCAAAAGTTCGCGCAAACAAGGAAGTACCCCCGACAAAGACATTATCCAAATTGCAACAAATAACTGCCGATCACTACTAACAAACGCACAACTCTTTGATCTACAGAACGAATTGGATAAAATAAAATGCGATATTCTCGGCGCGAGTGAGGTCAGGCGACACGGAGAAAACCTACTAAAGCTGCAATCAGGAAGAATGCTCTACTATAAAGGACAAGAGGACGAAAGCCAAAGAGGAGTAGGATTTCTAGTACATCCAAGAATAGCAGCATGTGTTCAGAGTTACCACGGAATATCAGAGAGAATTGCCTACTTAACACCAAAATTCTCCAATAAGTGTACAATCAAGATAATACAAATATACGCACCAACATCGAGTTCCGAAGACGAAGCAGTGGAAACCCTATATGAAGACAGAAAAAGTCCTAGAAGTCGATAAATGCCACCATGACCTTATAATTGGTGACTTCAATGCAATAATTGGAAGAAAGCTCTCTGAAGACGAGCACTACATAGGAAAACACGGACTGGGTGTGAGAAACCACAGAGGGCATATGCTATATAACTTACTAGAAAGATAGAGGCTATGCGCAATGAACACCTTCTTCCGAAAAACAACCGCAAAGAAAATGGACATGGTTGAGCCCTGATGGAAAAACTAAGAATGAGATTGACTATATTTTATCATCGTCTAAAAAAATAGTGGGAGACATAACCGTTTTGAACTCATTTCACACCGGTAGCGATCATCGGCTAGTAAGAGCAAGAATTTCAGTAGAGAAAACAAAAAGAAAAACCAAAAGACTCCAACATACAATAGATAATGAACTCCTTAAAGAAAAACAAGATACCTACCGAACGGTCCTGGAAAGTAAATTTAAAAAGCACGACCACCAATTAGGCATTAACAAGCTAGAGGAACAAATAACAACAACAATTACTACAACAGCATTTGAATTAGCCAAAAAAGATACAAGAAGGAAAAGCAAACTGAGACAAGAAACTAAACAAATGATCGAAAAAAGAAGATCAATGTTCAGAGAAAGTAAAAACACACCTGAATACCGCGAGATAAAGAGGGAAACAAGGAAGATGATAAGAAAGGATCTGGAAACACATTATGAAGAGGAAGTGACGAACGCGATAGAAGATAATAAAAATTTGAAATGCCTGAGACGAACAGACGGAAGAAGAGAAATCATAAGCCTGAAGAATTCCGAAAGGAAGGAATCCCGAAACAGGGACAAATGCTGAAAATTATAGAAAAGTTCTACAGCGAACTATACCGGCCGAGGACTAAAAACCCAATAAATGAGGAAAGACAAAAGGTCGTGAGTGTCGGTTCTGAGGAATTCCCAGAAATAACAGAAGATGAAATACTATATGAACTAACATCGATGAAGAACAACAAAGCTCCAGGAAACGATGAAATAATAATCGAAATGATAAAACAAGCCTCAGACATAATCATACCAAGACTACAATTACTCTTCAATAAATGCCTTGAAGAGGAAAACATCCCTGAAAAATGGCACGAAACGAGGAACTACCGAGGAAAAAGAATTACCGTAAATGGCGAAAAGCTAACACACCTAAGATACGCAGACGACATCGTATTATTCGCAGAAAACTCCCTAGATCTGAAAGAAATGTTAACAGACCTGGAGGAAAAATCAAAAAGCATAGGGCTAAAAATGAACATAAACAAGACAAAAACAATGTGTCTTCAAGATCCAAATATAATAATTAACAACAAAAGGATAGAAAACGCAAACGAATATGTCTATCTAGGCCAACAAATAACCCTGGGCAAGGATAACAAGAATATGGAAATTGAACGGAGAATTAGACTGGGTTGGGCGGCATTTGCAAAACTCAAAGGTATACTAACCAACAAAAAGATACCCCTACGACTGCGCTCAAGGCTATATGACCAATGTACCCTACCAATAACAACATACGGAGCACAAATATGGACCTTATCAAAACAAATTGTGAACAAACTAAGAGTATCTCAGAGGGCCATGGAGAGAAGAATGTTGGGTCTATCACTACGAGATAGAAAGAAAAATGAATACATTCGAAACAAGACCAAAGTGACCGACATAGTGGACAGGGCATCTCAACTCAAATGGGACTATTCAGGACATATCGCCCGTATCAAAGACAATAGATGGAATGGGAAATTATTGCGTTGGAGACCATGGACAGGTAGAAGATCAAGAGGAAGACCAATCTTACGGTGGTACGATGATCTTCAGAAAGTGGCAGGACTGCACTGGATGAGAACTGCTCAAGATGGAGAAAACTAAGAGAGGCCTATGCTCAATCCTGGGCGCATGACGGCTGAAAGAGAAAGAGAAGAGAGGGCTTGACTATAAATGAAAGTGACGAAAGCGGGAGGGCCAGATGGCCATTTTTACGCCGACCGGTAAGTTTCCGCCAACTCATAAACCCGCTATATTAGCATAAATTTCAATGGTCGGTCAGCGCAGCGGTAAGAGCTCGGGTTCATAGTACGAGGATAGTTGGTTCGATTCCCCGTGGAGACGCTTTTTTGTTTAATTTACAATTTTTAAATGACTTTTTTTTTTATTATTATTATTATTTATTATTGTTTAACTTTTTAATTGTAATTATTAGTTTGTCAATTAATAAAAAAAGCTTCCCTACGGAGAATCGAACCAGCGATTCTCGTACTATAAACCCGAGCTCTTAACGCTGCGCTGGCTGGCCATTGAAATTTATGCTAACATAGCGGGCTTATGAGTTGTCGGTAATTTACTGGTCGGCGTAAAAATGGCCATCTGGCCTTCCCGCTTATATATTGTAAATTTGGACCAAATCAGTGATGATGAGTTGACATCAAGCAAGTGGGCAAGTTCTCAGACATTTTTATGACGGAAATAATGTCGAGTAAAGTCTATAGTCTGCTTACCATTAGCGTTTTTCAGATTCTGTTTAGTTTAGGATTTCCTTAGGATTCAGGTGAGATTCGCACTAGACAGGTAGTATCAATACAATCTCAACTAAAAAAATACCACAACAGAGTGCAGATGCATCATAGAAATAAGAGAGGATATGAAAGATATTGGGCTTACACCAGAAGACACCACATACAAGATAAAATTAAACCAAAAAATCAAGGACACAAATCTGGACAAAGAAGAAATTCACAACAAGGGTATTTTCAATCGAAGAACGGGCACGTAGATCAGAACGTATGAAAAAGTATTGGGAGAACCACAAGGTTAGAACAATCCCCACAAAGAGACTTAGTTAATGGACTGACTAAAGTGATCCTATGTGGTCATAAAAGAAGAAGAAGAGGTAGTATCTTTTACCGAGAACGATTACATCGAGTGTATGGACAGGAGATGGTTCTCGGAACTGGTCCTCGTAGGGCACCTAACTCTCGTTTATGGCTGCATGTGCAACTGCATTGACCTGCAGGCTAAACTAAATGAGGGTAGTCAGATATGATGATCTCCGGCAGCGTTTGACCCAGAATGGGCGGCTGGCAACAGCGTCTACATCCAGAATAGCGGCTGAAGACTCGCCAACACGCAGGTTAAGCGCGGCATTTTAAACCTTCGTAAATACGAAGAGATTATGTCCAGGACTGGACGATGGAAAGTTGATGATGAAGAAGAAGATTCTCTCTCTCTACTCGTTTACTTCATGGCTGAAGCGTCGTGATCCCATGCTGGCGTTTTATTATGTCACAGTGGAGTTAGCGATCTTCCTCCATTTACCCCTGACTGCCGCCGTTCTTATGTTTTCATGTAGTGGTGTCTCGGTGATCTCTTGCACCTGGTCAATCCAGCGTTTTGGAGAGCATCCTCGAGGTCGCGTACCTACAATTTTCCCTTGGATGACCAGTTTTTCGAGATAGTCACATGTTCCACGACGAAAATATTTAAGTATTCGTCAATTGATAACGGTTGATAGTCTTTTGTCAATGTCGAGTTTTTTTAGTATAGATACATCAGTCCTATAGCGCATAGGACTGATGTATCTATACTAAAAAAACTCGACATTGACAAAAGACTATCAACCTTGGACAGCGCGTCCAAGGGATCCTTAGTAGCCTTCTGCACGTCCAGTTTATCATCGCTCGATTTAGTGCCGTTTGCAACCTACTCAGCTGTGTTTCTCCCATGTCGATTAGCAGCGTCACATAGTGCTCAAAGTGCGGAGCTATGATTGTCTTGTGTATAGTGCACCTGGTATACGCTGATAAATTCCTATTCCATTTAGGTAACTTATTTTCTTCCCTGTCTTCTTTAACATATAATCACAGTGCTTGGGCCACTTTTGTTGGTTTCATTGGTTTTCGGCTTCTATCCAAAGGAGGGCGACAAGTGCCCCGGCCTGGGCCGAGGCCGCGCTAAATTAGCAAAAATCACGCCGCGCTATGAGATATCAGGCAGTGTGTTTTAAGAGTTCGGCGAGTCCACGACAGTTTCGTGCGTCTGATTTCAGCCGACATGTTGGCCACGCTCGCGTTTGTTAGTTAATTTGATGTCAAACCTTATCGGGTGGTTCGATCACCGCATGGAAGGCAGCATCGGCTATTCTCCCGTCCGGAACAAGTTGATTTTTGTGTTTCCCTGCTCATATTATTCCTTCCTATTTCCTCCCTTAAATAGGACGTTCCACGGAGCGTGTCAGAGACGGTTGCAGCCTGAAGGTAGGTGACGCGACCATCCCGATTTGATATACAATCTCTAAATTTATCGTTAAATACAGTCCATTCACACAGTGATCGCTAAACCTAAGTCTACCATCGATCATTACGCCTAGGTATTTCGTTTTTAACCCGCTCTATCTCTTTTCTTTCCAAGCTTTTCACAGTAGTATTACCTCTCTATTGCCTACTATTACCTCTTAGCTCTTTTCTTGTAGTTCTAACTAACATATACTTTATTTTCTCTGCATCCATCTTCAGATTGTTCTTGTTCATCCATTCATCCACTACGCTTAGTGCTATATTTAGTTTGTTCTCCACCTCAGCACTACTCTCCCCTACTACATACTATACAGCAGTGGTCCCCAAGCCTATGCCCGCGGGCACCATGGCGCCCGCCGACCGTTTTACGTGTGCCCGCCATAAGTAAACGTAAAAAACGCCAAAATTGCTGCATATATTGCGGAACTTACTTAAGTAAGGTCAGAAGAACTGGAGTTTGAAATTTTGGACCTTGAAAACGACATTTTCCTAAAATCCCATTCTAGAATGTGCTCTTGATAGCAAAAAGGTTAGGGATCCCTGCAATAGAGTATCGTCTGCAAACATTTTTGCGCTGCAAACCTTTGAACAGACTTTAACCGGGCCGTTAACATATATTATGAATAGCTTCGGGCCTAAAACCGTTCCTTGCGGTAATAAGAATTCCGTCTCCAATAGATCCTTAAACCGCACTTGTTGTCCTCTATCACTCAGATATGACCTAAACCACTCTATGCCTATGGAAATCTTCTTGCGACCTACAAGTCTACGTAAAATGGAAAGTTTTCGATCAATGCGTTTATGGCACTGAAACCGCAACATTGACCATCGCATCAGCAGAAAACCAACTCAAGAAGCGAAGATCACTGCTAAGCCTTATCGAAAAAAGTCGAGCAATGGGAATCACAGATGTGGTGGTTTGCATTGAAGGTTGAAATGGAACTGGGCCGAACACGTGGCGTGAATGTTAGATGAGAAATGGATCAAGAGATTCCTGGAGAGTAGACCAAGAGCAGATAGGTGACATATAGGAAGACCCCCAGAAGATGGATTGATGATATTGTGGTGTGAGACGCCGTGGAATAAATAATATCACTGACGGTTTGCAGAGGAAATTATTTACAATCACATAATATACAAGAGATACAAACATTGTGTTAAGGGAATGGCGGAGCTGCAACGTATTCGGAGAACTTGGATATAACTTGAAGAAACTTGAACTATTCACTTGGGTGGAATTGATGTCTCGGAGGCGTTCGTACTCGGACTGTGTTCGCACATTTTTTGTTTGGGTAATTACTGTAATGCCCTCGTAAAACTAAAATAGGCTTGAACGGCCCGGCCCATTCCCGCTACACCACCCTCTTTCCAGTAATAACGCTATATAGACTTTGTTCCGGCTGTTGCTTGTTTGTTGAAAGTTCGGTAAGTTTTCTTAGCTGTACACCTGCTTGTAGTCGATCGGGGAATCGTAGACGTCGTTGCTAATGGAAGCGTCCTAGTAGACGGTTGAAAATGTCATCGTAGACCTCGTTCTTGCAAGTTTGTTGCAAGGCGTCTTCGTAGACGTCGTTTGTTGATAGGCGGTTTCCTATGCAAAACCAGCTTGCAACTATCAGTATGAGACGATCCGGAAGATTAACAAGTCGATAGCGGCCTCCTAGACGGAAGGCATCGTCGTAGACGTTGTTGTTGCCTGCGTCCTTGAAGACGGCTGAAGGCATCATCGTAGACGTGGTTGTTTTCGATGTGCTCGAGGACGGTTGAAGGCATCATCGTAGACCTGGTTGTTGTAGGCGTTCTCGAAGACGGTTGAAGGCATCATCGTAGACGTGGTTCTTGTCGGCGTCCTCGAAGACGGTTGAAGGCATTTTCGTAGACGTGGTTATTGTTGGCGTCCTCGAAGACGGTTGAAGGCATCATCGTAGACGTGGTTCTTGTCGGCGACCTCCAAGGCGGTTGAAGGCATCATCGCAGACGTGGTTGTTGTCGGCGTCCTCGAAAACTGTTGAAGGCATCATCGTAGACGTGGTTCTTGTCGGCGTCCTCGAAGACGGTTGAAGGCATCATCGTAGACGTGACTGTTGCCTGCGTCCTCGAAGACGGTTGAAGGCTTCATCATAGACGTGATTCTTGTCGGCGTCCTCGAAGACGGTTGAAGGCATCATCGTGGACGTGGTTGTTGCCTGCGTTCTCGAAGACAGTTGAAGGTATCATCATAGACGTGGTTCTTGTCAGCGTCCCCGTAGACGGTTGAAGGCGTCATCGTAGTCGTCGTTTTTTGTTGCAGGGCGGGGGCGGCATCATGAGGCTTATGAGAGGCGGTGTTCCTACCTTGACTTGTTGTTGTTGCCGGTGTCCTCGTAGATGGTTGGTGTTGTTTAGTTTCGCGTGTAAGGTTTCCTTGACACAGAAGCAGGGTGTGGTTCATTCATGCGGCAGATTTCAGGTGCATTTGGTTCCAAGTTTGAGTGTGTAGATTCCTCTTTTTCGATCACGTCGGGGTCACCAATTTGTGGGTGACCAACAGTAGAATAAATATATCACTCACGGTTTGCAGAGCAATTTATGTACAGTCACATAATATACAAGAGATACAAACACTGTATTAAGGGAATGGCGGAGCTGCAACGTATTCGGAGAAATTAGATATAACTTGAAGAAACTATTCACTTGGGTGAATTGATGTCTCGGAAGTGTTCGTATTCGGACTGTCTTCGTACCATTTTTTTTTTGGGTAATTACTGTAATGCCCTCGTAAAACTAAAATAGGTTTGAACGGTCTATAGGCGCTACAATATTAAGAGAACAAGGGGAGCTTGAATGCGAGAGGTCCAAGACAGGTAGAAATGGGCAGACATGAGGGAGGCCTATGTCCAGCAGTAGATGCAAAGGGCTGTATGATTATTGATCAACAAATGGAATAGACACATTAAATGTTTGATGTGCAATCATTTAATTTCAAACAAACGCATAAATTTTAGCTAAGAACCTTCTCGATCACGTCAGCCTTCAAACGCCAGTTTGGATATGCGGAACTAGACAAGCATTTGTGTCAAATTGGTTGCAGATTCATTTTGTCAAGTGGGTAATGAGCTGATAGTCATCAAACGCATGAACAGATCTTCATAAATTATAGCTAAGAACCTCCTCGATCAGGTCAACTTTCAAAAATAAAACACGCATCAAAATCGGTCCATTCGTTTAGGAGCTAAGATTCCTTAAATAGCCACATTTACGGACAGACAGACAGACGGACAGATGAACAGACGAACAGGCCGACAGACGGACAGACGGACGGAAAGACAAACAGAGGGACAGACTGCCAGATGGACAGACAGACAAGTCAAACTTGGTAATAAGTTTGACGTGTCTGTCTGTCCATCTGGCAGTCTGTCCCTCTGTTTGTCTGTCCGTCCGTCTGTCCGTCTGTCCGCCTGTTTGTCTGTCCATCTGTCTGTCTGTCTGTAAGACCCCTCTTTTTGTGTCGGGGATTGGAAAGACTAATCAGATGAGATTAATCAGACTGGAGTAGACATACTAGACTTACACATCCAGAGGAGTAATGACACAAGGCTAGTTAAAATGGTCGGGGAAGAAACCCCTAACAACAAAAGACCATTGGGGCGCCCAAAGCTTCGATGACGGGATAATATCCGCAAGGTCCTTCAAACCCTAGGGGTGCTCAACTGGGAAGAAGTCACTCAGGATCGGAGAGAATGGAGGAGAATTGTTGAGGCGGCCAAGACCCACCCCGGGTTGTAGAGCCATGGATGGATGGAGTAGACATACTAGATTAGATGGATGGAGTAGACATACTAGATTAGATGGAGAAAACTAGATTGACTTGGCAAGAACAAGATTGGAGAGCCCATTTTCGATAGGTATGATTAAACTGAGAATTTGTCTATTCGTTTAGAAGCTACGATTACATAAACAGCCACATATAAGGACAGACAGATAGACGGACAGACAGACAGACGGACCGAGGGAATATAGGTATGATTACACTGAGAATTTGTCTTCCTAAATATAGTCTAGTTTTTGTTTGGAATGTGGATATATTGCTGGATATTTAATCTTGAGTGTCTAATTTCGTTTTATTTATTTTGCGTCTTTAAAAATCCCAAAATTTGAAAATGATTTATAAAATGTAAATTATGAATAGGATGGTTGCGAATGTTACTACGTGGTAATTCATACTTACATTGAAAAATTCACTGTTTTTTTGTAAACGCAGTGAATTTTTCAATTCAATGTAAAATGTAAATTACATAGATGTGTAATGCAATTAGATAGATAGGTTATATATAATGTTATTAGATAGATAAGAATGCAAAGATTGTTTGAGTCTTTGATGGAATATTTTTATTGAATTCTCTAGCAAGGACATTACATAAGCAATCTGATTATATTTGTTTTAGGAAAGGAAATGCAATGTTAATCAAGTTATGAATGCATACATAACGAACTTATTGGTTTGTAAGTGCTGGCATTAAAACTTTATATTTTTTAATTGAAATCAACTTGATTAATTAGAATGAACAATGGAAAGCTTGAGGGCAAAATATAAGCCCCTTTGACTCTATTAATCAATTTAAAATATTATTGCCTGTACATTACCCTAATGGAAAATACCTCCTTTGTTATCAAAAAAGACATTTTTTTTGTTGAAATTCTTCGCAAGTGAGTTTTAAAACTTCGACAGAATTCTACAAATAAACTTACATTTTCTACGATCTGCACTACACCCAGCTAGTAAACTGAATCAATTAGAGAAAAGTTTCGAAGCATTTTCAGCGGCTTTAACTCCAACAATATTTTATTGCGATCTAATTGATTCATAAATAAATTTAAGATAGAATTGCGAGAAAAGTAGCAATAGGGTATTGTTGTGATCTCGCGATTTCGGTTTCAAAGAATTTGAGTTTCTCACGAGTCGGCAAAGAAAACTAAGTGGACACCCGATTAGTTACATTGAATTGAAAAATTCACTTTGTTTTTTACCACACTTATATTATGTAAAAATGTTATATAACTTATTATTCACAGTTATATAAATTTCTACACATATCACGACTCGAGTTTCGACGTTTGACGGTCATTTTCAAGAATTTTCCGATTAGTTTTAGTTTATTTAGGACCATTAGTCTGGTTTATCTAAATCATGCGGGCAGACGCTCGAACTTAGGGATCGTGGCGAGACGCCGAGAGGATTTTGTTTTATGAGTTCTGGAAATTTTCCATAAAGATTAGGGGAGGACTCACACCAAGACCGAGGTGATGAGGTAGAGGGGAAGTTAAAAAGGGGCAGTCAGAATTGAGCTACCAAGAGAGTAATTTGAGTTTTGAAAACGAACCTCCGTATTTTCGTCGAAGTAAATTCCGGGTTTCGACCACAAGTTTCGTAGAATTAAGTTGTTGTTAGTTAGTAATTATTGTAATAAGTTAGCGATTAGTTGTACATATTGTAAGATATTAGTAGATAAGTAGTATTTAATTACATATAAAGGACATATTTGCGTGTAATTAATTCATCCATTGTCCTGATCCTGGAACAGCACCATACCAAATTACCACTTCGCAACAGATATCCTATATTTTTGGTGGCAGCGGTGGGATCCAGAAGAATCCGAAATTGGTGGAATTCCTCGGAATTCAAAATCGGTTGGATCCAGAAAGTATCCAAGTATAAAAGGAATTGGAAATTTGGTTGCCTTTGGTCGCAGCGAGTTCCGTCCAGGTATACGTCAAATGCAGTGAAACTACGAGTGTCGTTTCGCCGTACATCACACAGCTCCACAATAGGACAATTCGGTTAATTAGACACAAACTACGTCTGAGATTTCGTAAAAAATGTAAGTATATCTTTGTTTCGTACGCAAAAAAATATTTCGCATATTTGTTGACGAATTGTACGTTATAATCAAAATGGCTCTTATGACGTTAGATGTAGCAATGAGATATATCAAGGAGTACGATGGACGGGCGGGTAAAGTGCAAGATTTCATAGAAACGTGCGATTTGGCGATCGATGCTGTAGCTTTAGACGCCCAAGATATATTATTTAAGATAATAAAAACATCTAAATTAATAGGTAGGGCTAGAGATTTGACTAGGTACGGGGATTTTTCGACATGGGGCGAATTAAGGGACCATTTAGGGGACAGATTTTTAGAAAAACGTTCAATTTCCTGTTGTCAAATGGAGTTACATTCAATATACCAATATAATGGTGAAGGTGTAATTGACTATGCTAATAGAATTGAGAAATGTTTGTCGTATTTGATTGACGCGTCTGTGGTTGGCAAGACTTTAGCAATAGATAAAGAGATCAACGATATTTACGATATTCAGGCATTAAATGTATTTTTGCAAGGCTTGTCGGATTCTTTAAAAATTATAGTAAACCAAAAAGACCAAATTCGTTAAAGGAGGCGGTTGAGCTTGCCCGATCGGAAGAGTGTCAGTTAAATAGTGCATTTAGTAGAATAGACATAAAACGTGGGGTAAAATCTTGCGATTTTTGCGATAAGAGCGGTCATTTAGGGAAGGATTGTCACTTAAGAAATAGAAACAGCGAACCACCTCAAAATTACAATACCGTTCGAATAAAAGGTAAAGGTTCAGTATACGGCGCACAGATATTCCAAAATTCCCGAGCTATTTCCCCGATTATATGTTTTTATTGTAAGAAACCGGGTCATAGAATTTCCGAGTGTAGGAGAAGAATTTACAACGAACAAAACCGGCAGACAAATGTAAGCGAAGTAAACCAACAATTTACTAAAGAGCGTCATTCGTATAACATTGCTAGTGGTTCGGGAAACGCACCGGGTCCGACAGTAAGTTCCGTGTCGTCGGACCGAGCAATTTAAGCCCGGAACATGTTCAAAAAAATAAAATCGAAAATAAATTTAGTGAATTGTCGGTATATGTTTCCAAGAGCATTAACGGAGCAGGTTTAAAAAATGTGCATTTACCGTTACAAATTTCGAAACAAGGTTTTGCAACATTTCTGTTAGATACGGGAGCCGACATAAGCATTATTAAATTAGGAATTTTAAGGAATTAATTAAATTGGGATAGTGGCAGGAAAACGAAAATTCGGGGCATTACAAATGGTTTTGTGGAAACATTAGGAGCCATATTCGAGAAATTAGAGGACAAAAATAGAGGACAATTATTCCACGTCGTTTCAAACGATTTCCCTATATGTTTCGATGGTATTTTGGGAAGTGATTTTTTTGAGTTATTTAATGTTAATTTGGATTTCGGAGAGAAACGAATGCTTTTCGGAGAAAAGTGTTTGAGTTTTAATGAAAATTTAGATATAAGGGACACTAATTACTTGACATCTTCGCGTCAAAGTCGCATTGTTAAAACTGAGGTCGGTTTAGATAATTTAGAAGGAAACTTATTAAACATACCTCCTCGGAGTGAAAATATATTTCAAGTTTCGTGCAGGGTAGACAACCCTGATTCATTCGTCTATATTTGTGAAGGTCGCCAAATCAGCGACAATATTTTTATTACTAACTCAATTTCGTATGTTAGGGAAAATAAATGTTTCGTGGGAATTCTGAATACGTCAGAAGATTCGGTCAATGTCAGTCTCGAGCCAATAGATTTAGTATCAATTGAGTCAGATTGTTTCGATTCAGTTATTTATAATTGTAATAACGTAGGATTCGATCAGTTTCGAAATAGAAGCGAATTATTAAGGGAATCGATAAAACTCGATCATTTGAATGTAGAGGAACAGAAGGCTATCGGTAAATTGATTTACAGATATTCTGATATTTTCCATCTCGATGGAGAAAAGCTGACTTGCACCGATGCAGTTAAGCATAAAATTCCATTAATCGGTGATTCACCTCCCATTCATATTAGGCAGTATAGGTTACCAGAAAGTCAAAAGAGTGAGGTACAGAGGCAGATTGATAAAATGTTGGATGATAATATCATTGTAGAGAGCGACAGCGCTTATAACTCCACATTATTAATCGTACCCAAGAAAGCAGGTGCGGACGGTAAACTTAATTGGCGCGTTGTTGTAGATTTTAGGAGGCTAAACGAGTCTACAGTAGGATTTTCGTACCTAATTCCCAATATTAGCGACATTTTAGACAAACTAGGGAATTCCAAGTATTATTCAAAGTTAGATCTATCGAACGCGTACCATCAGATAGAAATGCATCCGGATGACAGGCATAAAACGGCATTTTCACATCAATTTCCTCACTATGAATTTAAAAGAATGCCTTTCGGTCTAAAATCAGCTGGAGCATCATTTCAACGCCTTATGAATAGCGTGTTGTCGGGAATACAGGGAATTCGCGCATTTGTTTACCTGGATGATATTATAGTATTTTCAAATAATTTGCGTACTCATTGTGAAAAATTGCAAGAAATTTTTGAAAGATTACGAAATTTTAACCTAAAATTAAGTTCGGAAAAATGCGAATTTCTAAATAAAGAGATTGTATACCTAGGTCACAAAATTACTGATGAAGGAATTTTGCCTGACGAAGATAAAATCTTAGCGGTAAAAAATTTTCCTGTACCAACATGTCAGAAACAAGTAAAGTCGTTTTTAGGTTTGGCTTCGTACTATAGACGATTTATTAAGGATTTTTCAAAAGTTGTTTCCCCGATAAATAACTTGTTAAAAAAGGATGATGCATTTTCAATGGTCGCAACGTTGCCAAATTGCATTTGATGAATTCAAACATTTATTAACTAATTTGCCAATTTTGATTTATCCCGATTTTTCAAAACCGTTCATATTAACGACCGATGCTTCAGATTATGCTATCGGTAGTGTTTTGTCGCAGGGTAAGATAGGTCAGGATCTGCCCGTCGCTTACGCATCAAGATCGCTCAATAAGGCCGAAAGAAATTACAGCACATGCGAAAAGGAATTATTGTCAATTGTTGGGTCTTGCAATTATTTTAGACCGTATTTGTTTGGCAACAAATTTTTCGTTCACAGTGACGATAAGGCATTAGTTTACCTAAAAAATATTAAGTCCTCAAATTCCCGTTTAACTCGAATGAGACTCAAATTGGAAGAATTCGATTTCGAAGTTAGTTACAAGTCCGGCAAATTCAATAAAAACGCGGACGCTTTAAGTAGAATAGATTGGGATCAAACAATTATCAGAGAACTACGACTGGGGTAGTATTAATTTGACAAATGAAGTAATTAACGATTACAAATTTTTTTGCAAGTATTTAGAAGGTAATGTGATTATACCCGACGACGGTATTCAATAATGCCAAGATTCACTTCTAGATGATTTGCCTGCTAACGCAAATTTTTGTTTAGGATTCGACGAAAATGCGAGACCATTAGAACCCTATGTTGACGTCGTAAATAAATTACAATGTCAAGACGACCTTGACAAACTTGACGTACAACGGGGAAACGTTTTTTTAATGAATATCACTAATAATAGGAAACTTATTTGTCTCGTACCCTCATTCAATTCTCTTTTAAAGGTTTCATATGAGAATATATTTTATATTTTGATAAAATTAAAAGAAAAACTTATTGAACATAACATAACAAATTTTTATGCAGGGAGTAATTTTGGTAACAATTTGAAGTGGTGTAAGGTTAGGCTAATGTTAAGATATATATTTAAAAATTCGGGAATCAAAATTTGTGTGTGTCATAACAAGGTCCGGAAGGAAAACTTTAGTGAAAATGAAAAAAATACAATTTTAACGGAATATCATGACCTGCACACCGGAGGACACCCAGGTATAGGCCGAATGTTCAAAAGAATTAGAAAATTAGAATAATTAAAATCAGATGTAAAAGAATTTGTTAAAAAATGTAGGCAGTGCCAACAAAATAAGGTTCAAAATAAGACTCATAGAGCACCCTTAATTATTACAGATACTCCCGAATTAGTGTTTGAAAAGTGTTACCTTGACTGCGTAGGATCGTTGCCTATATCCGAACAAGGCAACAGATTTTTACTAACGTGTCAGGATGCCTTGAGTAAATATTTAATAGCAATCCCGGTTCCCAATATAGAATCAGCTACGATAGCCACACGTTTTGTAAATGAAGTTATTTGTAAATTCGGTATAATGAGCGAAATCGTCACAGATCAGGGAAGTAATTTCATGTCGGAGCTATTCAAAGATGTTTGCAAACTTTTGAAAATAAAGAAATTAAATTGCACTAGTTACCACCCCGAATCAAATTCGGTCGAAAGATCTCATCGAACGTTGGGCGAATACTTGAGGAATTTTGTTAATAAAAATAAAACTGATTGGTGTAGCCATGTCCCTTACTTTTTGTTTTCATATAATACTACACCACATTCAACCACCACGTTTATGCCATTCGAATTAGTGTACGGCAAACAACCTATTTTACCAACGTCAATTACAGCTCCACCAGAATTTTCATACAATTACGACGATTATCTGACGGACTTGAAACACAAATTACGCGTGACTAGACAAGAAGCTAGAGACAACCTAATCAGAAGGAAGGAAAGGTCGAAAGTTTTATATGATAGGAGTAGTTCAAATATAGAATATGAAGTAGGAGATTCGGTTTGGCTATTCGATGAAAGTACCAAAACGAACAAAAGCAAAAAATTACATTCAAGATATTTAGGACCATTTAAGATAGTTTCTATAGATTCAGATGTCAATTGTACGCTTAAAATAAAAGGAAAATACGTCAAGGTACATAAAAATAGAATAAAAAAATGCCATGTTAATATCGCGGAATCTCGAGTTTAGTTTCCCTTATTGTTACTTTAGATGTTTAGAATCTTGAGTTTGGAACTCCATTATTCATGAGCCTACCTGCGAATAAGTTCATAATTACAGAGCCTGTCGCGAAATATTTTGTTGTTAACGTTACACAAAGGTATACATGTTTCCATCTTGTTGTTTTTTGTTAAGTGCTAAGAGTAATATGCGACAATATGTTTGTAAATAAAATTGACTAATATTTCTGATACAAATAGTGAAATGTGTGAGACGAACTTTTTAGCGGAAACAAGAGAGGTCTGTGAATATTATAAAACATCGTTGAACCGTCGACCGGCCGTTACTAATCGTAAGATGCAAAATTGGAAGGAATCATATTCATCAGGAGAGGAACCGGCGACTAGAAATTATTCGTACAACGACAACGCGGTGGCAAAATATGAAAAATTTGTCACTTTGAGTAGCGCCAACTTTTTATTAAGTGGGAGAGTGTTGTGATTTCGGTGATTCTCGCGATTTCGGTTTCAAAGAATTTGAGTTTCTCACGAGTCGGCAAAGAAAACTAAGTGGACACCCGATTAGTTTTTGTTTATTTAGGACCATTAGTCTAGTTTATCTAAATCATGCGGGCAGACGCTCGAACTTAGGGATCGTGGCGAAACGCCGAGAGGATTTTGTTTTATGAGTTCTGGAAATTTTCCATAAAGATTAGGGGAGGACTCACACCAAGACCGAGGTGTTGAGGTAGAGGGGAAGTAAAATGGGAACAGTCAGAATTGAGCTAGCAAGAGAGTAATTTGAGTTTTGAAAACGAACCTCCGTATTTTCGTCGAAGTAAATTCCGGGTTTCGACCACGTTTCGTAGAGTTAAGTGTATTGTTGTTAGTTAGTAATTATTGTAATAAGTAAGCGATTAGTTGTACATATTGTAAGATATTAGTAGATAAGTAGTATTTAATTTCATATAAAGGACATATTTGCGTGTAATTAATTCATCCATTGTCCTGATCCTGGAGCAGCACCATACCAAATTACCAGTTCGCAACAGTATTATGCATGTTTTTTTTTATATTTTTAATTCACTGTTTACACCGTTATAACATAAATACTGCTTAAAAATGCTGTAATTAAGTTTTGAAAAATATTGAAAAATTTTGAGCTGTTTAAACGCCGCCATTTTCGCGCGATCTGTTGATGACGTCAATTACCACTGACAGTTCGGTCCATTGTTTACTACAGCTGTTTCCATTTTTAACTTGACGTTTTTAAAGTTTGTTTTCTTACAAAAAGACTGCAATGACATACAAATGTAAACAAAACGAACTTGTTTACATGGTATATTACGTCACGTTCGTTTTAACCAATGGTGTTACGTTTAACAAATTTGAATGTACCTCGCTTCAATTTATTAATTTTAAATATTTAAAGCTATCAATTACAAGAATAATGGTTTTTAGTTCTATTTTTCAAGGTTTTTAGTTACAACGTCCGGTCAATAAAGATTCTAAAAAAAAAATATTTGAACCAAATTTAAATTACATTCATATTCCTTATTGTTAGTTGAGGATTTTAGAGTCTTCTTCCATAGGTACCAGACATTTTTCCCAATCGAGTTTTAAAACTTCTGCAAACACTGACAAAATAAACCTATATTTTTAACGATCCGCACTTGCACCGAGCTAGCAAACTAAATCAATTAGCGATAAGTTCAACGAGCGGATTCGAAACTTGAAGCAGTTCCAGCGGCTTTAACTCGAATTTTATTGCGGTCTAATTGATCGATAAATAGATTATATTTTCAAGTTTGAATTGAGAGGATTGAACCAAATATTACTTGAAAGATTTCCTTCTTTGGATATTTTATTCCTCCTTTGGATAACTCAATAAAATTAATCAAGAACAATCTTAACCTTCTATTAAATCCACTTGTACAGTTATACAATAAATCGATAGATGAAGAGCAATCCATCTTCCATCCAATCGATAGATGAAGAGCCATCCATCCATCTTGCCTAAAAGTAGCGTTGGTAGTTCCATTGCTAAAAAATTGGATCCGTGTATTTTGGATAACTATAGACCAATATCTATAGTCTACGTTTTCAAAAATATTTCAACGGTTCATTTACAAAAGAATGATGGCATACCTTGTCAAAAACGATTTACTTTCCAGATGTCAGCATGGTTTCAGAACCAAAAAATCTGTAGAAACAGCTTCCTGCAGCCTCGTTAAATTTATTTTAGAGAAGCTTGTCAAGCGAGATCACGTTATTGGATTATTTTTTGACTTAACTAAGGCGATTGATACAGTGAATACAGATTTTCTTATTAACCAAATTGAGTGTTTTGGATTTCGGGGATGTTTTTTCGGGGATGTTTCATCATCATTGGTGTTCTGCTATGTGCAGGTTCCATTCTGCCTCCTCCACTCAACTTTATTGATAGCCTTTCTCTTCATATCCACGTAACCTTTCCCTTCGTTCAGATCGCAAACCATTTTCACTCTCTTCTACCTCTATTACCTACACTATCCACAGTTCCCTCGATTAACATTCTCAACAAACAACTCCTTCTCAACAGATGCCCAAGCCACAATCTCTTTCTTTCCAAAATAGTCTGCTTGAACCGTGTCTCACGAAAATCAAATTTTCCAGTTTTAAAACAGCGCTGGTCTAATTACTTACCTGTTAGGGCTGCTCGCGTCTCCGCCACGTGTGATCGTCCTTCCGGCGCCTTTTTTGAATGAGGAAATGCGGATAATAAGTGGAGGGATTCCCTTAAAATTGTTGTCTTCCAGACGTTGGATGCCGCTTCGGCCCTTTATTAACCTTTGATTAACTTGACTTAAAACAATAAACTTACAGATGCGTACACGTGTCGGTCGAGCTTCGTTCGCGCTTCGATTCTTGTCTTTTCGCTTCTCACACTAGAAGCATACTGCCGCAGATATATAAATTCACGAAGTAAATTGATAAGTAAATCGCGCAATTTCGGCCCAGGTCGATACTCCTTTTCCCTTCTGTTAATCGGTGCCGAAATCGATTCAAATATTGAATTAAAAATGCGGATTTATTAAAATTGGCGCGAACAGTCTTATATAAAGATCTTCCTTCTCCTATTCTCTCCAAAACCTGCTCATTTCTGATCTTGTCTGTCCTCTTTACAATTAAATAAACTCAATTATTTGGAGGCCGTCTCCAAATAATTGTTCATAAATTTCATAATTCCGCTCCGAGGCAACGTTGCCCACCGGCAAATAGTTGCAGAAGAAGTGGAGCTGCGTCTTGTTACCAGATAGGAATTTCCAAAAAAACAAGGAAACCACAAAGAGCACCACCGTCCTCGCCTCCCCCACAACACCCCGCCTAACTCCAGCCGTCACCACACTATCCTCCTGCACCTCGTCACTATCCTCCGCTTCACCCCACCTCCCGCCGATCTTCCTTCCGCCATCATCCTTCGACTTGGGAACCTTCCTCCGCGTCTTCGGACGCCTCGCCTCGTCGATAACCTACCTGCCCTCCGGATCGAAATAATTCGGCTCCTGGAGGTAATCGAACCGGAAGTCTTCTTATACCGGTTATTGCTGAAGGTATCTTCCGGGCATTTAAAGGCCTCTTCTCCCGGCTCATATATCCGCTCCGAGGCGACGTTGCCCACCGGCAGATAGTTGCAGAAGAAGTGGAGTTGTGTCTTGTTACCAGATAGGAACTTCTATAATTTCCAATAAAACCAAGAAAACCCCAAGCAGCACCGTCTTTGCCTCCCCCACAACGCCTAGCTACAGCCGCCGCACACTATCCTCTTGCGCCTCGACACTATCCTCCTCCCCTTGCCCATACCGCCCGCCGTTCTTCCTTTCGCCATCATCCTTCGACTTGGGAACCTTCCTCCGCATCTTCGCACTCCTTGCCTCATCGATAACCTTTCTGCCCTCCGAATCTAAATACTTCGTCTCCTTGAAGTAATCTTCCTGGAAGTCTTCCGCCGCGCCGCAGAGCTTCTTATACCTGTTATTGCTGGAGGTACCTTCTGCATTTGGGGGCCTCCTCTCCCGGCTCATATATCCGCTCCGAGGCGACGCTGCCCGCCGCTAGATAGTTGCAGAAGAAGTGGAGGTGCGTCTTGTTGCCGGATGGGAACTTGTACTTTCGGCTTTGGCCAGACCAGCTGCGAGAACGATTCCACAGCTTTTGCTTCTTTGGTCCTTTTATATCCTGACAAGAAGACTTTGGACAGGCTTTGGTTTACGCGTATGACGCCGTCAAACCAAGCCGCGATGGATTTGTTCAAGAATTCCGTGTTAACATCACCGTCTTCAACCACCTCTCGATAAATGTTCTGTCCGTAATCTTGCTCCTGTAAGTTCTTGCGTGGTTTCTGCAGTTGTTACCTGCATTGGAACAGATAGCAAGCCAGCAGCCATTCCATCTCCCTGCTCATGGAGAGCACCATCATGTTGGTGGCGGCGATGAGTACGCGCCGGTTGAACTTCCCCATGGCCACTTGGTTCCTGTAGCTGTTGTAGAGGTGGAGGACGTGCTCGCGTTCCTGCATGGTCAGATGCTTGTTGATAGGAAGTCTCCCGCCGCGCTGTAGAGCTTCTTATACCGGCTATTGCTGGAAGTAGCTTACGGGCATTTGAAGGCCCGCTCTCCCGGCTCATATATCCATTCCGAGGCTGCGCTGTCCACCGGCAGATAGTTGCAGAAGAAGTGGAGCTGCGTCTTGTTACCAGATAGGAGCTTCTATAATCCAATAAAATTCTAATCCAATAAAATCAAGAAAGCCCCAACCAGCACTGTCTTTGCCTCACCCATAACACCCGCCTAGCTCCAGCCGCTGTCACATTATCCTCCTGCGCCTCGCCACTATCCTCCTCCTCTTTCCCCCACCGCCCGCCGATCTTCCTTCCGCCATCACCCTTCTTCGACTTGGGAACTTTCCTCCGCGTCCTCGGACGCCTCGCCTCGTCGATAACCTTTCTGTCCTTCGGATCAAAATCCTTCGGTTCCTTGAAGTAATCGAACCGGAAGTTTCCCGCCTCGATGCAGAGCTTCTTATACCGGTTATTGCTGGATGTAGCATTTGGAAGCTCCCTCGCCCGGCTCATATATCCGCTCCGAAGCAACGTCGTTAGATATTTGCAGAAGAAGTGGAGGTGCGTCTTGTTGCCGGATAGAAACTTGTACTTGGAGCAGCTGATGCGTTTGGTTTTGGCCCAGACCAGCTGCGAGAACGATTCCACAGCTTTTGCGTCCTTGGTCCTTTTATATCCCGACATGAAGACTTTGGACAGGTTTTCGTTTACCCACCTGAGGTCGTCAAACCAATCCGCCATGGATTTCTTCAAGAAATCTGTGTTAACACCTCCGTCTTCAAGCATCTCTCGATAAATGTTCGGTCCGTAATCTTGCTCCTATAAGTTTTTGCCTTGCCACGTTTATTTTTGTTTATATGCCCGTTATTTAAGAAAAAATAGGAATTTCCAAAAAATCAAGAAAACCAAAAAAAGGCACCATCTTCGCCTCCCCCACAACACCCCGCCTAACTCCAGCCGTCACCACACTATCCTCCTGCACCTCGTCACTATCCTCCGCTTCACCCCACCTCCCGCCGATCTTCCTTCCGCCATCATCCTTCGACTTGGGAACCTTCCTCCGCGTCTTCGGACGCCTCGCCTCGTCGATAACCTACCTGCCCTCCAGATCGAAATAATTCGGCTCCTTGAGGTAATCGAACCTGAAGGCTCCCGCCGCGCCGCAGAGCTTCTTATACCGGTTATTGCTGAAGGTATCTTCCGGGCAAAAAGGCCTAATCTCCCGGCTCATATATCCGCTCCGAGGCGACGTTGCCCACCGGCAGATAGTTGCAGAAGAAGTGGAGTTGTGTCTTGTTACCAGATAGGAACTTCTATAATTTCCAATAAAACCAAGGAAACCCCAACCAGCACTGTCTTTGCCTCCCCTACAACAACTGCCTAGCTACAGCCGCCGCCACACTATCCTCCTGCGCCTCGCCACTATCCTCCTCCCCTTGCCCATACCGCCCGCCGTTCTTCCTTTCGCCATCATCCTTCGACTTGGGAACCTTCCTCCGCGTCTTCGCACGCCTCGCCTCTTCGATAACCTTTCTGCCCTCCGAATCTAAATACTTCGTCTCCTTGAAGTAATCTTCCCGGAAGTCTTCCGTCGCGCCGCAGAGCTTCTTATACCTGTTATTGCTGGAGGTACCTTCTGCATTTGGGGGTCTCCTCTCCCGGCTCATATATCCGCTCCGAGGCGACGCTGCCCGCCGCTAGATAGTTGCAGAAGAAGTGGAGGTGCGTCTTGTTGCCGGATGGGAACTTGTACTTTCGGCTTTGGCCAGACCAGCTGCGAGAACGATTCCACAGCTGTTGCTTCTTTGGTCCTTTTATATCCCGACAAGAAGACTTTGGACAGGCAATGGTTTACGCGCCTGAGGCCGTCAAACCAAGCCGCGATGGATTTGTTCAAAAATTCCGTGTTAACATCACCGTCCTCAACCACCTCTCGATAAATGTTCTGTCCGTAATCTTGCTCCTGTAAGTTCTTGCGTAGTTTATCCAGTTGTTACCTGCATTGGAACAGATAGCAAGCCAGCAGCCATTCCATCTCCCTGCTCATGGAGAGCACCATCATGTTGCTGGCGGCGACGAGTCCGCGCCGGTTGAACCTCCCCATGGCCACTTGGTTCCTGTAGCTGTTGTAGAGGACGTGCTCGCGTTCCTGCATGGTCAGATGCTTGTAGATAGGAAGTCTCCCGCCGCGCTGTAGAGCTTCTTATACCGGCTATTGCTGGAAGTAGCTTACGGGCATTTGGAGGCCCCCTCTCCCGGCTCATATATCCGTTCCGAGGCGACGCTGTCCACGGGCAGATAGTTGCAGAAGAAGTGGAGCTGCGTCTTGTTACCAGATAGGAACTTCTATAATCCAATAAAATTCTAATCCAATAAAATCAAGAAAACCCCAACCAGCACTGTCTTTGCCTCACCCATAACACCCGCCTAGCTCCAGCCGCTGTCACATTATCCTCCTGCGCCTCGCCACTATCCTCCTCCTCTTTCCCCCACCGCCCGCCGATCTTCCTTCCGCCATCACCCTTCTTCGACTTGGGAACCTTCCTCCGCGTCCTCGGACGCCTCGCCTCGTCGATAACCTTCCTGTCCTTCGGATCAAAATGCTTCGGTTTCGGTTCAAAATCCTTCGGTTCCTTGAAGTAATCGAACCGGAAGTTTCCCGCCTCGATGCAGAGCTTCTTATACCGGTTATTGCTGGATGTAGCATTTGGAAGCTCCCTCGCCCGGCTCATATATCCGCTCCGAAGCAAGGCCGTTAGATATTTGCAGATGAAGTGGAGGTGCGTCTTGTTGCCGGATAGAAACTTGTACTTGGAGCAGCTGATGCGTTCGGTTTTGGCCCAGACCAGCTGCGAGAACGATTCCACAGCTTTTGCGTCTTTGGTCCTTTTATATCCCGACATGAAGACTTTGGACAGGTTTTCGTTTACCCACCTGAGGTCGTCAAACCAATCCGCCATGGATTTCTTCAAGAAATCTGTGTTAACACCTCCGTCTTCAACCATCTCTCGATAAATGTTCGGTCCGTAATCTTGCTCCTATAAGTTTTTGCCTTGCCACGTTTATTTTTGTTTATATGCCCGTTATTTAAGAAAAAATATTATTATGGCAACATATACACAATATATATACATATAATCTTAAGCGTCGTATAAGCGACAAACAGCCACAATGTCTCGAGTTAATTATTTAAGTGTCCTGGATATCCACCAGATTTTGCAGGATCCAGACGAAACCGTCAAGAATTTGGTTGAATGGGGATTGATCTGGCCGAGGGGTCGTATAAATGCTCCGTATACGCTGTATTTAAGCAAAAACGGCTTCCTGAAACTGTCTCGGGATTCTTCAAGGTTGGTTGCTTTTTGGTACCTACTTATTAACACCACCACCACAGAAATTGCATGCACATTGTAGTGGAAAGACATAGTCCTTGTAAAAAATATTTTTTTCTTATTTCGGAGAAATATTTGGGTTTTTGTTATAAAAGAAATTTGCTTTCAATCAAATAACTGACGTGTATGACTGGTCACATAAGTGAGAATGTAGATACAATTGGGTCAGCGTTGCCAAATTTAATTTTGACGACACAAATTATTTAAATTTTTCTGCGTCACATGTTTGTGTAAAGTATATACAAAATTGGCTTCCAGAAATTATTTGTATATTCTGAATATTCAGAATGGTTTAAGAGATCCCGACTAAACAATTCAAAAATTACCTGAATGGAAATTTATACCAGCCGAGTTGGTCAAACCAACGATCCTTGCCATATTTGCCACAGAGAACTCTCGATCCAATATAGGACAATGTGGCAAGGACCGTTTGTTTAACTCCGGTTAGATTAGGTTTCCCGCCGCGAAGCGGGCAGATAAATCAAGACAACATACGCGCGGCGGCGCGAACTCTCGATCTAATATAGGACAATGTGGCAAGGACCGTTGGTTTAACCCCGGTTAGATTAGGTTTCCCGCCGCGAAGCGGGCAGATAAATCAAGAGAACATACGCGGGGCGGCGCGAACTCTCACTCGGACAATGTGGCAAGGGTCATTGGTTTAACCCCGGTTAGATTAGGTTTTGTAAAAAAAAGTATTGATATTTTGATTGCATATGGGATAACATTTTTCTTTAAAAAAAATAATAAACGTGGCAACGTCGAGTTACTTGCGTTCGCATCTACTACCTGTCATCTTGAAAATGTCAACAATTATTTTTAACGAAAACACAAATATATTTATTGAATCAACGTAGACAACGTAGAAGCTTACTTTTTGCTTCCAGATCTTAGTTAAATACGATTAACAACATTTACACTAGGTAAGTGTTGCGGACTACACTAAGTTTCAAAAAATCCCGTATTCTTTACCAAGTCTTGGTTCCTGTAGCTGTTGTGGAAATGGAGGACGTGCTCGCGTTCCTGCATTGTCAGATACTTGTAGATTTAGAAGCTTTGGAGCCGAAGGATTAGTGGTTACGTTTGCAACGCGTTCGCCAAGGGATCGATTAGCGATTCAGATTGCAATAGTTTTTGAATTTGCCGCAGTGCGTCGAGCAGATGAGCAGGACGATTAGACAGATTTGTGACATTTTTTTTGACAATTCAACTGTCTATAATTCGCAAACTTTGAAAATAACATTTTTGACGCACATCATGTCATCAACCTTGCATATCTGTATCTTTGTGGATAAAACCTGCATAATTTTGAATTTGCCGTTTGAACTAGTTTAAGAACCTAGTAATTTAGTTTTAATAATGTAACTGCTTAGACAGACTTCCGAAGTTCAATAAGGTATTAACCAATAGACCTTTTTACGGTTAGTTAAGCGCATGCGCATCCGCCAAGTTTGAAAGGCGCGAATATGAAAGTTTCGCGCAAATATTTAATTATACGTTAAAAAGTTCGGGCAACTTTTGACGTATAACATGGCGGAAATTGACACATGCGCACAAAAAAAATTCAACTATGAAAGGTCTATTATACAAGCTAAGTGACAGTGAAAACTAGAATACTCTATCTTTACTAGTAATCTAATAATAAAGCTGTGACTTGAGGATTTCATTCCCAATAAACTCGTTCGTTTTTAAAGCTCAATTTAAGGACAGATAACTGAAAAACAGCTCAAACTATATTAAAACAAAACACGGGTAATTGTAGATAATTCATTTGTTTATCAAAAACATATATAAAACTTATCTGTTATCCCAGCAGAACATCGGCATGCGGCAGCAGGACATCGATATGCGAATTTATTCAGCCTCTACGATGTCAAGACCGTACGTAACGCCTACACGTGGCGGCGCTGTTGATGCAAAGTTGCGGCGGATCGAAAAGGGGTTCTCGCTATCATCTGAGTCCTCCTTGATGAGATACTAGGTAGTGACTCTGCGTGTCGAGAAGACGACAAAATGAGAAAAAAATGAAAATAGGGATGGACACCCTGACAGAAAACCTGCCGGCCTGGAGGCATAGGTGGCAGCCCCGACACTAGGATAGGATACTGTGGGCTAATCACCTGCATATCAGACTTAACTGATTAATGAAACTTACACGAAACATACCGGACGGCAATATACGATGACGACATTTGGCATGAAATCAAGGACTAGAATTGGATATTGGAATGTTAGGACGCTACTGGAACCCTCAAAACTAGCGCAGGCACACAAAGAGATGCACACTTATAACATTAGCATTCTGGGTTTAAGCGAGGTACGCTGGTCGGACAGTGGGGACCATACTTTACCGGACGGCTGTACTTTTATATACTCTGGCAAGCCGGCGGGTGAGGCTCGCTCTAGTGGGGTTGGAATACTACTAGATAAACAAACAAGAAGAAGCTTACTCACCTGGAACCCTATCTCAGATAGGCTAATCTCTATTCGTCTGAAAACCCAGGTCAGGAACGTCTCCCTGATACAATGCTACGCTCCAACTGAAGCAGCGGATGAGGCAGACAAAGACGCATTCTATGGACAACTACATACGACCATACGGGGCATTCCAAATGGCGATGTGACTATAATCACTGGCGATCTCAATGCCAAGATCGGATCTGACAACACGGGATACGAAGACATCAAGGGTAAACATGCCCTGGGAGTGATTAATGACAATGGTGAACGATTTATGGACACGTGCAGATCCTTCAATCTGATTGTGGGCGGGTCACTGTTCCTTCATAAGGACTGCCATAAAGCAACCTGGGTTTCCCCCGATGGGCTCACTCAAAATCAAATTGATCACATTGCCTTTAGTAAAACCTGTCGAGGATCCCTGCTGGATGTTAGAACCCGACGAGGAGCAGACATTTATAGTGACCACCACCTGCTAATTGCGGAAGTGCGCATGAAAGTTGCCTCAACTCATAGCAAACCCCAAAATGCCCCCAAAAAGGCAATTCAATTTAGGCAATCTGGCCAATCTTTCTGCTAAATCACGTTTTATAGAGTCCCTGAGAAGTGGCTACCTAAACTCGTTGCATCACGAGGAAGACAACTTACAAGGGGACCGTATGATAAGGAAACCACCGATTCGATTCATTTTTAGTACACACGTAGGTGATGACCAGTAGTATAACAGGTGCAAGTAGTAAGACACAATACTCATCCGTTTCCGAGAAATTAATTAATTGAGAAATTAATTATTATTAGTTCGTTCGTCTGCATTATACGTTAACAAAAATTCAACACGCGAGTGGCGCAACGGTAACAGTCGCGCTTCAAAAGCGCGAGGCCGCCGGTTCGAACCCGCCAGCGGGCTTGCGTTTTTTCTTCAAATATTTCACATTTTTTACAAATTCATGTGTCTTGAATATTGTTTATTTTGGAATTAATTGTAATAACTGTTCATCACTAAAATCATGCAGGAAATTTTCAATTTCTTTTTGTTAATCTCTTAATTTCTACGTTATCTGCATTGCAAATAAAGTATTATTCAAATCTTTTGTAGTAATCTTTTGTGTCGTGCAATTAAGAACTTTTAATTTTCTTCCCAGATTTTTTTTTTACCAAGCCGGATTACGAACCCTTTCCGTGTATAGGATTTTACAAAAATACTCACGTTTCTTGTAAAACATATCAAGATAACGTAATGGATATTTATGTTTATATATACAATCCTAATCCCTTACAATTAGTATAAAAAATGAATTCTTAGATCGTACCTGGGAAGGGAATATAAATTGTAACAAATTCGCCAAGATCAGTAATTAGTTTACAGTAATCAGTGACTCCTGAAGGATCTTTCAACATCGACTACGAAACGTCATTGGTCATCAAGTTTATAGTTTTTATCTTTCGGTCATTAATAATTGTGAGATGTTTGATTTTACACGTGGCAGTGATATGGTGGGGCCTTCGATGGCCGAAGAAAGTGAACCTGATTCCAATTTCCAGACTAGTGAATAGTGGAAAATACTCTTAAAAACGGCGCTAGTATATTGTGAACAGCTCCTTCTCGAAAATAATAAAATCGCGAGGGAACCCTCTGCGGTGATTCAAGAAGAACATATGGAAATCGGGAAAAAATTGTATAGTGCAATAATGAAAACTCTGGCGGAACATATAATAGTTGTAAGAGACGATCTTATTATGTTTGAAGAACTCCACGAAGAAGGTCTTTGTGAAGAAGTCGAAGAATTCCAAAATAAACATTATTATGATTTTTTCAAAATTTCGCTAAAAAAAACAGTTATTACAATTACTTCCAATATAAACAATATTCAAGACACATGAATATGTAAAAAATGTGAAATATTTGAAGAAAAAATGAAAGCTCCCTCGCGGGTTCGAACCGGTGACCTAGCGCTTTCGAAGCGCGACTGTTACCGTTGCGCTACACGCCTGTTGAATTTTTGTTAACGTATAATGCAGACGAACGCACAAAAAATAATTAATTTCTCAATTAATTAATTTCTCGGAAACGGATGAGTATTGTACCTTACTACTTGCACCTGTTATACTACTGGTCATCACCTACGTGTGTAGTAAAAATGAATCGAATCGGTGATTTCCTTATCATACGGTCCCCTTGTTAGATATGAAATGGAACAGAGTCAAAGAATTATATATAAAGGCTGGTGAAGACTCCCTGGGATATATGTCAAAAAACCAACGAAAGTCCTGGCTATCTGCAACTACATGGGACGCCATTAAAGCTAGGAAAGAAACCAAAGCCAGGTTAAATAAAGCAAAAACAACCGAGGAAAAACAACAATTAGGTCAGCTAATGTACACACACGACAGGATGGCAAAGAACAGTGCCAGAAAAGACAATAGGGCATTGGCTCAAGGCCTTGCCGAACAAGCCCAAACAGCCAGTGAATGTCACAATATGCGTGCTCTATACCAGATCACCAGGCGCCTAGCCAATAAATCAATTTTGGGTGACACGCCCGTCAAAAGCAAAAGCGGAGAATTACTAGTTACGGACGAAGCACAACTAATACGGTGGAAGGAGCACTTCCAAGAAGTCCTAAATAACCCATCGCCTGACAACTCCATCACTGATGAAAACTCCGTCCCTCCCATTGTAAGAATGAATACCAATCCTCCAAACATCAAGGATATTAAAAATGCAATTTTGAAACTAAAGGACGGAAAGGCAACGGGTTCAGATGGTCTACCCGCAGAAATATTAAAAGCCGATGCTGAAACATCAGCAAAATTATTATACCCAATTATTAAGCAAATATGGGAAACGGAATACGTTCCAAAAGAGTGGAGGGTTTATTATAGTGGACGGTAATATAGTGGAGAGTAATATTGGAGTTGGTTATAGTGGAGGGTAATTACCCCTATTGTCAAACTCCATAAAAAGGGAGACAAAAAGATCTGCAACAACTATAGGGGTCTTACTCTTTTCAACACAGCCAGTAAGGTGCTCACATTAACAATCCTCCATCGACTGACAGAATCACTCGAACCTACAATTAGTAGCGAACAAGCCGGTTTTAGGCCTAGAAAATCATGTATCGACCAGATCAACTCGCTCCGAATTATTATTGAACAGTCCGTGGAATGGCGCTCTCCACTTTACATGCTTTTTGTGGATTTCGAGAAGCTTTCGACTCTGTTAGCCGCAACGCCATCTGGAAAGTCCTATCACAGAACGGCGTCCCTCAAAAGATTGTTAACATCATCCGGGCATTGTACGCGAACAGCTCTAGCCGTATCAAACACAAAGGCAAACTAAGTGACGAATTTGCTGTCTCCTCGGGGGTCAAACAAGGTTGTGCATTATCGCCTCTCCTATTTATATTCGTCATGGACCACATAATGACTGCAGTTAACGAGCGTCCCCTCGGCATCAGATGGCGTCTGAACTCCCGGTTGGAAGACCTGGATTACGCTGATGATTTGTGTCTCCTCACGCACACCTACCAAGATATGCAGGAAAAACTAAACCTACTGGACTATAACGCGGCGTTCACTGGCCTCAAAATAAAAATCTCTAAGACCTAGGAAATGCGTATCAATGCTCGTAATAACACCCCGCTCTCTTTAAATAACATCCCAAACGATAATACTGTCAACTTTTGCTACCTGGGCAACCAGATTACTCCAGACGGAAGAGCTTCAGAGGATGTCAAAATACGAATTCGTAAAGCAGGATACGCATTTACTCTATTGAATAATTTCTGGAATAACCCATGCATCAAAAGAAGTACCAAAATCAAGGTCTTTAACAGCAACGTCAAATCAGTTCTTTTGTATGCCTGCGAAATCTGGAAAGACACTCTAGCGGTTACTCCCAAGATTCAGACCTTTGTCAACAAGTGCCTGCGCGCATTCTTGGCATACGCTGGCCGGAGGTTGTCTCAAATGTTACTCTATGGAGGTTAACAGGTCAACAATCAATTGCCAATGAGATCAAGAGGCGCAAATTGAGTTGGATAGGCCACACGCTAAGCAAACCCAGCTCAGATATCTCCAGGGAAGCATTAGAGTGGAACCCTCAAGGCCAACGCAGGGTAGGTAGACCTCGCTCTACCTGGAAACGCACAGTGGATAGCGAAGCCAGGTGAAATGGAAAGTCCTGGAATGAGGTCAAGTGCTTGGCGTTGAACAGGACAAGATGGAGATGTTTCGTGGAGGCACTTTGCTCCTCCTTGGAGCCATAGGAATCAATATATATCTGTTATCCCAAAAAGTATCTAGTTATCTATCAAAAAACCAAACAAGGAAAGTATCTTGTAACTTTGTCTACCTATATTTAGATAACTAGATAACCTACAATTGGTAGTAATATTTGATTTCAAAGAT
The DNA here is from genome assembly GCA_944588485.1 of Phosphuga atrata. Taxonomy (NCBI): domain Eukaryota; kingdom Metazoa; phylum Arthropoda; class Insecta; order Coleoptera; family Silphidae; genus Phosphuga; species Phosphuga atrata. The sequence continues at coordinate 65,997,282 of OX155899.1, forward strand.
AATTTAATTGTCTATCGAACAAAGTAAGTAGTCTACTAGCTGAGATAGCAGAAGATGAGTAAGAAGCTTAGCGTGTTGAGGCGTGTTGTCGGAGATCCGGCTTTTGGAACAGCAAAGGAAACTTGTAAGGGTTTCTGTACATGGGTCTTTCATCCCCAGAAAGCTTGTTATAATACCTACTTGTGGGCATTGATTTGTTGGTAGAAGAACACAAGGCAACTTGGAGAAGTTGATCGTATAGGGCAAAATTGAGGGAAAAAGACCGCGAGGCAGGTCCCCGTCGAGGTGGTTGGACCAAATCAAGAACATAACTGGACAACTCCTGCAAACTAACTTAACGGCGGCAGAAGATCGCAAGCAATGGAAACAACTAAGCAATCAGTGTACATAACCTTGGTGTGACAACCCTTCAGACATGAAGAAAAGACCAAGAAGAAGGGATTGATTTCGTTTAAAAATATTCGATTTGTTTTGCATATTAAAATGCAACCTTTTATTGGAAGACCCTATATTAATATTTAATTGATAAATGCTGGCATTTTTGGCGATTTTTATGGAAGTTTTTTTTATGAAAAGTTATCTATAATGTGGAGCAAAGGTTGCACGAAAATCGCGGAGCAGTTCGTCCGAACTTGCACGTTCGTAAATATTTGATGACAGTAGGAGCACGTGATGTCCGATAAGAGATATGAGCAATATTTGTCGTGAAAAGGGCTATTTATAAAATCGCCTCTGCTACAAATGCCGCCCAAATGCACAGCGACTTCTTCATACAAGAAATATATTTATACTCTCAAAGGAAACTTTACAAAGCGAGCAAATATCAATACATGCATGCTTCCTATATACCTACATATTATAATATTATTAAACAATTATTTTTGGAATACATATATATATATATATATATATATATATATATATATATATATATATATATACAGGGTGTGTATAGGTGTTAGGTAAATATGGGGCGAAAATTCAAGGGGTTATTCCTTGGTCTATTTTAAAGATATTTTGTTATATGAGGTTTTCTGAAAAACCCTTTGTTTTGAAGATACAGGGTGAACAAAATTTGGGACAGTAACAACATTTTATTAACGAAAAGTACATGTCAAGTTGCTCAATCTGCAATGCAATGCTTAGAATGACTTCCTCAAGCCTGGATACAAGCATTCAATCTTCTCGTCATTGAGTGCGGAACTCTTGGCGAAACACACCAGGGTTGTTTCCAATTAAGTTGCATCCAGCAATTATCCGATTTCGCAATTCGTCCAAATTCTCCATTTATGATTTCAACAAATAGCGAATATAGTTGTTGCAAATTTTGTTCACCCTGTATGTACGAAACAAAGAGGTTTTTCAAAAATCAGCATACGACAAAATATTCTTAGAATAGGCCAAGGAATAAATCCTTGAATTTTTGCCGCATGTTTACCCTACACCCTGTATAAATATATGTAGTATTTCAGGTTTTCGCGTTTAAAAGTTGAAAAATTTTAGTTGAAAAAGTTGCGAAAATGCGAGTAAATTTATTTCGTTAAAATAGATATTTAGCAAGTAAAAGTTAGAGTGTTTCTGAAAAAGTGTTCTGATGGTAGCAAATATATAAATTGCATTTCGCTAGTACAGGGATCCCCAACCTTTTTGCACTCAAGAGCACATTCTAGAAAGTCGGTCGGGCTACGGGCATCTTTTTCTATTCAAGAAGTCCTCATCTCATAATTGATGAGTGATTCGCCAAAATGTTTATCAAAGAAAAATAAATTTCGCAGAATTTTCATTCGAAACTTTTTTCAAAATTCGCAATAGTTTTTGGAAAAACAAACAAAAAACGAAAAAACAATTCACGAGGAAAAACGTGAAGATAACTGAGATTTGTTTTGCAAATTTTGGCGATTTTCACGTAAGAATACTGAAAATCTAAAAAAGTGGGCTGAGGTTCGACATTCGACAAAAAAGTGGGCCGACATTTCAAACGATTGGAAATGATTGACGTATCTGATGAAAATATGATAAGTCTCATGTATATGCTGCGCAACAAGATCTGGAGTCTGGCCGACTGATTGGGCAACCTCAATGAATACGACAACCTCAATATGATATGAAATTCTTGACGAGAGACCTATTTCAAATTCAAAGCCAAAACTAAAATATTTTAAAAGTTACCAAAAGAAAGCGAATGACGATTATAATAAATCGATAAATCTTTATTTTACTATTACCCTTACTCACTAACTTACATTAAGAATTAACTGAATTACGCGATTATTTTTAAACTTATAAAAAGAAAATGAACAGACGATTATGATACTTATATTAATATAACTTATATTAAGATCTTATATAATATCTTATATAATATATCTTATATAACTTATATTAAGATCTATCTTAATATAATATATCTTATATAACTTATATTAAGATCTAAATATTTCTAGATCTAATATAAAGTAATATATTAACTATTTCTAGATCTCTTTCGATACTCTTAACATTCAGTTGTTCAATTGACTGCTTTTGGGCAATTGACTACCAAAAAATATAGGAGGAGGAGGACCTTACTGTATGCAAACCATATGCTTCTGGTGCCTGACAATACCACGCAATACATTAGTGTATTTTCATAAGTTTCTAATTGTAAATTCACATTTTTCTTGTAATTAAACTACATATTTACTGTTTTCAGATTTTTCCCTTTACATGTGCTGTAAGACACCGCTTCTTGCCAAATTTCACGATTCTAGGTCAACGGGAAGTACCCTATAGGTTTTGATTCCCTTGTGAAATCGCAAAATAAGCGACATAAACGGTCATATCTTTTGATCGCGCTGACTTACAAGTTTGATTTTTTCAGAGCTGAAAGAGACCGCAGACCCGAGTATTTGATACCAACTTCAACTTGTTACCTCTACGCGTTCCTGAGAAAAATGGTCTTGACAGACAGACAAACGTACGGACAAACAGACAGACGGACAGACAGACAGAAAGACGGACGGACAACAAAGTGATCCTATAAGGGTTCCGTTTTCGGTACGGAACCCTAAAAACGAAATAAATCGTGTGGAATATGTAAATGATGCGAAGAATCTACTGTAAATATCATAATAGAACGTGATTTACAGCAGACCGTGCAATCGAAAACGAAATGGAACATGCGGAAATTCCATTTTCTAAATCATTGCGGTACGTACGGAAATAAACATTTTTTAATAAAACATTTTAGACCTTCACATCACAACGTTGAACACGCGATCCGCCACAGCCGTTTTATTTTTCCATTCACAATTCTTGCGTTCTTGCCCCCGAAGTTTCATTGCGATTTTGATGGATGAATGCCGCATTCCCACCCTGAAATTAATATTTTCATTTACGTTCGTTTGAAAGTCATCTCGGATATGTGTTAAATCAACTTGAAACATTACAAAGAAATAACTTGTTAAACTTAATAAGATTTATTAAACTCAAACGACTAAAACTAAATTAAATTAGATTATTTGTAATGAAATAATTAGTATTTGATTATTTCTATTACACGGTGAAGATTTCATTTAATATTTTAATTGTATCAATTAGTGAACGCTTGTATTTTAATTGACTGGGGTTGTCAATAGACTTAGCTTTGACGTATGATGGTAAGTGCTCATACGATAAGCACGTATGTTAATTCAGTTTCAAGCGCGGGAATTAGATCAAGTCAATTTGCAATTTAGCTAGTTCAAATTAATTCGAGACAGGAAATTATGAAGATGTTGTAATAAGTGTATAATTGGTTTAGATATTGTGTAATTACCGTTTTCCTGTCCGTTTTATTTACATTTTTTTCTAAAAATACGGAAATTTATATTGCATATATAAATAAACCTTTTTTTATGTTAGGAAAATCGATAGGGTTGTTTTATTAGATCCATTAAGATTTTTCTGTTAGGGTAGATCACGTTTCTGGAATGGTGGGGGACCGAAGCACTCGATCAAAATGTGTTGTTCGAGTATTATATAAAGTAAAGTTTTTAGATGTAGGTAATAGATGCGATCATAAACGATTTATTAAACAAAATCTATTAACACCTTGACATACAATGACGTCTGTAGGACGTCATGTATTTGTCATAAGATCGCATATATATGGATACATCAACGCGCATTTTATTCGTATGTCAAGGGGTTAAACAAATCGCAGGTGTAGATAAAAATTAAATTTGAATCTTAATTCAATAAAATTTCCTTCACCACCAATTGTCATTCCTTAACCAACAATTCCACCGATTCCAAATCGAAATTTCTTCGAACAAAAAAGCAAACCCATTGTTTATAAATTTTGCAGCAATTAATTTCGAAAATACCTGGCACATTCAGCAACAAAGTTGTATTTGAGGTTTTCGCGGATACAAACATATGTTGGTTTGTTTTCTCGGGATTCCGTTTGGTACAGAAGAAAACAGACGGCACCTTGATTCACACTGTGTATCGGAAACCAACGCATACAGACAGATATTTGAACGCTTCTTGACCATCACCCCAAACAACTAGCATTTGTAGTCAACACTTTTGGTGTTTGTTCACGTTGGAACGCGCGGGCGCGGTGGCGGGTGCGGGCACGGTAGACGTGGCGAGTTCGTGTTCACTTTGGCCGCCAGGCGTTTGCGCGGGTGTGACCTGTTTTCATTTTAGGTTAGGTTAGTATACTAACCTAAGTTTAAGTTTTGGTTACTATACTAAGCTGAAGAGCACTAATAAACTCTTCTGTATTGAAAGACATTATGAAAACATGCTATCGTTTCTAGCGATAAGTTCGTGCTGGTTGAACTTACAAACGTCGCGAGAGAATCGCGCGTTCCGCCGCTAGTTCGACGAGGACACACACAAACGTCTCACGCGTTTGATATTGCCGTGAGCGCGCCGCGCGCGCCAGTCGTTAGCTTGCCCGCTACTTAGACTGCGCGTGCGTTTCGTACGTGAACACTTCGATATTACGCCATATGTTTGATATTTCGTGACCGCACCCGCGAGTCAACGTGGATGAGCACTTACCAAAAGACTAGCCGACCAGCTTAAGTTACCAAAAGAATTGAAGAACTTACCAGAAGCTCTTTCTCCAAATGGATATCCAAACAGCCTAATATCCAGAGCTTTCCGTCGTACAGAGAACAGTAACCAAAGAACTGAAGAACGGCAGAAACCCGCCAGCACAGCATACCTACCATATATGCATGGATCAACTGACAAAATCGCCAGAATCCTAAACACAACATCACAATGACACAACATCGACACCATTTTTAAACCAAACCAGAAAACCTCCATGCTACGCAGCGTTAAAGACACCATCCCGTTAGAATCCCATGGAGTTTAAGAAATACCTTGCGGAACATTTCGTTCACATGTTGACGTGACTTAGAAGGAACTATCTTTCCCTACTGACGTTCATTGGACGTACCAATAGAAAAATATCGACTAGGATTCATGAACATGTAGCTTCAGACAGACACAAAGATAAAGTTTCATCCGCTCTTGTCCAACACACCAACACCGGCCACTGGATGAAACTCTCATTTTAGAAACTCAAGGACTTTTGCACAGATTAGCCACGAATTGTCACAGCTATACAGAGAAGCCATAGAGATAGGAAAACGAGACTACTGTATGAACACGAGAGACGATTCCTTGAGACTCCCCTCAGCATGGCGACCGATCATATCCACACTCAAAATGCAATCCCAGACACATATACAACCAACAAGACAAACAAACAATCGAACCGAAGCACCACACACAACGCGCATGACTCGCAGCCAGACATCTATAATGCCCGCATTCACGGTCAGTTTAAACTGATCAGTTGAACTGACGTTTAGAACTGATCAGTTAAAACTGATCAGTTCAAAATGATTTCTCCACTCACTGGCTTAAAACCGGCCTTCAGTTCTAGATTGTCCGCAACCCGTGTTGTATCTGGCTAACCAATTTTCCAACGCGTTTAAAAAAAATGGATTCGGATTCTGAAGAGGATATTCTACTTATGACGGCTGCTGCTTGTTGCAGGGTGAGTAGGTAGGTAGCTGGTCGATGTATCGGTAAAGGGACAATCTCAAAATAGCAATCTAAAATGATGAGTAACACCTATTACATGATATACATACCTTATTGTACTCCTATCCTATCTGCAACAGCTCCTCCAATGTCTTTCAATCTTTTGTGTTTATTTTTATAAAACTTGTCGTTTGTTTTCCACAAACATTCGCACTCGTGGTATTTTTCAATAAATTCCTCAGTTATTGCACTTGCTGACACCATGGCAGTTAAACTACAACTGCCTATGCGCATGCACGGTCAGTTTGGCATAATGAAAACGAACTGAAGCCAGTGGATTTATCGTGCGCCCGGTAAATCCGTGGGTTGCCGTCAGTTCAAAATTTTACGTTAGGATTTCACACTAACGGTCAGTTTTTGGATGTACGTACGTCAGTTCAACTGATCAGTCGAACTGATCGTGAATGGGGGTCTTAAGTAATCGCATCCAACGATCAAGCGCATAGTCTCACCGAACTTCGCAGCCGAAACATGAACACGTTCATTCCGTCAACCCTCAACGAAGCCGCCGCAGCTGTGAATCTCATGACCCCGCCTACCTGGACACCCTGGACGACAGCCTCATCGACCAAATGCTAAATTATAGAATGAAAAGGAGAAAGAAGACCCAAGCTGACAACGAGAAACCCGAGGAAACCGCCGCCGAGAAGACAACCGAAGCCGCCGCCGAGAAGACAACCGAAGCCACCCCTAGGAATACTACCTACGCCGCCCCTTACAGAACAACTGAAGCCGCCCTCAAAAGAAAAACTGAAGCCGCACAAAAGAGAATAACTGAAGCCGCCCCCAAGAGAACAACTGAAGCTCCCGAGAGAACAAAGGAAGCAGACCCCAAAACAGCAACTGAAGTCGCCCCCAACAGAGCAACTGAAGCCGCCCCAATGAGAAAAGTCACACCGATGGACACGTACAGCCCCACCGAAGCCGCCTCCAAGGAGGCAAACCCGACAAGGAGGAAGAGGAAACCATCAAGTTAAGAAAAAAGAAAACAGCCAAACTGGAGAAGACCAAGCACATCAGGACCGCAGGCCGCTGGAGAACAACCCCGCCTAATCGGAAGGAATGCAGCAACAACAGAGCGACGCAGAAGAATCAACCAAGGAAGCCGACAACTCCACCAAGACAACAGGACCCAGCTGTAGACAAGCAAAACCACCACGGTTTGATCTATAACTTAGTTACTAAGCTATGTAGATTATCTACATTTGTTAAGGCTTTAAGCCAATGAAGCTAAATAGTCATATTTGAGGACTAGAACGTTAGATCTAGTTCAGAAGCTGAGTTATCTACTCGCAAAAATGATGTATTTTATACAACAAATTGGACGGTTGAGTTTTCATCGCAGTATCAGTTAATACGCTATGTAGACTAACCAAATTTGGTGAAGTTGAAACCACTTAAGTCATTTTTTAGATTTATAAATTAGACGGTTACGGTTTGATCTATAACTTAGTTACTAAGCTATGTAGATTATCTAAATTTGGTAAGGCTTTAAGCCAATGAAGCTAAATAGTCATATACGAGGACTAGAACGTTAGATCTAGTTCACAAGCTGAGTTAATTACTCGCAAAAATGATGTATTTTATACAACAAATTGGAGAGTTGCTTTTCGCTGTCTCTGTTAATAAGCTATGTAGACTAACCAAATTTGGTGAAGTTGAAACCAATTAAGTTATTTTTAGATTTATAAATTAGACGCTTACGTTTTGATCTATAACTTAGTTATTAAGCTATGTAGATTGTCTAAATTTGGTAAGGCTTTAAACAAATGAAGCTAAATAGGCATATTTGAGAACTAGAACGATATATCTAGTTCACAAGCTGAGTTACCTAGTAGCAAAAATGATGTATTTTATACAACAAATTAGACGGTTGAGTTTCCATTGCTGTCTTAGTTAATAAGCTTTGTATACTAACCAAATTTGGTGAAGTTGAAACCAATTAAGTAATTTTTTAGATTTATAAGTTAGACGGTTACGTTTTGATCTATAGCTTAGTAACTAAGCTATGTAGATTATCTAAATTTGGTAAGGCTTTAAGCCAATGAAACTAAATAGTCATATATGAGGACTAGAACGTTAGATCTAGTTCACAAGCTGAGTTATCTAGTTGCAAAAACGATGTATTTTATACAACAAATTGGACAGTTGAGTTTTCATCGCTGTCTCAGTTAATAAGCTAAGTAGACCAACCAAATTTGGTGAAGTTGAAACCAATTAAGTTATTTTTTAGATTTATAAATTGGACGGTTACGTTTTGATCTATAACTTAGTTACTAAGCTATGTAGATTATCTAAATTTGGTTAGGCTTTAAGCCAATGAAGCTAAATAGTCATATTTGAGGACTAGAACGTTAGATCTAGTTCACAAGCTGAGTTATCTACTCCCAAAAGTGATGTATTTTATACAACAAATTGGACGGTTGAGTTTACATCGCTGTCTCAGTTAATAAGCTAAGTAGACCAACCAAATTTGGTGAAGTTGAAACCAATTAAGTTATTTTTTAGATTTATAAATTGGACGGTTACGTTTTGATCTATAACTTAGTTACTAAGCTATGTAGATTATCTAAATTTGGTTAGGCTTTAAGCCAATGAAGCTAAATAGTCATATTTGAGGACTAGAACGTTAGATCTAGTTCACAAGCTGAGTTATCTACTCCCAAAAGTGATGTATTTTATACAACAAATTGGACGGTTGAGTTTACATCGCTGTCTTAGTTAATAAGCTATGTAGACTTACAAAATTTGGTGAAGTTGAAACCAATGAAATTATTTTTTAGATTTATAAATTAGACGGTTACGTTTTGATCTATAACTTAGTTACTAAGCTAGGTAGATTATCTAAATTTGGTGAGGCTTTAAGCCAATGAAGCTAAATAGTCATATTTGAAGACTAGAACGTGAGATCTAGTTCACAAGTTGAGTTAACTAGTCATAAAAATGATGTATTTTATACAACAAATTGAACGGTTGAGTTTTCATCGCTGTCTCAGTTAATAAGCTATGTAGACTAACCAAATTTGGTAAACCAGAAGTAAACAAACGAGAAAAAAAAAGAAAGACAAACAAAAATAGACGACAACAAAAGACAAGAAATAACCGAAAATCAAAACAACAGACGGCGGAACAACGGGCAAGAACAAAGGATCCCATATATCGAGCGCTCAGTATGCGTCTAACGGTTAACCCGCACGGATATATATATATCATATATATATATATATATATATATATATATATATATATATATATATATATATATATATATATATATATATATATATATATATATATATACCGGGTGGTCCATTTATGTGAAGACATTGAAATATCTCGAAAAATTTCCCAAATGAGAACTTAATATTTGAAAGGGGGTTATGCACTGGTGCTAAAGTTAGAACTCCTCCTAAATTTCTTATGCAGGGGCGAGGGGTAACTCAGAAATCTTAAATGGAAACCCCATTTTTTTCTTGCAGATTCAGATTTTATGACAAAAATAAGAAGACTTTATTCGAAACATTTTTTTTAATCTTTATAAATTGCGATGTAAAACGTTAAAATTGGTTACGTTTCATTTTTCATAGAAACCCATGTGATTTAGTACAAAGTACTAGAAAACAATAGAAAACGATTTATTTAGAGTTGGGGTGCTTGTTCATTGGCGATTCGCCTTACCTCCTGCTTTTCAATTAAAGTAAATGTTCAAAAATTTGACCTTCAACTTCGATGCATTTATTGATTCGCTCTTCAAATGCTTGTGTACAGCTTAAAAGTGTCTCTGCTGGAATTTGAGCGCAAGCATTCTTGATTCGCTCTATCATTTTTTCACGAGTTATTGGCACTCTTTGATGAACCTTGTTTTTTAGAAACCCCCACAAGAAAAAATCTGGTGATGTCAAATCGGGCGACCTGGCAGGCCAATTTACTATTATATATTACCACCTCTCCCGATCCAACGACAATTGAAATTGCGGTCTAATATCTCTCGTGCTAGTCGTGAGTAGTGAGCTGGACAACCGTCATGCTGATACCACATGGTTAACCGAATGTTTAAACTAATGTCCTCAAGTAATGTTGGTAGTTGGTGTTGCAAAAAAATTTGATATTTTTGTCCATTTAAAGTGCCTTTTGTCCATTTTAAAGTGCCAACAAAATAGGGACCAATGAGCTTATCGCCTATGATTCCACACCAAACGTTAACCGATCAAGGACGTTGATGCTCAACTTATCGCAAACAGTGTGGGTTTTCTAACACTCCAGTAGTGCATATTGTGTCGATTAATGTTACCATGGTTTGTGAAGTTAGCCTCATCGGAAAATAGTACTTCACGGAAAAAAAATTGGTACCTTCGTATCTGCTCACTTGCCCATTCACAAAATCTTACTCGATTATAAAAATCATCCCCATGAAGTTCTTGGTGCAGTGAAATATGATACGGATGAAACTTATGTCGATGCAGTATTCTGAGAATACTAGATCGAGGAATTACAGAATCGCGAGCTAAATCTCGAGTGCTTACTTGGGCGTTTTGGGCAACAGCCCAGCTTCTAGCAGTCTTAGCTTCTCCAGTAACAGCTTCTCCAGTAACAGATCTTCTACGCGTTCTTTTTTTAGATTGCACACTTCCATGGGTAGTAAAGGCTTTAACAACATTGTAAAAACATGACCGCGACCGAACATTATTTGGAAAACGCACAGCATACAAGGCAACAGCATTGTCTATATTTCTTCTACACTCGCCATAAATGTAAATCATTTCAACTTTTTCTTCTATAGAAACAGGAAACATTTTTCTGTCCTTAAGTCGAACACTGTTTTGGTTTTATAACAACAATTATTGCGTGAAACAAAAAGAAAAAAGATGGTGGCAGATGCCGCCTTGATAAACACCTGGGTTTTTTTTGAAAATCTAAACGTAACTAATTTTAGCAATTTGCACCGCCATCTACAGAGATCCTAGAAAAATGTTTAGAACAAAACTTTCATGTTTTTTGGTCGAAGAATCTGAATCTGCAATAAAAATATGGGGTTTCCATTTAAAATTTCAGAGTTACCACCAGTCTCTCTTAGAAGGAGTAGGGTGGGAGGTCTAAAATTATTATCAGTGAATGGCTCCCTGTGAAATATTAACTTTTCATGTGGGTTATTAGTTTGTAATATGTTTATTTTTAGAGATATATATATATATATATATATATATATATATATATACATATATATATATATATATCTATATATATATATACATGTATCTATATATATATATATATATATATATATATATATATATATATATATATATCTTGAAAATAGCGAATGTCAGTTCGCCGAAACTATATCTCGCTTTCCGACTCAGTTAACGCTGTTATAACTTTTGAACACCTCACCGCAGAGACTTCTAGTCTTCACCAATCGATTCAGCGTCCCAAAATTAGCCAGAAAACATATATAAGATTCCCTAAGAAGCTTTCATTTCAGAAATACCATCGACTCGGGAAGTCTTGACCGAACGACGAGCTGAGAAAATCGATTTTGGAAAAATCGTTATTTTTTGAGTTACAGCAAGATTTAAAAACGCTTCTGAAAGCGTGTTTGCTGCTGGTTACAGATATGCAAATTACATTTCGCTATCTCTTTCGGTTCACTTTCGCCTACAAAAATTGAAGAAATTTTTATTGAAATTTCGGCGCTCGAGTAGAGATCTCGGAAAGTCGTGAATTTGCCGCGGACAATCTAAGCGTATTAATAGAAAAATGTTCTTCTGAAAACGATGCCGCACCCATTTTTTGATTATCTGCAACCGTTTCAGAGATATCTACTTAGCAAATCGAGAATCGGCTAAATTTCAGTTTGAAATTTATCGACAAATTATTGAATATCTCCGGACAGTTTACACATCGACTTGTTCGTCTTGTCGTGTAGTTTCTGTGCGCCCAAAATGATTTCGCTGCTCGAAAAAATCGAAAAAAACCGAAAAAGCATGTATTTTTCGAACGATATAATGGCAAATTTTTGTCGATATTTTTTTTGCAAATTTTTTTCGTGATTTTTTTTTGGTAATACGAAGAGAATCTAAGTGCTAAAAATGGCTTTCCAGTTTATTTCGCTCCAAAGTTACAAATAAACAAATTTTATATATTTTTTTTTCGCTGTACACAATAACACATTTCCTACTGATTTGACGCTATCATAACTTTTGAACCGCTCACCGCAGAGACTTCTAGTCTTCGCCAATCGATTCAGCGGCCCAAAATTAGTCGGAGAGCGTATATAATATTCTCTGGGAAGCTTTCAGTTAAGAAATACCTTCGACTGGGAAGTCTAGACCGCGGAAACGTCTAAATGCGAGAAAATCGTATTTTTGAAAATCGTTATTTTTTGAGTCATAACAAAATTTAAAAACGTTTCTGAAAGCATTTTTTCTGCTGATTACAGATATGCAAATAATATTTCGCTAGCTCTTTCGGTTCACTTTCGCCTGCAAATTTGAAGAAATTTTTATGAAATTTCGGCGCTCTAGTGGAGATCTCGGAAAGTCGTAAAATTCTAGCGGTCAATCTTAATGTATCCGTAGGAAAATGATCTTCTGAAAACGATTCCGCAATCTGTTTTTAACTATCTGCAACCGTTTCCGAGATATCTACTTAGCAAATTGAGAATTGGGTAAATATAAGTTTGAATTTTATCGACGAATTATTGTAGTTTCTGTGTAACCAAAAGGATTTCGCTGCTCTTTACCGTTTTCGAAAAAATACAAAAAAAACCAAAAAGCATGTATTTTTCGAACGATATGCAAATTTTTTTCTTGATTTTTTTTTGGTTACACAAAGCAAGTCGAAGTGCTGAAAACGGTTTTCCAGTTTATTTCGCTCTAATGTTTTTTTAAATTTTTTTATTTATTATTATTACCTTTATTGGCATATTTACAACAATTACTATAAGACTAACAATACAACATATCAAAACAAAAAAAAAAAACAAAAAAAAAACACATGGAAACAATAAAAAAAAAGAACAAAAAAACAGAACATAACTAATAACCCGACCCAAAAATATCCCAAATACTCAAACTTAAAAAAAATACTACACTTTAAAGAAACAAAAAAAAAAACAATAATTCTTCGCCCGCACTAACTTATTTCCCTCCCTAAACTCTTTCCACAATCACTCCCTTCCGCTCTAAAATTTCCCGCATTATGGGCCACCCGCTACCTGACTCGTCCATGCACGCTTCCCAGTCTTTACATTTATTTTTCTTTCCTTCTTCCCATGTTAGCCCTTTGCACTCTTCCATCCAATGTGCCCACCTGTCAGTACCCTCTCCGCATATGGTACACAAATTCTCCCTTTCATTCAACCAGTACCTTCTTCCCTTTTCTTCGTTGCCGCACCGAAACCTGGCTATCCTATTTTGGCTACCGCTGGACCCTCTGCTTAGGTACAAAGGGAGTCTGCCGTACACTTGTACCTTGTTGTACTCCCGATTGTACCTGCTTTCGTCTATACGGCTTTGTCGTATCTGCAGCTCTATCTCCCTACTCCTTTCACCCAACAATTTTTCACACTTTACGCCTTCCCTTTTCATCCTTTCTACCTCCTCTTTCGACAACCCTACTCGTTAATACATTTTTTTCCATTCATTTCCCCATTTTGTTAGTCTAATCCCTCCGACACCTTCCTTCCTTAAACTATTGAACACCTCTTTCACTATCCTTTCATTCCCTAAGCTATACACTTTCCTTTCGTATCTTGCCACTCTCACTGATGCTTCTATTGCAACTTTATATACATTCGCTTCTTGTAGCACCAGGTACCCTGGCGTACTCCTGTCTAATTTCAACGCCCTTTTTATAAACTGAAGTTGTACCTTTTCTACTTGTTCCATTTCGTTCATACCCCATATTTCCGCTCCATACAACAAAATACTCCGAACACACGCTTTCCACACTGTCATTTTTGCCACAAAACTATCTTCAAATTTATCTTTCCAAGCATTCCAAAACCTATTAGCAGCCACCCATGCTTTCTTACATACGAACTTAATGTGCTCATTATTGGACCCATTACTACCAAACATAAATCCCAAGTATTTGAACCTGCTAACCTGCTCTATAACTTCTTCCCCCCACATCAAGCTTTCCTCTTTCTTACCAACTTTCTTTCTAAACACCATCCACTTAGTCTTCTCTACATTCACACTTAACATTCTTTTCTCAAAATATCTTTTAATCCTTCCAATCATCTCTTTCATTTCCCCTTTTGTTCTTGCTAAAGCAACTATGTCATCCGCGTAAGCTAGAGACCACACTTTCATCCTACCTATTACCACTCCTCCTGCCTGCCCATTTTTTAAAACCTTTTCTAAGTCATTTATAAAAACATTAAATAGGACAGGGCTAAGTGGACACCCTTGCTTTAACCCTTTCCTAACCCAACATTTTTCGGATTTTTTTTCACTTATTCTAACTCTGCAGCTTGTCTTGCCATATAGATCTGTAACTGCCTTCACTAGCCACCCACTAATTCCTTTTGCTCTCATCATTTCCCATAGCATGTTTCGGTTTACTGTGTCATATGCCGCTTTAAGATCTATGAATACAGCATACACCTTTCCACCTTTCTGTGCCAGCTCTTGCTCTATTACGTATTTTAAGGTAACCAGCTGGTCCGTTGTTCCCCTCCCTTTTCTGAATCCCCCTTGTACTTCCGGAATCACTTCCTTTTCCTCAATTTCTTCCTGTATTTTCATCTCCGCTACTTTTGCATATATCTTATATGATGTATCCATCAGTGTGATGCCTCTGTAATTTTCTGCTTCTCCCTTATTTCCTGCTTTGAAAATTGGTACGATGTCCCCTTCCTTCCAGCTTTCTGGAATTGCTTGCTGTCCTTTGAAAATCTTGTTGTATAATTCGTGGAGTTTTTTTTGTATTGACACCGGCGCTAGTTTCCATGCTTCATTTGGGATTCCATCCGGACCTGTCGCTTTTCTTCTTTTCAGCCCACCCAGCACTTGCTCCATTTCCTCCCACATAATTTCTGGTCGATGGCCTTCTTCTTCTTTTCCGTCCTCTTCCACTGTCTCCTCTGCTCCCTTATCTTCTTTTCCGTCCAGCAACTGCATAAAATGTGCTCTCCATCTTTCCATCTTAATTTCATTAACTTTCCGGGTTGCTTTTTCCACATTTTTGGCAATAAACTTCCATATTTCTCTTTCACTATTGAGCTTCCTAGCCTCCTCCATTTGTTTTCTTTGCCACGTTCCTTTTTTGTTCTTTACAAGTTCTTTCATTTGGTCCTTCATATTTTTTAATTTACCTGGAGTTCCTCCGCTCTGTCTCCTCTAATGTTACAAATAAACAAATTTTACTTTTTTTTTTCGCTGTAAACAATCACACATTTCCTACTGATTTTACGCTGTCGTAACTTTTGAACCGCTCACCACAGATATTTCTAGTCTTCACCAATCGATTCCGTATCCCAAAATTAGTCGGAGAACGTATATAATATTCCCTGGGAAGCTTTCAGTTATTCAGTTATTTTGTGACTAACAGCAAACTTTAAAAACGTTTCTGAAAGCATTTTTGCTGTTGATTACAGATATGCAAATTATATTTCGCTATCTCTTTTGGTTCACTTTTGCCTACAAAAATTGAAGATATTTTTATGAAATTTCGGCGCTCTAGTAGAGATCTCGGAAAGTCGTGAATTTCTCGCAGACAATCTTAGTGTATTCACAGGAAAATAACCTTCTGAAGACGATGCCGCAATCCGTTTTTAATTATCTGCCACCGTTTCCGAGATATCTACTTAGCAAATCGAGATTCGGGTAAATTTCTGTTTGGTATCTATCGACAAATTATTGAATATATCCGGACAATTTACACATCGACTTGTTCGACTTGTCGTGTAGTTTCTGTGTGCCCAAAATGATTTCGCTGCTCTTTACCGTTTTCGAAAAAATCCAAAAAAACCGAAAAAGCATGTATTTTTCGAACGAAATGATCGAAATTTTTTGTCGAAATTTTTTTTGCAAATTTTTTTCGAGATTTTTTTTTGTTTCACGAAGGAAAGCAAAGTGCTGAAATCGGTTTTTCAGTTTATTTCCTTCTAAAGTTACAAAAAAACAAATTTTATTTTTTTTCGCGGTAAAACACTTTTTCTACTGATTTGACGCAGTCATAACTATTGAACCGCTCACCACAGAGACTTCTAGTCTTCACCAATCGATTCAGCGTCCCAAAATTAGTCGGAGAAGGTATATAATACTCCCAGGGAAGCTTTCAGTTAAGAAATACCATCGACTCTGGAAGTCTAGACCGCGTAAACAACGAATTGTGAGAAAATCGATTTTTTCAAAATCGTTTTTTTTTGAGTTACAGCAAAATTTAAAAACATTTATGAAAGCATTTTTGCTGCTGATTACAGATATGCAAATTATATTTCGCTATCTATTTCGTTTCACTTTCGCCTGCAAAAATTGAAGAAATTTTAATGAAATTTCGGCGCTCTAGTGGAGATCTCAGAAATTCGTGAATTTCCCGCGGAACATCTTAGTGTATCTACAGGAAAATGACCTTCTGAAAACGATGCAGCAATCCGTTTTTAATTAGCTGCAACCGTTTCCGAGATATCTACTTATCAATTCGAGAATCGGGTACATTTCAGTTTGAAATTTATCTACAAATTATTGAATATTTCCGGACAATTTACACATCAACTTGTTCGTCTTGTCATGTAGTTTCTGTGTGCACAAAATGATTTTGCTGCTCTTTACCGCTTTCGAAAATATCGAAGTCTTCACCAATGGATTCAGTGTCCCAAAATTAGTCGGTTAACGTATATAATATTCCCTTGGAAGCTTTCAGTTTTTCCAGTTTATTTCGCTCTAAAGTAACAAATAAACAAGTATATATATATATATATATATATATATATATATATATATATATATATATATATATATATATATATATTCGCTGTACACCGTCTTGTATTTCACGCAGTCGTAACTTTTGAACGGCTCACCACAGAGACTTATAGTCTTCACCAATCAATTCAGCGTCCCAAAATTAATCAGAAAACGTATATGATATTCCCTAGGAAGCTTTCAGTTAAGTTTAAGAAATACATCGACACGGGGAGCTTAGACCGCGGAAACGACGAAAACAGAGAAATCGATTTTGGCAAATCTTTATTTTTTTAATGTATACCTGAATGTTATTAGTATTGCGGATCGGGTACTAAGTTGAAGAAGCGTTTAGGAAGAGGTGATTCTTATTTTAATCCTCTAGACCGGAGGTTCTCAAACTGGGTGCCGCGGCAACCTGGGGTGCCGCGGCAACCTGGGGTGCCGCTAGCGTATGCCTGGGGTGCCGCAGCAATAATCAAAATTTAAAAAAAAATATGTAAAAAAATGTATATAGAAAAATAGATGAGGAGGTATTCGACTTTGAGTTCCTACTTTTATTGTAGAATTATGCACAATTGGCTAAGATCTGGGTCTTTAAAACGGAAAGGTGATGCACGCCACTGGTGACGCTGAAAGAGCCACATGGTTTCATGGCAATTTAAGGATGCTGATACCAGGAAAATTTAAGAGTGCACGACATTCGCACCTTCATCGCCACCTGCTACCGCATGTGGCAGACTATAGTGAATTGTAAATGTGCTGCCAGATTATGCCAATTAAATCGCTATAGAAAGCGTTGCATGGCAATAGAGTTTTTGAAAGCATATCACATTCAAATCCCGTTCTCTTTTTAATATCACGCAATTCTACGCGAATGAACGAAGGCGGTAGAGTAATATTTAGATAAAAAATGTATATTGCCACATTTTGGATCTGGAGTTCACATCTGGATTCTGGAGCGTATGTGATATCTTGATTTATCTGCTGCTTCGCGGTGTGCAACCTAATCTAATCTGGGTTAAGCCAACGATCCTTGCCACATTGTCCTATATTAGATCGAGAGTTCGCGCTGCCGCGCGTATTTGGTCATGATTTATCTGCGGCTTCGCGTTGGGCAACCTAATCTAATTTGGGTTAAACCAACGGTCCTTGCCACATTATCCTAATTTGGATCTTTCGGTTTAGTCACAAAAGTAAAAAATACCCCTTCTTTGAATTTCGTTTCTTAATTTACATGTTTTTAACTGGAGCACGCGATTGGAGGTTTTCAAAACAAATTCAATGTCAATTTCAATAGACAAACGTATGCGCTGTCTAAAACTGAAAGATTTTTTAATGTAACTGTTGCATTTTTCAAAATATAGTTATTTAAAGATCTTACCATCTGGGCCGCTTTGAATTTGAGGGGCGGCGATTGCCGCCAGATCAAATATTTTGCAAAATACACAAAGGGATATAATTTCTCCTTTCTCTAGATCCTAGATTTCTCTACAAATGTGTAAAATTTTATTGCTCCACGTAGTGTGAAACTTACTAAAATATTTTTTTAAAATCGGGAATTCCAACCAAAACTGAACTCGAAAATATCAACATATTCAAAAATAGTGAAAAAATGTATTAACCCTTCATAGATTCCAATGAAACTTTTACTGAATATGGGTATCCACCAGAAGTACCCGCTGACCGAATTTGAAAGCTCGCCCCACAATGGGGGCAGCTTGACGAATTATTTTTGCTTTAAAGATTTTTATGCAAATATCTCGCCAACGCCTCACAATAGAAAATTACTACAGGGATCTCCGTATGTATTTTGTCCGTGTCTATAAATAATTATTTTTTGCAAATTTTGTAAAATCGTTCGATTTGGTCACAAAAGTAAAATATATAAAATATAAAATTTTAAGCAGAACAAAAACTTTACTTAACGTTATTTCCATCAGTCAACTTCATTTCCGATTGTAAAAAGATCTGAGTTACTTAAGTCGCGCATAAAGAAGTTTTACTTCAAACAAAAAATTATATTTGGTACAAGTAGAGTTCCATCGTGTGCAATCCGTATTTTACAAATTCGCCTAATACACTTCATCCTCTCTCCTATATACAAAAGAAAAAAACATCTCCTGAATGAAGCAGAAATATTTACTGCGACAGCTAGAATATTTAAAACACGACAAGACCCCAAACAATTACATGTGTGATGACTCATCGGCGACCAGAATTTCGATTTTCAATTTACATGGGTTTGAATGGAGAACGCGGTAAGATGTTTGCAAATACATTTATTCTGCAAAAACGGTTCGCTTTGAAAAAAAATGAACATGACAAACTTGAAAAAGTTGATAAAAAACATCAAGTGATTAATGGACGACCCCAACAATGCCGCGAGATTTTTTCCGCTCGACAAGGGTGCCGCGGCAAAAAAAGTTTGAGAACCACAGCTCTAGACTGCGCATGCAAAAGCACGGCATTGCATATTCACAAAGTAACATTCAGTCGGATAGACCTAGAGCTCAAAAAGCCACTAGAAAAAGGGTAAAAGCAAACGAAGAAAGTTCCTGCGGAATATTTTTGCCGGATTCCAGTAAATCGAAAAAACCGAAAAAGCACACATTTCTCAAACGAAATGGTGGAAAGTTTTTGTTGATTTTTTTTTTTTGGAAATTTTGCATCTTTCCAGTATAATTTTGCGGAAATCGGTTGAAAATTGACCGAGCAGTGAATTAAAATGTAAGAGACCTCCGCCGGATCGATGGCTGGTTCGATGGTATTTGTTAATTGTAAACTTCCCAGGAATATGGTATATGTCTTCCCACTAACTTTGGGCCGCTAAATTGTTTGTTGCAAGCTAGAAGTCTCTGTCGCAAGCCGTTCAAATGTTATGACATTGTGAAATTTGCGAGAAAATGTATTTCCTTAAAATGATTATTATAATTCGCACCTCGACGCATCACCGGCGATAAGTTTTTATAAACATCAGAATTAGGATTATGGACTGCAGGTCCGTACGTTTTATAAACTACAGACGCAGTTATAAAGATCGCAGAGAAAGCTAGAACGGCCACAAAAGAACAAGGAACATTTGCGCTCTAATAACGTTTAATGTACGTAATGCGATTAAGACAGCCAGCTGGGAACTAATAATGGGCGAACTGACAAAGGGACGCATAGCTCCGTATCTGTTACGGATCATAAAAGTTTCCTTACCAATAAAAAAATAATGCTGCTAGTCCAAAATAAGAAGTTCAAAATTCAAAAAAAATAGACGTAAGTTGTGGGCTCCCTCAGGGCTCTATATTGACTCCTAAGTCTTGTCTGTCTAGTCTTGTCTGTCTAGTCTTGTCTGTCTAGTCTTGTCTGTCTAGTCTTGTCTGTCTAGTCTTGTCTGTCTAGTCTTGTCTGTCTAATCTTGTCTGTCTAGTCTTGTCTGTCTAGTCTTGTCTGTCTAGTCTTGTCTGTCTAGTCTTGTCTGTCTAGTCTTGTCTGTCTAGTCTTGTCTGTCTAGTCTTGTCTGTCTAGTCTTGTCTGTCTAGTCTTGTCTGTCTAGTCTTGTCTGTCTAGTCTTGTCTGTCTAGTCTTGTCTGTCTAGTCTTGTCTGTCTAGTCTTGTCTGTCTAGTCTTGTCTGTCTAGTCTTGTCTGTCTAGTCTTGTCTGTCTAGTCTTGTCTGTCTAGTCTTGTCTGTCTAGTCTTGTCTGTCTAGTCTTGTCTGTCTAGTCTTGTCTGTCTAGTCTTGTCTGTCTAGTCTTGTCTGTCTAGTCTTGTCTGTCTAGTCTTGTCTGCCTAGTCTTGTCTGTCTAGTCTTGTCTGTCTAGTCTTGTCTGTCTAGTCTTGTCTGTCTAGTCTTGTCTGTCTAGTCTTGTCTGTCTAGTCTTGTCTGACTAGTCTTGTCTGTCTAGTCTTGTCTGTCTAGTCTTGTCTGTCTAGTCTTGTCTGTCTAGTCTTGTCTGTCTAGTCTTGTCTGTCTAGTCTTGTCTGTCTAGTCTTGTCTGTCTAGTCTTGTCTGTCTAGTCTTGTCTGTCTAGTCTTGTCTGTCTAGTCTTGTCTGTCTAGTCTTGTCTGTCTAGTCTTGTCTGTCTAGTCTTGTCTGTCTAGTCTTGTCTGTCTAGTCTTGTCTGTCTAGTCTTGTCTGTCTAATCTTGTCTGTCTAGTCCTGTCTGTCTAGTCTTGTCTGTCTAGTCTTCTCTGTCTAGTCTTGTCTGCCTAGTCTTGTCTGTCGAGTCTTGTCTGTCTAGTCTTGTCTGTCTAGTCTTGTCTGTCTAGTCTTGTCTGTCTAGTCTTGTCTGTCTAGTCTTGTCTGTCTAGTCTGTCTAGTCTTGTCTGTCTAGTCTTGTCTGTCTAGTCTTGTCTGTCTAGTCTTGTCTGTCTAGTCTTGTCTGTCTAGTCTTGTCTGTCTAGTCTTGTCTGTCTAGTCTTGTCTGTCTAGTCTTGTCTGTCTAGTCTTGTCTGTCTAGTCTTGTCTGTCTAGTCTTGTCTGTCTAGTCTTGTCTGTCTAGTCTTGTCTGTCTAGTCTTGTCTGTCTAGTCTTGTCTGTCTAGTCTTGTCTGTCTAGTCTTGTCTGTCTAGTCTTGTCTGTCTAGTCTTGTCTGTCTAGTCTTGTCTGTCTAGTCTTGTCTGTCTAGTCTTGTCTGTCTAGTCTTGTCTGTCTAGTCTTGTCTGTCTAGTCTTGTCTGTCTAGTCTTGTCTGTCTAGTCTTGTCTGTCTAGTCTTGTCTGTCTAGTCTTGTCTGTCTAGTCTTGTCTGTCTAGTCTTGTCTGTCTAGTCTTGTCTGTCTAGTCTTGTCTGTCTAGTCTTGTCTGTCTAGTCTTGTCTGTCTAGTCTTGTCTGTCTAGTCTTGTCTGTCTAGTCTTGTCTGTCTAGTCTTGTCTGTCTAGTCTTGTCTGTCTAGTCTTGTCTGTCTAGTCTTGTCTGTCTAGTCTTGTCTGTCTAGTCTTGTCTGTCTAGTCTTGTCTGTCTAGTCTTGTCTGTCTAGTCTTGTCTGTCTAGTCTTGTCTGTCTAGTCTTGTCTGTCTAGTCTTGTCTGTCTAGTCTTGTCTGTCTAGTCTTGTCTGTCTAGTCTTGTCTGTCTAGTCTTGTCTGTCTAGTCTTGTCTGTCTAGTCTTGTCTGTCTAGTCTTGTCTGTCTAGTCTTGTCTGTCTAGTCTTGTCTGTCTAGTCTTGTCTGTCTAGTCTTGTCTGTCTAGTCTTGTCTGTCTAGTCTTGTCTGTCTAGTCTTGTCTGTCTAGTCTTGTCTGTCTAGTCTTGTCTGTCTAGTCTTGTCTGTCTAGTCTTGTCTGTCTAGTCTTGTCTGTCTAGTCTTGTCTGTCTAGTCTTGTCTGTCTAGTCTTGTCTGTCTAGTCTTGTCTGTCTAGTCTTGTCTGTCTAGTCTTGTCTGTCTAGTCTTGTCTGTCTAGTCTTGTCTGTCTAGTCTTGTCTGTCTAGTCTTGTCTGTCTAGTCTTGTCTGTCTAGTCTTGTCTGTCTAGTCTTGTCTGTCTAGTCTTGTCTGTCTAGTCTTGTCTGTCTAGTCTTGTCTGTCTAGTCTTGTCTGTCTAGTCTTGTCTGTCTAGTCTTGTCTGTCTAGTCTTGTCTGTCTAGTCTTGTCTGTCTAGTCTTGTCTGTCTAGTCTTGTCTGTCTAGTCTTGTCTGTCTAGTCTTGTCTGTCTAGTCTTGTCTGTCTAGTCTTGTCTGTCTAGTCTTGTCTGTCTAGTCTTGTCTGTCTAGTCTTGTCTGTCTAGTCTTGTCTGTCTAGTCTTGTCTGTCTAGTCTTGTCTGTCTAGTCTTGTCTGTCTAGTCTTGTCTGTCTAGTCTTGTCTGTCTAGTCTTGTCTGTCTAGTCTTGTCTGTCTAGTCTTGTCTGTCTAGTCTTGTCTGTCTAGTCTTGTCTGTCTAGTCTTGTCTGTCTAGTCTTGTCTGTCTAGTCTTGTCTGTCTAGTCTTGTCTGTCTAGTCTTGTCTGTCTAGTCTTGTCTGTCTAGTCTTGTCTGTCTAGTCTTGTCTGTCTAGTCTTGTCTGTCTAGTCTTGTCTGTCTAGTCTTGTCTGTCTAGTCTTGTCTGTCTAGTCTTGTCTGTCTAGTCTTGTCTGTCTAGTCTTGTCTGTCTAGTCTTGTCTGTCTAGTCTTGTCTGTCTAGTCTTGTCTGTCTAGTCTTGTCTGTCTAGTCGTGTCTGTCTAGTCTTGTCTGTCTAGTCTTGTCTGTTTAGTCTTGTCTGTCTAGTCGTGTCTGTCTAGTCTTGTCTGTCTAGTCTTGTCTGTCTAGTCTTGTCTGTCTAGTCTTGTCTGTCTAGTCTTGTCTGTCTAGTCTTGTCTGTCTAGTCTTGTCTGTCTAGTCTTGCCTGTCTAGTCTTGTCTGTCTAGTCGTGTTTGTCTAGTCTTGTCTGTCTAGTCTTGTCTGTCTAGTCTTGTCTGTCTAGTCTTGTCTGTCTAGTCTTGTCTGTCTAGTCTTGTCTGTCTAGTCTTGTCTGTCTAGTCTTGTCTGTCTAGTCTTGTCTGTCTAGTCTTGTCTGTCTTGTCTTGTCTGTCTTGTCTTGTCTGTCTAGTCTTGTCTGTCTAGTCTTGTCTGTCTAGTCTTGTCTGTCTAGTCTTGTCTGTCTAGTCTTGTCTGTCTAGTCTTGTCTGTCTAGTCTTGTCTGTCTAGTCTTGTCTGTCTAGTCTTGTCTGTCTAGTCTTGTCTGTCTAGTCTTGTCTGTCTAGTCTTGTCTGTCTAGTCTTGTCTGTCTAGTCTTGTCTGTCTAGTCTTGTCTGTCTAGTCTTGTCTGTCTAGTCTTGTCTGTCTAGTCTTGTCTGTCTAGTCTTGTCTGTCTAGTCTTGTCTGTCTAGTCTTGTCTGTCTAGTCTTGTCTGTCTAGTCTTGTCTGTCTAGTCTTGTCTGTCTAGTCTTGTCTGTCTAGTCTTGTCTGTCTAGTCTTGTCTGTCTAGTCTTGTCTGTCTAGTCTTGTCTGTCTAGTCTTGTCTGTCTAGTCTTGTCTGTCTAGTCTTGTCTGTCTAGTCTTGTCTGTCTAGTCTTGTCTGTCTAGTCTTGTCTGTCTAGTCTTGTCTGTCTAGTCTTGTCTGTCTAGTCTTGTCTGTCTAGTCTTGTCTGTCTAGTCTTGTCTGTCTAGTCTTGTCTGTCTAGTCTTGTCTGTCTAGTCTTGTCTGTCTAGTCTTGTCTGTCTAGTCTTGTCTGTCTAGTCTTGTCTGTCTAGTCTTGTCTGTCTAGTCTTGTCTGTCTAGTCTTGTCTGTCTAGTCTTGTCTGTCTAGTCTTGTCTGTCTAGTCTTGTCTGTCTAGTCTTGTCTGTCTAGTCTTGTCTGTCTAGTCTTGTCTGTCTAGTCTTGTCTATCTAGTCTAGTCTTTTAAGTCTCGTCTGTCTAGTCTTGCCTGTCTGGTCTGCCTAATCTTATCTATCTAGTTTTGTCTATGTAATCTCAATTTAATGTTGTGTGTTTTGTTTGATTATATCGTTTTATTAATTCGAAAAGAACGGATTGTTTAAAATTTCATTGAAATTGCATGAATATACCGATGAATTGGATATTGTGAAACTCGCGAACCGCAAAATTTAATTAAAGCCCCAGCAATATTAATTCGACGAAGCTTTACGCCATCGCCAAGTTTTGTCAGCGTTTGTGACACCACAACTCGATTGTTCTTCCGTCAAAATATGATTTTACAATGAAATGATTGTTGCCAGTTATCGGCGTTATTAAAATCCAGTGCGGCGTATCAGCGTGCCGCAGAGGAAGGAAGCGAGTTAATCAAACCTTTTCGAGTTTTGATTGAGCGCCGTAATGAGACTTTTTTGTGTAACCGATAAGATTTGGTCCAATGTTTTTGTTAGTCTCGCTGTGTAGGTTTAAAGTAATCTGCCTGCGGGGTTTTAATTATAGATATTGGGATCGTGGAAGATGTTGAAATCAATAAATCATTCTATTTTTAAGAAACCGTTGTGTGGATTGAATTGCGGTTAAATTTAAAATACGCAATAAATGAAGATAACCAGCTTTATCTACAAGCTATTTAAGCTTTATCGAATAATTCCCTTATTTGTGAATAATTGATTGATTGAAAAGTTGATGAATAGGATGGCTGCGACCGTTACTATGTGGCAATACATAATTACAGTGATTGTTAAATTCATTACTTGCACATGCACTACTCAGTTAAATGAAGTCTCGCTTTTACGAGACGACAAAAATATCGTTCTCGTGTGAAGTCGTAGTTAAATGTGGTTAAACTGTGCGTTGTGTACTTAAGTTAAGTGTGGTCAGAACTTAGGTTAAGCGTGGTTAAAACAAAATTAATTTAACAATTCAGCGAATTAGGATACTTGCTGATATACTGATTGCTGATATGCTGATTACTTGCTGATACCTCATTTCCATAATAAAAATTAGAAGACAAAGTGTTTCAAATTTCAAACTAATTGCATAATATATTTCAGAAACTTCTTTAGGCTTCATCAAGTTCAGTAAGCGCGATTTTACAGCATGCGTCCAAGTTTGGATAACGACGAACGTAGCGTGGAGTTTTCTAATGAACAAGTTCTGTTTTTTCTCTGTTTTTTCTATTTTGCGCCCTTTTATGCCATTTCTAAATAAAAAAATCGCCGATACACATTGAGAATATTCTATCGCACTCGGCGATCAATAACCGCACTCATATGAGTGCTATTATGATTCCATTACAAACGCAAAATTGATAAATAAAATAAAACTCTTACTAAAATTAAAATACTCTCCTCTTAAATACTCACCTATTTAAGTTAATTCAAAGCAAGCAATTTTTTTTTTTTTTAATAAAATCTGAATAAATCGTTGTGAAACATCTTAGCAGTAACTCTTTTCCTAGAATCATTTTAGCATTCTCGTCGTCTGTTCCGAGATTTTATTCTCAAGACGTATTCGCGACGCGCAGAAATATCGCCCAGAATTAAATTATCCTTAAAACAGTCGTCGTTCAGTGGCAGAAACGACTGTTTCCTTCCTTGCGGGACGAATCGTTAAACCCGAAAACTCCTTCAAACTAGAATTGATCCCGTTATATTTAATGAAATGTTAATAAGTTTGCAACAAAATAAAAATTTTTGACGGAAATTGCAAAACCGTTCGTGTAAATTATTCTGCTTGCAGTAATTATTGCAACTTAAACAAAAAGCTACCTCCGACTTTATGCATATGTATAATTTGAGTCTTGTCTGGCTAATCTTGTCTATGTAGTTTTGTCTGTCTAGTCTTGTCTGCCCAGTCTTGTCTGTCTAGTCTTGTCTGTCTAGTCTTGTCTGTCAAGTCTTGTTTGTCTAGTCTTGTCTGTCTAGTCTTGTCTGTCTAGTCTAGCCTGTCTAGTCTTGTCTGTCTTGTCT
The DNA here is from genome assembly GCA_944588485.1 of Phosphuga atrata. Taxonomy (NCBI): domain Eukaryota; kingdom Metazoa; phylum Arthropoda; class Insecta; order Coleoptera; family Silphidae; genus Phosphuga; species Phosphuga atrata. The sequence goes on from OX155899.1 coordinate 66,023,597, forward strand.
TGTCTGTCTAGTCTTATCTGTCTAGTCTTGTCTGTCTAGTCTTGTCTGTCTAGTCTTGTCTGTCTAGTCTTGTCGGTCTAGTCTTGTCTGTCTAGTCTTGTCTGTCTAGTCTTGTCTGTCTAGTCTTGTCTGTCTTGTCTTGTCTGTCTTGTCTTGTCTGTCTAGTCTTGTCTGTCTAGTCTTGTCTGTCTAGTCTTGTCTGTCTAATCTTGTCTGTCTAATCTTGTCTGTCTAGTCTTGCCTGTCTAGTCTGGTCTGCCTAGTCTTGTCTGTCTAGTCTTATCTGTCTAGTCTTGTCTATCTAGTCTTGTCTGTCTAGTTTTGTCTGTCTGGTCTTGTCTGTCTAGTTTTGTCTGTCTAGTCTTGTTTATCTAGTCTTGTCTATTTGTATAATCTATCTAGTCTTTTTGTATAATCTTGTCTATCTAGCCTTGTCTGTCTAGTCTTGTCTGTCTAGTCTTGTCTGTCAAGTATTATCTGTCTTGCTTTGTCTTTTTACTCTTGTCTAACTAGTCTTCTTTGTCTAATATAATGCACAAAGCTAATGATTTGGAGTTCTTTCTAGTTTTAGTTTGGAGTTTATTTCTAGTTTTTGAAAAAATTGAAAGTGTTATTGTAAAAAAGAGGCTAGAACAAAAAGCTTTTATATAGACAATTGAATTCTGTACAAGATTTATTTAAACAATTTTGCGAAATTTTGCCTAGTTTTCTAGTTATAGCTAAGACAGGAATTACAAAATTTGCTCGCCGAAACATTGGTTCTAGTTCCAGTTTTTGCAGAATTAGAAGGTGTTATTGTAAGAACTAGACTAAGGCAAAAAGCGTTGCGGAGAGACAATTGAATTCTGGACAAGTTTTATTTAGACAATTGTCTGAAATTTTGTCTAGTTCAGAATCAGAATCAGAAAGTTTTATTTACAGCGTAGATGAATAAATACATAAGGGTATGGTCAAAATAATAAGAAGAAGAAAAACAAACATTTAAAATTACAAAAAATTACATAATATTCAATATAACTTTTCTAGTCATCTAAAAGAAGTTAAGAAAATCATGGAAATTGTAAATAGTTTCCTTTAACAGGGATAATCTTAGTTTTTAGGGTTCCTTACCGAAAACGGAACCCTTATAGGATCACTTTGTTGCCCGTCTGTCTGTCTGTCTGTCGGTCTGTCTGTCTATCTGTCCGTCGGTCTGTCTGTCTGTCAAGATCATTTTTCTCAGGAACGCGTAGAGGTAACAAGTTGAAATTTGTATCAAATTCTCGGGTCTGCGGTCACTTTCAGCTGTGAAAAAATCAAACTTGTAAGTCAACGCGATCAAAAGATATGACCGTTTATGTCGCATATTTTGCGATTTCACAAGGGAATCAAAACCTATAGGGTACTTCCCGTTGACCTAGAATTATGAAATTTGGCAAGAAGCGGTGTCTTACAGCACATGTAAAGGGAAAAATCTGAAAACCGTAAATATGTAGTTTTTAATTACAAGAAAAATGCGAATTTACTATTAGAAACTTAATACTAAATACACTAATGTTACCGTAGTAGTATTGTTGTAGTAGGCTCCAGAAGCATATGGGTTGCATACAGTTAGGTCCTCCTCGGTTAGGTCCGAAGTTTAAAAAGTATGTGTTGGCACCAAGTTGTTTATTCTGTATTTTCTTTGTTTATATTCTTTGTACATTTCATCACGTACGCTCTATATACATAATATATACAGGATATATATTATATGTCTACATTTTGCTTGTTTATAACCGACATGCGACATACTCAAGTCCCGTAACATCCTGTATATATTATATGTCGTCTAATTTTTCTTTATAATCTACATAATATGTTGATAATCTACATAATAATACTATACTATAATCTACATAATATGTTGTAGATGATATGATTTAAGTATATTATACTATATATTACTATATATATATATATATTACTATATATATATATTACTATATATATATTACTATATATTAATATATTAAGTATATTATACTTAAATCACGTACGCCCTATATCTTTTGGTAGTCAATTGCCCAAAAGCAGTCAATTGAACATCTGAATGTTAAGAGTATCGAAATAGATCTAGAAATAGTTAATATATTAGTTTATATTAGATCTAGAAATAATTAGATCTTAATATAAGTTAGTGAATAAGTATAATACTAAAATAAAGTTTTCTTTTTATAAGTTTAAAATTATTGGCGTTATTTAAAAAACAAAAACCTGTATACAATGTTTTTGTTAGCCTCGCTGTGTAGGTTTAAAGTAATCTTCCTGCGGGGTTTTAATTATAGATATTGGGATCGTGGAAGATGTTGAAATCAATAAATCATTCTATTTTTAAGAAACCGTTGTGTGGATTGAATTGCGGTTAAATTTAAAATACGCAATAAATGAAGATAACCAGCTTTATCTACAAGCTATTTAAGCTTTATCGAATAATTCCCTTATTTGTGAATAATTGATTGATTGAAAAGTTGATGAATAGGATGGCTGCTACCGTTACTATGTGGCAATACATAATTACAGTGATTGTTAAATTCACTACTTGCACATGCACTACTCAGTTAAATGAAGAGACGAGATCGGGCGAGAGTTCGTCTCGCTTTTACGAGACGACAAAAATATCGTTCTCGTGTGAAGTCGTAGTTAAATGTGGTTAAACTGTGCGTTGTGTACTTAAGTTAAGTGTGGTCAGAACTTAGGTTAAGCGTGGTTAAAACAAAATTAATTTAACAATTCAGCGAATTAGGATACTTGCTGATATACTGATTGCTGATATGCTGATTACTTGCTGATACCTCATTTCCATAATAAAAATTAGAAGACACAATGTTTCAAATTTCAAACTAATTGCATAATATATTTCAGAAACTTCTTTAGGCTTCATTAGGTGATAGGAAGTACAATAGTATATTAAAGGAGTTCAGTAAGCGCGATTTTACAGCATGCGTCCAAGTTTGGAAAACGACGAACGTAGCGTGGAGTTTTCTAATGAACAAGTTCTGTTTTTTCTCTGTTTTTTTCTATTTTGCGCCCTTTTATGCCATTTCTAAATAAAAAAATCGCCGATACACATTGAGAATATTCTATCGCACTCGGCGAGCAATAACCGCACTCATATGAGTGCTATTATGAGTCCATTACAAACGCAAAATTGATAAATAAAATAAAACTCTTACTAAAATTAAAATACTCTCCTCTTAAATACTCACCTATTTAAGTTAATTCAAAGCAAGCAATTTTTTTTTTCTTAATAAAATCTGAATAAATCGTTGTGAAACATATTCGCAGTAACTCGTCTCCTAGAATCATTTTAGCATTCTCGTCGTCTGTTCCGAGATTTTATTCTCAAGACGTATTCGCGACGCGCAGAAATATCGCCCAGAATTAAATTATCCTTAAAACAGTCGTCGTTCAGTGGCAGAAACGACTGTTTCCTTCCTTGCGGGACGAATCGTTAAACCCGAAAACTCCTTCAAACTAGAATTGATCCCGTTATATTTAATGAAATGTTAATAAGTTTGCAACAAAATAAATTTTTTTGACGGAAATTGCAAAACCGTTCGTGTAAATTATTCTGCTTGCAGTAATTATTGCAACTTAAACAAAAAGCTACCTCCGACTTTATGCAAATGTATAATTGAGTCTTGTCTGGCTAATCTTGTCTATGTAGTTTTGTCTGTCTAGTCTTGTCTGCCTAGTCTTGTCTGTCTAGTCTTGTCTGTCTAGTCTTGTCTGTCTAGTCTTGTCTGTCTAGTCTTGTCTGTCCAGTCTTGTCTGTCTAGTCTTGTCTGTCTAGTCTTGTCTGTCTAGTCTTGTCTGTCTAGTCTTGTCTGTCTAGTCTTGTCTGTCTAGTCTTGTCTGTCTAGTCTTGTCTGTCTAGTCTTGTCTGTCTAGTCTTGTCTGTCTAGTCTTGTCTGTCTAGTCTTGTCTGTCTAGTCTTGTCTGTCTAGTCTTGTCTGTCTAGTCTTGTCTGTCTAGTCTTGTCTGTCTAGTCTTGTCTGTCTAGTCTTGTCTGTCTAGTCTTGTCTGTCTAGTCTTGTCTGTCTAGTCTTGTCTGTCTAGTCTTGTCTGTCTAGTCTTGTCTGTCCAGTCTTGTCTGTCTAGTCTTGTCTGTCTAGTCTTGTCTGTCTAGTCTTGTCTGTTTAGTCTTGTCTGTCTAGTCTTGTCTGTCTAGTCTTGTCTGTCTAGTCTTGTCTGTCTAGTCTTGTCTGTCTAGTCTTGTCTGTCTAGTCTTGTCTGTCTAGTCTTGTCTGTCTAGTCTTGTCTGTCTAGTCTTGTCTGTCTAGTCTTGTCTGTCTAGTCTTGTCTGTCTAGTCTTGTCTGTCTAGTCTTGTCTGTCTAGTCTTGTCTGTCTAGTCCTGTCTGTCTAGTCTTGTCTGTCTAGTCTTGTCTGTCTAGTCTTGTCTGTCTAGTCTTGTCTGTCTAGTCTTGTCTGTCTAGTCTTGTCTGTCTAGTCTTGTCTGTCTAGTCTTGTCTGTCTAGTCTTGTCTGTCTAGTCTTGTCTGTCTAGTCTTGTCTGTCTAGTCTTGTCTGTCTAGTCTTGTCTGTCTAGTCTTGTCTGTCTAGTCTTGTCTGTCTAGTCTTGTCTGTCTAGTCTTGTCTGTCTAGTCTTGTCTGTCTAGTCTTGTCTGTCTAGTCTTGTCTGTCTAGTCTTGTCTGTCTAGTCTTGTCTGTCTAGTCTTGTCTGTCTGGTCTTGTCTGTCTAGTCTTGTCTGTCTAGTCTTGTCTGTCTAGTTTTGTGTGTTTAGTCTTGTCTGTCTTACTGCTAGGATCTAGAAAAAAAAAGCGACAAATCAAAAGTGGCGCCCCACAAGGTTCGATACTAGGCCCTACCCTGTCTAACGTGCTATATGACGAAGTACTTACCATGAGGCTGCCATTGGGGGCCACCGTAATCGGCTTTGCAGACAATATCGCACTTGTTGTCACAGCAAAAACAGAGCAAGGCTTAATGCGAACGGCAAATCAAGCAACAAAAATTGTTAGCGCGTGGATGATGTCGAAGAACCTAAGTTTAGCTCCAGAAAAAACCGGGGCTGTCCTCCTCACAGGCCTAAGACAACTTAGCCCCGTAAAATTTAAAGTGGAAGAGGCAATTATAATACCAAAAAAACACTCAAATACCTCGGAGATCGATAGATCGATAAAAGGCTAGTGATCGATAAAAGGCTATCTTTCATGGCGCACATTACCGAAGCGGTTGGAAAGGCATTGAGAACACTACCAGGCATGCAGCAGCTTATGCCAAACGTAGGGTGTCTAAGAGCAGCTCTTGGAATGTACTTAGTTTGTTAGTCCAATCTACCATGTTGTACGGAGCTCCAATATGGGCCATAGACCTGCTCGTAAAAGAGCGAAAAAAACTGCACGATGCAAACTACTGCAAACAGAAAAACAACTGGCCAGAGAAGAGCGTAACGAGGAATGGCAAAAAAGATGGCAGCTAAGCGATAAAGGACAGTGGACCCAAGTGCTAATCCCAAATATATCGTCCTGGGTAAATAGAAAATTCGGCGAAAGTAGCTACTACCTTACTCAAGTACTGACTGGCCACGGTAGCTTCAGGGATTATCTCTTCAATATTGACAGAGCAACAGACGACCTATGTGTTTACTGCGGGGAAACAGATAGTGTCAATCACACTATCTTTGATTGCTAAAGATGGGAAACTGGAAGAAAAGCAGTCGAAAAAGTCATGGAAGAACCCTTTATTGCCAGAACAATAATTCCATACATGTTAAAGGGAAAAAAACAAACTGGGACAATGTAAACGGATTAAATGTAACGATAATGACAGATAAAGAAAACGATGAGATGCAGTCCACAAAGGGAAAAAAGGAGGGAAAATAAACATGTAGACTAATTTTAAAAAAATGCCATTCGTCACTCCGAGGTTATGCGATAAGCGGGTCCAGAGTGTACGGAGGTGATTCCATTGAGTCCACTTGTCTGGAGAAGTTATTTTATTAACAGCAGCTATGCCCATATTTAATAACAATTCTCGTTAGAAGAGAGTACACAGATTTTGAGAATATCATAAATAATTATTTAGTTGTTGATATTTTTTAGTTATTATTTTAATATATTATTAGTTATTTAGTTATTGATATCAATAATAACTGAGTAAGGTGAAGCTTACTAAATAATTATCATTAATCAAATTAATTAAATGTCCATTTGTAAGTTTTCAATAACAGTTATATGATGAGGAGATTCAAGTAATTAAATATCGTTTGCTTATATACATTTTTGTAATAAGTGTAATAGCCTAAGCGTGCGTATAGAAGCTTCCCGCTGAAGGCTGGAAACCGTGCAGTCAGAGGCAGTTCCGCGCGCGCTCTCCCTGAAAAGAGCGGCTTCACAATAGCACGCTGAAACTGCGACAGACACGCGAAAACCGTGAAATTGTGCAAAACTATCTAGACAATTATCCAAGTTTCTCCACAAAAACCACATAAATTTTTAAGTTCGCACACACCAAAAACTATTATCTCTGCTTTAAATCCAGGTTTTACTCCCTCTAATCCAGGTAAATATTTAATTTTAATTCACTTAAATTATAAGAAATATTTATTGAAAGTTTACAAAAGGCTATCGACTACTACGTCTTTCTGCCCGAAAGCATACTGTGTTATAGTCGAAATGATTTTTTGTAAATTAACTTAAATTACAGAGAAACAAACATTTATTGGAAATAAAACCAAAATTTACAAAAGGCTATCAACCACTAAGTCTTTCGGCCAGGAAGTATAGTTTGTTATAGCCGGACATAAACTTAAATTAGAGAGAAAGAAACGTTTATTGGAAATAAAAAGTTTACAAAAGGCTATCAACCACTAGGTCTTTCGGCCCGAAAGTAAACTGTGTTATAGTCGAAATGGTTTTATGAAAATTAACTTAAATTAGAGAAAAGCAAACATTTGTTGGAAATAAACAGTTTACAAAAGGCTATCAACCACTAGGTCTTTCTGTCCGGAAGTATATTGTGTGTTATAGTCGGATATAAACTTAAATTAGGGAGAAGGAAATATTTATTGAAAACAGAAATTTGACAAAAGTCTATCGACCATTAAGTCTTTCGTTAAGTGTAGTTTTACTTGAATTTTTTAATCGAAAAGAGAGTGTTATTGCGTTTTATTCCAAATCAATATAAATATTAATTAAGTGACTTGGTTGGAACATTGGATTACTTTGAGTGTTTTAATGTAATTATTATTTATTGGAAACGGGTCGAAATTGGACGGGAAAGCCTTTAAGCTGTTATTGTAAAAGTGTTTGGATATTTATGATGAAATTTGGATTACCGTTTTATTGTGCTCTCAAATAATATAAATGAGTTTATGCTAAATATTGTCATTTTAAATTAATGAACACCAAATATTGTTATTTAAATGAATGTGTGCTAAATATTATTGATTTTGCATTTTGCAAAACTAAAATAATAGATTCAAATCTAAATAATTATTTAGCTAAAATTATTCCATTATTATTTTAAATGTAAATTAATAACACAGTAATAACTCAAAAAATAAATTCATAATATTTCAGGCGTTTCTCAGACAGGTTTCAGAAACATATAAATAATTTAAATATTAAAGAAAGAAACATAAAAGTTTCAAATAAACTGTATGCAATGTATAATAATAATTGTAATAATAATAATTATAATAATGTACAATATCAAATATACATATGTAAATGCAATATATTTTTCACAAATACTTTGGTTTCTTCAGGCAATAACAATATGCTGTATTTATACAATTAATTTGTTTATTTCTTATGTCTTTGTATTTTGTATAAACAAATAAAATTTTGTATAAAAAAAAACAAAACCGAGTATTAGGTATAAACCTAATTCGCTCCGAGCGCAACAGCATTAGCGCCAAAAGTGACACTTTTAAGAACTTCATGACCAGTTACGTCTTTATATTATTTAGCATTTATTTGTATATAATGACATGTTGTGACAAGTTGTTGTGTAGTGACAATTTAAAGCTTGACAAAGAAAGTCAAAATTTCCAAAACAAAAAGTTTGACAACAAAGGGTTAAATACAAAATTTGATAAGAAATATCAATTTTAAGTGTGACAGCGGAATTCTAAAATTGCGAGTTTTTCATCTTCCATTTTGACAACAAAAATCAAACAAAATTTTGAGAAATAAAGTTTATATTTGAGTTTTAACAATAACATTCAATAAAATGTTTGATAATAAAGTTTTTTAAACACACATTTTGTTAACAAATGTCAAATTTTAAATATCAGAATGACAAATTTTGATAACAAATGTCGAATTTCAAATGTCATAATGTCAGAAATATCAAATATTGATAACATGAGTCGAATTGTAAATGATTTTAAATGAAAAATGCCAAATTTTGATAAAAAATATCAAATTTTAAATGTCAGAATGTCAAATTTTAAATGTCAGAATGTCAAATTTTGATAACAAATATCGATTTCTTTTTAAATTTTAATAAATGTCAAATTTTAAATGACAGAATCTCATAAATGTCCAATTTTAATAACACATGTTAAAATTTTACTGTCAGAATGTCAAATTTTGATACAAATATCGAATTTTAGTTTTGGTTTTTTAAAATTTTAACTAATGTTGAATTTGAAATGACAGAATCACTATAATGTCCAATTTTAATAACAAATGTCAAATTTTAAATTTCAGAATGTCAAATTTTGATAACAAATGTCGAATTTCAAATGTCATAATGTGAGAAATATGAAATATTGATAACATGAGTCGAATTTTAAATGACAAAAATGCCAAATTTTGATAAAAAAATATCAAATTTTAAATGTCAGAATGTCAAATTTTGATAACAAATGTAAAATTTCAAATGTCAGAATGTCAAATTTTGATAACAAAAATCGATTTTTTTTAAATTTTAATAAATGTCGAATTTTAAAGAACAGAATCTCATAAATGTCCAATTTTGATAACAGATGTTAAAATTTAAATGTCAGAATGTCAAATTTTGATACAAATATCGAATGTTAGTTTTGATTTTTTTAAATTTTAACTAATGTCAAATTTGAAATGACAGAATCTCTATAATGTCAAATTTTAATAACAAATGTCAAATTTTAAATTTCTGAATGTCAAATTTTGATAACAAATGTCGAATTTCAAATGTCATAATGTGAGAAATATGAAATATTGATAACATGAGTCGAATTTTAAATGACAAAAAATGCCAAATTTTGATAAAAAATATCAAATTTTAAATGTCAGAATGTCAAATTTTGATAAAAAATGTAAAATTTCAAATGTCAGAATGTCAAATTTTGATAACAAATATCGATTTTTTTTAAATTTTAATAAATGTCGAATTTTAAAGCACAGAATCTCATAAATGTACAATTTTGTCAAAACACATGTCAAAATTTAAATGTCAGAATGTCAAATTTTGATACAAATATCGAATTTTAGTTTCGATTTTTTTAAATTTTAACTAATGTCGAATTTGAAATGACAGAATCTCTATAATGTCAAATTTTAATAACAAATGTCAAATTTGAAATTTCAGAATGTCAAATTTTGATAACAAGTGTCGAATTTCAAATGTCATAATATGAGAAATATGAAATATTGATAACATGAGTCGAATTTTAAATAACAAAAATGCCAAATTTTGATAAAAAAATATCAAATTTTAAATGTAAGAATGTCAAATTTTGATAACAAATGTAAAATTTCAAATGTCAGAATGTCAAATTTTGATAACAAATATAGTTTTTTTTTAATTTTAATAAAAGTCAAATTTTAAAGAATAGAATCTCATAAATGTCCAATTTTGATAACACATGTGAAAATTTAAATGTCAGAATGTCAAATTTTGATACAAATATCGAATTTTAGTTTCGATTTTTTTAAATTTTAACTAATGTCGAATTTGAAATGACAGAATCTCTATAATGTCAAATTTTGATAACAAATGTCAAATTTTAAATTTCAGAATGTCAAATTTTGATAACAAATGTCGAATTTCAAATGTCATAATGTCAGAAATATCAAATATTGATAACATGGGTCGAATTTTAAATGACAAAAATGCCAAATTTTGATAAAAAAATATGAAATTTTAAATGTCAGAATAGCAAATTTTGATAACAAATGTAAAATTTCAAATGTCAGAATGTCAAATTTTGATAACAAATATCGATTTCTTTTTAAATTTTAATAAATGTCAAATTTTAAATGAGAGAATCTCATAAATGTCCAATTTTGATAACACTGGTCAAAATTTAAATGTCAGAATGTAAAATTTTGATACAAATATCGAGTTTTAGTTTTGATTTTTTTAAATTTTAACTATTGTCGAATTTGAAATGACAGAATCTCTGTAATGTCAAATTTTAATAACAAATGTCAAATTTTAAATTTCAGAATGTAAATTTTGATAACAAATGTCGAATTTTAAATGTCATAATGTCAGTAATATCAAATATTGATAACATGAGTCGATTTTTAAATGACAAAAATGCCAAATTTTGATAAAAAATATCAAATTTTAAATGTCAGAATGTCAAATTTTGATAACAAATGTAAAATTTCAAATGTCAGAATGTCAAATTTTGATAACAAATATCGATTTTTTTTAAATTTTAATAAATGTTGAATTTTAAAGAACAGAAGCTCATAAATGTCCAATTTTGATAAGACATGTCAAAATTTAAATGTCAGAATGTCAAATTTTGATAACAAATGTAAAATTTCAAATGTCAGAATGTCAAATTTTGATAACAAATATCGATTTTTTTTTAATTTTAATAAATGTCGAATTTTAAAGAACAGAATCTCATAAATGTCCAATTTTGATAACACAACACAAAATTTAAATGTCAGAATGTCAAATTTTGATAACAAATATAAAATTTCAAATGTCAGAATGTCAAATTTTGATAACAAATATCGATTTTTTTTAAATTTTAATAAATGTCGAATTTTAAAGAACAGAATCTCATAAATGTCCAATTTTGATAACACATGTCAAAATTTAAATGTCAGAATGTCAAATTTTGATACAAATATCGAATTTTAGTTTTGATTTTTTTAAATTTTAACTAATGTCGAATTTGAAATGACAGAATTTCTATAATGTCAAATTTTAATAACAAATGTCAAATTTTAAATTTCAGAATGTCAAATTTTGATAACAAATGTCGAATTTCAATTGTCATAATGTGAGAAATATGAAATATTGATAACATGAGTCGAATTTTAAATGAAAAAAATGCCAAATTTAGATAAAAAATATCAAATTTTAAATGTCAGAATGTCAAATTTTGATAACAAATGTAAAATTTCAAATGTCAGAATGTCAAATTTTGATAACAAATATCGATTTTTTTTAAATTTTAATAAATGTCGAATTTTAAATGACAGAATCTCATAAATGTCCAATTTTGATAACACATGTCAAATTTTAAATGTCAGAATGTCAAATTTTGATACAAATATCGAATTTTAGTTTTGTTTTTTTAAAATTTTAACTAATGTCGAATTTGAAATGACAGAATCTCTATAATGTCAAATTTTAATAACAAATGTCAAATTTTTAATTTCAGAAAGTCAAATTTTGATAACAAATGTCGAATTTTAAATTTCAGAAAGTCAAATTTTGATAACAAATGTCGAATTTCAAATGTCAGAAATATCAAATATTGATAACATGAGTCGAATTTTAAATGACAAAAATGCCAAATTTTGATAAAAAAATATCAAATTTTAAATGTCAGAATATCAAATTTTGATAACAAATGTAAAATTTCAAATGTCAGAATGTCAAATTTTGATAAAAAATATCGATTTCTTTTTAAATTTTAATAAATGTCAAATTTTAAATGACAGAATCTCATAAATGTCCAATTTTGATAACACATGTCAAAATTTAAATGTCAAAATGTCAAATTTTGATACAAATATCGAATTTTAGTTTTGTTTTTTTAAAATTATAACTAATGTCGATTTTGAAATGACAGAATCTCTATAATGTCAAATTTTAATAACAAATGTCAAATTTTTAAATTCAGAAAGTCAAATTTTGATAACAAATGTCGAATTTCAAATGTCAGAAATATCAAATATTGATAACATGAGTCGAATTTTAAATGACAAAAATGCCAAATTTTGATAAAAAAATATCAAATTTTAAATGTCAGAATATCAAATTTTGATAACAAATGTAAAATTTCAAATGTCAGAATGTCAAATTTTGATAAAAAATATCGATTTCTTTTTAAATTTTAATAAATGTCAAATTTTAAATGACATAATCTCATAAATGTCCAATTTTGATAACACAGGTCAAAATTTAAATGTCAGAATGTCAAATTTTGATACAAATATCGAGTTTTAGTTTTGATTTTTTTAAATTTTAACTAATGTCGAATTTGAAATGACAGAATCTCTATAATGTCAAATTTTAATAACAAATGTCAAATTTTAAATTTCAGATTGTAAATTTTGATAACAAATGTCGAATTTTAAATGTCATAATGTCAGTAATATCAAATATTGATAACATGAATCGATTTTTAAATGACAAAAATGCCAAATTTTGATAAAAAATATCAAATTTTAAATGTCAGAATGTCAAATTTTGATAACAAATGTAAAATTTCAAATGTCAGAATGTCAAATTTTGATAACAAATATCGACTTTGTTTTAAATTTTAATAAATGTCGAATTTTAAATGACAGAATCTCATAAATGTCAAATTTTGATAACACATGTCAAAATTTAAATGTCAGAATGTCAAATTTTGATACAAATATCGAATTTTAGTTTTAATTTTTTTTAATTTTAACTAATGTCGAATTTGAAATGACAGAATCTCTATAATGTCAAATTTTAATAACAAATGTCAAATTTTAAATGGCAGAATGTCAAATTTTGAGAACAAATTTTAATTTTTTTAAATTTTAACAAATCTCGAATTTTAAATGACATAATTCCAAAAATGTCAAATTTTGATAACATATGTCACATTTTAAATGCCAGAATTCGCAATCAAAAATTGAATCTTTCCAAACAATTTACACATTGATTATATTTTCTCTTCTTGTCGTCTAGTTTCCGTGTGCCGAAAATCATTTCGCTGGGATTTTTTCTTTCCGAGAGGATCGTAGAGAACCGAAAATGCAACTTCTTTTCTGATCTCAAAATGATGGTTTATTTGGAGATTTTTTCAGAAAATGACCTTTTTCCTGAAAATCATTATTTATCAAGTGAAATGTCAAAAAATGTCAAAAATTACAGTCAATATAAAAAATTACAGAAAATGTCAAAAATGACAGAAAAGGTAAAAAATGACAGGAAATATAAAATATAGCAAGAAATGTCAGACATGACAGGAAATATAAAAAATTTCAAAGTGTTTGCCCTGCTGGTTGCAAATATACTAATTGCATTTTCCTAGCTGCTTCCGTTCGCAAGACATGACCTGACAGAATTGGCAAATTTTTTTGCTGTTAAATATTTTATATTTTATTAAATTAATTATTTTTTGTTTTTGCCTGTTGTTTTTATACAATGTTATTGGAGACAAGTTGTCTTTTTGGCCACGGGTGGCCCAAAGGGCGGTTACGCACGGAGCGAATACTCGAATGTTATCGGCCAGCGGCAAAGTTTATTTATGTGAACAAATTGCTTCTCAGGTCTATCTAACCTAACCTAATCTATAGAGGTGAGTTACACCTGTAGATGATAGGCCTGAGAAGCAATTTGTTCACATAAATAAACTTTGCCGATGGCCGATAACATTCGAGTATTAGGTTTATAATGAGTATTAGGTTTATAAATATTATGTAAGTGTGTATATATTGATGTAAATGTATATAATATATTGTCATGATCTTAAAAACAATGTTATTTTTATGGTTTTTCTTGAGTGCCACGAAGATGGACTGAAAGCTATAAAATATCTTACAGATTTCATGTGAGATTTGTTTTTGGTAGGTCCTAAAAAGACTCATTAGTATTATAGAGCTGCGGAAAGGTAGAGTATATTTATATATTCAAGCTTTGTTCCGTCTTTATTAACCCTTTGGGTACGTATTTATTTAGAGAATGCAAGAGAAGTGAAACATATGCATGACGAGTCTCGGCCGTCAAATATACCCAATTAAATGTACATTTATTAAATAAGTTTAATAAATAAATACATAAAGTAAAAATAAATTAATAACTATACAATCAATCAATTATTAAAGTAATTTAATTTAAATGTTTGAAAATGCTTCGGTATTTAATATTTAGTTCTTAAATTGAATTCATTATTCATTTTTCAATTACTTTTTTACAATTGCTTTTTCCGATTTAATTGCCGCTTGCAAATTCATGTTTTAATCAAACTCTTACACAAACGAATTCATTTCTATATTCAGATTTTTTGTATTTTTTCAATTATTTCGCAGCAATTGTAATATCAATTATGAACTTTAATGAAAACAAAATTACCAAATTACTTACAATGTTAATATTAAAACTTATTTTAGAGTTAGTTTATATTGAATAGAAAGGCAAGGCTAGATAGACAAGACTAGACAGACAAGACAAGACAGACAAGACTAGATAGACAAGACTGGATAGACAAGACTGGACATACAAGACTAGACATCCAAGACTAGACAGACAAGACTAGACAGGCAAGACTACAGATCCCAGAAATCATTTTCTACACACTGAACCTGCACGACAAGACAAGAAAATCGATGCATATGTTACAGTTGAAATATAAAATTCATTTAGAGCATACATCCACTAGTCAATGTATACTTCTACGTATATTTGGCAAAGTATGAATTGAAAAATAAGATGTATACTATATCTAGAAAACTATATGGGTTTCAATGGAGAACGCGGACGGAAAAAAATCTTTCTTAAAAACGGTTAGTCCCGGAAAGATAAAACTTACAGACTTTTCAGAAGGAAATGTGCTCTATCGAACAGTGATAAATGCAGTTTTGGTAGAATCCGGATAGTTGGACAAAAAAGGATTTTAAAAGCTAATTTAGGTTTTATTTTCTTTATTTATTTATTTTATTTTATTTTACATTTCAGGGGAAGCTAACGGTTGCCCAATTATAAGCTTCCACAGATTATAAAACAAAGGAACTTTAGTACAGATTATTAATATAAAGTATTAACGTCTACAAACATACATACAAACATACATATATACATAAATAGTGAAGATTAACAATATCCAGAGCAAAGTGGTAAATAATGTAAATAGTGATACAAAAAGAAAAGAAATAAGTAAACAAAATAAAGAACGATGTGGTTAAATCAGTTAACAATAAGCTGTCTTTTAAGCTGCTTTAAATTTAAACTAAAGAAGTCGAAATGCTGGAAATGATTATTGTACGTTGTCATTAATCTTATTAAAGGAGAGTTGCCATATGAGTTAGACTTAATAGGAGGGATATAAAACAAATTATTATTTCTGGTAGTTCTCCTTGGAACAAAAAAATCCAGGTTTGTAATAAATAATTCAGTTTTAATGAGATTGTTCAGTACTTTGTGAAGAAAAATCATATCTGCATTTGTTCTTCTCTGTTCAAGAGTTAGCAAACGGAAATTTTGTAAGATATCGCCATAGTTAGTGTATGGTATATTAAATTTAAAGCAGAGTATAGTAACAAATTTTTTCTGAATGGATTCAATTCTAGATTTATGTTTGGAATATTGTGGATTCCATATAGTGGTAGCGTATTCTAGTTGTGATCGAACTATAGAGGTGTATAACATAATTGCTGTTTCAATATTAGTGAAAGACTTAATAGATCTCAACACAAAACCTAATAATTTATACGCCTTTCTAGTTATACTATCTATATGGCTAGTTAAAAGTAATTTAGGGTCGAAAACAATACCTAAATCGCAAATACTGCTGTTCCTAGTTAGAGCTATGCTGTTCATGTTATAAGGATACGTGATTGTGTTTATATTTCTGCTAAAACTAACAACAGAACATTTATTTAAATTTAAGGTTATATAGTTTGCATAGCAGTAACGGTATAAACGTGAAAAATCCTCCTGCAGTAAGACACAATCCGTATTATTCTCGATAACCCTAAAAAACTTTAAATCATCTGCATACAAAAGAAATTTACTATTTTTGAAGACTGTTAAAATTGTGTTGATATACAAATTGAAAAGTATGGGAACTAAATGAGATCCTTGAGGTACCCCAGAAGTAACATAAATTTGCCTAGATTGAAATCCGTTGCAGACAACAAATTGAGATCTATTTTTAATGTATGATTCGATCCATCTTAGAAGTGATCCATGAATACCACAGTAAGAAAGTTTATGCAACAATAAGTTATGATGTACCTTGTCGAAAGCTTTACTGAAATCTGTGTAGATTACGTCAATTTGTTTACGAACATCCATATTGCTACTTAAAAATTCAGTAAATGGAATTAGGTTATTCAGGACTGATTTGCCTGGACAGAAACCAGTTTGTTCAGGAATGATTATATTATTGACATCATCTTTTATTTCATGAATTATTAATGACTCGAAAATTTTGCTAAAAATAGACAAAATAGATATTGGTCTGTAGTTTGAAATATCACATCTGTTGCCCGATTTAAAAATTGGTGTTATAAATGACGTTTTCCAGACAGTGGGAAACAACCCCAAATTCAAAGATTGGTTAAAAATTATGTAAAGCGGTTCTGTTAAGTAATCCTTTATTAATATTTATATTTTCAAGTTCAGTTAATATTTTTGTTTTACTGAGATATAAAGAGCTTAAATTTACAGTGGCCAGAATATGATCAGCTTCAGTTGTTGAACTGTTAGTGACAGTATTATTATTAGTGCAGTAAACTGACTCAAAATGATCAGCAAACAAGTTACAAATTTTAGCACCTGAAGAGGCTTCTATGTTATTGTAAATTAAAGTATTTGGAATACCATTATTATTCTTTATGGTGTTGATGTGACTCCAAAAGTTTTTGACATTATTTTTTATTCTGGCTTCCACAACATTTATATAATTTTTATAATCAGCATCCATTTTGACTTTTACTCTCCGTCGCAACAATGAAAATGTGAGATAATCTGACTGATTACTGTATATTTTCCATTTTTTATGATATTTGTGTTTTTCAATTATTATTTTAATTAATGATTTGGAAAACCAACGGGGGTAATTACAAGATTTGCGAGTTTTAAGTGGTACATATTTATCAATCAAACTATATAATATGCTGTAGAAACAATCAACGTTCTTATCGAGATCGGTATAATTAAGTCTTGTCGACCAATTTATGCAGGAAAGTTTAAAAATCAACTCATGATAATCACTTTTGTTAAAATCATAATAAGATGACAAATTTGGTAACAGTTTATCGTATTTTTTTAAATGAAAAATAAATTCTAATGGAGGGTGATAAGAGTCGATTTTACTTATTGGAGTGAGAGATGAGTCAATTTTAATTACTTTTGTACAAAACACCAGATCTAATATCCTATTCATTTGATTACATATACCGTTATATTGATTTAAGTTACACAAGGCTGTTGTGTTAGTAACTTCTAAGTGAGTGTCCAGTCTTTTGCGGAATGAGGGAATTAACTTGTCATTTAAACAAACCCAATCAATTTCAGGGAGGTTGTAATCACCCACTACTATGAAGTCATCATTAGAATGCTTCATTGACAGATTGATAAGTTTGTTGCAATGATTCTCATAAGTCTGCAAGTCACTGAGGGGTGGAAAGTATACACAGCACAAATGAATTTTTAAATGTTTCGAAGCACTTAATGTTACCCAAACATCTTCAGCTGATGAGAACCAGTTTAATTGTAATTTAGAGATGAATTTCTTGGAGACCAAGATCAACACACCACCACCTTGCGAGTTATTATGATTGTTGCGGTCACGCCTATAAACACAAAATTTATTCAGATCACAGATTTCAGAGTCAGGAACAGAGTTATTTAGCCATGTTTCAGTAAGAAATATAACGTCTAGATCACAGGATGATAATTGGTTATAGAAGTTAACTAATTTTGTTTTAATGCCGCGAACATTTTGGTAATAAATCTTTAAATCCATGAAGGGCTATTTTTTTGTTTATAAGTTGATGTTTGTGTGCATTTATTTTATCTTCGGAATATCGTTATTAGTTTTAATTAAAATAATAGGAGAAGAATCATTTTTTCTAGCAAAGATTCTACAATTCCGCACCCAGACATATTTAAAACCCTTATCTCGCGCCGCGATTTTTGCTTCGCGCAGTAGTAATTTATTGTTCGGACTGAGGTGATCATTAATATAAATATTATTAGATTGTAAATAATTTAGATTTGTTGTAGTTAGGTTTTTATTATTGCGTGCTGCTGATATAACTGAATCTTTTTTAAGGCGTGAAACAAATCTAACAATTATGTTCTTTGGTGTAGAATTGTTGTGATTGAAAGATGCAACTCGGTGAATGGCGTCTATGTCTTGGTCCGCAATTGGAATGTGTAGTGTCTCACCAATCTTTTTTATTACTTGCAGCAAATTTTCGTTTGCAGCTTCTGGGATTCCATGAACTTCAATATTATTTATACGAGAGCGCTGCTCATAATCTTCCAGTTTGTAGTTTATAACATCGCATTCTGCCTTAAGCGGTTCGATCATATTTATTTTAGTAACAAAAGTATCTAATTTATTCTCAAAAGTATTCATTTTGGCCTGGAAATCGTCAATTTTATCGCTGCAAAATTGAACGGCTTTTTTAAGCTCAAATAATGAGGCTGAGATCTCTAAAAGGGATGTTTCACTTGCAGTAATCGGAGGAGTAGTGGGTGAGATAATAGCTGGTAACGATCTACAACCAGTGCATACCCAAATTAAATTTTTGGAATTAATTAAGGCCACTTTTTCCTCATTACTAATGTTCATACAACTATAGTGAAATATCTTCTGACATTTACCCGCGCACGCGGCGCCCTTATCTCTTCGATTAAGAGGTGATTCGCAGACGCTGCAGCAGCCGTTCGATGGAGCCATAGTGTTGTGACGATGAAGAATTAAGGCGAAGAGACTTACACTGATTAGCTGGTCCACTGGCGGCTTGTAGTTTTGTTGACCTTGCTTCGCAGGTAAGGTTTATCACTAATTATTAAAAATGAATAAATAGATTCTTAATCAATATTATTTTATGTGACAAACTTATATTATTATTAATTACATATAAAAAGAATATTGCACAAAAGATGATATTTGTTAACACAGCGTTATTAAAAAAAGAGAAAGCGTTATTAAAAAAAAAAAACTGTAGTTAATGCAAATGAAATTTGTTTTTATCTCATTATCTTATTATGTCTGACGTTCTGAAGATTTTAAATTGTTTGCGCAATGTTTCATAAACATTTTATTAGTGTCAATATAATAGCATTTTCTCTCTCAACAATGTTTACAGTTAATAATAAGTTATTAAATTGTATTTCAAATATTGAATTTATCCGTTTTAAATAAATCAATTATTTGTTCTGCAGTGGAGAAAAAAAAAGTTTCAATGTCTCTGTAAATTCTACAGCGTAGTTACAATAATATTTGTAATGTGCAAATATTTGAACATAATAAAGTGAAGAATTTATTGTTTAAATTCTAGCGGAAGAACGTCGAGGAGCATCCGTTCATAACTGACAACGTATTTATTATGTTTTCAAGGCGAAAAAAAGCCTGAAAAATTGGGTGTTTACAGAGAAACGAGCAAGAAAGATCAACAGAACATCGGAAAAAATAATTAATTGTTTCTAATAAAGTTACTGTTTGCCTTGAATTATTTTTGAAAAAAACCGGCCAAGTGCGAGTTGTGACTCGCGCACCGAGGGTTCCGTACAAACTTGTATAGTATAGTAGTATTATGTAGATTATCAACATATTATGTAGATTATAAAGAAAAATTAGACGAAATATAATATATACAGGATGTTACGGGACTTGAGTATGTCGCATGTCGGTTATAAAAAAGCAAAATTTAGACATAATATATACCCTGTATATATTATGTATATAAAGCGTACGTGATGAAATGCATAACGAATATAAACAAAGAAAATTCAGAATAAACATAGAATAGGACCTAACTGTATGCAACCCATATGCTTCTGGAGCCTGACAATACCACTACGACAACATTAGTGAATTTTCATAAGTTTCAAATAGTAAATTCGCATTTTTCTTGTAATTAAACTACATATTTACGGTTTTCAGATTTTTCCCTTGACATGTGCTGTAAGACAAAGCTTCTTGCCAAATTTCATGATTCTAGGTCAACGGGAAGTACCCTATAGGTTTTGATTCCCTCGTGAAATCGCAAAATATGCGACATAAACGGTCATATCTTTTGATCGCGTTGACTTACAAGTTTGATTTTTTCACAGCTAAAAGAGACCGCAGACTCGAGTATTTGATACAAATTTTAACTTGTTACCTCTACGCGTTCCTGAGAAAAAGGTCTTGACAGACAGACAGACGGACAGACAGACAGACAGACAGACAGACAGACAGACAGACAGACGGACAACAAAGTGATCCTATAAGGGTTCCGTTTTCGGTACGGAACCCTAAAAATGATTAGAAGATGAAAAACGTGTTTCAGCAAGGTTTCTTACCTTTATTAATTGATTAATTTATTAAAATGTGAAAAATACGTTAATTGTTGAAATGTTAATTGTTGTTATTGAAAGGTTAAACGATGTTAATTGTTGAATTGAATGAATTGTTGTTATCGAAATATTGAAATTCTTATAGCTGAGTAAATTAATAAGTAAAATATGGAAATTAGAATATTCCAGCTATAAGTTAGACTAGATTTAGTATTATTACCTTGTATGCCGCTTTGAGTTTGAGGGGCGGCGGTCGCCGCCAGATAATATATTTTGCAAAATTCACAAGGGGACTTGATAGAATGATCCTTTCCCCACATATTTGTAAAATATTATTCTTCCACGTAGTGTGAAACTTACTAAAATGATTTTTTAAATGAATCACGAATTCCGTCCAAAACCGAACTCGAAAATTTAAAAATTTTCAAAATTAGAGAAAAAATTTATTAACCCTTGAATAATCTTAATGAAAGTTTTACTGAATATGGGTATCCATCAGCTGTATCCACTGACCAAATTTGAACGCTCCGCCTCCAACGGGGGCGGCTTGCGGAATTATTTTGTCTCTAAAGGTTTTTGCAAATATCTAGTCAACGCCTCAAAAAAAATCCGGCCAAGCGCGAGTTGTGACCCGCGCACCGAGGGTTCCGTACAAACTTGTAAGTAAGGTATCTTTTTTTTGTGGAGGACGTAGCAAGCACATTCAGTTAACTTGACAAGTGGCCCTCCTGAAATCACGACCATCTTAGTACCGCTGTAAGCATAACCTCTAGATCTCGCTGTCGTACGATGGAATTCTACCCTATATTTTATTACCATTCATCCCCCATTCACTATGAGTGTTTAGGGGTTCTGGAACTTCACTATTTGTTTTTACTGCTCAATTTTGCCTGTATACCTATATAGCCTGTATAAAGGTATTTTCTTTTAAATAACGCGAATATTTTTAAACTTATTAAAAGCAAACTTTATTTTAGTATTACACTTATTCACTTACTTATATTAACATCTAACCATTTCTAGATCTAGTATAAACTAATATATTAACTATTTCTAGATCTATTTCGATACTCTTAACATTCAGTTGTTCAATTGACTGCTTTTGGGTAATTGACTACCAAAAATATAGGGAGTACGTGATTTAAGTATATGTAGATTATAAAGAAAAATTAGACGAAATATAATATATACACGATATTACGGGACTTGATTATGTCGCATGTCGGTTATAAACAAGCAAAATTTAGACATAATATATACAGGGTATATATAGAGCGTACGTGATGAAATGCATAACGAATATAAACAAAGAAAATTCAGAGTAAACAGCTTAGCTTGGTGCCAACACATACTTTTTAACCTTCGGACCTAACCGAGGAGGACCTAACTGTATGCAACCCATATGCTGCTGGAGCCTAACAAAACCACTACGACAACACTAGTGTATTTTCATAAGTTTGTAATAGTAAATTCGCATTTTTCTTGTAATTAAACTACATATTTACGGTTTCCAGATTTTTCCCTTTACATGTGCTGTAAGACACCGCTTCTTGCCAAATTTCATGATTCTAGGTCAACGGGAAGTACCCTATAGGTTTTGAATCCCTTGTGAAATCGCAAAATATGCGACATAAACGGTCATATCTTTTGATCGCGTTGACTTACAAGTTTGATTTTTTCACAGCTGAAAGAGACCGCAGACCCGAGTATTTGATACAAATTTCAACTTGTTACCTCTACGCGTTCCTGAGAAAAATGGTCTTGACAGACAGACAGACGGACGGACAAAGAGACAGACGGACAACAAAGTGATCCTATAAGGGTTCCGTTTTCGGTACGGAACCCTAAATATGATTAATATGTACTAGTTAATCAAAGAAAATAGTATTTTCTATCATTGTATATTAATGATTAAATTTAAATAATATTATGGATTTCTAAAAATAAATTAGTCAATATTGTTGGCATCTTGTAGATTAATTCGATGAATGTCTTAAATTAATTACAATAGGGTATCAATGTAGAGTAAATATTATCCGAACTAACCCAGAATTAGTTCAATGTAAACTTGGCGGACCAAGTTATGACTGCGAACACGCTATAGCGACGACGTTTTCGGAAACTG
This sequence comes from Phosphuga atrata, assembly GCA_944588485.1. Lineage (NCBI taxonomy): Eukaryota > Metazoa > Arthropoda > Insecta > Coleoptera > Silphidae > Phosphuga > Phosphuga atrata. The sequence goes on from OX155899.1 coordinate 66,046,384, forward strand.
AACCGAGAAACGCGGAACTTGAAATGTCAGCCGAGAACAAGTTAACTAGATATAACTAACTTTCATAGGGGTATCGAGTTGATGTTTGTGGGTTTATAAAACAATTTTTGATTGAAAAATGTTGTCCGTAATATTTTAATTTATTTGGTTTTAAATTTGTTTTCGAAAATCCAATAAATTGCATAAAAGATGGCACAGTTTATCGGTGAAAAAATAATTTTGAATATTTAGTTTCGTTTGTTAACTAGTTTAAATGATACTTTTTATAAATTTAGCAACAAATCACTTGGGTGACTGTTTCGGTTCTTCGCGAACCTAAACTAACAATTGAGGTTCCAGTTCCTCCATTAGCTTTAAAAAGTATCATCTGGAGCACTTCAGGTATCAAGGCATCAACGAGTTGATACACACGGACATACTAACGCACGTGGAGCCGAAGTTGTTCTACACGACGTTCGCGAAGTTCATCTGGGTACTGCTGCAGTCTTTCTTCTAGAAGTAGAAGGACTAGACATGTATCTGAATCTGAAATCTGAATAGAAGGAACAGCCTTCCGGCTGTTGGTGACCTACCCCCAGCCCCCCGAGACGCTGGAGTACGTAAACGCGGTCATCCAGTTCACATTCGACGCTCTAGTCTTGTGGTAAAGCTTTGTTATCTGTGTTTCGGGTCGATGCTGGCGATGGGCCTTCACTCGGTCGCCGGCCACTTCATCTCGGAGCATTACATATTCAAGACGGGCCACGAGACCTAAAATTACTAGGGCTCCCTGAACTGGATCACCTTCAAAGTGGGCTACCACAACGAGCACCACGACTTCCTCGCCGTTCCCGGCTCAAGATTACCAGAAGTGAGGAGGATTGCTAGCGAATTTTATGACTACCTCATCATGATTCTTGGTCGGCGGTGTTGAACGATTTCATAATGGATCCAGACGTGGATTATTCCGAATTTGAAGGTATATAACTTCTTGATGAGATTTGTGGCAGTTTTTGTTTATCTCGAGAAGAAAATAAAATAGATAGAGTTTATTTCTTTAATTAAATAATAGAATTTTTTAGCACTAACGACTGACTGTTAGAAAGTATTGCCAACCAAAAAAAGAATACATATTATAGCGACTTGGCGCGTTGCCAACCTAATGCTTGCGAATTTATTTACTTTAACACTCCTTAATCAATTCGCGACAAAGTTTAACAAAAATATTTCGATTGAGTGGTTTGGTCAATATGTCAGCAAACTGCACTCTGCTTGGAATGTGTCTAATGTTGATGGTGTTCCCGACGTTCTCCTGCATGAACTTCTTGGGAATTTCGATGTGTTTTTTCCCTTTTGATATCTTCCCCTCGTGTGCGTTATGGAGCATGTGTATAGCTGACTGGTTGTCCACGTAGAGAGTTTGCTCACTTGTAGAGAGTCTGTCTCGAGGATCCCTGGCTCGCGCCCGATCCTCCTAATCCAGCTGACTTCATCAATGGCCGCAAATTTTGCTGCCCTGAATTCTGCTTTGGCCGTCGATGTAGCTACCAGATGCTGCTTCTGCGTGCACCATACGATTAGCCCTCCTCTCCTTAGTAGAACTCCACCTAGTCGAGTGGTCCCAGCATCTCCACCATAGTCTGAATCCGAATAGGCTTCCAGAGTGCTGCTTCCCTCCCGAGAAAAAAGATTCCGGCGTGCATAGTTCCTTTCAGGTACTGGAACACTTTCATTACCATCCCCCAGTGGCTTGTCATTGGCCTGTTACAATGCCGACTGAGGAAGTTCAAGGTGAATCCAATGTCCGGACGAGAAATTGTTGTGAGATATAGGAGGCTTCCTATAGCTTCGCGATACGGAGTATTAGAAGACACAGGCTTGTCATTAATGCGATTTGTTTCCTCCGTAATCATACCTCTCGATACCTTTGGCTTCGAAACTGGGTTGCACGTAATACTATCGAAGCTCTGTGTGTACTTTGCCTGGCTCACATAAATTCCATCTGCCTGCACTTGAATGTCCATTTCAAGGTATGATATTTTGGTCTGAATCTGTCGATTACATGTGATTTCGAAGGCCCTGTTGATCCGGTCCAATACTTGATAGATCTGTCGTTTGTCTCTTCCGGCGATGATTATTGTTCATCATGGGTTGACACATATGTTCGATGTTCACAGATGTTCACATATGGGTCATCATTATTGTTCTCTTATAGTTGTAATAGACACAGGGATCATCGTATATGCTGTGCAGTCCGATGCTTTCAAGAGGATTTGTTATATTTTGCCTGGAGCCTGCTTGAGTCCGTACATGCTCTTTCTCAGCTTGCAGACGCTGCCTATACCGTATTAAAAACCTTCGGGTTGCAGCACGTGTAGGTGATTCTGAAGGAATGCCGTAGTCACGTCAAATGGAACGAGTTTCAGTCCTTCTGAGGCTGCATGACTACAGAATTAGTCGGATCGACGCCGGGCAAAAGTTTCGAAATAGGCAATTCCCTCTTTCTGCTTAAAACCCCGCGCGACCAGTCGAGCCTTCAACTTTCCATCCGATTTCTCGAGTAAAATCCATCTGCACGTCAATGGTCTTACTCCTTTTGGGCTCTTGGTCAGTGTCCAGGTTTTCATCTTCTGTGACTTAAACTCCTGATTCATTGCTCGAACCAGTTTCCTTCTTTTAGGGTGTGGGTGACCGAATCCTTCTGGTCGATCACGTCGGGGTCACCAATTTGTGGTGTGTGACGCTGTGGGATAGATATATCGGTCACGTTTTGCGGAGGGCTGGACCGGTGTGAATGGGTCCACTGGCTGGACTGAACTGGCCTCGTTGGTTGGTTGCGCCTCACTGTTGAACTGAACTGGAGTCGTCTTGCTGACTGTTTGCGCCTGACCGTCTGGACAGAACTTCGATCGAACTGTGGTGTTTATTCGGGGGTCCAGGTATTTATATTATCTCCAGGTATACTGGAGTTCCTCATCTGGGGTGATTATTTTCGTGGATATTATTTCGGGTGGGTGACCGAATTCCTCTGGTCGATCACGTCGGGGTCACCAATTTGTGGTGTGTGACGCCGTGGGATAGATATATCGGTCACGTTTTGCGGAGGGCTGGACCGGTGTGAATGGGTCCACTGGCTGGACTGAACTGGCCTCGTTGGTTGGTTGCGCCTCACTGTTGAACTGAACTGGAGTCGTCTTGCTGACTGTTTGCACCTGACCGTCTGGACAGAACTTCGATCGAACTGTGGTGTTTATTCGGTGGTCCAGGTATTTGTATTATCTCCAGGTATACTGGAGTTCCTCATATGGGGTGATTATTTTCGTGGATGTTATTTCGGGTGGGTAACCGAATTACTCTGGTCGATCACGTCGGGGTTACCAATTTGTGGTGTTTGACGCCGTGGGATAGATATATCGGTCACGTTTTGCGGAGGGCTGGACTGGTGTGAATGGGTCCACTTGCTGGACTGAACTGGCCTCGTTGGTTGGTTGCGCCTCACTATTGAACAATTGGAGTCGACTTGCTGACTGCTTGCGCCTGACCGTCTGGACGGAACTTCGATCGAACTGTGGTGTTTATTTGGGGGGTCCAGGTATTTATATTATCTCCAGGTATACTAATCCCTCATCTGGGGGTAATTATTTGCGGCTATTTGTCCCTTTGGTGATGACCGATTCTCGGGAAATACATCTTGTAATTTCCCCGGGGATTACACCATTGACCCTAATAAAATATTTTCGGAAATTCGTCCAAAATATTTGGGTAATCACCGTAATGCGCTCGAAAAACGAAGAAATAAAATTGTAACGGCTCGTTGCCGCTACAAGGGTCTCTGACCCAAGTTACAGAAAGATTCAACCAAGTTACGGAAAGACGTAATTCGTAACCCGACTTTGACAGTATGTAACTTATAAGTTAGACAAGCTAGACAAGATTAGTCAACAGCGAGTTATGAGGCAATCTTTTAAGAACCTACTAGTACTAACTACGTTGTCTAATCTCACATAGTTACTCCAATATTTAAGTTTAAGTCGGACTAGTCCAATGTTTTTTGTTTAACATTGACTCTCTATATCTATTCAATCAAGTTAGAGAAAGACGTAATCGGTATTCTGAATTTGACAGTATATAACTTATAAGTTAGACTAGTTAGACAAGATTAGTCAGCAGCGAGTTATTAATCAATCTTTTTAGAATCTTCTAGTACTAATTACGTTGTCTAGTCTAACATAGTTAGTCCAATATTTGAATTTTAGTCGGACTAGTCCAAAATTTTCTTGTCTAACATTGAATGTCAACATCTATTCAACCAAGTTAGACAAAGACAATATTCTTCTTGCAACTTGTTTGTCTAAGTTTCAGAATGTAGTCTATATAGACGAACTATCTACATATGTGCGTAATTGTCTAATAACGTTTTATAAAAGTTTATGAAAAATTTCTGAATTTCTAAAAAATGTATTTACCTGTGCTATAACTCGAATTCTTACACATCAGATTTACAGCATTTCTATATTACATTTCAATAATGTGTTGGCGGTACGTGGATAGAACGCTTAAGGGCCGTCTTGACCTTCGGCCCTTATCCGAGGAAATGCCTTGCATACTGTTATTTGCGTCATCGCATATCTCAAAATGAGTTTTTCGATTAAGAGCGAGAGTCGAGATCGCTCATTTCGATTTTATTTGAAACGTTTGTTGATTCGTTTCATTGAAGAATAAATTGAAAAAGTTAATTATTAAAGTTGCAAATTAAGGATTTTAAAAAGGAAAAGTTTGCATTGCTTTTATATAATTTCGGTGGAAATTGGAAGAGGTTTGTGAAATATAAACAAACGATATTTTTTGATTTGACATTTGAAATTGACGCATACGTAACTGTTTCGTAAATTCTTAATTTCTCCGAAAATATTGGTAAGGAAATATTTAAATAAGGCTTAGATTAGTCAATAATGCTCTTAAAATAGATTTAATTATCTACAAAATGAAGTATTATGCAATAAAATTGCGTTCCAATTAAGCTAGATATTAGCTAAACAAATTTCTTCTTAAACAAAATTGATTTGGAAAACTTGCATGTTTGAACTTTTTGTTTTTCCATTTCCTTGCCTCACTTTTATACCATTTGGTTAAGTTACGTACACACAGTAAAGAAAACTAGCGTATAGTCCTGTTATAGTTTGACTATATCTGTGTGACCGCTTCGTATAGTTTAACTATACCAATACTTTCGCAGCGGAGCGGCTACACAGCTATAGTCAAACTATAGCCAGACTATCGCTAGTTTTCTTTCTATACCTTTTGTATGCAGCTTTATTATAACTCGTCTAGTTAGTCTTGTCTATCTAATCCATCTAATCAACATATTCTGTTTAGTTTTATCTATCCAATCCATCTACTGTTTGATTTAGTCTATCACATTTTGCAATTCAAATTTTTGTTTGTAATAAATTGCGCGTCTGTTTAGTTCGTTGTGGTGTGATGCATGACAACCCATATTTGTAGCAGAGTCAGGTTTTGAAGAGAAAATATAAACAAAGTTTAGTTTATGCTATCAAAACGTATTTGAGTGTATAAAGCTGAGAAAAGTGCGGAATTTCTTATTATATATAATATATATCTTTCGTAAAAGCTTTTCCTATAGAGAAACATTGTGCAAGAGGCGGAGGACAAATATCGCGATAGAATGTTTCTGTAAAATGTTTTACACTTTACTGGAAAATTCTATGTGTAACATGCACGCTTCTAGAAAATATGCTGTTCGGGACATGAAAGGCTTTGTGTACTATTTTCACTCTGCAATTAACTTATAATTAATGAGGTTTTGTTTTGCAGCGGTAGATGTTTACTGCGAGGATTTTTGCGAAAATATTTTTTTGCTCATTTATTGTTTGCTAATTTATTGTCAGTTTAATACTTTGTTAATATTGTTAGTTTAATACTTAGTTAATTTATTGTTAGTTAAGGAAAGATTGTCGTGTGAATAGCTGAAATTCGTGAAAAGTCGTGAATTTCCCGCGGACAATCTTTGTGTATATTGTATCCATAGGAAAATGACCTTCTGAAAACGATGCCGCAATCCGTTTTTAATTATTTAAAACCGTTTCCGAGATATCTACTTAGCAAATCGTGAATCGCGTAAATTTTAGTTTGAAATTTATCGACGAATTATTGAATATTTCCTGACAATTTACACATCGACTTGTTCGTCTTGTCGTGTAGTTTCTGTGTGCCCAAAATGATTTCGCTGCTCTTTATCGTTTTCACAAAAATCGAGAAAAACCGAAAAAGCATGTATCTTTCGAACGAAATGATGGAAAATTTTTGTCGAAAATTTTTCAGCAAATTTTTTTCGTGATTTTTTTTGGTTACACGAAGGAAATCGAAGTGCTGAAAACGGTTTTCCAGTTTATTTCGCTCTAAAGTTACAAATAAACAAATTTTATATTTTTTTTCGCTGTACACAATCACACATTTCCTACAGATTTGACGCTGTCATAACTTTTGAACCGCTCTCCACAGAGACTTCTAGTCTTCACCAATCGATTCAGCGTCCCAAAATTAGTCTGAGAACGTATATAATATTCCCTGGGAAGCTTTCAGTACAGAAATATCATCGACTCGGGAAGTCTAGACCGCAGAAACGACGAAATGGGAGAAAATCGATTTTTTCAAAATCGTTATTTTTTGAGTCACGGCAAAATTTAAAAACGTTTCTGAAAGCATTTTGGCTGCTGATTAAAGATATGCAAATTATATTTCGCTAGCTCTTTCGGTTCAATTTCGCCTGCAAAAATTGAAGAAATTTTTATGAAATTTCGGCGCTCTAGTGGATATCTCGGAAAGTCGTGAATTTACGGCGGACAATCTTAGTGTATCCATAGGAAAATGACCTTCTGAAAGAGGTGCCGCAATCCGTTTTTAATTATCTGCAACCGTTTCCGAGATATCTACTTAGCAAATCAAGAATCGGGTAAATTTCAGTTTGAAATTTATCGACGAATTATTGAATATTTCCGGACAATTTACACATCGACTTGCTCGCCTTGTCGTGTAGTTTCTGTGTGCTCAAACTGATTTCGCTACAGTTTAATGTTTTCGAAAAAATCGAAAAATACCGAAAAAGCATGTATTTTTCGAACGAAATGATGGAAAATTTTTGTCGAAAATATTTTTGCAAATTTTTTTCGTGATTTTTTTTTGGTTACACGAAGGAAATCGAAGTGCTGAAAACGGTTTTCTAGTTTATTTCGCTCTAAAGTTATAAATAAACAAATTTTATATTTTTTTTTCGCTGTACACAATCACACATTTCCTACTGATTTGACGCTGTCATAACTTGAAATGCTCACCACAGAGACTTCTAGTCTTCAGCAATCTATTCAGCTTCCCAAAATTAGTCGGAGAGCGGATATAGTATTCCCTGGGAAACTTTCAGTTAAGAAATACCATCGACTCGGGAAGTCTAGACCGCGGAGACGACGAATGCGAGAAAATCGATTTTTTAAAACCGTTATTTTTTGAGTCACAGCAAAATTTAAAAACGATTCTGAAAGCATTTTTGCTGCTGATTACAGATATGCAAATTATATTTCGCTAGCTCTTTCGGTTCACTTTCGCCTGCAAAAATTTAAGAAATTTTTATGAAATTTTGGCGCTCTATTGGAGATCTCGGAAAGTCGTGAATTGCCCGCGGACAGTCTTAGTGTATCCATAGGAAAATAACCTTCTGAACACGGTGCCGTAATCCGTTTTTAATTATCTGCAACCGTTTCTGAGATATCTATTTAGCAAATCGAGAATCGGGTAAATTTCAGTTTGAAATTTATCGACGAATTATTGAATCTTTCTAGACAATATTTGTGTTACAGTCAAAGCGCTAACTCAGTCGGTGTATACGATCAGTGGTAAAAGCATACATTAACTGAATCATCAGACAAAGTATATAAAAATTAATTTTTGAATAGTTTCACTAGAAACTGTATACACTCGCTATTTAAAATTTTATTATAAAATTATAAATAGCGTTATAAAATGTTTATTTTGTAAAAGGAAGTGAGGAAGCACTTGAAATATTGCTGAATGAACATGTAATTGGCAATGAACTAATAATTTATAGAATTAAATATTGAAGAAAATATAATTTAACAAATGAAAAGAATTAACAAATGAAAATAAAGAATATGAAAATTTACTTCGAGAAGAATTATGTATTGAATATAATGAAGAAAATTTAGATTGTGAAGAATTACCAAATATAAATAATAATAAACAGTTACCATTGAATAAATGTGAAGCTTGTGAACTCGAATCATTGGAAGGTTAAAATTGTAATCTAGAATAAAGACCTTTGATGACTCCACTAGGTGTCCCCAATTGGAAATAACCATTGGAAGTTTTCGAGAAAAAAGATGCTAGAATTGATCAAAACATCTCCCCTGTCCTGGTCAATATCAAGTACTTTAAATCTTATAGCCATTATCTCTGTAGCCTCAATGTGTGATGAATTTAAAATATGCTTCCAGTAGGAAAGATAGTATGTTCTGGAACCACTTCCCGCACCATATGGGAAATTACATGTAAATCTTGGTCCAAGCACCTTATGGGAAAATCCTATACAAAATAGTACAGTACATGTGCCAGCCTTGAACGGCTTTGAATCAGCTTTAAACAGCTTTCGATCAGCTTTAAACAGATTTCAATCAGCATTAAACAGCTTTCAATTTAAAGCTGATCGAAAGTTGTTTAAAGCTGATCGAAAGCTGTTTAAAGCTGATTCAAAGCCGTTCAAGGCTGGCACATGTACTGTACTATTTTGTATAGGATTTTCCCATAAGGTGCTTGGACCAAGATTTACATGTAATTTCCCATAAGGTGCGGGAGGTGGTTCCAGAACATACTATCTTTCCCTACTGCTTCATTCTATTGGCTTGAATTTGAAGCTCTTCTTTCGCTTTTTGTCTCTGTGAATATTTTTTTTTTGTTGTGAACAAAAATAACACACATCACCTTCCAATGATTCGAGTTCACAATCTTCACATTTATTCAATGGTAACTGTTTATTATTATTTACATTTGGTAATTCTTCACAATCTAAATTTTCTTTAGCATATATTAATTTAAGCATATTTTAAATTCATCACACATTGAGGCTACAGAGGTAATGGCTATAAGATTTAAAGTACCTGATATTGACCAGGACAGGGGAGATTGATCAATTCTAGCATATTTTTTCTCGAAAACTTCCAATGGTTATTTCCAATTGGGGACACCTCTTCATCAAAGGTCATTATTCTAGATTACAATTTAGTGTTTGTCCAGAGAAGATAATTAAAGAATAATAAGTTCTTGAAGGAAAATTACCTTTACGTTCTATTGCTAATAATCAAGGTTCACTAATAGGCAAGGTTTTAAGAAATGCAATTGCCTGAATAAGTTTTCCTTATTTTCTAAATAAACTTAAAAGTCACCTATACCTATATTATCTGATCATATTATTATCTATAACCATATTTAAGCTTTAACTAATGCCTCGCTGTGAAAGTATGCATTATCGCGGTATTGTATACTTTATCTAGATATAACATGCATCTTATTTTTCAATTGATACTTTGTCAAAAAATATACGTAGAAATATAAGTCAAAATAAGAGAAATATAAGTAAAAATAAGTAAAAATATAAGTATACATTGACTGGTGAATGTATACACTAACTGAATATTATACTTCAACTGTAACATATACATCGACTTGTTCGTCTTGTCGTGTAGTTTCTGTGTGCCGAAAATGATTTCGCTGCTTTTTACAGTTGTCGAAAAAATCGAAAAAAACCGAAGAAGCATATATTTCTTAAACGAAAATTTTTTTGGATTTTTTTTTCGTGATTTTTTTTTGATTACCCGAGGGAAATCGAAGATCGAAGAAATGCTGAAATCGGTTTTCCAGTTTATTTCGCTTTAAAGTTCCAAATAAACATGTTTTATACATTTTTTCGCTGTACACCATCTCGTATCTTCGATTGATTTGAGGCTGTCAGAATTTTTGAACGGCTCACCACAGAAACTTCTAGTCCCTTCCAATCGATTCAGCGTCCCAAAATTAGTGCGAAAACGTATATAATATTCCATAGCAAGCTTTCAGTTAAGAAATACCATCAACAAGGGGAGTCGGGACCGCGGAAACGACGAAATGCGAGAAAATCGATTTTGTCAAAATCGTCATTTTTTGAGCCACAGCAAAATATAAAAACGTTTCTAAAAGCATTTTTGCTGCTGATTACAGATATGCAAATTATATTTCGTTAGCTCTTTCGGTTCACTTTCGCCTTCAAAAATTGAAGAAATTTTTATGAAATTTCGGCGCTCTAGTGGAGATCTTGGAAAGTCGTAAATTGCCCGCGGACAATATTATTGTATTCATAGGAAAATAACCTTATGAAAACTATGCCGCAATCCGTTTTTAATTATCTGCAACAGTTTCCGAGATATCTACTTAGCAAATCGAGAATCGGGTAAATTTCAGTTTGAAATTTTACGACGAATTATTGAATATTTCCGGACAATTTACACATAGACTTGCTCGTCTTGTAGTGTAGTTTCTGTGTGCCCAAAATAATTTCGCAGCTTCGCACCGTTTTCGAAAAAATCGAAAAAAACCTAAACCGCATGTATTTTTCGAACGTATTGATGGAAAATTTTTGTCGAAAATTTGTTTGCAAATTTTTTACGTGATTTTTTTATGGTTACACGAAGGGAATCGAAGTGCTGAAACCGGTTTTCCTGTTTATTTCACTCTAAGGTTACAAATAAACAAATTTTGTATTTTTTTTTTGCTGTACACAATCACACATTTTCTACTGATCTGGCGCTGTCATAACTTTTGAACCGGTCACCACAGCGACTTCTAGTCTTCACCAAAGGATTCAGCGTCCCAAAATTAGTCCGAGAACGTATATAATATTCCCTGGGAAGCTTTCAGTTAAGAAATACCATCGACTCGGGAAGTCTAGACCGCGAAAACGACGAAATGCGAGAAAATCGATTTTTGCAAAATCGTTATTTTTTGAGTCACAGTAAAATTTAAAAATGTTTCTGGAAGCATTTTTGCAGCTGATTACATATATGCAAATTATATTTCGCTAGCTCTTTCGGTTCACTATCGCCTGCAAAAACTGAAGAAATTTTTATGAAATTTCGGTGCTCTAGTGGAGATCTCGGAAATACGTGAATTTCCCGCGGACAATCTTAGTGTATCCCTAGGAAAAATGACCTTCTGAAAACGATGCCGCAATCTGTTTGTAACTATCTGCAACCGTTTTCGAGATATATACCCAGCAAATCGAGAATCGGGTAAATTTCAGTTTGAAATTTATCGACGAATTATTGAATATTTCCAGACAATTTAAACATCGAATTGTTCGTCTTATCGTGTAGTTTCTGTGCGCCCAAAATGATTTCGCTGCTCTTTACCGTTTTCGAAAAAATCGAAAAAAAACGAAAAAGCATGTATTTTTCGAACGAAATGATGGAAAATTTTTCTCGAAATTTTTTTTGCAAATTTTTGTCGTGTTTTTTTTGGTTACACGAAGGAAATCGAAGTGCTGAAAACGGTTTTCCAGTTTATTTCGCTCTAAAGTTATAAATAAACAAATTTTATATTTTTTCGATGTACACAATCACACATTTCCTACTAATTTGACGCTGTCATAACTTTTGAACCGCTCGCCGCACACACTTCTAGTCTTCACCATTCGATTCGGCGTCCCAAAATTAGTCCGAGAACGTATATAGTATTCTCTGGGAAGGTTTTAGTTAAGAAATACCATCGACTCGGGAAGTCTAGACAGCGGAAACGACGAAATGCGGGAAAATCAATTTTTTCAAAATCGTTATTTTTTGAGACACAGTAAAATTTAATAACGTTTCTGGAAGCATTTTTGCTGCTGATTACATATAAGCAAATTATATTTCGCTAGCTCTTTCGGTTCACTATCGCCTGCAAAAACTGAAGAAATTTTTATGAAATTTCGGCGCTCTAGTAGAGATCTCGGAAAGTCGTGAATTTCCCGCGGACAATCTTGAAGTATCCATAGGAAAATGACCTTCTGAAAACGATGCCGCAATCCGTTTTTAATTATCGTGAACCGTTTCCGAGATATCTACTTAGCAAATCGAGAATCGGGTAAATTTCAGTTTGAAATTTATCGACGAATTGTTGAATATTTCCGGACAATTTACACATCGACTTGTTCGTCTTGTCGTGTAGTTTCTGTGTGCCCAAAATGATTTCGCTACTCTTTAATGTTTTCGAAAAAATCGAAAAACACCGAAAAAGCATGTATTTTTCGAACGAAATGATGGAAAATTTATGTCGAAAATTTTTCTGCAAATTTTTTTGGTGATTTTTTTTTGATTAATCGAAGGAAATTGATGTGCTGAAAACGGTTTTCCAGTTTATATCGCTCTAAAGTTACAAATAAACAAATTTTATATATTTTTTTCGCTGTACACAATCACACATTTCCTAATGATTTGACGCTGTCATAACTTTTGAACCGCTCACCACAGAGACTTCTAGCCTTCACCAATCGATTCAGCGTCCCAAAATTAGTCGGAGAACGTATATAATATTCCCTGGGAAAATTTTAGTTAAGAAATACCATCGACTCGGGAAGTCTAGACCGCGGAAACGACGAAATGCGAGAAAATCGATTTTTTCAAAATCGTTATTATTTTAGCCACAGCAAAGTTTAAAAACGTTTCTGACAGCATTTTAGCTGGTGATTACAGACATGCAAAATATATTTCGCTAGCTCATTCGGTTCACTTTCGCCTGCAAAAATTGAAGAAATTTTTATGAAATTTCTGCGCTCTAGTGGAGAGCTCGGAAACTCCTGAATTTCCCGCAGACAATCTTCGTGTATCCCTAGGAAAATGACCTTCTGAAAACGATGCCGTAATCCGTTTTTAATTATCGGCAACCGTTTCCGAGATATCTACTTAGCAAATCGAGAATCGGGTAAATTTCAGTTTGAAATTTATCGACGAATTATTGAATATTTCCGGACAATTTACACATCGCTTGTTCGTCTTGTCGTGCAATTTCTGTGTGCCTAAAATGATTTCGCTGCCGTTTACCATTTTCGAAAAAATCGAAAAAACCGAAAAAGCATGTATTTTTCGAACGAAATGATGGAAAATTTTTGTCGAATTTTTGTTTGCAATTTTTTTTCGTGATTTTTTTTTGGTTACACGAAGGCAATCGAAGTGCTGAAAACGGTTTTCCAGTTTATTTCGCTCTAAAGTTACAAATAAATAAATTTTATATTTTTTTTCGCTGTACACAATCACACATTTCCTACTGATTTGACGCAGTCATAACTTTTGAACCGCTTACCACAGAGACTTCTAGTCTTGACCAATCGATTTAGCATCCCAAAATTAGTCGGAAAACGTATATAACATTCCATATGAAGCTTTCGATTAAGAAATACGTCACTTGATCAAAAGCTAAGGAACTATCATATTGTGCTAACATGTTCGACATTAATTACTCTGTGTTATCTTATTCGAAACCTAAGAGAATGTGAAAATTTTGATTCTGCAAATATTTTACGCCATCGTTCAATCTAGCTTGTTATACGGTCTGATATTTTGGGGTCAGCAGCAAATATTAATACGGTATTTAAAAAGATATTACGAGATGTTCAACATACATCCTCTTTCTGCTTCATCAAGCACAACATTTTAACGCTACTCTCCTTCTTCCAGCGTGCCAATAAAAATTTCCAGCGTGTCAGCTGAGGCACGGGTGCCATAGATTTACCACCGGTGCTCAATATCTGTTCTACCAAGTTAGATCAAGACGTAATTTTTAATAATGTTATACGATCTCATATTTTGGGGTCAGTAGCAAATATTAATGCGGTATTTAAAAAGATATTGCTAGATGTTCAATGTATATCCTCTTTGTGTTTCATCAAGCACAACATTTTAACGCTACCCTCCTTCCTCCCGCGTGCCAATAAAAATTTCCAGCGTGTCAGCTGTGGCACGTGTGCCATAGGTTCGCCACCGCTGCTCTATATCTATTCAACAAAGTTAGAACAAGACGTAACACCGACATATTATGTTGGTTATATTGACTTTCAAAATTGACAATATCAATTGATTCATTTATTAGTCATGGCTGCTTGTTTGTGTAAGCCGTTTAATAATGAAATTCCATTTGATTTACATTGGACATTTACGCACGATTCTTTTGCATACGTTTATAATAATGGCAACCTTCACATACAATAATTTACATTCGAATGTTTTCATTTTGGTGTGCGATTAGTTAGGCTAGCTAGACAAAATTAGTCAACAGCGAGTTATTAGTCAATATTTTAAGAATATTCTAGTATTAAGTTGTCTAATCTCACATAGTTAGAGCAATGTGAAAATATCTTTTTGTTAATTTATTGTCAGTTTAATACTTGTTTAAAACATTGTTAGTTTAATATATTGTTAGTTTAATACTTTGTTGATTTATTGTTAGTTTAGGATTGAGTCTCGTGTGAAAAGCTGAAATTGGGATGTATAGGATCAATCTCCCTTTCTGCCGAAGAAACAACTTTGCTCTCCCTCGCCGCAGTTAATTAAAGTTTTAATTATAAGGAAGTTGCCTTTAAACAATCCATTGTCTTAAGTGAACGTTCTTACAAAAACACACACACTCCAACAACTCAAACATTATATACATCCATTTATATTAATTGCAGGTGTTAAATTATTTAATTAATGCTAAGCATTTCTGAAGAATTTCATATACTTATTATTATGTTGTATTAGTTATTTTAAGTAATTTTCTAATTTTTAGCCCGCCAGTTACTTTAGTCACCTCCAGTCACCTCCAAATTAACATTTTTTGACATTTCTCAACATTTTAAAATTGAGGTAAAAATGACTTGACAGTAGCTGCCTAAGAGTCTAATGACTTGACAGTAAAACCTAACTCAGACTTTTTTCCGGTACTTACGTATTAACGCCACCACCGCTATATTTTGGATTGGATGTTCGTATATTGTCTTGATTTATCTGTCCGCTTCGCGGCGGGAAACCTAATCTAACCGGGGTTAAAAAATAAAAAAGTATTTTGAGTTTTAAAATTGTTTTAATTTTAAATAAAATGTTTTTTAAATTTTACGATTTATCATAAAAATGTTAGGTGTATATTGGCGGCATTTAAGAATGTAGCGGTGGTGGCGTTAATACGTAAGTACCCTTTTTTTGTAACATAAATAACGTTAGGTAAAGTCTATATCCTGCTTACTATTTCAGACCATTTTTTATATTTAGTGCAGTAAGATGAAGTAATTGAAATGTAACGTACCATTATTTTAAATTGGAATTTATGAAAAATGATGAGGTGTTTCAAAGTAACTCTTTTTGTGGTTGCGCTGGGATCGTAAATATTTTGGTTAGATCCGGCAATAAATCGCGTATGCACGTAAATAGAGAATATCCGGCTGGAAGTAAACGGTTCCAGACAGCTACTTGTATATCGCGTTTCAGCAACGTTTAACACGCAAGCAGGTCACCATTATCATACTTTTGCAAATCCATAAAAGAAAAACACATTCTTTGACCTAATATGTCACCAAAAGAAAGAAAAAACTTACAAAGGAAATTAAATGATACAAAAATAATCTAAAAATACATTTTTTTTTTGTCTAATAGCAAAATTTTTCAATTTCATTAAAACTATATACTATATAGTTATGAAGATAATATATACTATATATAATCTTTCTATCTATATCATATTTCTAGAAGGTTGCCATTATTATAAACGTGTGCAAAAGTGTCTAAATCGTGCGTAAAAGTCTTTTAGTAAAAGGTTTTAGTAAAAAACCTAAATCGTGCGTAAAAGTCCAATCCAAATCAAATGGAGTTTCATTATTAAACGGCATATAAAAACAAGCAGCCATGACTAATAAATGAATCAATTGATATTGTTAATTTTGACCTAATATGTCATCTATCAATATGAGTAGGGAAAGATGATATGTTCTAGACCCACTTCCCCATCTGACCTTGACATCGACCACTTCCGGTGGCCTTGACCACTTCCGGTCGCCTGTTCCGGCGTATTGAAAAAAAGGCGAAAACTCTTCACGTCTTTGTCCATACCTCTGCGCCACTCGCAGCGACGCAAGAACCACTTACTGCATAAGTTTGTATAAACTTGTCTACGCATATCACCTCGATCGTATTAATTATTTCATCCGCCTGAGATATTTTTACTACAACAGGAAATGATAACGTAACGCGTACCTTTATAGAGCCGAACGATTAACAAACTTGTGAAAGATTGTAATCTAAAAAAATGTTCCCGGTTGCAACCACCGCGATAATTTAACTACCGCAATAAGAAACGCCGCGTAATCAATTTCGTGTTTGAACCTGAACTTGTAAACGCGCGCGAGCATGGAATGTCTGAATTGTGAAATAATTGATAAGAACCGCTGAGGCCACCACTTGCGTGTTTCAACTTGTTTAATTTTTTAGGGTTCCGTTGTTATCAACAAGAAACCCTTATAGTTTCGATTTGTCGGTCCGTCCGTCCGTCCATTCGTCTGTAGTTTAGCTCCGAGACTATTAGAAATATGAAGCTGTAATTTAGCATGATGTAAAATAAAATCTTGAAAAAAAAAATTTTACTTCCTTTACTCTAAAGAAGTGGGGACGTTTTTTTTCTATCGTCTATCCCATGGTGTAGGATGTCGTTGGATAGGTCTTTCAAAAATATTACAGGTTTGTGAAAACAATATATAACAATAATAACATCAATGTCAGCTGATTAAGTTATTGGTTATGATTTTTTTTTAGACATTTGAATAAGAATGGCAACTACGGAACCCTACATTGCGCGTGGTCCGACACGCACTTGGCCGTTTTAAATCGTTATACATCCGGCACGTGGTATATAAGCTTGGTAGTATTCGCCGTCATGGCATCTGTCTCTCTAATCCTGCCAGTCTAGTTTTACCATTCCAGGATTATCCGCCAAATGTTCTCTATCTATAGCATAATCTTTAAATATATATTTAACCCTTTCACCGCCATTCCGGGAGGTGTGACCCGGGGCCCTGAATTTATACAGCGCCGTCCCGGGCTATGTAGCCCGGGGTTAGGTTAGGTTTTTTTGTACCAACGCCATCTAGTGATAAAATGCCGAGATTATTTAAAGTTTAAGAAATTTGTCGAAAATTTCTTAAACTTTTCATTTTTTTAGAGTTTTTTTGAAAAAATCTCCCCGCGCAGACTACAGGCCGCGGAACGGAAAAACTCGCTGTCCGGAGAGAAAAAAAGACCAGGCTACACGGCAAAGGTGTCAGTTTTCTGGATACACCACGTCTTGGTGATTTGCGGGCGCATTGAAAAAAAAGGCGAAAACTCTTCACGTCTTTGCTTGTCCATAACTCGGCGCCACTCGGAGCGACGCAAGAAGCCGAGAGTGGTAACAAAATATTTTAATTTGCCGCATCGCTCCCTGCCGCAAAAGTCGGATTCGGGGTCCCGGTGAGGGGGGTAAATATAAAAAAAAACCGTGCAAAAAAGGGTTATGTTTTCCAACGACGGCAGCTCGACGGGGACGGCTCGGATCGCTAACCCTTAAATACAAAATTGGCGCGGGAATCCGTTCCGATTCGAACGTGCGCATTTTTGAGTCGCTGCGCCCCGAAATGGCGATACTGCAGCGGTTATACTGACCGCACCTCCCATCGAACGGGAGTTGTTACGTTCGCCCCAAATTAACATTTAAGTTTTTCTCTGTGCCGACAAACTATGCCGACTATAATCCACTGAAAAATCCAGAACATACGTCGTTTTATGGCGTCGCGACGCCATCTTCAACGGAATCTAGAATAAACTCCCAAACAAACTAATAAGTTTTATGCCCGATCGAACGGTGCCGGTCCCGTTCCGATCCGCCAATTGGTTCGGACGTTCTAGGTACCACCACAAAACGCCTATGGTGTTTTTTTCACTTTTTGCGCATTTTTCTCTTTAAACTGCCGCAGATTCGCAAACGATCGTTGCAGTTTAAAAATTCTTACCGGAATAGTTGCGGGCAAGTATTCGGAGAAGAACGAACCCAATCGGCGACCTGCAGCCCTTTACATAAGTGTAGGGCGTTAGTGGAAGTGATTGCAAAAACGACAAAAAAAAGTTTCCATTTTCTAGCACCAGGTGAATGGGACACCGCAGGACGGGGAGGAAGGGCTCTAAAAACGCGGCGCGGCGGCAGCCAAAGCATCCGGGAAGAATTTTTGAGATCCGACGAAAAATGCGCCTCGAAGGTAAAAAATCGTGATTTTAGGTTTCGGTCTGGTGCGTCCGAATCACGGGGCTCAACGGGGCTCTCGGTTGTATACCAGAAAAATGTACATAAATGTACATTTGCGCTGCTGCCGCCACTTCCGTCGGACCGTTTCCGCAAAAATCTCAATTTTTAGGTTTTTTTTCACTTCCGGTGGCCTTGGCCACTTCCGGTCGCCCGTTCCCGCCCCCACTTACTGCATAAGTTTGTTTACACTTGTCTACGTATATCACCTCGATGGTATGAATAATTTCATCCGCTTGAGATATTTTTACTACGACAAGAAATGATGACGTAACGCGTACCTTGATAGAGCTGAACGATTAACAAACTTGTGAAAGATTGTAATCTAAAAAAATGTTCCCGGTTGCAACCACCGCGATAATTTAACTACCGCAATAAGAAACGCCGCTTAATCAATTTCGTGTTTGAACCTGAACTTGTAAACGCGCGCGAGTATGGAATGTCTGAGTTGTGAAATAATTGATGAGAACCGCTGAGGCCACCACTTGCGTGTTTCAACTTGTATAATTTTTTAGGGTTCCGTTGTTATCAACAAGAAACCCTTATAGTTTCGATTTGTCGGTCCATCCGTCCGTCCGTTCGTCCGTAGTTTAGCTCCGAGATTATTAGAAATATAAAGCTGTAATTTAGCATGATGTAAAATAAAATCTTGAAAAAAAAGTTTTAGGGTACCTCCTTTACTCTAAAGACGTTTTTTTTCTCCGCTATCCCATGGTGTAGGATGTCGTTGGATAGGTCTAACTACTTACCCTACTCATATATTACAGGTTTGTGAAACAATATTTCGATTAAGAGATCCGTTTGTAAAATATTAAGCTTTAAAGTGCTAATTTTTGTTAGGGTCAAGTGTCCCCCACCAATTGCCAGCTAAATGTGATAAAACGCCGAGATTATTTTAATTTTGTCGAAAAATTTCATAGTTCCGACTTTTCATTTTTTAGAGGTTTTTTGAAAAAATCTCCCCGCGCAGACTACAGGCCGCGGAACGGAATCTCGCAGTCCGGAGAGAAAAAAAGACCAGGCTACACGGTGAAGGTGTCAGTTTTCTGGATACACCACGTCTTGGTGATTTGCGGGCGTATTGAAAAAAAAGCGAAAACTCTTCACGTCTTTGTTTGTCCATAACTTGGCGCCACTCGGAGCGACGCAAAAAGCCGAGAGTGGTACGAAAATATTATAATTTGCCGCATCGCTGCCTGCCGCAAATGTCGGATTCGGGGCCGCGGTGAGGGGGGTAAATGTAAAAAAAGCCGTGCAAAATAGGGTGATGTTTTCCAACGTCGGCAGCTCGACGGGGACGGCTCGGATCGCTAACCCTTACATACAAAATTGGCGCGGGAATCCGTTCCGATTCGAACGTGCGCATTTTTGAGTCGCTGCGCCCCGAAACGGCGAAACCGCAGCGGTTAGACTGACCGCACCTCCCATCGAACGGGAGCCGTTACGTTCGCCCCAAATTAACATTTAAGTTTTTCTCTGTGCCGACTAACTATGCCGACTATAATCCACTGAAAAATCCAGAACATACGTCGTTTTATGGCGTCGCGACGCCATCTTCAACGGAATCTGGAATAAACTCCCAAACAAACTAATAAGTTTTATGCCCGATTGAACGGTGTTAATGAAGTTTTATGCCCGGTCCCGTTCCGATCCGCCAATTGGTTCGGACGTTCTAGGTACCACCACAAAACGCCTCTGGTGTTTTTTTCACTTTTTGCGCATTTTTCTCTCTAAACTGCCGCAGATTCGCAAACGGTCGTTGCAGTTTAAAAATTCTTACCGGAATAGTTGCGGGCAAGTATTTGGAGAAGAACGAACCTAATCGGCGACCTGCAGCCCTTTACATAAGTGTAGGGCGTTAGTGGAAGTGATTGCAAAATCGGCAAAAAAAAAGTTCCATTTTGTAGCACCAGGTGAATGGGACACCGCAGGACGTGGAGGAAGGGCTCTAAAAACGCGGCGCGGCGGCAGCCAATGCATCCGGGAAGAATTTTTGAGATCCGACGAAAAATGCGCCTCGAAGGTAAAAAATCGTGATTTTAGGTTTCGGTCTGGTGCGTCCGAATCACGGGGCTCAACGGGGCTCTCGGTTGTACACCAGAAAAATGTACATAAATGTACATTTGCGCTGCTGCCGCTCTTCCGTCGGGCCGTTTCCGCAAAAATCTCAATTTTTAGGGGGTTTTGGCCCTTTGAATGGGCGCGGCGGGACAGAGGACGAAAGCTGGGGATGCACAACGTGCGGACAGACATTCGCAGTTAAAGCATAGAAGACGCGCGGTTAAAACACCGAAAATCTGCCTCTTCCTACGGCATAAAAAAGCCGAATTTGACCTTTTAAAAAACCCACGTGGTGCGGACCCCCAGGTGAGATCCGGGAAACGCCACATATCAGTCGTCTCAGAATTGATCGAAATTTGTGATCTGGTGATTCAGGCCGAATACTTCTCCACACGGACCCTTTAAAAAATTACCACTTTTAGAGAGGTCACGGCGAAGATGACCAGGAAAACTCAAATTCACGCAAGGATTCCGGTAGAAAATTACGAGGCGCGTCCTATAACACCACTCGCGTCTCTGCGCGACTTTTGTGGAAAACGTTATTCACATTTTTCTGCGAATCCGGGTCCTTCGACTAAAACACCGCCTCCAGCGATTACACAACAAAAAGGCGCGGTGAAAAAGGCGCGCGACAAAAGGGCGCCTCAAAAAGGGCGCGGCGACAAAAAAGCGCTGCGACAAAAGGGCGCGGCGACAAAAGGGCGCCTGCAAAAAAGGCGCCTGTTACAAAAGGGCGCATATTATAACTAGCTTGAATGTATGTTTCGTCTAATTGCAACAAATAAAGCCGTCTTAAAATTCACACGACACGTTAAGGAATTACGAATGTACACGAATATAACTCGAAAATTACAAATTGAAGTTAAAATTGTGGGCCAATCTACGCAAATAGTCAATCAATGGCCTATTTTCATAATCAGAAACGATATTCTTAGTGCGGATGGCGCAGTCTTTGTACTTTTTCGAGGTGGTGCGCCGTTAGCACCAGCCATGAGTTCAATTTTTAACTCGTAACTTTGTTCTTTCTTCAGGCAATCAATAAATTTCCATATGCTAGGATGGCAAGCCCCAACCGTTTCGCCAAAACTGCGATGCCACCCTTCAATGGAATTATTGGTTTTTGGAAGGTCTCTCTTGACAGCTTCAAAGCAATTCCAAAATGCATGAGAAAATAAGGGTTCTCGCCGCCTTCGTCTACGATCTGGTCTGCCAATCCACGTATCTTCAAAATAATCAGTGACTGGGCGAATGATTTGCTCGTTTTCAACAAAAAAATCACTTTCCATTAGGCTTTCAAAAGCGTGGATCACATTTTTTATGGGAATGAATGCTAAACTAAGTATCATGCGCAAATTGAGAGCAAAGTCAGCTTCTTCAGTATAACGTTGTCTAACATCGGGAACTGTTTGAATTTTTCTCCACACACATTGTGTGAAATGAAAGAAGCAACCCCGTCTGGATTTAAATCTGGGTGGATTACTTTTATTTTGGAATAAAAGCGTCGATAAATTGCTTCAGACTTATTAGGTAAAAGAGCAAAAATAAGTGGAATGGACACGTTCAGATGTAAACCATGGAGAGTAAACAATTGTGTGAATAAAGAAGGTGCAGTTTTAAAAGTTCCATCACAGTACCAATGCCTCTGAAACTGCAGAAGATCCATGTTTCGACGGGTTGAGAATATGAGGAATCGGTCGGCGTCTTCAGGACCGCTATCGTACAGCAAAAATGGCTGACCAGTTAGCGTTACGGTAAATTCGTCTGGAATTCGTAAATCTTCTAAGAGCGCAGGTGTTGGTAAGAAGCCGTTTTCGCGTCGACGAATTCGTTGAACCATCCGCTTGAGTGACACAATACGTGGTAGCTGACCAGCAATAGCTGCTTCGACATTCGAAGTCGTTTCGGCAATGATTTGATGAGTAGTTCCTACAAAAAACAATATTGACGTTTGATACTTTTTTACTTAGTTTAGCAGATTGTTTCTAAAAATTAGGCTTAAAAATTATTGCAACAACAATATTAAATTTTTTTGCTAAATTACAATTATAAGCTGTAAAAATATACCGTGCTGATTAATTGCTACTAAAAACAATATTAAATTTTGAAGTTGTTTTACTTATTTTAGCAGTGTCTTTTTAAAAATTAGGTTTAAGAACTATTGCAACAATAATATTCAACTTTTTTGCTGAATCATAATTATAAACTGCAATAAATTACCATGCTGATTAGTTGCTGCTTGACGTAGATCTGCGACAACTTCCTTTGCTTGGGTAACGGCTGTATTGGCGACGTGATTATGTGCTGTTTCTGTGACGATGCGATCACCAATTGTATGACAACGTATGACAACTATGTGTTCGATACTCAATACATTTCCAAATAACTTTCTCCTTTATTTCTTTCTCACGACGGAAAAGGAATCCATTATGTTTTAAAAAATTGTTATTCTTTTGACTAGTCACAAATTCAAGCGGCATTATAGACAAAATTATTTGCAATAAGGGCATACAACAACACCAGACATTAATAGGTATTGTAGTGCTGCATCAGATATACATAACTCGTTCCAATTCTGTAAACGTTTCAACGTGCTCATCTTTATTGTTACACACGTAATGGCGCCCTTTTGTCGTATGCGCCCTTTTTGCAGGCGCCTTCTTGTATAAGCGCTCTTTTGTCCCCGCGCCCTTCTGTCGCCGCACCCTTTTTGCTGCGCCCTTTTGTCGCGTCACCGCCTCCAGCGGCCCCCTGGCTCTGAAATAATCGGTGCAAAGACTTGATAGATCAAATTTTTGAAGCGAAAGAATAGACGAACGAACCCATCAATGAGACTTCCGGATCGCCTAGTTTAGGAGACCAAAAATGACGAATTTTATGCAAGAAAAATTGAGTTTTTCGCATTTCCCAAAAATTTTGAGCAAAATTTTCGAAAAGTGCAGCGACAGTTGGACGTATGGCGACGTTCCGGACACACCGACACGTCCGTGCGACGAAAACTGTCCGAGTTGTGGGTGTAAAAGTGAAAAAAGCTTAAAAATTCGCCTAGCTGCCCCCAGAGACGGTAAATGAGTGACACTATTTTTAGAAAATATTTGAATCTTTTGCAAATCAATTGTATTAGATTTCGAGTCGTTAAATAGTTTAAAAATATACATTTTTTTTAATTTCAAAAAATCATGTTTGTTTTTTCAGTGATTCGCAAAAAGTCGTTGCAGTTTAAAAATTCTTACCGGAATAGTTGCGGGCAAGTATTCGGAGAAGAACGAATCCAATCGGCGACCTGGAGCCCTTTACATAAGTGTAGGGCGTTAGTGGAAGTGATTGCAAAATCGGCAAAAAAAAGTTGCAATTTCTTGCACCTGGTGAATGGGACGCCGCAGGACGGGGAGCAAGGGCTCTAAAAACGCGGCGCGGCGGCAGCCAGAGCATCCGGGAAGAATTTTTGAGATCCGACGAAAAATGCGCCTCGAAGGTAAAAAATCGTGATTTTAGGTTTCGGTCTGGTGCGTCCGAATCACGGGGCTCAACGGGGCTCTCGGTTGTACACCAGAAAAATGTACATAAATGTACATTTGCGCTGCTGCCGCCACTTCCGTCGGGCCGTTTCCGCAAAAATCTCAATTTATAGGGGGTTTTGACCCTTTGAAGGGGCGCGGCAGGACGGTGGACGAAAGCTGGGGATGCACAACGTGCGGACAGACATTCGCAGTTAAATCATAGAAGACGCGCGGTTAAAACACCAAAAATCTGCCTCTTCCTACGGCATAAAAAAGCCGAATTTGACCTTTTCAAAAAACCCCCAGGTGAGATCCGGGAAACGCCAAATATCAGTCGTCTCAGAATTGATCGAAATTTGTGATCTGGCGACTCAGGCCGAACACTTCTCCACACGGACCCCAAAAGTTTGTTTAAAAAATTGCCTTTTACAGAGGTCACGGCGAAGATGCTAGGAAAGATCAAATTCACGCAAGGATTCCGGTATAAAATTACGAGGCGCGTCCTATAACACGACTTGCGTCGCTGCGCGACTTTTGTGGACAACGTTATTCACATTTTTCTGCGAATCCGGGTCCTCCGACTAAAACACCGCCTCCAGCAGCCCCCTGGCTCTGAAATAGTCGGTGCCTCAAATTCTTGAAGCGAAAGAATAGGCGAACGAACCCACGTATGGCGATTTTCAATGAGACTTCCGGATCGCTTAGTTTAGAAGACCAAAAATGACGAATTTTTTGCAAGAAAAATTGAGTTTTTCGCCCAAAAATTTTGAGCAAAATTTTCGAAAAGTGAGGCGACAGTTGGACGTGTAGCGACGTTCCGTACACAGCGACACCGGAACCACGTCCATGCGACCAAAACTTTCCGAGTTGTGGGTGAAAAAGTGAAAAAAGCTTAAAAATTCGCCCAGCCGCCCCCGGAGACGGCAAATGGGTGAAATTATTTTTAGAAAATACCTGAATCTTTTGCAAATCAATTGTATTAGATTTCGAGTCGTTGAACAGTTTATAAATATATTTTTTTTAATTTCAAAAAATCATGTTTATTTTTTCAGTGACTTTTGATCAATAGGTGACTCATCTATGTGAAAGGGGTTGCATAACTATAGGGATTTTCACAAATATTGGCGTTGTGTGTTATTACTTATAATTGACATAGCAGCGAAAGGGTTAATACTCCTAATAAATAGATGTGAATGGAAAAAATCTCCATAGCCGACCAGAGGGTGAACTGAGGACAAAACAGCTTTCCAATTATAAAAACAGTATTTTTAAGAAAACAGAATAGAAAATTGTCATACCTACTCGATGGTAATTATGATATACCCATCTGGAGCTATTTGGGAGCCCCACAGCTTTAGTACGACAATCTGCATTCTTACTATGCATCAGCTATAATTCTCGATGATCGATGCCCCATATATTCACACGACACCCCATATAATCACAACTGTCTAACAGCCCCATATATTAACACGACACTACTATGAAGTTTGTATCCGTTTCGGAAAATACCCTACAGCGACTCACAAGAAATCTTATGATCTCCTCATAGCCCACCCTAATTGATGGGCTAACCACCGTTAACTCATTAAGGTGAGGGCTAGCCTGAGCGCAAGTCTTCGATATTAATCAGCTTTAATCAGCTTTTTACGCACGATTTAGACACTTTTATGTACGTTTATAATGAACATATTATGTTTATTATATTGACCGTCAAAATTGAAAATATCAATTTATTCATTTATTAATCATGGCTGCTTGTTTTTGTAAGCCGTTTAATAATGAAACTCCATTTGATTTACATTGGAATTTTACGCACGATTTGCACACGTTTATAACCAACATATTATGTTGGTTTTATTGTCCGTCAAAATTGACAATATCAATTGATTCATTTATTAGTAATGATTGCTTGTTTTTGTAAAACGTTTAATAATGAAACTCTATTTGATTTACATTGGACTTTTACGCACGATTTAGATACTTTTACATACGTTTATAATCAACATAATATGTTGATTATATTGACCGTCAAAATTGACAATATCATTTGATTCATTTATTAGTCATGGCTGCTTGTTATTGTAAATCGTTTATTAATGAAATTCCATTTGATTTACATTGGACTTTTACGCACGATTTAGACACTTTTGCACTTTTGTAATAATGGCAACCTTCACATACAATAATTTACTTACTAATGTTTTCATTTTGGTGTGCGATTATATTAATGCACTAAACTTCGTATTCTTACATGGTTATTTAGAAATGAGTAAGCGTCAGAGATAAGTTACGTGAACGCAATTAGAAAAGGATCTTGTAAAAGTTGACTTGGAGGCCTAAAGTTCGCTCTATCTGCTTTAATAGACAATCTAAACTAAACAGAAAGGAAGCTTGTAAGTGGACAACGGATTGTAATCTGACGGACTTCGCAGGATGACTGCCGATAAGAACACTTGACCCAACCATACAGCGACATCAGAGTGACCCAAGCGAACACAACAAAGCGGAAACGGATTCCCTCTGCAAACGATCCCTATCTCTTAATTAGATAAGCATAACAACTCTTCAAAAACTAAGTTTAATTCTCCAGAAACGTTTTACCAATTTTAGTTTAATTAAATCCAATAATTTTAGATTAACCCCTTTACATACAATGACGTACCTAAGACGCCGTGTATATCTGATAAGATCACATGTATATTTACACGTCAACGCACATTTTATTCGTATGTCAAGGGGTTAATAACAAATTGTCGATGGTTATATGGAAATAGACAAGTTTAAATGTTTATTTGTCGTTTGAAAACAAATCTAGACAAGGCCGCACAAGTTCATATCAGACGTAACATCAGACAAAAACTGACAAGAGCGAACAAGATCAGACAAGATTACTCAAGAACAGACCAGATAAGACCCAACAAGGCTGAGACAAGGTGAGACAAGACTAGACAAGACGAATTCTGGTTAGACAAATGCAATATTTACAAATCTACTAAACTAGGACTACATAAGACTAAACTAGGCAATAAAGTAGATTAAACTGTACTAGATAAACTCAGACTATAAATGATGAAACTATATAAGATTAATACCAAATTGGACAAGACCGGACTTGACGAAAGAGACTTACCTTAACACAAATTATAAAAATAAACTTTTCGTTGTTTGTTCTGTTTTCGTTGTTGAGTTGCCGGGAATGGAAAAGTAATTACTGGCTTAAGACGTGAAAGAATTTACATCGTTACATTTTTTTTGTGTCGGCGTTTTGTGTCCGCAGCGTTTACACGACTTGATTCTCATGCATATTTCGCGCGGGCGGAATTTACGCGACAATTTACTGGTGCTTTTAAGATTTGAATTTTTAACACTGCAAGACGTTTTCGCCTAAGAGATTTTTTGCGGCGCGAGAACACAATTTAATCACAAGTTTCTCCCACGAGATATAAATAAATTTCGCGTCTGAATAAACTCATATATACAGCCTTTTTCATTAGGATCATCAATGTGCATGGATGTTTCTTCTACGTGTTCCTTTGATGTTACAGTTTCGTTATGAGAAAATTATTGGAACATTCTTTTAGTTCGTTTGCACTTCCAATTGTTACAGCTGCTGTAAATTTTCCTTTCTTTTCCTGCAGTTATTACATCTTGTATGCACGCATTGAATACGAAACTTCGCTCACTCATTAAAACTCAAAGGAAATGAAACAAACTCAATATAAATACTGTAAATATTCACACAAGCTATAAACTGTCCAGACTAAACTAACAATCAAAGCTGTTTAGACATGCAAGGCAAAAAAGAAGACTAGAGGGTCTGTTGAGGGTTGTCATCAACAAGTTGTAAAGCAATTTGTTTATTGCAAAACTTGATTAGCTCCGGATAATTATAGGAAGTAGTTTAATCAGTTTTTAATCAGCTTTAATCAGCTTGAATCAGTTTTTAATCAAATTTATTCGGCTTTGAAATAGCTTTAATCAGCTTTAAAACACAAATCAGGGTGTGAGGTATACGCAACCTCACGCTAAACAGTGTTTTAAAGCTGACTAAAGCTGATTAAAGGCTGATTGAAGCTGATTAAAAGCTGATTAAAGTTCAAAAGTGACCCCTTATCAGTAGTTTGGAACGGTCAGCTTTTAATTAGCTTTTCATTAACTTTGAATCAGCTATTAATAAGCTTTATTCAACTTTAATCAGCTTTTAAGGTACCCCTGAGTCTCCGCCTACGAGTAGGTAAATGTTACATATGGCCAATATTGCTATACGGATCAGAAACTTTGTGATTAAATCAGATTTTAATCAGCTTTAATCAGCTTTAAATCAGCTTTATTCAGCTATTAAATAGCTTTAATCAGCTTCAAACACTAAACAGGGTGTGAGGTCTATGTAACCCCACGCTAAACAGAGTGTTTTAGTGTTTTAAAGCCGATTAAAATCTGATTTAAGCTGATTAAAGGCTGATTCAAGTTCAAAACTGACTTCTTTTCAGTAGTTTTAAACGGTCAGCTATTAATCAACTTTTAATCAGCTTTGAATCAGATATTAATCATCTTCATTCAATTTTAATCAGCTTTTAAGGTACCCCTAAGTCTCTGCCTACGAGTGGTTAAATCTTACATATGGCCAATATTGCTATGCGAATCAGAAACTTGATCATTAAAGACAAAATCCCTTAATTGAATCGAAGCTATTAACTATGTAATTGTGGATTCTGAGAAGGGAACTCAAGATTTCCTGGGTAGACCACGTATCAAACGAGCAGGTTTTACAAAGAGCAAATACGCGTCGACACCTATTGGATATTGTAACGCAAAGAAAAATATCGTACTTGGGGTATATCCTGCGAGGTTACAGATACAGACTGTTGAAAACTATACTTATGGGCAAAATCTAAGATAAAAGAGAATCGGGACGAAGGCAACACTCATGGCTTCGCAATATTCGGAACTGGTGCAATATCGCAGATGCCGCAACGATATTTAGAAGAGCCGAAGAAGGCACACTTAACATTACCCAATGAACACGTGAACGCCAACGCGCTAGATAGCGTATGGCACCACAAGAAGAAGAATCAGCTTTCAATCAGCTTTAAAACACTAAACACCCTGTTTAGCGTCGAGTTGCATAGACCTCACACCCTGTTTAGTGGTTTAAAGCCGATTAAAGCTGATTAAAAGCTGAATACAGCTGATTAAAAACTGATTAAAGCTGATTAAAAACTGATTAAAGCTGAAAACTGACCCCTTATCAGTAGTTTTGAACGATCAGCTTATAATCAGCTCTGAATCAGCTTTTAATCAGTTTTTCATCAGCTTTTAAGCAGCTTTATTAAACTTTAATCAGCTTTTAAACAGCTTTAATCATCTTGAAAACACTGAACAACCTGATTAGTGTGAGGTTGCATAGACCTCACACACTGTTTAGTGTTTTAAAGCCGATTAAAAGCTGAATACAGCTGATTAAGCTTATTGGATTAAAGCTGATTAATGCTCAAAAATGACCAATGACGAATAAACTTTTACCTTTCATTTAATGTGTCATTTAATATTATATATGTAATACTTTGTGAAATATATCTTTTTAAAACCCGATGATTCTATTGTAGACACTTTGCAGTTACGGTCCATTCACACGAAGCAGTGCCGTGCCTGTGCAGTATCCTAATCGTTTGAGTGTTTGCTATTCGTATATTCTGTAATAATTCATCAGCGATTTTGATCCACAGGCAACCAAGTAGAAATAATTGTTATCATAGTATCACAAAGCTGAATTTATAGGGTATTGCACCGACGCACAATGGGCTGAATTTCCGAAATCCTCGTCCAATCTATCTGAAATTCTGGTTAGACGGATTATTTTTGTCGCGGATCACGAATAGGTTATCAAAAATTTCAAAAACAAATTGACGGATTTAATATGGAATATACGAAATACTCATCCAATTTTTACAAAATTGCGTAAGCAGGGGTTTTTTACGTCGCTGATTACGAATATGTTATCAGAGTTTCTCGAAACAAGTTCTCCGCGCAACCGCTGCCAATTTCTCGTTGAAGCGTGTGATATCAACTCTGCTTATTGAAGGGTGATCCTGAATGTTTTGACATTATTGAATATCAGTTTATGCTTATTCAAGAAAATGACTGTCAACTGCGAGGGGCAACCTTTTTCTAAATTCTGTATTGACACAAAACTGTAAAAATATGTAATGACACAATACATCCCGGACTAGTTTCATGTTTATTGCTTAGGTAATAATGCATGAATTTGGAATTCTAACGAATTTCATGCCAATACCTGCCTATACGTATTTGGTACAGTGTGAATAACCCTTAGTGCGCAAGTTTTTTTAAAGATTGTCCGCCATATTGGACCCGCCATTTTGTTTTTTTGGTTAGGTTAGTATTTTTTTTAAATTGTCCGCCATATTGGACCCGCCATTTTGTTTTTTTGGTTAGGTTAGTATTTTTTTTAAATTGTCCGCCATATTGGACCCGCCATTTTGTTTTTTTGGTTAGGTTAGGTTAGGTTTTTTTTTAAATTGTCCGCCATATTGGACCCGCAATTTTTTTTGGAATCCTGATAATTGATATCAACGGCATGATAAGATTTCGAAAAATTATCCGCCATATTAGGTCGGCCATTTTGATTTATTTATAATTTTGATAATTCATTCATAATGATGGACGCGAGATAATAAACCCCTAGGTATGAAATTTTGCAAAAATTGAATGAGTTTTTCGAAAAATTGGCCACCATATTCAATCCGTCATTTTGTTTTTGAACATTCTAATAACAGATTCGCAATCAGTGACGTAAACAATACCTGCAACCCAAAATTTCAAATATATATATATGGGAGGCATTCAATTTTTGTCCAACTTTTCGACAATCCAGCCCACTGTGCAACGGTAAAAAGACAATTTGATCTCTTGAAGTATCTGTGATCTATAATGAACTGCAAACAAGAAATATCCGAAGAAGTCACAACCCGCAGACAACTAGGGAATCGTTGCCTCTATAGTCTACACCCAAGACCTGTTGCACAGAACCAAGCTAAGAATATCCGATCGATGGATTCATATGGCAGCGAGACTTGGACCCTTACAAATGCACACGAACTGCAAGTTAACCGCTACGAACGGAAAGTAGAACGTGAGATTTTTGGCCCAGTAAATGCAGATCGGAGGTGGAGCATCTTAATGAACAATGAGCTGAGATCGATATTCAACGAGTCGAATTTAGTAGCGAGAATTAACTGCGGTAGGTTGCGATATGCAGGACACATAAAATAAAACATAAATGGAAGGTGCTACGTACCCCAAACGGAAACTGGAAGTCACTTGGAAAGGACGCAGAACGAATACAAGGTGGTTAAACGACATGGAGAAACACGCCAGAGCACATCCCTATTGCGCCAGAGCAATAGGGATGTTCTCTGGCATCTTTCGCCACGCTGTTTAACCACCTTTTTGTAATAAAAACCAGGACTGAAAATCTGTGCTATTAGCGCATATTTCAAAACGTGCCCTTTGTCCCACGTTTTGGATAAATACAATTGTTTTATAGTTTGTCCAGAAACTAAGGGTTTTTATTACCACGCTAAAATCTACCTCCCCCAAACATATTAGAAAACGTGCGAAGGCATATAAAAACCTTCTTATAAAGATTAACAAGAGGACCAGAGGACATTTTCAGGGATTTAAAGAATTTAAGCCTCGATTGTTCATGGGAGGAGCCAAGAAAATTCAATCTCCCCCTTATTTGTATTATAGGGATGATTTAACCCCTCTTACAGATATATTATACTAGGACTGGTATAAATACCATTCCCCAGTTGTCAGTAACAAGTAAGAAGTAAGAGAAAAGAGAGTAGAGTGGTGAGTAAAGTCTTAAGTTATTTCGTTGTATTATTGTTTAATTAAATTGTTAAAACCAACTCGACTATTATTCGGCACACTACGTGCCTTGCGAATCCCGGGGAACATTACATTACTAGATCCCGAGATATTTAGATATATCTCAGAGTCCGAAGAATTGTTGGCCAGCAGTCCTTTCCTCTCAACATTGAAGTTGGGGGTGGTTCACACCATAACCACCTTCACATCATTGGTGACAGCCCCACAACAACCTTGTCCACGGTCTGCGTCCTCTTCTAGGGACTTCCAGTTTTCGTTTGGGTGCAAATTGCATGGTCTGCAAGAAACCGAAGTAGATGAGAAGCATGCTAACGCACTAAACGAGCCGTAACGGTAACAAGTAGAAGAAATAATAGAAATTATTTTACTGAAACTTCTTTGACTTGAGTTGAGTTATATTTACCTGTTTGCCATATATTTTCCTGTTTGAATATTTTGCGAATTAGCTTCTTCGTCTTAGGACGCCGTCTGCCATCGAAGGTTGACGATCCAACTGGAAATAATGGTGTGTGAAACCGCACCTTTGAAAATCTCTATAGATTCCGAACCAACGACGCAGATCCTTTAGCCACGAGTTCAGTCGTCTGCTCACAGATCTTTCCCTCGATGACGAGTCGAAGGATCTGTAAAGCTCTCCCCTCATAAGGTGCCCGATGTATTGGAGCTTTCGTTCTTTGACGGTACTCATCAGATATTTACCTTTACATATTCTCCTCAGTACTTCATCGTTAGTTATCCTGTCTACCCAGGATATACGCAGAATACGGCGATACAAGGCGTCAATGCGGCTCTCCATTGATTGGCTAAAAGTCCAGCTCTCGAAGCCATAGATTAGCACTCGAAAGATAAATCAATGCAATATACGTATGCTGGAGCTGTAGGTTCAGGTCTCTATTTGCGAAGAGATTCTTCATGGATATGAAAGTCCTTCTGGGCTGATTGTAACCGGCGATAAACTGTAGGTCCCATATATTTGTGGGTGATGCGTTCCACAGATATGCGCGACTGGTTGCCTACGCTCTCGGAGAGAGTACGTCACTTCAAGAAGAATATAGGGAAGAAGAATATATCTCTATTGGAAAAGATTCTGGGCTCTATCCTCGATCTGATTTCCATTTTAGGGTCACTGTTCTCGCTGACGAGGGCTCCAAGTTATTTAACGGACGGCACTTGTTATCTTGTTGTTAATTTGAGGGACCGCCCTTCTTGGTGTCTTGGAGAACACAACCACCTATTAGCTAATATTAGCTAATAAATTCAAATACATGATTAACAAAACCTAACTTAACCAAGAAGAATATCTTGGTTTGACAATCTTAGATGTTGCTTCAATATGTCTTCAGCTGAACTGTTCCGCGTCTGCACCAACAAGATAAGAATAGCCATCATGATGGCTAAAATCCGAACTGGATAGACACCGAGAGATGTAGAAGAACCTAATCAAAACTAAACTAACTTCGTATTTTTGTTTATAATATATTTTCCTGTCGACAATTTTGTGAACGTTAGCTAATGACTATATGGTAAATGCATGAAATATTATTGGAAAAAAATAGAATGGTTTATTTTCAAAACTGATTTTTTGAAGGCAGAATAATAAAAGTTGATTGAAATTCAAATTAAATATTGCATACGCTCGGGAGCGGGTTGTACGGGTCTGCAGTTGGCATTATTTCATTGTCCAATGTACAATGAAACAAAAAGAGAAATAATGAGAAACAAATCGAATTTATTTGGATATGAAACGGATTTGAGACATTCTAAATTTTTTTTTTTTTAACTTTTTGTTAAACTCTGTTTAACAAAATTGTTAAACTTTGCAGTAGAAGTAAGTAAAACAAGTTTTATAGAAAACAAATAACTTGTTTGTGACTTGATCGTTTAAAGAAATTCTTGTTTAGTTTGTAGACGATGTTGTAGTTTTACTAACAATTGTGATGCAATGTTTTGAATTTTTTTTTATTTATCTTAAAATTATTTTTTATCACTCATGCGCGGAAAGTACTTCTTGGCGTAGATTATTTAATACGAAAAATGTCACACCTCGTTGTATTTCCTCATAACTTGGGTAGTGCACGCAAATGTTTAATATCGCTAGGTTACATTAAAATAAACAAATAAATAAAAATAAAATGAACACAATCAAGATCTCGATATTAAAAAAGTGACGTGAAGTGTCAGTGAAATTTTTTCGTAACAAAATAAAAATAAAAATTAAAGAAAATGTTTTAGTGAGTGTAAATTGAAAAAGTGAGTGTAAATTGTATGATGATATGAGAATTCTTATGACGAATCCACATCACCGGAGATAATTGAAAAAACAAATTCTTCATTTTTCATTCCATTTGCTTTGGATGGAACCAAAACTTGTAAGATACATCCCCTCGCATGAGTAATAAAAATTATTGTTTGCAACGCGGGCGAAAAGTTGTCAATTTTGCGCGAGAGCGAAATTGTGCCACTCACATTCGTTCTCGCGAAAAATTACCAACTTTCCGCCCGTGTTACAAAATACACTATAATTAAATTATTTCAGCACTTTACTATATTTCGTTTATACTGGCTTGCTTGAAAAGTAATTTCGTTTTTTTCCCAGGAGTGCCTTTAGCAGTTTCAACCAGCAACTTCATTTATACACAAAACTTCTTGTACTTCTTTTTTTGCGTTCTTGCTCCACACGAACAGCAACATTTCATAAAAATCTATTTCACGTTGTTAATTGTGTTATTACGATTTACATGCGTATCCGTTATCGCGCATTACATTAGTGTTTGGAAAGGATATTCCCGTATACGTGATATATATGATTTACCACACAAAGCTTCAGAAACTGCTATAAATACCGGAGATAAGCTTCTAAAGTTAGATGTAACACGCATAGTTTGTCCAAATTAATGTAAAACACGTATTTGCAATTAATAAAATTGATTGCCTCGTGATTCTGTTTGAGGTGAAGTTCATATGATATTACACTCAACGAGAAAATCGAGATGAAAATTTCGAGCATCAAAAATTGATCAAATCGTTTTGTAGAATATTTTAGAGGCTCAATATGCAAGTATCATACATAGTTTTAATCCGCATTTAATTTAGAATGATTTAGGAAAGGATTCAGGCAAGTTAGATTATTGTGGAAAAAGTTTTAAGCTACTTTTAACCCCGTCTGTAAGATGTCATGTATATGTGATAAGATCACATGTATATGGACACCTCAACGCGAATTTTATTCGTATGTCAAGGGGTTAAAGTTACGTTACTTTTAAGGTACGTTATTTTTTTAATCGCTAATTTCGGGCTTAAATTTGCTCGAAGCAGGAAAAGAATCGCAAAATT
Source organism: Phosphuga atrata (assembly GCA_944588485.1). Lineage (NCBI taxonomy): Eukaryota > Metazoa > Arthropoda > Insecta > Coleoptera > Silphidae > Phosphuga > Phosphuga atrata. The sequence goes on from OX155899.1 coordinate 66,081,564, forward strand.
AACCGAAACCGAACTTAATAGTCGTGTTTTTCAAATGTATAAATGAGTATACAGAGAGTATACAGACAAGTCTATACAAGTAAGGTAATAAATAATAAGGTCTATACAAGTAAGGTAAGTATAATCTCGGTAATTCGGCCGTTGGTTGATCGGACGACACGTTCAGTAATCCGGCGCTATGGAGACCGCTCGCGCTCTTCCCTCCCACCACTCTTCCAGATAATCCGGCGGTTGTCTGGTCCCATATGTATCGGATTATCGAGATTATACTGTACATTTAACTAATATAATATAGGGTGGTCATAGTGGTGTGGTGGTGAACGCATCTGCTTGCCATGCATGAGATTCAGCGTTCAATTCCCGGCCAAGCCGTGAAGATTTTTCACGGAGCTGTGCTGTGGCCACCTCGTGGAAAACAATGACATACTACCACGAGTAATTATGGCAAGTAAAACCTCTCAACTATTTAGTGCCGTTCGGAATTTAACTATTTAGTGCCGTTCGGAACCGGCGATAAACTGTAGGTCCCATATATTTGTGGGTGATGCGTTCCACAAGTATGCGCGACTGGTTGCCTACGCTCTCGGAGAGAGCACGGCACTTCACGAAGAATATAGGGTCCAATAGAGACTTCCGAACTTTGACAGTTGATAGCGGCTAGTTGATACCCTGCTTAGCGTGATGAAAAGTAGATGCAAGTATATGAAAAGTGGATGCGAGTAGATGAAAAGTGGATGCAAGTAGATGAAAAGTGGATGTAAGTAGATGAAAAGTGGATACAAGTAGATGAAAAATGGGTTCATGTAGATCAAAAGTGGATGCAAGTAGATGAAAAGTGGATCCCAGAAAATTGAACTCTTTGGTATTTATATAAATGAAAACAATTAATACCATCTAGGTCACAGACAAGTTTAACAAATTTCGCTATAACTTGGCTTTATTTATTTTTACCTGTAACCCTGAAACGGAATCTCGCGTGCCGCTGATAAGATAATATGAATGTGTTATGACTGCGAAGCATCCGGCAACGCTTAACCGACTACTGATAAATCAAAATCTTAATGTTATGTTTATTAAATTAAGACACAAAACAATTCCTTATATATTTTAGTTCAGTCTTATCTAGTCTCGTGTATTTAGATTCGTCTGTCTAGTCTCATGTATCTAGCCCCGTCTATCTAGTCTCATGAATCTAGCCCCGTCTATCTAGTCTCATGTATTTAGCCCCTTCTATATATTCTTATGTATCTAGCCCCGTCTATATAGTCTCATGTATCTAGCCCCATCTTTCTAGTCTCATGTATTTAGTCTCATGGATCTAGCCCCGTCTATCTAGTCTCATGTATTTAGACTCGTTGATATATGGAACCAACTACACACCTCATTTACCTCGCCGACACCTAATTTTGAATTTTCCCGCCTCGCGTCTATTTGTATAATTTTCCCGCGCATCCAGTAGTTCCGGAAATGGAGACCGGAAGTCAAAACCGGAAGCCAAAACCGGACGTCGAAACCGGAAGTCAAAACCGGAAACCGGAAGTCAAAACCGGAAGTGCCAAGGTCAAGGTCAGGGATCAAGGTGAAGGTCAGTGGTGGCGGTGGATCTAGAACGTGACATCTTTCCCTACTAATGTCAAACACAATGGACAAATATGACTGTACAGGTCCGGGCCGGCTAGTCCACACTAGCCTAGGCGCCAAATTTCAAACTCTAAAAAGTGTGAAATGTAAGCAATGACGAGCATACTACTACAAATCATCGAGAACGAGACGTGTAGTATAATGAAAGACTCTATGTAATATCCATAAATATTGGAAAAAATGTTAGTCACTTAATGAGTCTCAGAATTGTTGATAAAAACAGTTAATGAAAGTATAAACAGAAAGAAGAACAAAAATAAGAAGTTTAAAACAGGTTTATTAAAATGCGTTTAAAACTAGAGATACAACCAGAAATCGTGGGCGTAAATAATCGACGGGTAAAGTTTCGGCGATCGCAGGAAATTCCCAAATATTTGGGGCAGCTTCGGCGTTTCTCACACGCGGATACATTTCATGCAACCATCCGATTTCATTCCGTCCTCAAACGGATTTGCAAATGTCGCTTGCAAGTTTAATGCTAGAAAATAGAGTCCGGCTGAAGAAGCATCCTTGGAATAAATTGCAATCCTCTTCACCAAGCACCAAATATCTACGCTGCATTTTCTGATTGTTGTCATTGTAAATCGTTAATATTTACTCTGGCACAGTCTCGAAATCGTTATGATTTCATTGCACGATTTATACGTTTTAAAGTAGAACACATTTTCAAACAGATATATTTCAAATTCATATGCATGGAATCTACAGCTCTGTATTAATAACTTTAGATAAATATAATTTTCAGACTATATAGGAATGTAATAAAACAGACTATATATATGAATGTAACAAACAGATTGTATGAATGTAATACACCGACTAAGAATGTAATAAACAGACTGTACAGGGTGTTAGGTAAACATGCGACAATATTTTTTAGGCCTATTCTAAGAATATTTTGTCTCGTGATGACTTCTGAAAAACCACATTGTTTCGAAGATACAGGTGAACAAATTTTGCGACAAACATTCAATATATGTTGTAATCATTAATGTAAATTAAACCAGGTGGGTGTAACTCAATTAGAAACAGCCTCGGTGTGTTTGAAAGAGTTCGGCTCTCATGACGAGAAGATTGAATGCTACTACTACTAGCTTTCAGTTCACTTTCGTGGCACTCAACAAGAACCAGAAAACTAACATCGTTTTAAAGATCATATATTTCGATTAACTTAAGTGAATATCCATCTGTAGTCGCGTTTCGAGATCCATCGATTTTTCTGGTTCTAGTTGAGTGCCACGAGCGTGGACTGAAAGCTGGTAAATAACGCAAATTTCTTTTGCAAAAATATGTTATAGAGCTCCGGAAATGTTGAACATATTTATATATTCATATATTTATATATTTATAGATGTGTATTAAGTTTATAAGACTAAACATATAATATAAGAAGCAAAATACAAGCCGTAAAGAATTTTTATTTATATGATATTTAGATTAGCAGACGAAAAGGCCAAGTTTATTTTAAAGCCAAACAATGTTATATTTCTCTATCAAATATTATTAAATACATCTGGCGGTTCGATGTTTGTTTTCGCTGGAAAACGCCTTTTCATCACACTAGGTCAGTAAAAAGTTCGGTTTTATTATTAATAAAGCAACAACGAGAAACTTTCGGCCACAAAACACGAGTTTATTAATAATTAGGGATTTTTCGCGAATATTTTTCGGCGTTTAATAGTAATTACGCGACGCAAATCGCGCATATTAACCTTGCCAATAAATTATCTAGCGCGCAGAAATGAAACAGATTTTTATACATGTATTTTATAAAATATATATTTAGAATATTCGGTGAATTTTAACGCAGTTTTTCTTTTGCAAATTTAGTATTCCAAACAGAAAATTGCTTTATGCAAATCTAAAATAAATAGGACTAGGCGCCATTAAATTGACTAGATTGTCTAGGGCTAGAGCAAACTTTAGCCACGTTCCGAAGTTATGGCGAAAAAAGCGAGCAAAAAGTTCATGCCCTACTTCGCCAAAAACAGAAGGACGCCGATAACTTTCGAGCCGGTCGAGATTTTTCAAAAATTCCTTCGGAATCGCGTTACGAAACCAATTTGGAAGCGATCAAGGTTGGTTGGTTACATCCAAAAAAATCCAGTAAAATCTTGTGCGGATATATTTTTATGTTTGGAAATGATTCTTCAGGATCTTAGGAGAATCGCTGCGAAGAAATTTTCGAAAAATCTCAATCCGTTTGAAAGTTATCGCGTAAAAACGAAAAACGCGTTTAACTTTTTAATCCCTTGAGATTTTGGCGAAATTCTTTCACTGGTTTATTAAGGTTTCCGAATTGCAGAACGAGAATCCGAAAAAAAATCCGAAAAATTCCCACGCGTTCCGAAGTTATGGCGAAAAAAGCAAGAAAAAAGTTCATGGCCTACTTCACCAAAAACGGAAGGACGCCAATAACTTTGGAGCCAGTCGAGATTTTTTAAAAATTCCTTCGGAATCGCTTTATGAAACCAAATTGGAAGCGATTGAAGTTGCTTACATCAAAAAAATTCTAGTTGCAAAATCTTGTACGGCTATATTTTTATGTTTGGAAATGATTCTTCAGGATATTAGGAGAATCGCTGCGAAGAAATTTTCGAAAAATCTCAATCCGTTTGAAAGTTATCGCTTAAAAACGAAAAACGCGTTTAACTTTTTAATCCCTTGAGATTTTGGCGAAATTCTTTCACTGGTTTATTAAGGCTTCCGAATTGCAGAACGAGAATCCGAAAAAAAATCCGAAAAATTCCCACGCGTTCCGAAGTTATGGCGAAAAAAAGCAAGAAAAAAGTTCATGGCCTACTTCGCCAAAAACGGAAGGACGCCAATAACTTTGGAGCCAGTCGAGATTTTTTAAAAATTCCTTCGGAATCGCGTTATGAAACCAAATTGGAAGCGATTGAAGTTGCTTACATCCAAAAAATTCTAGTTGCAAAATCTTGTACGGCTATATTTTTATGTTTGGAAATGATTCTTCAGGACATTAGGAGAATCGCTACGAAGGAATTTTCGAAAAATCTCAATCCGTTTGAAAGTTATCGCGTAAAAACGAAAAACGCGTTTAACTTTTTTATCCCTTGAGATTTTGGCAAAATTATTTCACTGGTTTATTAAGGTTTCCGAATTGCAGAACGAGAATCCGAAAAAAAATCCGAAAAATTCCCACGCGTTCCGAAGTCATGGCGAAAAATGCAAGAAAAAAAGTTCATGGCCTACTTCGCCAAAAACGGAAGGACGCCAATAACTTTGGAGCCAGTCGAGATTTTTTTAAAATTCCTTCGGAACCTCGTTATGAAACCAAATTGGAAGCGATCGAGGTTGCTTACATCCAAAAAATTCTAGTTGCAAAATCTTGTACGGCTATATTTTCATGTTTGGAAATGATTCTACAGGACATTAGCAGCAAAGAAATTTTCGAAAAATCTCAATCCGTTTGAAAGTTATCGCGTAAAAACCAAAAAAAAAACGAAAAACGCGTATAACTTTCTTATCCCTTGAGATTTTGGCGAAATTCTTTCACTGGTTTATTAAAGTTTTCAAATTGCGGAACGCGAATCCGAAAAAAAAAACGAAAAATTCCCGCGCGTTCCGAAGTTATGGCGAAAAAAGCGAGAAAAATGTTCATGGCCTGCTTCGCTAAAAACGGAAGGACGCCGATAACTTTAGAGCCGGTCGAGATTTTTCAAAAATTTCTTCGGAATCCACCTGCCAATTTTTCTGTAATATTCATAATTTAAGAGTAATTTTAGCAATAATTGATAGAAGAACATTTCTGAGCGTGAACAGATGAAGAGTAATTGGGAAAGATGTTCTAAAACCACCGTTTAATGGACTCCATCCATGTAATTATCTGCTCCATCCATGTAATTTTCTTATAAGCCGGATGGAGCAAAACTGACCCCTTATCAGTAGTACTGAACAATCAGCTTATAATCAGCTTTAATCAGCCTTAAAACACTAATAAAGCTGATTAAATGGTGATTAAAAGCTGATGAAAAGCTGATTTAATATGAATAAAAGCTGATCGTTCAAAACTACTGATAAGGGGTCAGTTTTGAGCTTCAATCAGATTTTAATCAGCTTTATTCAGTTTTAATCAAATCAGCTGTATTCAACATTTAATCAGCTTTAAAAGAATAAACCGGGTGTGAGGTCTATGCAACCCCACGCTAATCAGGGTGTTCAGTGTTTTAAAGCTGATTTAAGCTGATTGAAACCTGATTTAAGTTGAATAAAACTGATTAAATGCTGATTAAAAGCGGATTAAAAGCTGATTAAAAACTGATTCAAGCTGATTAAAAGCTGAACGTTTAAAACAACTGATATGGGGTCATTTTTGAGCTTTGATCAGATTTTAATCGGCTTTAATTCAATCAGCTTTTATTTAGCAGTATTCAGCTTTTAATCAGATTTAATCGGCTTTAAAACACTAAACAGGGTGTGAGGTCTATGCAACGGCTTGCTAATCAGGATGTTTAGTGTTTTAAAGCTGATTATAGCTGACTAAAAGCTGATTAAAGTTTATTAAAGCTGATTAAAAGCTGATAAAAAGCTGATGGAAAGCTGATGAAATTCTGATTAAAAGCTGATTAAAAGCTGATCGTTAAAAACTACTGATAAGGGAATTCCATTGGTATTAACTTGGTATTCCATATCAAACTGTATGGAAGATTTTTCGACGGCGATTGCAATTCAAACCGTTTCCTCTACAGGTGGTGGAACGTTTACAGCCTGCCGACCATGTAAGCGAACCAATTTTTGTATTGCAATGCAGGAAGCGATGGGGGATTACGAATTTGATAACCGTTCAGTGTTCAGCGACGAGTTTCCAGAATATTCGTATATGGGACACGGAAAATGCTCATATCATTCAGGAACATGAAAGGAATTCCCAAAAATGTAATGTCTTACCAACTTGATCTATTGAGATTCATAAATATTGTGCATATTAGCACAGATCAAGTTGGTCGCAGTGCAGAAAACGACCCCCAATGTCTTCTGTGCAGTCTCCAAAAAAAAGGTGTACGGACCATTTTTCTTCAATGAAAACACTGTGACGGGCACAACATACCTCGATATGTTGCAGTTTTGGTTGTTTCCGCAACTGACAGAGGATTCCAACAACTTCATATTCCAATAAGATGGAGCTCCACCTCATTGGCATAATGAAGTGCGTCGCTATCTAAACGAGGAACTACCTCACCGCTGGATTGGGGGATGTACTGCTGGGGGCGATGTGTGGTATTGTTCAGCTTGCCTCTAAGTTAAACCAATCTTATGGTTTGCGATTTTGTTCTTTGAGGGTACATTTAAGTTAGGTTTTAATGCCATCAACACTGGGTGAACTGCGAGAACGCAATACTGCTGCTGTGAACAGCATCGGTGGGGGCACATTGCATCGGGTGTGGGTCGAACTGGAGTACCGTTTAGACGTATGACCAGAGGAGCCAATTTCGAACATTTGTGATGGTATAATTTAAAACCTGGACATTTTCCCTTTATTTCCATGTGTCATTTAACATAATACGTGGTCTGTTAGAAAGGCATCCGACCTTATTTTTTATTTTGAAAACCTGATGGATTTGAATCAAGCGCGCTTGCATGAGCTGACCTTAAACTGGGTCTGTTAGAAAAGTATCCGACCTTATTTTTTATTTTGAAAACCTGATGGATTTCAATCAAGCGCGCTTGCATGAGCAGACCTTAAACTGGGTCTGTTAGAAAAATATCCGACCTTATTTTTTATTTTGAAAACCTGATGGATTTCAATCAAGCGCGCATGAGCCGACCTTGAACCTTCGTGCGCATGCTTGAATTTTTTTCCGCCTGTAGATAGCGTCAGTTGCTGTCGAGCAATGTTCGAGTAACGTAGTGTCTAGTGCTCTCATCTTTTTCTCAATGCAAGTAAAATGACGACAAGTGAAATGAGGGATGTCCTACGTTAGCTACGTCGTGCTGTTCATCGTAAGCGAGTTGTGGTCATCAGGAAATTAGCGACTCCATGCTCAAGCACATTCCTCGCACTTGGTTCACAATTTTTTGGCGAGAAACCAGACTCCTCTGGTTCGACAGGCTCCTTGCTTTCCTGATATGTCCCCCAGCCACTTCTGGCTATTCCCCAAAGTGAAGAGGCCATTGAAAGGAACGCGATTTCAGACAAGAGAGGACATTATGGCTGCAACGATAGCCGAGCTAAAGTCGATTCGGAAAGAGGCTTTATCGGAATGCTTCCAACAATGGCGGCACCGCTGGCAGAAGTGTGTGGAGTCTAATTTGAGGGTGATTAGGTTTTCAACGCTCCAGATATGCCAGTTTTTTTTAACCGGCTAAAGGTCGGATACTTTTCTAACAGACCACGTATACGTAAAACTTTGTGAAATATATCTTTTTAAAACCCGATGATTCTTTTATAGACAGCCTGTATTAAGGGAGTGCTATACGACCACAAATTGCCTGACATTTTAATAAACTTTTTCAGGAGAATAAAATTACATAACTATTTTCTTGAACGAATTCTTAAGACTTTACCGGGAATACTCTCTTTCCTACCATGTAAATAGATTCTCAAAATGAATTATTAAATCTAGTCTTGTCAAATCCTGAACTTCTCTGAATAAATTCTTCAAGAGAATAAAACTACGCGAGTGTTTTTGTTAAGATTTTATTAGGAAATACTCGATTTACTACTAAATATATAAATAAGTTATCAATAAATCAATTATTTAATTGAGTCCAATTTTCTATCTTCTTGTCTAATTTTATCTGACGATCTTGCCTGTATGGTCATGTCTGGTCTTGTATGTTTTTTTACGGTATTGTGTAAAGAGATTACAAAGTGTAAGCTATTAAATCTATTAATGTATATAGAGAGAAAGTTATAGTTACAACTTTTATATCTATTTTAAGTTAATTAAACATCCTTTATGTTCCGTTTCAGATTTACTTTTTGCTAAATTACACAGAAAGAATGTTCGCATTTCCCTTCCATAAAAGCAAAGTTTTAAACGACTTTATAACTAAATTTATAATCCAATTAGTTTTATCCCTCGTGAGTCTTTCCTTGAAAAGTATTTTTCTGTTTTGTAGAAAGCAAAAAAACCGAAGAGGAAAACTTAGGATATGTTAAGCAACAAAATATGCACAGTGGAAAGAGGAAATCCTAAATCTGTGAATAATTTATATAGAATATTGCATAGTGTGAAGGAAAACCCAAGTATGACCATTTCTCGTCGATCTTTGGAATTGCGCATTCCACAAACGACTTAGAGTCTTAGATCTAAGAAGACTTAGGTTTTAAGGCTTTAAAGTTCAGTTAACACAAGAACTCACGCCTATCGACCATCAACAACGTCATGTCTTTGCCGATTGGGTCCTTGAAATGCATCAAACTGATTCTGAATTTCATCAAAAAATCATCTTGAGCTCATCACTCACCCATTTTCACCTCGGAGGCTACATTAAAAAGCAGAATTGTCGTATTTGGGGCTAGGGGGTCAGGAATTATTGTTGGAAGCCTCTCCATCAACGTGTGACTGTTTTGTGAGGTATTTGGCCTGAGGCTGGAGCAACTGTTACGGTGAATGGATTGCGCTATCGAACGATGATTAATAATTTTGTATGACCGAAATTGAAAGATAATGATTAGACGACGTTCATTTTCGTGCGACGTGCCTTCGCTTATTTTCAACAAGACGTGCCACACAAATAACGATACCACTGCTCTCTTGCGTGAAAAGTTTCCTGAGCGTGCGATTTCTCAAAGAGGCGATCGCAATTGGCCACCGAGATCTTGTGATTTAACACGTCTAGACTTTTTCCTTGGGGCTACGTGAAAGATAAGGTCCTCGCCAATGGCCCACAATCGATTCAAGACCTAAGAGTTGAAATTCGTGAAGTTTGGGGTGGTGCAGGTTTACTTGCTGACACCACAGCATGGCTCCTCATTCTTTTATTAGGCTTTAGTCGCCGGACTTCTTGGTCTTTTTAGAGCCATTAGGGTCCTGCGACTTCACCATTGTTTTCATGGTGGAGTCTGCTGACCCCTCTCCAGCGCCGGATGAGGAAGTGCTGGGCTGTGATTCCGTCCCTCGCACCCTACAGCGCTCTCTCAACGAGATCTGTTCGAAGCAATAATTGACCTGGGACCCGAGCTCGGTCAATACCTGACGCGACCAAAACCCTGACGCGATCCGGAAGTCTAATCGCCGTACGTGGGGTCGTTCGCCTGTTCTTTGGCTACAAGAATCTGTTGCACGGCCGCCCCCGGGCGGGGGGCGCCCTTTTGATCCGAGGTCCCAAATTCGCAGAAAAATGGGAATAACGTCGCCGACAAAAGTCGCACGGCGACAAGAGTGGTGTCAGAGGACGCATGTCGAAGTTTTCTACCGGAATCCTTCCGTGAATTTCATTTTCCCCGGGCATCTTCGCCGTGACCTCCGCAAAAGTTGTAATTTTATTAATGCAAAATTTTGGGGTCCGTGTGGGGAAACGTTCGGCCTGAATCGATGACCAAGACGGAATCGTAAATTTCGATCAATTCTGAGACGACTGACGTGTGGCGTTTCCAGAATTTCACCCGGGGGACCGCACCACGTGGGTTTTTGAAAAGGTCAAATTAGGCTTCTTTATGTCGAAATATAAAGCGGCACATCTCCGGTATTTCAACCGCGCGTTTTCGACGGTTTAACTGCGTCCGCACGTTGTGCATCCCCAAGTTTCGTCCTCCGCCCTGACGCGTCCCTCCAAAATATAAAATTTAATAAAACTGTTAAAAGAATTTCGCAACCATACACGAGGAATGCGGGCTATTTCGTTACGTATTCTTGCTTCTGTAATGTTACTGGCTACACAGCGCCCTTTAAATGTCCCCAAAAGAAATAATCCAACAGTGTCAAGTCGGGGGAGCATGGAGGCCACTCAATATATCCTCCCGAACAGAGCCACGCTCTGTTCGGCCATCAACATGCCGAAAAGACCATGTAATTGCCAAAGTGAACGCTGTGGTGATGCGGGACCGTCCGAGAAATTGCGACTGGAGTTGTGGTCATCAGGAAATTGGCGACTCCATCACGACAATGCCCCAACACATTCTTCGCATTTGGTTCATTGCCAAAGTGAATGCTGTGGTGATGAGGGACCGTCTTGTGACTATCCGAGAAATAGCGACTGGAGTTGTGGTCATCAGGAAATTGGCGACTCCATCACCACAATGCTCCAGCACATTCTTCGCACTTGTTTCACATTTTTTTGGCGAAAAAACTCCTCGGGTTCGACAGGCTCCTTACTCTCCTGATATGGCCCATGCAACTTTTGGCTAATCCCCAAAGTCAAGAGGCCATTCAAAGGAAAGATTTCAGACAAGAGAGGACATTATGGCTGCATCGACAGCCGAGCTAAAGTCGATTCCGAAAGAGGCTTTTTCGGAATGCTTCCAACAATGGCGGCATAACTGGGAGAAGTGTGCGGAATCTCAAGGAGACTACTTTGAGGGTGATTAGGTTTCTAACGCTCCAAGTATGCCAGTTTATTTACCGGCTAAAGGTTGGATACTTATCTAACAGACCACGTATAAGACAAAATCAGAGAAGATTAGTCAAAGCCAGAGAAAGCGAGACACGATCAGAGAATATCATAAGTCCTGTGAAGTTATTTGCAAAAATATAATATTACATCGGAGTTCCCGGCAGATATGAAATAGTTCTAGAGTACTTTGTGCAAAATTTCAATAGTTCTGCAGAATTTCGCGAAAAAATTGGAAAATACCAAAATTAAGCTAGCAACCACTTTTGAGAACCAACTTTTACATATTCCTGTACCTCGACCATAGTTCTGGAGTACTTGATCAATTTTGAAAAAGTTCTGCAAAAATTGACATTTTGCAAAAAAAAATGAATTTTGAAACTTGAAAAAATAATTCTATTCGCGGATCTGAATAGCACCCTAAGAGTTCTATAAAAGATCCCTTTGTCATTTTTTGATAAAAACCTTAGTTCAAAAGATATTTGCAATAATAAGGGACCCGTTATTTTGAATGCAAATTTCAAAAAATCGCGGAACAGTTCTGTTTGCAGTTCCCGATAGAACTCTTAGAGTTCTATGGAAAGTCCTTACAAGATTTTTCTGTAAAGTTAAAAATTAGAAAGATTTGCGAAAAATTCGTCACCAATGCGACGAGGTGAAGATGAAAAAAAATCGCGCGACAGTTCTGTTTGTAGTTCCCAGTAGAATTCTTAGAGTTCTATCGAAAATCCTTATAACATTTTTCTGTAAAATTAAAAATAGAAAATTTTGCGAAAAATTGGACTTTACCGACGCGACAAAGTGAAGAAAAAAAATCGCGCAATAATTATGTTTGGAGTTCCTGGTAGAACTCTTAGAGCTCTATCGAAAATCCTTATAACATTTTTCTTCAAAGTTAAAAATTCGAAAGATATGCGAAAAATTAGTTAACTAACGATTCTACTGCGAATAATACAAGTTCTATTCTAATCCACTTATTTTCATTAATGAATTCGCCAATTCTCTAGTACACAATGCAATCTATTTACCGGTTGAGAAAAAAAGATAATCAGCGTTTCAACTCTTACATAAATAAGTAAATGTAGACAAGAGTTTTTTTCAACTTTTCATATCTATCTCTAAGTCTATTCTAGTGTGAGTTCTCTCGTAGTCTTGCAACTGTTATTGCAAATCTTTTGTGTTTTAACATACATGATAAGGTGTGGAACAATTTCCGTTTCTTTAGAAACCTTCTTTACATTTTCACGTACGTCATCATACAGCTTCCACCAGATTCCATCGAAGACGTATGTCGTGTAGTGTTCGATGAGGCTATTGAAATGAACAGCACCGAGTCCATACTCTTGATTTTTTACTAGGTGTGACTTGGAAATAGTTCGCAACACACATTTCTTCCCTTTTTTGAAGAGAAATTCGTTTTCGTTCTGTGGACAAGTTGAAAGATTCATATCTATCATCAGGTAACATCCAAATTATTTTTCTTCGACGGTATCTCCTTTGCAGTTTCTGCACTTTCTGGCCACTTTCAGATTTTCATTCACTTCATCTACATCCATTTGCATGAAGTCGTAACCGTTGTTGAAAAGAACGTGCGTGTCGATGGAAATATAATAGAGCTTAACAGTGCGCCAGTTATTGCACATCACACTCGATATTTTTTTGTTCGAAATCGGCATTACACGGAATATCGTCTCATATAATTGCCCCACATTTGATTTCGCTTCCAAAGTCAATATTTTGCTGGTCGTTATTCCTCTAGTCAGGAACGGTATGGAGAGATAATGTAACTATTGTCAAATTTTGATGATATTCGGGAAATTATATCGTATGACTGAATTTTTTGTTTTGATATAATAAATTGTTGTGAAAAAATATTCCAAAATTATAAAAATCCTTAAACCTGACTGTATTTTTGAAACTCAATACTAAGAAATACGCGCTTTATATTTGACGCAATTTCCGTATTTCTGATTCGATTCACGATATAGTTCACATTTTCTACGTTTATTTTTCCGTTAATACAAGGCTCAAAAACACCGTTTCACTAGATCCAAAACACTAAGAAAAAGAGAAGTCTAATATAGCAAGTCCAAGCAAAGCAATGTCATTTCGGCTCGTGTTGCAAACACGTGCTTTTTATTTGACGCAACTTCCTTATTTCTGATCCGATTCACAATATCGTTCGCTTTTTCAAAGTTTATTTTTCCATTAATCTCTCCAATGGCGCTACAGCTCGAAGCGAGCCCTGGCCTCCACCAAACGTTGTCTCCAGCGTTCCCTTTCCTCTACCGCCGCCCGCCAGTTCCGCACCCCCAACATCTCTCTCGCATCCCTTTTCACACTTTCCTCCCATCTCGCCCTTGGCCTGCCCGCTTTCCTTCTACCTTCCGGCACTCTGAGTATTTGTCTCGGCACTGCTGTTGGAGCCATCCGGCACACATGTCCCGCCCATCTTGCCTGCTTAGTTTTATGTGGGATACCACATCTGGGCTTTTGTATAACTGATATAGTTCGAAGTTCATCCTAATTCTCAAGCCCTCTTCGCTGTTAATTGCACCATAAATTTTCCTCAGGATCTTTCGCTCAAAAATCTCCAGCATATTTTCCGATTTCTTGGTCAGCGTCCATGCTTCGCTTCCATATGTGAGGATGGGTCGTATGATTGCTTTATATATATTACACTTCGTTTGTCTGCTAGCTAGCTTCGAGTTAAGGATGGATTTAAGAGAGAAGTATGACCTGTTGGCTTGCATGATTCTATGTTGTACTTCCACCCCTTCGTCGTTCTGATCCGTGACGGTTGATCCCAGATATTTAAAGTTGTTGACGACTTCTACAGTGTACTCTCCCATATCCAGATTATTTACTGCGTGTACTGGCGCTCCCGGTCTTACCATCATTACTTTTGTTTTATCCTTGTTTATTGACAGACCTATCTCCTTGGCTCTCTTCTCCAATTTACCGTAAGCATCTTTCATTGCCGTTAGCGATCTACCGATGATGTTTAGGTCGTCAGCATATCCCAAAAGTTGCGTGGATTTATTGTAGATGGTTACCGTTTTCCATTAATACAAGGCTCAAAAACACCGTTTCACTAGATCGAACACACTAAGAAAAAAATAAGTCTAATATAGCAAGTTCGAGCAAAGCAATGCCATTTCGGCTTGTGTTGCAAACACGCGCTTTTTATTTCAAGCAACATCCGTATTTCTGATCCGATTCACAATATCGTTCGTTTTTCAACGTTTAGTTTTCCATTAAAACAAGGCTGAAAAACACTGTTTCACTAAATCCAACACATTAAGAAAAAGAGAAATCTGATATAGCAAGTTCGAGCAAAGCAGTGCTATTTCGGCTAGTGTTGCTTCTCGAGAATAGGGTTTGGGAATACCCGGTCTTTTTAGACTCGGCGAGTCCGAGTCGAGTCCGAGTCCATTTTTTCGGGTCCGGGTCCGGCTCTAATCTGTCTCGCAATTTAAACAAAAACACGAAAGAATTTTTCATGTTCACGCATATGGTAATGCAAGCTATATTACATCACAAACAGAGAAGTGTATAGTGTGATTCAAACAGAAATTATAAAGACTAGAAGATTCTCGTTCAAATTTCATCATTACACTTGCACCGTCGCGGGTTGAACCAACTATAGGTTTTTTGAATTTTATATTAAATGTGTTTAAGAGTTGTTCTACTTTTTCAACTAATTGTATAGTAGCACATCATTTAAAAATTCTCAATAAACCCAGATCATACACTTCAGAGTCAATTCCATGCAAATTTATACTTAGATATGTTGGAATTTTCATACTCGTCCATTGTATTTTTCGTATATCTTTCCAATATTTAACTTTACAGAAAAATGTTATAATGATTTTCGATAGAACTCTAAGAGTTCTACCAGGAACTGTAAACAGAACTTTTGCACGATTATTTTCTCCTTGCTTCGTCGCATCGGTGAAGTCTAATTTTTCGCATATCTTTCGAATTTTTAACTTTAAAGAAAAATGTCATAAGGATTTTCGATAAAACTCTAAGAGTTCTACAAGGAACTGCAAACAGAACTATTGCGCGATTATTTTCTCCATGCCTCGTCGCATCGGTGAAGTCTTATTTTTCGCATATCTTTCGAATTTTTAACTTTGAAGAAAAATGTCATAAGGATTTTCGATAGAACTCTAAGAGTTCTACCAGGAACTGCAAACAGCACTATTGCGCGATTATTTTCTCCATGCCTCGTCGCATCGGTGAAGTCTTATTTTTCGCATATCTTTCGAATTTTTAACTATGAAGAAAAATGTCATAAAGATTTTCGATAGAACTCTAAGAGTTCTACCAGGAACTGCAAACAGAACTATTGCGCGATTATTTTCTCCTTGCTTCGTCGCATCTTCTTCTTCTTATTGTGCCATATCCTCAGTGGACGTTGGCGATCAATATGGCCCATCGGATTCGATCCACAGCCGATCTGAACAAGTCAACCGATGTTCTTCCGGTCCATTGTCGCAGATTCTTCAACCAGGAGATCCGTCGTCTTCCCTGTGACCTCTTCCCCTCGATTTTTCCCTGCATGATGAGTTGAAGTAGCCTATATCTGTTGCTGTTTCTCATGATATGGCCAAAGTATGACAGTTTTCTGTGTTTGACTGTTGTGAGCAGTTCTCTGTCCTTCTGCATGCGTAGGAGTATGGTTTCGTTGCTAACATGGTGGGTCCAGGAAACGCGAAGCATTCGACGATAGCACCAGTCGCTTACTAGTTGCCTCGGAGAGTGTCCATGCCTCCACTCCATACAAAAGCTTAGAGAAGACGTAGCATCTAAGTATGCGTGTTCGAAGATGGATGTTCAAGCGCATGTTACACAAAACATTCTTCATTTGGTTAAATGTAGAACGTGCCTTCTCTATGTTGATCTTTACTTCACGACTATGATCCCATTGGTCATTGAGGTTTACACCCAAGTACGATATTGATGGTACTCTCTGTAGTTGGGCCCCATTTACCAGGAATTGGGCATTAGACGCATTTTTGCTGACGATTAGAATTTTTGTCTTTGCCACATTCAATCGCATATTAAGTGGTTCGCACGCCTCTACTACTTTATCAATCAGTCTCTGTAGTCCTTCGGCACTGTCGGCAATTAGTACAGAGTCGTCTGCATACCTTAAGTTATTAATTATTTCCCCGTTTATCTTTATCCCAATCTGTTCTTCTTCGAGTGCATTCTTAAAAAGGTTTTCTGCGTATCGGTTAAACAGTAGCGTGGATAGTACGCAGCCCTGTCTGACACCTTGTTCTACTGGAAATTCCTTTGACATTATATTTTCCACACGAACACATGCTGTTTGTTGTCTGTACAGATTGTTGATTATTCGTGCATCTCTGTCATCTATTCCTGATTGCTTTATGGTTTCTGTTAGCAAATCATGGTTAACCCTATCGAATGCATTTTCGAAGTCGATAAAACACGTGAAAACATCGCAATTCACGTCTCTTGCTCTCTGAATCAGAACAATCAGACCAAAAAGGGCATCTCTAGTCCCCAATCCACTCCTAAACCCAAATTGCGTCTCGCTAATGTCTTCTTCTAGTTTTTGATATATTCGTTCCTAAATAATCTTAAGAAAGACCTTCATGAAGTGACTTGTGAGACAGATAGTTCTATAGTCTTCGCATTGTTTAGCTGTGGTTTTTTTAGGAATCGGTATAAACGTAGAGACTATCCATTTCTCGGGTATATCTCCCGATTCATTTATGTTGTTAAATAAGTCCGTGATTAGGTCTAGGTATTCTTCCTCAATGAGCTTTAACATATCGCCAAGAACTTCATCTGGGCCCGGGGACTTGTTGTTTTTGAGTCTTCCAATTGCCTTAAGAACTTCTTGATGAGTTATAGAAGGTCCTGTTTGTGCGGGGCTATTTGTGTTAGAAACTGTTCGGCTATCGTCAGCATAAAGAGTCTGTATGTATTGTTGCCATCTTGCTACTTTGTCATTCACGTTCAGTAGTGCAGTCCCGTTTTTGTCGGTAATTATGTTATTCTGTCGTGGTTTGTTTATTCCAGCTGCATCCTGTATTTTTTTATGTGTATTTAAAACGTCATGTTTTCTGTCTAGTTCTTCTATTTCAGTGCATTGTTCTTTCCACCAGTTTTCTTTGGCTTCTTTGATCTTTGTTTTAATGTTGTTGTGGATTTGCTTATATGACTTTAAGTCTTTGCTCTTTGTTTTTCTTCGTTCTTCCATCAAACCTAACATCTCATCTGTAATCCACTTGCTTTTCTTTTTTCTATGATTTGTGTAAAGGTTTTTATCTGCAACAGTTTTCATTACATTGGTGATGGCTTCGACTTGTTGTTCTATGTTGCGGCTGGCAAGGCTTCTGATCTTGTTCATACCTTCTTTAATCTGGTCTTTAACTTGTTGCATCACGTTGGGGTCTTTCAGTCTCTGTATGTCATGTCTCTTCAATTGGGGCTTCTTCTCTGTTCTCTTAAAGCGTACTTTAAGTGTTGACAGCAGTAGGTTATGGTCGGTATATACGTCTGCTCCAGGGTAAGTTTTAGTGGATGTGATGGAGTTTCTAAACCTTTTATTTATTGTTGTAATTTATTGTTGTAATAACAGACAAGACTAGACAGGACTAAACGGTAAGGCTAGACAATACAAGCCAGATAAGGCTAGACAGATAAGAGCAAACAAGACTAGACTGACAAGACTAGACTGACAAGACTAGACTGACAAGACTAGACTGACAAGACTAGACTGACAAGACTAGACTGACAAGACTAGACTGACAAGACTAGACTGACAAGACTAGACTGACAAGACTAGACTGACAAGACTAGACTGACAAGACTAGACTGACAAGACTAGACTGACAAGACTAGACTGACAAGACTAGACTGACAAGACTAGACTGACAAGACTAGACTGACAAGACTAGACTGACAAGACTAGACTGACAAGACTAGACTGACAAGACTAGACTGACAAGACTAGACAAGACTAGACTGACAAGACTAGACTGACAAGACTAGACTCACAAGACTAGACTGACAAGACTAGACTGACAAGACTAGACTGACAAGACTAGACTGACAAGACTAGACTGACAAGACTAGACTGACAAGACTAGACTGACAAGACTAGACTGACAAGACTTGACTGACAAGACTAGACTGACAAGACTAGACTGACAAGACTAGACTGACAAGACTAGACTGACAAGACTAGACCACTAGACTGACAAGACTAGACACACAAGACTAGACAAGCGGTGAAAATTGCGGTCGGGTAGCGGGGAATCGTGTGTGCATGCATAATTGGTTGCAAACATATTACGGGTTGATTCAATTGAGATTATAGGATTTAGGACAAGATCATATAAGACTAGATCACATCCTGCGATATTTATCTGAATAATTTCCTATGTGTAAGCGAAATTTCTTAAACTTGTCTATGAACTCGATCGTATTAATTATTTCAAATAAAAAGTATTTCTGTTATTAAGTTTAATTTTGAGTGTGTCATGGTATTGTTTCTTTTTTAAGTTTACGTAATCAGTTTAGTATTTGAACTTGAAGATTTTCAATGTGTATCAAGAAAATAACATTATTTTAACTACGACAGTGAATGTTTATGTAACCGCGCGCTTAGGACCGGGCGCTTGATAAAATATATAAACAATCATGTCCCGTTTTAAGATTGCAACCACTGCATTTAAAAACTACCGCAATAAGAAACGCGGTCTAATTAATTCAGTATTTGATCTCGTAAATGCATGTGAGTATGACATATCTAAATCGTGAGATAGAAAACGCTATCAGTTTCATGTTTCAACTTATCTGGATGTGAGTTTGAACTTATTCGATTTATTCTGAGAAATGTGGATGAGTCATACTGTTGCGAACTGGTAATTTGGTATGGTGCTGCTCCAGGATCAGGACAATGGATGAATTATTTACACGCAAATATGTCCTTTATATGTAATTAAATACTACTTATCTGCTAATATCTTACAATATGTACAACTAATCGCTAACTTATTACAATAATTACTAACTAACTTGAAAATAATAAATAATAAACAATACACTTAATTCTACGAAACTTATGGTCGAAACCCGGAATTTACTTCAACGAAAATACGGAGGTTCGTCTTTAAAACTCAAATTACTCTCTCGCTAGCTCAATTCTGACCGCCCCTTTTTAACTTCCCCTCTACCTCATCACCTCGGTCTTGGTGTGAGTCCTCCCCTAATCTTTATGGAAAATTTCCAAAACTCATAAAACAAAATCCTCTCGGCGTCTCGGCACGATCCCTAAGTTCGAGCGTCTGCCCGCATGATTTAGATAAAGCAGACTAATGGTCCTAAATAAACAAAAACTAATCGGGTGTCCACTTAGTTTTCTTTGCCGACTCGTGAGAAACTCAAATTCTTTGAAACCAAAATCGCGAGATCACAACAATACATGCATAGAATCGTGAGAAGGTTAAACCCGTTGTTGAAAACCACCGAGTCAGCATTTTCCTGTTTCAACCTGTCTGGATGAGTCATTGAACACGTGATACATCCGGAGCATTTTGATTGGCTTATTGAGTCTACATACTGAATATTCACCCTAAACCTCCAAGAAGATAAAGTTGGAGCCCTAGACAGTCAACAATACTCAACAAGGTTAAAGTTTGCGGGAGATACTTCGATTACAGAAACACCTTCAAGCAACAGTGAAGCTGGTCCAGCAAAACATCATCCAAGCTTGTGTCAGCTATAGAATTGATGGTTCAAGGATTGATGTAGATAGCTTTATTACTAAATTGAACAGCCGTTGTACGAGAAGCCCCATTCTATCCATCCACTTTCCGTCCACTTTCCGTCAACTTTCCATCCACTTTCCGTCCACCGTCCACTTTTTTCCGTCCACCGTCCACTTTTTCCGTTCACCGTCCACTTTTTCCGTCCACCGTCCCCTTTCTGTCCACTAATCAGTTTTTAAACATCTTTTTATTTAGCCCTTAAACAGCTTTTAAACAGCTTTTTAATCAGCTTCCAAACAGCTTTTTAAACAGCTTTTAAACAGCTTTTTAAACAGCTTTTTAAGCAGATTTTTAAACAGCTTTTAAACAGCTTTTTAATCAGCTTTTAAACAGTTTTCAATCAGCTTTAAACAGCTTCTTCTCTTCAGCTTTAATCTCATTGGATTAGTTGGGCTAGCATTAGGTTAGGTTACGGGAGGTTGGGAATGAAGCGCGCTTCATTCCTAACACCGGGTTTAACCTTCTCACGATTCTATGCATGTATGACTCATCCAAATTTCTCAGAATACATCGAATAACTTCAAACTCACATCCAGATAAGTTGAAACATGAAACTGATAGCGTTTTCTATCTCACGATTTAGATATGTCATACTCACATGCATTTACGAGATCAAATACTGAATTAATTAGACCGCGTTTCTTATTGCGGTAGTTTTTAAATGCAGTGGTTGCAATCTTAAAACGGGACATGATTGTTTATATATTTTATCAAGCGCCCGGTCCTCAGCGCGCGTTTACATAAACATTCACTGTCGTAGTTAAAATAATGTTATTTTCTTGATACACATTTAAAATCTTCAAGTTCAAATACTAAACTGATTACGTAAACTTAAAAAAGAAACAATACCATGACACACTCAAAATTAAACTTAATAACAGAAATACTTTTTTATTTGAAATAATTAATACGATCGAGTTCATAGACAAGTTTAAGAAATTTCGCTTACACATAGGAAATTATTCAGATAAATATCGCAGGATGTGATCTAGTCTTATATGTTCTTGTCCTAAATCCTATAATCTCAATTGAATCAACCCGTAATATGTTTGCAACCAATTATGCATGCACACACGATTCCCCGCTACCCGCCCGCAATTTTCACCGCTTGTCTAGTCTTGTGTGTCTAGTCTTGTCAGTCTAGTCTTGTCAGTCTAGTGGTCTAGTCTTGTCAGTCTAGTCTTGTCAGTCTAGTCTTGTCAGTCTAGTCTTGTCAGTCTAGTCTTCTCAGTCTAGTCTTCTCAGTCTAGTCTTGTCAGTCTAGTCTTGTCAGTCTAGTCTTGTCAGTCTAGTCGTGTCAGTCTAGTCTTGTCAGTCTAGTCTTGTCAGTCTAGTTTTGTCAGTCTAGTCTTGTCAGTCTAGTCTTGTCAGTCTAGTCTTGTCAGTCTAGTCTTGTCAGTCTAGTCTTGTCAGTCTAATCTTGTCAGTCTAGTCTTGTCAGTCTAGTCTTGTCAGTCTAGTCTTGTCAGTCTAGTCTTGTCAGTCTAGTCTTGTCAGTCTAGTCTTGTCAGTCTAGTCTTGTCAGTCTAATCTTGTCAGTCTAGTCTTGTCAGTCTAGTCTTGTCAGTCTAGTCTTGTCAGTCTAGTCTTGTCAGTCTAGTCTTGTCAGTCTAGTCTTGTCAGTCTAGTCTTGTCAGTCTAGTCTTGTCAGTCTAGTCTTGTCAGTCTAGTCTTGTCAGTCTAGTCTTGTCAGTCTAGTCTTGTCAGTCTAGTCTTGTCAGTCTAGTCTTGTCAGTCTAGTCTTGTCAGTCTAGTCTTGTCAGTCTAGTCTTGTCAGTCTAGTCTTGTCAGTCTAGTCTTGTCAGTCTACTCTTGTCAGTCTAGTCTTGTCAGTCTAGTCTTGTCAGTCTAGTCTTGTCAGTCTAGTCTTGTCAGTCTAGTCTTGTCAGTCTAGTCTTGTCAGTCTAGTCTTGTTTGCTTTTATCTGTCTAGCCTTATCTGGCTTGTATTGTCTAGCCTTACCGTTTAGTCCTGTCTAGTCTTGTCTGTCTAGTCTTATCTGTCCAGTCCTATCTTGTCTGTCTAGTCTTATCTAGTCTTATCTGTCTAGTCTTGTCAATCTAAACCCCATAATCTTAATGAACCCCTATCTGTAAATATGTCCCCCCTCATTTTGAATTTTCGCCGCGCTCGCGCGTCATCTATACATACACGCTCGGCCACGTTCAGAACTATTTTCTATAGGATCCCCCATACGGAGGGGTAGACTAAATTTTACATGCAATTTCCCATAAGGCGGGGGAGTTTAGATTTTACATGTAATTTCCCATAAGGCGGGGGAGTACATGTAAATCCTTATGGGTGAGGAGGCTCCAGAACATGACATCTTTCCCTACTTAGAACTATTGTGCGATTTTTTTCTCTTCACTTCGTCGCGTCGGTGAAGTCTAATTTTTCGCATACCTTTCGAATTTTTAACTTTGAAAAAAAATATCATAAGCATTTTCGATAGAACTCTAAGAGTTCTACCAGAAACTGCAAACAGAACTATTACGCTATTATTTTCTCCTTGCCTCGTCGCATAGGTGAAGTCTACTTTTTCGCATATCTTTCGAATTTTTATCTTTGAAGAAAAATGTTATAAGGATTTTCGATAGAACTCTAAGAGTTCTACCAGAAACTGCAAACAGAACTATTGCGCGATTATTTTCTCCTTGCATCGTCGCATCGGTGAAATCTAATTCGCCCATATCTTTCGATTTTTTAACTGTGGAGAAAAATGTTACAAGGATTTACGATAGAACTTTAAGAGTTCTATCAAGAACTGCAAACACAAATATTGCGTGATTATTTTCTCTTTATTTCGTCACATCGGTGAAGTCTAATTTTTCGCATATCTTTCGAATTTTTAACTTTGAAGAAAAATGTTATAAGGATTTTCGATAGAACTCTAAGAGTTCGACCAGGAACTGCAAACAGAACTATTGCGCGATTTTTTTTTCTTCACTTCGTCGCGTCGTTAAAGTCCAATTTTTCGCAAAATTTTCTATTTTTTATTTTACAGAAAAATGTTATAAGGATTTTCGATAGAACTCTAAGAGTTCTAATGGAAACTACAAACAGAACTGTCGCACGATTTTTTTTCATCTTCACCTCGTCGCATTGGTGAAGTCTAATTTTTCGCAAATCTTTCTAATTTTTAACTTTACAGAAAAATCTTGTAAGGACTTTCCATAGAACTCTAAGAGTTCTATTGGGAACTGCAAACAGAACTGTTCCGCGATTTTTTTAAATTTTCATTCAAAATAACGGGTCACTTATTATTGCAAATATCTTTTGAACTAAGGTTTTTATCAAAAAATGACAAAGAGATCTTTGATAGAACTCTTAGGGTGCTATTCAGATCCGCGAATAGAACTATTTTTGCAAGTTTCAAAATTCAATTTTTTTTTGCAAAATGTCAATTTTTGCAGAACTTTTTCAAAATTGATCAAGTACTCCAGAACTATGGTCGAGGTACAGGAATATGTAAAAAACGCACAGATTTTCTCAAAAGTGGTTGCTAGCTCAATTTTCGTATTTTCCATTTTTTCGCGAAATTCTGCAGTAGTATTGAAATTTTGCACAAAGTACTCTAGAACTATTTCATATCTGCCGGGAACTCCGATGAAATATTATATTTTTGCAAATTCGGTTGCTAACGTCACAGGACTAATATCATACAGAACCAGAAAACGAGACAAGATCAGACAAACTCAGAAAAGTTCAAACTGTTCAAAACTTACAATTTGTGAAAATATAAGAACAGGTAGAAAATCACGTAACTTCTGTACTTACTAAAATTTATTGCGCAGAAACTGCACTGAATATATTAACCCTCGGAAATAAATCAGAAAAAAAAACTTGCGTTTCACTAAATCCCTCGAAATATGCAAATGAATATTCAAATCACCCCATCTGACCGCTTTTTTTAAATCTCACGATGCGCTTTATTTAAGCTTTTATGACCTGGGACAGATTTTTGTATTGCTGGGACACTAGAATTCGTTAATTAAACAGCTTTTCCGATAATAGTTTGCTGCGTTTGAAGTGGTTTGAGGATCGCTTAGAATACGCAATATGTGAAATACCTTCGGCAATGGGCATATTTCGCATACGCGAACTTAAACCTTTGCTTGAAGCTTTAACGAGCCATCGGGGTTAGAAACTCCGGCGGGTTTTGTTATTACGACCGATTATATTAAACTATTTTTGGGACGTTGGGATCGCAATTTGCCAGTTTTTGCCCACAACCTCGAGGTAATCGCTAGTTATGGTAATTGCTGTAACACTAGGAAAAACTACTCTTCTTGGTTTTGAAAGAATATTAAATTTCATACACAAATTAAATTTTAATTGAAAACTATAAAAATGCGCAAGATGTTAAAAGTATTATTGTTTTAATTACAATCAAAGAGAGAATAATCCGCTTTATAGTTTTATTAAAACAAATATATCTAGTCCCGCCTATTTAATATTGTCCGTCCAGTCTTGTCTAAAATATATACTAAAATCTATACTAAATCAATTTGTTATTTGTATCATAAGTTAAATCGTTTATTTGATGGATAAAACTCCAAAGAAATTATAATTCATTATTTATGCCCAGTTTCCTTCTTGAAATATTCTATTTATTCGACCTGACTTTTATATAAAGCATATTTTAGACGCGAGCAAATGGGTCAATGGATCGCACCCAGTGGGATATCAGTGTGAAAGCTCTGCTTCAAAGCCGCGATTTATGCTGCGAGTGTTGTGTTTCCGCGCAATAAGATAGCGCAAGGGTTTCGAATCGTACAACAGGTGAGGAGAAATAAATTGAAAAAATCCGTCGCTCACGATAAAAATAGTTACAAGCAAATTCTCTCGGCCCGTTTCTCACAATCCTATTCACATCGCATTTCTCTATTTCATATTGACGTTGCAATTCAGAATCAATTTTAAACCGTTCTGGCAGCAACAAAAACCTCAGCTTACCTAGCTTGAAAAGAAAAGTTATTTTTAAAATAAACAAGAAATAATATATTACATTCTTAATGCTTACATACCTTATTATTTATTGCTTATCAAGGCTAAACTCGAATAAGTGTGCTCATAGATATAGGCAACCCAATGTACGCATAGCCAATTTCCGTTAGTTTGATTTGTGGCACGGGGGGGCGCTGAACGTATGAGCACGTAGTAGCAGCTCGCCACCTCGTTTGATTGTTATCAAACATAACTACTCATTAATCGCGGACTGTTACATACGTGTGTGTTATGATGTAATTTCATAGTCCACGAACTGTACAATAATGGGCATTTACCATAGAGGTCGTAGATAAAATGTATTAGCTGCACTCTCATATAATAGAGTATATCGTTTAGTTATTTTCTCTGGTCTTGTCTGGTTTTGTCTGGTATTATCTGGTCTTGACTGATCTCGTCTGGTTTCGCCTGATATTCTCTGATCTTGTCCGATCTTTTCTAAACTTTTCAAATCTTGTCGGATCTTCTCTGATAGTGTTTAACCCAGTCTGACTTTGTCTCATCTTGTCAGGTTTTGTCTGTTATTGCCTTGTCTGCTCTAGTCTTGTTCTAGTGATTATTCTGTGAGTTAGATTAGAATGACGGGATTAAAACTCGATTTAAACCAAAGGGATTATAATCAGCAAAATGATTATATTGCGTTAATAAAACTTTGCACATTATACTTTCTCTTTGCGAAGTTTTCTTATTACGGCAAGTTAATAATTGAGCGTGACTGTCGGGGTGGAAACGGCTCGCCTTATGTTTACATTTTATCACTGCGCGTATTATTATTCACTTTGCCGTTTTACGGCGGTGCTGCTCGTAATTCCGCTCTGCATTTTAGATTCACCAAATTAAATTACCCTAAAACGTCCTGTTTCATCCTCTGTCAAGGTAATTGTTGTCCGGTATTAAATATGGATTGCGACCGTACCAATTTGATTATAATTCCACGTTTTCAAAACGATGAATTGTTTAATTTTCAAATTTAGAGAGATTTATTTATCGTATGGCTATCTATATAAACTATTTATATAATCTATCGACTCTGGGGTAGCTCTCAGGAAGTCGTCGGGTTTACCATTATATGATCGCATGGTACATTCTTGATGGTTTGGATTTCTCCGCAGTCACAGAGAGGAGATGGCTGCTGGCCCCATTTGTGTAGAGAGTATGCACATCTACCATGTGGAGTTCTAATTCTGTTAAATGTGGACCATGTTTTGGTTGACCACAATACCAAGTGGCTGTTGGTTGATGAATGGTATGTTGTGCAGTCTACTCTATGTTGTGAGTCCATGGGTTGGTGAGGTTGAACTCATCTTCTACCTACAGGCACCCTTACAGTTCTTGTTGGCGGTCGTCTAGACCGAAGTCGTTTATCGTTGGCATCTTCGATGTCCTGGTGGATGGCTAAGTTTCTTTGTTCGCGATCTTTTTGTACTCGTTCATAAGAGCATTTGTTCGTTCGGTGGGATGTAGCTTATGATTGGAAGCCATTGCGTAGGAGTTAGTTTGTTGACACCAGCAATCGTTATCATGGTGTTATGTAGCTGCGCCTCTATTTTATGTACATATGGGATGTTTAACTTAACTGGAGCGCAGTATTCAGCAGTTGAAATCCTCCATTTGCGAAAATATTTTTCCACTACTTCCAAGTCTGTCTATGGGTCTTCTCTGACTATCCAATAGAGCTGCACCTTGTCGCAACCACCCAGTCATCAGCGTAACTTTATTGATCTTGTTTCTGGCATATCGGCAATATAGAGGCGCAGGAACCGTACCCTGTGGTAGCCCGTTCTTTAGTTTCCTTGGGGAGCTAATGTCGGATCCTAAAGCCACCTGAAGCATTCGGTCGTGCAGCATGTTATCTATCAGTTATATTATCTATCGGTCATTTAGCATGTTATCATCATGTTATCAATCAGCTTCCAGTATTCTTGCTGACTGTTAGTTTGCAGGGGATTACACGCAGGAGCTTATATACCATGCCCTCTCTCCACACTGTGTCGTAGACCGCTGATAGGTCGAAAAATATAGCTGAGGTTTTAAGTTTTGATAGGACTGAATGATAGCACCTGATCTGTGCAGCTTCGTTTTGGCGGAAAGCCTACTTCTTCAATCGGAATCGCTTCAAGTATTCTTGCGCTACTTCTGTAATAAATAAGCCGTTCTAGTAGCTTATAGGTCACAGACAGCCTATAACTCTTGGGGCTGTCAGCTGGTTGATTGGTTTTAACATAGCGATTATCTTCGACCGTTTAAACTCTTTTGGGATGTTGACGGTTTGGATAATGTCTGTGAAGAGATGGGCCATCCAGATTTGTGCGTACTTGCTACAGTTTATTAAGAATTCAGGGTGGATATTCAATGACTGCTTTCTAGTTTCAGGGTGGAACTCTGCTGCCTTTCCAGGCTTGACATCTGTAAGAACGTTCAAAACTTCCTCGCAGTGTTCTGTTTCTGTGGCTTGAGCTTTTTAGTTCTCGTTTGGCCTGAAGTGTGTGTTCTTTGTCTTTGGATGCTCAGGATGTCGCTACTATGTGTGAAACAACGGAGTTTGGGCTGACTGTTTTATTATGGGGGCTCCGCTTCCTAGTTTCCTTAGTAGGGCCCACGTTTGTCAGCTCGAAGTCTGGAAGTTTAAGCTTTTCACAGTCTCCGTCCACTTTTCCCGCCTCGCCGCGTCCAGGCTGACAAGCAGCTCGTCTGCTACTTCCTGGTCACCAGTTTCAAGAAAATCTTGGTACAACTCGTCACTGTTTTGGGACCATCCGGGGATGTATTCTTCACGGTTGCCTCTTGGTATGCACTTTTTGGCGCCAACAAATCTGATGAAGTTTCTGCTGTTAGGGGTATGCAGCCATATGTGTATCGGTAGTTTCTCTCACTGGTTCTAGTTTTACTTTGGACAGTCTTCTATCATTGCTTTGGTGCGCCATCTCACCCATTAATACAAACATTACCATTAATGACTGCTTTTAATTAGACTTCATCGGTAGCCTTCTATCGTTGCTTTTAGTCAGTTGCATCGGTAGCCTTCTACCACTGGTTCTAGGTAGACATTGAACAGTCTTTATATTATTGAATTGAATTTTCAATTCAATGTAGGTATTAATTATTACGTTACAGTCGCAACCATCCTATTCTTAGTTTTATATCATTACTTTGGTGCGCCAACTCACCCATTAATATAATCAGTAGAAATAATCACTGCTTTTAATCCGATTTCATCGAAAGCCTTCTATCACTAGTTCTAGTCTGACTTCATTTTCTTGGTGCGCCATCTCACCCATTAATAAAAACTGTAGAATTATCACTGCTTCGATCACTGCTTTTAATTTGATTGCATCGGTGCCTTTCTATCACTGGTTCTAATAAGACTTTGGGCAGTCTTCTATAAATGCCTTGGTGCGCAATCTCACCCATTAAAAATACATTAGAATTAACCATTGCTTTTAATTTGATTGCATCGATACCTTTCTATCAATTGTTTTAATAAAACTTGTGGCAGTTATCAATGCCTTGGTGCGGCATGTCACCCATTAAAAAAACCGTAAAATTAATTACGGCTTTTAATTTGATTGCATCGGTGTCCTTCTAACACTGGTTCTAATTAGACTTTGGGCAGTCTTCTATCATTGCCTTGATGTGCCATCTCACCCAATAATATACTCAGTAGAAGCAATCACTGCTTTTAATTCGATTTCATCATTTCATCATCATCATTCAAGACTTTGGGCAGTCTTCTATCAATGCATTGGTGCGCCATGTCACCCATTAAAAAAACCGTAGAACTAATTACGGCTTTTAATTTGATTGCATCGGTGTCCTTCTGTCTCTGGTTCTAATTAGACTTTGGGCAGTATTCTATCATTGCTTTGATGCGCCATCTCACCCATTACAAGAAAACAGTAGAAATAATCACAGATTTTTATTTTGATTCCATCGGTAGCCTCCCATAACTGTTCCTAATTACACTTTGTGCACTCTTCTTTCATTGCCTTGGTGTGCCATCTCACCCATTAATATAATCAGTAGAAGTAATCACTGCTTTTAATTCGATTTCATCGGTAGCCTTCTATCACTAGTTCTAGTCTGACTTCATTTTCTTGGTGCGCCATCTCACCCATTAATAAAAACTGTAGAATTAATCACTGCATTTAATTTGATTGCATCGGTGCCCTTCTATCACTGGTTCTAATAAGACTTTGGGCAGTCCTCTATCAATGTATTGGTGCGCCATCTCACCCGTTAAAGAAAAACAGTAGAATTAATCATTGCTTTTAATTTGTTTGCATTGCAAGGGTACCGACCCTTCTATCAATTGATTTAATTAGACTTTGGGCAGTCTTCTATCAATGCCTTGGTGCGCCATCTCACCCATTAAAAAACAGTAGAATTAATCGCTGCTTTTAATTTGATTGCATCGGTGCCCTTCTATCACTGGTTCTAATTAGACTTTGGGCAGTGTTCTATCATTTTCTTGGTGCGCCATCTCAACCATTAATAAAAACCGTAGAATTAGATTGCATCGGTGCCCTTGTATCACTGGTTCTAATTAGACTTTGGGCAGGCTTCTATTATTGTCTTGGTGCACCATCTCACCCATTAAAAAAACAGTAGAATTAATCACTGCTTTTAATTTTATTGCAATGGTAGACTTCTATCACTGGTTCTAATAAGGCTTTGGGTCGTATTCTATCAATGCCTTGGTGCGCCATCTCACCCTTTAAAAAAAAACAGAATTAATTACAGATTTTAATTTTTGATTGCATCGGTAGCCTTCTATAACTGTTTCTAATTAGACTTTGAGCACTCTTCTGTCATTGGCTTTATGCGCCATCTCACCCATTAAAACAAAAATCAGTAGAATTAATTAGTGCTTTTAATTTGATTGCATCGGTACCTTTCTATCACTGGTTCTAATAGGACTTTGGGCAATCTCCTATCAATGCTTTGGTGCGCCAGCTCACCCATTAATATAATCAGCAGAATTAATCACTGATTTTAATTAGATTCCATCGGTAGCCTTCTATCACTGCTTTTAATTTGATTTAATCGGTAGCCTTCTATCACTGGTTCTAGTCTGACTTTGGTCAGTGTTCTATCATTTTCTTGGTGCGCTATCTCACCCATTAATAAAAACCGTAGAATTAATCACTGCTAATTAATCTATCACTGGTTCTAATTAGACTTTGGGCAGTCTTCTATCATTGGCTTGGTGCGCCATCTCACACATTTAAAAAACAGTAGAATTAATCACTGCTTCTAATTACATCGGTACCCTTCTATCACTGCTTCTAATAAGACTTTGGGTCTTCTTCTATCAATGCCTTGGTGCGCCATCTCACCCATTAAAAAAACAGTAGAATTAATCACAGATTTTTATTTTGATTCCATCGGTAGCTTTCTATAACTGTTTCTAATTAGACTTTGAGCACTCTTCTATCATTGCCTTGGTGCGCCATCTCACCCATTAGAAAAAACAGTAGAAAAAAATAGTGCTTTTAATTTGATTGCATCGGTACCTTTCTATCACTGGTTCTAATAGGACTTTGGACAGTCTTATATCAATGCCTTGGTGCGCCATATCACCCATAAAAAAAACAGTAGAATTAATCACGGCTTTTATATTGATTGCATTGGTAGCCTTCTATCACTGTTTCTAATTAGACTTTGCGCAGTCTTCTATCATTGCCTTGATGCGCCATCTCATCCATTAAAAAAACAGTGGAATTAATCACTGCTTTTATTTTGATTGCATCGGCAGCCTTCTATCACTGGTTCTAGTTACACTTTAAACAGTCTTCATATCATTGAATTGAAATTTCAATTCAGTGTAGATATGAGTTAATACGTAACAGTCGCAACCATCCTATTCTTAGTCTTATATCATACTTTGGTGCGCCAACTCACCCATTAATATAATCAACAGAATTCATGACTGCTTTTAATTCATGACTGGTTCTAGTCTGACTTTGGACAGTCTTCTATCATTCTCTTGGTGCGCCATCTCACCCAATAATAAAAACCGTAGAATTAATCACTGCTCTTAATTTGATTGCATAGGTACCCTTCTATCACTGGTTCTAATTAGACTTGGGGCAGTGTTCTATCATTTTCTTGGTGCGCCATCTCACCCGTTAATAAAAACCGTGGAATAAATCACTGGTTTTAATTTTATTGCATCGGTGCCCGCCTATCACTGGTTTTAATAAGACTTTGGTTCGTCTTTTATCAATGCCTTGGTGCGCCATCTCACCCTGTAAAAAAAACAGTAGAATTAATCATAGATTCTAAACTTAATAAAGACGGAACAAAGCTTGAATATATAAATATACTCAACCTTTCCGGAACTCTATAATACTAATGAGTCTTTTTAGGACTACCAAAAACAAATCTCGTATGAAATTTGTCAGTTATTCTATAGCTTTCAGTCCACCTTCGTGGCACTCAACAAAAACCATAAAAATAACATTGATTTTTAAGATCATGTCTTTCCGATACCTTGAGTGGATAGCCATCTGTGGACGCGTTTCGAGATGACGCGTCTACATCGATCGCGATTTTAAAAATCAATGTTATTTTTATGGTTTTTGTTTAGTGCCACGAAGGTGCCACTGGTTCTATTTTTATTTCATTGCATCGGTGCCCTTCTATCATTGGTTCTAATTAGACTTTGGGCAGTGTTCTATCATTTTCTTGTTGCGCCATCTCACCCATTAATAAAAGCCGTAGAATTAATCACTGGTTTTAATTTGAGTGCATCGGTGCCCTTCTATCACTGGTTCTTATTAGACTTTGGGCAGTGTTCTATCATTTTCTTGGTGCGCCATCTCACCCATTAAAAAAACCGTAGAATTAATCACTGCTTTTAATTTGATTGCATCGGTGCGCTTCTATCACTGGTTCTAACAAGACTTTGGGCAGTCTTCTATCAAAGCCTTGGTGCGCCATCTCACCCATTAAAAAACAGTAGAATAAATTACTGCTTTTAATTTGATTGCACCGGTGCCCTTCTATCACTGGTTCTTATTAGACTTTGGGCAGTGTTCTATCATTTTCTTGGTGCGCCATCTCACCCATTAAAAAAACCGTAGAATTAATCACTGCTTTTAATTTGATTGCATCGGTGCGCTTCTATCACTGGTTCTAATTAGA
Organism: Phosphuga atrata; assembly: GCA_944588485.1. Lineage (NCBI taxonomy): Eukaryota > Metazoa > Arthropoda > Insecta > Coleoptera > Silphidae > Phosphuga > Phosphuga atrata. The sequence continues at coordinate 66,113,693 of OX155899.1, forward strand.
CTTTGGGCAGTTTTCCAACATTGCTTTGGTGCGCCATCTCACCCAATATTACCAACGGTATAATAAATTTCAGGCATTTGTTTAGTTTGAGAGAGGAAATATAGCTTATATTATATATTGGCCAGAGATAATATAGGTGTTTTTATCAATACTGAGACTTAATTGCGCTTCGTAAGATTAACCCTTTCGAGTCTAACGGGACATATATTACCCACTCATCTGTCATGACGTGTGAATTATTATTATCTTATTATTAATGTTTGACTGGCACAAAGTTTCCCAGGTGCAGACATATTTCTTGGTCCAAGCTCCAATGCGTATAGCGAGTTATTTACCACAGGCTAGGCCTATAATATCTATTCCGATAGTAACACGAACAAAGGTCGTACAAATAGTTAAAAGCATACCATTTAAAATGCAAAAACCTACTCTTTGTCTGAAAAGTCTGTGTCTCAAAAAGTGTCTGTCAAAAGGCGTCTATCAAAAGTTTTCGACAAAGTAGTAAGGTACTTTTTGATATTGCAGAATGCAAGTGTAAAGATTTCCCTCAATGTATGTTGGTCATATTTTTCATTTTATGAAACCTAGCAGTTATTTAAATTGACTAATTAATTTTACATTTGTCTTCTGATACAAATTTATTTTTTAACGAAAATCTAGCTAACGGAGCTGCAAATGTGAGAAACGTATACGTAAAAAAACTGTAAATGTTGGAGATGTGAAAATTGGTCTCGAAAATTTGATTTTAATTCAACGTTTTCTAAACGACGAATTGTTTAATGGCTAAAGTTTGAGAGATTCATTTATCGTATGGCTAACTGACACATTAGGAAGTGAACCTTTAAAAGGTTACAAACGAACATCTAAATTATTTATGTAATCTATCGACTCTGGTGTAGCTATCATGACCATATAATTTAAGTTTTCTTTAAAAATGAAGAAATGGATGCGCTACCTTCCATGCTATAAAAGCTTAGTAATCATCTCATGAAAAAGAATTCCTTGGACGGTTTTTCGAATTTGATTTTGTTAGAAATAAGGAGCAGTCAATCAGTCAATCAATAAGGAGCAGGAGCAGCCATAGAATTCGCACCAAACTGAAGATATGAATTTCCGCAATCACCTTTAATGTTCTTATATCTCAAAATTCGAACACTTTGGTTATTGCCAAAGGCCATAGACTTTTTTTTAATAAAATGTGGAGAACCAGTGGGTGATTTGTATTGCTCTAAAACAGGGGTCTCCAAACTACGGCCCGAGGGCCACATCCGGCCCGCGGACAGATTTTGTCCGGCCCGCGGAGAGCTAGCATACTTGAAAACTCCTTTTAGAGAATATATTTTTTATAGAAAATTAAATTTAGTTTACTGAAGTATTCTAATTTTATGTTGAATAATTATTAATATGACATCTACATTGATATGGTCATTAGGGTGGAGCGAATTTTTTTTGGGTTGTGAGTGATCTAATAGTGGAAAATCGGTGCCTTTTAGACTCAAATTAATTCATGCAAAATATTATTAGATTTGATTTATAGTAATAGCCTCCGCAACGTCATTGTGTTTTTGAAAAAAAAGACATCAATTATAGTTGCAATTGGAAACTGCAAAAGAGCCCACATTTTCAGAAATAGCAAATATAGTGACATCCAAAATTGAATATATATAGCAAACTGCATCTATTCCGACAGTAACACGAACAAAGGTCGTACAAATGTTAAAAGCATACCATTTAAAATGCAAAAACCTACTCTTTGTCTGAAAAGTCTGTGTCTCAAAAAGTGTCTGTCAAAAGGCGTCTATCAAAAGTTTTCGACAAAGTAGTAAGGTACTTTTTGATATTGCAGAATGCAAGTGTAAAGATTTCCCTCAATGTATCTGTCGCAAGGATAAAAAGGTTCCCAAACAAGAACATACTTTTTTAATTGATCATGGAAGAAGTCACGAAGAAGTTGCAAAAGACTCAAAAGAGGAGAATGGAACGAGAAAACCGCCTAATTAAAGCTTTAAATACTTCGTTATCTCTTATAGAAGTTAGTACTTCTCCGGTATCGTCAGCGTCTCAAAGTATTAGTAGTTCAGATAATTCCACTAACACCATAACCAAAGGCATTCCGAAAAAAAGTATGCGTCGATTTTCCTCCGTTATCGAAGACCTGCGAGAGGTATGGAGTATCAGATACAACAGCAGCAGCGATTGCGTCGTCTAATTTATTAGACATTAAGTCTGATATCGAAGTACAGACATAAAGCACGAAGAGAGAGAACTAAAACTAGACAAAAGTTAATGAAAGAAATCGCAATCCCAAAACAGTCTGCTTTATATTTTGATGGGAGAAAAGGCAAAACGTTGTAGATTATTAAAAAAGGTAATAAATGCTACAGGACTATGACAGTTGAGGAGCACATCTCTCTAATTCAAGAGCCAGGATCTATTTCAATGGGGTACGTAGTACTTAACGTTAGTTCAGCTAAAGGAATAGAAATTGCGATGACAAGGTTTCTATCACATGTAGAAATTCCCTAACATCATCTTATGGCAATCGGTTGTGATGGAACCAATGTAAATACTGGCAGGTATGGTGGTGTTATAAGACTGCTTTAAAAAAGGCTACACAAACCAATCCAGTGGATAATTTGCGTACTCCATATGAACGAACTTCCTTTGAGACACTTGTTTTTCATCTTGACGGGGGTACTTCGGGACCTAAGTCTTACACTGTGACATTGGGGAAAGCACTCTTTTAGGCAGTTTTTAGGCAGCCGTCTTTCGGTTTTTGGGTTTTTGGTCGTATTTGGACCGATCTCGACGAAAGTTGTAACATCGGAAGCCCCGATTTTTTCCGCACAAAACTCCCACCTCGAATTTTTGAGCCTCCGCTGAAAATTGGAGATAATTGGGAAAAACCTAAAAAAATCGCAAAAAACGATATTATTTGGCGTTCTAATGCTAGCAAACCGCTGAACGGGACGGCTTCCGGTTTGCGGATGCGGACTTGTGAACAATTGCCTGTTAAAAAAATTCAGCGTTGAAGGAGAATTGCTTCCAGAAATGGCTCAAGATTTAAGTACAGATTAACAGTACCTGCACAAGATTGTCTCAGCGTTACTTTCAAGTGATTTTCCGGAAGATTTGGCAAACAAATCTCCAGGTAAAAAGTCACATGCCCGTAGGTTCATACGTGCCAACCGAATACTACGTTTTAAACTTGACAACTTTGGCTACATTTGTTGTAAAAGTTTACGCAACATATTAGTTCTACATTAAAAATAAACCATCATGCAAGGATGGCTCACAACACCTTTTTAACATAATTAAGGCCTCCAGGTACCTGTCAAGGGTTCTGAAAAAGGTTATTGGTCTTGTGATTTAAAATGTGAAAAACATTTACTTCGTAGTTGTGATTGAAACAGTATCAATTTCTTCCGGAATGATTTGATATTAGTGTATAAATCAGGAAGATGCTGGTTTTCTCCTTGCAATCTCAAATTCAGTTCGTTCACATGTTTTGTCAAATCAACATAGAATGCTAACTTCCACAGCCATGCGTTGTTTTGTAATTCAGTAAGAGGGCGATGCTTTTCATTCAAAAAAAAATTCGATCACTGCTTGAAGTTCAAAAAAGCGCAGAAGGACTTTCCCACAACTAAGCCAACGTACGGCAGTATGATAAGGTAAGTCATTTTCTCCAATCTCTTCAATAAATTGTCGGAATTGTCGGTGATTTAGCCCAAAAGATCTGATAAAATTAATTGTTGATATGACTGGTTTCAGAACTTCAGACATATCCAAACATTTTCCGCACAAAGACTATTGATGAATGATACATTGTAAGACTAATGGTTTTGAACCACCGTCATTTTCTACAGCCTTTGACACAAGAGCGACCACTGCTTTATCTTTCCCACTCATGTTTTTGCCTCCATCAGTTGTAATACATTTCAAGTTTTTCCATCGAAGGTGCTTTTGATTAATGGCCATTTCAAGTCCTTTAAAAATATCTGTACCAGTAGTTGTGCCATGAATACTATACATATCAAGAAGTTCTTCATGCACTTCATAGCTTTTATCTACTCCTCGAATATAAATCAACACCTGAGCAGTATCTGACACATCCGTTGACTCATCCAAGGCCAAAGAAAACCACTCAACATGTCTATTTTTGTCGAACAGTTGAGGGGATATATTTTCAGCGATGTTTTCTACCCTTGGAGCCACAGTGTTCATTGCAAATCAAACATAGCGCCTTGTTACTGGACTCAATTACGAAATACTGAATGTTCCACTGATCTTTGAATTTTATGCATTCACTATCAATTTTTCGCTTCTTTTCCATACTACTAAATCACACACAAAAGCAACAATTCAAATCAAAATACTGTTACAAAGATGTCTTAAACTTAAACACGCACAAACACGTTTTAAGGAGGTACGCACTATTTTATTTCACAACAGTGTCATAGGAACTGACTTGTGGTTGCGCCACTAGCCTTCTTATATATTCCAATTACTGCCATCTAGAAGTGAGTGGAAGACACCAGAACTTTCTCGAACCAACGAGATTATTCTGTACGTGCTATTAGCGCCATCTGTTAGCAATAGAAGGTACAACCTATTTCCGCTTGTGTCCACCAGATGTCGTGTCACGTTACTCCTCATGGCTCGTACTCTACGACTAATCTAGAAATTACAGATAATGACAGGAAAATTAATAATATGCAGTGTTGCCGTTTTGCGGACTTTAGTCCGATTTGCAGCCTTTTTTAAACGTTGCGTACTTTTTCGGACTTTTTTGTCATCAGTGGACTATTTCACTTTTTACCACCAGCAACAATGATAATATGGTTTTGGCCCTCGGAACTTACTGGAGTAATCAGTATGGCCCTAAGTCTGGAAAGTTTGGAGACCCCTGCTCTAAAATCTAACAAAATTCAAACTAAAAACAAACGGAACACAGCCTGAATATATAAATATATTCAACCTTTCCGGAGCTCTATCTATTTTGTTAGAATTGGAAAAACCATCCTAAGTTATAGATAATCATACAAATTGTTATAGAGCTCCGGTAAGGTTGAATATATTTATATATTCAGGCTGTGTTCCGTTTGTTTTAAGTTTGAATTTTGTTAGATTTTAGAGCCATACAAAATCTTTAAAGGCATTTGTGAATGAAACGAAAATAACTTTTCATAAATAATCGCCCCATTCTTAATGAGAGAAATTTACAATTAGGCGTAATATTTTTTCGAGAAATATCCTGTACAAGATTTCTTTTGTAAAAGTGATAATAATTCTGAAACAAATACATTTTTACGTTCGCTAGATTCTGCAAACAAAAGTTTCTTCTACTGTGACGGTCTTAATGCAGACTATAAAGTTAACGAAGCTAGATACATCGACACAGGACCAAAGACACAGACTCTAAAGAATATTTAACAACGCGAAATGCCGTTTTAACTCAATCCCTTCCACTCGAAGCGGATTTTTTTTTTGTCGACACACCAAAGGCAATATTCCCGGGAATTTATTCCTTTCTGCATTTTTCAGCGAAAGCTTTTCAGCGCGACCTTGCCCCCGACGGATTATATCTGAGGTTTCTCCGCGACAACAAAAGTTTCCTACATAAGACAATAGTCGTCCCAAACTTTCCAACTCGAACAATACATTAATTAATTTATACACAAACCGTTTAAATGAAAATATAATTTGGTTATTGATTAAGTTTTTGCTTTAATTAATTCTGAAAATCTCTTAAATAATTTATATTTAGAAATAATTAATTAAATAATAAGGCAGCATAAAGGCGAAAATACACATGCCTGTAAAACGGAACAAAACATGCTGTTAACTAGTCCTCATATCAAACGCAGTTTTAAAGCAATATTTATATTTGTACATACCTACATCGATACATCATTGTTTGGGAATTATAATGTTCACGTTACTTCTATCCGGGGGTCGCGATAAAATTTAGGGTTCCAAATGCAAAATACGTCCGACAAAACAGAACAATATCAAAACGAATTTGCCGTCCCGGAAACGCGCTGAATGTTCGGAAGGGACCGTTGTCGGAAGTGATGTTTGTTGGATTTCGTATGTTGTCGTCACGGAACGGAACACGCCGTCCCGGCATGGAGATGTGCGCTTGGACCTTAAGGCCGCAGAGTTTTAAGCATTGAGGATGAGAACAAAAAATATATAAGACAGATTTGGCATAGGATGTTTAATACCATCCGCTCTATTAGAGCCTAAACTAGTAAATATATTGAATAACAAATAATATTTGTAAATTATAAAACGAGTTAATGATTGCAATAAATGAAACTTACATTTCGCGAGAATTAAGCTTTCAAACGTTAAGTAATAGACGATATCGTGTGAATAAAATGGACTAGCGGAAATAGTTTCGAGACAGGTGCAATGTTAGTTCTAATATTCTCGACGCGATTAAATCTACGTTTCTCTCGAATTAAAACTGAGAATTCATTAGATAAATTAGTTTCCCGTGATATGAAAACAATCCCGCGTTGATTAGCATTAAAATCAAAGTGTTAATTAAGCTTACAAATGCAATAAAACTTTAGCTGATGAATAAAACGGTTTTAGAAGCTTCCACTCCGACGTAATTGTTTTAAAAACACTTGCTCATTAATTCAATCAGCGCCGAAACTAACAACCGCTAACCACTGCACTACTTTAACTATCAAATTAGAGATATCCAGTTTTATTTGTGTTTCTTGCCAGTGTTTTTTATATAAAATTTTTTTCGTTGAAATTGGTTTGGTAAGCGGGTGAATACAAATTTCCTAGGAAGAAGTCTGTGGGTTAGGATACCGTAAATTAGGCACACACATTTTTTCTTCGTAGCGAAATTTATTTTTGTTAGATAAAGGGAAAATCCTATCTGGAAGTTATCGATGTTTCAAATATGCTGGGAAATGTTTTACGGCGTCAACACAATTTTATATCTTCCTGGACAGCTTAATATACGACCTAACGTTTCTTAAAGGATATATAAAAGAAATAAAATAGTTTTTTTAAGGAAATAGAATCAATAGACACAAATGATAAAGAGGCTACATTAAGATACTTAAATAATACTTAAATATAGCTTTGGTAGTCCTAAAAAGACTCAGTAATTGTTATAGAGCTCCGGAAAAGCTGAATATATTTAGATATTCAGGCTGTGTTCCGTTTGTTTTAAGTTTGTATGATTATCTATAACGTAGGATGGTTTCATCAATTCTATCTTAAATAAAGTACTTAAGAGGGTAATTGCTGAGAGATCATAGTGCCAGTGCCGAGAACCATCTCTTGACATGACATTCGATGTTCTCGACCGTCGTTCTCGTTCTCGATGTTCTTGGAAAAAGGTACTACGTCTATTAGCTCCGAGCGCAACAGCACTAGCGAAAAAGGTGACACTTTTACGAACTTCATGACCGAAATTCTAGAAAACTTATTTTCTTAAAATCACTATTTATCAAGTGAATGGAAAATTTCAAGTGTGTCTGAAAGTGTTTTCCCTGCTGGTTGTAAATATATAATTTGCATTTTGCTAAAAGCTTCCGTTCGCGAGATATGGCGATAAAATTGGAAAAATCTAGCGAATTTTCGCGGAATTTGTTCGCCCGATGAAATAACTGGAAAACTAATTCATATTTTTAAAGAAATCTAAGTGCGGCCGTAGGAAAATGACCTCCTGAAAACGATGCTGCAATCTGTTTTTATTTATCTGCAATGGTTCTTTAGATACGGACTTAAATTCGCGAAAATTTTTGTACGGAATTTCGTAGTCAAAAATTGAATCATTCCAAACAATTTACAGATCGTTTTGCTCATCTTCTAGTCTAGTTTGAGCGTGCCGAAAATAGTTTCGTTGGGGTTTGTAGTTTCAGAGAGGTTTGTCAAAAACGGGACGGGGAAAACAAACAGCGGCGCTTTTAGGCATAGGCGCACTAGGCGCGCGCTCCTTTGTTAGGCGGCCACAAATTTCCAACTAAGCAAGGTAAAACCAACTTTTGGCGGTTGACGACAATAAGCGGCAAAATTTGGCAAAGTGTGGTGAATAAATTGGCACTTTGCGGTGGTTAATAGTGAAAAAAATATTCAGAAAAAAAATGGGTATTTTTTGTATTGTTATTGAAAATTGATCGCATGACTGTGTTTACTAAAGGACACCACAGAATCTTACAGAGGATTTAAACCCAAAGAATGTAGTTCATCTCCCTTCCACCACGTCGTCTAAGTTTAGAAAACGACAAGCGTAGCAAGGACTTTTCTATTGGGCAAGAAACATCCAATATCACTATAAACGTTTTTAATGATAGTACCATTGATGGACAGAATTTAAATTAAATATGTTATGTCGTCTATTACCATTAATTAATTAAATTTGTGTATTCGCGATTTCCACACATCACATAACCTCAAAACTATCTCGTCGAAAATTTGACACTGACAGCTCTGAATTTCAGTGCCAACCTTGAAAAAATTAACTCATAACAGCACTCAGCGAGCCATAACCGCACGCATATGAGTGCTGTTATGATCCATTATAGACGCAAAATAGAAAAAAATGTCTGTAATAAGAATTCACGATTGAAATGTTTACGTTTCATTGATTCATTTATTAAAAGTCATGCTTGACATTTATCAAAGTATTACTTTTTTATAAATCTAAGCTTTTAAGCTTCATTCCGTTTTTTGCAATTTTCTGCATAAAAACACGAAATAACAAAAAATTGTTAAAAGTAACTTTTATAGAGAATTAAGTTCTACTTTTTACAACTTACAACTTACAAACTTACAACTTTTATCTACAAAAATTGCCTAGAATGCTTAGTTTTTGAGTTATAGTCTTCCAAACTTTCAACTTTAACTTACATTAGATTTTCGATTTTTTCAGAAAATTTTCAAAATAGTTACAAGCTATTGCAACATTAATATGTTATGGACAATTCAATTCTCTACTAATGTTGTTTAAACCACCTTTGTCTATTTTGTCTGTTTTTCTCAAACCCTAACTTATTAATTTATATTGTAGGTAAAACTTTGTACGATACACGTATCGTAAAATACTCTTACGTACCTAATTGTTATTTTTTTAATCTGGTTTTACTATAATCTCGCATATTGAGAATTGGGACTCCCTATACAAGGGCGACACAGTCACCTTGCACCTAGGGCCACAAGTAATGTAAACGCGCCCCTGAAAACAAAGAGACCCCTTATAATAGCGAAACACTAAATATCTTGTTTATTTGTAACTTTAGGGTGAAATAAACTCCAAAATCGGTTCCAGCACTTCGATTTCCTTCGAGTAATCAAAAAAACACAACCAAATTTTCAAAAAAAATTGTATGATTGTCGATTTGATAAGTTGATATCTCAGAAACGGTGGTAGATAATAAAAAAAGAATTGCGGCATCGTTTTCAGAAGGTCATTTTCCTATTTACACACTTAGATTATCCGCGGGAAATTTATAGATCTCTATTCGAATGCGGAAATGTCTTAAAATTTTACTCAATTTTAGCAGGCCATCGTAAACGGAGCTAGCGAAATATAATTGGCATATTTGTAATCCGCAGCAAAAATGCTTTCAGAAACGTTTTTATATTTTGCCGTAACTCAAAAAATAACGATTTTAGCAAAATCGATTTTCATGCTTTTTATCTTGACTTCCCAGTTCGATGGTATTTTTAAATTAAAAGCCTCCTGGGAACATGATACGTTTTCCAACTAATTTTGTGACGCTGAATCGATTGGTGCCAACTAGAAGTATCTGTGACAAGCCGTTCAAAAGTTATGGCTGCCTAAAATCTGTGGAAGATATTTCCTGAAAATCATTATTTATTAAATGAATCAACTTCAAGTCGAGCGCTGGTGCGGTGTGATCGTGTTTTAGCAGTTCAGAAACTAATCTCAAATTTCGGGAGGTTCTGAGCAATTTAATTGACGATTTATATCTGAAAAGTGTATGTGAAGTAGTGAGTGCAACCAAAAAGATCTGAGAGAGAATTAGAGTAAGTGAAGTAAGAAATTAATAGAGTAATTAGAGAAGTAAAGAAAGACTAGAATAAAGAGATAAAAAGTAGAAATTTACGTTCCTTAAAAAATAAATAAAGAAAAAGCCTAACCTCCGAGGAGTCGATGCGGGCAAGCGGCTTTTTATCGCGGCTCGAACCAAGATAAAGACGACAGCCGAAATCAGCTGTAAATAAATTCAAACAGCTGAGCACACGACCGTATTTAGTAAGAATATTTAAAGGAAATTAAATATGAGTAGTGACGAATACACAACTGATGAAGGAAAACGAAGGAAAAACTGGGAAGATGAAGAGGATGTGACCCGCAAAAAAACCAAGAAAATAGCACGCTCCCCCGGGAAAAGTAAATCTAAAACCGAGGGTGATAAGCTAGAAAAGATACTAGAAACGATGAAACAACTAAGGTTAGTTGGGGTATCTGGGCCACGATTATACAACGTGTGCGTGTAGGTAATAACTTTGTACTTGCTTGGGAACCACCAATAAATAATATTAACATCCAAAATATTTGTTATTTATAATTCAATATGTAGTCTCCAAGTATTTATAATAAAATCCAAAGCTGAATTTAATTTTCATGGTATTTAAAAAATAAAGAAGAAAACAGCCTGATGGGCCCAGTTACCCCTAGAAAATGAGGCAACTGGACCATAAGGGTACTGATTTCATACAAACTATTGTTACTTGAATTGGGGTAAATGGGCCTGTTGGCAAACATGTAAACCCCATAAAAAACATTACTCAAGTCATTTGAATCACACCATAGTCGAGTTATCGACTATGTAAGAAGTAAGAATAACCATTAGGTCTGAAATTAAGTCAAATTTTGGAATAACACAAATTTTGTTAAGGAACAAGAGGTAAAATAATAATAATAAATAATCCATTTCAAGTAAAGATTAATACAATATAATCTATATAAGCGGTTAACAAAATCTTAATAAATGTTCGATAAGTCACTCAAATCATCAGTAAAGCTGATCATATTTTTAAATCTAGCAGAGCTGCTTTGAATGGGCTTTGACAGTTTTCTAACTGCATCTTTTTTGGCAACGTAGGATTTTTCTTCTGTTTCAATAAATTTCGTTGTTTGAAAATGACGTTTGAAATACAAGACATCATATCCTGCGGCCGAATGGTTTGTCCTTTTGCTATGTACAACCGGACATTTTTTTTTGATTTCCTGTAAACTTTAACAACACAATATCCCCCCACTGGTATTGTATTCACATCGTGTTCATCTATTTCTTCGTCAGAATAACATATAAAATCTAAATCATCGTCACTGTCATGTATAGGTAACTGATCACTTTCTTCACTTGTCTCACCATCAGTATTATTACGTTTCTTCTTTTTAATTTTGTTTCTGGCGTCAGACTTAGAAATGTTTATTTTTTTCATATCTTTCTTCTTTTCTTTTGCTTCCTGTTGGAATTTCTTCCCGTTCGCTTCCTCCAGTTTTTCCTTATTTTCATTTTCTTTCTTTAGTAGATATTCTTTGGATGTAATAATCTCACAGTTGGTCACAAGTCTTTTACGTTTTTTATCAGCTGTTTGAAACAGTTTTTTATCTTTCTTAAGCGTGTCCAATAATAGGTCTTCAAAACTTTTGAGACTTCTGCTAATTAATTGAGTGGATATATGAGTAGTATGACCATCATAGATCAACAGTACGGGCCTTTCTTCATCTATATATGGTAAAAACACATCACGAAACCAATTGAAAAATAATGTGGTTTCCATCCATCCCCGTGAACTTGCTGAAACTGCAGTTTGTGATGGAACATCTTGATCATTCCAATTCTCCATGACATATTTCCCTTTAAATACACAGAGGAGTGGAAGCATTTGTCCTGCTGCAGAGCAGCATAACAGCACTGATGTGTTTTCACGACCAGATGTACTCGTTTTGCGCTTGATTTTTGCACCAATGGCCCCAACAACTCTGTTTTTTGACGGGTCATGACAGAATGAGGTATCGTCACAAATGAAGATTCTCTCTGGTTTTCCATCAAGATTAAGCTCTTTCAAAGTTTTTGCTAAAACCTCAAAGAAGTTGTACACTACCCACGGGTTGACTTGGTCGCATCTTACATGTTCAATGCTTTGTGCTTTTTTTATCAACAAGCGATGCCTACCTCTAAAAGAAATAAACCAATCTATACCTGGCCTCTGGTCTCTGAATCTACATTGGATGTTGTTTTGCCTGATGTATAGTTGAACAAGATCCAAAACCTCGTGCCGAGATAAGTCAAAACCATTTTTATCCATAACTTTCAAGCAGTTCACTATCTCTTCTTCTTCAGCAGCAGACAAGAAAGATTCAACACCACCACCACCCTTACCATTTCTGGAAGTGAATCCTTTGCCACGTGTTCCTAGAATACGATGTTTAAGCGTAGACCTAGGAATATTATAAAATGTAGCTGCTCCCCTGCTCGTCCTAATGTCATTGACGGCTTTTTCTAAGTCCTCTTCTGAGTAACGTAAGCCAGCTCCATTGTCTGGGAAAAAAATAATTTAACATAGTAATTCACAAGGAAAAATATACAAAATAAGCATTAATGAATCAAAAAATAACAATAATGATGCTAGTTAATATGCTAGGGATAACTGGGACATGCTGGTGTAACTGGGTTCAAGGCGGGCCCAGATACCCCAAGCACCTGGCCCACTAACCCCTTTTTTAAATATTTTGGGGGTAACTGGGCCACCTACTTATGCTTATAACCTAGAAGAGAATTCGTGCTGGCAATAACACTTCAAGTTTCTATTATGCTTCTAATATATGCTGAATTAACTATAAAGTGGATAATACTTACTGCGAATCTGTAGATATTACATTAACTCAAGATGACACCACGTTGTTATGGGTACTTTTCACTACAAAATTCAAAAAAATTTCACACGAAAGCAACAACACTGAGAGGCATGGGACAAGTTGTTAAAGGAAGTTCCTTTTCCTTCAGTGTTGCCAACCGCGTGAAGTGAAATTCCTCTCCCAAGCTTTATGGGAACAACCCATGGCCCAGTTACGCCCTGGGCCCAGATACCCCAACTTACCTTAACAGATGAGGTAAAAGAGAGAAAAGAAAATGAACAAACCAAACGCGAAAATGCAAAACTATAGGAGGAAGTTAAGACAATAAATGCTAAGATAGATGCGATGGAAAGAGAAAAAAGAAGAAATAATATTGTAGTACAAGGACTCATGCAGGGAGATGATGAAATGCCAACACCAAAGGTATCAATAGAAAACTTCATGAAAAACCAAAAAACTAGAATCAGATATAGGCGTAAAATCAGCTGTGAAACTAGGTATGAAAACGTACCTCGTGAAACTCAACAATGCAAATGAAAAAATGAAAGTCGTGAAAAATAAAAATAAATTACGAAACTATGAAGAAGGAAAAGTATACATTAATCATGATATGTCAAGAAAAGAAAGAGATATACAAGGAAAAATTAAGAAAGCTGCCCAAGAAGAAGGTAAGACGGGGAAGAAAAATAAAATGGGGTACCGTAAAGTATTGATTGATGATCAAGAATGGAAATGGTGTGAAGATGAAGAAAGGCTAGTACTAGTAAAGAAGGCTAAAGATAATACTTCAAGAAACGATTAACAGAAATTAACGATAAGGGAAATACTACAACGACACGGCATGTACATGGTTTATGAGGAATAAATATGGCAACATGGAGAAAAATAACTAATTGAGGCGTTTAAAGAAAGAGATATAAATATCTTAGCAATTACAGAAACAAAAGATAAGGGAAAAAAGGTCACAGAGCTAGAGGAAGGTCATGATGATCCTAAGCGGCGTCAAATATGAAGTTAGAGCAAAAGGAGAAATTGGGTGTATAATTCACAAAAATGTTATCAAGTACTTAAAAAAATGGGAATGCATATCCGGAAGAAAAATTAAAATTGAATTAGAAATAGAAAGAAACAGCAGATTACATCTGGTAATTCTGTATGGCCCAAATGATAACGATAAAGCAGAAACTAAAAGATAAAGACAAATTTTGGGAAGAAGCATCAAAGAAATAGTGGAAAATTGCAACGGAAAAATTGTGGTGCTAGGAGACTTAAACGGTAGAGGCGGCATAAAAGATGAAAGGACAAGTGATGTAATAGGACAGTTTGGAGAAACAACAATGGGCACAGAATTATTGATTTCTGTGTTCAAAATAACCTATTAGTAATGAACCCATTCTTTAAACACAAAGACGCCCATAAATACACAAGAGAGGTCCCAAGCAGAGGGGAAAAATCCATAATAGGCTATGTACTCATAAATAGGAACTCTAGGCGGGAAATTAGGGATGTTAGAGTTATAAGAGGATCCGAGATAAATGGTGATCATTATCTACTAAAAGCGAAAACGACAATAAGCTGCCAGAGAGCGGGGAATTATACGAACGAAATATAACTGCGAAACAACAATAGTAAGGAGACTAGAAATGTAAATTTTATTTTTCGCGTTTCCGTCTGAGAGGTGAAAAAAAAGTGACTTTGCGAGGTGTAATGCGCCGAGAGAGGTGTCGTTCGAAAGTAAACACGTGTGGCTATAATCCCTGAAAAGAGCAATACAATTCTAAAATAGTTCACCGAATATTGAAGGTTTGAATTTGCTCAATTAAAAAAAAATCGTTTCGAGTTTGGACGGGCGTCGAGACCCCCAAATGCGATCGAGCGGTGCGTCGTTCCTATCGCCTTATAGACCCTTTCGTTCTCTATTTAGAAACCGGCACCGCGACGAACTGCTATTTAATTTAGCGAATCCCGGAGGATTCTCGCGTACGTCTGCAAAACATGGTTTTTCGGGCGTCCCGGCGCCATCCGGCGCGCAATTGCAATTAAACTCCAAAACAAACTAAAAGGCACTAAGCCGAATCGATTGGTGCCGGTACGGTCCCGATCCGACTGTTGGGTATCCTAGGAGAGGGATCCCCGCAAATTAGGTGAAAAAAACACCGCATTTTTCCGATTTTTGTGTTAAAATTGACCCAGAGCGGGAACAGGATGTCGCACGTCGCAGATTCTTCCACCGCCGGTTGCGGGTAAACATCTCGCATCGAACGAACCGGTTTGGAGACACGGCACTCTTCAATCAAGAGAACGGTGTCCACAGATGTGATGGAAAAAACGTTTTTTTTTTGCTTACAATTTCCGCCGCACCGGGTTACGCCGCACCGTGAAATCGACGCGGCAAGAAGACACAGTAAAAAAATCGAGTCGCTGACCAAAATTGCTCCTCAAAAGAAACGATCTCCTGTTTTGGCACCTGGAGGACGCCGTGTGGGACTTGCGAGCGGCAGACAGACACGGGTCGAAGGCCCGTTCAGTTTTACAACAGAAAATGACAATTTCCCGTTTCGACGCGCAAGAGGAACGGATTTTTTGAAGAAAAAGTGAAAAATTTTAAACGCACCTACAGCCGCCCCTGCGTGGGCGGATCTTTGTAAAGCTCGTCTAAAGAAACCTAATTTTTTGTTCAATTTACCGGAAAAAAATTCAAAACGTAAACCGCATTTTTACTCAATTTTTCTTAATTTTCAAAAAATGCCAATTTTTAGGAGAACCCCTTTTGAGTTCAGGGAAGGCACCTTACTCGATTAGTATATTGTAACGATAAAAGACTACAGACTAATGATAAGAGAAGTAGCGAGCAAGTATACAAAGAAAGTTGAGGAAATGGTAGATAAGACAAGAACTAACAAATACTGTAATGTGGAGAAAGCATGGGCAACATTCAGAAACACCCTAATTAGCGCAGCAAAAGAAACATGAGAAAGCACGAAAATAAATAGAAACAAAAAGCAAACGGCCTGGTGGAACGACAATGTTAAAAAAGAAGTTAAACTAAAGAAAGAAAAATGAAAAATATATCTACGTAAAGGAGATAATACCACATACCAAGATTATAAAAGACAGAAAGACAGAGTCAAAGAGATAGTATTAGTAGCAAAAAGAGAAACCTGGGAGGAGTTTGCAAGAAAAATCGAAGCTGACTTTCATACAAACCAAAAGCTATTTTACAAAACTTTGAAAAACATAAGATCTGGAAAGAAGAATGAAGTAATTAAGCATATTAAGGATGAGCATGAAACAATATTAACGGAGGAAGGAGACAAACAAAAATCATGGTTAGGGGGAAACCAGATACAAAAGTAAACATTGAGCTAAATGGAAAAACAATATAACAAGTTGACACCTTTAAATACCTGGGAGTACGTTTAGATAGCAAGGGACACCATGAAATAGAAATTAATAACAGAATAGAGAGTTCAGAAAGGGTGTACCACAGTCTCAGAAATAGTTTCCTGGGAAAGAAAGAAGTTCTTTACCAAAAAGCTCTTTACCAAAAAAACGAACCTAATCAGCCTAAAGATATCCCAGGAATCAGCATAAATAACAAAACAATGATAAACACCGAAGATGTCCAACTAGGACTTAAAAAGCTAAGAAACCTAAAAAGCGCAGGACAAGACGGCATTACTAACGAACTCCTAAAATATGGCGGAAAACATCTAGTCGAACAGCTAAAAATTCTAATTAACAACATACTCACGCAAGAGTTGATCCCCGATGAATGGCGAACTAGCATTTCAATCCTGTTATTTATAAAAGGAGACCGAAAGATGCCATCAAACTACAGAGGAATAAACCTACTATCGACTACCTTAAAATTAACAACGAAGATTATAACAAACAAAATAAATGAACTAACCACAGTATCGGACGAACAACAAGGATTCCGATCAGGGAGGTCATGTACAGACGCCACATTTGTAATAAGACAAATAGTAGAGAAGTCCATCGAATACAATAAGCCCGCATTCCTCTGTTTTATAGATCTGGAGAAAGCCTTCGATAGAATCCGTCTTGAAGACATAATATATCTGCTGCATGACAGACAAATACCACACAACATAATTAAAACCATTGAGAACATATACACAAATAACCACATACAAGTCAAAATCGACAACGAATTCACGGAACCAATACCTGTGCAGAATGGTATCCGCCAAGGGGACTCCTTGAGCCCATTACTTTTCAACATAGTAATGGATGTAATCATAAAAGACGTTCGAAAACTAAAAGGCTATAAAATGGGAAAACAACAAGTAAAGATATTATGTTATGCCGATGACGCGGTACTGGTGGCGGAAAATGAAGATGATCTTCAGAGATTACTATTTCAATTTAACATCACGGCAAAAAAGCTAGGAATGACAATAGCAACATCAAAAACAAAATGCATGACTACATCAAAAACACCAATCAGATGTAAGTTAGCGGTAGACGATGAAATCATCCAGCAAGTAATGCAATTTAAGTACTTGGGCATAGAAATATCAAGCTTTGGAGACATTGAAAACGAAGTCAGAAATCAGGCGTCAAAAGCAGCAAGAACAGCGGCCCAACTGAACGACACGATATGGACAAACAAACACCTACAAACAGTAACCAAAACCCGCATCTATAAGGCAGCTATAAGACCTATATTAACATATACAGCAGAAACAAGACCTGAAACGTGTAAAACTAAGCAGATCTTAGAAACAACAGAGATGAAAGTAATTCGCAAAATAACCGGCAAAACATTGAGAGACCGGGAGAGAAGTGAAAACATTAGACGAATATGCAATATTAACAATGTCAACGATTGGGTGTTGGGAAGAAAAACCGAGTGGAACGTACACATTAGCAGAATGTCAGATGACCGAATTGTAAAAATCTCAAGAGACAAATCGCCGTCAGGGAAAAGGAGTACCGGGAGACCACGAAAACGGTGGAACGACAACCTCAACGTACAATAAAAAAAAGGACCGGGCAAAATCGACGAAGAACAGGCGATTCGCCTATTTAGAAGAAGGAAGAAGAAGAAAGAAGTTTCGCTAAAAGCAAAAATGAGTATATACAGAACTGTATTCGTACCTATACTAACATTTGGGTGCGAAAGCTGGGTGCTAACGAAGAGATTAAAGAGCAAGATCCAAAGTATAGAGATGAAATACCTAAGAAGAGTGTTATGAGTCACAAGACGAGATCGCATAAGAAATGACACCATCAGAGAACAGTTAAAGGTGTAATCAGTAGCAAAGCGGATCGAGAACTTGTATGGACACCTCAAGCGAATGGAGGTCAAAAGACCTCAAGAGAGTATGGGAAGCTAAAGGTCAAAAAAAGGAAAGTACAGGAAGACCAAAGACAACATGGAATCGAAACATATCTAAAATAGTAGAGGACAGAGGACTCACAATTGTTCAAGCATCAATTATGGCAAAAGGAAAAAAGGAGTGGAAAAAGTTCATATATAGCGAAAGAAATGTGTAATGTATTGTAAAGATTAAATGTAAGAATTAGAATATGGAATGTAACACCTTACACCTTAGGGTAGACAAGGTTACTGATTATGTATGTATGTATTATGTGAATGGAAAATTTGAATGGAAGTGAGTGGAAAAGTATGTTTGAAAGTGTTTTCCCCACTGGTTGTAAATATACAAATAGCGCTCTTGCGTTTTTGGATTTCGAATAAGCGGTGTAGAATAAAATTTGTGGTTTTCATTTTGCTGGCAATAAAAAGTCCGAAAATCCAGAAAGCCCAAGTTACAATCCGACTCTATTGGACAATTCAGCAAAGACATTGAAGAGATCAGAATCTCCAGTTAACCGGAAAAAATAATTATTGAATAGGAGATGAAGTTGTTTTTTTGGTCACGGGAGGCGCTAAGCGCGGTTGTGCACGGAGCGAATAGCGCGCCCAACTATATATATCATACTAATATAAATATAAAAACTATGTAAACTAAAATGGTATACAACTGAGAAATAACAACTTAACATACTTAACATACGATATTTATTATCTCAATACATGTAAAAACTATGTAAAAAGCCGGCCAAGTGCGAGTTGTGACTCGCGCACCGAGGGTTCCGTACAAACTTGTAAGTAAGGTATCTTTTTTTTTGTGGAGGACGTAACCGTATGCAATCCATATGCTTCTGGTGCCTGACAATACCACGCAACACATTAGTGTATTTTCATAAGTTTTTAATAATAAATTCGCATTTTTCTTGTAATTAAAATACATATTTACGGTTTTCAGATTTTTCCCTTTACATGTGCTGTAAGACACCGCTTTTTGCCAAATTTCATATTTCTAGGTAAATGGGAAGTACCCTATAGGTTTTGATTCCCTTGTGAAATCGCAAAATCTGCGACATAAACGGTCATATCTTTCACGTTGACTTACAAGTTTGATTTTTTCACAGCTGAAAGAGACCACAGACCCGAGTATTTGATACAAATTTCAACTTGTTAGCTCTACGCGTTCCTGAGAAAAATGGTCTTGACAGACAGACAGACGGACGGACGGACAGACGGACAACAAAGTGATTCTATAAGGGTTCCGTTTTTGGTACGGAACCCTAAAAATGGTTTTAAGACCACAACGAAATGCAATTTTTGGGTCCTAAAACATGTTTATAAATCGATCAACATATTTAATACAATTGTAAACCATTTCAATGGGTAATTGGATGTCTGGCTTGTCATATTCCACGAATCTCGTGTGTTTGGTTCTTTGTTTGCTGGTGGCCGACATGAATGTTGGCTAGTAAACGTAAACGTTACGAATCAAACGGAATTGGCTTTATATAGCTGCTTGTTAATTTCTATTTAATTTAGTTGGCAGTAAATTTAGCATCGCAAATAGCTATGCAGAGTTAAATCTCCAGCCATTCATACGATTCTAATAAATGCTCGCTTTGTGTGAATTAAGAGTTTTGAATGCAAACAAGGCGGATTAAATGTCGACAGCGCTCTCCACGGCGGCCCTCGGGTGATGATGAGGTATTATACAGTGAAACTTTAGTATAATGAACCTCAATATAGCGATTTACTAGATTTCACAAATTCCTAGAAATACCATAGAACTGGCCGTAAGACTTAATTGTCAGTAGGTAAAGCCAAGTAGACGGGGCGCTTTGAAGGTCTATACAAAGTATGATTTTTTATTTAATGTAAGTAGGTAGGTTATTATTTATAAGTAGGTCACTTTGTAATCTCGCGCTTCTAGTTTGCCTGTGATAAGCCGTTCAAAAGTTATGCCATCGTGAAATCGGACTAAGTTTTGAGTTTGATTGGTTGTAACTTAGAAATTAGGTAAAAGAAATTAAAGTGGCTTAGACAATATTTTTATAATGATCATCATGCGCATGAACAGATCTTCATAAATTATAGCTAAGAACCTCTTCGCTCACGTCAGTTTTCAAATAAAAAAAAAACCGTATCAAAATCGGTCCATTTGTTTAGGAGCTACGATTCCACAAACAGCCCATATAGGGATAGACGGACAGACTGACACACAATAAAGTAAAGAATTTAGAGAAACGTTTTAGACAAAACTTGTTGCAAATTTAATGTTGTTTAAGAATCTTTTTAAAATTTGCAAAAATTTCGCATGGCGCTATAAGAAATTGATATTTACTTCACAGGTTTAATGAGAGGTTATTTTGAAAAAAGCTGAATGTTTGACAGGTTATTACTTAGAACCTAGATGAAATAGACAAAAGTGTTTTAGATAAGAGTTATAGAGAATTTAATTCTCAATAAAAGTTGTTTTTACCGATTTTCTGCAATTTTGATTTTTATGCAAAAAAATACAAAAAAACCGAGTGAGGGTTCAATTTGGGCCAATTCAACATTAAAGGATGATATCAGGAGAAGTAAACAAGTTAGTCAAAGCTCTTTAGACAAAACTCTAATGCTTTATAAGAATGTATCTCCTTTGGTGTCGTATTAATGAATAACTCCATAAAAAAACCTAATATGTATTATACAATAATATCAAATTAAAGGATGTGGAATATTCTGCTTAAGATATTGAATAGAACCAACGTTTCTCAGAACGTTCAGCGCCCCCGTGGCAAAAGTTGCTAACTAGTAGAAACGCACAGTGACGGGAACACTATTTGGTCGTTGTCAATGTAATCTAGGTAAACGTAGATTTTATCTGGTATAGATCAAGTTACGTTAGAGCCAGACAAATCCAAACTGAGGGGCCGAGACTTAAAATTAAGTCAATTTTTATAGAGGTCAGAAAATTTTCACTACGTCTATGTGTTTTGTTTAGTAACGCTAGTTGTTGCCATAGTAACAACAAACAGAAATCATTTAATGATGAAACTGCATTTGATTTACATTGGAGTTTTACGCACGATTTTTATACTTTTAAACACGATTATAATAATGGTCCTTCGTTTGTGGTTGAGAAACTTTTATAAGAAAATAATTAAAGTTAGAAAATCAATGCCTGGGTCACTTAAAAAGCCTGTGTGGGTCAGTGTGTGACCCGCGACAAAGCGACAAAGTATGATTTTCTATTTATTGTAAGTAAGTAACTAGGTTATTATTCGCGGGCCCCTTTATAATCTCGCGCCTCTACTTGCCTAGTTTGCCTAATAGCTAATCCGTCACTGCATGCAAAGTAATATTTATTTATAAGAAATTAGAGAAACTCAAGTTGGTCATACCGGATAGAAATTAAATATATAAGAATAGTCTGAGGTTGACACGTAGTTATTTAGCTGTGTTGATAAATATTGAATTTTTGGCGGAAAGACCCTCTAGTCCAGTGCTTTCCAAACTGTGTGTCGCGACACTTTAGTGTGTCGCCTGCAGTGTGAAGGTGTGTCGCGGGAATAATCGCGACTCAATAAAATCTCTTTGCCAGATAACACGATTGGAAGACGTATTCAAGACATGTCTGATGACATTAATCTGCAAATTAAGGACATGTTTCAAGATAGTAATATGGTCTTTGCATTACAGTTAGATGAATCTACAGAGTCAGTGAGTTGGCACAATTACTAGTTTTTATACGTTTCATTCATACTGACAGAAATATTGAACAATTCTTGTGTTGCTTAGAACTTCCATTGAGAACTTCCATTGAGAAGGGGCGAAGATATATTTAAAACATTAGATTACTTCATGAACGAAAATAATTTAAATTGGTTAAATTGTGTAGGAATATGTACAGATGGCGCGCCTTCAATGATTGCTTCAACAAAAGGTTTTATAGCTTTGGCAAAGAAAGAGAAAGAAAATATTATATTAACTCTTTGCTTTTTACATCGCGAAGAACTAGTGGCGCAAGCCATTGATTGCGAATTGAAAAAGATTATGGACAAAGTCGTTCAAATGGTGAATTGCATAAAAAGTAGACCTGTTAAATCAAGATTATTTGCTCACATTTGTGAACAAATGGGGGCAAAGTTTAAAAAGGTTTTACTACACACAGAAGTGCGTTGGCTTTCAAGAGGTCGAGTGCTTTGCCGTGTATACGAATTGAGAGAAATGATGCTTAGACTCTTTGAAGAAAATCAGCAAAATGAATTCTGCGATCTAATTCAAAACAAACTGTGGTGCACAAAATTAGCGTATCTTGCTGACATATTTGAACATTTGAATAAAGTAAACACCAGTATACAAGCAAAAAAATGTGCTATGAGAGAGAAGATAGCAATTTGGAAAAGGAAAGTGAAAGAAGCAAATTTTGAAATGTTTTCCAAAACTGATGAATGTGAGCTAAAATATGATATTAGTGCGTTAATTGTTGACCATTTAACATTACTCGTTGAGAAATTTCAACATTACTTGCCAAATATTTGAAATCCAAGACTATGATTGGATCAAAAATCCATTTATTTCAACTACAACGATTAACTTCTCGCTTATTGAAGAAGAAGAATTATCTGAAATAAAAAATGATCGAAATATGTTAATGATGTATAAAGAGGGTAACTTAGACAACTTTTGGATTTACATTTCTAAAATGCATCTGAACATAGGTAAAAAAGCGTTAAAAATTCTTGTACAGTTTTCCACTACATACATTTGTGAAGTATCCTTTTCAACAATGACAAACATAAAAACATTGAAACGTGGAGGCTTAAAAATGCTTGATGACGAAATGCGAAATGAGTGTTTTTGTCTAATATTCCACCGAATATTAAAAAGCTGTGTTCATCCAATCAAGCTCATGTATCTCATTAAAATGATAAGAAGTTATTAAATTTTTTTACTATTGTATGTGTTTTTTACTATTGTATCCTTTATAAGGGGGTTAGTTTTGCCTTTAAACTCTGGTTTGCTACTGTACTGTATTAATGTGTCGCGAAATATTGTTTGTCTAAAAAGTGTGTCACCAACATGAAAAGTTTGGAAAGCTCTGCTCTAGTCGATATGCATTTCTTGCAAGTTGTGACCAGAGAGAAGTATCTAACGTATTGTGACAATACGTATTACTACTATTGATTATATAAACACGTATATATCACGCCTGCACGGTTTTAAAGAAACTGTTCGAGTTTCTTGCAAGTTGTAAATTCTTATTACTGCTATTGAATATATAAACATGTATATTTCACGGTTTTTATTCTGCACGGTTTAAGGAAACTGTTCGGGTATTAGAGCTCTTGTAATATCAATTTTAGCCTGCCGAGAGTTTGGAAATAGGAGTTCGCGACGGAACTTCGCATTGCGCCCCGCCGGCTCGAGAATAAGCGAGCACAATTTTTCTATTTATGCCTCATTGTGGACCAAATATCCCGAGGAAAAGCAATTTTCGAAGCTGACCCGAAAAACATCTCCCCCCGCCGGGAATCTAACTCAAACCCGTCGGGAATAAAACCACGAAACAAGAACGCATAGTTTCCTAAATCTATACAGCAAATATGCCTCTCGTGCATATGCAATCAAAAGATATCTGTGATTTTCTTTTCAATTTATCTGGTCTATAAATGTGCATCTAACTTTGCAATTAGAGACTCGCATGCCTCCGTAATATCTTATCTCTCTAAGCTAGACATTTTTGAACAGTCCTATGTCAGCCTTATCGGTGCAGTCTTATAAGTCTAATCTTGTCTGAATTTTGTGTTGTTGGAAAGTTGTTAGAAAAGACGTGTATGTAAACCAAAGTTCATTGAGACGAGAGTACTTACGTTACCCTGCATCTACATTTTAAAAAGAGCTAGTTATGTAAAGGACCATTATAAGATGTTTGAAAAATATGTATATACGCTCGAACGTCCTATAAAGACAAGTTCAACTTTAGTGTAAAAAAGTGCTATTGGTGAACTAATAAAAATTCACAATAAACTTCCCAGTTACATTAAAGACTTTAAATGAGTAAAAATATTTAAACTCACCTGAAAAACGTTTTTAATTAAAAAGGCATACTATTAATTGAATGAATACTATTTTGAAAATTTTAATGGACTTGATAAAGAATACGGGATATTTTTCAAACTAAGTGTTGTGCATTTTTTACCTGGTGTAACTGTTGTTAATCGTCTTTGGCACTCTTTAACTAAGATCAGGAAGCAAAAATGAAGCTTTTACATTTTCTACGTTGGTTCAATAAATATTCGTGTTTTTGTTAAAAATACTTGCTGACAATTTCAAGATGACAGATAGTAGATGCAAACGCAACTAACTCGACGTTGCCACGTTTATTATTTTTTTTTAAAGAAAAATGTTATCCTATTTGCATATCAAAATATCAATACTTTTTTTAGGATACCTAATCTAAGCAGGGTTAAACCAACGGTCCTTGCCACATTGTCTTATATTGCATCGAGAGTTCGGTTTCGGTAAATTCGGTTTCGGACCCTTTGAATGAATGAAAATAGCGCAACTGTTTTGTTTGCAGTTCCCGCTGGAACTCTAAGAGTTCTCGATCCAATATAGGACAATGTGGCAAGGACCGTTGAGCATAGCGGTACGAGTATAGCACTCGTAGGTCCCTGAGGGATCTGCTCCTGAGCTTCCTGCTTCCGGAGGGATCTGATCTTGAGCTGCTTTTTTACTTTTTTCTTTAATGTGTTTGGAGAACGTTAGTTTCGTCTGGAGGGTTACTCCCAGGTATTCATAACTATTGATGAATTAACTTCGCACTTGCGAAGTGCGATTAAGTCGCACTTTCAAAGCGTTTTTGACGCCTTTTGATCGCCTTTTCTAAAATTTCATTGCTTTACTATTCTCATAGTTTTCGCAATTTGTTCAGGAGGCACCGTGTGTTTAGATGGTTCAAGCTTGCCTGGGTTGCTGTCAGGTCCTTGGAGTATATGACCAGTTCGTCGGCGTACATTAGACAGAAAATCCCAGGTATTATTGTCCTATCCACGAGTCGAAGGTCTTACGGAAGTCGACAAATACAGCATAGAGTGATCCGCGGGGGAGCGTCACGGCAGTTTCTATTTCGGAGGTCAGTTTGCTAATTGCTTCCACGCAGTTTTTGTTTTTTTGGAAGCCGAACTGTTCTCGGGGTAGTACCGAAATTCTCAGTTCTATCCACCTTTTCCTACCACCTCCAGTATAAATATGCATCCTCAACGGCTGTTGGATTGTTCTACGTCAAACGAGTCTGATGAAGAGGATTTTGATCAAAATATGTTGGATTTCATATATTCACAGTAATATCCTGCAAGAAATATTAACGTTAATACTTTATTTATATATATATATATATATATATATATATATATATATATAGATATATATATATATATATATATATATATATATATATATATATATATATATATATATATATATATGGGTTCTGGACTCCTAGGTGGAGCATAGAGCCTCCATAAGCACCCTCCAGCGGACCCTATTCTGGGCCATTGCTTTGGCTTCACTCCAAGAGGTTTTCTGGGCTTTTAGTTCATCTAACACTGTTCTCCTCCATGTTTGAGCCGGTCTTCCTCGTCGTCTCGTTCCTTGGGGATTCCAGTCTAGTGCTGCCCTTGCAATGTCGTCTGGTTTTCTTCTTAGAATGTGGCCGATCCATCCCCATTTTCTTTTCTTAATGTCGTGCTCTATTGTTTCTTCTCCGCATCGTTTAAGAAGTTGCTCATTAGTAATTTTCTGTGGCCAGAAGATTCTGAGGATGATTCGTAGACATTTGTTGG
Source organism: Phosphuga atrata (assembly GCA_944588485.1). Classification (NCBI taxonomy): domain Eukaryota; kingdom Metazoa; phylum Arthropoda; class Insecta; order Coleoptera; family Silphidae; genus Phosphuga; species Phosphuga atrata. The sequence goes on from OX155899.1 coordinate 66,139,740, forward strand.
CGAAAACCTGAAGTTTATGTTTTCTCGCATTAGTGTTTTCCAGGTCTCACATCCATATAAGAGGATTGCTTTGACGTTTGTTCTATATAAACGCAGCTTGCTCTTTGTTTTTATGATGTTGGACCTCCATATTGTGTTTAGTTGCCTGAATGCCATCTGTGCTTTTTGAATTCTGTTTAGAATGTCTAGGTCTGTTCCGCCCGTCTCGTTGAGAATGCTTCCTAGATACTGAAACTTTTCTACATTCTCAATTGGTTGGTCGTTTATTTGAAACGGTGCGTCGTTATTTGTGTGCATTCGCATCGCTTTTGTTTTTGAGACATTTATTTTCAACCCTATCTTCTGTGCCATGTCTGATAGTAGGGTGAGTTGCCTTTGCATACTTTCATAGGTATGCGAAAAAAGGCAAATGTCGTCTGCGTATTCGAGATCTTTGAGATTAGAGTAAAGAGACCATCGAATACCATCGTTTGGTCTGCAAGACTTTTCCAGGATATAGTCAAGAGCAATGTTAAAAAGCAAGGGAGAGAGCACACATCCTTGCTTCACTCCTGATCTCATGATACTATATACACGCCTACACGATACGTACTACGTACTACATGACGTACTACATGATACGTCATGGTACAGTTCTCTAATCGTGTCGATGATTTTTGTTGGCACGCCTCTTGTCCGTAGTATCTTCCATATAGCAGAGTGGGATAGGCTGTCAAAAGCACGTTCAAAGTCGATGAAAACAAGATATAGTGGCGATCGCCATTCAACGGATTGTTCTATAATTATTCTTGTTGAATTTATGTGGTCTATGCATGAGCGGTTTGGGCGGAAGCCTGCTTGGTTTGGACGCAGTATGGGTTCGAATGCTTCTGCCAGCCTATGTTGGATTACACTTGCAATAATTTTGTTTATGGTGTTTAACAGCGTTATTCCTCTCCAATTTTTGCATTGCGTTAGGTCTCCTTTCTTTGGCAGTTTGATAATGAGACCATGTTTCATTTCTGCTGGAATTTCTTGGTTTGTCCAGATCCCTTTTATTATTTTTGCAAGTAGAGGTGCAATCCATTTAGGGTCTACCTTGATTAGTTCGGCAGGTATGTTGTCTACCCCTGCCGCTTTGTTGTTTTTCAGCTGCTTGATGGTATTTAGTATTTCTGTTTTTGAAGGCGCGTCTATTTTTATATTCAGCTGTTCATTTGCATTGTCTTCTGGAGCTATCTCAAGCTCGTCTTCCGTGGGTGAGCTGAGCATATCAGCCAAGTATTCCTTCCACCTATCGAGCTGAGTTTCTGGGGTGGTCAGTGGGCGGTTGTCTTTGCTTCTAACTATATTTGTGGTCTTTGTGTGCTTTTTGGAGAGCTTGTTTGTCAGTGTGTAAAGAGTCCTCGAGTTGTTATTTTTGGCTGCTTCTTCTGCTTGCTCACATATCAGGTCAATCCATATTCGCTTGTCTTTTTTGGCAGATGCTTTAATTTGTTTGCATAGTTGTGTATATCTCCAGATTGCATCATTTTTTGTCATCGAAGTTTTGCACTGGAGTACCAGTTTCTTCGCATCCTTTCTGTCTTGTATAAGTTGCCATGTTTGGTCTGAGATCCAGTCTTTTCGATTTCTTTCCTTTGTGCCAAGGGTTGTTTTGGCCGATTCGAGTAGTGTCTTGGCTAAGCCATCACAAGATGTTATGGGATTTTGGTCTGCATTTTCATGCAGGTTTGTTAGGAAAACTTTTTTGCAGTTTGGTTGGCGCAGTTTGTGTAGGTTGAACTTTACTCTCTTTGATTGTTCAGGTTTCTTTGGTACGGCCAGTTTGATTCTGAACGTGCCGAGCAGAAGGTGGTGGTCGCTGGCAATGTCTGCACCCCTTTTGTTTCTGACATCAAGTAGGGGTCTCCGCCATGTTTTCGATATGGCAATATGGTCAATTTGGTTTTGGGTTTTCTTGTCGGGGATATCCATGTGACTTTGTGGATTTGCTTGTGTGGGAACACTGTTCCACCTATAACTAGGTCTGATGTTGAACAGAGTTTCGTGAATAGTTCACCGTTTTCGTTTCTTTCCCCACATCCTTCTTTACCCATGATGTCTTCTAGGTTACTGTTATTTGTCCCGACCTTAGCGTTGAGATCACCCATGAGTATGGTGATATCACCTCTGTTTATCTTCCTTAACGTACTTTCAAGGATATCGTAGAAATTTTCTTTTTCCTCAGCACTCGCACTGTTTGTGGATGCATAGCATTGTACAAAGGTGATATTTCTGTATTTAGTGTGGAACCTTGCTGTAATTATTCTGTCATCAATGGGGTTCCATGAAATTAGGCTCTTTCTGGCTTTTTTAGTAATTATGAAACCAACGCCTCTTTCATGAGACCCAGTTTCTTTGCCACTGTACAGGAAAAGCTCCCCAGATTGTAAGTTGAGCTCCCCCTTGCCAAGCCAGCGAACTTCTGATAAGCCTAAAATTGAGATGTTGTAGTTATTTAATTCTCTCACCGCATGATGCAGTTTAGATGCTTCGTATAGAGTTTTTACGTTCCAGCATCCAAAACGTAACTTTTCCTTAAGTGTAGCCAGTGTTGTCTTCGTTTTGTCCGTCCGGATTTGTGTTATAGAGGTTTCATTAATAGCATAGTTTAGGCCAAGCAGGTTGTTAGCCCACTGTGGCCGTAGTTTGGTGCTGGGGTGCCAGCTATAGCTTCCAAACCAGCCTCCTGTTTACAGGATTTAAATCAGCCGCCCATTCTGGGTCAGACGCTGTTGCAGCCGCCCAATCTGGAACAGACGCTGCGGGTTTTTAGCCGCTCATTCTGAGTGCAGACGCTACATTTGTAGGTTTTGGTCCGCCCCGGGTATTTGATTTCCCCGGTACCACCTATATCTAGGAGGCATCCCCCTATCCGCCACCTGGGGAGGCGCCCGATGGGGGACCTACAACCCCACACGGGTAATACTTTATTTACTAAACTTAAAAGATCTAAAGATTCTGATGAAAACTTACCATTTTCTAAAATTAAAGAAACTATAGGCGCATTGGGCGTTAAGACACCAATTCATAAACAAATTTCGCAATAATTAAGAGCATTAAAGCAAGTCGCAATGCTTTAAATTACATCGGACAAAGATTACCCAAAGACTTATTTGATGCTGTCAAAGATAAAATCAAAACTAACACAATTAAAAAAGAAAATGAGTCAGAAAAACAAACAGAATAATCAAATGCTTGTAAAACGACAGCTAAAACAAAAAAAGGTAACGGCAAATCTACAGAAGAAAAAAAGGCTAAAAAACAGAATTAAGAGGACACTGAAATGGATGATAATGAAGTGTGGTTTTATCAAGGTTGAGATGATATGCGTCAATGTAAAGTATGTTTGGCGTGGTACCACTAGGATTGCGTAGGTTTGATATAAAAATATATTCAACTTGTTCATTCTATAATGTTAAGTCTTATTAGGACTATGAACTCAACTCATGTTGAAACAATTACTTTCTAGCTAATATCACACAGGATATTGAAGAGACATTTTATTATTATGCAACCAGAAATTTGCATGTTATTACTAGTCCTGGTACATTTTAATCTCACTAACAGCACTAGACAAAGAGCATTGTTTTAAGATCTTTTGTTTTTATTTAAATTAAGTGAATAGCCATCTCCAGAAGCGTTTCCAGATCTATCTCTCATCTTTATTGATTTATATATTCAAGATATTTTTTGTCTTTAACAGTTTGTACAATTACATTGAATTGCAAAATTCATGTTTTTACCACACTTATACAATAAACTTAGTAACTCATAAATTCAGTTTGTCTAATTCATAAATCTTTTATTATTATAAACTAGTTAACACTTTAATACATTAAATCTTGCACCGATTATATAATTATTAGGTCCGTGTTGTTACATGTGCACACTGATGTAACATCACACGCAGTTTTAAAGCAATATTTATATTTTGGTTATCAAAATGTTGTTATTTTCGTTAAAATTAATTATTTATAAAGACATAATAGAAAAACATATTTATATTGCTTCCATATGTGCCGGGTTGTGTCTACAGTAAATATAATAAAAGTTTTAATATTTTTATCTTTGTTTGCGTATCCTGTCACTCATAATTCCCAAATAAAATAACAGTTAATAAATGGCATATATCAATAATAAAAAACGAATTTTTGGCGATCAGATAAAGCATCGGTAATCTTTTAAATCGTCAGTTGCAACTCACTATTCAATAATAATTTCGGTTATATTTAAGCTTCGAGTTTAAATGTAATATTGCATCTGCCTCATCCTCCTCGTGAGTACTTTTCAAGAACTTAGTTTCACAGATAGCGCTGAAGTGGAAACCTAGTTTCTATTAGTACTTGAAGTCGGCGATTTCAAAGTCAATTTGTAAACCTCGTTTCATTTGCACAGCAATGGAACAAGCATTTTGTCGTGCGATAATTGACAATATTATACCAATAAGCCGAGTGATATTTTTAATACATCAGACCGACGCGTCGATCTGATACGGAATTAACTTTAGCTCTTTAAATTTACATCAAACTTTTCATTAATATGCGCCTGTAGGTACTTGAAGGACTTGTTTCATTAAAAGCGTGATATACAGGGTGGGCCATTTAACCAAATATCTCCGTTACCTTTAGAGTGACGGAAAAAATGTCGAAAGGAAATTTTATTGATTTCAGGCTGACACTATGGTTAAAAATACTTTTGTGTCAAGGTCATAGTTTATTCGTCCTCAAGGTTATCAATGGTTTTTCATATGGGAACAAGTTATTTTTTTATTAAGAAATTAGCCACTATTAGCCACTATTCACACGAATCCAGCGATCCATAATATCATGACCTTTGACTTGACTTTGATTAACACTGCCTCTTTCACGGAATATATGAATAATTCGATCGAAAAATCGACGGAAAGATGATTCTTGTCAGGAAAACGTTGTGCATAAAGTTACCTACCGGTCTCACCATGAATCAGAATCATATCAACTTTCTCTGCTTGACTGTGCAATACCATCTTCGATACTTCTTCTTCTTAGGACGTGGTCTCTCTAACGAAGGTTGGCGTTCCAACTGGCTATAATGGTGCGTGAAACCGCACCTCTGAAAATCTCTATAGATGTCCGTCCGAACCATCGACGCAGATCCTTGATCCATGAATTCTGCCGTCTGCCCACAGATCGTTTGCCCTCGATCTTTCCTTCGATGAGGAGTTGGAGGAACTCGTACCGCTCCCCTCGCATAACATCTTCGATGTATTGGAACTATCGTTCTTTGATGGTTGTCAGCAGTTCTCTACTTTTAAACACTTCCTGGTTGGTTATCCTGTCTACCCAGGATATACGCAGTATACGGCGATACAAGGCGTCAATGCGGCTCTCCATTGATTGGCAGAATGTCCAGCTCTCGGAGCCATAGAGTAGCACTGGGAAGACATAACAGCGCAATGTGCGTATGCGGAGCAGTAAGTTTAGGTCGCTACTGGTTCTTCATGGAGATGAATGTCCTTCTGGCCTGTTCTATCCTTAATCTGATTTCCATTTTGGGGTCACTGTTCTCGTTGACGAGAGCTCCAAGATATTTAATGGATGGCACGGTTCCACAACCTGGTTGTTAATTTGGAGGGTCGTCCGTCTTGGTGCCTTGGAGAACACAACGACCTTGGTCTTGGCAACGTTTATGTGTAGACCATACTGTGTGCTATGTTCAGCGATAAGATCCAGCATATTCTGGAGATGTGGGAGGCTGTCGGCGACCACGACCGCATCGTCGGCGAATCGTATGTTATTAATAAGAGTGCCGTTGATTTTAACGCCCTCTTTCACATTCTCCAGTGCCTCCCGGAACACTGCCTCCGAGTATATATTATAGAGGAGAAGGGACAGGACATACCCATGTCTAACACCTCTTTTGATTTCTGTTTCTTCGGATGTTATGCCCTCTATCCTAATCTCTGCACTTTGATGCCAGTACAGCTGCTCTCCCGCATCGACTCCGGTGTATTTTAGAATCTCAATGGCTTCTGGTGCGAGACACAGTCGAAAGCTTTGCGGTAGTCAATAAAGCAGGCGTAGCATCGCTGCGTGAGAACGTTGATAGAGAAGAGAGCCTAGCGCGTGCCTACTTCGTTTTGAAATCCAAATTGCGTTTCTCCAGTCTATCCCTCACATCTGGCATATATGCGAGTGTGGACGATGCGGAGAAATACCTTGAGGACGTGAGACATAAGGCTTATCATTCGGTGGTTGTCGCATTGAGAATCGCTCGGTTTTTTTGGCAGAACGATGAACGTCGACCTCAGCCAGTCTGTTGTTTTTTTATATTGAGTTGAACAACAATGTGAGAAGTTTTAGGCCTCTATCATCTGCATTGACGATCGATTTTAAAGTTTCCGCGTGAATATTGTCTGGTCCTACAGCCTTATCATTTTTCTAAAGTTTTATAGCACCTCCCACTTCCTCTGTGATAACAGGGCTGGGCTCGTTGATATCATCATAGTCTCTAGGAGGTTGGTGGGGTCGTGTGTCATTGAAAAGGGCCTCAACATACTCCTTCCATCTTTTAAGCTTTTCCTCGACGCTCGTTAAGATCTTGTTGTTAGTGTTTTTCAAAATACCGTGGATCTGCTTGCGTTGTATGTTTGTGAATTCCTTGATCTTTTTGTGGAGATTAAACGAGTCGTGCTTTTTCTCTAGTGTCTCCATTTCACTGCATTTTTCAGCTAGCCGTCCTTCCTTTGCTTTTTGGCATTCTGATCTCACCGCCCTGTTCAGCTCCCTGTACCAGTTATTGTTTGTGGCTTTGTATTTCCTTCTCTCGTTCATAAGTTGGAGAATTTCTACTGTCATCCACTATTGCTTTTTAGAGGCTTGTGTATATACAATGTCCCCCTCCTGGGTTTACAAAAGTGCCTTCTTCATGACAGTCCACCGATGCTCTACATCGTCGTCACTGCTATAGTTAGTTGTTTGGAGACGCGCCTCGAGATTCTCGGTTGCTCTGGGTCGTGTTTCGGGATCAAGAAGTCTTCTGACATCGACTCGCTTAGGTTTATTTGGGCGTTGGACTCTAGTGAAGTAACGAAGCTATAGACTTATTACTACGGGATTGTGGTCGCTGTTGACGTCGGCGCCAGGGTATGTTGTTGCTGATTTTGCAAAATACATTAAATGGCTCTTGATGAGAACGAATCTATTTGATTTCTCACTATGTGGTTATCGCGATCGGCTGGGGACTTCCACGTGTATAGACGTCTAGGATGTTGTTTGAAAAAAGTGTTGGCAGCAGAGAGGCGGTGCCCTGTACAAAATTGCACTAGACGATCACCACTAGTGTTGCGTGTTTCCAGACCATGATCTCCGCAGACCTCGCCATCAGCACCCTTCCCGATTTTGGCGTTAAAGTTACCAAGAACAATTGTTATCTCCCCTTGTTTTGTTGTTTTCATAGCTTCTTCTAAAGCGGAGTAGAGCTCCACCTCATCGGGTTTGTCCCTTGTTGGAGCATACGCTTGAATTACGTCCATAACTCTATGAGTTGTGAGGAGTCTCAAAAGCATAACTCGATTTCCGAGTGGGATAAAATCAATTACCGATTTTTCTAGTTCAGAGGAGGCGAGAATAGCTACGCCGTGCTGGTGGTTGGGGTCGTCGCCACCAGATTAGTAGCGAACGCAATTTTTAGTCATGTGATTCCCAGTGCCTGGCCAACGTACCTCGCTTAGCCCCAAGATCTTGATCCCTAGTCCTGCAATACCATCTTCGATACTTCTTCTTCTTAGGATGTCGTCTCTCTAACGAAGGTTGGCGATCCAACTGGCTATAATGGTGCGTGAAACCGCACCTCTGAAAATCTCTATAGATGTCCGTCCGAACCATCGACGCAGATCCTTGATCCATGAATTCTGCCGTCTGCCCACAGATCGTTTGCCCTCGATCTTTCCTTCGATGAGGAGTTGGAGGAACTCGTACCGCTGCCCTCTCATAACATCTTCGATGTATTGGAACTATCGTTCTTTGATGGTTGTCAGCAGTTCTCTACTTTTAAACACTTCCTGGTTGGTTATCCTGTCTACCCAGGATATACGCAGTATACGGCGATACAAGGCGTCAATGCGGCTCTCCATTGATTGGCAGAATGTCCAGCTCTCGGAGCCATAGAGTAGCACTGGGAAGACATAACAGCGCAATGTGCGTATGCGGAGCTGTAAGTTTAGGTCGCCACTGGTTCTTCATGGAGATGAATGTCCTTCTGGCCTGTTCTATCCTTAATCTGATTCCATTTTGGGGTCACTGTTCTCGTTGACGAGGGCTCCAAGATATTTAATGGACGGCACGGTTCCACAACCTGGTTGTTAATTTGGAGGGTCGTCCGTCTTGGTGCCTTGGAGAACACAACGACCTTGGTCTTGGCAACGTTTATGTGTAGACCATACTGTGTGCTATGTTCAGCGATAAGATCCAGCATATTCTGGAGATGTGGGAGGCTGTCGGCGACCACGACCGCATCGTCGGCGAATCGTATGTTATTAATAAGAGTGCCGTTGATTTTAACGCCCTCTTTCACATTCTCCAGTGCCTCCCGGAACACTGCCTCCGAGTATATATTATAGAGGAGAAGGGACAGGACATACCCATGTCTAACACCTCTTTTGATTTCTGTTTCTTCGGATGTTATGCCGCAATTTGGAATTTGGAATTGGCCCTCTATCCTAATCTCTGCACTTTGATGCCAGTACAGCTGCTCTCCCGCATCGACTCCGGTGTATTTTAGAATCTCAATGGCTTCTGGTGCGAGACACAGTCGAAAGCTTTGCGGTAGTCAATAAAGCAGGCGTAGCATCGCTGCGTGAGAACGTTGATAGAGAAGAGTGCCTAGCGCGTGCCTACTTCGTTCTTAAATCCAAATTGCGTTTCTCCAGTCTGTCCCTCACATCTGGCGTATATGCGAGGGTGGACGATGCGGAGAAATACCTAGAGGACGTGAGACATAAGGCTTATCATTCGGTGGTCGGTGCATTGAGAATCGTTCGGTATTTTTGGCAGAACGATGAACGTCGACCTCAGCCAGTCTGTTGGTTTTTTTCCAGTTTCATATATTGAGTTAAACAACAAAGTGAGAAGTTTTAGGCCTCTTATCGTCTGCATTGACGATCGATTTTAAAGTTTCCGCGTGAAGATTGTCTGGTCCTACAGCCTTGTCATTTTTCCAAAGTTTTATAGCACGTCCCACTTCCTCTGTGATAACAGGGCTGGGCTCGTTAATATCATCATAGTCTCTAGGTGGTTGGTGGGGTCGTGTGTCATTGAAAAGGGCCTCAACATACTCCTTCCATCTTTTAAGCTTTTCCTCAACGCTCGTTAAGATCTTGTTGTTAGTGTTTTTCAAAATACCGTGGATCTGCTTTCGTTGTGTGTTTGTGAATTCCTTGATCTTTTTGTGGAGATTAAACGAGTCGTGCTTTTTCTCTAGTGTCTCCATTTCACTGCATTTTTCAGCTAGCCGTCCTTCCTTTGCTTTTTGGCATTCTGATCTCACCGCCCTGTTCAGCTCCCTGTACCGGTTATTGTTTGTGGCTTTGTATTTCCTTCTCTCTTTCATAAGTTGGAGGGCGTCTTCTGTCACCCACTATTGCTTTTTAGAGGCTTGTGTATATACAATGTCCCCCTCCTGGGTTTCCAAAAGTGTCTTCTTCATGACAGTCCACCGAGGCTCTACATCGTCGTCACTGCAATAGTTAGTTGTTTGGAGACGCGCCTCGAGATTCTCGGTTGCACTGGCTCGTGTTTCGGGATGAAGAAGTCTTCTGACATCGACTCGCTTAGGTTTATTTGGGCGTTGGACTCTAGTGAAGTAGCGAAGCTATAGACTTATTACTACGGGATTGTGGTCGCTGTTGACGTCGGCGCCAGGGTATGTTGTTGCTGATTTAACAAACTTCATTAAATGGCTCTTGATGAGAACGAATCTATTTGATTTCTCACTATGTGATTATCGCGATCGGCTGGGGATTTCCACGTGTATAGACGTCTAGGATGTTGTTTGAAAAAAGTGTTGGCAGCAGAGAGGCGGTGCCCTGTACAAAATTGCACTAGACGATCACCACTAGTGTTGGGTGTTTCCAGACCATGATCTCCGCAGACCTCGCCATCAGCACCCTTCCCGATTTTGGCGTTAAAGTTACCAAGAACAATTGTTATCTCCCCTTGTTTTGCTGTTTTCATAGCTTATGAAGTAGAGCTCCACCTCATCGGGTTTGTCCCTTGTTGGAGCATACGCTTTAATTACGTTCATAACTCTATGAGTTGTGAGTCTCAAAAGCATAACTCGATTTCCGAGTGGGATAAAATCAATTACCGATTTTTCTAGTTCAGAGGAGGTGAGAATAGCTACGCCGTGCTGGTGGTTGGGGTCGTCGCCACCAGATTAGTAGCGAACGCCATTTTTAGTCCTGTGATTCCCAGTGCCTGGCCAACGTACCTCGCTTAGCCCCAAGATCTTGATCCCTAGTCTATACATTTATGCTTCTACATTTGCGAGTTTTCCTGCCATACATAGGCTACGTATATTCCACGTTGCAATTCTGGTTTCTTTTCTATAGATTTGTATTTTATTTGTTTATAAACAGGGGGATTCTTCGCACCCCTCTCCCCACTTAATGGGTTGCCCCGGACTGAGGGCCAACTTTATATTTGTTTCAGCCGTGTTGAATAAATGGAAAGATAGTGTAGTGGGACTTCCGTTTCGCTTCTGCACCGCAGTGTGGAAGCCGTTGAAACTGAAGTGAAGTGAAGTACATCTTCGATACCGCCACATGGTACTGTTACTGCTGCTGCCCAGCGACATGCTTTCACCATATTTGGTTATCCTCACTTAGTTTAGCCTGCAGATTGATGCAGTTGCCCGGGGTGTGGCACGAGGAGCCATAAGTGAGAATTGGGTGCCCTGTGAGGACCAGTCATCGTCAACCGCTCAGCGGCTATTCCGTTAAGCGCGACCGTCTTCGATGAAAGGTGCTACCTCTACAGCGCCTCAAAAAACCCCAACACCCCTATTTTCGATACGGTTATTCAAAATTATTTACATTTCAAGGTCATGATATCATGGGTTACTGGATTCGTCTGAATAGTGGCTGATACAAAAATAACATGTTCCCATTTGGAAAACCATTGATGACTTTGAGGCCGCATAAACTGTGACTTTGATAAAAAAAAGAATTTGAACCACCGTGTCAGGCTTTTGAAATCAATAAAATTCCGTTTTGCCATTTTTTTCGTCACACTAAAGGTAACGGAGGTATTTGGGGTTTTCATGTTAAATACCCCACCCTGTATAATATAAAACCTTTTTCTGATGCAAATAACTTGAACTGATGTCTATGCTTATATAGATTTAAAATTGACAAAACGGAAACGGTGTAAGCCGAATATAGACTTTACTTAACGTTATTTCCGTCAGAAAAGAGATCTGAGTTACTCTCAAGCCGTCTAATTGCAATTTTTCAAAGTCGAGAAATGTCAAATTTATGTAGATATGACTTAATCTAACCATCTAAGTAGGGAAAGATCCTTCGTTCTATTCCCTCCTCACTCTTCGCCACCCACCCCGTTTCACTACCCCCCTTTTAAACAGATTTTTAATTAGCTTTTAAACAGATTTTTAATCAGCTTTTAAACAGCTCTTTAATCAGATTTTAAACAGCTTTTTAATCAGCTTTAAAATAGCTTTTAATCAGCTTTTTAATCAGCTTTTTAATCAGCTTTTAAACAGCTTTTTAATCCGCTTTTAAACAGATTTTAATCAAAAAGCTGATTAAAGTGGACGGAAAGTGGATGGTGGACGTAAAATGTGGACGGTGGACGGAAAAAGTGGACAGAAAAAAGTGGACGGTGGACGGAGAAAAGTGTACAGTAGACGGAAAAAGTGGACGGTAGACGGAAAAAAGTGGACGGAAAGTGGATGGAGAGAATACGGCTTCTCGTACAACGGCTGTTCAATTTACTAATAAAGCTATTTACATCAATTCCTGAACCATCAGTACTAATAGGGGGGCGACGAGTGAGGAGGGAATAAAACGAAGGATCTTTCCCTACTAATCTAGGATCGTTAATCTAGAATCCAGAGAATATAGACCTTTATTTGATGGAAATAAATTTAACTAAAGTCTATACCCAGCTTAGGTCAATTTAAAATTGGCAAAAGGGAAACTGCGTAAGCCGAATATAGACTTTACTTAACGTTATTTCCGTCAGATAAAAGATCTGAATGACTCTCAAGCCGCGTTCAATTTAAATTTCTCAAAGTTGAGAAATGTCATAATGTTGGAACTGCTAATCTATGTAGATATGACTTAATCTAACCATATTTTCCTCAGTCAACGTAATTCCCAATTGAAAACAGATCCGAGTTGTTGCGCCTAAAGAAGTTATGTTTTCAAAAAAAAAAAACGGCCAAGTGCGAGTTGTGACTCGCGCACCGAGGGTTCCGTACAAACTTTTAAGTAAGGTATCTTTAGGAGGACCTAACTGTATGCAATCCAGATGCTTCTGGTGCCTGAAAATACCACGCAACACATTAGTGTATTTTCATAACTTTCTAATAGTAAATTCGCATTTTTCTTGTTATTAAACTACATATTTACGGTTTTCAGATTTTTCCCTTTACATGTGCTGTAAGACACCACTTCTTGCCAAATTTCATGATTCTAGGGCAACGGGAAGTACACTATAGGTTTTGATTCCCTTGTGAAATCGCAAAATATACGACATAAACGGTCATATCTTTTGATCGCGTTGACTTACAAGTTTGATTTTTTCAAAGCTGAAAGAGACCGCAGACCTGAATATTTGATACAAATTTCAACTTGTTAGCTCTACGCGTTCCTGAGAAAAATGGTCTTGACAGATAGACAGACGGACGGACGGACAGACGGATAAACGGACAACATAGTGATCCTTATAAGGGTTCCATTTTCGGTACGGAACCTTAATAATTAACTTTAGATAATCAATATAAACCTAGATTATAACAAACTTGATTGAATTAATGCATATCTCTTTGTTATCAATATATCTCATGTTTTGATATTAAAATATCTTGCGCGTTTCTCTTGCTTCAAGTTTCACCGCGTAAAAGTATCGCCGCTTAAAAACAAATTATTTCATTAATAATCAAAAATAAGTTAATAAAATGTGATAGCTTTGTCTTTAAGGAAACTTCACTGCAAGTACAGACGAATACATTTTAATTAGCTTTGAATGATTAAGCAGATAAAGTAGTTGTGGATTAAAAGAAACGTGGATTCGTTGCAGACAAATATTTACAGCTCGATGTAGGCGGTAGATATTTGCCGAACTTGTTGAACTCTGAACACACATCTATCATTGATAGGGGTATAGAGCACACATCGTAAAGCAATCTATTAAAATATCTGCGGTTAACTTACCCATATCTAGATTTATTCCTGCAATGCATTACGTTTGGCCTAGTTGTGCAAACTGCCAGATATTATTCGGTAACACCTGACATCCACATCAATATTTTCTATTATCTCAAATGCATTTCTATCGCGTTTTAATAAATACCAAATATATGTACGGAAATAACGTTAAGTAAAGTCTATATTCAGCCGTTTTGCCAATTTTAAATACACGTAAGCTGGGTATAGACTTTAGTTAAATTGCATCCAAATATATATAAATTTAGAAATCTTTAATTTTTGTTTCAATCGACGGTTCAGCGGACACGAACAGTCCTTGCCACATTGTCCTATATTGGATCGATAGTTCGCGCTACCGCGTGTATGTTTTCTACATTTATCTATAACCTAATCTAACCGGGGTTAAACCAACGGTCCTTCCCACATTGTCCTATATTGGACATCACTATAGGACAATGTGACAAGGACCGTTCGTTTAATCCCGGTAAATTAAATAAATCAAGACCACATACGCGCGGCAGCGCGAACTCTCGATCTAATACAGGACAATGTAGCCAGGACCGTTGGTTTAACCAACTCGGCTGGTATCAATTTACGTTCAAGTAATTTTTGAATTGTTTAGTCGGGATCTCTTAAAATATTCTGAATAATGTACCAAAGACGATTAATAACAGTTACACTAGGTAAAAAGTCCGCAACGCTAAGTTTCAAAACATTCCCGTATTCTTTACCTAACCCGCAGAAAACGAAAGCGAGAGATGGATTAAACTAAATGTTGGATGGATTATACGATGGATTAAACTAATGCCTGGACACTACTACAGCGCCTCAGCAATGATCCAACTCGCGCCACACAATTTGCCAACGTTTCAGCAAATCAAATAGCAAAACAGCTCCTAGAAAACGGCAAGCCTGTACTGCAGCTCGCAAAGGCTGAAACAAAGATAGGAACCCGGAGGAGGAAACAACAACCCTCTCCGTGCCATTCACGATAGAGGAACTGAATGCAGGCATCAACAAATGTAAACCGAGCAAGGCGGCGGGCCTAGACGACCTTCTTACTGAACAAATAAAACTCTTTGGACCCAGAATCAGGCAAGATCTCAAGCATATGGCAAAAAGCCGAGGTAATAGTAACCCTTAAACCGGGTAAGGAACCAAAGAGCTACCGACCAATCTCCCTTCTGAGCCAAATCTACAAAATATTCGCGAGGAATATACAAAACCGGCTAACGAAAGATATTCCCGCTGCAGGCTGGTTTCCGTCTCGCAAAATGCATTACGACACAGACACTCAATCTAACGCAGTTCATTGAGGATGGGTACCAAAAGCGCAAAATTACAGGAGCTGTATTTAAAGACCCAACGGCGGCATACGACATTATTAAGCTTCGGATGTCAATGCGAAAAGCTTGCGAGATTACTAAAGGCTTCCAGCTAACAAATATAATAAGAACCCTGCTCCAAAACCGCATGTTCTATGTAGAATTCCAGAGAAAGTAAAATAGGTGGCGAAGCCAAAAGAAGGGCCTCCACGGAGAGGCCCTTCCGGATTTATTTTTAATAAATATACCAACTATCAACTGCTCCCGATTGGTACTAACAGCTATATCAATGCGGGCGATAGAGCAATTGCTGCACAGCGGAACAGTTTTGGAGATATCGAGCGGGGTCTAACTGTGGCAGGGCATTATACTGGCCCCCACCCTTTTTAATATATGTACCAACGATCAACCGCTCCCGATTTGTACTAACAGCTATATCTACGCGGACGATAGAGCAATTGCTGCGCAGGAGGACAGTTTTGGAGATATCGAACATAGTCTAACTGAGGCACTAGATGAGCTGAACCACTATTACAGTAAAAACCAGCTTAGGCCAAAGCCAACAAAGACCCAAGTATGTGCCTTCCACCTTCGCAACAAACAGCCTTCCAGAAAGCTACAAGTGAAATGAAACGGAGTGTTGCTGAAACATTGCCCCAACCCAAAATTCCTCGGAGTTGCGCTGGACAGGGCCCTTACCTACAAACAATACAGCAGGAATACTAAACTGAAAGTAAGCGGGAGGAACAACATTCTACGGAAAATAAGAAGCAGTTCTTGGGGTGCCAAACCAAATTTGGTCAAAACAACAGCTTTAGCGAATACGCCTGTCCAGTGTGGTACAAGTCAGCACACGCTAGAAAAGTTAATGTAGCTCTGAATGAGTCTTGTAGACTGATAACGGAATGCCTTAAACCCACCCCCTTGGATAGAGTCTACCACCTAGCTGGTATCGCTCCACCTGCAGTGCGAAGGGAAGCAGCAGCCTATAAAGAAAGATTTAAATCTTCAACTTCCGAACGACACCTCCTCTATGTCCTACATCCTGTACATCAGAGGCTAAAGTAATTTTTTTTTCTAATTTGACATTTGAGGTAGTGAAAGACCGACAAACTTAGCCTAAATTTATTCAAACTAGATTTGCAGCGTCTTAGATTTTCGTTCACTATGGGCAAAACAGGACAATTTTCAAAAATCTAAAAGCCATTAATTGTTCTTAAAAGATCAAGTTTTCAAAATCTTCATCAATTTTTGTTCTTGTTTGACATTTGAGGTAGTTACAGACCGACAAACATAGCCTAAATTTATTTAAACTAAATTTGCAGCGTTTTAGATTTTCGTTCACTGTGAGCAAAATTGGACGAGTTCCAAAAATCTAAAAACGAAAAATTGTTCCTAAAAGATCAAGTTTTCAATATCTTCAGAATCTTCGTTCTAGTTTGATATTTCCGGTAGTGACTGACCCACAAACTTAGGCTAAATTTATTGAAACTAGATTTGCAGCGTCTTAGGATAAGGAAATTTATTTATTTATCTAAGACGCTACAAATCTAGTTTCAATAAATTTAGGCTAAGTTTGTGGGTCTATCACTACCGCAAATGTCAAACTAGAACGAAAATTCTTTAAGATATCGAAAACTTTATCTTTTAGAAACAATTTGTCGTTTTTAGAATTTTGAAACTCGTCCAGTTTTGCTCACAGCAAACGAAAATCTAAGACGCTGCAAATCTAGTTTGAATAAATTTAGTCCAAGTTTGTCGGTCTGTAACTACCTCAAATGTCAAACAAGAATAAAAATTCCTGAAGATATTGAAAACTTGATCTTTTAAAAACAGGTTGTCTCTTTTGGATTTTTGAAAATCGTCCTGTTTTGACAACAGTGAACGAAAATCTAAGACGCTGCAAATCTAGTTTGAATAAATTTAGGCTAAGTTTATCGGTCTGTCACTACCTCAAATATAAAACTAGAATAAAAATTCTCGAAGATGTTGAAAACCTGATCTTTTAAGAACAATTTGTAGTTCCTAGATTTTTAAAACCCTTACTGTATTACCCACCGTGAACGAAATCTAATGCCCGCCATACACATATCGGTCCACCGGACCAAAATAATACTTCCTAATAACCACCGTCTAGGAAACGCTTCGTAACATCCACAATAGTCTTTCAAGAATATACCACTAAATCTAGGGTAGATATGTGGAAAGACACAACAGACCAACATTGGATGGCCCCATCGGAAAAACTGGGAAAACACCTCACGACACTAGGCCTAGAGGAAGATGACAGTTGTAGATTCTATAGCTCAGCAGAGAGAAAACAGCTCAGCTATAGTTCAGCAGTGGAAAATACATCTTTTCAAAGACTGCGGAGCATTGTTCCGTAAGAGACAAATGTATCTTGGGTCCCACTGCTTGAACGAAGAAGAATTGCAAACTTTGCATCTCATCCAGATACTGGAATTCCTAAAGGAATCAGTAAGGAATTTGGCAGTAAATATTACAATGCACCAAAAACGATTTTAAAACTATTTGATGGTCAGGTATCCGAATGCAGCCTAAATACTTGGGAGTAACCCAGAGCTCTTGCATTCAAAACCCACTGTAAGAATAACAAAATGAAAATCTCCGCACGAAACAACCTGACTCGCAGACTAGTAGGGACACAATGCGGCTCACATCCACAGACTATTCGCACTTCTGCAATTACATTGTGCTTTTCTACTGCTGAATTTGCTTCCCCAGTTTGGTACAGGTCATCTCATACCAAACACGTAGATACAGCTCTGAACGAAAACTGTAGGTTGATAACAGGTTGCTTAAAACCTACTCCAACAGATAAGCTCTACTACTTGGTTGGAATAGCCTTTCACCCTGCGTACACCTTGTGTACTGAGAGAGGTGGCTGCCAACAGGGAGAGGCTGAGAGTGGAAAAGAACAGCGCCCACCCACTGCATGGATATAATCCTCCTCAGCAAGGGCTGAAGTCCCGAAAGAGTTTCCTGAGGACATCTGAGATGCTTACCGGAGAAGGCAAGGCTAGATATATGGAAGAAGTCGACCCAGACACAACGATAACTGGTTGGTGTGGAAATCCGTAAACAAGTTACGATCAGGAGTTGGAAGATCCCGAGATAATCTGAGGAGATGGGGCCTCAGTACATTTGACACGTCTTGCGTTACTCCCAAGTACTTAGGGGTGTGACAATGCAGCAATCGGATACCTGACGATTCTATGCGTTACTCACGATGAGCTTCCCTGTTCCTTAAGTGGAAGGTGCATACTTGTGTCTTAGATGGATTTGGTCTGAGTTGGTTCCAACTGTAATAACGTGATAGATTTCTCAGGGCAGATATCATATATCTTTTCACTGATTCAAAACTTGCACTCCCTTGCGCAGCAAGGGATAGGTCGTCTGCATACAACAAGCTTCTTGTGTCTGGGGACAGTGGCTGATCGTTGGTATAAATGTTGAAAAGAGATGTAGCCAAGACGCTTCCCTGAGGTGGACCATTTTTCTGTACTCTCCAACGACTGCGTTGCCCCTGGAAATCTACAAAAAACCTACCGTTTTGAAGGAGAGTGCTGATAAGTCTTCTAACTAGAATGTAATCCTTGGTCATGCTGTACAACTTGGCATGGAGTAACCGATGATGGACAGTATCATACGCTGCTGAAAGATACACAAAGACCACGTCTGTTACCTGCCGAGTTTCAAACCCATCCTCTATAAACTAAGTAAGGTTTAAAAGTTGCTCTGTACAGCTTTTATTTGGTCGAAATCCTGCTTGGATCGATTTGGTCGAAATTACACGTAGAATTATATTCAATATCATACGTTCAAATAGTTTACGGAGGAGACTCGAGAAGACTAATTGGCCTCAAGTTCTTAGGATGGTTTGCTTCCTTAGCAGATTTGAGAAGGGCTATTATCACTCTGCTCTTTCGCCAGATCTTTGGAATTTGGCACTTGCTCAGGCAGTTATTTAAAAGCTGCAGGTTCCATTTTCTTGTCGGCGGCCCGAAATTCTTAATTTGTTTCATACGGATGTCATATAAACCGGGTGCTTTACCAGGTTTGCTTTCCTTGATAGCCTTGTTTATTTCTGATATATCGAATGGGAGTGTAAGATGATACCTTTGCGTCTGGATTTCTTGGTGTATTTTAGGTACTTTAATTCTGTGGCTGCCTTTCCAATTCATGAGTATCCGGTGGGCAATCGGCTCTGCAGTGATGTTGGAATGTGCATTGGATCTAGTTTGGTCATTATTAAGTCGTTTCAATGATTTCCAAGCTTTCTGGCTATTTCTGGAGAGATCAAGTTCTTCTATATTAATAATCCATTCTGGATCCCTTCAGAGATGTGACGAGTTTATTCAAAGGATCTTCTTCAAATAACACCTTATACTCGGTATATTGACCTTATTTAGCCGAATGGCCATCTTAATAGAATTATCAATTTATTAAGTTTCTCAGTTAGTGAAACGATCTTGATAAATAAGAAGATAAATCAATAAATAAATAAAGAAAATAATGAAGATAAATCTTCAATGTTCTTCAAGTTTCTCAAAGAATCTTCAATTTTTCAAGTTTCTGAAAGAATCTTCAATTTATCAAGTTTCTGAAAGAACCTTCAATTTATCAAGTTTCTGAAAGAATCTTCAATTTATCAAGTTTCTGAAAGAATCTTCAATTTATCAAGTTTCTGAAAGAATCTTCAATTTATCAAGTTTCTGAAAGAATCTTCAATTTATCAAGTTTCTGAAAGAATCTTCAATTTATCAAGTTTCTGAAAGAATCTTCAATTTATCAAGTTTCTGAAAGAATCTTCAATTTATCAAGTTTCTGAAAGAATCTTCAATTTATCAAGTTTCCCTCAATTAAGATCCGCAATATATAGTAAATAATCAGCTTTTAAATATAACAATTTATATTAGAAACTAGCGCGTATATTGCTTTCAATTAGGATAAAACCCGCATAGTGCAAAAAGGGTTTTGTTAATTTCCTGCGCTATTTTCTTACTGTACGCATGTATGGTTTCGACGTCTAAAAAGCTGTAGTATTGATCACTTCAGCGTGAAAGCGCCCACGTTCGACTAGTTAGAAGACGAATATTCGTCTATTCGTCAGCCCCGTCGAGTATTTTTTCTAAACAATTCCTGAAACTCGTGTTAAAATGCAAATGAATCTCCTTAAAATGTATCTGCGTTGTGTTTCACGACGAAGATATTGCTGCAAATATTTTACAACGCGACAGGCTAAACATAAAATGCGGTGGAGGGAAAGAATGACAGTTTTAACGAATGCTTGTGTAACGTAAACAAACCGACAACATTAATATTGAAATAGGGATAATAAAAATAATGCTTTTGAAGTTTAAAATAAAGTTTTTGCGAGAATTTGCATATTGCAATTTCTTTAATTCTTTAATTATCTGACAATTACATATTATAAACGCAATATAATAGGACGCAACGCAATATACATACATACACGCAACCATACATACATAAACGCAACTATACATACATAAACGTAACCATACATACATAAACGCAATATAATAGTACGCAACGCAATATACTTACATAAACGCAACCATACATACATAAACGCAATCATACATACATAAACGCAACCAAACATACATAAGCGCAATATAATAGTCTGAGAATTGCTAATGTTTGTGCATAAGCGTGTGCACAAAAGCCTTACACACGTGTGTCATACATTGTTTAATCTACGAATGTTAAAATACTATTGAATCTACAAATTAAAATAAATGAAAAACGAATAATTGTTTCTTACCGATAATATTGAAAAATTGGAATTGTAATTTTTTTGTAATTGTAATTTTGACAGACAACAAACTTCAAATCATTGACACAATAAGGTTAAAACGTTCAGCGCCTTCGTGGAAAAAATTGTTAACTAGAAAAAACGCCCTCACACCTCGACAAGGTGACTTCCAGAGTGAGGGGGTAATCAGATATAATCAGCTAATAAACAGGTAATGGCGGTTTGCGCTAGAACCAGCCACGTGATCGGAAGAAATGCGAATTCAGACCCCTATGTAATTCTTAGAGGGCTTAGTTTCGCTTAGTTACATAGGGGTCTGAATTCACATTTCTTCCGATCACGTGGCTGGTTCTAGCGCATACGCAAACCGCCATTACCTGTTTATTAGCTGATTATATCTGATTACCCCCTCACTCTGGAAGTCACCTTGTCGAGGTGTGAGGGCTTAGTTTCGCAACAAACCGTTAGACATTACCGACCAGAGTACAACTCCGGTCGGAGCGGCCAGCGCAGAGCGAACAACCAAAAACTTGGTTGGTGGTCAAGGGCAACCGGCAATCGCTAACGGAGCCCCTCTGATACCTGGCGACCTCAGAGGGTATCAAGCCTTACCATGTCAAGCGGGGCTCTGACGTGGCGGACCTTTAGCTCCCTTGCCACTCGTGGGATTTATATGAATTCCAAAAGTAAATATAATCCAGGTGTGCGGGACCTAACGGACTCAGAGAACAAGGAAGTTAGTCCGGATTACCGGGAAGACGACCTTGACCTCACACTCGTAGACATGAGCAGCCCAACCATGCCTCCCTACGGAGGCAGAGGTAGATGTTCTTGTAGGGACAGATAAGCACTTGCCGCCTCCTGTCACAAAACAAGAATGACTAGCAGGCGCACCAAAATAGCCCAAGTGAACATCCACCATGCCAAAGCAGCCTCAGCTGTGATGGGTAGGATGTTCACTAAGCAGCACCTAGGGCTAGCGCTGCTGCAAGAACCCTGGACCTACGGAGGTAAGATCAGAGGCCTTAGCAAACCTAAAAACCTATTTGGTCATTGTCGATGTAATCTAGGTTAACCTAGATTTAATCTAGATTACACTATCCAGATTACGGTTAACCTAGATTTAATCTAGATTACGTTATGGTTAGGTTCAGTTATATTAGAGCCAAATAAATCCATAGGCCAAGATTTAAGAAAAATTAATTCAATTTTAATATACGTCAGAAAATTTATTTTCACTACGTCTATGCTTTTTGTTGCCATAGTAACAACAAACAAAAATTGTTTAATAATGAAACTCCATTTGGTTCACATGGGACTTTTACGCACGATTTGGAAACGTTTACAGACGATTATAATAATGGCATCCATCACATACAATAATGTTTTTATTGATGTGTTTTCTACATTATTAGTTTATTTAAATTATTAGTTTATATATTTATTAATATTATAATTGTTTACATATTAAAGTATCAAGATTTTGGTTAATCACGTCTAAGACGTTCCAATCTGCATACATTATTATATCTCGATTATAATTAAGATTGGTGAACCCTCGTTCGGTTGTGATTAGAATATACGATGACAAGCACGCAGGTTGTGATTAATATATGTGCAGATCGGAGCGATGATACAGCAAGAATAACATTAAGCTTTGAATAAAAGTTGTGGTTTTGAGGGATTAATATATTAGCGAAGATCCAGCAAGAGTAACATTAATAAACTTCTTGCGGTAAGTAAGAATGTTTCGTTTAAGCTTTGAATATGAGTTGTGGCCTGCGGATATGTCGGGAAAAAAATAGAGCGAGTATAAAGAAAGGGCGATATTAAAAGTGGAAAGTAATAAAAGATATTAAGGTTGAGGAATGGGAGACAGATGGATTTGTAAACTGATAATGCGGAAAAGTCGCTTTGCGAAACTGAAACTTTTCCGGGAAAGTTTTATCAGTTCGAGATTGTTACCGAAATATATCCCATTAGAGTTTCTAACCAGGAATTTACGATTTATCGAGTTATTGAAAAAAGGATTATTATTACATGCGATATAATAACAAAGGGCTTTGTTCGTAATAAAAGTGTATCATCAAAAGTATACAATATCCATTTGGCGGGGTCGAGTTTACAATAAAGACGTCTCTTCAACTGATCCCTTATTAAATATAGACTGTCTGGAGACGAGTATTAACTTTCAGCAAAATCATTCTCTTGAGCCAATTTGAATATATCTGCTGTTACTTGAAGGACGCATTATAAACATCGATTGATATACTTTTAATAATTTATCTACAAACGTCTGTGGCGCTACAAACCTATGTGGGTCTTGGCCCGCTCTAAAACTTCCTTTCCTGTCCTGGTCTTCTTATTTTGTGTTCTGCTATGTGCAGGTTCCATTCTGCCTCCTCAATTCTATCACCTTCTTGAATGCATTCTTCGAACACTGTCCATTCCGGAGCTCCGAGTAGTATTCGAGGAATCCATATTTCTTTTCACCTTTTCCAAGCATTTTGTCTTGGGATACCGTAAGGTCCTTAATGGAGTGGTTTCTCCTTGCCTTCTCCATCGTGATGCCATCTTAAGTTCATCTCCATCCTCACTCTGTGCCGCCAGTTTGTTGCGCCCATTTTCTTGGCGTCCTCGTCTACCCCGTCTCGCCAGTGCAGTTTGGGTCTTCCTCTGCGTCTTCTTCCCTCAGGTTGGGCCGTTAGAATGCACTTCGGAGGTTACGTTTCCGGTGCTCTTGCTAAATGCCCAGCCCACCTTAGTCCTCCCACTTTTATGCGGTGTGCCACTTTTCTTTAATTGTCTATATCGCGGTACATGCGGTAGATTTCGTGGTTGTATCTTCTTCGCTATAATCCGTCTTCGCATGTGAGTCCAATTATGGTTCCCAGAATCCTATGTTTAAATATTAATAGTAGGTTTTCATCGGTTTAACATACCCGCTCATCTGCCATCTAGGGATGTCGTTGGCACTTGGTAAGGTTAGGTTAGGTTAGATTAGGTTAGGTTCACCACCATCTTTAATCAATGAAAATCCTGAAAATTCTACAAATTAACCTAAATAGAAGTAGATGCGCACTAGATCTGCTCTCCCAAACAATAAACGATGAAGATATAGATATCGTAGCGGTCATGGAACCGAACAAAAAGCTCGTAGATAATGGAAAATACTGCACTGACAGCAGAATAGATGTAGCAATCCCTCAAACTAAAATCTACAACCCCATCAAACAGTACGGAGCAGAGAGCGGTTTTGTTTGGGTACAGGCAGGCAACTTCATATTTTACGGGTGTTACATCTCTCCAAACGTAGACATAGACATCTTCGAAAAGTATCTTCAAAAACTATCCATAAGCATACAAAAACAACAAAACAGGAATATAATCATTATGGGCGACATGAACGCCAAATCAGTAGAATGGGGGTCAAGAACGGCAGACCTTCGAGGAAATATATTATCAGAATGGATCGCACAGGAGGGACTGGCTGTATAAAATTTGGGGAGAAAAGCCACGTTCGAACGAGGCGAGAGCAAGTCCATCATTGACATAAAAACAAAAATCAACAAGTGGATGGTACTGTCCGAAGAATCTATGAGCGACCATAAATATATTTCCTTTGAACTTGAAGATATCACTAACGAGAACTTGACAGAATCAGCTAAACAGAGGTGGCCGCTAGAGAAACTCTGCCCGAAGAGATTCCTCCAAAAGCTTGAATACTTGACGGGCGGACTAGAAGCTGACTCAACGGAAGCATTCATTAAAAACATCCAGACGGCTGGGAAGATAGCATCGCCGAAGCTGACGAGGATAGGGAACAAAAAGCCGGCGTACTGGTGGACGGAAAACATTGCCACACTACGCAGAGAATGCCTAAAAGCTAGAAGAAGCTTGACAAGAGCCCACAGAAATCCCAGAGAAAACCAGCTAGAGCAAAAGAAAGAAGAATATAAAGTAGCAAAAAAGCTTCTCAAACGCGCCATCCTGAAGGCAAAAGACGCACAATGGTCCCGACTCTGCAACAAAGTAGAAGATGATATATGGGGGGACGGATATCGCATCGCAATGAAGCGTATGAGAGTATTCCGGAAACCACTACCACCCGAAATAAGACAAAAGGTTGTCGAAAAGCTATTTCCCCAATGTGACGAAGGAGACCGGTATCCCACGGAGAATGTTCCAGCTGAACCATTCACGGAGGATGAGCTACAAGAAGCCTTTAAAAGAATGAAATCTGAAAAAGCGCCGGGACCAGATCTGATTCCCTCAGAGGTAATCCAATTGGTAGCAGCGGAAAAATCAAGCTACGTCCTCGATGTTATAAACAACCTGCTGGCCAAAGGAACATTCCCAAGTATCTGGAAAACAGCAAGACTGGTATTAATTGAAAAACAGAAAAGGGATGAAAACGCGGAAAAAAACCTATCGGCCGATCTGTCTCCTGGACAGTGCGGGCAAGTTGCTAGAGAGACTCATTTACAAAAGGCTAACGACAAAGCTAGCAGATATGAAAGACCTATCCAACAGGCAGTACGGGTTCAGAGAGGGGCACTCAACTATAGAAACCATAAAGAGAGTATGGGATGTAGCAAATGGGAAAATGAAAAAAACTCTAAAAACAAGAAAGCTGTGCGTCCTCGCCACGATAGACATAAAGAACGCGTTCAACTCCTGGAACCTCAACTGGAACCTGATCAAGAAGGAACTGTTGGACAGAGATATTTCGACCTACCAGATAGAAAGCTCGAGATGGAAGACCGCTCAATGATCTAGATGACATGTGGTGTGCCACAAGGCTCGGTCCTGGGCCCATTACTGTGGAACGTCCTATACGACGGCATACTCAGTATAGACATGCCTAAAGGAGTCGAAACAATTGCATTTGCTGACGACCTGGCAGTGGTAACCACAGCCAAAACGGGAGAGGAATTAGCCCAAAAGACGAACGAAGCACTCCACAGAATATCCGAATGGCTAGAAAGGAACAAGCTCCAGCTCGCCACAGAAAAGACGGAAATAGTGATGCTCTCTGGTAGAGATAGAGTTCCAGGTGGGAGGCACACTAATAGTCCCAAAAAATTATATTATAAGTATCTGGGAGTTGTAATAGACAAAAACCTCACGTTCGGTCATCACATCACGTATGTAGCCGCCAAATCCCAGAGAGCGGCGCTGTCTCTATAAAGATTAATGCCCCGTGAAAATGGGGCAACTGAAAAAAAAGAAGGCTGCTTGCCACAGTAGCAGAATCCATTATACTGTATGCTGCCCCCATATGGATGAGGGAATGTACGTACAAAACATATACAGTGAAACTCCTTCGGGTACAAAGAAGTCTCGCCATAAGAATCTGCAGAAGCTACAGAACGGCTGTGACGGAAACGCTGCTTGTATTGGCAAGGATGATCCCTTTGGATCTCCTTGTTAAAGAGAGAGGAGAGACGCACGGTGCGGACTCCGAACAGAAGAAGAAAGCCAGAGAAGACAGTATGGAGAAGTGGCAGGAAAGATGGGAGAAGGTCAAGTATCTAGGTATAAACGAATCAAATTGACTTGGAATAAACACCTTAAGAAAGCTACCAATAAGTGTAACATACCATTGATGATGACCAAAAAATACTTGGCAAATCTTCTTCTTCTTCCTCTAATTCTTGGAGATCTGTCGATCTGTTAATTCTGGAGCCGCCTCTGCATCTTTTCCTGAGAGGTATATTGTCAACTATCTCTCCATCTTTTAGGTCGTCTCCCGGGAGGTCTAGAGCCGGGCGGGTTGTTTTCTAGGACGCACAGGCTAGTCCCTAAAATCAAGGACTGGTACGAAAGAGAGCATGGCGAGATAACATTCCACCAAGCGCAAATGCTTATAGGCCACGGCTGCTTCGAGTTCTACAAAGCGAGAATAGGCAAGAGCACATCAACCGAGTGCTTGTACTGCAAGCCTGGTGAGGATAATGCTGAACACACTTTCTTCAAATGCCCAAAGTGGGACGAAACCAGGCAAATAGCTGAAGAGTGCATAGGACAAAAAGTAACTGTGGAGAACGTGATAGTAGAGATGCTACAAAGCGAAAGAAAATGGAAACGTATAGAAAAAATGGCGAACAGCATCCTGTGGGAAAAGGAGAAGGACGAACTAGTTAAAGAAAAGGAACAAGATCGTGTCCTCTGAGGTACTAAGTCAACCCACTTCCATGATGTAATACTGAAAGGTGATTACCATCATGCCGGGTGAGTAAAAAAAAGGTTAGGTTAGGTTAGGTTATGTTTTTGTCAAACCTGGAGAATGTCTTGGGCTAGACCGGCGTAATTACGTAATCCCATTGTTCTCAGCTCCAGTACCAGGTCCTTGATATATGATGATAGTCTCTAATTTTCTTCTTCTTCTTTCGGATAGGCCTACTTTGGACTACGCTTGTTCAACTGTTGGGCTTTGACCATTGCCCAGTATTGTCGCATCTAATAATATCTCAAATTTTACAATGTTTGTTTTTGTTTCGTCTGTTCAGTCCGTGGCGTGTGATTCACTTTCTTAACTCTTTTAACTTAACGTTTTTAGCAAGGTAAGGTCGTTCAGCTCACACTCAACTTCGTGATGATCGGAGGACCATATCTCCCACTCTCATTGGCCCTGACCTCGCTTTCCATACGGATTGTTTACCGCTTCTCGGGCTAGGTTACCTAGGTTTTTAGGGCACCTCTAATAGAGGCTTCGTCGAGGTGTGAGTCGAAATTTGGAAAGATGAATTATGTTTTCAAAATGTCTATCTGCCTTAAAAGGTAGGTCTTCAAATGATCTGAAATACTAACAGTAACAAAAAGGGAAGTAAACAGAATCCAAACTGCCATTGTTCTTAGCTCCAGTACCATGTCCTTGATATATAATGATAGTCTCATGTCACTAACAATGTTCGTCTTTGTTTCGTCTGTTCAATCCGAAGCGTGCGACTTCTCTGTGACTTCGCTTGTGTGTCTTCGCGTGTGACTTCGCTTTCTTAACTTCTGACTTTTTTGGCAAGGTAAGCTCGTTCGCCTCACGCTCAACCCCCTGATGACCATATCTCCCATTCTCGTTATATCTGACCTTGCTTTCCATACTCGTTGGCAACCGCATCTCGGGCTAGGTTACTCAAGTTTTTAGAGCACCCCAATATAGGCTTCGTGCGAGTCGAGATTTGGAAATATGCATTTGGAAGGATGAATTACGTTTTCAGATAAAAAATCCCTATCTGCTTTAAAAGGAAGGTCTTCAAATGAGCTGAAATACTAACAGTAACAAATAGGAGAGTAAACAGAATCCAAACTGTGCAAAGGGCCATGGACATGGCAACACCAGATATATCGCTAATGGACAAGGTATACAAGTTTAGTATGAGGAGAAGGAGGGTTGTTGCGGACGCACTTGATAGAATCACAAATTTGAAGTGGAGTTGGACAGGTCACATGGCAAAATTAACAGATGGACCAGGAGAATACCGGAATGCTTGGCCGCGAAATGAGGCATTTCAGATGACCTAAAACGGCCATCCAGTTGGTGCGGATGCGTTTTAAATCACCTGAAAATCTTCTTTTAAAACGCATCCGAACCAACTGGATGACTGCTGCACAGAACAGAGAAAAATGGAATTTATTACTTACTTCAGACTTTTTTGGCAAGGTAATGTCGTTCGCCTCACGCTCAACCCCCTGATGATCGGAGGACCATAGCTCCCGCTCTCGTTGGCCCTGACCTCGCTATCCATACGGATTCGCTACCGCATCTCGAGCTAGTTTACTCAGGTTTTTCGGACACCTCCAATAGGGGCTTTGAGGAGGTGAGAGTCAAAATTTGTAAAGATACATTTGGATAGATGAATTACGTTTTCAGATAAAAAAAGTCCTTTTCTGCTTTAAAAGGAAGGTCTTCAGATGAGCTGAAATACTAACAGTAACAAAAAGGAGAGTAAACAGAATCCAAAGGCCCTGTGCAAAGGGCCATGGAGATGGCAATAGCAGATATATCGCTAAGGGACAAGGTATCCAAGATAAGTATCAGGAGAAGCAGGTGTCTTGCGGACGCACTTGAAAGGATCACAAATTTGAAGTGGAGTTGGACAGGTCACATGGCCAAATTAACAGATGGATCAGGAGAATAACGGAATGCCTGGCTGCTTCAAACCAAAGGGAAATAGCCAGATGATTTAAAACCCATCCGCACCAACTGGATGACCGCTGCACAGAACAGAGGAAAATGGAATTCATTACGAGAAGCTTATGTCCAACAGTTTCATTATGGGAGGCTTATACCACTTCATTCGACCGTACAGTCAATACAGCCCTCAGTCATGATGCAAAGATCATATCAATTTGTTGGATAAGATCCATGCTGCAGTATAGAAATGTTGAGAGTGTAGAAATGAGAGTGTCTGTTATCAAAGGGTGTCCTCAGGGTAACTCCACTCTTGTGAGACATGGTTGTTAATAGCCTAATTCTGTCACCAAACAACAAAGGATTTTACAACCAGGAATATGAGGATGACACACTCATCAGAAGGCGATTTCCTAAATTAATAGCAGAGCTCATGTATTTATTTAGCGTATGGCTCAAATAAATGATGACAGGATATATTCGATTGCATTATCGGTTACGTTCAGAAGCTCATAAGGTGTCAACGGTTAGCCTTTAGTGGTCATTCAGGAATGCCCACTGTCTTGCCCACTTTTCCTACAGCTCCGCAGTTGTTCCCAGACATTGTAATGATCTTAACCAGGAGATCCATAAGATTGTCTGGTTGCCAGTTGTTGTTAGTTCATTTAGTTCACGTTTTATGAAAACGCTATCCAGGGTGCACCACGGGGAGGCGAACTAACATTACACCCCAGCGCTCATGTACAAAAAGCAGTGGATGAGATAGAGAGATGGTGCAACCTTCGAGTAAATCCACTCTAGTACCATTCACAAAAATGAGAAAAGTAGGGGATGCTCCCAATTTTCTACAATGAGCGTGTAATGGCGTGTACAATGAGCGTGTAAGGAAATTAAGGAAGATCAAGAATACTTGGCAAATCTTCTTCTTCTTCCTCTAATTCTTGGAGATCTGTCGATCTGTTAATTCTGGAGCCGCCTCTGCATCTTTTCCTGAGAGGTAAATTGTCAACTATCTCTCCATCTTTTAGGTCGTCTCCCGGGAGGTCTTGAGCCGGGCGGGTTATTTTCTAGGACTATTTTCGGAAGTCTGTTCTCGTCCATGGTTGTAGCACTGCCTCTTACGTTGTCTTCCCCATCTTACAATGTCTTATATTTCTCATTGTTCTCTGATATATGTGTTTTTGGCTCTATATCTTTCTGTTTTCCCCACTATTTTCATTTCGGCCACCCTTAGCATGTTTTTCGTCTTGTTGGTGTCTTCGCGGGATTCTGTACCGTACGTTCTTGTACAATTCACAAGTCTTGTAGATTCTAATTTTGCTATCTTTGCACATTTACGGGTTTGCCCAGACTATATATCGTAGGCATCCTGATAGTATTTTTTTTTCCAAGCATTTTGTCGTGAGATACCGTAAGGTCCTTATTGGAGTGGTTTCTTCTTGCCTTCTCCATCCTGATGCCATTTTAACTCCATCTCCATCCTCACTCCCTGGACAACAGAGTGCCCCAGCCCTATACCCGCTCATCCGCCATCCAGAGATGCCGTTGGCACTTGGTATAGGTGTTACTTCTTATCCCGGAAAACCCTCGGTCAATATGTCAGAATGACATATGGTTATGCAACTGTCAAACCTGGAGAATGTCTTGTGATAGACCGACGTAATTGCGTACTCCAATTGTTCTCAGTTCCAGTTCCTTGATATATGATGCTAGTCTCTAATCTAATAATCTTTGTTTTTGTTTCGTCTGTTCAGTCCGAGCCGTGTGATTCGCTTTCTTAACTCTTGACGTTTTTAGCAATGTTCGTCTTTCTTTCGTCTGTTCAATCCGAAGCGCGCGACTTCTGTGACTTCGCTTGTGTGTCTTCGCGTGTGACTTCGATTTCTTAACTTCTGACTTTTTTGGCAAGGTAAGCTCGTTTGCCCCACGCTCAACCCCCTGATGACCATATCTCCCGCTCTCATTACCTCCGACCTTGCTTTCCATACGCGTTGGCTACCGTGTCTCGGGCTAGGTTAACGACCTTAACGTTCACCTCACACTCAACTCCGTGATGATCGGAGGACCATCGGAGGATCGGATGATGGTTTGCCCAGACCATATATGTTAGGCATCCTGATAGTGCGGATGCTTTGTTAATCTGACTCCTCAGGTCTTTGCAAATCATGTGGATTAAACCCAAGCATTGTGCACTGGTGGTTTACTACGGTAGTTACACCCATTCTGACATGTGGCACCACGGTATTGTGAGGAAATGATGTGTTTGAATCAATATCCAGTTTTGTTTAGGAAATATTGTAAATAAGCAATTTATGATTTTGTAATCAAATATTTGTATAATAACTTTTTGCGACACGGTGGTATTAAAAATGTCCCACCTTTGATGCGTAGGTATACGCATGGTGGGTTATTTAAAATAAACTAAAATTCCGTGCTTCAAAATGTTAAAGTAAATAAAAACTTTTTTTGCAAATCTATTATGGAACCTTGTGGCATACCAAGATTTTCCGCACCAATATATGACTAAGTAGATAAGTCTGGCTGAGCTATTTTTGCCTGCACTTAAGCTACAAAGAAGACACTTCTATAGTTGTACAAAGTTGATTTTAACTTACAAAATATCTAAGCTACAAACGTATACTTAGTCTTAAACTCAAAACTGATCATTTGCCTTTAAATCTGGACTAATCAGTCTAGTCTAAGTAAGTTCGCTTATTTGTCATAAAGCTAAAACCAATACGGTTGCTGTTTAAAAAAGTTATAAAAACAGGAAGTTAGGAATAGACGAAGTCAACTTTGACTATCCATAACTTGTCAACTAAGCTAACTCCGACTACAAATTTAGTCTTAAACTCAAAATTCGATCTTAATGTATAAACAAAGTTTAAGTAGATAAGTCTGGGTGAGCTATTTTTGTCTGCACTTAAGCTACCAAGAAGAGATTGCTACAGTTGACCTTAATTGATTTTGAATCTAAGCTACAATGGCAAACCTAGTTAGACTAACAGTCTAGTCCAAGTAAGTACGCTTATCTGTCATGAAGCTAACACCAAAACGGTTGCTGGTGCGCCACGTATTTAGCTAATGTTTAACTTCTTGGGGGAGTCCAACAAAATCTGAGAGGGTCCCGGATATGCGCGAATGGGGCATTCGGTCATGATATGGCGGATCGTCTGGTTACCATTTTGAAAGTCAGATTGGGGAGATTGGTTTACTCTCCATTTGAAAAACGAGTCACCGTAACGTCCGTGACCTGTGCGAACTCTATTTAGTTTCGACCAGGTGTTACGGGGCAAATCGAAGCCACTTAGTGTTGCATTTACATCTAGGTGCCATTCAGGAGGTGCAGTCTGGAAACACCTATGTCGCCAGCTGTCTTTAACATTAACATGGAAGTTAGCAAGTTTGATAGCTGTAGTGATAGGCAGATGCCTCGATTTCAGGCGTTGTCTCCCAGCTGGGATGTCTTCGTTTATTGGAAGGTCCGGGTTGCTTATTCTTCTATTGTATTCTCGAAGTAGTGCTCCGGAGCGGTGAAGCTCCAGGGGCTCGATATGACTTGAGAGCAAGTAACCAGTACAGTGGTGTTGATTTTATGGTGCCCTAGATGTTGCGCATAGAGTCATTTAGTTGTACATCCACTAATTTGGTGTGACAGCTGTTGATCCATACGCACGCGCCGTATTCCGCTACAGAGTAAACGAGGCTGATGACTGTAGTTCTCAGGGTCTGCAGCAGCACTCCATGTTGTTCCTGTGAGGATATAATTTCTAGTTTTTAGTTTTGTAGCAGTGTGGTGAGATGTTTTTGTTGAAAAAACATCTCACAGATGAAGATGAAGAACATATGCAGTTAAAGCTCGGTACAGGATGATATCAAGATATTTTGGGATTGGCTTATGGTGTAGAAGTGCTCCGTCGAAATACACATTAAATCTTGTTTTAACCATTTTGTTGTTTCGGTGAAAGCAACAAGACTCAATTTTGCTCATGCTACGCTTCAATCTTCATTCTCGAAAACAGACTCCCAGTGTGGTAAGATTATTCGCTAATTTTCTGTTGCGGTGGTGTTGTACGGCAATCGCAAGGTCATCCGCATATCCAAATTTCCTGGACGTGGTGTGCAAGACGTGGTATGAAAAGTAAGGGAGCCAACACAGTTCCTTGGGGTAACCCTTTGTTGAGTGTTCGTTTGGTGCAGCACTGATTGTCATTGTATTTTCTGTTGCGGTGGTGTTCTTGTGTTGCACGGCAATCGCAAGGTCATCCGCATATCCAAATTTCCTGGACGTGGTATGAAAAGTAAGGGAGCCAACACAGTTCCTTGGGGTAACCCTTTGTTGAGTGTTCTTTTGGTGCTGCACAGATTGTCTTTGCATTTTCTGTTGCGGTGGTGTTATTGTGTTTCACGGCAATCGCAAGGTCATCCGCATATCCAAATTTCCTAGACGTGGTACGCCAGACGTGGTATAAAAAGTAAGGGAGCCAACACAGTTCCTTGGGGTAACCCGTTGTTGAGTGTTCTTTTTGTGCTGCACTGATTGTCTTTGTACACGATTGCGAGCATATTATCAATGAGGCTGGTCGTTTTGGTGCACCGTATGATAGTTAATAATTTCAGAAGCATCCTCTCTGTCCACACGGTATCATAGGCGGCTGTAAGCTCTACGAGGGCCAATGAAGTTTTCAGGCTCTCTTGGAATCCCTTTTCGATAATATTGGTAAGAGACTTGATCACAGCAGCTGCGGTCTGGGTGGTAGCCACCTTGCTCGACGGGGATGTCAATCAGAATTGTTTGGCTTATTCTGTTATATAAAAGTCGTTCCAGCATCTTGTATGTTGCACTCTGTGAGACAATAGGACGATAACTACTTGGAAGGTGATCTGGTTTCGCCGGTTTTAGGAGTGCAATAGTTTTTGATAGTTTGAACTCGGGAGAAAGAGTTCCTGCTTGCAAGATGCTGTTGAGAAATCTTTGTAGCCATTTCCTGGCATCGGGGCCGGTATTGGCCTCATTGTGTATTGCGTCAAAGTCTGGGGCTTTCCCCGTCTTCAGACTTCCGATGGTCTCATTAATTTCATCTAGTGTGAACTGAGCAAGAGACGGATTGGTGTTAACGGTTTTCCTCAGGTTTGTGTATTCGCGATTTACGCGGCGAGAGTGTTTCTTAACTGATAGAGGACCATCAGTTAAGAAACACTTTGAATGATGAACCACATCACGAAAGATGTGTGGACTATATGTTCAGCGATTTTGTTGGACGAGGTTATTTCCTTGGGTTTAGTCATGGCGTACTGCCACCAAGTTTCCTTAACAGAGATCAGGCCTGGAATGTTCCATTTCCTCCACGTCTCCCGCCATTTCTGCAATCTTCCATTATTCAAACTCTCAATTAGTTCGTCGGCTAACTCCGTGTCGTCAGATTCGATAAATTCCTTGTGCAGTCTATTGCTGTCCTCTGTCCAGTCTGGGATATATTCCTTCCGAAAACCTCTTGGTATGTGCTTCTTACCTACGGCAATCACCGCTACAGTTAACCGACGATAGAAGAGACTGCTATCGTTAGATTAGGTTGATTTTGAAAATCTAAGCTACAACGGCATACTTAGTCTTAAACTCAAGCCCGATTCTTTGTCTTTAGATCTGGACTAAACAGTCTAGTCTAAGTAAGTGCGCTTATCTGCCCTGGCGAAACACAACAAGGTCACTCTTGCGTGGGTACCGAGTCATAAGGGACTGGTTTTGCATGGTACGCACTGACTCACTTCGGTAGAACTGTTTCTGAGTGCAGCGAACAAAGTTAAAATAGCCATGTAAAAATAAGAAGCTAACAGAGCAAACATCAGTGCTAACAGGGACTCTCCTACATTACTAAAACCATGGCATTTTCAATATTTTCTGACCGGAGGATGGAGTGGATGGAAAGTGGGTGGAGTGGACGGCAACTATCAAGGTATTATAACTATTATTATAACTATCATGGAAATTTATCAAGGGATATACAGTCTCAAGTAATCCTTTAAACTAATCCCTAGAGCAACCTAGACGGTCTATTTTCAAGTCTAGTCTCCGATTTAATCTAAATAATCTTGTCTGTCAAGTTATAAATTGTCTGTCGAGTTTTATCTGACAAGTCTTTAATGCTCAACTGCTCTGTCCAATCTACAACAATATATAAACCGTGGATAGAGTGGATGGAAAGTGGACGGAAAGTGGATGGAGTGGACGGAAAGTGTATAGTGTGGACGGAAAGTGGATGGAAAGTGGATGGTGTGGACGAAAAATGGATGGACTAATTAAAAACTTATTTAAGCTGATTAGAAGCTGTTGTAGGAAATGCGGTATGATGGGTACAAATGTTCAGCGTAGACTTATTGATGTTCAAAGATCTATTCGTAAAAAGTTGCTAGGTATGAAACTGAATAGAGTCGAAGAAGATGAATTACTAAATAAAACTTATCCGGAAGTGGGTGGGGACCGGAATAGTCTAGTCTACGTAAGAGCGCTTATCTGCCTTGGCGATACACAAGAAGGTCACTCTTGCTTGGACACCGAGCCATAAGGGACTGGTTTTGCATGAATGGTACGGACTGACTCACTTCAATAGAACTGTTTCGAAGTGCAGAGAACAAAGTTGAAACAGTCATGTTAATCGCCAACGTCCGCAACGGATAAGGCACTACAAGAAGAAGAAGGGAATGTTAGCAAAATAAGGAGCTAACAGATTAAACATCAGTGCTAACAGGGACTCTCCTACATTACTAAAACCATGGCAATTTCAAGATTTTTTGACCGGAGGATGCAAAACTTGAAAACGTTTAATTAGTTTTTAACCGGATTTCCAGCTCATTAATAAAAGCTTTGTATGTTTGAATTTGCTTTAATTAAAATAAAATGCTTTCCTAAAAACAATTCTTTAGAGAAATACAATCAGATAAATTAATTGTTTGAACTTTTTGGCAAAGCAAAGCACAAGAAAATTGATAGAAATTTTTGTTAAACGAAATTGAAACAAACAATGAGATAAATTAATTGTATGAACTTTTTGCCAATGCGCAAGAAAATTTTTGTTTAATTTCGAAATTTTATATTAATTAATCAAATACAAATAATACTTCATTCGCGCTTTATCTCTCTGTGTGAGTCTAATACAATCAGACTCAGTTTCACAAGTTTTCAAATCTCATTTGTAACTCTCTAGTCGCCAAGGATTTATCACACTCTTCGGGATTGCTTGCACCGCCGCGTCTAAGTTTCGAATTATACAGCAAATAAATACAAACAGCCTAACTCGACAGTTGCTCCTAAAAATAGAACGGCCTTTTCGACCGAATAAATTCCTAACTGCGGATCGAAATTACATTTTATTTAATAGAATTGTCAGTTTATTGCCCAGGTTCACTTTTATTACTTCCAGCTGGATGCAATTTTTATTATTTCGCAAAATTAGTCTCGTGTTTTCTACAAAACAACGTTTTGTTGCAAATTGTATCAAATTTACGAGCGGTTAAAGCGAGTTATCCCCTAAAGCATAGATTCGGTGGAAATTGCGAAAAGCCGCAGGGTCAATTAACGCGGACAAAAACTGCAGCGGCGAAAAAATATAATTTGCATTATTTTCGATTAAAAATCAATCACTAGACGTATCTAGACTTTCAGACAAGTTCACGTAACTACTATCCCGCATTTAATTAGATATCACCAGAGTTCTTAATCAACTTATTAATTAATTTGTTTTACAGGAACATTAGTTAGTGTCTCGTGATTTATTGTCTCTGACGTAAATAATTTCCCTTTTTTCACTATTAATTATCAAAGTTTCGCGACGTCTCTGCGGCTTATAAATTAAGATACGAACGTCGGATAAGTTTCGTATTTAAATTACAAAAGATATCTCAAATTAAACGTTATACTAGACGGAGCAAATTAGTTAATAAAGACCACACATATAAAACTAGGCAAGTGAAAACCTAACAGACTAGACCAGACAAGACATAGAAATACCTAGACCGATAAGGATAGTCAAACAAGTCCAAACAAAGTCAAACGAGATAAAAATATATAGAAAATTAAATAGGCAATAGATCCATTATCTAGTTCTCTTTTCCCTACCTCTTTCCAGAAACGGAGGATCTTGTCTTCTTTGTTTAGACTTCTCTGGTTAATCTTGTCTGACTTAACCAATTAGTGTTAGTATGGAATGATCCTTCCTTCTGGACCCACCGCCACCACTTCCGGTGGACCGCCCATTTCCCGTCTCCACCCACTTCCTACGCCCCGCCCACTTCCGGATAAGTTTTATTTGGTAATTCATCTTCTTCGACTCTATTCAGTTTCATAGCTAGAAACTTTTTACGAATAGATCTTTAAACATCAATAAGCCTACGAAGAACATTTCTACTCATACCGTATTTCCTACAACTGCTTCAATCAGATTTGAATCAGCTTTTAATCAACATTAATCTGATTTTAATCAGCTTTTAATCAGCTCTAATCAACTATTAATCAACTTTAATCAGCTCTAATCAGCGTTATCAGCTTTATTAGCTTTAATGTACCTTTTCCATCCACTTTCCGTCTACTCCATCCACTTTCCATCCACCTTTGGTCCACTCCATTCACTTTCCATTCACTCCATCCACCTTCCGTCCACTCCATCCACTTTCCATCCATTTTCCATTCACTTTCCATCCACTTTCCGGCCACTGCATCCACTTTTTATCCACTCCATTCACTTTCCATCCACTTTCCGTCCACTCCATACGCGTTCCGTCCACTCCATCCACAATCCGTCTACTCCATCCACTTTTCATCCACTTTCCGTCCACTCCATCCACGTTCCGTTCTCTCCATCCACGTTCCGCCCACTCTATCCACTTTCCGTCCACTCCATCTACTTTCCCTCTACGTTCCGTCCACTTTGAATCCTCTTTCTCTCGCCTACATCCACTTCTCACCAGCTTTCCGTCCACTCCATCCACTTTCCGTCCACTGCATCCACTTTCCATCCACTTTCTGTCCACTCCACTTTTGGTCCACTGCATCCACTTTCCACTTTCCGACCACTCCATCTACTTTCCGTCCACTCCATCCACTTTCCATCCACTTGCCGTACACCACATGCTCGATCCGTTCAGTCCATCCACTTTCCGTGCACTCCATCCACTTTCCATTCAGTTTCCGTCCACTCCATCCACTTTCTGTCCACTCCATCCACTTTTCATTCACTTTCCGTCCACTCTGTCCACTTTCCACCCACTTTCCGTCTACTCCATCCACTTTCCAATCACTTTCCGTCCACTCTATCCACTTTCTGTCCACTCCATCCACTTTCCATCCACTTTCTGTCCATTCTGCGAGCATGCATCAATTGGTTTTACTATTGATTCAAAATTTACGTTATTTCTTTTGTAAAAGCGCAATCGTAAAATTCATCATAAGCATCCTCTAAATTTATAACAATATATTCATTACAATGTAAATAAGAATTGAAAATAGAATCTAATAGCAACTTCTTCGAATACCCTTTTACAAAAAAAATAACGCAGATTTTGAATCTATATTCAAACCAATTGATAAATGCTCGACGAATGTACGGAAAGTGGATGGAACTTTCCGTCCACTTCATCCACCTTCGGTCCACTACATCCACTTTCCGTTCACTCCATCCACCTTCCGTCCACTCCATCCACTTTCCATCCACTTTCCATCCACTTTCTATCCACTTTCCGGCCACTCCATCCACTTTCCGTCCACTCCATCCACTTCCATCCACATACCGTTCATTCCATCCACGTTCCGTCGACTCCATCCAGTTTCCGTCCACTCCATCTACTTTTGATCCACTTTCCATCCACTTTCTGTCCACTCCATCCACTTTCCGTCCAGTCCATCCACTTTCCATCCACTTTCCGTCCACTCCATCTACTTTGCATCCACTTTCCGTCCACTCCATCCACTTTACGTCCACGTTCCGTCCACTCCATCCACTTTCCGTCCAGTCCATCTACTTTATGTCCACTCCATCCATTTTTCATCTACTTTCCGTCCATTCGGCGAGAATGTATCAATTGGTTTTAATATTGATTCAAAATCTGCGTTATTATTTTCGTAAAGGGGCAATCGTAAAATTCATAATCATCATCCTCTAAATTTATAACAATATATTCATTACAATATAAATAATAATTCAAGATAGAATCTAATAGCAACTTCTTCGAATACACTTTTACAATAATAACGCAGATTTTAAATCAATATTAAAACTAATTGATACATGTTCGCCGAATTGACGGAAAGTGGATGGAAAGTGGATGGAGTGGATGGAAAGTGGATGGAGTGGGCGGAAAGTGAATGGAATGTGGATAAAAAGTGGATGGAATGGACGGAAAGTTGATGAGGTGGGCGGAAAGTGGATGGAAAGGGGATGCAGTGGACGGAAAGAAGATGGATTTGGCGGAAAGTGGATGAAAAGTGTATGAAAAGTGGATGAAAAGTGGATGGAAATTGGATGGAAAGTAGATGGAGTGGATAGAAAGGGTAGCAGCTTCTTCGAATACCCTTTTACAAAAATAATAACGCAAATTTTGAATCAATTTTAAAACGAATTGATACATGCTCGCCGAATGGATGGAAAGTGAATGGAAAATGGATTGAGTTGACGGAAAGTGGATGGAGTTGGCGGAAAGTGGATGGAAATTGGTTGGAAAGTGAATGGAAAGTGGATGCAAAATGGATAGAGTGGCCGAAAAGTGGATAGAGTGGACGGAAAGTGGATGGAAAGGGGGTGGAGTGGGCGGAAAGTGGATGGAAAGTGGATGAAAAGTGGATAGAAAGTGGATGGAGTGAACATAAAGTGGATAGAATAGCAACTTCTTCGAATACCCTTTCACAAAAATAATAACGTAGATTTTTAATCAATATTAAAACCAATTGATACATGCTTGCCGAATGGAAGGAAAGTGGATGGAGTGAGCGGAGAGTGGATGGAGTGAGCGGAAAGTGGATAGAAAGTGGATGGCAAGTGGATGGAAAGTGGATGGAGTGGACGGAAAGTGGATGAAGTGGGTGGAAAGTGGATGGAAAGTGGATGGAATGTGAATGAAGTAGACGGAAGGTGGATGGAGTGGATGGAAAGTTGATGGAATGGATGGAAAATGTATGGTGTGGTCGGTAAGTGGATGGAAAGTGGATGGAGTGCACGGAAAGTGGAAGGAAAATGGATGGAAAGTGGATGGAGTGGACGCAAAGTGGATGGAAAGTGGAGTGATTAAAAACTGATTAAAAGCTGTTGTAGGAAATACGGTATGATGGGTACAAATGTTCAGCGTAGACTTATTGATGTTCAAAGATCTATTCGTAAAAAGTTGCTAGCTATAAACTGAGTAGAGTCAAAGAAGATTACTAGATAAAACTTATCCGATCCAGATATAGGTGGGTGGGGACCGGAAATGGTCGGACCACCGGAAGTGAATAGGGCCAGTAGTGGTGGCGGTGGCTCCAGAAGGAAGGATGTTTCCTTACAAGTATTGTATGTCCATTTCATATAGCCTTGACTGCCTAATCTCATGTGTCTAATCTAGCATATATAAACTTGTCTATCGATGAATTTCTGTCTATTTGTCTAACTGTCTGAACTTGTCTGTTATGTGTTGCTTACCTTGTATGTTACCTTATCTGTTTAGTCAAATCGAATCAAACCAAATCAAATCAAACTTTTCGCATTTCTGCGCGACCATTTTCATGTAGTTTCAGCTGCATGCTAATTTTGAAAGAGCAATACAATTTCAAATAATTTACTCTGTGTAGTTGTACTTTGTTGTGGTATCTATATAGATCTCTTAAGGTGTTTGGTGAGAAAGAGAACGGAGGTAGGATGATTTCAGTCGCTTGGAACATTTGCAAATGCTAGTGGTCCCCACTGACAAGCAGTAACGAGACCTAATTTACTTTATTTATAGCTACATCGCGGAAATGCTGAATAAACAGAAACGAGTGCAAAGAGATTTTTCTAGAACTGATAAGGAATTACATTTTACAGCTACTATGGATTGTCCCGTTTATTTTTATTAATTAAAGAAATTCTAAATGAATTTTAGGAGATGTTATATACTATAGCCCGCGGCTTCACTCACGTGAATTCTTATCTGAGTCAAATAAATTCAGGTTAGTCTACCATTTATTGATTATCTTGCAAGTAATATGCAGATTAATATTCAGACAGATCAGTT
The DNA here is from genome assembly GCA_944588485.1 of Phosphuga atrata. Classification (NCBI taxonomy): domain Eukaryota; kingdom Metazoa; phylum Arthropoda; class Insecta; order Coleoptera; family Silphidae; genus Phosphuga; species Phosphuga atrata. The sequence goes on from OX155899.1 coordinate 66,180,680, forward strand.
TATGCTGATTCTGGTCTTGTCTGGCCTTGTATAGCCTTGTCTGATATTGTCTGGTTTTGTCTAGACTTATATGGTTTGTCTAGACTTGTCGGGTATTCTCTGGTATGGTCTTGTGTAGTCTTATGTGGTCTTGCCTGTTTTTGTCAGGTTTTGTTAGGTCTTGTCTGGTCTTATCTGATCTTGTCTGATTTGTCTACTCTGGTCTGGTCTTGTCTGCTTTTGTCTGCTTTTGTTTGCTCTTGTCTACTCTTGTCTACTCTTATCTGCTCTTGTCTTTTGTTATTAATTATGTTCTGCATATAGTCCTGGTATACATGTTGATTAAGAAGAATCTGTATGTATATGGGAGGACGGATTAAGATGTTATTAAATATTGTAGTTATTAAGCAAGTTAGTAATTGTCTTTTGGATAAAGGTAGGGTGTATATAAATAATATAACAGTGTTTGTAAGCCGGGCTGGAGGATAGTTTAGACCGTTATCTAATACGATAGAGCAAGTAATAAGGATAAAGAGCTTGAAACCAAACATCTCGCTAAAATCAACATAACTACTTAAGTAGATAAATCCTAGGACGTGTTTGCTCTATGCGTTGCGCGAACTTTCTAAACTAGCAGGATATGCATGAGATTTTAGTTGGATATAAGGAATGAGATGAGACATGAGATTTTAGCTGGATACAAGGAATAAGATGAAACTTGAGATTTTATCTGGATGGAAGTTTGATTATATGATGAGGTTTTTTTGCAATAAAAATTTGATTGAAAATAACGAGGTTGATTTAATTAAGTAGCGTCTTGAGAATTCCTGGGAGGAAATCGGAATCAAACGGGTTTTCACGGGAAGGGTTCTAAAATAATTAATGTCTGCAGTGAAGTGAGGAATTTGAGTGTAAGTTGTCTTTACACGTAAGTTTGTAATTCGACGAGAAACAAAAAGTTTTCTGGAAGGAGACGAGGCGAGGCAAGCAACAAGCAAAGCGTTTGTGCGTTGTTTTGCGTTAAACTTGCGTCAGAAATCGATAAACTCTTACATACTTAGCGCGCTCAGCGATTCTAAGTTTATTAAATATTCTTTCCGAATGATTCGAGACACTTCATTCTCGTCTAATGAAAATTTCAAGCCGAAACTTTTCCAACCAAAGTTTTTCCTGCACCAACAAAAGTAATAAAACAGAGTTTCCCAGAAATCTTTGAAGAATTAAATTTCATAGATTGAAGAATTTACTCTTCAATAAAACCTTGTTTGGACGATTTATATTCTTATCAAAGGATATGCAGCCTCAAGTAATCTTTTAAACTAATCCCTAGAGCAACCTAGACGGTCTAGTTACATGTCTAGTCTCAGATTTAATCTAAATAATCTTGTCTGTCAAGTTATAAATTGTCTGTCGAGTTTTATCTGACAAGTCTTTAATGCTCAACTGCTCTGTCCAATCTACAACAATATATCAACCGTAGGGGTACATTTATTTGTCACATTTAGTCCACTTAAATAGCTACAAGACTAGACAGACAAGACCATGTAGACAAGACTGGACAGACAAGACTAGGCAGACAAACTAGACAGACAAGACAGGACAGACAAGACTAGACAGACAAGACTAGATAGACAAAAATAGATAGACAAGACTAGATAGAGAAGATTAGATAGACAAGACTACACAGCCATGACTATTAATTAAGAAAGTCTGTTTATATTTAATTTAATAAATAATCTTTAGATAATTTAATTAAGGATACGAGTTTCTTGGGCCATAAATCGTTAAAGCACAAACCTTCAAATAAATTAGAACGAGTTTCCCATTATAATAAACCGAACAACGGAATATCATTTATGGATGCGGTTTGGCCAATTGGGGGAAATAGGTAATTATTGCGATTTATTAGAATTCGCGGTTTAACTGCGACCTCCCTATCAACGACAACGGTATTAATTACCACCTTATATTTAAAAAAACCTTAATGTAAAACCCTTATATATTACATAAAACCATTATCGGTTAAATAAGGGTGTATATATCCCAATCAACCTACATTAGTATAAGACGAATAATTCATTTTAATTAATAAAATTATTCTATTCCATTAACATAATACATCTAGGGGTATAGATTATTCCCTGTCCACGCCAAGTCGTATTCTTGCATGTATAATCTTAATTGTCTCGAAGTAGGCAATTATATCAAGGAAACGTATAACGGGTTACAATATTTTTGCTTAAATTCGATATTTAGTTTCAGGACGATTAGATAACGTAATATTGAATAATATGATAGACGATTTCATTGATAACTGCCGAAATAATGGAAGAAAAAACGCATGATAAACATTAAGCGTTCCTCATAATTTAACAGATAAATTATACAACAGGAAATAATTCATTATCAGCAAGGTTTATTTTTAGCTCATTTACTTAGTTAATCCATTTAATATTTTATGAAAGAGACAGATACGGCTTGTCGCACACTGGGTCCGCTCGTCTCCGCTCAGCTCAGCCTTTCAGCCCAAAAAAATGTAAAACCCGTGTATTTAAATAGAAACGCACCTCCTTGCATTTTGGCTCCTCTCCGCTCCTTGTCCTCTGTTTGTGAAGAATACTAGGCCGGATGCTGGTGAATGGTTCACGCAGGCGCAACACTAACGTTTTCATATATGCGCTAAAGCATTTATGCAACCATTTATTCAAGAGATAACATATTTAATTTCAACTCTTTAGCACTAGAACTAACGTAGCAAGCACTAAAGTTAACTAGAATTCCCGAACATCCCGGTACCGCTTCTCGCATATCGTCAGGATATCGTTGTCTTTATTATATAACGCATTTGTTGCCTCACATCCGCCTTTTCACAACATGCGCTTAGGGGTTCAGGTATTTTATCAGATTAGTTTGTCACGTTTAGGCTTGTCGCACACTGGATCCACTCCGCTCAGCTCACATCAGATCCGATCGGGTCCACTCCTCTTAGCTCCGTCATTTTTCTACATATTGTCGCCTCCCACCTCTCCACCGGAGTGTTAAATATGTGCTGCTATCCTGGTTGCATAAATGCGCATATATGAAAACGTTAGTGTTGCGCCTGCGTGAACCATCCGCCAACATCCGACCTCCGGCCTAGTATTCTTCACAAACAGAGGACAAGGAGCGGAGAGGAGCGGAACGGAGCCAAGCTGAGCTGAGCGGACGTAGTATGTGCGTTTCTATTTAAGTACACGGGTTTTATATTTTTCTGGGCTGAAAGGCTGAGCTGGACCCAGTGTGCGACAAGCTTTACATACTTTGTCCGAAAATAAGACATCCCCAGAAACTAAGCCCTAGAGTGATTTTCGAGACTTTTTGGAATATAAGCCCTCCCCTGAAAATAAGCCCTAGTTAAAATAATGTGGAAAATATAATTCGTTAAAAAAGCTCTTGAATTTAGCAGCTCAAGCTGTCCTAATATTTGAGAGAAATGTTTGTAGATTGTAGATTGTAGATATGGTGGTGACGACTTGTACTGCGACCTTTATAGATCTATTGTACCCCACCCTCCTCCTCCAAGTGTTGGTGTACTAACCCATTTAGAGCGCCTCCTCTAATCCTGATTCCTTTAGGAATCTCAGGATCTGGGTGGGATTCAAGGCCTGCAGCTCCTCTGTGTTCAAGCAGTGAGCCCCAAGGTACATCTGTCTCTTGCGGAGTAATGCTCCGCAGTCTTTGAACAGATGTATGGGGGTTTCCTCTGCTGAGCCACAGAATCTGCATCCATCATCCTCCTCTAGGCCTAGGGCCTTGAGATGTTTCCTAAGTCTGCAGTGTCCCGTCAGGGCTCCTGTCAGAATTCTGAGCTTGTTCCTGCTTAGTTTCAGGCAAGCTTTTGTTCTCTTCTGGTTAAAAGATCCCAGCATCACTTTGGATTGCCTTAGCCCTGGAAGTTCTTTCCAGGTTTTCATCCATTTTCCTCTTGTTTCTTCATCTAAACTTTTGCGGATGGTGTTCATGCTCATACCGCAAAAGGGTTCCGGACCTATAAAGGGGCTACTGAATCCCTTGTTTGCTAGGTGATCGGCTTCTTCGTTTCCGTCTATACCAGTGTGTCCTGGTACCCAGTATAGCGTTACTTTATTATCCCTGCCAAGCTTGTTCAGCTTCCCCACACAGTCCCATAGCAGTTTGGATCTGATGGTGTATGAGCTAATGGCCTTGATGGCTGCTTGGCTATCTGACAGGATAGCAATTCGTTTTTTGCGGTAATTCCTGTCGAGGTTAAACTGTGCACATCTTTCGATTGCGTGTACCTCTGCATCCATGTGGATGTTCCCATGGATTCGAAGTATCTAGTACGAGGTCCAAACACTCCTGCACCAGTGCCTTCCTTTGTCTTCGAACCATCTGTATACCACTTGATGTCATTTTGCTCTATGTGGTATGCTGAGGATTCGTCGCTCCAATCGGCTTTGCTACTACACATTGCTGTGTAGTTTTTCTCGAAGTGGTATTTGCATACCATTTCGTCTTTTGGTACTTCCAGCCAGGGGTTCTTGGCAGCGAGGCTGTTTCGGTCTCTGCTCCCGATTATTTTACCTCTGCCCATTCCTTCCTTGCTGAATCTTACGATCGCCGATCTGGCGGCGCTCTCCACCACAAGGTGCAGCGGAGTCAGATCCAGCAGCAGCTCCAATGCTGCTGTCGGACACGACCCCATCGCCCCCGTGATGCAGACACACGCCAGTCTTTGAATCTTCTCAAGCTGTTTCCTCATAGAGGCCAACTTGATTCTACTTCCCCACGCAACTGTCCCATAAGTGATTGCAGGTCTCACTATCATGGTGTACATCCATCGCAGGATAGTGGGGTTACAACCCTAAGTTTTTCCTGCCAGATTTCTGCACACCATTAGGGCGCGTTTGGCTTTATCTACCACTGCCTCAGCGTGTCTATTCCATAGGAGTTTGCTATCTAGTGTGATACCCAGATACCTTATCTTCTGTTGGTATTCTACTGCCTTCCCATCTATGAGTATGGGATGTAGGCAGTTTAGTTTTCTCCTTCTAGTAAATGGTATCACCGTGGTTTTGCTCGGGTTGAGTTTCAGTCCTACTGTTTGACACCATCTACTAGTTACGTTGAGGCCTCTCTGAACAATTTCACAGAGCGTTCCCTCAAATTTCCCTCTAGCCATTATGACTATGTCTTCGGCGTAACCTTGACATTTGATGTCTAGATCGTTTAGCCTAACCAGTAGTTCATCAACTACCAGGCTCCACATTAGCGGTGATATTACACCTCCCTGTGGGCACCCTCGAGTTGTGGAGATCTTAATGGTGTCTTTTCCCACTTGTGTCTCCGCCGTTCTAGTTCTCAGCATTTCTCCCATCCACTTTGAGATAGTGCTGTCGATATTCCTTCTTTCGAGGGCCGCCCTGGCAGCCTCGTGTGAGGTGTTGTCAAAAGCTCTCTCTATATCCAAGAAGGCACATATCGCTACTTCCTTTGTCTCTAGTGCTGCTTCTATTTCGTTTGTCAGCTGATACAGGGCGGTTTCTGTGGATTTCCCTGCTCTGTAAGCATGCTGACTCCTGTGTAGTGGTGTACCTACCAGCACTATAGTCCTAAGGTAATTATCAATCACCTTCTCCATTGTCTTTAACATAAAAGATGTTAGACTAATGGGTCTAAATGACTTCGGTTGAGTGTTGTCTTTCTTCCCCACCTTCGGTATAAATACCACCTTAGCCCTTCTCCAAAGCTCCGGTAAATATCCGAGCGCTAAGCTACTTCTAAAGATATTTAGAAGATACGGCATTAGTTCTCTCTCTTCCTTCTGTAGGAAGGCAGGAACTAGTCCGTCCACACCTGGGGCCTTAAAAGGCTGGAAAGTGCCGATAGCGCATCTGATTCGGTTTTCCGTACAGATGGACGCTGCCCTCTTCCAGTCAACGCTGCCCTCAAAACCAAGTCGGGCCTGGTTTCCGTGGTTGCATCAAGCCCTCTGTCTCCCTGTATCCTCTACATCCCGGAAAATGGGTTTCTAGTAGGAGGAGAGCTCTTTTCTCTTCATCCTCCGTGAAGGTCCCATCCGGTTTCTTGAGAGTGGTTGTCATTTCCGCTCTATCCTTCGCTAGTGCTTTGTGCAGTCTAGCTGCCACCTGCGTGGATTCTATGTTTTCACAGAAGGTCCTAAAGTTTTCCCTTTTTGCCCTTCTGATCTCTTTGTTGTAGGTGGTAAGCACCTCAGAGTATTCTAGCCAATTTCCGTATTGCTTGGCTTTGTTAAAAAGCCTACGTACTTTTGCTCTTAATGTAGACAAATTTTTGTTCCACCATTTTTCGTCCTTATGCTCCTTCACGGTTTTTACCGGGCAGCTGGATTCAAATGCCGTGGTGATTGCTACATTTATTTCTCCTACAGCCTGCTCCAGCACGGTGTAGTGTTTGATACTACCCCGCACTGTCACCTGCTCTAGGTTTTCTTTTAGTTGGGAACTAAACATAGGCCACACAGTGTGTCTGGGGTTTCGAATGGGGGTGTTTTCCTCACTCGCTCCTTCCAGCTCAAACTCTATGATCCTATGATCTGACATTGAGGGCTCACTGGAAACCTTCCACATTTTAATTAGTTTACTTACGTTAGCGCTACCTACCTACCTACCTATAAAAACCTACCGTAATATCCAGTACATCATTTCTGACTTTAGTGACAAATGTTGGTGTGTTCCCAACGTTGTACACAATTAAGTTCTCTTTAATAAGGTATTCTAAAAGGTACTCACCCCTCTTATTAGTGTCCGTGCTGCCCCACATCTCTTTGTTTGCGTTCGCGTCACATCCCAGGATGAGTGGCAGCCTTCTCCTAATACAGTGTTCCACCAGCTTTTGTACTTCAATGGGTGGTATGCTGTTACCATCGCCAGGGAAGTATGCTGATGCGATCACTACTTCGCGGTGGAGACCCTCGGTCTTGATGAGGGCCTGAATCGGTACTAAATCCCGCGTTAAAAATTCTGAAAGACATAAGTAATTTATGCCATTTCTTACCATAATGCAAGTTCTAGGGGAGACCTCACGGCTGTCCCATACCAACTTACATTCCCTGTTGTTAAGGCCTCTGATCTTACCTCCGTAGGTCCAGGGTTCTTGAAGCCATCACAGCTGAAGCTGCTTTGGCATGATGGATGTTCACTTGGGCTATTTTGGTGCGCCTGCTGGTCATTCTTGTTTTGTGACAGGAGGCGGCAAGTCCTCCTCTGTCCTTACAAGAACATCTACCTCTGCCTCTGTAGACATGGCTGGACTGCTCATGTCTACCAGTGTGAGGTCAAGGTCGTCTTCCCGGGAATCCGGGCTGACTTCCTTGTTCTCTGTGTCGGTTAGGTCCCGCACACATGGATTATTTTTACTTTTGGAATTCATATAAATCCCACGAGTAGCAAGGGAAGTAAAGGTCCGCCACGTCAGAGCCCTGCATGGTAAGGCTTGATACCCTCTGAGGTCGCCAGGTATCAGAGGGGCTCCGTTAGCGATGGCCGGTTACCCTTGGCCACCAACCAGTCCTTCCGGCACGGGTCGCATGACACCTTGGATTAAGGGTTTGGAAGTTCTTGGTTGTTCGCTCTCCGCTGACCGCTCCGACCGGAGTTGTACTCTGGTCGGTAACGTCTAACGGTTTGTTGCAAAATTAAGCCCTTACACCACGACAAGGTGACTTCCAGAGTGAGGGTAAATGTTTGTAACAAAATATTCCCAGAAATTCCCTGTTTACTTCTACAGTTCGTTTAAAGCAATGCACATGCAATTGTGTCCAAATTAATTCCTGGAAATTATAAAGTAGAATTTATCTTAAAAATACAATATAAGGCAGCAGTCAATATAAGGTAGCTTGTGCATTTCAGTGTTGTAATCGTGGATGACTCCGGGGATGTAAATCTCTAAGCCTTCTGTAAAGAGAAGATGTTGGATCTCCTTATAGTTCGATGATGGCGTGCAAACTACGATAACCTGTGCCAACTGATGGACCAAGGAAATGGGAAAAAATGCAGGGTTGGATCAGGTCGGCAGCCGTTATTTTCTTAAGTTGGAAGAATGTATCTGGGAATTGATTGCTGATAGGAGAGCAATTGCTGGAGAGCAAAAATTTTATCTTGAAATGGCAATTGAATTTGATATATCTACAGAAGAATATAAAGCATCGTTACACTGGATGGATAACTTCCTTCAATAACATCAACTGCCTCTAAGGAGATCAACAACTATGTTTAAGCCAACAACTATGTTAGGAAGACAATGAAGTTGTTAAACGTGCACTTGCATTTAAGCATTTTGATGATAACATCGACTTTTCGAAATACCAACTCTCCAACATGATTGTTATGGATGTTACCGCGGTGTTTCTAGGCCAAGGACGGTTCAATACAAGGCTTCGATATACGTTCCTTCTACCGGTTGCGATATTTTGGCGATTCGTCAAAATGGCAAGAAAGTATTACCATTTATCATCACTACAGGTACAAAAGACAAGATTGAACGCGTTTCAGGAATTTATGTCCTTGAAAATGAAAATGTCTGGTGCACCCAAGCAGTTATAAGAAAGTGGGTCGATTTTATGCTGCCGCCACTGCTGAAAAACCTCGAAATAGAGGTTTACTAGTTTGGGATTCAGCCGGTACTCACCGCGCTAAAGATATGAAAAACTTTCTTGCTGACAGGAAGATTGATCGAATGATGACTGGCTACCTGCAGACACTTGGCATGGCAATAAACAAGCGATTCAAGGATCATTTGCTGATGGAAATCAATGAATACATTGAAAACAGAATGGTGAGAAATCATCGAGGTAATTTTGTCTTACATACTTACAAGAAGTTGTGAATTGGGTACCAAATAACTGACAGTTGTGTTTCCAATATTCGACGGGTAATACCCTAGGTCTTCTCCTTAGAAATGTTAAAGAAAAAACAGACATCAACTCAAAATCAGGAGTATACAAACTAAAATGCAATGACTGCAATGGTGTCTACGTGGGTCAAACCGGAAGGAATTTCTCCACAAGAATATCGGAACATAGAAAATGTTTTGAACAGGGAAAAAACGATTCTACATTTTCCAATCACCTGAAAGACAAAGACCACACCAGCAACTTTATACCGTCAATATTACATTTAGAAAAGAATGGATTTAAATTAAACATCTTGGAATCCCTAGAAATGTACAAATCCCTAAGAAAAACCGAAGCGGATTTACTCAATGATCAACAAGATTTGTATTTCCCCGCTATAGCGAGACATTGCCATTAAGAACTGTACCTTCACCCCCACTTGCATATTCTAACTGTCATTCATGTATATATAGTTTGTATATCGCTGTATCACTATGATCTGAAGATGCTATGATAATAGCGAAACTATAGTCATCATTAATAAATTATATGTGAAAAGAATTTTTTCTCAAACATTACATTATGTGCAAAAAGTAAGAGCTAAAACAGTGTCAGGTTTGTATATCAAATCGGGATGATCCCGTCACTTACCTTCAGGCTGCAACCGTCTCTGACTCGCTCCATGGAACGTCCTTCCGTCGCCTATTTAAGGGAGGAAATAGGAAGAAACAATATAAGCAGGGAAATACACGGATGGAAACCCCTAAATCGGATTGTTCCGGACGGGATAAAAGCCGATGCTGTCTTCTATGTGGTGATCGAACCACCCGATAAAGATTCACTTTAAATTAACTAACTAACGCGAGCGTGGCCAACATGGCTGAGGTCAGACGCACCAAACTAACGCGCCGAACGCTCAACACACATTGCCCGATAACTAATATCGCGGCGTATTATATTTCCGGGTAATTTAGCAAGATCTCGTCTCAGGTCGGGGCACCTGTCGCCCTCCTTTGGATAAAGGCCGAAAACCAATTAGACAAACAAAAATAGCCCTAACTGATTTTTTTAGCAATTTTCCAAAAGCGCTGTTCGGCTTTTTGTACAAGAGTTCTATGGCTGCTATGCCTGCCATCACGAGCACTGCTTCTTTGAGACTACTTTGTAGGCACTGCACACACGTAGTGCCAGTCACTTTCTCGACTGCGTTTGCCCAGATCGTGGTACCATAGAGCATTGACGAGTGAGGTTCTTCTTCTTCTACTTGGTGCCATATCCGCCTAACGAATGTTGGCGATCTATAATAACTTTATTGACAGCAGCACGGAACAACTCGACTGATGTCTTTCCATACCACTGTCTAAGGTTCCCCAACCATGAGGTTCGTCTTCTCCTTGGTCCTCCATTACCATTGATCTTGCCTTGCATGATGAGCTGCAGTAGGCGGTATTTATTATTTCGCATGATGTGTCCCAGGTAAGAGAGATTCCTTATCTTGATGTTTGGCATGACTTCGATCTTCTTTCCCAATCTTCTCAGAATCTCTTCGTTCGTTATTCTGTCAATCCAACTGATCCGCAGAATTCTTCGATACACCCACATCTCGAAGGCGTCGATCTTCTTCGAGGATGCTTCTGTCAAGGTCCATGCCTCCATATTGTAAAGCAAGACCGAATACGTATTTTCCGAGTGAGCAACCGAGCATAATATCTTTCTCTTGTTATTTTTTGGTCCACCGACATTGGGAAACCTGCTATGCTGTTAACTTGGGCGCTTTCGTCGTTGCTCACATGATGTGGTGTTGAACATAACTTCTTGCCAATAATCACACCAAGGTATTTAACTACCTCCTTGGGCGCCATAACTATGCGCCTTTCGGCATCACGTCTATCACGTCTTGTCTTTTTATATTTTCTCTTCAGTCCTTCAATATATCCTTAAATGGTTTTTACTGTCTAAACTGTCTAATCCTTGTATATCTACCGTCTAATGCATATACATTTTAACATTGGTAATAGTATATTAAAGGACGAGTTCAGTAAGCGGGATTTTACAGCACTTGTCCAAGTTTAGGTTAGGTTAATTAGGTTAGGTTAGACATAAAATTAGACTACATACTACGTGGTATAATAATATACGTGGTATACAATCAAGACCGCATACTACGCACGGCAGCCCCGCACGTAGTAAGTAGTCTTGATTGTATACCACTAAATTTAAATACAAGCCTAACCTAAATAAAAAAAAAGTAACAGAGAAAATAAGACCACATACTACGTGGTATAATAATATATGTGGTATACAATCAAGACCACATACTAGCCGCGGCAGCGCCGCTCGTATTATGTGGTCTAGTATGTGGTATGTGGTTGATAAACGTGGTATACAATCAAGACTACATACTACGCGCGGCAGCGCCGCGCGTAGTATGTAGTCTTGATTGTATACCACTAAATCTAAATACAAACCTAATCTAAAAAACTAATCTAAAAAAAATACAAACAAAAGTAAAACAGAAAATTAGACCGCATACTACGTGGTATAATGGTATAATAATATACGTGGTATACAATCAAGATCACATACTACGCGCGGCAGCGCCGCGCGCAGTATCTAGTCTTTATTATATACCACTAAATCTAAATACAAACGTAATCTAAAAAACTAATCTAACCTTAATACAAACAAATGTAAAATTGAAAATTAGACCACATATTACGTGGTATAATAATATATGTGGTGTACAATCAAGACCACATACTACGTGGTAGTATGGTATACCACTAAATCTAAATACAAACCTAACCTAAATACAAACAAAAACAACAGAGAAAATTAGACCACATACTACGTGGTATAATACCACTTGCTACGTGGTATATAGACCACATACTACGCGCGGCAGGGCCGCACGCAGTATGTAGTCTTGATTGTATACCACTAAATCTAAATACAAACCTAACCTAAAAAACTAACCTAACCTAAATACGAACAAAAGAAAAAGAGAAAATTAGACCACATACTACGTGGTATAATAATATACGTGGTCTAGTATGTTGTATAAACAACAACCTAAACTAAACCTAACCTAAAAAACCTAAAACCTAACCTAAAGAACTAACCTAACATAAATACGAACAAAAGTAACAACGAAAATTAGACCACATACTACGTGGTGTAATACCACATACTACGTGGTATATATACCACATACTACGCGCGGCAGCGCCGCGCGCAGTATGTAGTCTTGATCGTATATACTACTTGATTGTATACCACTAAATCTAAATACAAACCTAACCTAAAAAACTAACCTAACCAAAATACGAACAAAAGTAAAAGAGAAAATTAGACCACATACTACGTGGTATAATAATATACGTGGTCTAGTATGTGGTATAAACAACAACCTAAACTAAACCTAACCTAAAAAACCTAAAACCTAACCTAAAGAACTAACCTAACATAAATACGAACAAAAGTAACAACGAAAATTAGACCACATACTACGTGGTGTAATACCACATACTACGTGGTATATATACCACATACTACGCGCGGCAGCGCCGCGCGCAGTATGTAGTCTTGATCGTATATACTACTTGATTGTATACCACTAAATCTAAATACAAACCTAACCTAAAAAACTAACCTAACCAAAATACGAACAAAAGTAAAAGAGAAAATTAGACCACATACTACGTGGTATAATAATATACGTGGTATACAATCAAGACCACATACTACGCGCGGCAGCGCCACGCGCAGTATGTAGTCTTGATTGTATACCACTAAATCTAAATACAAACCCAACCTAAAAAACTAACCTAACCTCAATACGAACAAAAGTAAAAGAGAAAATTAGACCACATACTACGTGGTATAATAATATACGTGGTCTAGTATGTGGTATAAACAACAACCTAAACTAAACCTAACCTAAAAAACCTAAAACCTAACCTAAAAAACTAACCTAACCTAAATACGAACAAAAGTAACAGAGAAAATTAGACCACATACTACGTGGTATATTACCACATACTACGTGGTATATAGACCAAATACTACGCGCGGCAGCGCCGCGCGCAGTATGTAGTCTTGATTGTGTACCACTAAATCTAAATACAAACCTTACCTAAAAAACTAACCTAACCAAAATACGAACAAAAGTAAAAGAGAAAATAGACCACATACTACGTGGTATAATAATATACGTGGTATACAATCAAGACCACATACTACGCGCGGCAGCGCCGCGCGCAGTATGTAGTCTTGATTGTATACCACTAAATCTAAATACAAACCTTACCTAAAAAACTAACCTAACCAAAATACGAACAAAAGTAAAAGAGAAAATTAGACCACATACTACGTGGTATAATAATATACGTGGTATACAATCAAGACCACATACTACGCGCGGCAGCGCCGCGCGTAGTATGTGGTCTAGTATGTGGTATAAACAACAACCTAAACTAAACCTAAAACCTAACCTAAAAAACTAACCTAACCTAAATACGAACAAAAGTAACAGAGAAAATTAGACCACATACTACGTGGTATAATAATGGACAATTGCTGAAAAACACCTTACGAACGAGTTTTTATAGTATTTTTTTCTATTTTGCGCCCTTTTATGTCATTTCTAAATAAAAAAATCGCCCATACATGTTTAGAAAATTCTATGGTGCTTAATAACTGATAACACTGATACTTGACATTTCACTGACACTTGAAATTAATTTAAAGGTTAAAATTAAAATGGGTAAGAAAGTATCTTGTACTCCACAACGAAACCATTAATTAATTAAATTTGTGTATTCGCGATTTCCACACATCACATAACCTTAAAACTATCTCTGCGAAAATTTGACACTGACAGCTCTGAATTTCAGTTCTAACCTTGAAAAAATGAACTCATAACAGCACTCAGCGTGCCATAACCGCACGCATGAAATTCAGCAAGTTACTGCAAATACAGTGTGCAATTTATTGCCACATAAATCAAGCTTACGATACAAAAAAAAATATATGTACTAAATTTAACGAGTGGTGCAATAAAAATTATGTTACAGTTGTTTTGGAAAATGTTTTACTTGCTTACTTCGAATTACAACGTAAGAAGTATAAACCATCAAGTTTATGGACGATATATTCCATGTTGAGGGCCTGTTTATCTATATATAAGGATGTAGACATATCCGAATATTTTAAATTGCAGGCCTTATTGAAACGGATATCTCAGGGCTATGCACCTAAAAAGTCAAAGATTTTAGAAGAAGGAACATATACATAAATTTCTAAGGAACGCAGATGATAAGTCTTACCTGGCTATAAAGGTTGGTAAATTTGTATGTATATCGCAGCTTTGTATGTAACGCTATTCATTTTAGATCGTCTTGATAATAGGTTACAATGGTGCGCTTACGCGTCAGGAATTAACAGATATGTCTGTTGACGACATAGAATGCAGTTTATTAGCATTAATTAATTAAATTTGTGTATTCGCGATTTCCACACATCACATAACCTTAAAACTATCTCGCCGAGAATTTGACACTGACAGCTCTGAATTTCAGTGCTAAATGAACTCATTACAGCACTCAGCGAGCCATAACCGCACGCATATGAGTGCTGTTATGAGTCCATTACAGAAGCAAAATAGAAAAAAAAACCCGGCCAAGTGCGAGTTGTGACTCGCGCACCGAGGGTTCCGTACAAACTTGTAAGTAAGGTATCTTTTTTTGTGGAGGACGTGGCAAGCACATTCAGTTAACTTGATAAGTGGCCCTCTTGAAATCACGACCATCTTAGTACCGCAGCAAGCATAACCTCAAAATGTCGCTGTCGTACGTGGAATTCTACCCTATATTTTATTACCATACATCCCCCATTCACTATGAGTGTTAAGGGGTTCTGGAACTTTACTATTTGTTTTTACTGCTCAATTTTGCCTGTATACCTATATACCCCGTATAAAGGTATACAGGGTATTTTTTTTAAATAACGCGAATATTTTTAAACTTATAAAAAGAAAACTTTATTTTAGTATTACACTTATTCACTAACTTATATTAAGATCTAACTATTTCTAGATCTAATATAAACTAATATAGACTATAATAAACTAACTATTTCTAGTATTTCTAGTAACTATTTCTAGATCTATTTCGATACTCTTAACATTCAGTTGTTCAATTGACTGCTTTTTGGGCAATTGACTACCAAAAAAATATAGGGCGTACGTGATTTTAGTATAATATACTTAAATCATATTATCTACAACATATTATGTAGATTATGTAGATTATAGTATAGTATTATTATGTAGATTATCAACATATTATGTAGATTATAAAGAAAAATTAGACGAAATATAATATATATAGGATGTTACGGGACTTGAGTATGTCGCATGTCGGTTATAAACAAGCAAAATTTAGACATAATATATACCCTGTATATATTATGTATATAGAGCGTATGTGATGAAATGCATAACGAATATAAACAAAGAAAATTCAGAATAAACAGCTTGGTGCCAAAACATACTTTTTAACCTTCGGACCTAACCGAGGAGGACCTAACTGTATGCAACCCATATGCTTCTGGAGCCTAACAATACTACTACAATAACATTAGTGTATTTTCATAAGTTTCTAATAGTAAATTCGCATTTTTTCTTGTAATTAAACTACATATTTGCGGTTTTCAGATTTTTCCCTTTACATGTGCTGTAAGACACCGGTTCTTGCCAAATTTCATGATTCTAGGTCAACGGGAAGTACCCTGTAGGTTTTGATTCCCTTGCGAAATCGCAAAATATGCGACATAAACGGTCATATCTTTTGATCGCGTTGACTTACAAGTTTGATTTTTTCGCAGCTGAAAGAGACCGCAGACTCGAGTATTTGATACAAATTTCAACTTGTTACCTCTACGCGTTCCTGAGAAAAATGGTCTCGACAGACAGACAGACGGACAGACAGACAGACAGACGTACGGACAGACAGACAGACAGACAGACAGACAGACAGACAGGCAGGCAGACGGACAACAAAGTGATCCTATAAGGGTTCCGTTTTCGGTACGGAACCCTAAAAATTATTTTAAACGCGTTGTAAGTTATTATGAATCAGACCGCTAGTATATTTTCCGCCTTATCTTGCTATTCTACTTCTTGTAGTAAAGTCTTGTAAAGTCTTGTTTATATAGAAATGATATTATCTGTTATATTGCCCAGTCTATATAATTTTACAAGACATTCTAGACTTTGTAATCTCTCTAGTCTATTTTCTACTTTGCAAGTAAATTTGAGATAATGCATTTTCTAAACGAATTTTATTATAAATATGTTTGTAATTATTTTGTTAATAATATTGTTGCGTAAATATTTGGATAATCTAGACGGATATATTATGGGAAAATATTAATAAAAATTGTACGCTCGCGGCAAAATAAATAAATAATTGAGATGTTACGCCAGAAATTTCCAAAATTCTCTAAACAAACGAGCAATTTCAGTCAATTAATAACGTAGGTAAGTTCGCTGGAGAAATATTGCCGGCAGGAATCCCGTGACACATCTGTCTAACACACTCTCGTCTATGTATCGATATGCCAAACAGAAATTACAACTTGCTTTATCGACTGTAAACTACTTCGACGCAGAATGCACCACTAACATTCCTCCCTCGCCCGTTTTCCGTCCTCGCATGGAAGTGAAAACGCCACAGAAATTTCTCCACATGCATGCCGATATTCAAGCAAACAGTTACGCAAAGCAACTAAACACTTTCTTCCTCTACTCTCACATACAATCCAAACAGTTTGTTTTCTTTTCTTTGCTTACATTCAATGTTTATTAAATTACAGATTATTAAGTGAACGTTCTCAATATATGGAATAACTTATTACACACGAATATAACATGAGATATAGCGTAGTATATAGTCTGGTCTCATAAAACTAGTCTTGTTTATAGAGTCCGATCTGACTGCTCCTAGCCAATACGTCTTGTATATCTAGTTTAATAATATCTGCAACGCTAAGCCTCGTCTATTATATGCCTAGATTTGCTAACAGTGTTCAATATGTCTAGACTGTCTGTTTAGTCTTGTCTGTCTAGTCTTGTATAGTAAGTCTATTACATTTAATGTTTTGATATATTTCGTTTAAAAATGATTTATGTCGGTGTGATATCATTTAGATTGGAGCTTTTTTCCCCGAGTCCATTCCATCATAATTTTTTATTCTATTACAGCGACCTGGTAAAGCGATAAACTTGTAAAATATTGTGTTATTTGGCACAAACCGGAATTTATCACGTGGCGAAACGATCGATCACAAGGAGATACGGTTGTAGTAGGTGTGCAATGATAAATCATGATTCATTTCGTGGAACAGGCGAAACAGTTTCACAATTGGGATTGTGCAACGTTCCCGACGAGGGCGAGGCTTAAAGCGTAAACTACCAATATTTAAAAAGCGTATCTTCTTCATTTTCTTAATTAAATCTCGTGTGTTAATGAGTAACACATATGGCGCATGCAAATATATCTTTTAAAGTTTATTATTTAATTAAAGCAAGGCAAATATTCTAATTGTCGTTTATAAAGTAAATACATTCTACAAAACAACCGCCACTTTGATTATATTTCCGTTTCTACCATCAATTTTCTTGGATCGCGAAATTTAATGGCTGCTTGGCTTTCGCAACATTGGTGTATTGTTCGGCTTCAACTTCGATACATTCGTGCAACCTCTGCTCATCGGCATCCGGTTTATATTGTCAAACCCATCTCTCTTTATACAAACACCTAAACAAACAATGTTTTCGTGAACGTAACATTCACGTTTATTTACCGTGGCCAAAGGAAAAAGACCTTTTGAAATTCGCGAATTGCGTAAACACGACTGGCACAGACATGACGGTTATTTTACGAATTCAAAATTTTTACAAGAATTATTATTGCATCCGACAAGATCAGACAAGACAGAATAAGAATAATTAAGAACAGACAACAACAAACAAGAGCAGACAAGACCAGCCAAGACCAGGCAAGATCAGACTAGACCATAAAAGACGCAGACAAGACCCAACAACATCAGATACGACCGGGTAAGATCAGACAAGAGCAGACAAACCAGACAAGTCCAGCCAAAACCAGTCAAGAGCAGACAAAACCAGACAAGATTTGACAAGGTCAGACAAGATCTGCATTTAATAATTGTTGAGATTTAATATGCATAATGGAATTTTCAATTGAAATTCTTTTATAACCAAGCCGAAGAGAAAATGTGTAGAAAATATGAATCACATAGCGACTGTAGAAAAATGAAATGGAAAGAAATCCGTCTGGAGATAACAATTTAATATATCTGATTGAAATATTGGTTTCAAGTAAAAAAAGCTTTTTAATATTTTGTGGTAGAATTAATTTTTGTGCTGCATTAGGGAATTGGGCGGGCGCAATCGGTCCGACGATCTGAAAGTATTTGCAGCAGAACCGGCGTTCCGGCTCACATGTAATCAGGTTTCCTCTAAGTAACTTATTTTATCTGATCTAAGGCTCTTTCCGAATTAAATGACGCCGCCGTGGAATTAATCCGCATCCACTCCACCGAATTCATT
The DNA here is from genome assembly GCA_944588485.1 of Phosphuga atrata. Taxonomy (NCBI): domain Eukaryota; kingdom Metazoa; phylum Arthropoda; class Insecta; order Coleoptera; family Silphidae; genus Phosphuga; species Phosphuga atrata. The sequence goes on from OX155899.1 coordinate 66,199,168, forward strand.
TCATTATTTCCAGCCCGGCACGCGCTTTACATTCTCAAATCTAATAATGTCCAACAGAGTAGACTCAACGGAAAAGTTACGACGTTACTTTTCTTCTTGGTTTAGCCACTTTATTTCAGAATTGCATAACTAATCTTGTTTTGCTTACTTTCATGCATAAAATATATTTACTTTGTCTTGGATCATTTTATTCATATTGTTTGGACCCTGTCTCACGAAAATCAAATTTTCCAGTTTTAAAACCTGGCTGGTCTAATCACTTACCTGTTAGGGCTGCTCGCGTCTCCGCCACGTGTGATCGTCCTTCCGGCGACTTTTTAAGGGTGGAAATGGGGATAATAAGTGGAGGGATTCCATTAAAATTGTTGTCTTCGAGACGTTGGATGCCGGTTCAGTCTTTTGGGCTCGTGATTACACCCCTGGTTAACTTGACTTAAAACGATAAACTTAAAGATGCTTTACCCCACCGTGATCACTTACCCCATCGTGCCATTTAAAATTATGGGGGTTGTGGCCCCAGAGCGAAGGGGTTAAGTGATTTGGCTACAAATTTTCTTGTAAAAGGAGTCACCCTCACGAACAAAGTTGAAGTGTCCGAGTCTTTTTTGAAAATCAATCTAACCGAAAATCCCTCCGTTGCGTTTTCAATGGCCCACCAAGTATGCAAAGCTCAAGTAAATGAAATATTGGCAATGTTTGTTTTGGTTCGAACAAAGCGTGCATATCGCAAGGATATTTAACGAGGAATAAAATAATAAGTAAATATTTGAGTATCCGCCACCACAGACAACGAATTCTCTGCAAATGTTACATTTGGATTCTCGTTCAGGCAATCCCCGATGTGTACCGATTTCACTATTGACAAACGCATGATTTAACATTTCGTTGCCTCGCTCGAGACCTTACAAAAATAAACTTGCAGTGCTTGCACCGCAATAAACTTGCACAATAAATCAGATAGGACCAGATAAAGCCAGACAAGGCCAGACAACACCAGATAACACCAGACAAGAACAGAGAAGTCTAGACAAGACGCAGACAACACCAGACAAGGGCAGACAAAATAAAAAAAAAACCACAAACGACGAAACAAGTTCAGTCTAAACTAGACATGACCCGACCTGACCAAATCTGACCAGACAAGACCATACAAGACATTCTGGTCTTATTTATTCCCCGATATAGTCTATCCTATGCTGTCTTCTCTGTTTTAATCTAGACAGACTTAGACTAGACAGACAAGACTCACTAAACCCCCTATTCCACCTTGGCTTTAGTATGCGCCACCCTGGTATCGCATATTCTGCATTCATTCAGTGTGGGCAGCCCGGACGGTTTACTGAAAAACCGCCCTAGTTGTTGTCTCCCCGACCAGGAATCGAACCCGGGTCTCCCGCATTGAAAGGCGGGTATGTTGTCAACTACACCACCGAGGAGGACAGACAGACAAGACTAGACAGACAAGACTAGACAGACAAGACTAGACAGACAAGACTAGACAGACAAGACTCTTTCTGGACTGTCTTAAACTGTGGTTTGTTTGGTCTTGTATGTTGGCAATAAATTGCAATTAAATTAATTCTTGTGAATGGTGTTCGATATTATTTGTGGAATTGAATTGTGTGGGAGCGATGTCAATTGGATTGGAGACTTGTGTCGATTTCCTTGTATTACAAAGTAAGATTGGAGAAGAGATTGGTAAGTTAAGATTGTAGACTAGTGATTGGATCTCCTGATGTGTGATCGTCCTCCGGTTCTGCTCTTGCGAGAGCTCACTCTTGAGTTTGGCTGCCGCGCTTCGAAAAGCCGAGTAGTCCCGACAAGTCTTCCGCATAACTGAGCTGGTAAAATACTCGTGATCCATGAGTTGAGGTGGCCAATGGGTTTCGAAATAAGCCAGGAACACTTTGTGTATATCGCCGACGTGAGAGACGAGGTCCTCGAGTTCCTCCAGAGAGTAGTTTCGGGCGTCGGCGGGGAAGTTTGTCACTGCCTCCTCCATAAAGGCACTTCGGACCATCTGAGAGCGGACCTTGAGGGCGAGTTCGGATGATAATGGACCCGGTGAGGCATTGCTAGAAGACGTTCTCACGGGATCCTCTTGTAGAGACTAGTGATTGGATCTCCTCCTGATGTGTGATCGTCTTGTATGCCGTGCGGTGGGTAGCAAGGAGCAGAAACTAAAGACGATTATCCGTCGTGCAAACAGCATGTTCTTGACATTTCTAGTTAGATTCCGAATCTTAAGCTCGGCGCCGCTCGAACGCACGTTGTAATTGATTCGTTTCGCGTTAGCCGAGCTATTCTTATGTCTGCTGTAGTTTCACACACGGCTTCAATTAATTCAACTAGAATTGCGAAAAGTTTTTGCGCGCGGATATAGACTACAAAGTCGAAAGCTTTAATTTAGCGAAAACTACTAAAGTTTGCTCGCAGGAGTAGTTACTGGCCTCGCACTGTCTCTACTTAATAGTCCATTAGCCCTCTCGACATTTAACACTAATAGCATCTGCATTCAGTCTCCAACAAAATAACTCTAGAACAAACATTTCATACATTATGGGAGTATTATTTAAGTCAGAGTTTTTAAGGCGTTTTTGACAAGACTAGACAGACAAGACTAGACGGACAAGACTAGAGAGAGAAGACTAGACAGACAAGACTAGACAGACGAGACTAGACAGACAAGACTAGACAGACAAGACTAGACAGACAAGACTAGACAGACAAGACTAGACAGAAAAGACTAGACAGACAAGACTAGACAGACAAGACTAGACAGACAAGACTAGACAGACAAGACTAGACAGACAAGACTAGACAGACAAGACTAGACAGACAAGACTAGACAGACAAGACTAGACAGACAAGACTAGACAGACAAGACTAGACAGACAAGACTAGACAGACAAGACTAGACAGACAAGACTAGACAGACAAGACTAGACAGACAAGACTAGACAGACAAGACTAGACAGACAAGACTAGACAGACAAGACTAGACAGACAAGACTAGACAGACAAGACTAGACAGACAAGACTAGACAGACAAGACTAGACAGACAAGACTAGACAGACAAGACTAGACAGACAAGACTAGACAGACAAGACTAGACAGACAAGACTAGACAGACAAGACTAGACAGACAAGACTAGACAGACAAGACTAGACAGACAAGACTAGACAGACAAGACTAGACAGACAAGACTAGACAGACAAGACTAGACAGACAAGACTAGACAGACAAGACTAGACAGACAAGACTAGACAGACAAGACTAGACAGACAAGACTAGACAGACAAGACTAGACAGACAAGACTAGACAGACAAGACTAGACAGACAAGACTAGACAGACAAGACTAGACAGACAAGACTAGACAGACAAGACTAGACAGACAAGACTAGACAGACAAGACTAGACAGACAAGACTAGACAGACAAGACTAGACAGACAAGACTAGACAGACAAGACTAGACAGACAAGACTAGACAGACAAGACTAGACAGACAAGACTAGACAGACAAGACTAGACAGACAAGACTAGACAGACAAGACTAGACAGACAAGACTAGACAGACAAGACTAGACAGACAAGACTAGACAGACAAGACTAGACAGACAAGACTAGACAGACAAGACTAGACAGACAAGACTAGACAGACAAGACTAGACAGACAAGACTAGACAGACAAGACTAGACAGACAAGACTAGACAGACAAGACTAGACAGACAAGACTAGACAGACAAGACTAGACAGACAAGACTAGACAGACAAGACTAGACAGACAAGACTAGACAGACAAGACTAGACAGACAAGACTAGACAGACAAGACTAGACAGACAAGACTAGACAGACAAGACTAGACAGACAAGACTAGACAGACAAGACTAGACAGACAAGACTAGACAGACAAGACTAGACAGACAAGACTAGACAGACAAGACTAGACAGACAAGACTAGACAGACAAGACTAGACAGACAAGACTAGACAGACAAGACTAGACAGACAAGACTAGACAGACAAGACTAGACAGACAAGACTAGACAGACAAGACTAGACAGACAAGACTAGACAGACAAGACTAGACAGACAAGACTAGACAGACAAGACTAGACAGACAAGACTAGACAGACAAGACTAGACAGACAAGACTAGACAGACAAGACTAGACAGACAAGACTAGACAGACAAGACTAGACAGACAAGACTAGACAGACAAGACTAGACAGACAAGACTAGACAGACAAGACTAGACAGACAAGACTAGACAGACAAGACTAGACAGACAAGACTAGACAGACAAGACTAGACAGACAAGACTAGACAGACAAGACTAGACAGACAAGACTAGACAGACAAGACTAGACAGACAAGACTAGACAGACAAGACTAGACAGACAAGACTAGACAGACAAGACTAGACAGACAAGACTAGACAGACAAGACTAGACAGACAAGACTAGACAGACAAGACTAGACAGACAAGACTAGACAGACAAGACTAGACAGACAAGACTAGACAGACAAGACTAGACAGACAAGACTAGACAGACAAGACTAGACAGACAAGACTAGACAGACAAGACTAGACAGACAAGACTAGACAGACAAGACTAGACAGACAAGACTAGACAGACAAGACTAGACAGACAAGACTAGACAGACAAGACTAGACAGACAAGACTAGACAGACAAGACTAGACAGACAAGACTAGACAGACAAGACTAGACAGACAAGACTAGACAGACAAGACTAGACAGACAAGACTAGACAGACAAGACTAGACAGACAAGACTAGACAGACAAGACTAGACAGACAAGACTAGACAGACAAGACTAGACAGACAAGACTAGACAGACAAGACTAGACAGACAAGACTAGACAGACAAGACTAGACAGACAAGACTAGACAGACAAGACTAGACAGACAAGACTAGACAGACAAGACTAGACAGACAAGACTAGACAGACAAGACTAGACAGACAAGACTAGACAGACAAGACTAGACAGACAAGACTAGACAGACAAGACTAGACAGACAAGACTAGACAGACAAGACTAGACAGACAAGACTAGACAGACAAGACTAGACAGACAAGACTAGACAGACAAGACTAGACAGACAAGACTAGACAGACAAGACTAGACAGACAAGACTAGACAGACAAGACTAGACAGACAAGACTAGACAGACAAGACTAGACAGACAAGACTAGACAGACAAGACTAGACAGACAAGACTAGACAGACAAGACTAGACAGACAAGACTAGACAGACAAGACTAGACAGACAAGACTAGACAGACAAGACTAGACAGACAAGACTAGACAGACAAGACTAGACAGACAAGACTAGACAGACAAGACTAGACAGACAAGACTAGACAGACAAGACTAGACAGACAAGACTAGACAGACAAGACTAGACAGACAAGACTAGACAGACAAGACTAGACAGACAAGACTAGACAGACAAGACTAGACAGACAAGACTAGACAGACAAGACTAGACAGACAAGACTAGACAGACAAGACTAGACAGACAAGACTAGACAGACAAGACTAGACAGACAAGACTAGACAGACAAGACTAGACAGACAAGACTAGACAGACAAGACTAGACAGACAAGACTAGACAGACAAGACTAGACAGACAAGACTAGACAGACAAGACTAGACAGACAAGACTAGACAGACAAGACTAGACAGACAAGACTAGACAGACAAGACTAGACAGACAAGACTAGACAGACAAGACTAGACAGACAAGACTAGACAGACAAGACTAGACAGACAAGACTAGACAGACAAGACTAGACAGACAAGACTAGACAGACAAGACTAGACAGACAAGACTAGACAGACAAGACTAGACAGACAAGACTAGACAGACAAGACTAGACAGACAAGACTAGACAGACAAGACTAGACAGACAAGACTAGACAGACAAGACTAGACAGACAAGACTAGACAGACAAGACTAGACAGACAAGACTAGACAGACAAGACTAGACAGACAAGACTAGACAGACAAGACTAGACAGACAAGACTAGACAGACAAGACTAGACAGACAAGACTAGACAGACAAGACTAGACAGACAAGACTAGACAGACAAGACTAGACAGACAAGACTAGACAGACAAGACTAGACAGACAAGACTAGACAGACAAGACTAGACAGACAAGACTAGACAGACAAGACTAGACAGACAAGACTAGACAGACAAGACTAGACAGACAAGACTAGACAGACAAGACTAGACAGACAAGACTAGACAGACAAGACTAGACAGACAAGACTAGACAGACAAGACTAGACAGACAAGACTAGACAGACAAGACTAGACAGACAAGACTAGACAGACAAGACTAGACAGACAAGACTAGACAGACAAGACTAGACAGACAAGACTAGACAGACAAGACTAGACAGACAAGACTAGACAGACAAGACTAGACAGACAAGACTAGACAGACAAGACTAGACAGACAAGACTAGACAGACAAGACTAGACAGACAAGACTAGACAGACAAGACTAGACAGACAAGACTACCGAGAACTCACCGCGAGTGGTCGTGTACGACAGTTGATTAAGTGAAAGTAAAATCTTATTTAATTATTCACTGCAAGTTAGTTTGAATAAAGACAATTTATGGCTCGAGAGTTAAGACCTATCGGGCGTCCCGATAAATGCATCGAGCAAATGTGCACCTTTCTCCAAGGCCCCGGTTTTCAGGATGCCCTAAGTGCATCTATCGGTTGCCTTGTCGACCCACTGAAGATGCAAGTAGCTGAATTGGTAGAGGAAATTAAGTTGTTGCGACAGGAAAATATGGAATTAAAGGAAAAGGTAGGCGATTTGGCATTTAAATTACATTTCGCAGAGCCGAATACTACTTCGCACGATAGACGGCAGTTTTTGTTGCCCAGTCCTACCGATAAAGACACACAGCTGGAGGCCAGCGATAAAATTCCATCGGCCTCAGATAAAGAAATTGAGAATCATACAAGAAAAGTTCCCAGCAGACAAACCGTTCCTGCCGAGCCTGGTGAGATGGAAACAAACACCCAGAGATGGCAGTCACAAAAAAAATATATAAGAAGGCCGCGTCGATCAAACATTATAATTGGCACGAACTCGGAAAATGTGGAGCTTAGAGCAATTACTAAACATGCTCACCTCCACATCTCCAGACTGGAACCGCAACTCAACGAAACCGATGTAATTAACTACCTGAACGGAAAAAATTTTACTAACGTCGTCTGCAAGAAACTGGCTTCCAAGTACCCCGATCATTATTCGTCTTTCAAGTTGTCAATCCCGATGGAAAACTTAGAAGATATAAAACAGCCGAATGTGTGGCCCCGATACACTCTCATAAATCGTTTTTTCCTAAGACCGGAGAGGAACAGGGACGAGATATAAGTGGCGACTCGCAGGATTATTTTATAGGCAATCAAAGGCAGTTACACCATAAAATAAAGACATCAGCCTTAAATTTTAAACAATCTAAATCCCCTGGGAACACACATGAAGTTGAGACAAGCATTATATGCCTAAACACACAATCTATAGGAAATTCAGTAGAGCGTATCGAATACATGCTTGAAGACAATAAACACTGCCAACAATTAATTCTAACAGAGCACTGGAAAAGTAGTGAGCAGCTTAGCACCATCAAAATAAGTAACTTTCACCTCGCGACATGTTTCTGCCGTGAGGAAGGAAAACATGGCGGAGTTGCTATATACAGCTATAACATGAGGTACACAATAAGATCTGATATAAATAAATTAGCAGAACTTTCAGTATTTGAATGTGCAGCTATCGAATCAATAATTGATAAAAAAGATGCAATAATCATAGGCATATACAGAGCGCCGCTCACAAATGAGAGGCTATTCAGGGAAAAACTACACATACTGCTGACTAAGATAATCAAAGAAAATAAACTTATTATTATAACTGGCGATTTCAATATAGACATTTTAAAGAAATCAAAAAGTAGTAGACAATTCACATCACTTCTGGAGTCATTTGACATGAAGTTAACATTAAAAGAAACTACCCACCCAAGCTCCAACACCTGTATAGACAACATTGCAGTATACACAGATAAGAAATATATAGTGGAACTCAAAAACTATCATATATCGGACCATCTCGCATTACGAATCATTTTCAAATCCGAAGAAAACCAAAAGGTTTTTAGATACATCAGAAATTTTAAAGAAGAAAACATGAGGCACTTTAAGGAAAACTTATCCAAAAATACATGGATGGGGGTTTGCAGCAACCATTGTACAGATGTAGACAGCCAGTGGAGCTACTTCATTCAAACGGTCAAAGTTCAGTTCAATGAATGCTTCCCGATATCTGCAATAAATAGTAAGCAAACAAGGAAAAAAGTCTTTTCCTATACAATCCTGGACGATATTAAGAAAGAAATGGAACTGCTATATATTCTGAGCCGATATAATAATGAACTAAGGCAGAGTTATAACCGAGCACGAAGAAAATATACGAATTTACTAAAGCGTATAAAAAAACAGCATTATCAGAGTAAAATTGAAGAAAATGACAATATCGTAAAAGCCACATGGGAAGCAGTTCATGAAATTACGCAACTGAAACGAAAACCACAACAACTCGACCCACAAGATGTCGGACCATTTTTCACGCCAAACAATATAAATAATTTTTATGCGGACAGACCCATAGAGATAACGAAGCACTTATCAGAATACCCACACGTAATTAATCTGCAGAACAATCCACATTCATTGTTTATGAACCCGACAACCCAGGAAGAAATAATACAAGTGATAAAGAGTTTAAAAAATACCAAAAGCACAGGAACAGATGAAATCCCTATCTCAACGGTCAAATATGCAGCGGAAGAACTAGCAGTACCATTGGAAGAAATCATCAACAATGCTTTTATTGAAGGAGTGTACCCTAAAGTTCTGAAGGTATCAAAAACGATACCCATATTTAAAAAGGGAAGTAAGAACGATATAAATAACTATAGACCAATAAACCTAGTGTCTTCATTCTCTAAAGTATTGGAGAAATTAATATGTAGTAGACTGCTATCATTCATAGGCAAACACCGACTGTTTAATCAGCGTCAACACGGATTTATTAAAGGACGAAATTTAGAGACAGCCTGTTTCCAGTTCCTAAAAGCAGTCATTCAACACCTAGAGGAACATCGTATCCCGTGCGGAATACTCTTGGATCTCGCAAAGGCATACGACACAGTGGATCATGCTATTCTAATAAAAAAAGCATATTGTTACGGAATTAGGGGTGTTGCTCTAGACCTAATCTCACACTACCTACAAAATAGAATCCAAATAACAGAAATAGAGACATCACATGGAAAGGAGAGATCGACACCAAGGACTATAAATATGGGAATACCACAGGGTAGCATCTTGGGCCCCTTGCTTTTCCTACTGTACATTAATGACCTTCCTGAATTAAATCTTCAACACACACCAAATATGACATTGAACTATGCAGATGACACAAGTATTATTATTGGAAATAGGTCAGAAGAAACAATAGCGACAAACGTCCACACCTCAATGGAGACAATGAAAACCTGGTGTGAGGGGAACAGATTGATCCTAAATAGTGAAAAGACAATGACCATAATATTTAAAACCAACCGCGATAAAAGAACATACAATATCGATGATCCAATTCTAAATATTAATTTTGAGCTTCAGAAGAGTGTAAAACTGCTTGGTATCCATTTCGACGACACGCTAGGATGGGCAACGCATGTAGCACAACTTGATAAAAAACTAAATAAAGGGGTGTATGCCTTGAGAATACTAAAGCAGTTCCTGAATATTGAGACACTGAAAGCAGTGTATTACGCGAACTTTCATAGCCACCTTAGGATGGGAATAATGTTCTGGGGGAGAGGGGTACAAGCAATTGACGTGTTCAAGAGACAGAAAGATGCACTAAGAACTATATTTTCCCTAAACTATCGACAATCCTGCAGAGGAAAGTTTAGAACAGCCAGGATACTAACTGCGACGGGCACTTACGTCTACGAATCGATAGTATTTTTAGCAAAAAACAAAAAACTTTTCGAAGAATTTAATTTTAAGAATCCCAAGGAAACGAGAAGCTATAACATTAATTTCAGAAAACCAAAACACAGGTTAACTATGACGCAAAAGTTACCACCCTACAGTATCATGGAGCTGTACAATATGTTACCTAAGTATATTAAATTACTCCCAACAACAAAACACCTTAAGACGGAACTTCATCGAATCCTCGTCGACATAGAACCGTACTCCGTGCAGGAATTTTGTGAACGAATAAAAATCTACCAAGAATGAAAAAGGACGTGACAAATTTCATTTAGTGAACATCAATGACCTGCGATTATATGTTATTTGTAATTATAAAAGCTGTTCAAATGTTTGCTTAGTTAATGAAATAAACTATTTGAATTTGAATTTGAATTTGACTAGACAGACAAGACTAGACAGACAAGACTAGACAGACAAGACTAGACAGACAAGACTAGACAGACAAGACTAGACAGACAAGACTAGACAGACAAGACTAGACAGACAAGACTAGACAGACAAGACTAGACAGACAAGACTAGACAGACAAGACTAGACAGACAAGACTAGACAGACAAGACTAGACAGACAAGACTAGACAGACAAGACTAGACAGACAAGACTAGACAGACAAGACTAGACAGACAAGACTAGACAGACAAGACTAGACAGACAAGACTGGACAGACAAGACTGGACAGACAAGACTGGACAGACAAGACTAGACAGACAAGACTAGACAGACAAGACTAGACAGACAAGACTAGACAGACAAGACTAGACAGACAAGACTAGACAGACAAGACTAGACAGACAAGACTAGACAGACAAGACTAGACAGACAAGACTAGACAGACAAGACTAGACAGACAAGACTAGACAGACAAGACTAGACAGACAAGACTAGACAGACAAGACTAGACAGACAAGACTAGACAGACAAGACTAGACAGACAAGACTAGACAGACAAGACTAGACAGACAAGACTAGACAGACAAGACTAAACAGACAAGACTAGACAGACAAGACTAGACAGACAAGACTAGACAGACAAGACTAGACAGACAAGACTAGACAGACAAGACTAGACAGACAAGACTAGACAGACAAGACTAGACAGACAAGACTAGACAGACAAGACTAGACAGACAAGACTAGACAGACAAGACTAGACAGACAAGACTAGACAGACAAGACTAGACAGACAAGACTAGACAGACAAGACTAGACAGACAAGACTAGACAGACAAGACTAGACAGACAAGACTAGACAGACAAGACTAGACAGACAAGACTAGACAGACAAGACTAGACAGACAAGACTAGACAGACAAGACTAGACAGACAAGACTAGACAGACAAGACTAGACAGACAAGACTAGACAGACAAGACTAGACAGACAAGACTAGACAGACAAGACTAGACAGACAAGACTAGACAGACAAGACTAGACAGACAAGACTAGACAGAGAAGACTAGACAGACAAGACGAGACAGACAAGACTAGACAGACAAGACTAGACAGACAAGACTAGACAGAGAAGACTAGACAGACAAGACGAGACAGACAAGACTAGACAGACAAGACTAGACAGACAAGACTAGACAGACAAGACTAGACAGACAAGACTAGACAGACAAGACTAGACAGACAAGACTAGACAGACAAGACTAGACAGACAAGACTAGACAGACAAGACTAGACAGACAAGACTAGACAGACAAGACTAGACAGACAAGACTAGACAGACAAGACTAGACAGACAAGACTAGACAGACAAGACTAGACAGACAAGACTAGACAGACAAGACTAGACAGACAAGACTAGACAGACAAGACTAGACAGACAAGACTAGACAGACAAGACTAGACAGACAAGACTAGACAGACAAGACTAGACAGACAAGACTAGACAGACAAGACTAGACAGACAAGACTAGACAGACAAGACTAGACAGACAAGACTAGACAGACAAGACTAGACAGACAAGACTAGACAGACAAGACTAGACAGACAAGACTAGACAGACAAGACTAGACAGACAAGACTAGACAGACAAGACTAGACAGACAAGACTAGACAGACAAGACTAGACAGACAAGACTAGACAGACAAGACTAGACAGACAAGACTAGACAGACAAGACTAGACAGACAAGACTAGACAGACAAGACTAGACAGACAAGACTAGACAGACAAGACTAGACAGACAAGACTAGACAGACAAGACTAGACAGACAAGACTAGACAGACAAGACTAGACAGACAAGACTAGACAGACAAGACTAGACAGACAAGACTAGACAGACAAGACTAGACAGACAAGACTAGACAGACAAGACTAGACAGACAAGACTAGACAGACAAGACTAGACAGACAAGACTAGACAGACAAGACTAGACAGACAAGACTAGACAGACAAGACTAGACAGACAAGACTAGACAGACAAGACTAGACAGACAAGACTAGACAGACAAGACTAGACAGACAAGACTAGACAGACAAGACTAGACAGACAAGACTAGACAGACAAGACTAGACAGACAAGACTAGACAGACAAGACTAGACAGACAAGACTAGACAGACAAGACTAGACAGACAAGACTAGACAGACAAGACTAGACAGACAAGACTAGACAGACAAGACTAGACAGACAAGACTAGACAGACAAGACTAGACAGACAAGACTAGACAGACAAGACTAGACAGACAAGACTAGACAGACAAGACTAGACAGACAAGACTAGACAGACAAGACTAGACAGACAAGACTAGACAGACAAGACTAGACAGACAAGACTAGACAGACAAGACTAGACAGACAAGACTAGACAGACAAGACTAGACAGACAAGACTAGACAGACAAGACTAGACAGACAAGACTAGACAGACAAGACTAGACAGACAAGACTAGACAGACAAGACTAGACAGACAAGACTAGACAGACAAGACTAGACAGACAAGACTAGACAGACAAGACTAGACAGACAAGACTAGACAGACAAGACTAGACAGACAAGACTAGACAGACAAGACTAGACAGACAAGACTAGACAGACAAGACTAGACAGACAAGACTAGACAGACAAGACTAGACAGACAAGACTAGACAGACAAGACTAGACAGACAAGACTAGACAGACAAGACTAGACAGACAAGACTAGACAGACAAGACTAGACAGACAAGACTAGACAGACAAGACTAGACAGACAAGACTAGACAGACAAGACTAGACAGACAAGACTAGACAGACAAGACTAGACAGACAAGACTAGACAGACAAGACTAGACAGACAAGACTAGACAGACAAGACTAGACAGACAAGACTAGACAGACAAGACTAGACAGACAAGACTAGACAGACAAGACTAGACAGACAAGACTAGACAGACAAGACTAGACAGACAAGACTAGACAGACAAGACTAGACAGACAAGACTAGACAGACAAGACTAGACAGACAAGACTAGACAGACAAGACTAGACAGACAAGACTAGACAGACAAGACTAGACAGACAAGACTAGACAGACAAGACTAGACAGACAAGACTAGACAGACAAGACTAGACAGACAAGACTAGACAGACAAGACTAGACAGACAAGACTAGACAGACAAGACTAGACAGACAAGACTAGACAGACAAGACTAGACAGACAAGACTAGACAGACAAGACTAGACAGACAAGACTAGACAGACAAGACTAGACAGACAAGACTAGACAGACAAGACTAGACAGACAAGACTAGAAAGACAAGACTAGACAGATAAGACTAGACAGAGAAGACTAGACAGATAAGACTAGTCAGACAATACTTGGCAGAAATGACTAGATACACAAAATTGGAGAGATAAGACTGGACAGACAAGACTAAACATACAAGACTGTCTATCCCAAGAGGGTTAGACGCCCCAGCCGTCAGGTGCCACAGTGCTAGACACAGCCGAACAAGTCTACATTTGTTCCCTAGCTTTGTTAAATATCATATAAAACACGGTCATGCTGGAGTCCCCATGGAAGTTATAGCGATCATACTTGGAGAGTTTGTTGATGATAACACTCTCAGAGAAATTGAATGAAGTGAGTGATGTCCGTGGTCTGTTACAAAAGTATCCGACCTTTAGCCGGTAAAAAAAAACTGGCATCCCTGGAACGCTGGAAACCTAATCACCCTCAAAGTAGTGTCCATGGGACTCCACGCACTTCTCCCAGCGGTGCCGCCATTGTTGGAAGCATTCCGAAATAGCCTCTTTCGGAATCGACTTTAGCTCGGCTGTCGTTGCAGCCATAATATTCTCTCTTGTCTGAAATCGCGTTCCTTTCAATGGCCTCTTGACTTTGGGGAATAGCGAGAAGTCGCCAGGGGCCGTTTCAGGAGGGTAAGGAGCCTGTCGAACCAGGAGTCAAAAAATTGTGAACCCAAGTGCGAAGAATGTGCTGGAGCATTGTCGTGATGGAGTCACCAATTTCCTGTTGACAACAAATCCAGTCGCTTGCGCCGCACAGCATCACGTAGGCGACGTAGGATATCCCTCTCTCTTTGGTGATTGTTTGAACCTGTGGTGTGTACTCGTGGTGTACCATTGCGCGGAAGTCAATGAAAGCAGTCATCATCACTTTGACGTTGTTGCGCACTTGGCGGGCCTTCTTTGGTCTTGGTGACGTGTAATGCTACCACTGTGACGACTGGGATTTGGTTTCCGGGTGGTACCCGTACACCCAGGACTCGTCACCAGTGATTATGGTGTCCATGAAGTCGGGGTCACTGGTTATGGAGTCCAGCATGTCCTGTGAGACTTGCTTTTGCTCCGCCGTCAGCAGCTTCGGCACGAATTTCGCCGCCACTCTCTTCATGGCCAAATCTTCGGTCACAATAGAATGCGCCGAAAAAGTGCTGATGACCACCTCTTCCGCAATTTCCCGGATAGTCACACGGTTGTCCCGTATCACCACAGCGTTCATTTTGGCAATGACATGGTCATTTCAGAGCGTGGCTCGCTTTCCACCGGTGTGCGACCGTCTTTAAACCGGTTGTACCACTTCTTAATCTGTATCATGCCCATAGCATCGTCACCGAAAGCCGTTTGAATCTTCCGAATGGTTTGCACCTGGTTGCCGCCCAGTTTCTGGCAAAATTTGATTCAGTAGCGCTGCTCCAGTCGTTCCATCATTTTACTTGTATTGAAAAAGCGACGAGAGCACTACACACTACGTCACTCGAACACTGCTCGACAGCAGCTGGCGTTATCTACAGGCGGTAAAAAATTCACGCATGCACACGAGGGTTCAAGATCGGCTCCTGCAAGCGCGCTTGATTTAAATCCATCAGGTTTTCAAAATAAAAAATAAGGTCGGATACTTTTCTAACAGAGTAGTATGTATTATATGCAGTGAATGTCGCTGTGAATTCGCTATCCCTTAAACAGGCACAGGTGTGTTTGTAGAAAGAAACCAGAGTTTTAGACAGTCCAGAGAAAACAGAGAAGACAGCGTATAGACTATATCGAGTATATCGTGGAATAAATAAGACTAGAATGTTTTGTATGGTCAAATACTCAATCAAATATTTGTATTTGGTCTTGTCTAGTTTAGTCTGAACTTGTTTTTTTTTTTTGGTTTTTTTTTTATCTTGTCTGCCCTAGTGTGTTTGTAGAAAGACGCTGTAGATCCAGAGCCAAAATGTTGAACATGCTGCGACAAAACAAACTACTAGACCTGAAATGGTCTTTTGCAGCGTTATCAGAAAGGTCTGTCGCTGTTGGAATGGGTCGTATTCAGTCTGTTAAAGGAAAAGTTGTCAGATGCATTTAGGTTTTTTTATATAATTATTTTATTTTCTTATTTTTATATAAATTATTATTATTTTTTAAATAATAAATCCAAACCAAGACAAACCACATTAAATTTGGTTCATCTTCAAAAACCTTCAGTTCAAGCCCTCATTCACGGTCTGAACAGACATTGCTCGGTCATCATAAATTAAAGGAGAAATGAGTTGTAGCAAAAAGTGTTGCTTAACCTGCACAAACAGTTTTGGATGGATGGTTTCACTCTTACCAATTATTCAGAGAATTGTACCGTGAACGAGAAGACTGTATCAGATATGTTAGAGTTGGTGAAGGCTTTGGAGGAGGAAGAGAAAATGACGCCTGAACAGTTGGCTATTAAAAATATTGGCAAGCAAGATGCAAAGAGGCATTTGGAAGAAAAAGTTGATGTTTCAATGACAAATAATATTGTTCGATGTTTCTGAGCTATGTTGTAGTATTTAAATGATTTTCTAAAAAATCCCAAAAAAGCAAAATAATCGTTTTTTGTATCGTCCTTAACAGACAAGACTGGACAGAAAAACTGTACAGACAGGGCTGGGCAGACAAAACTGGACAGACAAGATTAGACAGGCAAGACTGGTCAGAATAGTCTAGACAGACGATCATTTTGGATAATTTAAAATATACTATTCCCAAAATAATACTTTATCGCGAATCCGCGCTGGGAGAAAATTTCCCGCAGATTCTTGCAGAACAAAATATTTAAGCCCGTCGCGTCGTCCGAGGGGAAAACTCGCGAACTTCAACTACATCTTCGAGTAATTAGTTTAGTCAACATTAAGTATTTTCGTTCAGGCAATACAGCGCATTATAAGAAACTTGTCCACAAACAACGTTCTGTTATCATTACCTCCAGCTAATTACTCACGTAGATAACTTCCACTTCGAGCCTTCGAATTAATTCCAACCATTTCTGTTTATCTTCGTTTTTTATTTGTTTCCTTTAGTGCTTTTCATAACTTGCAACGTGCTCTAAGCTTTAAATAAACTCGCCCATTATATGCCATTGGAATTAGCATAACTTCAAGTACTTTTGAGCAAACAAACGGGTGCCAGTTAGACTCCGGATTCGATTTTAGCTTTAATAATGATGAATTGCTTATACAGGAATAACTAATTCGCAGTAAATTAACATATTACTATTATATTTAGATTTCTAGAGATTGAGATAGACTATATAAATGGAGTATTCATACACCTATATTGAAACTTATTGAATTACGTTAAGTAAAGTATATATTCTCCTTAAGTATTTAATGGAAATAACGTTAACTAAAGTCTATATTCTGCTTAAGTTTTAATGGAAATAACGTTAAGTAAAGTCTATATTCTGGTAAGGTATTTAATTGAAATAACGTTAAGTGAAGTCTATATTCTGCTTACAAAACAATAGAAATAACGTTAACTAAAGTCTATATTCTGCTTAAGTATCTAATGGAAATAACGTTATGTAAAGTATATATTCTATTTAAATATTTAATGGAAACAAAGCTAAGTAAAGTCTATATTCTGGTTAAGTATTTAATGTAAATAACGTTAAGTAAAGTCTATATTCTGCTTACATACCAATAGAAATAACGTTAACTAAAGTCTATATTCTGCTTAAGGATCTAATAGAAAAAACGTTATGTAAAGTATATATTCTGTTTAAGTATTCAATGGAAATAACGTTAAGTAAAGTCTATATTCTGGTTAAGTATTTAATGGAAATAACATTAAGTAAAGTCTATATTTTGCTTACAAACCAATAGAAATAACGTTAACTAAAGTCTATATTCTGCTTAAGGATCTAATGGAAATAACGTTATGTAAAGTATATATTCTGTTTAAGTATTCAATGGAAATAACGTTAAGTGAAGTCTATATTCTGCTTAAGGATCTAATGGAAATAACGTTATGTAAAGTATATATTCTGTTTAAGTATTCAATGGAAATAATGTTAAGTAAAGTCTATATTCTGGTTAAGTATTTAATGGAAATAACGTTGTGTAAAGTCTATAATCTGCTTACAAACCAATAGAAATAACGTTAACTAAAGTCTATATTCTGCTTAAGGATCTAATGGAAATAACGTTATGTGAAGTATATATTCTGTTTAAGTATTTAATGGAAACAACGTTAAGTAATGTCTATATTCTGATTAAGTATTTAATGGAAATAACGTTAAGTAATGTATATATTCTGTTTAAGTAATTAATGGAAACAACGTTAAGTAAAGTATATATTCTGCTTAAGTTTTAATAGAAATAACGTTAAGTAAAGTCTATATTCTGGTTAAGTATTTAATGGAAACAACGTTAAGTAAAGTCTATATTCTGGTTAAGTATTTAATGGAAACAACGTTAAGTAAAGTCTATATTCTGCTTACAAACCAATAGAATTAACGTTAACTAAAGTCTATATTCTGCTTAAGGATCTAATGGAAATAACGTTACGTAAAGTATATATTCTGTTTAAGTATTTAATAGAAACAACGTTAAGTAAAGTCTATATTCGGCTTAAGTTCTAATGGAAATAACGTTAAGTAAAGTCTATATTCTGCTTACGATTATAAAATATTATAATATATTGCTGATTTAGTCCACAACAATTACAAAATAAAACTTTATCCAAACTTATCAGACTGCCTTTCACTGTCGAGTCTTGTCTGTTTCATTTTGCCTTTTCCGTCTTGCATTTCCATTTTCACCATTTTAGTCTACTTTGGTCTTTCTAATATTTTTCCAGACATTTATCTCTGTAGATTTGTAACAATTGTTATCTATCTATATATCAGTAATCTATTTATTAGCCTAATTATCCTTAATTAGCCTAATCTATCCATTAGCCTAAAATCATTCTAATGTATCAGCCGTTTCAACTCTAGTTTTGCGTTTTGGCTGACTCAACTACCGCCCGCCATTGATGCCGTTCCATGCCTAGCGTTCTCCAATTTCTGACTCCTATAAGCTTCAGATCCGCTTCCACGCAGTGTCGCCATCTTTTCTTTGGCCTTCCTTTCTCTCGAGTAGTGTCAAATCTCTGCTCGACCATTTTTCTTTTTATCCTGTCGCCCGACATCCTGATGGCCCATCTAAGTCTTGCTGCTTTGATTGCCGCCACAATTGTTTCCGTCCCGAATAGTTCCTTCATCTTGAGGAAGTACCTTCTAATTCTCCAGGTATCCCTTTCGCGGATTGGCCTAAACTCCTCTGTATTTTTCGAAAACGTTTAGGGTGTTCTCTTGCCTTGCTGTTAAGACCCCTCACTGCCATAAGTAGACTCATTGAATAACCGGATTCTTGTTTTTCTTGTTTGAAAAGTGTTTGAGGTCGTAGAAGCATCCTTGTATTAGTCTAGTTTATATTTCTTCGTCCAGATCGTTGGAGAAAGTTATAAGCGATTCAAGATATTTGAATTACTATTTCATATAGTAATCTAGTCCAGTGGTGCGCAAATTATTTTCATTTGCGATCCAACATTTTCTTTAAATTTTTATCTCGACTGTAGTAAGTAACATGAACATTGTAATTCCCAAACAATGATGTACCGATGTATGAACAAATATGTAACGGCGCGGGTAAATTCGCGAATCCATAAGTCCGTTTTAGAACTCAATTAATTCTGAACAAAACATCGAAAAAATTATGAAAATCCGTTGAGAAATAAGAAATTTATTGAGATTTAAAGCTGACTAGTCAGTTGAGTTTGATTTTTGAGTATCCTCCGGTAACTTTTTTTTTAAACAATATTTTTGGGAAATTCCTTGAGATTCACGTTCAGAACAAAGAACCGAAACTTTTAACACCGAGTCGTACAGTAGGAAAATTTCCTGCAAATAGACATTTCGAAATATCTGATACTGGAATATGACCAGTTTTTGAAGCCGTGAAAAAATCTGCAGGAATTTTTAAAAGAACACAAAAGACAAGCGAGTTATGAACAGTTGAGTACTCCAGCAGGAATTCGTTTTTCTGCGATAACTTTCGAACTGACGGACCGATTTCTACAAAAGTTTCACCATACGTTTCCAAATTCAAACCTGCATCAAACAAAAGAAGAGTTTCGCAAAAAATTATTGACCTTAAAACAGTTATCAACAAACAACTTTAACACGCAATTAAACAAAATTTTTGGGAAATTCTTTGAGATTCACGTTCAGGACAAAGAACCGAAACTTTTGACACCGAGTCGTACAGCTGGAAAATTTCCTGCAAATAGACATTTCGAAATATCTGTTACTGGAATATGACCAGTTTTCGAAGCTGTGAAAAAATCTGCTGGAATTTTTAAAATAACACAAAAGACTAGCGAGTTATGAACAATTGAGTATTCCAGCAGGAATTCGTTTTTCTGCGATAACTTTCGAACTGACGCACGGATTTCCAAAAAATTTTCACCAAACTCAAACCTACATCAAACAAAAAAAATTCGCAAAAATTCTTGACCTTTGAAAAGTTATCAACAAACAACTTTAACACGCAATTAAACAAAATTTTTGGGAAATTCTTTTAGATTCACGTTCAGGACAAGAAACCGAAACTTTTGACACCGAGTCGTCAGCAGGAAAATTTCCTGCAAATAGACATTTCGAAATATCTGTTACTGTAATATGACCAGTTTTCGAAGCTGTGAAAAAATCTGCTGGAATTTTTAAAATAACACAAAAGACAAGCGAGTTATGAACAATTGAGTATTCCAGCAGGAATTCGTTTTTCTGCGATAACTTTCGAACTGACGCACGGATTCCAAAAAATTTTCACCAAACTCAAACCTACATCAAACAACAAGAGTTTCGCAAAAATTCTTGACCTTAAAAAAGTTATCAACAAACAACTTCAACACGCAATTAAACAAAATTTTTGGGAAATTCTTTGAGATTCACGTTCAGGACAAGAAACCGAAACTTTTGACACCGAGTCATCAGCAGGAAAATTTCCTGCAAATAGACATTTTGAAATATCTGATACTGGAATATGACCAGTTTTCGAAGCTGTGAAAAAATCTGCAGGAATTTTTAAAATAACACAAAAGACAAGCGATTTATGAGCAGTTGAGTATTCCAGCAGGAATTCGTTTTTCTGCGATAACTTTCGAACTGATCGACGGATTTCCAAAAAAAATTCACCATACGTTTCCAAATTCAAATTTGCATCAAACCAAAAAGTTATCAACAAACAAGTTTAACACGCATTAACTTTGTTATTTCACCTGCGAATCGCATAATTCTTCCACTGTTCCCCTAACAATGAAACCGGCCGCAAGAAAACAAGTCACATTTTAGCAAAAAATGTTTCCGCCGGGTAGAATTTCCCCGATTTATGTCAATACAATCGCAATTATGTAACGGCGCAGGGAGTGCGCAAACGAAATTCCCGAATCCATAAATCCGTTTTAGAACCCAATTAATTCTGAACAAAACATCGAAAAAATCATGAAAATCCGTTGAGAAATAAAAGAGTTATTGAGGTTTAAAGCTGACTAGTCAGTTGAGTTTGATTTTTGAGTTTTCTACCATAACTTTTTTCAGAACAAAATTTTTGAAAAATTCTTTCAGATTCACGTTCACGACAAAGAATTGAAACTATTGAAATTGAATCATACAGCAGGAAAATTTCTTGCAAATAGAAATTTCGAAATATCTGAAATTAGGCTTTGACGAGCTGTCGAAGCCGTGAAATAATCTGCAGGGATTTTTTAAATAACATAAAAGACAAGAGAGTTATGAACAGTTGAGTATTCCAGCAGGAATCCGTTTTTCTCCGATAACTTCCGAATGGACGGACGGATTTCCAATTTTTTTCACTGAACGCTTCCAAATTCAAACCTGCATCCAACAAAAGTAGAGTTTCGCAAAAATTCTTGACCATAAAAAAGTTATCAACAGACAATTTTAACACGCAATAACTTTGTTATTTCTTCTGCGAATCGCATAATTCTTCCACTGTTCCCCTAACAATGAAACCGGTCGCAAGAAAACAAGTCACATTTTAGCAAAAAATGTTTCCACCGTGTGGAATTTCCACGATTTTGGTCAAAATAATCGCAATTATATAATAGCGTGGGGAGTGCGCAAACGAAATTCCCGAATCCATAAATCCATTTTAAAACCCATTTAATTCTAAACAAAACATCGAAAAAATCATGAAAATCCGTTGAGAAATAAAAGAGTTATTGAGGTTTAAAGCTGACTAGTCAGTTGAGTTTGATTTTTGAGTTTTCTACCATAACTTTTTTCAGAACAAAATTTTTGAAAAATTCTTTCAGATTCACGTTCACGACAAAGAACTGAAACTATTGAAATTGAATCATACAGCAGGAAAATTTCTTGCAAATAGTAATTTCGAAATATCTGAAATTAGATGTAGACGAGTTTTCGAAGCCGTGAAATAATCTGCAGGGATTTTTAAAATAACATAAAAGACAAGAGAGTTATGAATAGTTGAGTATTCCAGCAGGAATCCGTTTTTCTACGAAAACTTCCGAACGGACGGACGGATTTCCAATTTTTTTTCACTGAACGCTTCCAAATTCAAACCTGCATCAAACAAACGGAGAGTTTCGCAAGAATTCTTGACCTTAAAAAAGTTATCAACAAACAATTTTAACACGCAATAACTTTGTTATTTCTTCTGCGAATCGCATAATTCTTCCACTGTTCCCCTTACAATGAAACCGGCCGCAAGAAAACAAGTCACATTTTAGCAAAAAATGTTTGCACCGTGTCGAATTTCCACGATTTTGGTCAAAATAATCGCAATTATGTAACGGCGCGGGGAGTGCGCAAACGAAATTCCCGAATCCATAAATCCATTTTAGAACCCAATTAATTCTAAACAAAACATCGAAAAAATCATGAAAATCCGTTGAGAAAGAAAAGAGTTATTGAGGTTTATAGCTGACTAGTCAGTTGAGTTTGATTTTTGAGTTTTCTACCATAACTTTTTTCAGAACAAAATTTTTTAAAAATTCTTTCAGATTCACGTTCACGACAAAGAATTGAAACTATTGAAATTGAATCATACAGCAGGAAAATTTCTTGCAAATAGAAATTTCGAA
Organism: Phosphuga atrata; assembly: GCA_944588485.1. NCBI lineage: Eukaryota > Metazoa > Arthropoda > Insecta > Coleoptera > Silphidae > Phosphuga > Phosphuga atrata. The sequence goes on from OX155899.1 coordinate 66,222,171, forward strand.
ATATCTGAAATTAGATGTTGACGAGTTTTCGAAGACGTGAAAAAATCTGCAGGAATTTTTAAAATAACACAAAAGACAAGCGAGTTATGAACAATTGAGTATTCCAGCAGGAATTCGTTTTTCTACGATAACATCCGAACGGACGGACGGATTTCCAAATTTTTTCCACTAAACGCTTCCAAATTCAAACCTGCGTCAGACAAAAGAAGAGTTTTGCAAAGATTCCCAACCTAAAAAACGTTATCTGTTTTAACAAATTTTATTTTCAAAGTGAAATTTACAAAAAACTGCTATATTTGCTGAAATAAATATTAAATAAATGGGAAATTTTGCTAAATATTCCGGAATAGTTCTACTAACATCTCCACAAAATTTGAAACCAATCTCCAAATTAGTTTTTGAGAAAATTAAGTTTGAAAATTTTATCGTTTACAAATTTTATTTTCAAGGTGGAATTTACAAAGAACTGAAATATTTGCTGAAATAAATATTAAAAAAATGGGAAAATTTGCTAAATATACCGGAACAGTTCTACCACCATCTCCACAAAATTTGAAACAAATCCCGAAATTGTTGTTTGAGAAAATTATTTATGAAAATATCAATGTTTTTTTAATTTTCTTTATATTGACATTTCACTATTTTCTGCTACCTAATACTAACACACGAAATGACTCAAATATTTTTTGAATTCAACGACCCAAATCGACTTCTATCGACCCCTCTGGGGGTCGCGACCCATGGTTTGCACACCACTGATCTAGTCTATAGTGATCAGATATTTGATTGCACCACGTGGAAGTTATATTCGGCTATAGTCGTCAGGTTCTGTCTCTGTCTTCCGCCCTGCCTCTGGTCTAGTGTCAGCTATTTGGTCTTGTCTGTCTTGTCTTGTCTGTTTGTCAGTTTCGCTGACTCTTAGCCCAAACTTGACGGCTTCTGCCTCTAATTCTATGAAACGTTCTTTCACTCCTCTTCTTATTAGATTTGCCTCGTAAGCAAAAGCTGCAAATGTTCCTATTCCAAAATATCTGCCTCATTTAGTCCATCTATTTAGTCTATCTATTTAGCTTATTTATTGAGTCTATCTATTTAGTCTATTTATTGAATCTTTCTATTTAGTTTATTTATTGAGTATATCTATTTAGTATATATTGTATTGATAGACTTCTCTTATAATTTTGTTGATTATTTAAGCGAAAGAAATATTTGACTTAAAAAATTGCTATAAATATGTCATCATAAAGTAAGTAAAACTCAATGTGGTAACTCTTTGGATTTCTTTGTAATATTCTTGCAGAGAATAGAAACTAGAAAATGTTCGAGCCGCAAAAGTAAACCAATAAATCAGATATTTCATGGGTGGTGCCTTGGCCGTCCCACCCGAAAAACTTAAATTTATGACAAAAAATACTTTCGTCCATAATATTCTTCCTACATGTATTCTGCTATTTGGTGTAAAAAAGTTATTTTCAATAAAACTAACGAGCTGACCGTTAAACTTAACTCGCACAGCAGAAAACATTTGCTTTCGTAGTCCATTTTAATTGCATCACTAAATGGTCGTTACACAGTAAAAAAATAAACTCGCTTTTTATCCTTCCAGTCGCGTTCAACGTTTACGCCCGCGCCAAAGTTTTTTAATAAACGAATATTTCCCTAGTGCTGAATATATGGCATGCATTAAAATTGCGAGACTCGCCTACATTTACAAACTCCTCCACATCAAACTCTCAAACATAAATAATTAGTTGGGAAATGTGTTACCATATTTACATTTATATATTTTTAAATATTTAAATTTACATAATGCCCAAATTACATATTTATTTACATGGAATTCTGCAACTAATATCAAACATTCTGAAAAAAAAAAAATAATGGAATCAAGTAAGCGGAATATAGACTTTACTCAACGTTATTTCTTTCTGAAAAAGATCTATTCGTTTTAAGATTGATAAGGCAAGACTATAATATTTGGCCATACTTGGACAAAACTAAACAGGCTAGACTAGACAGATAAGACAAGGCAGACAAGATTAAAGAGACAAGATTAGACAGACAAGACTTTCTTTTTTTATATGGGGCGTAGCTGACAAAATACGTTCTTGTGTTAAACGGTATCTCCACGTTGACTGTTAGATTCTCTCTTTCTACTTCCCATCTACAGCAGTCAAATATTGGTTGGCTTACAGAGACCACAGTATTCACACAGGTCATACGTGCCGAAAACACCATTGACCTTTGATGAACTGGATCAAATTAGAGTTAGTCTCGTCATGCTTGCTGTTCACACATGTGGTGATATCTGGATTAGCTTTGTCCATTGGCCTTTTGCGGACGCCCACCATTCTCGTCGCCATTCTGTTAGGAGGTTTCTTCTAGCAGCAATAACACATCCGACCCTTTGCAATGCGGCTCTAGTTGGACTATACCTACTTCTTCCAACGCAGCCTTGTTTTCACTACAGATTCTGATTGCAATTAATCTTTGGATTCTCGCTGGTTTATAGACATTACATTCTATTGCCAAGCTTTTATCCCAAATTGGTTCGACATGGAGAAGCGATAAACATGAAGGTAACAGCGGCATTGGAGAGCATTATATCCAACGTGGGTGGGTCGAAAAGCTGCAAACGTAAGCTCCATGGCAATCAAAGAGGTGGTAGAGGTGGTTGGCAATCAAGGAGCTTACGTTTGAAGCTTTTCGTCCCACCCACGTTGTGCATAATCCTCTACAATGCCGCTGTTACCTTCATGTCTTTTACTGCTGCCTTCGCGAGGTGTAGACCTCTTGTCTATGACTACTCCGAGGTATCCGATATCGTTCTTTGGGATTAAGTGGTCTGTTAGAAAAGTATCCGACCTTTAGCCGTTAAAAAGAAACTGGCATACCTGGAGCGTTGGAAACCTAATCATTGAGGGTATTTAGTCTTCTTGGGACTCCACACACTTCTGCAAGCGGTGCCGCCATTGTTGGAAGCATTCCGCACAAGCCTCTTTCGGAATCGACTTTAGCTCGGCTGTCGTTGCAGCCATAATTTCCTCTCTTGTCTGAAATCGTGTTCCTTTCAATGGCTTCTTGACTTTGGTGAATTGCCAGAAGTCGCAGGGGGCCAAATCAGAGGTGTAAGAAGCCTGTTGAACCAGAGGAGTCTGGTTTTTCGCCAAAAAAATGTGAAACAAGTGCGAGGAATGTGCTGGAGCATTGTCGTGATGAAGTCGCCAATTTCCTGATGGCGACAACTCCAGTCGCTTGCGCCGCACAGCATCACGTAGGCGACGTAGGACATCCTTCATTTCACTTGTCGTCATTTTACTTGCATTGAAAAACCTACGAGAGCACTACACACTACGTCACTCGAACACTGCTCGACAGCAACTGACGCCATATACAGGTGGGAAAAAAATCACGCATGCGCAGGAAGATTCAAGGTCCGATCATGCAAGTGCACTTGATTCAAATCCATCAGGTTTTCAAAATAAAAAATAAGGTCGGATACTTTTCTAACAGACGACGTATATATTTATCTTGAGCTTTAAACCGCAGTCTTCTTACGCCGATTAGTGAGACTGTTTCAGACGTTTCAAGCGCAAGGCACAGGTTGTTTGAGGTCATCCAATCGAGTTGCTGTTCTTTGGCGCGGTTTATGGTTTGCAATAGCCTGAGCCCACCTGAGAGCGCAAAGTCGTCTAAAAAAGCAACGAGTGTCGCACCATGCGAGAGTTTCAATCTAAGATCACCATCGTATAAGGTGTCTCACAAAGTAGGTCTAAGACTGAACCTTCTGGGACACCGCTACTCAGTTCTCTATCTACGGAAACGCCATGTGCCTGAAGCAGCAGAGTTCTATTATGGAAGTAGATTCTTAGCAAGCGCAGAAGCAGCACAGCTCAGGTTGTTTGATGTCATCCAATCGATTATTTGGTGGTTGGCGCGGTATACCGTTTGCATTAGCCTGAAACCACGAGTGCAAGGTCGTCCGCAAAACCAAATGTGGCACCATCTGGGAGTTTCAATCTTAGATCACCATCGTATATGGTGTCTCACAAAGTAGGCCTAAGACTGAACCTTCTGGGACAACGCTACTCAGTTCTCTATCTACGGAAACGCCATGTGCCTGAGGCAGCAGTGTTCTATTATGGAAGTAGATTCTTAAGAAGCGCAGAAGCCGCAGGGCTCAGTTTGTTTGATGTCATCCAATCGATTTTTTGGAGTTTGGCGCGGTTTACCGTTTGCATTAGCCTGAGACCACGAGCGCTAGGTCGTCCGCAAAACCAAGTGTGGCACCATCCGGGAGTTTCAATCTTAGATCATCATCGTATATGGTGTCTCACAAAGTAGGCCTAAGACTGAACCTTCTGGGACACCGCTACTCAGTTCTCTATCTACGGAAACGCCATGTGCCTGAAGCAGCAGTGTTCTATTATGGAAGTAGACTCTTAACAAGCTCAAAAGACGCAGGGCTCAGGTTGTTTGATGTCATTCAATCGAGTTTGGCGCGGTTTACCGTTGCATTAGCCTGAGACCACGAGCGCCAGGTCGTCCGCAAATCCAACGAGTGTGGCACCATCCGGGAGTTTTAATCTTAGATCACCATCGTGTGTGGTGACTCACAAAGTTGGCCTAATACTGAACCTTGTGGGACACCGCTACTCTCTACAGTTCTACTACAGTTGAAGAGAACTACTACAGTTCTCTCTTTACGGAAACTCCATGTGCCTGAAGCAGCATTGTTCTATTATGGAAGTAGATTCTTAACAAGCGCAGAACCGGCAGGGCTCATGTTGTTTGATGTCATCCATTCGATTATTTGGAGTTTGGCGCGGTTTACCGTTTGCATTAGTATGAGACCACGAGCGCTAGGTCGTCCGCAAAACCAAGTGTGACACCATCCTAGAGTTTCAATCTTAGATCATCATCGTATATGGTGTCTCACAAAGTAGGCCTAAGACTGAACCTTGTGGGACACCGCTACTCAGTTCTCTCTCTACGGAAACGCCATGTGCTTGAAGCAGCAGTGTTCTATTATGGAAGTAGATTCTTAACAAGCGCAGAAGCGGCAGGGCTCATGTTGTTTGATGTCATCCATTCGATTATTTGGAGTTTTGCGCGGTTTACCGTTTGCATTAGCATGAGACCACGAGCGCTAGGTCGTCCGCAAAACCAAGTGTGGCACCATCCGGGAGTTTCAATCTTAGATCATCATCGTATATGGTGTCTCACAAAGTAGGCCTAAGACTGAACCTTGTGGGACACCGCTACTCAGTTCTCTGTCTACGGAAACGCCATGTACCTGAAGCAGCAGTGTTCTATTATGGAAGTACATTCTTAACAAGCGCAGAAGCCGCAGGGCTCAGGTTGTTTGATATCATTCAATCGACTATTTTGAGTTTGGCGCGGTTTACGGTTTGCAATAGCTTGAGACCACGAGCGCCAGGTCGTCCGCAAAATCAACGAGTGTGCCACTATCCGGGAGTTTCAATCTTAGATCATCATCGTATATGGTGTCTCACAAAGTAGCACTAAGACTGAACCTTGTGGGACACCGCTACTGGGTTCTCTATCTACGGAACGCAATGTACCTAAAGCAGCAGTGTTCTATTAGGGAAGTAGCTTCTTGAAAAGCGCGGAAAGTATGGGGTTTTTCCTCTTTCAGTTAGTTCGATCATTATTATTTCCGAACTGGTACTGGAACTGGTACGAATATATGACGGCAGAATGCAAGATAAAGATATATAAAACCTGTGTAAGACCTATCCTAACATGCGCTGCCGAGACCCGAGCCGAAACAACTCAAACTAAGAAACTCATGAGAAGCACCGAAATGAAAACGCTGAGAGCAATAAAAGGCGTAAAAACACTACGGGATCAAATAAGAAGCAGCGCCATAAGAGATGAATTACAAACGGAAGATGTTGTCGGATGGGTCAGATGCCGGAGAAGGCAATGGGGAGACTACGTAGACAGGATGGACCAGGATAGAATTGCAAAGTGACCAAGACCCCCAGGAGTCCTGGACGTCCGAATCGCAAGATGGGTAAACAGCAGTACAATACAGGACAAAGTCCTAAATCAAGAAGAAGAAGAAGAACTGGTACTACTGTTCAAGGCGTTTCGAACGTCGACTGTAATTAGTGTACAAATCTTCCTTTTCGGTGTTGGATTTTCATGAAAATATCAGGAAATATTTCAGGATCCTTTCAGTCCCTTCATCTAGTTTAAATCCAGTTGGACTAGTTAGTACTAGTTAGACTAGTTAGTACTAGTAGTAGTCATAATAAAACAAAAAGTTGGACTAGTTAGTACCGATGGACAAACTTTGAAAATCGCAACTAGTCCACATTTTGGACTAGTCTTACTTTTATCATGATAAAACAAAAACGCGTCGGTGGATTTTCATAAAAGTTTCAGGAAATATTCTTGAAAATACGCTCTTTCAGCTAGTTAAGATTCTGTAGCTTAAATATACTTGAGGTAACTAATACCGACAGACAAGCTTTGGTATCATATATTCTGCGAGTTTTAGGACCACTTATATTGCATTAATAGTGAACCTGTCCTCTCTGTCTAAATTACCCAAGATTAGTTCAACTTATTACAGCGGAATATAGCTTGAATATATAAAGATATTCAACATTTCCGTAGCTCTATAGATTAAAGTCTTTCTTTGTTGTTATAACTTCATCTTGTTTTAATGATTCAGGTAATTTAAATCAGGACAAACACCTGATTTAACTTACCTGAATAATTATTAAGTCTTTTTAAGCCTACACTACAATTCTCATGTTGAAACACAAGAGCTATTTGTTATTAAAAATCTAACGCCGACAACCCAGCACATTGTTTTCAAAGTAATGTAAGTTTATTCCATTTTATAATACAAAAGAGCAAAGCTGCACTGATAATAGATAGATCTCGAAACGCGTCTGCAGACCTATTCACTTGGTTTAAATAGAAAGATGTTATCTTAAAAACCAAACACTGATTTTAAAATGTTATTTATGACATGGCAGGGCAGAGAAGCTTAGGCAAGCGCGACTTGATGAACCAATCATAATCATAAACCAAACGCACGTGTGTGTTATCAATCATAACTTATCATTAAGCGCGGACTGTTACATACGATAAAAGTCAAAATTCTATTATTTTGATAGAAATAACGTTCAGTAAAGTCTATAGTCCGGTTACTATTTCAACCGCGCGTCGATGTTTCCAATAAAGTTTGAAAATCCTTTGAAACCCCGTTTTCTTCTAAAGAAATTCAGATCTTTTATTTTGACGGAAATAACGTTTAGTAAAGTCTAAAGTCTAGTCTGGCTACGTATTTCAACCGCGTGTCGATGTTTCGAATAAAGTTTGAAAATCCTTTGAAACCCCGTTTTCTTCTAGAGAAACACAGATCTTTTATTTTGACGGAAATAACGTTCAGTAAAGTCTATAGTCCGATTACTTTTTCAACCGCGTGTCGATGTTTCCAATAATGTTTGAAAATTCCTTGAAATCCCGTTTTCTTTTGAATTCGAATTTTATCTAATGAATATGATTGCTGTATTCACTTACATATTCCTTCTCTTATTTAGCTGGAGATCGTCGTGAGATATGTGCTCAAGCGAAGATAATTCGATTAATAGTCAAATATATTATCAGAACAAACAATTTGAACTATAGACCTAAATGTCTCTCTGTTCTCAAATCCCCGGACAATGTAATATTTTTCCCCATTCAGTTGCTGACATCTCGCTTACAATTAATACACACTATTCCACAGCTGAGATTAATTCTGAGGTTTGTAGATTATGTAAATATGGGACCACCTCCGCTCTTGAAGATTTAATTAACCCACTATTATCCCAACAATAATTAAGATCCACCCCTCGACCATCTGCCCTGTCTTGTGTATCTGGACATCGTGTTTATTCGCCCAAGTGCGAATTCTGTTGAGAAACGGTTTGGCGAATAGTGTCAGTCAGAGGGAAATATTGGACTCTTTTCGGTGGAAAACAAGTTTTCAACTTCCCGACAAAACGTCCGTTCTCTAATCCAATTCACCTTAGCTATGAATAAAATATCTTCCTGCGGTAAATAAATCGGTTTAATATATCTATTCGCGATCTCATTTTGCGAAAGGTCGATCGAGTTTGCGAAAAGTTCTTTGTTGAATTTTAAACTTTGCTTCGATTTCAACATTAACATATCAGCACCATTTTGTAAATTTGTGTATTCGCGATTACCACACAGCACATAACCTCAAAACTGTGTCACTGACAGCTCTGAATTTCAGTGCCAACCTTGAAAAAATTAACTCATAACAGCACTCGGCGAGACATAACCGCACGCATATGAGTGCTGTTATGAGTCTATTACAGACGCAAAATAAAAAAAATTATATTTAACTATCGGTTTCAACATTAACATATCAGCACCATTAATTAAATTTGTGTATTCGCGAATACCACACAGCACTAACCTCAAAACTTTGACACTGACAGTTCTGAATTTCAGTGACAAAAAAATAACTCATAACAGCACTCGGCGAGCCATAACGGCACGCATATGAGTGCTGTTATGGGTCTATTACAGATGCAAAATAAAAATAGTATATTAAAGGACGTGTTCAGTAAGCGCGATTTTTCAGCACGCGTCCAAGTTTAGAAAACTCTTGATAAAATGATTATAAGCTTGAACAAGAGTTCAATTGATCTTTTACAAAACAAGATTTATCTCACATTAGTTGTTAAGATAATTATAATCTTGATAGATCAACCCAGGTATAAAGGTATAAATCAAGATTAATCTCATATAAGCTATTACATAGTATGTACTACTACAAGGGGTTTGTAGAGTCACCAGGGATGTCTTCGAATTCGGGGCATTTGTTAAACAGGGTCAGTTGTCAGTTCGCTTTCTAGATATGTGCCTCCAGACTTAATAATTTCATTTAGTAGTCCGTCTATGCCGGTCGATTTTCAGTTCTTCATATTTGTTACATCCACATATTAGGTGTTTGTCTATCAAGTTTGACTGAAGACAGATTGATCATCAAACTATTGTATTAGCATATATTGATTCAACAAGCTTCGTATATCAAGAAATATCTAACATTAATTGCATACGTGGTCTGTAAGAAAAGTATCCGACCTTATTTTTTCTTTTGAAAACCTGATGGATTTGAATTAAGCGCGCTTGCATGAGCCGACCTTGAACCTTCGTGCGCATGCGTGAATTTTTTCCCGCCTGTAGATAGCGTCCGTTGTTGTCGAGCAGTGTTCGAGTGACGTAGTGTGTAGTGCTCTCTTCGGTTTTTCAATGCTAGTAAAATGGCGGATCGACTGGAAGAGCGCTACTGCATCAAATTTTGCCAGAAACTGGGCGACAACCAAGTGGAAACCATCCGGAAGATTCAGACGGCTTTCGGTGACGATGCTATGGGCATCACACACATTAAGGAGTGGTACAACCGGTTTAAAGACGGTCGCACATCGGTGGAAAGCGAGCCACGCTCTGGTCGGCCCTCAACATGCCGAAATGGCCATGTCATTGCCAAAGTGAACGCTGTGGTGATGCGCGAGCGTCGTGTGACTATCCGAGAAATTACGACTGGAGTTGTGGACATTAGGAAACTGGCGACTCCATCACGACAATGCTCCAGCACATTTTTTGTACTTGTTTCACAATTTTTGGCGAAACTCTGGTTCGACAGGCTCCTTATTCTCCTGATATGCCCCCTGCGACTTCTGGCTATTCCCCAAAGTCAAGAGGAGATTGAAAGGAAAGTGATTTCAGACAAGAAATGACATTATGTCTGCAACGACAGCCGAGCTAAAGAGGCTTCGATTCCCAAAGAGGCCTTTTCGGAATGCTTCCAACAACGGCGGCCCCGCTGGGAAAAGTGTGTGGAGTCCCAAGGAGACTACTTTGAGGGTGATTAGGTTTCCAACGCTCAAAGTATGCCAGTTTTTTTAAGGCTAAAGGTCGGATACTTTTCTAACAGACCACGTATCTTTAGAATATAATTATAACCTTGATAGACCAACCCTTGTTGAAGTTATCTCGCATAAATCAAGATTTACCTCATTCAACGTAGATTAAGAAAATCCTTATATTATGTCGATTTCTGAACCAGCGAAGAATGAAAGCTTTCGTGAAACTAAACAGGAACAAGCTTCGATTTCTAACAGGACGAGACCATGCAGAAAACACTTCAACACTTCAGGCCTAGAGGAATATGATTCTGTAATTTACCAGAGGAAACTCGGATACATCTTCTCTGCAAACGTACCTTAGGGCCCACTGAACGAAGAGGAATTGCAATCCTTGAATCCCGAAATTCCAAGATGACAGCTGCAGATTATGTTTCTCAGCAGAGGATACTCGCATGCATCTGCTCTACAAACGTACCTTGGGGCCCACTGAACGAAGAGGAATTGCAATGCTCGAATCCTGAAATTCCTAAAGGAATCAGGACTAGATAAGGCGCTCTAAACAGGTAATTCTAGCAACGATTAGAGGAACTGGGTTGGGTATAATCGATTTATAAAGTTCGCAGTACAAATCACCAGCTATCTATAAAGTTACCAGTTTTGTATCAAGTTTGTTTCACCGCGTTCACATTTATATTTCATTTGATTTCTTTTCGTTTGAAAGTATTTCAGCGACAGCTAACACTGACGTTTTTTTGGGATTCTGGAAGATAGTGAGAAATAAAGCGAGTTTTGTCGTCGCAAAACAAGTATATGTTGTGAGTTTAGATGAAAGCGTGACACTTGTGTGACAATCAATTTCCCTTCATAATAACAGCAATTTCTGCAAGCATGTCGTAATCATATACATTACATTATCATATTTCCGTTGAATCGCGAAGTAGAAATAACGCCGATGTCATCCACTATGTCGGCTAAATTATATCGAGGATGAAATTGGAATATCAATATTCGATGCATTGGTAGGGAAAGCTTCCTGCTCTCGCAGTTTAATTTATTCTGTTCGTGTTTTATTTTTTTATTTTCTATTGAATTAAGTCGCCGTGAAAGATGCTTTATTGGAAAAATGTCTTCGGTAAAAAAACTGGTGGGATGGCAATAAAAGGGGTTATTAAATATCGGCGATGGGTAATGAAATGTCGCAAAGGTAAACACATAATTTTCTAATATCAAGTCCTAATGATTTCCAATAAAAATAGTTTTAGTACTGGCAGAAGGGCCTCGAGGTCTTTACAAATGTGTAAATTATTATTACAAATTGGAAAGTGATAATAATATCCACTTTGGGACAGCTTTAGTAATTATTATAATTATTAATGTTATTATCACTTTTCAATTTGAGTAGGCATTGTCTATGTGAGTGTATAAATCGTTATATCGTATGTAAAATTTTACAAATTACAAATACGTATTACAAATATGTAAAAACTAGATATAACCCGCGGCTTCTCTCGCATGAATTTTTAAATCAAATTAACTCAGGTTAAGTAAATTTATATATTGCGGTAGAATGTAAGTAAGATTTGAAAATTGTTAGCGCGGGCCGGCTAAAATCTAAATGAATTTGCGGTTTATTAAATTTATTTGCGGTTAATTTATTTTCTCATTTTGGAATGGATTTTATCCAAACTTTGCACACTTATTACCTAGGAATCAAATTAAAAATATTAATAAGTTTGAATGGACATTATAGTGGCGGTATGCTTCAAGGCACGATACTTGTAGCGATTCTATTTTTATGAAATATTAACGATATTTGTACACTGTTAAATCATGAAGAAATTGTAGCTTTTGCAGATGATACAGCGATCAAGAGCAAGTCATGGGACGATGTCATAAACCTAGCGGAAAGAAAAATTAACGAAATCGCAAACTGGCTGAACTCAAATCATTGAATTTAGATAAAACGGGTTTTATGGCGTATGGCTGCTATGTTTATAGTATACCTGTTTACATTTAAAACCCAAACTCACAAAAAAATGTTTAACACATGATTGCCCCGAAACAAAAAGAGTGAGTCATACAAAATATCTAGGAATAAAAATCGATTGTAATCTAAAATAGACGGAGCTTTGATGCTGCTTTTAGCGAGTGTACTATGGTCAAGTTATCTATTTTGTCCTTTTTGTGTCTGTGAAAGAGTTTTGGAACTTGGGTGATATGAACTTGGATCTGGTTATTAGATGGTTGGAAGGATTATGTAAGATGTTCTTTGGGTGTCTCAGCTTGGTGATCAGTCGAAATGAAGCTCGTTCTGCCAATATATTTAATATTCGCATCACCTCTAGGTTTATTGCTAATTAGTTTTCGGTGTTTTAGCAGTGGCGTTCAATCTATGAATATCGGTTTTGTTTTTGTTTTTACAAACATATCTTCGTCGGTGTGATTTGTTTCGTTGAAATTGTCGATTATAACTATAGCATTCTTTTATTGTTGATCGTAGCTATTAATATTGGCGAAAACGAAATTGATATTTACAATGGATTGGAAAGTCTCGTAGATCGGTTGTAATATTAGAATTAGGGGAGGAGAGGACAAACATAATAATGTGCATCCTATTGTCGGAGAAGAAAACGTGTGTATCTATATCAGGGCCTATCGGGGAAAATGCCCAGGGCAAAACATCCGTTGAAAAGTAAAAACTTAGGGGAAGAAAAAATTATAGTTTTTGTTATGGTATTAAATATTTATTCAATAAGTAAATTTACTTAACAAATACTTTTCGCGCTTTAGCATCAACAAATTTGGTTATAAATCGGTTGGAATCTGTTGGAAAGTGAGGCCCCTTAAATTAAGATGGACAACTGCCCATTCTAACACTACCCAAAGGGAAGGGAAAAGCCAAGGGGAAGTATGAGGGAAGTTACGCTCTGTGAAATCGTACAAAGAGTCCTCAAAGTAACTAATAGATAAATTATAAATAATACACTAGGTTAAAGCGCGTACTTTCCGGAACATTTCCTGATATTTTCTTGAAATTCCATCGCCTCGTTTTTCTTTTTTGACGGAATTAGTAAAACTAATCCAAACTTTAGACAGAATCGACTATAGATTGTAGATTGTAGATATGGTGGTGACGACTTGTACTGCGACCTTTATAGATCTATTGTACCCCACCCTCCTCCTCCAAGTGTTGGTGTACTTACCCATTTAGAGCGCCTCCTCTAATCCTGATTCCTTTAGGAACCTCAGGATCTGGGTGGGATTCAAGGCCTGCAGCTCCTCTGTGTTCAAGCAGTGAGCCCCAAGGTACAACTGTCTCTTGCGGAGTAATGCTCCGCAGTCTTTGAACAGATGTATGGGGGTTTCCTCTGCTGAGCCACAGAATCTGCATCCATCATCCTCCTCTAGGCCTAGGGCCTTGAGATGTTTCCTAAGTCTGCAGGGCTCCTGTCAGAATTCTGAGCTTGTTCCTGCTTAGTTTCAGGCAAGCTTTAGTTCTCTTCTGGTTAAAAGATCCCAGCATCACTTTGGATTGCCTTAGCCCTGGAAGTTCTTCCCAGGTTTTCATCCATTTTCCTCTTATTTCTTCATCTAAACTTTTGCGGATGGTGTTCACGCTCATACCGCAAAAGGGTTCCGGACCTATAAAGGGGCTACTGGATCCCTTGTTTGCTAGGTGATCGGCTTCTTCGTTTCCGTCTATACCAGTGTGTCCTGGTACCCAGTATAGCGTTACTTTATTATCCGTGCCAAGCTTGTTCAGCTTCCCCACACAGTCCCATACCAGTTTGGATCTGATGGTGTATGATCTAATGGCCTTGATGGCTGCTTGGCTATCTGACAGGATAGCAATTCGTTTTTTGCGGTACTTCCTGTCGAGGTTAAACTGTGCACATCTTTCGATTGCGTGTACCTCTGCTTGGAAGATACTTGGGGATGTTCCCATGGATTCGGAGTATCTGGTACGAGGTCCAAACACTCCTGCACCAGTGCCTTCCTTTGTCTTCGAACCATCTGTATACCACTTGATGGCATTTTGCTTTATGTGGTATGCTGAGGATTCGTCGCTCCAATCGGCTTTACTACTACACATTGCTGTGTAGTTTTTCTCGAAGTGGTATTTGCATACCATTTCATCTTTTGGTACTTCCAGCCAGGGGATCTTGGCAGCGAGGCTGTTTCGGTCTCTGCTCCCGATTATTTTGCCTCTGCCCATTCCTTCCTTGCTGAACCTTACGATCGCCGATCTGGCGGCGCTCTCCACCACAAGGTGCAGCGGAGTCAGATCCAGCAGCAGCTCCAATGCTGCTGTCGGACACGACCCCATCGCCCCCGTGATGCAGACACACGCCAGTCTTTGAATCTTCTCAAGCTGTTTCCTCATAGAGGCCAGCTTGATTCTACTTCCCCACGCAACCGCCCCATAAGTGATTGCAGGTCTCACTATCATGGTGTACATCCATCGCAGGATAGTGGGGTTACAACCCCACGTTTTTCCTGCCAGATTTCTGCACACCATTAGGGCGCGTTTGGCTTTACCTACCACTGCCTCAGTGTGTCTATTCCATAGGAGTTTGCTATCTAGTGTGATACCCAGATACCTTATCTCCTGTTGGTATTCTACTGCCTTCCCATCTATGAGTATGGGATGTAGGCAGTTTAGTTTTCTCCTTCTAGTAAATGGTATCACCGTGGTTTTGCTCGGGTTGAGTCTCAATCCCACTGTTTGACACCATCTACTAGTTACTTTGAGGCCTCTCTGAACAATTTCACAGAGCGTTCCCTCAAATTTTCCTCTGGCCATTATGACTATGTCATCGGCGTAACCTTGACATTTGATGTCTAGGTCGTTTAGCCTAACCAGTAGTTCATCAACTACCAGGCTCCACATTAGCGGTGATAGTACACCTCCCTGTGGACACCCTCGAGTTGTGGAGATCTTAATGGTGTCTTTTCCCACTTGTGTCTCCGCCGTTCTAGTTCTCAGCATTTCTCCCATCCACTTTGAGATAGTGCTGTCGATATTCCTTCTTTCGAGGGCCGCCCTGATAGCCTCGTGTGAGGTGTTGTCAAAAGCTCCCTCTATATCCAAGAAGGCACATATCGCTACTTCCTTTATCTCTAGTGCTGCTTCTATTTCGTTTGTCAGCTGATACAGGGCGGTTTCTGTGGATTTCCCTGCTCTGTAAGCATGCTGACTCCTGTGTAGTGGTGTACCTACCAGCACTATAGTCCTAAGGTAATTATCAATCACCTTCTCCATTGTCTTTAACATAAAAGATGTTAGACTAATGGGTCTAAATGACTTCGGTTGAGTGGTGTCTTTCTTCCCCACCTTCGGTATAAATACCACCTTAGCCCTTCTCCATAGCTCCGGTATATATCCGAGCGCTAAGCTACTTCTAAAGATATTTAGAAGATACGGCATTAGTTCTCTCTCTCCCTTTTGTAGGAAGGCAGGAACTAGTCCGTCCACACCTGGGGCCTTAAAAGGCTGGAAAGTGCCGATGGCCCATCTGATTCGGTTTTCCGTACAGATGGACGCTGCCCTCTTCCAGTCGGCCCGACTTGGTTTCCGTGGTTGCATCAAGCCCTCGGTCTCCCTGTATCCTCTACATCCCGGAAAATGGGTTTCTAGTAGGAGGAGAGCTCTTTGCTCTTCATCCTCCGTGAAGGTCCCATCCGGTTTCTTGAGAGTGGTTGTCATTTCCACTCTATCCTTCGCTAGTGCTTTGTGCACTCTAGCTGCCACCGGCGTGGATTCTATGTTTTCACAGAAGGTCCTAAAGTTTTCCCTTTTTGCCCTTCTGATCTCTTTGTTGTAGGTGGTAAGCACCTCAGAGTATTCTAGCCAATTTCCGTATTGCTTGGCTTTGTTGAAAAGCCTACGTACTTTTGCTCTTAATGTAGACAAATTTTTGTTCCACCATTTTTCGTCCTTATGCTCCTTCACGGTTTTTACCGGGCAGCTGGATTCAAATGCCGTGGTGATTGCTACATTTATTTCTCCTACAGCCTGCTCCAGCACGGTGTAGTGTTTGATACTACCCCGCACTGTCACCTGCTCTAGGTTTTCTTTTAGTTGGGAACTAAACATAGGCCACACAGTTTGTCTGGGGTTTCGAATGGGGGTGTTTTCCTCACTCGCTCCTTCCAGCTCAAACTCTATGATCCTATGATCTGACATTGAGGGCTCACTTGAAACCCTCCACTTTTTAATTAGTTTACTTACGTTAGCGCTACCTACCGTAATATCCAGTACCTCATTTCTGACTTTAGTGACAAATGTTGGTGTGTTCCCAACGTGTAACTCCTATTAGTGTCCGTGCTGCCCCACATCTCATTGTGTGCGTTCGCGTCACATCCCAGGATGAGTGGCAGCCTTCTCCTAATACAGTGTTCCACCAGCTTTTGTACTTCAATGGGTGGTATGCTGTTACCATCGCCAGGGAAGTATGCTGATGCGATCACTACTTCGCGGTGGAGACCTCCGATCTTGATGAGGGCCTGAATCGGTACTAAATCCCGCGTTAAAAATTCTGAAAGACATAAGTAATTTATGCCATTTCTTACCATAATGCAAGTTCTAGGGGAGACCTCACGGCTGTCCCATACCAACTTACATTCCCTGTTGCTAAGGCCTCTGATCTTACCTCCGTAGGTCCAGGGTTCTTGAAGCAGCGCTAGCCCTAGGTGCTGCTTGGTGAACATCCTAGCCATCACAGCTGAAACTGCTTTGGCATGATGGATGTTCACTTGGGCTATTTTGGTGCGCCTGCTGTTCATTCTTGTTTTGTGACAGGAGGCGGCAAGTCCTCCTCTGTCCCTACAAGAACATCTACCTCTGCCTCTGTAGACATGGCTGGACTGCTCATGTCTACGAGTGTGAGGTCAAGGTCGTCTTCCCGGGAATCCGGGCTGACTTCCTTGTTCTCTGTGTCGGTTAGGTCCCGTACACATGGATTATTTTTACTTTTGGAATTCATATAAATCCCACGAGTCGCAAGGGAACTAAAGGTCCACCACATCAGAGCCCCGCTTGATAGTGGTAAGGCTGGATACCCTCTGAGGTCGCCAGGTATCAGAGGGGCTCCGTAAGCGATGGCCGGTTGCCCTTGGCCATCAACCAGTCCCTTTGGCACGGGTCGCATGACACCTTGGGATTAAGGGTTTGGAAGTTCTTGGTTGTTCGCCCTCCGCCGAACGCCCCAACCGGGGTTGTTCCAGTCGTGACGTCCAACGGTACGCGAAACTAAGCCCTCACACCGCGACAAGGTGACTTCCACGTGAGGGAATCGACTATAACAAAGTTTAACCGTCTGGATTAACCAATCCATGTGGACTTAACCAACGAGAACTAGACTAGCACAAAGCGCGTATTTTAAGGAACATTTCCTGATATTTGCTTGAAATTCCATCGAGTCGTTTTTGTTTTATGAAGGAATTAGTAAAACTACTCCAAAGTTTACACAGAATCGAATATAACAAAGTTTAACCGTCTGGATTAACTAGTCCATCTAGACTTAACCAACGAGAAATAGACTAGTTTAAAGCGCGTATTTTCCGGAACATTTCCTGATATTTTCTTGAAATTTCATCGAGTCGTTTTTGTTTTATGAAACAATTAGTAAAACTAGTCCAATGTTTAGACAGAATCGACTGTAACAAAGTTTAACCGTCTGGATTAACTAGTACATCTAGACTTAACCAACGAGAAATAGACTAGTTTAAAGCGTGTATTTTAAGGAACATTTCCTGATATTTTCTTGAAATTCCATCGAGTCGTTTTTGTTTTATGAAAGAATTAGTAAAACTAGTCCAAAGTTTAGACAAAATCGACTGTAACAAAGTTTAAACGTCTGGATTAACTAGTACATCTAGACTTAACCAACGAGAACTAGACTAGTACAAAGCGCGTATTTTCCGGAATATTTCCTGAAATTTGCTTGAAATTCCATCGAGTCGTTTTTGTTTTATTAGAATGGGCAGTTGCCCATCTTAATTTAAGGGGCCTCAATTTCCAACAGATTCCAACCGATTTATAACCAAATTTGTTGATGCTAATGCGCGAAAAGCATTTGTTAAGTAAATTTACTTATTGAATAAATATTTAATACCATATAAAAAACTATAATTTTTTTCTTCCTTTAAGTTTTTACTTTTCAACGGATGTTTTGCCCTGGGCTTCGCATTTTCCCCGATAGCCCCGATGCCCTGATATAGATACACACGCTTTCTTCTCCGAATTAGTAAAACTAGTCCAAAGTTTACACAGAATCGAATATAACAAAGTTTAACCGTCTGGATTAACTAGTACATCTAGACTTAACCAACGAGAAATAAACTAGTTTAAAGCGCGTATTTTCCGGAACATTTCCTGATATTTTCTTGAAATTCCATCAAGTCGTTTTTGTTTTATGAAAGAATTAGTAAAACTAGTCCAAAGTTTAGACAGAATTGACTGTAACAAAGTTTAACCGTCTGGATTAACTAGTACATCTAGACTTAACCAACGAGAAGTAGACTAGTTTAAAGCGCGTATTTTCCGGTACATTTCCTGAAATTTTCTTGAAATTCCATCGCCTCGTTTTTGTTTAATAACGGAATTAGTAAAACTAGTTCAAAGTTTAGAGAGAATCGACTATAACAAAGTTTAAAGGTCTGGATTAACTACTCCATTTAGACAGAACCTCTCATAGAAAATACGAGGCCCGGGGCAATTCATATTTGGAGGCCCCCTCCCAAATCCGTTGAAAAGTAAAAACTTAGGGGAAGAAAAAATTATAGTTTTTGTTAGAGTATTAAAAATTTATTCAATAAGTAAATTTACTTAACAAATACTCTTAGCGCTTAAACAGCAGCAAATCCGTTACAATTCGGTTGGAAAGTTAGCCCCTTAAATTATGAGGCCCATGGCAACCACACAGGCCTCCCACAGAGACTTTGTCTTCCTGCTGGACTGACTTTGTCTTCCTGCTGGACTTACTTTGTCTTCATGCTGGACTTACTTTGTCTTCCTGTTAGATTTACTTTGTCTTTATGCTGGACTTACTTTGTCTTCCTGCAGGACTTACTTTGTCTTCCTGCAGGACTTACTTTGTCTTCCTGTTGGGCTTACTTTGTCTTCCTGCTGGGCTTACTTTGTCTTCTTTATTACTTTGTCTTCATGTTGGACTTACTTTGTCTTCCTACTGGACTTACTTTGTCTTCCTGCTGGACTGACTTTGTCTTCATGCTGGACTTACTTTGTCTTCATGCTAGACTTACTTTGTCTTCCTGTTAGATTTATTTTGTCTTTATGATGGCCTTACTTTGTCTTCCTGCTGGACTTACTTTGTCTTCCTGCTGGACTTACTTTGTCTTTCTGCTGGACTTACTTTGTCTTCCTGCTGGACTTACTTTGTCTTCCTGCTGGACTTACTTTGTCTTCATGCTGGACTTACTTTGTCTTCCTTTTAGATTTATTTTGTCTTTATGATGGCCTTACTTTGTCTTCCTGCTGGACTTACTTTGTCTTCCTGCTGGACTTACTTTATCTTCCTGCTGGACTTACTTTGTCTTGCTGCAGGACTTACTTTGTCTTCCTGCTATACTTACTTTATCTTCCTGCTGGACTTCCTTTGTCTTGCTGCAGGACTTACTTTGTCTTCCTGCTGGACTTACTTTGTCTTCCTGCTGGACTTACTTTGTCTTGCTGCAGGACTTACTTTGTCTTCCTGCTGGACTTACTTTGTCTTCCTGCTGGACTTACTTTGTCTTCATGCTGGACTTACTTTGTCTTCCTGTTAGATTTATTTTGTCTTTATGCTGGACTTACTTTGTCTTCCTGCTGGACTGACTTTGTCTTCATGCTGGACTTACTTTGTCTTCCTGCTGGACTTACTTTGTCTTCCTGCTGGACTTACTTTGTCTTCCTGCTGGACTTACTTTGTCTTCCTGCTGGGCTTACTTTATCTTCCTGCTGGACTTACTTTGTCTTGCTGCAGGACTTACTTTGTCTTCTTCCTGGACTTACTTTGTCTTCCTGTTGGATTTACTTTGTCTTTATGCTGGACTTACTTTGTCTTCCTGCAGGACTTACTTTGTAGTAATGCAGGACTTACTTTGTCTTCCTGCTGGGCTTACTTTGTCTTCCCGCTGGACTTACTTTGTCTTCTTTATTACTTTGTCTTCATGTTGGACTTATTTTGTCTTCCTGCTGGACTGACTTTGTCTTCCTGCTGGACTGACTTTGTCTTCCTGCTGGACTTACTTTGTCTTCATGCTGGACTTACTTTGTCTTCCTGTTAGATTTATTTTGTCTATATGATGGCCTTACTTTGTCTTCCTGCTGGACTTACTTTGTCTTCCTGCTGGACTTACTTTTTCTTCATGCTGGAGTTACTTTTTCGTCGTGCTGGACTTACTTTGTCTTCCTGCTGGACTTACTTTGTCTTCCTGCTGGACTTACTTTGTCTTCCTGCTGGACTTACTTTGTCTTGCTGCAGGAGTTACTTTGTCTTCTTGCTGGACTTACTTTGTCTTCCTGTTAGATTTACTTTGTCTTCAAGCTGGACTTACTTTGTCTTCCTGTTGGATTTACTTTGTCTTCCTGCTGGGCCTACTTTGTCGTCCTGCTGGACTTACTTTGTCGTCCTGCTGGACTTACTTTGTCTTCCTGCTGGACTTACTTTGTCTTCCTGCTGGACTTACTTTGTCTTGCTGAAGGACTTACTTTGTCTTCTTGCTGGACTTACTTTGTCTTCCTATTGGACTTACTTTGTCTTCCTGCTGATATCCATGACATTTTGTTTTCTTGCTTAGCACATTATTCTTCCTGCTGGACTCATTATGTTTCCATGCTGGACTTCTTTTATATTCCTGCTGGACAAACAATGTCTACCTGCATATAGCCCTTTGTATTCCTGCTGATATTCATGACATTTTGTTTTTCTGCTTGGCGCACATTCCTCCTGCTGAACTCGTTATGTCTTCCTGCTGCGTTTCTTTTGTCTTCCTGCTGCACTTCTTTTGTCTTCCTGCTGGGCTTCCTTTGTCTTCCTGCTTAAATTCCTTTATCTTTCTAACATTTTGTTTTCTTGCTTGGTTCATTATTTCTCCTGCTGGGCCCATTTTATCTTCCTGCTTGGACTTGTTTTGTTTTCCTGCTGGACTTACTTTGTCTTCCTGCTTACATTCCTTTGTCTTCCTGCTACTGAATTTGTTGCTCGGCACATTATTCCTCGTGCTGAACTCATTATGTCTTCTCACTATGCTTGACTCAATATGTCTTCCTGCTGGACTTCTTCAGACTTCCTGCTGGACTTCCTTTGTCTTTCTGCTTATATTCCCCTGTCTTCCTGCTGATATTCTTGACATTTTGTTTTCTTGATTGACTCATTATTTCTGCTGATGGACAGATTAAGTCTTCCTGCGGGACTTTTTTTGTCTTCCTGCTGGACTTACTATGTCTTCCTGCTTATATTCCTTTGTCTTCCTGCAGATATTCCGGACATTTTGTTTCCTTTCTTGGCACATTATTCCTCCCAGAACTCACTAAGTCTTCCTGCTGGGCTATTTTGTCGCCCTGATGGACTTGCTTTGTCTTCCTGCTGGACTTCCATTGCCTGCTGCTGGGCTTCCGTTGTCTTCCTGCTGGACTTCCTTTGTATTTCTGCTTATATTCCTTTGTCTTCCTGCTGATATTCCTGACATTTTGTTTTCTTGCTTGTCACATTATTCCTCCTGCTGGGCTCATTATCTCCTCCTGCTGGACTTGCTGCTGACATTTGTTTTTCCCAGTATGGTTGGCACCTGTTGACGCCGCAACGGTATCAGGATTATCTCGTCTGCATTGCGGATCCTGCTACCCGCAGGAAACTCATCTGTTTTTGTTTAAAACACGCGGGATTCCCTAATTCCTGCTATGACCCCAACACATTTGTTAATTCTTGCAGCGCTATCGTTGACGGACGTGTTTGCTCCTGCGGATCCAGCAGGAAATCGATTTTTAGCTCTCCGACAAAATAACCAAATCTAGTGGGAAATGGTATATAATATACCATAGGAAGCTTTTAGTTAAGAAATACCGTCGACGCGAGAAGCCGAGAGTGTGGAAACAATATAATGCGAGAAAATCGATTTTGGCAAAATCGTTATTTTATGAGTTACAGCAAAATTTAAAAACGTTTCTGGGAGCATTTTTGTTGCTGATTATAAATGTGCAAATTATATTTCGCTAGCACTTTCTGTTCACTAGCGCCTGCTAAAATTGCGGTTTTTTTTAAGAAATTTCGGCGCTCGAGTACAGATCTCTGAAAGTAATGAATTTCCCGAGGATAATCTGAGTTTGTTCACAGGAAAAAGACCTTCTGAAACCGATATCGCAATCCGTTCTTGATTATCTGCAACCGTTTCCAAGATATCGACTTGGCAAATCAAGAATCGTAAAATTTCAGTTTGAAATTTCTCAACGAATTATTGAATGGTTCCGGACAATTTACACATCGACTTGTTCGTCTTGTCGAGTTGTTTCTGTGTGCTGAAAATGATTTCGCCGCCGTTTACCGCTCTTGAGAAAATCGAAAAACCCGAAAAAGTACAATTTTTTCGACCGAAATGATGGAAAAATTTTATTGGCGAATTTTTTAAAAACTTTTCTCCTGATTTTTTTTTAGTTACCCGAAGTAAATCTAAGTGCTGAGATTTATTTTCTAGTTTATTTCGCCCTAAAGTTATAAATAAACAAGATGTATGGTTTTTAGCTATACAAACAGATTTCACGACGTCGTAACTTTTGTACGGCTTACTTTAGAAGTTGACTTCTAATTGTGTGACTTCTAATTTTCACCAAACGATTCAGCGTCTCAAAATTTGTCGCAAAACGTTTATAATATTCCGTAAGAAGATTTCAGTTACGAAATATCGCCTATGCGAGAAGCCGAGAGCGTGGAAACGATAAAATGCGAGAAAATCGATTTTGGCAAAATCGTTATTTTTTGAGAAACAGCAAAATTTAAAAGCGTTGCTGAAAGCATTTTTGCTGCTGATTACAAAAATGCAAATTATATTGCGTTAGCTCTTGCCCTTAATCTATCGCCTGCTAAAATTGCGGAAATTCCTAAGAAATTTCGGCGCACGAGTTTTTTCACGCAATTTCCCGCGGACAATCTGAGTGTATTATGTGTGCCGAAGATGATTTTCGTTTATAATAAAATTGAAAAAACCGAAAAGGCACAAAATTCGCGAATTCGAAGAAGGGATACGTTTCCCTTCTTCGAATTCGCGAATTTTGACATTTCACGGATCTTGACATATAATACATCAAAAGACGCGAAATTTTGTTTAGAACAAACAAATAATAATCCTATTCTGTTTTGTTGAAAGGTAAGTCTGATATAGCGATTATAAAAATGTTCAAAATAACGTACTTTCGGATTTTTGGCCGAAACTTTTTCCAAAATAATCTAAACTGACTGAAAGTTAAATGAATATTAAAACTATGTGTAATAATTACTATAATTATTAACTATAGCAGATATTCAAGTAAAGTCTTCATCAAAATGGAATCAAGAGTCGAATCTGAACTGCAACAGTTAGTGTCCAGTGATGGAGATTGTGATAACGAAGACAGCATTGTTCAGGATGATATTACAGATAATACGATAACCGAGATCAAAGTTATCTCACCAGTAATAAGTAACAAGGTATGACAACAAGAACAATTCTGGGCCGAGATTTAAAACTTGATAGATCATTTCATGAGTTTTGTATTGTATTTAAATTGGTGGTTCACGATCTGGCACCCAGCCATGTAAATCACATCTAAAAGACTTGTGAATAACGTTCAAAACTAATGAATAAATAATTATTGAAATAATCAATTTTTGAGGGGTTCTAAACTATTATCTCGATTTTCTTACCAGTTTCTCGAACGAATTTGTTTAAACTTTATGCTTTATTCATTCAAGTATTGCTATATTGCCAAAATTACCAATTGTCGCGAACGTAAGGTTTCACATCACCGTCTGTTACATTTTGCAAGAATTAAAAAGTAAAGAAGCAAACAAGATAAGAAATGTGCTTATACATAAATATTGTTTCATGATTGAATATTTTTTTTGGAGAATCAGATGATACCTATTACTATATATGTGATAATTCTATAACTAGTTAAGCTACGTATTTAAAAAGTTGCATTAATTAAATTGTCTGTAAGCTAATGAAAACTTAACATCCCTATCTAGTCTTGTTTTGGAAAACATAAACTTTACTATTCATTACTACTCGTATTAATTATTTCTACAAACGACAACAAAAAAAAAGTGCTTTTAACGACGTGTCCGTATGTTCATAACTGTTCCTAACTATATCGCACTATTTCACACGTTCCTAACCTTCACACGATAAAAAAAAAATAATATGCGAATGACTTTATTGGGTGTGATATATGTGCCGGAGCTCAATATGCGGAATGTATTCAAAAGTTCATTATTCGACCCCATTTGTACACAGATTAGCTTGGTTAGTTTACGCCGAACTAAATCCTACATCTACGGATCCATATGAACGATCCTCGCATTAAGCCGTGCGAATTAATTACGTTAAAGCAGGGTCGACTATTTACATTCGAACAAAAACCGTTTTTCATCATGCCATCGCATATCGCACATCTCCAATTAACAGACACACATCAAACTTCCTTGATCCTTCCGTGACAAAATTAAAAATAATATATATATATATATATATATATATATATATATATATATATATATATATATATATATATATATATATATATATATATCAAATCATACATCACAAGATGGCCAGTGGAGGCGTGACAGCGTCCGACACCGGTGACATAGTTTTTAAATGCAATTCGAGCTTAACAGTGCCAAAAATAGTTATTTGTTTAATATATGATAATGTGAATCATGAGGGTGATTTTAACATAAAATAAAAACTTTTACTATTTTGCTTTTTTTTCTTTTCCTCTCCGTTTTGCTGGGATGACAGGTGGATCATGATAAGGCAATACGTCATTTTGAAAAATTGTAATAACCAGATGATTTATATCATCTCTATAGGTGCACATCTATGTATATGTATGTATGTATGTAGGTTTTATCCTGGTAAATAAATAAATAAATAAAATAGAAAGGGCCAGTATGTGATATGTAGGCAATTTGTCCACAACATCAGGATCAAAACCTGACCTCTAAACATGACTACAGTAGTTGAATATTGGATGAAAATGCTAAGCAAATAATACTACAAGTTAAGTTATAAGGAACTCAAAAAAAGAGGAACTATTAAAGCGGAACTGAAAGCGGAACTTGTTAAAGCGGAACTGGAAAAAGAATTATGCAACGATGTATCACAGAAATCATGGCGAGATCTTGTAACCTTGTAAATGATGATATTGATAACTCAGTTATACTGATAATACTGATAACTCAGTTATACTGATAATACTGATAGCTCAGTTATACTGATAATACTGATAACTCAGTTATATAAAGCAGTTACATAAAGCAATATATTATTATTATTATACTGATAATACTGATAACTCAGTTATACTGATAATACTGATAACTCAGTTATACTGATAATACTGATAGCTCAGTTATACTGATAATACTGATAACTCAGTTATACTGATAATACTGATAACTCAGTTATACTGATAATACTGATAACTCAGTTATAACTCACTTATAACTCACTTATAGTGATGATACTGATACCTCGGTTCTACTGATTATACTTATAACTCAGTTATAGTGATGAGACTTATACGTCAGTTCTATTGATGATACTTATAACTCAGTTATAGTGATGAGACTGATACCTCAGTTCTACAGATGATACTTATAACTCAGTTTTACCGATGGTGTTGACATTTTTATTCTAAAATGTAGTTTAAAATCAAAATATTCAAGTGTTTCGTTTCTTAAAACTAATGTATTGAGTATTCATAACTTCTATTGTGAGTGTCAATTTAATTCGAGCCATAAATGGATCCTAATAATATTGGTTGTAGCAAGTCAAAGAATAAACGTTCATAAAATGCCGTCGGCATAATATGCATAGAAATAATTCATTTGGATTTGTATAAAACCGATGCAATACATTAATAATTACACTATAAATGTTTCATTGAAATTACTGCATTGTAATCCCGTCGTTTGTAATTACAAACTTGCATGCAGAAATTTATTGTCTTCTCGTAAGCTGCCAAATGCTTCTAATCTATTTCCTATAATGATTTATGTGACATAAAAGACAATAGTATAGTCTTGTCTGTCTAGCCGTATATTATTCGCCGTCTTGTTTGGTTAGTCTTGTCTTTTAAATATAATTGCCAAAAGTTGAAAATTCAGAATGTTATCAATTTTGACAATTTCTTCGTGAAACTTGCAATGCGCAAATTTTGGCGAATCTAAGTTATCCGGTTCGAAAATAAACAACAAAAAAATTGGAAGAAAATTGGTAAATTTTCCATCATTTCCACAATTTTTTAAGTTTTTCCACAAAACTTTGCTCAAATATTTGGAATACTTTCGGAAATATTTCCATCAATTTTGATGTTTTTATACGCCGCCGTTTAAAATTTATAAAGAAAATTTCTTGTTTCAATTTTAAGATAATTTAATTGCCCAAGATTAAAAATTCAGAATTTTATCAATTTTCAAAATTTGTTTGCGAAACTTTCAGGATTCATTCAAGACGGTTTCAAATATGTTTATGCAAATTTTGGCGAATCTAAGTTATTCGGTTCGAAAATTAACAACAACAAAATTGGAAGAAATTTCGTAAATTTTCCATCATTTCCACAATTTTTTTCACAAAACATTGCACACATATTTGGAATAGTTTCAGAAATATTTCCACCAATTTTGATGTTTTTATACGCCGCCGTTTAAAATTTACAAAGAAAATTTGTTGTTTCAATTTTAGGAAAATTTAATTGCCAAAGATTGAAAATTCAGAATTTTATCAATTTTGAAAATTTGTTAGCGAAACTTTCAGGATTCATTCAAGACGGTTTCAAATATATTTATGCAAATTTTGGCGAATTTAAGTTATCCGGTCCGAAAATTAACAACAACAAAATTGGAAGAAAATTCGTAAATTATCCATCATTTCCACAATTATTAAAATTTTTTCACAAAACTTCGCACACATATTTGGAATCGTTTCAGAAATATTTCCACCAATTTTGATATTTTTATCCGCCGTCGTTCAAAATTTACAAAGAAAATTTCGTGCTTCAATTACAAGAAAATTTAATTATTAAAGATTGGAAATTCAGAATGTTATCAATTTTGAAATTTTCTTCACGAAACTTCCAAAATTCATTCAGGACGGTTTCAAATACATTTACGCCAATTTTGGCGAATCTAAGTTATCCGGTTCGAAAATAAACAACAAAAAAATTGGAAGAAAATTCGTAAATTTTCCATAATTTTTTTTTTAATTTTCCACAAAACTTTGCACACATATTTGGAATAGTTTCGAAAATATTTCCACCAATTTTGATGTTTTTATACGCCGCCGTTTAAAATTTAAAAAGAAAATTTCGTGCTTCAATTTTAAGAAAATTTAATTATCAAAGGTTGAAAATTCAGAATGTTATTAATTTTGAAAATTTCTTTTCTGGAAATTTCTGGAAATCGTAGAATGGAATGAATTATTTGATGTTGACTGTAATAACATTAATAAGCAATGGAACCTGTTCGAGGACATTTTCATGAGGAATTTTAATGAAGCCTTTCCCAAAGTCCCTAGGCGAAATAAATGTACAAGTGTAAGGGTCTTTACTAGGGAATGCAATCTCGCGAGATTTTAGACCTAGCCGAGATCTCGCGAGACTGGCTTTACGGTCTCGCCCAAGAGATCTCGCCCAATTGGGTATTTTTACTAAAAACATTCGCTAATACTATTAATTCCGTTTATTGATTTTCAATATATAAGATAAAAATAAAACATACATGTAATTGGCATATTATAATCATTTATTTTAAAATAAAACACAATATTACGTTATAATAAAATATTCGTCAGTCTTATTCATATTATATGAACTTAAAATCAGCCTTCTGCATCAGCAGTATTATGAACAAAAAACTTAAAATAAAAATAAAAAAAACTTCGAAAAATAACACTAAATCAGCCTTCTGCAGTATTATGAACAAAAAAGTCAAACCAAAACAAAAAAACACTTCGAAATAATTCGAAATGTAACACATATCCAGCCTTCTGTATTATCTGTATTAGCAATGATGGTGACCGGATGGAAAGCTAAGGCCCGGAATAGATTGTAATGGAAAAAAAATCTAGAGGAGGCCAAGACCCATAATGAGTTGTGGAGCCAAAGCTGATGATGATGAACATAAAAAACAAAGTTATTTATTTAGGTCTTTTTTAGTGTCACGAAAGTGGACTGGGGGCTAGTGAATAACATATAAATATTTGCTGTATAATTCCTGTCCTGCGTGGTATTAGAACGGGAAGTAGTTGTTTCAACATGAGATTTGTCATTAACAAGATTTATTATTTACGAAAAGGTTGAAAATATTTATATACTCAGGCTATATTACACTTTTTATGATTATCTATAATTAGTATGAGTAGGGAAATAGGGTATGTTCTAGGCCACTCCTCGCTCCTCGCCCCCCACCACAAGTCGCACCACCTGATTAAAGTGGATGGAAAGTGGATGGAGTGGATGCAAAGTGGATGGAAAGTGGATGGAAAGTGGATGGAAAGTGGATGGAAAGTGGATGGAAAGTGGATGCAAAGTGGATGGAAAGTGGATGGAAAGTGGATGGAAAGTGGATGGAAAGTGGATGGAAAGTGGATGGAAAGTGGATGGAAAGTGGATGGAAAGTGGATGGAAAGTGGATGGAAAGTGGATGGAAAGTGGATGGAAAGTGGATGGAAAGTGGATGGAAAGTGGATGGAAAATGGATGGAAAGTGGATACAAAGTGGATGCAAAGTGGATGAAAACTGGGCGGTTTTAAGAGTTTGACCTCATTTTGATGAGTCATTGAACTCGTACAAGTATGAAATCGTGCGTGAATGTAGATTTCATATACAACTTCAGGAATGATAAGATTCCATGTGAAGGGTTGTGCGGATTCTCGTACAACGGCTGTCCAATTTACTAACAAAGCTATCTATCTACATCAATCCCGTGAACCATCAATTCTATAGCTGACCACTCTGTTCTTAAACTGACACAAGTTGACACAAAGGGGGTTGGGGTTGGGGGCGAGGAGTGATGATTGGTCTAGAACATACTATCATTCCCTACTAGTATGGTTTCACCAATAGTAAATTAAACATTTATTAATTATCAATTATATTTTGAAAGACTGTCGATAAACCTCAAGTAGTTGCATACCTTAGAAGGAAAGTATGAAGACTGTATGAAGATGTGAATATTACGAAGACTGTGAAGAGTACGAAAATGATGAAAACTATGAACGGAGAAAAGCAATTTATAATTAAAATAAAATTAAAAACCAATTGATTTTTAAACGCAGTTAAAAATTAAAGTAATTCCCTATGAAAAATCGTTTTACTTTATCTATTAAATTATTACCTTAATTATTAAATTACAAGACGTTTAATTACGAAAACTATTATATAAACTGTTAAATTGATATTCGCTGAAAATACATTTATACTTATATTTTTCAGGTGACCACCCACTCACCCTCTTCAGCAGTAATCTCCAAGAAAGGTAAGATTCCATCCAAATCATATACAGTATAATCTCGGTAAATATTATTTTAACTAAGTTTTGAATATCAATTGATAAATACAACGTTTGTGAATAATACTACAAGGTTTAATATGTAATTTTTTTAAACTATATATAAGTACATATCAAGAATTAACACGTTCACAAGGTTTGCGAAAAATCATTGCAGATCTCGGCGAGCGTATATATGTGTATACACGACACGGGTCATCCTGTTTCACATGTTACCGCAACGCGTTGGTTAATCGGGCGACAAGTCTAGTAATCCGGCAGTCTGGAGACTTCTCGCGCTTATCCCTGCCACTACTCTTTCTTATAATCCGGCGGTTGTCTAGGACCATATGTGTCGGATTATCGAGATGTATTTACAACTATGACGGAGGAACCTTCTCCTAGAAGGTCCTCGAGGCCATTTTAATGTTACAATAAATATTATTATTATCATTAATAATCAATAAATATTATTATTATTCTTAACCCTTAACTACTTGCCATACGTCTCACAGTTCCTGTCGTATATAAAACCGCGAATATTTTTGTATGTTAGGTAGTCAAGGGTTAAACAGGAATATTATTTTATTCCAAGACTTTTCTAGAAAAAAAACTAGAACTTGTATAGGATATGCTCAAGATGTGTCCTAGTTTATCATGTTTGAGTTATAAAGAGTATTGGACTAGCAGAGTGCGAAACTTGATAGCCCAAAAAACCTCCAACTGTGTTTGACAGCGCGAAAATATTACACTCGAAAGCGAAATCATAAATTACATTCGGCATTAAATCGCAGCAGCAAAGCTAAGTCAATAACTATTATTAATGCAATTGAATTATGCTTCGTGTATCCAGTAGATAATTTAAATTTTATGCGCTCAGTCTGAGCTGTGCAACACGCCCCATTAGTCGCAACTAATTAAATTAAATTTTTTTTTATCGCAAACAAACACGAACATAAAACGCGAATTTGTTTAATGAACGTATAATATCTGCTATCGGGCAAATATTGATACACATAAACCTCACTTAATATTAATTGATTGTTACGCAATTATTCGATGAATTAGCAGGAAGGCATGTCAATATTGGATCAAGATCTAATTTGCAAATGATAAAAACGATGCGGGGAAACTTTCAACGCGGCGCAAATAAACGAGATTTTTAGCGATAAAAAGCTTGACGGACGAAATTCGTTTCGGCGAGGTGTTCAAGTAAAAACGTTTTTATCTTCCAAGCTTCTTAGATGCAGTAGACTTCTTTATTTTAAAGAATTAATTACAAAGCCAGGTTCCAATTCCATCGAGAAGACAAAGTCTCTTTCTGTGTAAGCATTATTTTATTTCAAGTTCTCTCATTAGGCTTCCAAGACTTATTTTTCCTTCACTAGTTTAGATTCAAATTACATATAACAAGTACAAGATTACTCACTCGAGTTTTAAATGCATAAATCCAAACAGACAAGACTAATTAAGATAGGACTAGATGTAGAAAACTAGATATATAACTAGATAAAACTAGATAATACTCATAAAAGTCTAGATACTAGACGGACAATATTAAATCGATAATATTGGATGGACAAGACAAGATGGAGAAGGCAAGACGGACAGGGCAAGATGGACAAGACAAAATGTACAAGACAAGATAAGATGAATGAGACAAGATGGACAAGACAAGATGTTCAAAAGAAAATGGACAAGACAAGATGGATAAGACAAAATGGACAAGACAAGATGGACAAGATAAGTTGGATAAGACAAGATGGATAAGACAAGATGGACAAGACAAGATGGACAAGACAAAATGGGCAAAACAAGATAGACAAGACAAGATATACAGGGCAAGATGGACAAGACAAGATCGACAAGACAAGATGCACAAGACAGGATGGACAAGATAAGATGGATGAGGCAAGATGGACAATACAAGATTGACAAGATAAAATGGATAAGGCAAGATTGACAATACAAAACTGTCAAGATAAGATGGATAAGGCAAGATGGACAAGACAAGACCGACAAGACAAGATGTACAAGACAGGATGGACAACATAAGATTGATAAGGCAAGATGGACAAGACAAGATTGACAAGATAAGATGGATAAGGCAAGATGGACAATACAAAATTCACAAGATAATATGGATAAGGCAAGATGGACAAAACAAGACCGACAAGACAAGATGCACAAGACAGGATAGACAAGATAATATGGATAAGGCAAGATGGACAAGATAAGATCGACAAGACAAGATGCACAAGACAGGATGGACAAGATAAGATGGATAAGGCAAGATGGACAAAAACAAGACCGACAAGACAAGATGTACAAGACAGGATGGACAAGATAAGATAAGTTGGATAAGGCAAGATGGACAATACAAGATTGACAAGATAAGATGGATAAGCCAAGATGGACAAGACAAGATCGATAAGACAAGACAGGATGGATAAAATAAGATAAGATGGGCAAGACAAGATCGACAAGACAAGATGTACAAGACAGGATGGACAAGATAAGCTAAGTTAGATAAGTCAAGATGGACAAAACAAGATTGACAAGATAAGATGGATAAGGCAAGATGGACAAGACAAGACCGACAAGACAAGACGTACAAGACAGGATGGACAAGATAAGATAAGTTGGATAAGGCAAGATGGACAATACAAGATTGACAAGATAAGATGGATAAGGCAAGATGGACAAGACAAGACCAACAAGACAAGATGTATAAGACAGGATGGACAAGATAAGATAAGATGGATAAGGCAAAATGGACAATACAACATTGACAAGATAAGATGGATAAGGCAAGATAGACAAGACAAGATCGATAAGACAAGACATGCTGGATAAGATAAGATAAGATGGACAAGACAAGATCGACAAGACAAGATGCACAAGACAGGATGGACAAGATAAGATGGATAAGGCAAGATGGACAATACAAAATTGACAAGATAAGATGGATAAGGCAAGATGGACAAAAACAAGACCGACAAGACAAGATGTACAAGACAGGATAGACAAGATAAGATGGATAAGGCAAGATGAACAATACAAGATTGACAAGATAAGATGGATGAGGCAAGGTGGACAAGACAAAATCGACGAGATAAGATAAAATGGACAAGACAAGATCGACAAGACAAGATGCACAGGACAGGATGGACAAGATAAGATAAGTTGGATAAGGCAAGATGGACAATACAAGATTGACAAGATAAGATGGAGAAGGCAAGATGGACAAGACAAGACCGACAAGACAAGATGTACAAGACAGGATGGACAAGATAAGATAAGTTATATAAGGCAAGATGGACAATACAAGATTGACAAGATAAGATAGATAAGGCAAGATGGACAAGACAGGACCGTTAAGACAAGATGTACAAGACAGGATGGACAAGATAAGATAAGATGGATAAGGCAAGATGGACAATACAAGATTGACAAGATAAGATGTATGAGGCAAGATGGACAATATAAGATTGACAAGATAAGATGGATAAGGCAAGATTGACAAGACAAGATCGACAAGACAAGATGCACAAGACAGGATGGACAAGATAAGATGGATAAGGCAAGATGGACAATACAAAATTGACAAGATAAGATGGATGAGGCAAGGTGGACAAGACAAAATCGACGAGATAAGACAGGATGGTTAAGATAAGATGGACAAGACAAGATCGACAAGACAAGATGCACAGGACAAGATGGACAAGATAAGATAAGTTGGATAAGGCAAGATGGACAATACAAGATTGACAAGATAAGATAGATAAGGCAAGATGGACAAGACAAGACCGACAAAACAAGACCGACAAGACAAGATGTACAAGACAGGATGGACAAGATAAGATAAGATGGATAAGGCAAGATGGACAATACAAGATTGACAAGATAAGATGGATAAAGCAAGATGGACAAGACAAGATCGATAAGACAAGACAGGATGGATAAGATGAGATAAGATGGACAAGACAAGATCGACAAGACAAGATGCACAAGACAGGATGGACAACATAAGCTAAGTTGGATAAGTCAAGATGGACAAAACAAGATTGACAAGATAAGATGGATAAGGCAAGATGAACAAGACAAGACCGACAATACAAGACGTACAAGACAGGATGGACAAGATAAGATAAGTTGGATAAGGCAAGATGGACAATACAAGATTGACAAGATAAGATGGATAAGGCAAGATGGGCAAGACAAAACCGACAAGACAAGATGTATAAGACAGGATGGACAAGATAAGATAAGTTGGATAAGGCAAGATGGACAATACAAGATTGACAAGATAAGATGGATAAGGCAAGATGGGCAAGACAAGACCGACAAGACAAGATGTATAAGACAGGATAGACAAGATAAGATAAGATGGATAAGGCAAAATGGACAAACAATATTGACAAGATAAGATGTATAAGGCAAGATGGACAAGACAAGATCGATAAGACAAGACAGGATGTATAAGATAAGATAAGATGGACAAGACAAGATCGACAAGACAAGATGCACAAGACAGAATGGACAAGATAAGCTAAGTTGGATAAGGCAAGATAGACAAAACAAGATTGACAAGATAAGATGGATAAGGCAAGATGGACAAGACAAGATCGATAAGACAAGACAGGATGGATAAGATAAGAAAAGATGGACAAGACAAGATCGACAAGACAAGATGAACAAGACAGGATGGACACGATAAGATGGATAAGGCAAGATGAACAAAACAAGATTGACAAGATAAGATGGATGAGGCAAGGTGGACAAGACAAAATCGACGAGATAAGACAGGATGGTTAAGATAAGATGGACAAGACAAGATCGACAAGAGAAGATGCACAGTACAGGATGGACAAGATAAGATAAGTTGGATAAGGCAAGATGGACAATACAAGATTGACAAGATAAGATAGATAAGGCAAGATGGACAAGACAAGACCGACAAGACAAGATGTACAAGACAGGATGGACAAGATAAGATAAGATGGACAAGGCAAGATGGACAATACAAGATTGACAAGATAAGATGGATAAGGCAAGATTGACAAGACAAGATCGATAAGACAAGACAGGATGGATAAGATAAGATAAGATGGACAAGACAAGATCGACAAGACAAGATGCACAAGACAGGATGGACAAGATAAGATGGATAAGGCAGATGAACAATACAAGATTGACAAGATAAGATGGATGAGGCAAGGTGGACAAGACAAAATCGACGAGATAAGACAGGATGGTTAAGATAAGATGGACAAGACAAGATCGACAAGACAAGATGTACAAGACAGGATGGACAAGATAAGTTGTATAAGGCAAGATGGACAATACAAGATTGACAAGATAAGATAGATAAGGCAAGATGGACAAGACAAGACCGACAAGACAAGATGTACAAGACAGGATGGACAAGATAAGATAAGATGGATAAGGCAAGATGGACACTACAAGATTGACAAGATAAGATGGATAAGGCAAGATTGACAAGACAAGATCGATAAGACAAGACAGGATGGATAAGATAAGATAAGATAAGATGGACAAGACAGGATCGACAAGACAAGATGCACAAGACAGGATGGACAAGATAAGATGGATAAGGCAGATGAACAATACAAGATTGACAAGATAAGATGGATGAGGCAAGGTGGACTAGACAAAATCGACGAGATAAGACAGGATGGTTAAGATAAGATGGACAAGACAAGATCGACAAGACAAGATGTACAAGACAGGATGGACAAGATAAGATAAGTTGTATAAGGCAAGATGGACAATACAAGATTGACAAGATAAGATAGATAAGGCAAGATGGACAAGACAAGACCGACAAGACAAGATGTACAAGACAGGATGGACAAGATAAGATAAGATGGATAAGGCAAGATGGACACTACAAGATTGACAGGATAAGATGGATAAGGCAAGATTGACAAGACAAGATCGATAAGACAATACAGGATGGATAAGATAAGATAAGATGGACAAGACAAGATCGACAAGACAAGATGCACAAGACAGGATGGACAAGATAAGCTAAGTTGGATAAATCAAGATGGACAAAACAAGATTGACAAGATATGATGGATAAGGCAAAATGGACAAGACAAGACCGACAAGACAAGACGTACAAGACAGGATGGACAAGATAAGATAAGTTGGATAAGGTAAGATGGACAATTCAAGATTGACAAGATAAGATGGATAAGGCAAGATGGGCAAGACAAGACCGACAAGACAAGATGTATAAGACAGGATGGACAAAATAAGATAAGTTTGATAAGGCAAGATGGATAATACAAGATTGACAAGATAAGATGGATAAGGCAAGATGGACAAGACAAGACAGACAAGACAAGATGTACAAGACAGGATGGACAAGATAAGATAAGATGGATAAGGCAAGATGGACATTACAAGATGGACAAGATAGATAAGGCAATATGGACAAGACAAGATGAACATGTAGCCAACTTTTTTTTAAAGGATTACAGGTTCCAATTCCAACGACAAGGTCTTGTTGTGTATAAACATTATTTTATTTCAAGTATTTTGAAAACTTCCTACATTTTCTCCACTGACAGTAATCGAGACGTGCACAGAAGACAAGCGGGTCTCAACGTTCAGCTCGCTCTGTTGTAACCCTCCCCGCTGACAGACCCAATAAACGCAGCTAGAAAAACGTATAAAAGGTATATTTACTTTTATCACCTTCTATGAAATATTATCAATAATCGTTAATATTTTTTATATTCATTGCGATAATGTTTGTAATATTTTTGCGATAAACTTTATGAGAATAGTTATTTTCAAAAATGTTAAAACTTTGCAAAATTGTTATTAATAATGCAACTAAGAATTGTTGCAAGTTTCATTATGATATGACTATAGTCCATTTTTTTAAGAATACAGTAGTGGGAAGATAGGGCTTAGTTGACATTGTTCTCTGATTGGCTTAAATCGAGGAGAAGTACACACTAACGATATTTACTTCTTCATTTCAACCACTTTTCTCTCTTTCTTTTCGCATACATTTGCAGCTGTTACTTGTCAATGGCTGTCATGTCAATTCACAATTGTCATCTGATCTGTTTGATTCATTCAGATTTTTTTGCTTTTTCTCCATTTATTTGTTTGCGTTTTATAAGTTATTCAATAATATTAAGATATTCAATCAAACCATTAAATTAAAAATTAAATTACTAATTTTATATTCAAGTAACTATATTTGAATTTAGTGCCAAATTTTGTAACTAAATTAAACATTTATCATAGTGTAAATCAGGTTTCTAGTTACTGCAATCTTAAAAAAAATGGACTATTGACAGATAATAATATTATGCTGCTGTCAACGGGTGGGGTTTGTGCCCCGCAATTTTCCAGTAATTTCCCAGGAAAAACTCGTTCCGTCGGTGTGAAAATGTTCACAGAACAAGGTAACCACCCCTAGTTCAAGCAAAGCGTATTTGCAATTCCCGGGAACTAACAGAAACATCGAAATTTTTTAAATATTGCTCGGAATTTTTTCGGTATTCATTTTGACAATTCATTTCCATCGCGTACGTGGGATTTGGTAAACAATACGGTATTGTTTTTAAACTTAGTGTTGCGGACTTTTTACCTTGTGTAACTGTTGCTAATCGTCTGTGGCACTCTTCAACTAAGATCCGAAAGCAATAATTAAGCTTCTACGTTGTCTACGTGGTTCAAAAAATATTCGTGTTTTTGTTGAAAATAATTGTTGACATTTTCAAGATGACAGATAGTAGATGCGAACGTAACTAACTTCACGTTTATTATTTTTGATTTATTCAACGGTCCTTGCCACATTGTCCTATATTGGATGGAGAGTTCGCGCTGCCGCGCGTATGTTGTCTTAATTTATCTGCCCGCTTCTCGGCGGGCAACCTAATCTAACCAGGGTTTTAAAGCAACGGTCCTTGCCACATTGTCCTATATTGGATCAAGAGTTCGCGCTGCCGCGCAAATGTTATTTTGATTTATCTAACCGCTTCGCGGCGGGCAACCTAATCTAGCAGGCGTTAAACCAACGGTCCTTGCTACATTGTCCTATATTGGATCGAGGCCTTTGTTTATCTGTCCGCTTAGCGGCGGGCAAACTACTATTAAGACTTAACACAAACCTTGTCTTTTAATGACAAATCGGAAGCTTCACCAGAACACGCCTTTATGGACAAAATTTTTGATTGACTAACTTATGACTCTCCAGGTTGTTGGTCTTTTTCGTGAAATTTAAAACGAAGTTTCTTCGGTGAAAATTTACGGACTAACTGCAGTTTTGATATGAACTCCTGCAAGTCTCTAGGACACAAAGATTCCACTAAAAGTTTTAATTTGTCTGTTGTCACACAATTGACACATCTTTTCCTCCTCTGAAAACTTTGAGCATTTTTATTACATGGATAGACGTTTCTTAAAATGGGGAGATCAAACTCTTCTATTGCTGGATTAAATGCTGGTCTAGTGGATGTTCAGTGGAGAGGTATGTAAAACAACTATTTATGGCTTAATAACTCTTTAATTATTAAATATTGGAATTTTAAATTGGAATTCCAAGCTTATAGCAATAAACATACTGCCAAAGACCAGTTGGATCCAATAGCCTAATTCGAAACACACTCGCTAAAAAAGAAATAAAATTTTATTCACATCCAGACTAAATGCTTTAATTAATTTTCGAGTGACCCACCCTCCACGACCACGCACGCATTCCCAACAATTCATTTTTTACCTAAAATTTTTTACATTCGTCGTTTTGTCTTCTCGCTTCCCCCAATTAAAATTCCTCTTCAAACAACGTGAAGATAATATTTACCGCCACGTTTTTTTTGCATCATATTTTTAGGGCTTGTCGTTAAGCGGATCGCTCCTTTACATCCGTCCAGATTAAATCCCGACTCATACTATTCCTCCACTCCCTTTCATAACTCCAGATTTATTTCACACATTCATGTAGGAATACCAAAGCCTTCAAATACACGCGAGAACGCACATTAAATTGTCACAGACTAATGTAAACATTCTCATTCTGTCTCTCTGCGTAAATAAATTGTACTTAGAACTAATTGTTCATATTAATTATACCTGGAAGGATTAGTACGAAAGTTTGTAACGATTTCACTTCTATTTTTCGAAAAAAATTCATTCATAATTGTTCAAGAACGTTAGATTAACAAGCAGGGAAATTATCAAGTCAATATATTTTCTTTCGAATCAATAAATTCTTTGGTGTGATCGAGCGCAAATTGAAATTGTAAAATTGTAGATAAATTAAACGCGGCAT
The DNA here is from genome assembly GCA_944588485.1 of Phosphuga atrata. Classification (NCBI taxonomy): domain Eukaryota; kingdom Metazoa; phylum Arthropoda; class Insecta; order Coleoptera; family Silphidae; genus Phosphuga; species Phosphuga atrata. The sequence goes on from OX155899.1 coordinate 66,261,170, forward strand.
TTTATTCCGGATTTATTGTAGGCATCAGGTCTTTTATTTCCGTCAGTGTCGGGAGCTATTTTATTGGCTATCACCGTTTTAATAAATGGTGGCTATTCCCGCGACGTCCTCCTAAATCAGGATTAAACATAATTTATCGATACGTCTATATTTATATAAAAATCAATTTCACGTTACGATATGAAATATATACAGGGTGGTGGGTAAACACGCCGCAAAAAATCCAGGGGTTATTCCTTGGCCTATTCTAAGAATATCTTGTCTTATGTCCTAAAAGCCTTTCGTTTCAAAGATACAGGGTGAACAAAATTTGAGACAACCATATTCGATATTTGTTGAAATCATTAATGTAAATAAAAGTATGGCGTACGCCAATGAGTTTATCAAGTACAAAAAATTAATGAGTTTATTAAACACAAAAAATTATTGACGAAAACTTGGAACGGCTGTTTTATCTATTAACCCCTTTACATACGAATAAAATGCGCGTTAACGTGTCCATATACATGTGATCTTATCACATTTTCATGACGTCTTAGAGACGTCATTGTATGTCAAGGGGTTAACGTACAAGTGGATTTCATTTGAATACGTCTCGTCAGTGATCATCACCTCATCAGTCGAAGTTGTTTACATTGAGTCACGTTTGTCTGTTTGAGGTGTCTTTAATAGTTAGTGAAGTCCTATACCATGTATACGAACGCCGAGATGACTGACTTGCATTTGATCTATGAACTTGCTGATGGCAATTCATTACAAGCTAGACGATTGTACATTGAATGGTTTCCTAGGCCAAAGAATTTTTGCCACAAGTTTATCTAACACCCTGTATATAAACTTAAAACAAACGGAACACAGCCTGAATATATAAATATATTCATCCTTTTTGGAGCTCTATAACAATTATTGAGTCGTTTTAGGACCGCCAACGTACCTGTATATATTTAAAACTTACCCTGTATATATTTAAATCGACATAAATTAACAAATCAAGTAATTTAAAAATCTATTTCATGAAATAACTAGTTTACAATTAAATAACTATTTCATCATGCTTTCTTTATAATTAACGAATTGCTTTAACTTTGAGATATTAACTTTGAGATATTGTGATCACGTCTCAAACAAGAATTTATTGATTTCACAATGTTCCCATAGGGCACACTGTATACAATTTCTCATCAACTTTTTACACCAATGCCCTGTAATTGTAACGTAAGCCGTCCAATAGATCAAGACAAAGATATAAAATTGCAATTTGAAGCAACAAATGCAATTCCTTCTCGCTGTTATTCACACTAATGACACTTCAATCCACTCACGAAAAGCTATGTGCACGCTTATTTTCCACTGCCGCATAAAATACAACGAAAAGGAACGGAAGATATGGTGAGAAGCAATAACAAACAATCTTGACACGAAGATCTTTTAGATTATAGAGATTGCATTACATGCATTACACTCAGGCAACTAGTTGTGAGTGTGTTTCGAATTGTACTATTGGATCCAATTGGTCTGTGGCAGCATGTTTATTATTTAAAGCTTGGAATTCCAAAATAAAATTCCTATATTTAATAATAAAAGAGTTCTTTAGCCATCAATAGTTGTTTTATATACCTCTCCACTGGACATCCACTTGATCGGTATTTAATCCAGCAATAGACGAGTTTGATCTTTTTAAGAAACGTGTATCCATATACTAAAAGTGCGCAAAGTTTTCAGAGGAGGAAAAGGTGTGTAAATTGTGTATGTCTATAGGTCCAGACAAATTAAAACTTTTAGTGGAATCTTTGTGTCCTAGAAACTTGCAGGAGTGTTCATATCAAAACTGTAGTAGTGTGTTAGTCCGTAAATTTGCACCGAAGAAACTATCGTTTTAAATTTCACAAAAGAGACCAACAACCTGCAGAGTCATAAGCTAATCAATCAAAAATTTTGTCCACAAAGGCGTGTTCTGGTGAAGCAGCCGATTTGTCATTAAGAGACAGGTTTGTGTTGAGTCTTTTTAGTGAATCAAACCAAAGAAGACTCCTTTATGGCGGAGTACATTAATTTAGAAGAAACGTGTAGGATTGAATTGGATGTAGAAGCTAATGTTAGGGACCAGACAGCTTCGCAAAGCTCCGTATTGTCACAGACAATATATATTTAGTAGCTACTATATATTCGTTCAACAAAATAACGTCCTTTTTTGCGACAGTTAAATTGTTGGGATTGGTCGAGCTCCATTCGATTTTTAACGACAAAATAATCATATTTGTTATTGCGTTTTGTGTTTAATTATTCGTGCGGACTAATAAAATGAATAGGTACTTTATTCTGTGAAATATTGCTGGGAATAAAACAAATTATTATTGAACTGCACGTAAAACACTCGCATAATCATCTTTATATTGCCAATTTAAAAACATGTCTCATTCGGCATTAGAGCTCTATATTACTAGAAATAAAGTTTTATGAATTTTTAGATGCATTACCTATTGCATAAATTTAGATTTTTATCGTTGTAATTAAAGTCAAATTTATGACACGCGAATTAAGTAATTGATTCTTAACTGTACTTTCCGTGAACTTAAAAGTACCGTCGGTCAACAAAGGGTTAAATTGTTTTAGAGCAAGGGTGGGCAAATCTTTTAGCTGTTGGGACAAAGCTAGTCAGCTAACTATCAGATAAGTATGAATCAGGGTTCGGCAGACTTTTAAATCAGAAGAGTCCAAAAGTAGACAAGATTAGAGCAATTAAAATGAAAATGAATGAAAAAATATCTGAAATTTGAAAATTTGATAATTTTACTTTAAACCTAAATTACTACAAAAAATAACCGGCCAAGTGCGAGTTGTGACTCGCGCACCGAGGGTTCCGTACAAACTTGTAAGTAAGGTATCTTTGTTTTTGTGGAGGACGTAGCAAGCACATTTAGGTAACTTGTTAAGGAGGTTCGAGCATAACTAATGAGTCAAAATAGTGCTTGAATTTTTCTATATTTTCAATTAGCCTAATAGTTGTTAAAATTCATTATTTTTATTTATAATAACATAAATTTTAAAATTGGTAATTATAATTTATTTAATAAAATACAATTATAAAATGACTTCGTTATTTTTGACTTATAAGGGACATAAAAAGATATGGCAACATCAGTGTTATGAGTCGACTGTTATTTATCGAATTACCAAAAAACAAAAAATTATAGATAATCTATGTAAAAAGCTGGAGTGTATTGTATCAAATAGTTCCACAGACGTTCAAAAGTTCAAAATGTTTCCATGTTTTTCTCAAAATCAGCTGTTAACGCGACGTTGCCAAACCATCTGTCATGTGAATTACTATCGATAAACAAGATTCAAAACAAAAAAAATAAACTTTAATTATTTAAATAATTACATCGGGAACTTCACATTGCTTTAATGTTATAGTCTTTTAATAATATCTAAGTTTATTTCATATAGTTTTTTATTCCTTAAAATTGGGAAATTAATATCGAAAAGTAAATAAAGACATGACGGAAGCTTGGCCATAGAAACCTGTGTATAAGATTTGAAAATACATCATTTTTTTCCGGATAAACTAAACCGAGGATCACTTTCAAATTTTAAGAGGACATAAATACAGTATTGATCTTCATGCATCAATAGTTTCATAGCTTAAAATTGAAAAAAATATTTAACATGGGATTCGCCCGAACCTCCTTAAGGCGTTGCTAGTAAACAAACAAAACTCGTCCCAATTATCATATATATAGTTAACTATTGTAGCTCTCAAAAGCTGTGTTTGTCCAAAATTGGTTGACTTATAAATTGAAAAAGCTATAGCATGAAACAAGCAACTGCCATCGCCGGGCATAAATATTACATCGTGTACGATAATGTTGTCGTTAACGGTTAAATTAACTGTAGCCATAATTTATTGAGCAAGTAAGGATATGCAGGAGTACGAAGTTATTGAATGCAAAACAAAATTTCGTATTTCTGCCGCTCACTACAAAAGGGCCGACCTGGGCCGACCTCCCTCCCTTGTACTTGCCCCGCGTCGCCCTGCTCGTGCGCGTCCCGTTTTATCCTAAATACAAGAGGTCACTGAGTAGTTAGTTAAGTACTTAAACACAAAATCTTACTTACTTATATGATATGAAATTCTTGACGAGAGAACTATTTCAAATTCCAAGCCAAAATTAAAATATTTTAAAAGTAACCAAAAGAAAGCGAATGACGATTATAATAAATCGATAAATCTTTATTTTACTATTACCCTTACTCACTAACTTACATTAAGAATTAACTGAATTACGCGATTATTATTAAACTTATAAAAAGGAAACGAACAGACGATTATGATAAAACTTTATTTTAGTATTACACTTATTCACTAACTTATATTAAGATCTAACTATTTGTAGATCTAATATAAAGTAATATATTAACTATTTCTAGATCTATTTCGATACTCTTAACATTCAGTTGGCTGTTTTTGGGCAATTGACTACCAAAAAATATAGGAGGAGGAGGACCTAACTGTATGCAACCCATATGCTTCTTCTGCCCGACAATACCACGCAACACATGAGTGCATTTTCATAAGTTTCTAATAGTAAATTCGCATTTTTCTTGTAATTAAACTATATATTTAGGGTTTTCAGATTTTTCCCTTTACATGTGCTGTAAGACAACGCTTGTTGCCAAATTTCATGATTCTAAGTAAACGGGAAGTACCCTATAGGTTTTGATTCCCTTGTGAAATCTCAAAATATGCGACATAAACGGTCTTATCTTTTGATCGCGTTAACTTACAAATTTGATTTTTTCACAGCTGAAAGAGACCGCAGACCCGAGTATTTGATACAAATTTCAACTTGTTACCTCTACGCGTTCCTGAGAAAAATGGTCTTGACTGACAGACAGACAGAAGAACAGACAGACAGACAGACAGACGGACAACAAAGTGATCCTATAAGGGTTCCGTTTTCGGTACGGAACCCTAAAAATACAACTATGATGAATCACTCCGTTCATGTGTTCTTAGTTTGGAACATTGGCACTATTCATTACACTAACTCAAAGGGTTTAGTTCTTTTAAGTCTTTTTAATAAGCCCGTGTTTTTTAGTAGCTGAACTGCTGCAACATTCACATGGTGATGGAGTCTCCGCTCTTATAGTCCAGCGTGTTTTTTAAAAACATTATCCACATCATCCACTTGCAAGTCTCTATGGATATCGCAATTTCTAACGTACCAAGATACTATGTTCCTCAATACTTCTGAAACCTTTGTATGATTTGGATGTTACTTTGTTTGGCACACCCCCAAAGTTGAATAACATAGATCCATATGGGTTTTACTATTTATTTGTATAGGAGAAGTTTATTTTGTATCAATTATCTATTAGCCAATAGATTTCTTTATACCGGATTTCAAGGTTTCCTTTTTCTTTTTGAAAGGCTTTCCAGCGCAGCTTTGCATCGAGAGTCATATCAAGACACTTTGCAGTATTTGCGTATAATTGGTTGTTATTTAGGGCAAGTGCATAATTCTTTGGTTCTTTATTTGTAAAATTCACAAGGACCGATTTTGATTCATTAAATTTAAATTCGCCATTTTTTTGTCCACTCTTGGATATAATTAATTGAAGTTTGTATTTTCTTCTTTGCTGCTTGGTGAGTTTCTCCAATAGCTAGAATAGCAGAATCGTCGGCGAAGGTCGCCATAGTTTTGTATTCTAGTTGTGGGATGTCATAAGTGTAAAGTAAGCACCCAAAACGCTTCCTAGTGGCACCCCAGCTTTAATTTCTTTGGTTTCTGAGTAGCCATCTTCCTGCCTTTTTCTGAAAGTACGATTTGACAGGTATGAAATGACAAGATCCGATAACTGTTTTGGTAACATGTATTTTCTCCGTTGCTGCTTGGTGAGTTACTCCAATAGCTAGAATAGCAGAATCGTCGGCGAAGGTCACCATAGTATTGTATTCTAGTTGTGGGATGTCACAAGTTTAAAGTAAATATAGCGTAGTACCCAAAACGCTTCCTTGTGGCACCCCAGCTTTAATTTCGTTTGGTTTCTGAGTAGGCACCTTCCTGCCTTACTGTAAAAGTATTTGACAGGTATGAAATGACAAGATCAGAACTGTTTTGGTAACATTTTCCTAAGTTTATATATAAGACCATCATGAGACCTCTGCTAGAAATGCAGCTGCACCAACTTTCCTTTGAGAAGCAAGGCTTGATATGCTATACGTGACCGACAAGACTAGATTGATAATTTTGGGGAAGTAAGATCAAACTGATAGTATAGACCCGAGATTGGCAGACTTTCAAGTGAGAAAAGGCAACAAAACAATATAAGAAAAGTTTCACAGAGTCGATATTTTCGAAAATATTTTACACTTAATTTTCTTTAGCTTATATTTTCCCTCAATTCTATCTCAAATCTAACGTATAATATCCAATTTTCTAGATAATGTAATCTAGTTCAAGCACATTATTAACTCATTTAAATATTATTTATAGTTTCGGAGCTGTAAAGAATCTGCGATTTATTTACGAATGCGACATAATCAACGTCGATTGCTACCTAGATGTAAATGTAGATTTGTAGATTTCGGTGACTTGTAATGCGACCTTCAGACCCCATTTAGAGCGTTTCCTCTAGTTCTGATACCTTTAGGAATTTCAAGATCTGGGTGGGATTCAAGGATTGCAACTCCTCTGCGTTCAAGCAGTGCGCCCCAATGTACATTTCCCTCTTGCGGAGCAGTTTCATCTGCTGAGCCTCAAAATCTGCATCTGCCTCTACGCTAAGATGCTTGAGGTGTTTTCTAAGACTGCAGTATCCCGTCAGGATGCCTGTCAGAATTCTAAATTTCTATTCTAATATTCTATTCCAAGTTCCTGTTTAGTTTCAGGAAAGGTTAAGTTCCTTTTTGATTAAATGATCACAGCATTACTTTTGATTGTCTTAACCCTGGAAAAGAACTTCCAGGTTTTCATCCATTGTTCTTCCATTTCTTCATCTAAACTTTGTGGATGGTGTTTATGCTTATACTGCAAAAGGATTTCGCACCTATAAAGAGATTGCTGGGATCCAAATTGCATGTCAGGTGATCGGCTTCTTCGTTTTCCTCTATACTGGTGTGTCCTGGTACCCAGGTTATGTTACTTTATTTTCTCTGCAGAGCTTGTTTAGCTTTCCCACACATACCCATACCTGTTTGAATCTGATATATGAGCTGCTTGACTATATTCATGCCTGCTTGGCTGTCTGACAGGACTACAATTCGTTATTTGTTGCCTAAGTATTAATACTACCTAGAAGTATTCTATATTTTATTTTTTAATTCTACATTTTAAAGATAATTTAAATTAGTTTTAGCGTAATATGTATTCATTATTATATCTATATAGTATTGATAGAAAAAGGGACTTCACAAACCCGGCAGGTTGGGAAGAAAGAATAAGGGAATACATCGCTGAAGATTCAGCTAGACTTATCGAGAACACAGATCGAGGTCAGCGAAACAGATCGAGGTTCTAAAAGAGATGGCTCGAAAGGTCGGACTACAGATTTCCTTCAAGAAAACGGAATATTTTTCAAACCAGATAGATGCTCAAACAAAAGATGGCCAGAATGTTCTGGAATACTAGGAACATCTACAATAAGTCATGCTTATCACGTAATACCAAAGTGAGACACTATAACACAGTCATCAAACCAGAAACCCTGTACGCATCTGAAACTTTGGCCATGAATCGCAAAGGTGACCTAGAAAACATGAAGAAAATATGATAGAAAAATTGTCAGAAAAATGCTAGGACCCAAAAAGAATGAAGAAGGATACCGGTTCCGCACTAGGAAGGAGACCGAACAGATATCCAACATGGTGCACGACATGAAAAAACGTCGACTGAAATTCTACGGACATATCAAGAGAACGCCGGACATCCGACTGACAAAAAAAATCTTGGAGTACACCGAAAGCATAAAGAACATGAAGTGGATCGCCGAAGTTGGAGAAGACTTGAAAGACTCTGGAATAACAGTCCTAGACATACAAGACAAACGTATAATCAGACAAAAAGTATATGAATGGAAAGTGAGTCGAGAGGCCAAGAAATTGAAGACTGGAACAACCTGGTCTGAAGAAAGGAAGAAAGCGCACTCTGAAAAGATGAAAGAAGTGTGGCTCCGTAGGAAATCTCTCATCAAGTAGACGCTTCACGTGATCTATTAGTGACCCATACTTATTATTATTATTGATATAAAAAACTAATAATATAAAAGGTGTTATAATTTGTGTTTTTAATAAAATTTATTTTTATTTTGATTGAATCAAATATTTGAAAACGTGAAAATGATGCATAACTGCTTGAATAAACTGCGATGGAGTGTTTCGTGTTTGAAGAGGCGCAAATGACTACGCAAAGAGCCGCGATCTGCCGATCTCTGGTCTAGGCAGATAAGACTAACTGTGCAAATCTGCCAATCAAACCAAAATAGTACCTCTGCGCAATTAACAACAGATATCGGGGTACCACAAGGAAGTGTATTAGCGCCTCTATTATTTTCTATATAACTGCAGACCTGATACAATATTTAAAGGGAATGCATTCTCTACGCAGACGATTCCAGCTTTATAGTATCGGAGCCGTCTGTACAAAAAGCGGAATCAGGGGAAAATGAGCTTCTGACTGACGTCTGTCAACGGTTATCTGCCAACAACCTATTTTTAAATATTGGAAAAAGAAAACATATTGTATTTTAAACAACCCGTAGCGTGCAAGAAGACGATATAACACTAAAAATATGCAACCCAACCGTTCAAAGGACCATTACAGTTCAATTTCTAGGAGTAAATTTTAAAGAAAATCTAATATGGAATATTCATATAGATGGCATAACCAAGAAAATAAATTATAAAGCCTATCTCATTATTGATATTCGCTCTTTGCTAGAACAATCTGTGCTGTTAAATATATGCCACGTTTTTTTATTTTGGCACGACACGATGTGTATATATACAGTGCGCCTGGTCTGACGTGCGCCTGGTCGGACAGGTTTTTTCCTTACGGCGCCATATTTTTGGGGCGGCATATTTTTGTAGCGGCAAATTTTTCGTGCGGTTTTAACTTACGCAGTTTTAACCGATTATTAGTTCTTTCTACCTTCTACTTCTAGATAAAAGTCATCAAAGAAATTTTTTGAAAATTATTGAATTTTTGGTAAAATTTAATCCATTTATTAGTGCATTTTAAACAGAGTTTCAAAAAATACCAATTGTTCTCATTATTTGAGCAAAGAAATTCAAAACTACATAATAAATTTAATGGAAGAAAAAGTACGTGCTACTATTATTTCCAAAATTATAGAGGCTAAATATTACAGCAATATTTTGGATTGCACTCCAGATGTTAATAGAATAGAACAAATATCTCTTGTTATTGGCGTTCTAAATCAAGATAGTGAAGAATTTGTTCCTAAAGAATATTTCATCAAATTTTTATCTGTAGAATCATCTACTGAGAGAGTTTGTACTGATTTAATTTTGCAAGAATTAGGTAAATTAGGTCTCAAAATTGAAAATATATGTGGCCAGGTATACGACAATGGTGCAAACATGAAAGGTATGCATTCTGGTGTGCAAAACCGAATTTTAGATAAAAATCCTAAGGCCTTTTTCGTACCCTGTCGGTGTCATTCTTTAAACTTAGTTGTGAAGGACGCAGCCAAAAAATCTGCTGAACTATAAGTAGTTTTTTTCAATTATTCAAGAATTGTTTGTATTCTTTTCTAATTCTACTTCTAGATGGGCTATATTAAAAAGATACATAAAATCTCTGTAAAATTCAATGTAAAATGTGTTAGTGCTATACGCTGGGAAGGCAGAGTAGAAGCTATTAAATCACTAAAGTATGATTTGTCTAATATTTATGATGCGCTAATAGAAATTTTTGGACGAAGAGAGAAATCACGAAACTAGAAACAAAAGTATCTCTAGCAAGTAAAATTTCTAGTTTCAAATTTATTTGCAGTATTATTGTATGGTATGAAGTTTCATCGTCTTATAGCGTCAAAACTTTTACAAAGCCCAAATATAATTTTATCAGAATGTGTTAATAGTATATTACGTGACAAGAGTTGTAAGAAGCATATTACAACTCGAATTATGTACTATACTTTATCTACGGCCACACTAATCTGTTTCTGTTTAATAAGAAAAATATGTTTGATATAACACCTTCGACCTTATTTAACTTGATAGAAATAAAAAGAAATACATTCATAATGCTTACATACATTTTTATTTAGTACTTATTTGGGTTAAACTGGAATAAGAGTGCTCATAGATATAGGCAACCTAATGTACGCAATGTCAATTTCCGTTAGTTTGAATAGGGCACGGGGGGCGCTGAACGTACAAGCACGTAGTAGCAGCTCTCAACCAATTCACGAATCGTAATCCAAACGCACGTGTGTGTTATCAATCATAACTTATCATTATTCTTGTATTCGTCTGTTCTATTCTCATGTCTCTCGTCATCAGTATGTACTTGTTTTTTTCTACATTTACCTTTAATCAAGCCTTCCTTGTTTCTTTTTCTAATTCACAATGTACAGTCTTTAGGGCTTGTTCTGTTCTTGTTAGTATCACTACGTCGTCTGTGTATGCTAGATATTGTCAGGTTCTGTTATAAATATTTCCTGCTGGATTTGTATCTATCTTTCTTATACATCTTATACATCAATGAGAGCTGTAAGAAGCATATTTCGTATAAATGGAATCTGGTATAAATACTTTTGAGCAAATAATTTGTAAAAAGCTAAAAAATAGCTAATTAAATGAAAATAAATGCAGATTGTGAAAGCAGTCTTTCAATTAGAATTAGATGTAAAATCAAATTATTTATTTACGAAGGAACAGATAAACCAATAGAAAATCGGCGTACAAAATTTTAATTAGAAATATGTAATTATCTCTTAATTATTTGTAGTAATTCTGTTACCGAAAGATTTACACAATTGGAAAATCAAAATAAAATTTTTGAATTTTAATATGATATTCCATCAATAGCGCAAAAAAAAATCAGACGAAATTCTTAAAAATTGTCAGGATTTGCACATGCACCTAACAGACGATATAGAACCTTTAAATTTGTCCAACGATTTACAAATTGGGGCGGCGAAAGTTGTATTCGCCTTAGGCGGCATATTTTGATGCGCCGGCCCTGTATATATATACATATATATATATATATATATATATATATATATATATATATATATATATATATATATATATATATATATATGTTGTATTGTTTTTTCGGGGATTCCGCGTTGATGCTGAGGGTTGGCTCTGAAAAGAACCGGATTCTCGACGTTTCGGCGAACTAACATTCGCCATTCTCAAGAGATATATGCGTCCGTACGGGTCAACCGTTCGACGCATACTAAGTATACTAAGTATGCGTCGAACGGTTGACCCGTACGGACGCATATATCTCTTGAGAATGGCGAATGTTAGTTCGCCGAAACGTCGAGAATCCGGTTCTTTTCAGAGCCAACCCTCAGCATCAACGCGGAATCCCCGAGAAAACAATACAACACAGGTATCTATCCGCGAAAACCTCCAATACAACATATATATATATATATATATATATATATATATATATATATATATATATATATATATATATATATATACATATGATTTTTAGAAAAAAATTAATTTATAAAAAAAAGGTCGGCGAGCGTATAAAATGAAGACCCGTTATTTGCCCAGGTTTGCTATATATATATATATATATATATATATATATATATATATATATATATATATATATATATAAAATACATAGAGTATGTATTTTCTGTAATTAAATTTGAAATAGAATGTCGGTTAATTCAATATTCGCAAAAACATATTTTTGCGATACAAAACGAATTTTTAAAAATTATTGTACGCATCAGTGATTCGCTCTCCCTTCTGAAAATATAATATTTCAATTAGTCCTTAAAGCTCAACATTAATAACAGCTTTACGTTTTCATAAAAAAAACCGTTTGCTGCATTTAACAAGATTTTCTCGCAAAAAATACTTGAAACCTACACTCAAACACATTTAATTAATAAATACACACTTTATTCTCAAATATATTATAATATTATTTATCTACTCACACCGAAATGAACACATTAATAAATACATTATTGTATGTGAAGGATGCCATTATGATAATTGTGTCTAAAAATATCCAAATCGGGCGTAAAATTTGTAGGTGCAATGTAAATCAAATGGAGTTTCATTATTATACGAGTTCTGTAGTCGTGTGAAGTTGGCCCCCGAAATTTTGAAAAATTTAAATTTTTTTAGAGTTCTGGCAAGATTTCGAATAGTTCTAGAGTTCTTGCTTGAAAATTGCAATAGTTCCGGGGAATTTCGGGCAGAAATCGAGAAAAACAAATTGGGGGCCAACTTTACGCAGCCCCCTATTTTTCAGGAAAAAGAGTTCTGATGTAATATTCCAGTTCTTTATATAGAGTTCTAGAGTTCTCAATCGATAATAAATATAGTTCTACTTTTTTTTTCTCAAAATTTTTTAATTTTTGAAAAATTAAAAAAAAAAAAAAATCTGATAACGGTTTTCGATTGTACTAAGGTAGATAAACAAAAAATGCTTATCAGACATTTTTGTAAAATCAATATTTATAAATTTATTTATAAAAAACTTTCGACGAAGATAAAAAATAAAAAAATACAAGAGTTCTGAGTAGCCCCCGGAGAGTTCTGAACAAATAACCTATACAATTTATTTGTCAAATCAATATTAAATAAGTTATAAGCATAAACGAGGCGCTAATTTTTTTAAAATTACAGAATTCCAAAAAAAAATTGCTCTTCATGAGTTTTGATATGAGCTCTGCGTAGCCCCCGGAGAGTTCTGAACAAATAACCCATACAATTTCTTTGTCAAACCAATATTAAAGAAGTTATAAGCAAAAACGAGGCGCTAAATTTTAGAAAATTACAGAATTACAAAAAAAATATTTTTTCCTTGTGTTCTGTTAAGAGTTTTGGGTAGCTCCTCGAGAGTTCTGAACTAATCTCTTTTATAATTACCACGTCCGAGTTATATTAAACAAGTTAAAAACTAAAAATGCGGCGCTAAGTTTTTTGAACATTAAAAAATTGAAAAAAAAATATTTCATGAGTTTTGATAAGAGTTCTGAGTAGTCCCCGGAGAGTTCTGAACAAATAACCTATACCAATTCTTTGTCAAACCAATATTAAGGAAGGCATAAGCAAAAACGAGGTGCTAATTTTTTGAAAATTACAGAATTCAAAAAAAAAATGTTTTTCATGAGTATTGATATGAGGTCTCAGTAGCCCCCGGAGAGTTCTGAACAAATAACCAATACAATTTCTTTGTCAAACCAATATTAAAGAAGTTATAAGCAAAAACGAGGTGCTATATTTTTGAAAATTACAGAATTTCAAAAAGAAAAATTTTTCCGTAAGTTCTGTTAAGAGTTCTGGGTAGCCCCTCGAGAGTTCTGAACAAGTCTCTTTTATAATTACCACGTCCGACCAATATTAAAGAAGTTATAAACAAAATATAGTTTTTTGAACATTAAAAAATAAAAAAATTAAACATTCATGAGTTTTGATAAGAGTTCTGAGTAGCCCCGGAGAGTTCTGAACAAATAACCAATACAATTTCTTTGTCAAACCAATATTAAAGAAGTTATAAGCAAAAGCGAGGCGCTAATTTTTTGAAAATTTCAGAATTCGAAATTTTTTAAAAGAAGTTATAAAAGAGATTTGTTCAGAACTCTCGAGGGGCAACCCAGAACTCTTAACAGAACTCATGGAAAAAACAAATTTTGAAAAAAAAAATTGAAAATTCTGAAATTTAAATAAAATTAGCGCCTCGCTTTTGCTTATAAGTACTTTAATATTGGTTTGACACAGAAATTGTATAGGTTATTTGTTCAGAACTCTCCTGGGGCTTCTCAGAACTCATATCAAAACTCATGAAACATTTTTTTTTGAATTCTTTTAAATTTTGCGCCTCGTTTTTGCTTATAACTTCTTTAATATTGGTCGGGCATGGTAATTATAAAAGAGATTTGTTCAGAACTCTCGAGGGGCTACCCAGAACTCTGAACAGAACTTATAGAAAAAAAATTGTTTCGAAGTCTGTAATTTTCAAAAATTTTGCGTCTCGTCTCGTTTTTGCTTATAACTTCTTTGATATTGGTCGGACATGGTAATTATAAAAGAGATTTGTTCAGAACTCTCGAGGGACTACCCAGAACTCTGAACAGAACTCATGGAAATTTTTTTTTTCGAATTCTGTAATTTTCAAAAAATTTGCGCCTCGTTTTTGCTTATAACTTCTTTAATATTGGTCGGACATGGAGATTATAAAAGAGATTTGTTCAGAACTCTCGAGGGGCTACCTAGGACTCTTAACAGAAGTCAAGGTTTTTTTTTTTTGGAATTTTGTAGTTTTCAAAAATTTTGCGCCTCGTTTTTGCTTATAACTTCTTTAATATTGGTTTGACAAAGAAATTGTATTGGTTATTTGTTTAGAACTCTTCGGGGGCTACTCAGAACTGTTATCAGAACTCTTGTATTTTTTTTTTATCTTCGTCGAAAGTTTTTTATAAATAAATTTATAAATATTGATTTTACAAAAATGTCTAATAAGCATTTTTGTTTATCTGCCTTAGTACAATCGAAAACCGTTATCAGATTTTTTTTAAATTTTGCAAAAATTACAAAATTTTGAAAAAAAAAAAAAAAAAAGTAGAACTATATGCATTATCGATTGAGAACTCTAGAACTCTATATAAAGAACTGGAATATTACATCAGAACTCTTTTTCCTGAAAAAGATTTCGTTTTCGGCCGAAATTTTCCGGAACTATTGCAATTTTCAAGCAAGAACTCTAGAACTATTCGAAATCTTGCCAGAACTCAGAATTTTAATTTTTCAAAAATTTGGGGGCCAACTTCACACGACTGAGTTCTGTTCGTTGTTACTATGGCAACAACTTGCATGACTAGACAAAAACATAGACATACTGAAAATAAATTTTCTGACGTATATTAAGGAGGTTCGAGCGTAACTAATGAGTCAAAATAGTGCTTGAATTTTTCTATATTTTCAATTATCCTAATAGTTGTTAAAATTCATTATTTTTATTTATAATAACATAACAAACTTTAAAATTGGTAATTATTATTTATTTAATAAAAAGTTATTAAATGACTTCATTATTTTTGACTTATAAGGTGACATAAAAAGATCTGGTAACATCAGTGTTATGAGTCGACTAGTTGTAAAGGGATCAGAATTTTATTAGCCCAAGATGTTGGCCGAAAACCTCGAATTACCAAAAGATAAAAAATAATGGATAATCTATGTAAAAAGCTGGAGTGTATTCTATATAGTCCCACAGACGATCAAAAGTTCAAAATGTTTCCATGTTTCTCTTTTCTCTTACAATCAGCTGTTATGGCGACGTTGCCAAACCATTTGTCATGTGAATTACTGTCGATAAACAAGATTCAAAAAAAAAAAATAACTTTAATTATTTAAATAATTACATCGGGAACATCACATTGCTTTAATGTTATCGTGTTTTAATTTTATTTTATTTTATTATCTAAGTTTATTGTATATATTTTTTTATTCCTTTAAGTTGGGAAATTAATATCGAAAAAAATTAATAAAGACGTAACGGAAACTGTCGGCCATAGGAACCTGTGTATAAGATTCGAAAAAACATAATTTTTGATTTTTTTTCCGGATAAACTGAACGGTGGATCACTTTTAAATTTTGAGTGGACATAAATAAAGTATTAATCTTCATGTATAAAAAGATTCAAAGCTTAAACTTGAAAAAAATATTGTTTCGCTGGAACCTCCTTAAAATTGAATTAATTTTAAAGCAAGAAGTCTCGGCCTCTTAGTCTGGAATTATCTGGCTCTAATATAACTTTACCTAACCATAACCAGCACTCCGTTTTCTTGTAAGGCTCGATAGTGTCATCTGTGGAAAGTCTATCCGCCACTTTACGTTTTTATGTAGCCTCCCCTATGGATTGGCTCCTCGTGTGGCCCAATCTATTTTTTGTTGATTCCCCTGCCGGTCCGTTCTTACCAGATTTGGTAACAAAATAATCCATTGTAGATCCCCTGCCACATGGGATTCTAGATGAAAACGATTTTTTGCTAAACACGTTAAATTAAATTTGCCGGCAGCTGGTTTCGAACCGGGCACTCGCCGATCCGCGGTTGCGCGTCTCACTGCGCCACTAAACAATTTTTCTATATTTTCCTTAGATGCGCTGTTATGCTGTGAAAATTTTGATGGTAGGACCAGGACGATAGCCTTATTGGTTCCGAAGATATTGTGCAAAAAGTGACTTGAGTTTGTGAAAACCCACTAAAATTGCAACAAATGTAAATTTTTGAAAATCTTTCAAGAAATTATTCCAAAGTTTTTTTGATATAACTTTGGAACTAATAAGGCTATCGTTCGCGTTTTGGTATCAAAACTTCCGCAAAGAAAAACTACATCTTAATATTTTATAAGAATAATTAGAATTAGTGCGGACTAGGTGGTATTGTCTAAATAGACATTTCTAGTTAGTTAAACTACATAAATAATTTTTCTATATTTTCCTTATGCCCGCCATACACACAACGGTCCACATGTAAGGTGTACTTGTGCAGGTTTGCCTGCGCAGGTAGACCGGAGCGTGTGTGGGAATAGACCTCTGCAGTTTCTTGCGTACAGTTGACCTGCGCAGGTAAACCTGCGCATGTAACCTGTACGGTAGACCGTAACGTGTATGGCGGGCATTATTTAAACTGAAAAACCTTACTTAGCAATTTTTTTCCACGGAGGCGCTGAACGTTCTAACCTTATAGTGTCAGTTTAAGTATGTTGTCAGCCAAAATTATAATTTCTACAATATTATCGGTACGACACAATTATTTTTTTGCAGCTGCAACAATATTTGCACTCATTGCGATTAAACCATTCGCCTTCGGCTCGTGCTTTAAACTTCGTAACTCATGCACAAAATCCCTTCTTCACACACTCGTATCAAAAACTACGATAAATATTAAGTGTGGTTAAAACATAGTTTTTAAATTCAGTGTAGATTAAATTAGCATTAAACACGTAATTAATAATGAGATATTAAGAAAATGAAAGAATATCTAGAATAACAAAACTGAACATAATCGGACTGGCAAGGCTGATAGAACATGACAGATATCACCACACTGACCGAACACGCAAGACCAAAGAAATGATAATAACAAACCGAACTAGACAGTGAACAGATCGATAAGATTATATAGACGGGGCTTTCTTGCCTGTCTAGTTTGGTCTGTCCACTTAAGACATTAAACAACTAAACTGGCGCCAGTGGACAAATCATTGTCCCAGTCTTCTCTGTCTATTTCTGCCTGTCAAGTCTTGTGTGTCTAGTCATATCCATGCAGTTTTGCTTGTAATAAGTAAACAGGTATAAACAGCTTAACATATTATTTAAATCGTTTATAACGTCGTGAAGTCAATTGTATTTTTTTTTTAATTAATATTTTTAATTAATCTTTGAAACGCAATGAAAAAGTAAAATAATTCGCTGAAAACTCTCACAATAAAAGATTAAAAGAAAAAAACTTGAGCATTTCGGGCCAAAGATTTGCTTTTATTTCGTGGCGATTTGAATCGGCTCCGCATTCCGATTATACTAAACTCACAATTAGCGTAACGCATACATTGTGTTTGCTTTGAAACACCGTTTCTGTTCGAAAGTGAAAATCGGAATTGTAAATTCGACCGGAAATTCCGGCGCTCGCTCCCGAAATGCGATCTGCAATTTAGTTAAACTCCGCCGAATCATTACCGATTGATTCGATCCTCATCACTGAACGCTTCTAGTTGGAGGCCACGTAACGAACTAGAATAAAGGGATTACTTCGACTACTTCCAATTATATCAAAGCCAGTATTATACTTTCATTTAGAAATACCTAATAACAACAGAAACAAACGTTCCATCCACGATCAATATGTTACAATATTATCTATAGTAATATGTTTATTATATATGTTACATGCCTTTTAAATTGCCTGTCTTGTTGAATATAACATGTCTATTAAATTATCTGTCTTTTTAATTATATGTTTCTTAAATTGTCTGTCTTGTTAATTATATATTTCTTAATTTTCTGTCCTGTTGATTATATGTCTATAGACCTTTTCACGGTTAGTTAAGCGCATGCGCGTCCGCCTTGTTTAAAAGGCGGGAATATGAAAGTTTCGGGCACATTTTGTTATTTTCACTGGTTATTCGTCAAAACGGCCAATGGCGGGGGAATGCAGAAAGCAAGGAGAAACCACTGCATTGATTTTCCCTAGATATCATCAGGGATATGTTCAGATCAAATCACAAGTCCGGAGTAATAAGCTCCCCGATCGGATCTCCGCGGGGAGCGGTTATGAACGGAAACATGAACCACAACAAGACTAATACAAACCAAATTAAGAGAATATGCACATGGAATGTGAGAACAATGGCTCAAGATGGAAAAATCCAGTGTGCACTAGAGGAGATGGAGCGTATGAAAATCAGCATAATGGGTGTAAGTGAAATGAGATGGCCCGACTCAAGCTACTACGACGTAGATGGACAGAGAGTCTACTATTCAGGATCCATGAATGGCAAATACGAACACGGAGTGGGAATGCTTGTCCACGAAAGTGTAGTAAAGCTTTGTCCCAGTAAACGACAGAATCCTGCTCATATAAATCAACGCTTCACCAGTGAACACTAATATCATTCAAGTCTATGTACCTACAACCGATCATAGTGATGAAAAAATAGAAGAATTCTACGACCAGATACCATATCACAGTACCATAAATAACCAACCGAAACATGAACTTCTTATATCGATGGGAGATTTCAACGCAAAAATACGTAAAGGAAGGGAAGAACATCACGTTGGACCACGCGGGCTCGGAGAGAGAAACGACAGAGTAGAAACTTTAAGTGTGTTTGCGACACAACTTAATTGTTCTGAACACCTTTTTAAAACTCCCACCTAGACGCCTGTATACGTGGAGGTCGCCTAGAGATAATGGTGAAGACGTTATCATAAGGAATCAAATAGATTATATCTTGGTAAACGCAAGGTATAGAAAGAGCTTCACAAGTGTAAAAAGCTACCCGGGCGCCGAGATCCAGTCCGATCATAACACTCTGAGTCTGCGTTCAGCGTTCAGCGAGTACACAACGCGAGGTGAATAGTTGTGAATTTAAAATTAAAGTCTTCGTCATATTTTAAATATTTATATGGTCTATATAGCTACATATCTATATAAAACCGAACAATATAGATATATAACCCAACAATACAACCAAATAAAATATTTTTCAACATACATGGGCTTGAGATCAAACATTCCCTCCGACAAGCAGTTGGAAATTTTGTCCACATTTCTAAATAGTGAAATGTTTGAAAATCTTATGTCTAACATAATTAAGAAGGGAATGCAACCGCTACTGGCAGTTATTTTTAATTTATCTAAGCAAGTAGAGGCACTTGAAAAAAACCTAAAATTACTGCACCTTCAAGAGACAGCTGAGCGGGAAACACCAGTTTTCGCAATAAATGCGAACAAGGACACTGTTCACACCGACAGTCGCAGATATCGGTGATAAACAGCCAAAATATAAACGAATCAAAAAATTGATTGCCGTCGAACAAGGACAAGGAAGCAGAAAAACATCGATAAAACACCAACAGTGAAAAAAACTCAATCAAATAAAACACCCAACCGGAAAATAACACAAAGCACAGAAATTTGAGAGACGCAACGTCACCGGAGAAAAACACAAATCCAACACAATATACGGTACAAATGATGATGTAACAGAAATCAAAGCGGCCATGCGTTACGAACATCTTCACGTTCATCGGTTAGATCCACAACTTTCAGAAAAAGATGTTATTACATATCTACGAAATAAAAATCTGAAAGAGGTTTCCTGTAGAAAGCTAACGTCAAAGCACCCCGATGAATATTCATCGTTTAAGATCTCGGTACCCTTTGGCGATTTTTAAAAGATAAAAAATCCAGACCTTCGGCCACGAAATACTTGTATAAATCGTTTTTTGATGAGACTGGAAAAAGTTTCAGTGGAAAACTGATAAAAACTACAAAATCAGAAATTGTTGCCGAGGAAATCAACACAAATATTATAATGTATTTAAATATCCAATCCATAAAATCCCTCAATTGGAAATTTCAATTAGTGAAGTAAATCCACTTTATATTTGTCTTACAGAGACTTGGGCTACCCTAGACCAGCTTAAACTTATATATCTGCACAACTATTCTTTGATCAGTTTCTTTTGTAGAACCCAAACTACCGGAGGCGGTGTTGCAATCTGGAGTAGAAATACACTTGGTACTAACACCATCAACGTGGAAGCAATACCTACTACCTCAATAGAAAAACACATCGAAATCTGTGGAATTATATGGAGATCCAAATTAGAGTCAATTACAATTATTAATTTATACAGACCGCCAAATGGTTGCATAGCTACCTTTATGCTAACTCTAAATAACATACTTCACCATGTCTTCAATAAAACAAGAAATATAGTGGTCACAGGAGATTTCAACATAAATCTTCTTGGAAACTCGAAAGAAAAGGTAAACTTAATAAATCTAATGTTATCATATGGATTAGTAGAGCAAGTTAAAGATTTCACTAGAATAACAACTACCTCAAACACCTGTATCGATAACATTTTTGTAAATTTGAAGCAAACTGCAACGTCAATTATAGACACGACAATGATTGATCATAGAATAGTTGTTCTCAATAAAAAAACTGAACTTGAAAGTAGATACATTTTTCCACAAGAGAATGTTTGGTAAAATAATCAAAGAACAATTTGTTAAAAGATTAACAGATGAATCATGGGCAGAAATGTATAGAGCAACAAATACGAAATACGATACCTGTACATATTTCATAAATACGCTATACTATCATTTTAACACATGCTTTCCAATTGTAAAAGTAAACCGGAAAAATAAGACCTGGATTACAAATGATAAATAAAAGACCTATTTGTACTTCAGAGGCAATACTCGTTTTTGCGCCAAGCATATCTAATTAAGAAAAAAATATATAGATATCTTTTAACAAATTTAAAGAGACGTTTCTTCAAAAAACAACTACAAATATCTGACAATAAACAAAAAACGGTTTGGAATATAATATACCAGGAAACAAATAAGACCCGGACGAAAGAAGAGATCCGATTACAACAAAATAATTCCATCATTGAAAATCCAGAAACAGTAGCGACGCTATTCAATAAGTTCTTCCAATAAGCTCCTGCGTTACTAGCACAAAATGTCACCCCTTCAAATATTTCTAACCAACATATAGCCTTCAATGACAAAATGATATTTTTGGAGGATTTTTCTGAGAAAGAAATAATCTCTCTCATTAAAAGGAAACTAAAAAACAAAACCATAAGTGGACTAAATTAAATCCCCTGTAACATCCTGACGCAGCATATCGATCTTCTAGCCAAACCTATAACATATATTGTAAACCTCTCATTCGAACTAAAAGAGTTTCCGGAGATTTTAAAAACTGCTAAAATCGTGCCTATATATAAAAGAGGAGAGAAAACACTACTGAACAACTATAGACCGATTGCGCTATTATCAGTGATGTCCAAAGTGCTGGAATACTGCATGCTCCACCGGCTTTTACCTTTTATTGATAAACATCAATTAATTCCAAAACAACAACACGGTTTTCGCATAGGAAAATCTACTTCCACGGCTATAATTGAGTTTTATAGCAAGGTTCTAGAAGAAGTTGACAATGGCAAACATCCAATCGGTATATTTTGTGATCTGTCTAAAACTTTTGACTGCGTCTCCCACCAACAACTATTCAACAAAATATATTTATTTGGAATTCGTGGTAAATCGGGAAATTGGTTAAAATTATTTTTAGAAAACAGAAAACAATGAGTGGAAATTACATCTAACAATGAATCCTTCATATCACAACCGATAAACATAAATATATGTGCCCCGCAGGGTAGTGTACTTGCCCCTATACTATTTCTACTCTACCTGGCTGACATAACGTGCAATAAATAGTAACCATTGCACATTATATGCTGATGACTCTAGTTTTCTTGTGTCGGAAACCTCAAGAATTCAAAATGAATCAGAAGTAAACTTCTATCTAAAATTGGTAAGTGGTTCTCAAGTAACAATCTATTTTTAAACAGCACAAAAACAGAGTATGTAATCTTCCAAACTCAGAGAAGCTATCGTGCAGAAAACCTTAACTTAGGGACAGCAAACTTTCAAATAAATCGAACAAACTCTACAAAATTCCTAGGACTGCAAATTGAAGAATGTTTAACTTGGAATCTACATATAGAGAAAATTTGCAAACAACTAAACTATAAAGCTTTCTCAATACGAAGATTGCGGCAGATAGTAGACAAAGAAGATCTATTAAACTTTTATTTTGCCGAAGTCCAATCTTAATATGGGGAGCCTCCACAAATACCGAAACGCTTTTAAAAGCACAAAAAAATGTTATCCGTTCAATAATTGGCTTTCCTAGGAGAGTTTCGTGTAGGCCTTAGTTCAGAGAATTAGGAATTTTAACTATCTCAAGTCTATATATCCTAGAAGTTTCTTCCTTCATTCACAAAAACAAAGCAAACATGGAAAGAAATATGGACAAACACCATTACAACACAAGAGGACACCGAAAATTATATCCCACCAAAAGCAACCTCACAATTTGCAGCCTACAATGTATGAAACTTTCATTTATAATAAGCTGCCTGCTAGCATCACCGAAGAAAAATCCTACAAAGCTTTTAGAAAAAAACTAAGATTGTCCCGGCCAAAGGAAACTAATTACAATTTCCATGATTTTCTAAACTTCTTTTAGGGGACTAGAGAAGTTAAATTGTATATTTTGTAATTTTTTGTAATTCTTAATGTTTTTTTTTTTTTCTTTTCTTATTATTATTTTGACCATACACATATGTATTTATACATCTACGCTGTAGATAAAACTTTCTGATTCTGATTCTCTAGTGGGAGAATACAAAACCAGGTATAAAAAAATACAACGAAAAATCCCTAAGAAACAGGATATCAGAAAATTGAAGGACGAAATAAGTAAAGCCCTGAATGAAAACTGAAGAAAGATCGAAGAAAAAGCCGGAAACTCAGAAGAGAAAATACAGTCACTTAACAGAGTGGTAGAGAAGATCAAGGACAAATTTCTGAAAAAAGAAGCAAGGCAAAACAAGACGTGGATGACAGGGGAAATACTACAGATGATGGAAGAGAGGAAAACAAATGAAGAACAAAGAAAGAAACCAGCGAAAACAGGCGGAAAGCAATGGAAAAAAATGCTATGAAATAAAGGCACTGCAACGGAGATTTGATGACTTCAATGTACATAAAAGTGTGAGAGAAATAACTGGCAAGTACAAAACGAGAACAGTAGGAAAAGACGTCAATGACAACGGAGAATTCATTGTGGACCAAGACACGTGGAAGGAATACGTAGAGAATTTGTTCTTCGATGAGAGAGGAGATCCCCCCTCCTTATCAATAGAAACTGTACCACCAATACTAACAAGCGAGATAGAAGCAGCCATAAGATCGTCGAGAGAAGGCAAAGCTCCAGGACCGGAATACAGACAGAGTTTCTTAAGCTATTGGATGAAGAATCAATAAAAATGATCTGCAAAATATTTAACAATATCTATAACACCGGCAACATCCCGAAAGAATGGCTCATTTCTGAAATTTTATTGCTGCCCAAGAAACAAGGTGCAAAGAAATGCTGAGAATACAGAACCATAAGCTTAATAAGCCATTTACTCAAGCTTTTCCTTTTCGCAGAATATACAAGATATGCGAAGAGAGAGTATCAGACACACAATTTGGTTTCATAAAAGGAGTGGGTACAAGAGAAGCACTATTCAGTATACAAGTATTATTCCAACGGTGTAGCGACATTTATACCTGCTTTGTGGACTACTAAAAGGCGTTTGGACCAATCCAACACCAGAAGATGATACAAGTACTGAAAGGCACCGGAATGGATAATAAAGACCTCAGAATTATATAAAACCTGTACTGGAACCAGACAGCCACCATAAAAATCAACGCTGGAGATGAAACAGTAGAGGCAGTTAACATTCTTCTGCGAGGAGTACGACAAGGGTGTATCATCTCCCCTTTGATATTTAATCTGTCTTCAGAAGAGATATTTAGAGAGGCTCTGGAAGACGATGAGAATGGAATTCTTGTAAACGGTGAACGACTGAATAATATCCCATATGCAGATGATACCGTCATATTTGCAGATAGTATAGATGGTCTACAACAGCTAATGAACAACGTGAAGTGTAGAATAGTAATAAGGAATGTAATAAATGTAATAATAATAGGTAAAATAAGAAATATAATGGTAATAAGCAATGTAACAAATGTAATAATAATAAATAATATAAGAAGTAAGTGAACGATATGGGCCAAAAATAAACATCAACAAAACAAAATTAATGGTCATAAGAGAAGAAAGAAAACTGCTATTTATTAGAATTTAGCTATTTTAGAAAACTATTTATTAAAAACATACCAATAGAACGGGTATCCAAACTGGTCTACCAGGGAAACGAACAGTGGAACTCACAAGAAATCAGATGTAGAATAGAAAAAGCAAGAGATGCCTTCATCAAAATGTCTAAGCTCTTCAAAAGCCACAACCTCAAATTAGATATCAAAGTAAAAATCCTGCGCTGCTATGTGTTCTCCGTATTGTACCATGGCATGGATTTATGAACATTGACCGAAGCAACACAAAAAGAAACTCGAAGCCTTCGAGATGTGACTATACAGAATGATCCTTAGAATATCATGGGTAGATAGAGTGACCAACGAAACAATATTGGAAAGAATGAAGAAGGAAAAAGAGATTAAGGTGTTCCGCCAATGTTAGTAAATCTGTATTTTAAAATTTAACATTTGAATCGATTTCGGCACCGATCAACAGAAGGGGAAAGGTGTATCGACCTGGGCCGAAATCGCGCGATTTATCAATTGACTTCGCGAATTTATTTTGTTCGGTAGTATGCTTCGAGTGAGAGAAGCGTATAGACAAGAATCGAAGCGCGAACGAAGCTCGACCGACACGTGCACACATTATTAAGTTTAGCGTTTCAAGTCAAGTTAACCAGTGGTGTAATCACGAGCCCAAAGGGCTGCAGCGGCATTCCACGTCTGGAAGACAACAATTTGAAGGGAATCCCTCCACTTATTATCCCCATTTCTTCCCTTAAAAAAGGCGCCCGAAGGACGATAACACGTGGCGGAGACGCGAGCAGCCCTAACAGGTAAGTGATTAGACCAGCCCTGTTTTAAAACTGAAAAATTTGACGACACGGCAGGTCACGGTCCAAACAGAAGGAAACTGGAATATCTCGGGCATATAATGAGAAATCACACCAAATACAAACTCTTAAAATTGATCCTCCAAGGAAAAGTGTTTGGAACGAGAGGGCCCGGAAAAAGAAGGATATCATGGCTCAATAACCTAAGGACATGGTATTCAAAAACAACCACAGAACAGTTTAAAGCCGCAGTCAACAAGGTCATCATAGCCAGCATGGTCGCCAATATTCGAAACGAATAGGCACTAGAAGAAGAGTTTTCGTCAAAAAAACTGCCCGAAAACATGGCGAAAATTAACGCATGCGCATAAAAAAAATTTCAAGCATGAAAAAGTCTATCAAATTGTCTATTTTGTTGATTATATGTTTATGTAATTATCTGTCTTGTTAATTATATGTTTCTTAATTGTCTGTCTTATTGATTATATATCTATTAAATTCTCTGTCTTGTTGATTATATGTCTACCAAATAATCTAGTTAAAATTATATCTTATCTAAAATTTATTGGTATGCCTTAATTATGTGAGATTACATTATACATTGAATCAGTAACATCATCATTAGTTGAGGCATTGTCCTATCATTCTAATGCAAGTAAAATACAATTGAAAATGGTAATAATATGGATAATTACTCGATTAATAATAAGGTCAGTTAATAAGGACGCTACTATAATTCGAGTATGAATATCGAAGGTAAGCGTAAATACTCGTTTGACAAATAAAACCTTCCCCGCAAGTTGAAATCTGCTTAGGCGCTAAGTATCCGATGAATCACAATTTAAATTTCGGTGACCTATTTTCAGGACGCTAGGATAAAATAGCGAAATGGAATAATTTTTTGTCGAACAAGCTAGAATTGTATGGACTGTATATAGACTTGTATAGACATGTAGACTTGCACTATTTTTCTAAGCTTGTATGTATAGTGTAGGCGGTGTAAATATATTTGTCTAGTATTGAATCTCCAGTCTTATGTCTATTACGACTCGTAAAACTAAATAACAGTTCCACAATAAATTTGCAGTTTGTTTGCAAAAATAAATTGTAATTACTATTATATTATTATTGGTCTTCCGATCCAATCTCATGTGTTTCTGTCGTATTCTGTAAATCATCAATTACTACAATTTTTATTCTATTTCTTATATTCCCTATTATTATTACATTTATTACATACCATATTACCATTATATTTCTTATATTACCTATGATTATTATATTTATTACATTTCTTATTACTATTCTATTTGTTATATTAGTTATTATTGTTACATTTGTTACATTCCTTATAACTATTCTATTATTATTGGTCTTCCAATCGAATCTCACGTCTTCCTGTCGTGTTCTGTAAACCGTCGGTGAAGCTTTCACTTCTTCTTGGCCAACTGAAAAGATTGCCGCAGTCTTCCGTCTAAAGAATAATCCTTGAGCACGAGAGCAAACAGTGAGGGAAGATACAAAACTCGATTTATAAAACTTAAAGACGGCGTCGTTTACGTTCGTGTAAAACACGCACAAGCTGAAAGTTTGCAGCGAAACGTCGCGCCGCCAATGAAACTGGCTACTTTGTGCGTTATTTTTGGCCCAAAGGCGCATGTACTGGGTGTATAAGTTGATTGAGGCAGTCTTTAGATCCAATAAAGTAGGTTCAAATCGAGTTTGGTTCTTTGAACTTCGACTCATACAGGATCAATAAGAATTAAGAAGACTAAACAGACAAGACTAGACAGACAAGACTAGACAGACAAGGCTAGACAGACAAGACTAGACAGACAAGACTAGACAGACAAGACTAGACAGACAAGACTAGACAGACAAGACTAGACAGACAAGACTAGACAGACAAGACTAGACAGACAAGACTAGACAGACAAGACTAGACAGACAAGACTAGACAGACAAGACTAGACAGACAAGACTAGACAGACAAGACTAGACAGACAAGGCTAGACAGACAAAACTAGACAGACAAGACTAGACAGACAAGACTAGACAGACAAGACTAGACAGACAAGACTAGACAGACAAGACTAGACAGACAAGACTAGACAGACAAGACTAGACAGACAAGACTAGACAGACAAGACTAGACAGACAAGACTAGACAGACAAGACTAGACAGACAAGACTAGACAGACAAGACTAGACAGACAAGACTAGACAGACAAGACTAGACAGACAAGACTAGACAGACAAGACTAGACAGACAAGACTAGACAGACAAGACTAGACAGACAAGACTAGACAGACAAGACTAGACAGACAAGACTAGACAGACAAGACTAGACAGACAAGGCTAGACAGACAAGACTAGACAGACAAGATTAGACAGACAAGACTAGACAGACAAGACTAGACAGACAAGACTAGACAGACAAGACTAGACAGACAAGACTAGACAGACAAGACTAGACAGACAAGACTAGACAGACAAGACTAGACATACAAGACTAGACAGACAAGACTAGACAGACAAGACTAGACAGACAAGACTAGACAGACAAGACTAGACAGACAAGACTAGACAGACAAGACTAGACAGACAAGACTAGACAGACAAGACTAGACAGACAAGACTAGACAGACAAGACTAGACAGACAAGACTAGACAGACAAGACTAGACAGACAAGACTAGACAGACAAGACTAGACAGACAAGACTAGACAGACAAGACTAGACAGACAAGACTAGACAGACAAGACTAGACAGACAAGACTAGACAGACAAGACTAGACAGACAAGACTAGACAGACAAGACTAGACAGACAAGACTAGACAGACAAGACTAGACAGACAAGACTAGACAGACAAGACTAGACAGACAAGACTAGACAGACAAGACTAGACAGACAAGACTAGACAGACAAGACTAGACAGACAAGACTAGACAGACAAGACTAGACAGACAAGACTAGACAGACAAGGCTAGACAGACAAGACTAGACAGACAAGACTAGACAGACAAGACTAGACAGACAAGACTAGACAGAGAAGACTAGACAGACAAGACTAGACAGACAAGACTAGACAGACAAGACTAGTCAGACAAGACTAAACAGACAAGACTAGACAGACAGGACTAGACACACAAGACTAGACAGACAAGACTAGACAGACAAGACTAGACAGACAAGGCTAGACAGACAAGACTAGACAGACAAGACTAGACAGACAAGACTAGACAGACAAGACTAGACAGACAAGACTAGACAGACAAGACTAGACAGACAGGACTAGACACACAAGACTAGACAGACAAGACTAGACAGACAAGACTAGACAGACAAGGCTAGACAGACAAGACTAGACAGACAAGGCTAGACAGACAAGACTAGACAGACAAGACTAGACAGACAAGACTAGACAGACAAGACTAGACAGACAAGACTAGACAGACAAGACTAGACAGACAAGACTAGACAGACAAGACTAGACAGACAAGACTAGACAGACAAGACTAGACAGACAAGACTAGACAGACAAGACTAGACAGACAAGACTAGACAGACAAGACTAGACAGACAAGACTAGACAGACAAGACTAGACAGACAGGACTAGACACACAAGACTAGACAGACAAGACTAGACAGACAAGACTAGACAGACAAGACTAGACAGACAAGACTAGACAGACAAGACTAGACAGACAAGACTAGACAGACAAGACTAGACAGACAAGACTAGACAGACAAGACTAGACAGACAAGACTAGACAGACAAGACTAGACAGACAAGACTAGACAGACAAGACTAGACAGACAAGACTAGACAGACAAGACTAGACAGACAAGACTAGACAGACAAGACTAGACAGACAAGACTAGACAGACAAGACTAGACAGACAAGACTAGACAGACAAGACTAGACAGACAAGACTAGACAGACAAGACTAGACAGACAAGACTAGACAGACAAGACTAGACAGACAGGACTAGACACACAAGACTAGACAGACAGGACTAGATACACAAGACTAGACAGACAAGACTAGACAGACAGGACTAGATACACAAGACTAGACAGACAAGACTAGACAGACAAGACTAGACAGACAAGGCTAGACAGACAAGACTAGACAGACAAGACTAGACAGACAAGACTAGACAGACAAGACTAGACAGACAAGACTAGACAGACAAGACTAGACAGACAAGACTAGACAGACAAGACTAGACAGACAAGACTAGACAGACAAGACTAGACAGACAAGACTAGACAGACAAGACTAGACAGACAAGACTAGACAGACAAGACTAGACAGACAAGACTAGACAGACAAGACTAGACAGACAAGACTAGACAGACAAGACTAGACAGACAAGACTAGACAGACAAGACTAGACAGACAAGACTAGACAGACAAGACTAGACAGACAAGACTAGACAGACAAGACTAGACAGACAGGACTAGACACACAAGACTAGACAGACAAGACTAGACAGACAAGACTAGACAGACAAGACTAGACAGAGAAGACTAGACAGACAAGACTAGACAGAGAAGACTAGACAGACAAGACTAGACAGACAAGACTAGACAGACAAGACTAGACAGACAAGACTAGACAGACAAGACTAGACAGACAAGACTAGACAGACAAGACTAGACAGACAAGACTAGACAGACAAGACTAGACAGACAAGACTAGACAGACAAGACTAGACAGACAAGACTAGACAGACAAGACTAGACAGACAAGACTAGACAGACAAGACTAGACAGACAAGACTAGACAGACAAGACTAGACAGACAAGACTAGACAGACAAGACTAGACAGACAAGACTAGACAGACAAGACTAGACAGACAAGACTAGACAGACAAGACTAGACAGACAAGACTAGACAGACAAGACTAGACAGACAAGACTAGACAGACAAGACTAGACAGACAAGACTAGACAGACAAGACTAGACAGACAAGACTAGACAGACAAGACTAGACAGACAAGACTAGACAGACAAGACTAGACAGACAAGACTAGACAGACAAGACTAGACAGACAAGACTAGACAGACAAGACTAGACAGACAAGACTAGACAGACAAGACTAGACAGACAAGACTAGACAGACAAGACTAGACAGACAAGACTA
Organism: Phosphuga atrata; assembly: GCA_944588485.1. Taxonomy (NCBI): domain Eukaryota; kingdom Metazoa; phylum Arthropoda; class Insecta; order Coleoptera; family Silphidae; genus Phosphuga; species Phosphuga atrata. The sequence goes on from OX155899.1 coordinate 66,291,832, forward strand.
GACAGACAAGACTAGACAGACAAGACTAGACAGACAAGACTAGACAGACAAGACTAGACAGACAAGACTAGACAGACAAGACTAGACAGACAAGACTAGACAGACAAGACTAGACAGACAAGACTAGACAGACAAGACTAGACAGACAAGACTAGACAGACAAGACTAGACAGACAAGACTAGACAGACAAGACTAGACAGACAAGACTAGACAGACAAGACTAGACAGACAAGACTAGACAGACAAGACTAGACAGACAAGACTAGACAGACAAGACTAGACAGACAAGACTAGACAGACAAGACTAGACAGACAAGACTAGACAGACAAGACTAGACAGACAAGACTAGACAGACAAGACTAGACAGACAAGACTAGACAGACAAGACTAGACAGACAAGACTAGACAGACAAGACTAGACAGACAAGACTAGACAGACAAGACTAGACAGACAAGACTAGACAGACAAGACTAGACAGACAAGACTAGACAGACAAGACTAGACAGACAAGACTAGACAGACAAGACTAGACAGACAAGACTAGACAGACAAGACTAGACAGACAAGACTAGACAGACAAGACTAGACAGACAAGACTAGACAGACAAGACTAGACAGACAAGACTAGACAGACAAGACTAGACAGACAAGACTAGACAGACAAGACTAGACAGACAAGACTAGACAGACAAGACTAGACAGACAAGACTAGACAGACAAGACTAGACAGACAAGACTAGACAGACAAGACTAGACAGACAAGACTAGACAGACAAGACTAGACAGACAAGACTAGACAGACAAGACTAGACAGACAAGACTAGACAGACAAGACTAGACAGACAAGACTAGACAGACAAGACTAGACAGACAAGACTAGACAGACAAGACTAGACAGACAAGACTAGACAGACAAGACTAGACAGACAAGACTAGACAGACAAGACTAGACAGACAAGACTAGACAGACAAGACTAGACAGACAAGACTAGACAGACAAGACTAGACAGACAAGACTAGACAGACAAGACTAGACAGACAAGACTAAACAGACAAGACTAGACAGACAAGACTAGACAGACAAGACTAGACAGACAAGACTAGACAGACAGGACTAGACAGACAAGACTAGACAGACAAGACTAGACAGACAAGACTAGACAGACAAGACTAGACAGACAAGACTAGACAGACAAGACTAGACAGACAAGACTAGACAGACAAGACTAGACAGACAAGACTAGACAGGCAAGACTAGACAGACAATACTAGTTCGGAGAGGTTGTGTGAGATTAAAAGGAGCCGTGATAGGAATAGACGATGAGGACAGCACATTTACCATCACCGTCATTTACGATCACAAAACTTTCCACTTTCAGGCGTGGAGCGCGGCCGAGGGAAAGAAATGGGTGCGAGCCCTTGAGGACACGATCTTCCGACACGGAAACAGGGTGAGATGGCACTCCAACGGTTCTCCAACGACAATAAAGGATTTTGACAACAAAGTATCAGAAGCAGACGCGCACCTACAATTAATGATTGAACAAACGAAGAATCTTGAGGATCGAATTGAAAGCATTAAAGACGACGAGGAAAAGACAAAATGTCAGTTATACTTGAACTTGCAAACATAATGTTGGATAACATTAAACATTCCATTGTTTTATTGCAAATTGCTAAGAACACCGCTCATCCAATAAATGGTATTTATCAGCCCCCAACGAATATCGAATCCAGTCTGGTAGAACCGGAAGTTTTACCTGATATGACGATACAGACCGGCGTCGAGATAGCAGCAGAGTGCATCGAATCTGCCAGATGACACGCCTCAATTGTCGCGACAGCGTCATCGGTGCCAGAGACGTGTTACTCGCTTACTCGAGTTCAAAAGGTGAGGACGACTTCGTTGACGCAAACGATTCACCGTTTGCTCACAGCCAGGCGACGACACCGACCACTTTGCGTCAGTTCAAGGAAGAACACGATGCTCCGTTGACAATCCAACACGCGACCGCTCAGAATGCTGATACTCTAGCGCATATCACAACAAGAGCTTCTATCACTCAGCCAGGAGCAGACTTATGAAACGACTATGATGCTTTGTTCGAAGACGACACCGAATCCGACGTGCAGATCGACGCCCAAGGATCCGTCATCCAACACATGATCGGCCAAGTCAAAATTATCACAACAAGATTCCTCCTGGGAAGACGATCCCTCCTCGAGATGTACGCGGATTATTTCGCACATCCCCACATCAGCGTAGATATTGCTGATATGATGGATCCGAGGATCGGATGGTGCAAGTGCTGCGTTGGTACTTGTCGTTGTACCACGCCAGGCGGAAGAGCTACGTGGCCAAGAAACCATACAATTTCATCCTAGGTGAGACTTTCTCCTGCGTCTGGGATGTTTACAACGATCCCAAGGGCAGCCCCATCAAAGACGGTCCGGTCCCTTGGTGCGCCGAGAACCAACTATCCTTCATCGCCGAACAAGTCTCACACCATCCACCAGTTTCGGCTTTTTACGGACTCCGCCGGGAAGTTTCCTTTAGGATCTTGCAGCGATAACAGATAGTCGACCGAGCTGCGAATTTCTTTTGCATCGATAGTATTGCCTTCCAAAAAACCAGGAACGCACATCAAAACTTGCAGGATGGTTCCAGTTCCCAAATACTCTACATCGTAGTACGAAAACATCAGAGGCGAAGAGAGCATCTTTTGGCCCTGAAGACATCCTCTCTCTCTTCAGTCCATAACCCTTCTGCAGGGTGTGGTGACATCAATTTGCTACGCTCGCAATGACTCCTCGCCAGCGCTCTCTATCTTGGGCAGATCTCAGTACTTCCTGCATTCAGGGTTTTTGTCCGGTCTATCCTTCCTCTTGGGCGGCGGCCTTGGACTTTGCCTTCTACTATGAGTCGTCCAATATTGTCGAACCTCCATGCCACATGACCCAGGTAACCCAAATACCGTTGGTTTATTGTCTGGTATAGTCTGGTCTTTATACCGAGTTGTTGAATAATAGAGTCGTTTGTGCGGTAGGCTGTCATGGTATTTGAGTCCACGTCCACGTTTTGCAGGCGTAAGTTGCAATGGAGAAGACCAGGCTATGTATCAGCTGAAGTTTTGTGTTTTTGGTAATGGCTCGATCTTTCCAAATTTTCACCAGTTTTTGAAGACATCTTAACCCTGCAGATATCGTAAACATAGTCTGTTTTAAACGGCTGTTTGGTCTCGTGTTCAAACGAAGAGCTCAAGGGATCCGGCGGTTAAGAGGTTCAATCCTTTGCAGGTTTTGGCGGCTGCGTTGTGCTTCTAGGCTCTCTCTATCTTGCCCTGTGGCTTTGTAAATAGCCGAAACCACGGCGTAAACTCCGCAGTTGCCCAGCAGGAACGCAGGCTCGTTCTGTTCGTTAACTTCGTAGGTGCAAACCTCCAAAGCGGGTTTAATACAACAATTCTCTCCTGTGCGCCTTCAAGGCAGAGACTCTGCTTATTTGGTAATACATGTAAGCGATCCCAAATACAACCCGACCTTGCCGTTCCTCGCGTTCTGCTAGATATTCTCTTTTGCTGCAGATAGCTGAAGATCTGCCGCTTGACCTCCTCCTGGGACTTGGATGTCACCGGTCTTGCGGTCGGGCATCGGGTTGATGAGGTAGCGGCCTTTCATGGACTTTTTAGTGTAGATCGACTTGGCGAAAAGCGGCTGTTTCAGCTGCGGAGCGGCGCGATTCGGTTTCAACACCTTCACGAGTCGGCGAAATATTTACAGACGAGACATGTTAAAAAATCTGAAAATTGTTTTGATTTGATTTTATTTGATTTGACTAGGCGGACAATACTACAAGACACGACTAGACAGACAGGACTAGACAGGAAGGACTATAGACCAGGATGAGAGGTTGGTGGTTTTGTTCGATCGGCAAACAAGAGTGAGCATTGTTGAGGACTTTGTGGGCGAAGTTAGCAACGTTGGAAGAGTGCCATTCACTCAAGAAAACCGTCATAAATAGTCCAAGAAAAGTGTACAGTTGGAGTCCCAGTATCACCACCAACATGGACTCCCGTGTTAACAAAGAGACCCTTCAGAAGTTCTGCAGCGCCTTCTATGTCGACAAGAAAAACATCTTAGCCTAGAATGTATGCAGTCGAGTTGAAGTCTGTCTTTCCAGCAAACATCTAGAAGAAACCTAACACGTCTTCAATCACAAAGTGGACGAAATGAAACCAATCGAAAAAGCAGTGGGCGCTGATGAATCTCTGCCTGCATCAACGTATTCCAGTTGCCTTTGATGAAACACTGCAACATCGAAGACTGTGAGTTCTCCCAAGACACAGTGGTCTGAATCTGAAAAAAATTCAAAAAGGTCAAAAATCGAAAAAATGATAGTCACCGAATGGGTTTATTTCTAAAAAATCTTGTAAAGAATACTTCGGTGTGTGTTATCCTAAAAGAAAATTGGGATATATTTTTTCCCTGAGACGCTACGCTCCTTCAGAGTTACCCTTGTCGCCATAGCGCAAGTACGTCTTGCGACTCCTAAACATAATTGTTAATTCAAGTGCGTGTAACTTTTTACTAGAGAGTCCTTTTTAATTTCTGTTTGATGGATGGTGTAAAGGAAGGTATGCAGAATTTTTACATTTATACAGTTTTCAGTAATTTATAATCGCGTGTGTTAGAAATCATGTCAAAAATGTGTCTACAAAACCGTTTTTCTAGTAAAAAAATTCTGTAAATTAGCAAAAAAGTTATCACCGCAGAGGGGCTTAAGAAGCTGAGATATAGAACATATACAATATGATGTTTTGTAATATAATCTAGAAGAAAATCTTGCCCATGTCTGCCTCTGTACATGCGAGATTAGAAATACGAAGCCCCGGCCGGCATGGCGACGCGCCGGGCAAATTATTTATTAGTTCAGGATCTACGCAGACACAGTTGTGGTGCTGGACTACCTGATTTCGCGGATGGAAACATGTATTAGTTTGTTACACATATACGACCAACAAGACAAACAAACAATCGAATCGAAGCATCGCACACATCGTGCATGACCAGCAGCCAGACAGCTATAATTAGTCGCTAAATATAATGGAAGAAGTGTTTCATTGGCTCCTTGTATCTTCGGATCCACTTATTTCGAGCTAGAGAAAAATGAAACCAAAAATAGTTAAAAAAATTTCATCAGAGGCCCTACAGCTTTTGCTTTTCCCTGAAGATGATGAGTCTGAAAGTTTCCTAGAAATTTCTGATAAGCATGATATTAACTTTGATTTCGAACATGATAATTATCCCGACAGTGATTAGTACAATTTTTTTCCTTTATGGTTATTTTTCCACAATAACTGTTTATTATTTCGCAATTGTAATATTCTAATTGTTATTACCAATATTGAAAATCGTTATTACCAATATTTATAATCCGTTATTAAAACATAATGGTTTTTCTAGTAAAAAAATTCCGTAAATTAGCAAAAAAGTTATCACCGCAGCGGGGCTTAAGAAGTTGAGAAACATATAGAATACGATATTTGGTAATAGAATCTAGAAGAAAATCTTGCCCATGTCTGCCTCTGTACATGTGGGATTAGAAATACGAAGCGCCGGCCGGCATGGCGACGCGCCGGGCGAATTGTTTATTAGTTCAGGGTACCCTATATACCAATTCACGTTTAAATCTGAAAATTCTTTCTATTTTTGGCCAACTTTTTTGAAATCCAGACCACTGTGCAAGGTTATCTCTTCTTCTGGGACAAGATCGAACGTTGCAACTTTTATCTCATCAATGTGTGTCGAAGTTACCAAAAGGAATGCACCTGTCGATAAACGCCTCATGTCTTTCCTCTACATGATCCGAATACTGATGGTGTTCATGTTAGTGAATCTCATTAATAAACACGCTCTCATGCCATAGAAATGTTTTTCAGAAGCTTTCAGCTGCAAAATTGAACGCTGTTTTGAAGAGCAAACTTTGCGAATATTCGAAAACAATCCGAGATCTGATCACAAATGGTGCTGGTGATGGCTTTAATTTATGACTAATTGACCAACTTTTTTCGCAGTGTTTCCAATGAGACCTTCACTTGGAACTACTGATAAGAATAAGGCGTATCACAGCATTGGGCCAGTTGCCCCCAAAGAGTTCTATGAGATTCAGATCAAGCCTCAGTATAAAGCTGACGATTATATTTGACTTGTGTCTGATCCCAGACCTACAAATCCATTTTTTTTTTTGCACGGGGAGGATTCCCCATCCAACCCCTTCATTAATCTGACAGTCTATACAATGCTTTATTTTAATGGGTCGTTTCATTTTAAGATCAGAACTCACTTCTTACTTAACTTCTCTGACTGGTCCTCGAACTCTTACGTCTTGGATGTTCAACATTAAGTTGTTTCCGCTAAGATACACTTTGTTTTGAGAATCCGCAATAGTTCTGGAAATATTCTGTGCAGCCCTAATCTTCCTTAACTTCAGATAACCCGGATTCCGGCTAATTGTTTCTCCTAACATTTTGGCCGCTTCAGCCTCTCCCTCAGCCTGGACAATCTTCTGCTGCTGCACCTGCTTGGCCTTCTCCACGATGAAAGCGGCCCTCTGGGCCTCCTGTTGCACCACTTGCTTGACTTCCACAGCAACCGTGAACTCCTTCCCGAAGGAGCATGAGCTGGAGCATTAGCAAAATTATTATTTAAGAAACAATAGAACAACACAGATTTAGAGTACGGAAAGATGGTTCCTTCTGGACCCACCACCTCCACTTTTGGTCATCCACCCCCGCCCCCACTTAGGGACAAATCGGTGATCGAGACATCATCTAGAATAATGTTAAAGTCCCTCATCCGTTCCACCAACTCACGACGCACCAACAACGAAACCTGTTGTCTTTGTGTAATAAGCTGTGCGGCGTTGAATTTGGCGACGACGGATTTGAGGACTTCGTTGCAGATCGAGTTGAGAACTTTCTCGTCGTAGTCGAGCCCCATCTGTAGGTACATGTTGGGCAGTTGGATAGCGTCCGGTAGCGACAAGACTCTGAGTGAGATGTTGATTATTTGCAAGTCTTTCGAGCCGGTCGGCGAGGAGATCTTCTTCGGTCTCGATCTGATGTCGTAGATTATGGGGTATTGGAACCAAGGCAGCCGAAAATGCAAACCTTCCTTTTGCACGCCTCCTAACCTGTTGAACAAAATCATGAGAACATTTGAAAAAGTTTATACTGTGGATTGTTTGAGGAACACGGTAGGGGGACGTAAATATATTTACAATAATCAACCACCGGAATTGTTGTTGGAGTTGGTAGCTAAAAGTATTAAGGGTGGTGAAGTTGTTTGGTAGTTTCCAAAAGATTTGCCGCTAAACAAAGTATTCGAGGTTTGGATATCTGTTCGGACCGTGTCTCTCCAAATTTCACAATTTCCAAACAAAACACAGGCTGGTTGAATCACTTACCTGTGTGTGCTGCCAGCGTTTCCGCCACGTGGAATCGTCCTTCCGGCGCTTCTTCTAAGGGACGAAATGGGGACGAAAGGTAGAGGGATTCCCTTAAATCGGCGTCTTCGGGACGTCCGGCTCCGCTTCAGCCCTTGGGGCTCGTGATCACCCCCTGGTTAGTTTGGATAGGAAATTCTAGAATACGCACATGTGCCAGTCGGCGTGAGTTTCACGTTTTTGCGTTATCGGCGTTCACACTCGCCGAGCATACTTAGTCGACTCTACGCAGCGAACTGATTAATTTAATCTATTCACGAAAAAGATCGGAGTCGAAGTTAATTCAAATAACTAAATTTAAAAATCTGGATGCGCTAAAATTGGTGCGAACATGATTTCAACTTGGTTTTTGGTGTGGATATCCAAAAAACTTTATCGAAACACAGATTGCTTGATGGGCAAAATTTCCCTGACCCGCGCTATGGTCTTGACTGCCATGGTCTTGAGAGAAAGGTTATTTAGTGATGACTGTCCCGTGGTTCATGGAGTTTCCGTGTGTTTGAACTGGTTGTATATAAAAAGTATGTGCCAGCGTCCGCAATGGATGTTTATAAACAGGAACCAGTTGTTCAACCAGCTTGGCACCCGATGGGTACTCTAGCCCATTAAGATATACCGTAAAAAAGAGTTTCTTTTTATCCTTGTAACTGTACACTTTTTATTAAAAAAAATTACAAGACAGACAAGACTACACAGACAGGGCTAGACAGACAAAATTAGATAGACAGACAGGACTATACAGATAGGGTTAGGCAGCGAAAATTAGACAGACAGGTCTACACAGATAAGATTAGACGATCATTTATATTATAATGCGATTAATTTTTTTGATTTATTCCATGACTTCCAAAACTCAAATACTTTCGTTAAAAACGATAATCATTTTTCGATTAGCCTGCATTGTGCTCTCTGGGCAGAGGAATTTTTGTAATAAAGCGTTGCTTGTGACGCCTATACAGAGCTAGAACAATACGCGCTGAAAAAGTCGATACAGTATGTTCGATTCTAATGGAAATCCATAGTTTCGCCCTGGGGGAATTAATAGAGTGTGAAAAAATTTACTACCAAAATATAATAGATCATAAAACGGTAGTAAAATGCATGTAAATAAAGCGTGGTAAATGCGAGTTTTATTATTTATTGAGGCAGTTTTTTACGTGCTGAACTGTTAACGTTTAAACGTTGCATAAGGAGCAGCTGCTCCGCTTAGCTGTACTCTCTGCTAATGCGTTTCAACCTCTAATATATCGTTTCAAATAACAATTTAATGTAAAATTTTAAATAACGTTTTACACTTTAATTTTCTCAGCAAGAATAATTTATTAAATTTAACCCGTTGCACTCCGTTGGCGCCGCTATGGCGGCAACGCAAGGTAGTTATTGATAGGTCATATTAAAAATCGTTCGGAGTGCAAAGCGTTAATAAAACCAGTGAACAGTAATAACTATGGCTATAAATTATATAAGATATTGACTTTAAGGTGGTTCGAACCGTATGTTATCATAGCAAATCGTTCTCGAGTTATTTTGGGGAACCCGGCGCCACCACCAGAAAGCCTTAAGTGTGAATTGCAAGTGAATCTAAATTGTGTAAAAATATAATATCTCAAATCTTGTAGATAGCTCAGAACTTGTACTTGGTTGTAGCATTGCCGATTCTGAATTAGTTTGCAAATTCAGTAACTATCCAAGCTGTCCTTTGCCATACTAAAGGTAGACTTCCGAGCAACGCGGCTCTGGCTTCACTAACGCAGCGATACTGACGCGGCGACATAGCGATAGTATTATGCATTGTGGAAACGTATGAGGCGCACAGCTACACTGACGCGCTCAGCGTCAATGCGAC